>OY856411.1:922962356-925399856 GCA_963693085.1 Alisma plantago-aquatica | reverse complement strand
AAACAAGATATGTTGCTATATTGTTGGATCGTCGACCAGAATCCTACGTGAACGGCTCTCAACCTCCATTGTGTCATTTCCTGGCTTCTCCCTGTGACGACAATCGACGACTGTAAAATGTTTCCTTCAATTCTATTTTTATAACGTACTCCACTGCATTTTTATCTTTGGTAAAAACATGAATGTTATCATAGTTTCTAAGACAAGTAGGCTTTATATATCCATCCTTTCAGTGGTACAATATGCTACGCAACATCGTGTTGTTAAAACCTTGTTATAGTAGCAAATTTCAAGACTTCAGGTTCAATCCCATCACCAAGTAGAGGAGAAACCAAACAAGCATGGTATCATATATGTGTAGCAGATGGTATAAGGGAGGGTTTGTCGCCAGCTTGCAGTCTATTGCTGCTCGGAACGAGCGTGCAAGCTTTGTAAGGTATACCATGACAGATTATTCACGCTATCTTCAACAGGTTTGCTTGGATTTACTGGATCAGCGAAGCCTGACAATGTGGCGAACATTGTTCGGTGGAGTTGATGTGATTAAATCCTATCTACTGAGTTTGTTCCTATTTCCTAGAAAAGAACGCAAACTTATGTTATTGATTGGTGCTACATGAACACTAATAAACACATGTTTACGAGATATGTCTAATTGATTTTTCTCAAAATTATACACATTTCAGCTTTGTCAAGTGTGCCGCATCACAAGGTGGTATGATTTTGAATTTTATTGTATACTAACATGAACAGGTATGCAAATGAAGTTGCAGATTCGAATTGCAGTTCTCTCAAATCGATCAGTTACTACTCTTCCAAATTAACTTTCTTTTTTCCATTCTGCCAGGACAGTGCAATTCACCCTTTTTTGGAGGTACACTTGGAATTATATATATATTGCTCTATAATATATTAAAGTCAATCTGTGAGTTCGTTAAGATTTTACTTTTTCCAATGAAAATGCACCAAAATTTGTTAATTTACTGTGTCGTGCAATCGTCTAATATTTTATTGTGTAAAGCCCATGCAAGTAACTAATCTATTTGAGAATAAGAATTAGACATCCACGGATGAATTATGTTTAGTCTGTTGTGATGGCACTTTCATATGTATAGTTCAATTTGTCTATCCAGAAATTCAAAAATAGCTTAACTTCATTGCTAAATTAAATTTCAATACTCTTAAATTCAGTTTAGATGAGAACAAGTCATTTCCAAGATGTTGACCGTGAACATTGTTATTGCAAATAGTTTTATCTTGGTGTTTCTAGAAAATCTAATACATTTTTATTAAGATAAAGGGTTACTTATTCAACTTACATGTGCCCTTAATGAATTGTCTCAATTGAATGAAAATGAATGTGTATATCAGTTAAATGGACAATTATATGAGTAATTTTCTTTTCGAAATTACATTGAAGTTAAGATAGGTTTCACCTAAATTTTAGCCCATTGGAGTTCAAAGAATCATTAATATTTATTATTAAAATTTATGCCATCTCAAACTTATTAAAAATATAATATGCACACGACTTATTTATAATTCAAAAAATAAGATCAAAAATAAAGCAGCCGAACAATACAGATTGCAGGTATTATGTGTTGAAGTATATGAAAGACATCTTTGATGCGAGAAATAGAAATATTCCTGAATGTGTAAGCTACTTAACATTATATTCTTTTAGTTTGTTCAAATTTCTAAATAAATTGAAAATATCACAATATGTTGATATATTTGTCATATGATTGCAGTATTATTCGAAGTATATTGGTCGTTGCTTCAACCAAGAAGAAATCGATGAGGTCCGAAACGAGTGGGCGACATGTGTTCTTCAACACACATAAGATTATGTGACATGTGGGGGAGACATTTGTTCTTTACCATAGACCAATGTGTGAAACTTTTTTAGTTAGTTTTCAGTTCGATTCTAGAGTGGATACTCGGTACTTTGTATTATTGAATCGTTGTATGGATGATTTAATATTAATTAAATTTAGTACGAGTTTCTTTCAAGGTTTGATGGAAACTTTGTTCAACTATGTGTTTGTTTGTGAAATGAAAAAGTATAATTGCATATTTATTATAATTTATTAATAATATGTTTAATTTGATCAATACAATTGGTGTGATATATGACCTTTCAAACTCTAATCAAAGACAACAGTTAATAATATGTTGTAAAATGTATGATTCTACAACAAACAACACATGTTGTGTTATCCACACCTATTACAACAGGTTTGTCTGGAAAAAATACACCTATTACAACAGGTGTTTCTAGTGAACTACAACATGCATAACCTGTTGTATAAATTGTGTATATTACAACAGACACACACCATGTTTTCTAAACAATCTTACTACAACGGTTAAATGTATGGAAAGACAACATACTCCAACTGTTGTATAAATATGTATATTACAACAGGTGCACTGCATGTTGTAATAGACCTACCTATTACAACGGGTGTGTTTAGTGAAAGACAACATGCTTCGACTGTTGTATAATATATATTACAACGGGTGAACCACATGTTGTAAAAAATACCCCTATTACAACGGGTGTGTTTCGCGAAAGACAACGTCGTTCAACTGTTGTATAATATATATTACAACAGGTGCACTACATGTTGTGTAAAATACCCATATTACAACATGTCATTCCTTAAAAGACAACATGTTTCACCTGTTGTATAAAATACATCTATTACAACATGCGATCACATGTTGTGTAAAGCACCCCCCATAAGACCACGCAATCTAATACAACGGTTAACACCTGTTGTAAATTGAGAAAAGGAACTGTTGTAAAAAGCATTTTTTGTAGTAGTGTATCAATTTTAAGAAAAATATGTGTCAACATACCATTAGAGATATTGTCAAATACCATTTGGTCATTCAAAAGAAACAAAGGTGGGAGGTTGTTGACATACCATTATCATATGCTAAAATTCTACCTAGACAAAAGAAAAATCATTCTTTTTTTAAAATAAAATATCTTTTAATCTAAAAAACTTTTTGGAAAATAAAAAGAGTGATTTTTTAAATTTTGAAAAATAAAAAAATCATTCTTCCAAATTGGAATCTTTTCAAAAATAAAAAAAGATATCATTCTTTTCAAAAATTTAAAATAAAAAATAAAAAATACAAATCCAAAAGAGATCAACCTTCATAATTAAGCATTTTAAAATAAAAATATAAAATTTTCAAAGAATAATATGTAAATAAATCATTTTAAGATATACATTTTTAAAATTCTAAATCCATTCCAAAAAAAACTAGATTTATTCAAGAATTAATAATTTGTATTTCTTTTTAAGATAAAATATTTGAATATAAAAAATCTTTTCTAAAATATGAAGACTATTATAAAATCAAAAAGACATATTTTATAAGATTATAGTTTTCAAGAATATATTTTTTTATTTTTTCTGAAAAAATTAAGGCCTTTTTTTAAAAACAAAATTGGGGAATTATAAGATAATCATTTTACAAATAAAATAGTTTGAAAATAAAAAATAAAAAATCCTTTTACAAAATCATTTCCTTTAGAAACATGAAAAAGTGGTTTTGTAATATATTTCTTTTCATGTGAAACATTATGAGAATGTAAAATTATTTTTTGAAATTAGAACCTTTTTGAAAATTTGAAAAAGAATAAACAACTTTTTCATGATTTGTAGGCCATTGGAAAATTGAACCAATTTTCAAATAATAGAGAATCAACCTCTATGCTTGACAGAGTAAATCTCAAGCATGGCCTTAAATAATTCAGATATGCTTGGATGAACTATTTGATTTTTTTTGTATAGTATCAAGTATAGTTGTGAGCTTGTTTTTCATATGGCACATGTCAATTTACCTCACTTAATTCCAATAAAAAGCCTCGTTTTAAACTGATTGTGGAGGAATAATTCAATGATTTCAAGTATAGTGAAGAATTTCATGGTAATAGAATATTGGAGGGATTAGCCCAAAATTTCTAACCTCCATTCAAACATTGTCCATCATTTTATCCACACATCCAAATTAAATTGTGGCATACCCCATGAAAGCATGAACCCTCTCCTCATATTAGCCCTTGTTATCAATCTAATAATGAAAACATGACTCCATGATCAGAAAATCATATAGGAAGTATCATGCGGACAAATAATTATAAACAAAAAGGATGAGTCTCATTCAAACACCTAAAGATCATTCAACTTTGGTTATACTTCAAGGGAGAAGATCTTCTACATCCATCATGAGTTATAATCATTTTTAATTGTATTCCATTTAATATAAAACCTTCTGCATGTGTCATGTTGTCAATCAAAATAATGGCACTCGTTTGAAAAATAAGCTCATATGATTTGAATGGATGATGCATTTTAGAAATATACCCATACTGTCTTGAGGTACATATGCATGATATATGTGATCCCTAATAGTACTTTACATGAAATTCTCTAAGAAGGCACTTTTTAAATTTGCAGTGGTATAGAGCAATAACGTTCTTTTTCCTTTATTCATGTGAAGGTATAATTTAGCAATGCTTGTACTAGGGCCACTTGGGTTATTACTTCATAAGTAAGAGACATGGTTCCATCTCTTCTGAATGGGTGAGGGATGGAACAACTAGGAGGATGCCATATCCCATACTAGGTCTTGCAGAAACAGACTTCATAAACACCTCACTACAATGTTATGATAACCCCAATATAGAATATTTTGGTATTTATAATAAGATATACAAGATGTTCAGATTAGCTTAGAATGTCCCATGATAGGCTAATAAAGGCTTATCATTCTACAGACACACAACTGGGATTGGGACCCAACATGACCCATGGATAGCATGTAAAACTCAACTCTCAATAACCTTACCAACTTTTGGGAAAATGGTATTCACGACCGCATCAAGTTTCTTTTTTCATCCCTCAATGACAACCCCCATAGAATGGATATGCTCATCAAATTCAAACTCATTTTTATGTTTTACATTAGCAACCTCACACCATGAGGACTAGTGAGAAGGTTCCTTAAGTACTAACATGGTGAACCATTGTTGTCATGAATAACAACTAATGGTCAACACCATTTCATCCTGGAACTCAACAATGAGCGAAATGAAAACATCAACACATTGGATCACATTGTTTGAAAAGTATAGAAATCCAAGATAGGAAAGGCTTATTTCAATTACCACTATTTACATTTTAGAATCAAGATTTCCACATAAATTCATGTTACTTAAACTAGATTAGTACAACGTGAAATGTGATATCATGGCATGGTATATAATTAGGGAAATTACAAGATCCTCATTTTTTTATTTCAAATAAGTCTAAGAAGCTCAAACTTAATGTTTACAGTGACATTGGACCAAAAACTCTTCTCAAAGGAAGAATTATGTGATCTCCTCAAAGATCACTATGCATTTAGTTTGGGCGGCCTTCCCAAAAGAGTTAATGTAGAATCACTAAGTTATAAGGTTAACGAATACTTCATTGAGTTCATTAGTAGGTCAACATAGATGGACTCCCAAGTGAGGAGTAGAATGTCTGATAGATATCCATGAATATGATCATGAAAATTCCCATTCAATATATCAAGAATGTTGATAATTCAATCACACTCTTCATACAACTAGAGAATTAATGCAAGAGTATGAATTGAGGTATTAGTTAATCTTGGGTTCTAAAAAACTTTGGGAAACATGGTTAGCCTAACCAGATTTTCAATGAAATGATATGTTATAAAAAGAATAGAAGAGTTTTGACATAGTTTTCCATTGTACACAACCAAGTTCATAATTGTTCTAAGGAAAATAATAATATGTGTAGTATCTAATAATAATATAAAGGCACCAATGTAAGCTAAAATCATTCACTAGATGTCACATCCCTTCCAATCATCCTTGAATAGTTAAAAGAAACTAGACACATAGGAAGCAAAAAAAAATCAGTAAAAACCAATACATTGAAAAGAATATTAATCAACAAAGCAGCGTGACCTAATTCATCTTAGGAAACCTTGAATAACATGTTATAGATAATTAAATCTATAATGAAGACTTTGTACCTCTTTACTCCTTGGTATAATCCAAAATCCCTCCATGAATTCCATTCATTTCCATAACACTCCATTAATAAGTGCAACACTACAGAAAAAAGATAATTTAGCTATAATTATTTCAGTTACATTTACTTTATGTGTAGCAAGAGCTATTTTTAGTTACCAAATATATTTGTGTAACTTAAATAATTGTAGCTAGATCTATAAATAAGATATAACTCAAATTTTCTCTCCTTTTAAATGTATCCAGAATAAATGTAGTTAGATGCCTTAATTAAAAGAAAGAAAAAAATCCCACAATTTTCCCATTACCCGCGGTCTCTGTTCAATTTCCCATGTTGGTTTGAGAAAATTTCCCAATTCCCAGTCTCTCTCGCATACGACGTTCTCCACGTTATCCCTTCTCTGGATGGTTTCTCCCAATTCCTGTTCTCTTCCTACGCGACGTTGTCCCAGAGTTCTCCAGTTTCTGCTGGAGTTTCCCTATGTGACGCCCTCTGACTATGACTCCTCCAGTTCCGCTGGCACCTCCCCCCTATGCCGCCCTCACCGCAGACGCAACTGACCGATCGCTGGTGCCCTCAGTCACTACTCCACCAATGCCCTCAGCCACTGTTCCAAGTTCTCTGTGTGACGCCCTCCAACTGTGACTCCTCCAATTCTGTTGGCACCTCCCACCTGCGCCGCCCTCACCGCGGATGCAACCGACTGATCATTGTGCCCTCAGTCACTACTCCACCAATGCCCTCAGTCACTGTTCTGAGTTCTCCTACCAGTCTAGCAAGTCTTAATCAGTTTCCCCCGACCCCCAACCCCCTCCCCCCCCCGCACGTGCGCGCGACACCCTTGTTGTTGTCTGACACCCTCATGGGATCATGTGCGCCACTGATACCATGTCAAGACATCTTTAGTGCTATGATGGTTTCCATTTTTTCATTGCGTATTTTCTGATGATTTCATTGTATCAAGTATAATTTTTTTGCCTCTTTATGCAATTGATTTTACCTGGGAAAACTTAGTGCTTTCTCTTCTATAAGCATTCTTTTGTCATTTTCAGACATCATTGGTTACATTCAGCAAAGTCATTCCAATTTCTAACTAGCATCTGTTCCCTTTGTTGAGTTTGCCTTGATCTCCCCATCAACTTTGATTTTCAGTATTAGGTACTATCTAAGTTGTAGTATGCTTTGATTACAAAGTAAGTTTCATATTGGCATCTCTTGCATATTTATCAGAACCCTATATATCATGTGCACCTACAATCTATGTATTAGCTGGATATTCCTTAGAATGATGTACTGATGTGCCCTATGGGCCAATGTTTGTGCCCTACAGGTTGTAAATAGTATTTTCCTCTACTTTTCAGTATGACCTGCTAGCAAATCGTTAACTGTGTTATGATTTGACCTTCTTGAAATTCATTAGCCGTGTTATGATCTAGTTATATTAATATTTGTCCATAGTATAATTTGTATTAGATAAATCAATGGATTCATAAGTTTATCTTGACATAGCACTACCTGACAAACCACCAGTGCAAAAGCATTGAACTATTGAAATTATAGGTTCAAACCTACCCAAACGAATGGATGGTGATCACTTATGAAACAAAGGTTTGCAATATGTTGTTGGTAAATGGTGTATGAATTCTCATTCCTTACATGAACTACTTCATGAAACAATTTTGACATCTCTAGATTGGTTCCATGATATTAACCTCTAAGACTGAACTATATAAACAACAAAGTTCTCTATTCCCTCTTGGATTTATTCTCAGATTTATCCTAGTTGACATGGTTGGGCTACCACTTAGCAAGTGGTGTGACATGGGTGTTCACTTTCATTTATGGCTCTCAGCTGATTAACATGTTGTAATTATACATGCTTTATATATATGTTACATGCTTTATTTCTTGAAAACTAAGATGGTTGCTTAAAATATATTATGCATAGCTGACAATACTATAAAAGCACACTGGCGTTGTTCTGTAAAGAAGAAGTTACCATCCTACAATTTGATAAGTTTTCTTTATTTGATCTAATTGCAATTAAATATGATCTATTTATCCATTTATTGGGTGTGGTTCGTGAAAAGTGTAATTTTAATTCCCAATATAAGTTGCATATCAAGTTAGGATTTGTCTAATTTATTTGATTTTTCATAATCCTGAGGTTATCTACATGATCTTCAAATTTTAGCCCCATTTTGTGGAGTTCAGACTGTAATTTCTGGGATTGTGGCACCACAATGGTAAAAAGTCCAACCCTTGCACCATTATCATGAGCCATCCAAAATCTTGCCACTAGGAGAAAGTCGTTGCCACTATAGAGATGTTGCATCTAGGGAAACTTCCAAGGTGTCAGTTATGGACATTGTTGTGTAGAGTACCACTATCGCATCAACTTCTACAGTAACAAGCTGATTATTATCTTTACTGATGTGAATTCATGGATAAGGTATCTTTATATTCTTTCTTATTTCTAAAATATTGTGTCACTTGTGGTTAAGACTCTCATTCGTGGTATGTTCTAGAGATGAGTTCTATTTATTCACTCTATTCAAACTTTTCAAAGAAATTTATTTTTTCTTTTAATTTTGGTCAGGACATGTCTACATATACCTATAGATGTTCTGAGATATTCTGCTCTAGGATGTTGCTTTGATGCTTGCTTTTTTATAACATTACCACTCCAGCACTATACCTCTGGAACACTTGCAGTTTATAGTGTTTGTTGTCTTCTTTTCCAGGACCTTAATTGACTTTTCTTCTATCAGACCTTTTTTAAAATAATTGCAGATTTTGCAGGTACACTCGGGTTGAATGATCTTGTAAAATGCAATTTATAGCAAACTACAAGCTACTGGGGAAAAAAGATGACTCTATGTATCAGTGCAAAATCTTAAAAGTAACTAAGAGTTCCGAAAAGGTTCTTTATGATATTGGATGGCTTGACTGCAAGAAAAATGTCACAGAAACCTCAATGCTTGATGTAGATTCTCTGATGTATAAAAGGTTACCTATCAGAAGACATGTACTCAAATCATTTATAAAGGAGTCCACTATACAAAGTGCTCCATGGGAGGTTCATGAAAAACTGGCTAAAAAGCATGGACTTCAGTTGATCCCTCCTGAAGATTTGAAGCTAATCCTTTAAGAAAATGGGACTTTTATCAAGAGTGACGAGGATAGGATGGTATGCCGTATTCTCAGAGCTTGGAAAATTTTTGGTGATCTTTGATCTACTTGTTCTGATTAGTTTTAGTTTAATGATTTTGGTATAGGATGGCAATGATAAAATCAAGAAAAAAAAGGAAAAGGATTAAGGATGAAAATGTTGGTCATCTAGGAGGAGAAGTAAACTAGTCAAGATGGGGATAACGGTGAACAACAGGGATTGTGGTAGTAGGCTACACATATGATATCATAGAAGATCCACATCTCATAATTTCCAAAAGATTGTTGGTGTGCAAATAGACTTGATTGCACAACATCACAAGTACACTCAAACGTAGCTCGACCTGACTCTCTTCTCTATTCCCCTCTCCCTCCCTCATTGATGTATACCAACAATGTATTTGTGTAAGTGAGCTGATGCACAATTCATTGATGGCTGCACTCTATTTTGATATTATTCAATTATAGTAGCTTAACTCAACAAAACTTCTTAGTGCATACAAAAGTTGTTTCATGTTTTGATTTGGAAACCCAAGTTATACAGCTTTCTAAACCAACCTTTTAAAATGCTACATGAGTAACATAGAGTGGCAAGATGAGTTCTATTCACAGACCCTTTATCCTAGTGACATCAGAGTGATTTTTTAAAGGTGAGTGTAGATTATTTATCGATTGACTACCAAGCCTTACAAAGGTAATGTTTTATCTCCCTTAGGATTCTCATCTTGGTAGCTTTTCCTATTTCCCTCATAATCTTCTATTTTTTAAATTCTTTTCTATTTATGGACTATCAAGCTCATTCAATTCAATGAGAATCAAAATGTATGATATAGAAACAATTCAATTTCCATTAGGATTCTCATCTTGGTGGATTTTCCCATTTCCCTCATCATTGTTCTCGGTTCTTAGCCTACTGTATGATCTGCCAAATAAGGTTGCTTTATTTTAGTTTGACTTATAATAGAAACTAGTAAGAACAATAATTTGATGCAGATGACAATAATTACATTTTTATTTATATTTCTAGGAAAACATAGTAGAAGATCTGTTAGTCGGGCTAGAATACTCTATTAGAGAGACTGGAGCATTCCCTAGAAGGTATTGCAATTTTAACTTGTGGTATATGTTATGGTTTAGTGAGTAATTTGTGGGTGACTTCTTAACTATAGTTCTTCTAAAGAGCTCCCTTCTACATTCATGCGGACACTCTTATTGCTAGCTTTGGTTCATATGTATGCACTTTAGTATTTTTTCTGTCATGTCAATGCCGCTTTATTTCTTGTTTTATAAGTTCCTTGTTCTCTATACTTTCAGTATTATGACAGACAGGGACAACAGAGGTTGCCATATTAAGGATCACTACAATGAAGAGGTAAATAGCTAACTGATTAGTCCAAGATCGAATTTAGTTAAGGAGGATAGAATTTGCATCTTCTCCTTTGTAAAACCATTAATATTTGAAGAGCCAATGGTTGGCGTAAGGCTGGTACTACCAGTTGTTATCATTTCCAAGTTGTATGGGATTTTTGGATTCTTTCTTGTGTATTCATATGGTCATGAATTCAAAGTCACTCCATGCAGGGGCATTCCATTAACATGAATTGGAATTGGCTTACACTTGAATTCCTTGATAAGATAGGAATATGGCTAATTATGCTTGGCTATTATATTCCTGTCCCAGCTACTGAATCTGCTGCGCTGGAAGTCTTGCAACTTTTTTTGTACATCATTTGATGGCACCATAACTTCATATCTTCATAATTAGACTGTTGCATCATCTAGTAATGTGATAAACCTGGAGGTTGACCCTTCATCAAATCCGTGAAGGTCAAACTAGTATTAAATCTATTTGGAACAATGGAAATAAAAGTAATGGATAAAAAGACTACTAGCAGTCCCTAGGGAATACCCAAGAGTTAAGATAGATATGGGGGTAAGATCTAGACTTCAGGTCATGTATGATAGGATTACACTTGTTTCTAGGCTTTTAAATGGATGGACTGATGGAGCATGTTTGATGAATATACCTTGTTTAGGGTGACATCTTAAGGATCATGTACTTGATGAAATTTTTGTGTGATGATCTAGGATGTATCTTGAGGTGGGGTTAAACGAGGAGGCTAAGCCACATACTAATATAATGTCTAATTCTAGCATATTTCTATGCTAGTGAGTGTATAAAATTGTACTTAAGAACTGGAAGGGTGTTTCTAGTGAATGAATTAACTTAATAGCTACTTGATTGTTATGGATTCAATTAGTTTATTGTAAATTCAATCCCTAATAGAACCAAAAACTGACTGGAAATTAGTTTGATAGAAATTCAATCCGTAACAGGACCAACAAATGACTAGAAAAATGAGAATACAGGTTGCTTGCTGATATAAATACATGGTTTCATTCATACACATGCTACCAATTTCCTTAGACAACTACTCTCCAATTTTAATATGCTATTTGTTGTTATGTTGTTGTTTACTGAAAACTTATCATATTACTTATCCTCATTTTGGTAGTATATGTGAAGTGAATATGGATGTCGGGATAGTTTGAAACAGGGCATATAATGATTATAATTTGTTTCAGCAGGGTAGTGCTCAATAGGGCAATGAGTTATGGTGACATGACAGAGATGTGGAAGGTGTAGGGGTTCATTACAGGGACAAGATCAATAAGGGTTTAAGAACAAGAAATGACAGGACTAAACAGGGCCTAGTGGGGTAAAGTTGGATGTTAGTTGGGAAGGGCTTGGGTGATTCTGCGGTGTTTTTGAGGGGGGTCAGCCATACGATTGAGATTTAGAAAATCTTGGTTGGCACCTCCACATAGATAATTTGTTGGGAAGGGCATCTGACTTCAAGTTTAGTTGATTTGAGGGGGCGTTCATATATGTTAGAGCTTGGACCATAAAATATTGGTGGTGGACCCCCATTAGGATGCAAACTAGGTGGTGGTTTTGGATGTATGCTAGTTGTATATGTCAACTATTGTGGTGTCCTATAAAGCAATACCTCATCTGGAAACTATGGAAATGCCAACATGCTTGTCCTATAAAGCAATACCCTTCTAGCTCTATTTCTATATGTTACATAGCATTTGCATGATATATTAGCTTAGTATTGATTTGGCATCACTTATGCTTCAGAATGGAAGCGCGATACATCTAAATAGTTAGAAGCAAACTAGGTGGGTTTTTTTAGTAGCATGGTCGTGGTAGGTCACCATGGTCGTGGTAGGTAGGGTAGACCATGACTGTGGTGGATGGGTACGGTCATGGGTTTATTCCATCAAAGTTAACATGGTTTTGGTCAATTTTGGGCTGAAATGGCCACGGTCGTGGTGATCAGCACGGCCGTGGTGGTGTCAGGGTGCCACAACCATGGTGGCTAGCACAGCCATGGTGGGATGGGTGAAATTGGCTGTGGTGATGCTGCACGACCATTCTGGTCTGCTGTAGCACGGTCGTTTTGTGGTGCACGACAGTGGTGGCTGTCACTGGCACGGTCATTCTGTTATGCACGGTCGTGCTGCTCTCTGCTTGACTTGGAGGTTGTTCTGTTGATTTGTATATGTAGTAAACAATCTGATTGCACTACGTAGAATCAACACATGTGATACATCCGTTCTCATGTTGTTATAACATGAGGCATATTGAATACTAAGGCAACTCAAATTCCTTCTAATATATATTTTCTAAGGTAAGCTGCCATATTTTGTTCCATGGCCCCTAAGAGACTAGGTATGCTCTGGAATGTGATTCTAAAAGCTACAAAATCTACATATGTCTACTGCAAGACATAACTAGCAATCTACATCTGTCTCAAATTTAGCTTTTACTAGCAATCAATAATGGATTTTTTTTATTGTAAATGTGAGTTGTGCCATAGTTGCATTGTGCCAGCACTTAACTTGCCCGCATTCAGCTCTATTGGCTAGAGTTTTTACACTGTCATTGCTAAAACACTGTCTATTCATTACTTTTCAGGTCCTATTTAATGTAGCAATGGTTGGTTGCACAGTCTCTTCATTGAAGAGAGTACATTATTCTTTGTTATGCTCTTCATGAATAAAGGGGGTTGCTGTTGGGATTGAAGAGACTAGTCATTCATTATGGTATATTTACATGCAATGTTGAGTAGATGAACTTAAATTCCATCATAGTTCTCTCTAGGGTATGACTTTGTATGGTTTATAGCTAAATTAATACATAATACCAAACTATTTGATTGTTGAATTGAAGCTTATTTTGTATCTTTCAGTGTGCTTTGCTCAAAGGACAATATGATGCCTTGTATGCCTTGAAGTTGTTGTTGATTCTTTGTGAATATCAAAGGCTTATAGAGAAACTTCTACAACAAAGGGAGGCGGCCAGAAAAGGATAATACAATTGGTGGAATAAATATAAAAGAAAAATCAAGATACAAGAAGATGTGCATGATCATGTGGCATATAGAGTCTGCAGTGGATAGATGTAGTCAGAAGAACATATTGTATACATGTGTCTTTTTCCCATGCATATTGTAAAACAGGGGCCAGGTTAATGTCCTCCCCATGTGTACTCATTTTTCAAATATAAATAAAAGTATCATTGTTGACATTGTAAGCATAACTCGGTCTTGATTAACATTCATATATTTTCTTATTGAAAACCCATCTATATTGGAAAGCGACTGCCTGGATACATAATGTCTCTCACTACATATGTATGTATAGTACATGGTGTCTTTCACTACACACTAGCTATAATTACATGTGTCGCAAGTGCTAATTTTTTCTATACATGAACTACAAATACAATTGTAACCAATGCCATCTCTCCCTACATATTATAGGTACAAATTGAATTGTAGTCATACATTTGGCTACAATGGAAACTACATGTTTATGTGTAAGGACATTTTTACCTACAATTAGGGTTACATATGAATTTGTAGCCAGAGGCATAACTAACTACAAGTTTGAAAAATGTAGCCTAAACAATTAGCTACACAGGTATTAGCTATATATTATAAATGTAAGGATAATTGTAGCCAAATCTTTTGGCTACAAATTTTGGGGTTTTCGCTACAATTTTTTTTTGTAGTTAAAGACCATATTTTTTGTAGTGAAAGGAACTAAAGCATTCTTTATATGATTTTATCATGAAGGGAAGATACAAGTATCAGATTCATAACAATGACAACATTGAATGATGTTTTTGAATGGTCCTTAAGAAATATCAATTGATTTTGGTGGAATCAGATAGTGTTAACAATACTCATTTAATAGTTGGAGGTTCATATGGTTGAATCCATCATGGTCTTCAAGCAACTAAGTTGCACATAGTAATGAAACTGTTTAGAATGTTTAAGATAGAGAATAATGAGAAACCATAACAATCCCTAGAGAATTAAAAGAAGTCCAACACTTGAGAAAAAAAACAATCATAAACCCGCAAGGTATAGAGATATTAGTATATGCCTCCTCTCTTCCCTCCATGAAACCCAAGAGAGCTCACATTCATAATGCAAATAAGAAAATAAGATTGACTATTCTTGAGATTATGACATTATCCTAGAAACCTAGGAAAGGGGAATCTTGTATCAACGCATGCATAGTGAAAACTATGTATTTTGCATATGGTTAGGTGAACCAACTCAAAGGCTCTAGTTCTTATTTATCCTAAATAGTCAAGACTATGGAGGATCAAAATCAAAATCAATCATAATACTATAATGTTCCTTTATATATGTATCATCTAGTAAATCCATGTGCACCAATTACTAGCCAGGGTTGGGTTACAAGTAGAGAATCAAAAGTCTCTATAAAGAAGTCAACAAAACCACAACATGTAAAATAGCATGAATCATAACAGCATATCATGATAAAAGAAACCCCAAAATATGATATCATCAAGAAATTTAGAAAACTCAATCTAGCATTCCCTATTGGGGGCGGATGCAAACATGTCACGCACATAAGCAAGTTGGTGTTAAATGTGTCAAAATTTGGATTTTACTCAAAAAAATTCAACACTAATACCTTAGTCAATATGTTGATATTGATCATTGCAATATGAATTCTCACCTTGGCATATGATGAGATCCCATTGAGCTTTGGATATAAGGCATTATATGTGATTGTGGATTGTTGTGTTTTGCATGTACCCCACATTTTTGTAGATGTTGTATCAGGAATGTTCATTGTTAGTTTGAGGAGCTTGATCTGTCAGTTTGAATTCTAGAGGACATACTAACTAGCTAGTAGGACAAAGCATTTGATGACATACCTAGATATACCATCATAGAAATGTGTCTCGATTTTAAGATTGGGAAAAGAGGTTGAAACTGAACTAGTCATGATGGATGTTTTAATGACCTTTAATATCATGTATGAGATTATTTGTTTGTTATGTACCAAATTCTACCTTTATCCATTCACCAATATGTGAAGTTTAGGGAGGGGAATAGTATCATGATTGTACATGAGGTAATGAAGTAAAGATTACATTCAATAAAAAAATATCATAACAAAGAGGAATTTTATTTTTACACTTGTATTTTTGATATAGCTAGAAATATCCCACAAGAAGACAGTCTTATGAACGATGTCTAAAATTCCTAAGAAGTAAATGTAGGTAATAAAGAAGAAGGGTCTATATTAAGGTAAAGGTCATGACAAGTTTAACCAAGGGATTTAGATACCATTCACTACCTAATAGTATTGGTTGATAAGGGCTAGGACAAATCATGCACCCCTCAAGGTGGAGTTGTAAAATGTGAGTGGATAACACAACAATGATATCAAGGTTTGTGAGTCATTTTTGTATATCATATTATTGAAGAACCCAATGAGGAATATGAGATTCCATAGTCATGCAATGGCCATTTTATAAACACCCCCAAGGCAAGCATTATTGTGTTACAGGATGAGAAAGATGGGATGGGAGAAATAGCATATGCAAGATAAGAAGGTTGTATGTATATACTATTTTTAAAGGTCCCACCATAACATACAATTCACCTAAAAACCATGAAATGTAGTTGTTACCATAGAGGAACAAAATCTAGATGAAATCGAATGAATTAGGTAGTATATGGAAAAGTTTATAATGTAAAAGAAACTTGGGACGTCCCCTCAAGAATTTACATGCATCCACATCAAATATTGTTTACTGAAATATCAATATGTAAAGTGTGGAGATTGGTCTAGGATAAAAAGATATGACATTAAGAAGAATATAGAATACAATACCCACATTATCCATGTGTGTACGCTCTACTCTCTCAGTGATATCATAAACAACTAAGGTATCACTATGAGGATAGACGATTTGGTCCAAATGAGGAGAAAAGGTGAAATAGGGAAAGGTGATATAATTGTACCCCTTAACATATACTTTGAAATATGGTAAGATCAAAAGTATCCAGACAAAGTTTATCATCTTTAATATGGTCTAAAGGTTATGATGTGTGAAAATCCTATGACTTCCATCATGTTTTAGGCCATGGCAAGAATGATTCTGAAGTCCTTTGTAGAGAGATCAAATGCTTTTGGGAGAACAACACTAATGCATATGAGTGTGCAGAGAAGTTAATATTATCAAAGGGATCCATGATTAAGATATAGGCACCTTACTTTAGAATAGAAGTTGCTCTTGGGACAATCATATGAAGATGATTAAGACAAGGTCAGCTATAGTGAAGTATGTATTATGGATGGATATTCAATCATACTCTCATTAGAAAGCATGGAAATATGTCTTTTCCATGATATAATAACAAAATCCTCTTCAAATTTAGAGAATAAAATAGAATATGATCTTGATGAGATTCTCTTTTTCTCCTAAAGACTAATCCATTGCATTAATGCCTTATAAAAAGGGAAAATAAAAAATTCAATTGTTTGTTCCATGAAAGGATGTCTCATCGAGTGTATTACTGCAATCAACCTTTCAAGTGATTGATAGAATAAAGATCATCATTATCAACCATAGGAAAATGGAGCATAATTTAAAAATGGTTGTAGGCCTTTCTCCTCACGTTCAAGATCCCCTCATCAAACTCATTATTGATATACAAATTTTTATTAAGCTGGTAGGGAAGGCCTAGTTTGGATGAAAATATAGTTTCTTGTCATTTGTCAATCACATAAGCCTCATATCTTGTAAATCATTAAAGTATAAAATTCATCCATAATGGATTCTAAAGATCAAGGAAATATTGGATAAATAATATGTAGTCAGTATCACAAACATGTGATATGTGACATATGCTTGGTCAATATAATTGATGTTACTAAGAAAGATGGTTGTTTATGTAACGACCGACAATCAAATCATTACTAATTAAGCGGAATTAAACATAAATAGCAGATTAACAAAAATCACTAAAAATTAAAACCATTTTTCAAAGAGATCCATTCCAAGGAAAACTCTTACTGAAAGGTCCAAAACCTTATATACATCATTATTCACATTGTACATATCTGGTACATCTCATATCGAGAATAACATATAACAGTTGCTTTACCAAACTATACATGAGAAACATAAAACCTCGAGGCGCGTAAGCCAAAATCTCTTATTGATCATAAAACCAGTACGAACCAACTCCAAGGACCTGAGAGTACAGAGACGACACATAGGACTCATATCTACAAGACATGACAGACAGTACACTCAACCTGAGTTGTCACTGCTGCCTCAGTTTTTGTTCTTCCTCTACAAAAAGGTATTCACCTCCTCATGCACGTCCACCTAAAAAATTGGGTCCCACGAGGGTGAGACAATTGTAATTGTCCCAGCGAGAGATATAACTCTCCGCCGACCATATTATTATCACATATTAAGCATTTATAAACTGAGTAGAGGTTCTTTTTATATTAACAAGTAGGATAATTCACTATATGAACATAATGAAGTAATCTCCTTTCATAAGGAGAACATTGCATCTACCCATGGTAGATTATAATTCATCTATCTGCTTTGCAAGGAATGTAAAGAAACATAAATAACATCTATCAACTAGAATGTATAACTGTATTGCGCTTCAAGCAATGTTTCTCATATTCAATCCTTAAGCAGATATACTACACGGCTGAACATATTTTACAATCACACTTATGCCCTGAGGAAGTGAGTCGTACCACTCAAATCCAACTGACCATTGCGAAGTCGAAATCGGTACCATACCAGGTCCATGGAAGAGCCAGACTCCATGACCTCCCACATCTCAGTCAGTGCGAGACCACAAGCAGGACCGTAGTCTCTTGCTTAAGTGACCTTAGTCACACAGGGTCAGGCTACCCTCTTCCTAGCCCACCTTAGTACAGGTGTCGGCGCTGGTGAATCGAGCCATGGGCCAGTTCACCGTGCTCCCTGAGCCATGAACGCATTCATGCTCTATCACACTGATCCATGGGCCTATTCACCATGCACTTATCACACTGAGCCACGGGCCTGAAACCGTGCTCTGGAGTCTACAACCGAAGTTGTACTCTAACCTTCCTATTTGTGGCTAGGAGCAACCCCGCATATTCAACAATATGCGCTCTGTATTAAGTAGTAGCAGAACCCATTTCACCATCACCAACTGCTAACGATGATGGATCTATGGCCAGGGCACTACATGATAAAATTGCACTTGATTAATTAAGTGCATTACCTACTCTTTTAGCATCAGTCAAGTTTTCACACATGAATTATTATGACAAATGCTACAAAGAAAGGTATAATACATCTATCACGTACTTTTCAAATCTTTAAAACACATGATACTTGGGATCTCAGTCCCTTATCACATTACTGGGAATTCTCATCCCTTCACATAATCATTATCATGATTGCTGGATATGGGTATTCAAACCCTTAGATCATCACATAACATTGTTACTTCTATAACAGGTAACCATTACCTCTAGGTCCACATACCAAGGTATTCATTTCACTTGTTGTGCAAGTATTCACACGGCTCACAAGGCCATCACACATCTTGTCACCTCTCACTAGGCAACAACTTTTTCACATGGATCACAAGGCCATTGCACATCTTGTCACCTCTCACTAGGCAACAACTTATTAACATGGCTCACAAGGCCATTGCACATCTTGTCACCTCTCACTAGGCAACAACTTATTCACATGGCTCACAAGGCCACTGCACATCTTGTCACCTCTCACTAGGCAACAACTTATTAACATGGCTCACAAGGCCATTGCACATCTTGTCACCTCTCACTAGGCAACAACTTATTCACATGACTCACAAGGCCATCAAACATCTTGTCACATTTCACTAGGCAACAACTAATAGGGTTAGGGTTTTACTTTATTGCCAAATAGGGTTTCAAGTTCATATTATTAATTCAAACCCTAATTCATTGCTCCACGCATCTGCGAGCAAACATTGATATCATAATTATTCAATCATACTTATTCATTCTCATCATTTATCATTAAATGAATCATCAACACAAGGTATGAGTTCCTCTTTCATCCTTACTAGAGAATGATTACATCATACTTTATTAACTAGGCTAAACCCTTTCTCAAGGTATGTTAGCCTACACTTATCAAACTGCATTAATCTCATTACATCTCAATGTAACAATTGACATGACACACTTCATGTGTTACTCATCCAAGTATATTGGATTTAAGTTGCATTAACCTTGAAGTGTTGGATGTGATATCTATCATGTCTTGATATATCACTTCCCTCATCACTTTTAACATACTTAAGTTCATCAACTTATCTTGTATTAGGGTATGTCCCATCCTAATACTTTATGCACTATCTCATTACATTTATCATGTAATGTATTGGTCATAAGTCACACAATTGAATTATTCAACCATCATTAATGATATGGACTCATCTCGGGTTAAGACATTATTGGTATAAGGTTATCCATTAACAACCACTCTGGGTGCTTCACCTATCAAGGTATTAGCCACACCATTACTTGGTGCTACACAAATCACTCCTAAGAGTGTCTTACTCTCACCTTTAAAAGGTATATAGGGTTAAATCATATGCATGTGTTCACCATATCGGGTTGTAGGTGTCTAGATACCACTGTATCGGGTTGGAGGTGTATGAACACTCACCATATCGGGTTAGGATTTGCACTTGTCTCCATATCGGGCATGAGGTACCTTCTTGACCTCATATCAGACACAAGGTATATGTATGTGTCTCCCATGATACTTGTGAGGTATCAACCCATCACCATGTCGGGCTAGAAGTACATTCAATCACCCTATCGGTCTAGTCACCATCTAGGGTTAGCCATGACGGGTTAGGGTTACCATATCATCTAGGGTTGTGTATCGTGCAACCCTATCGTGCAACCATGTCATGCAACTATGTCATGCAACCATGTCGTGCAACCATGTCATACAAGGTCATGTAGGCCTCATGATACTAAGTATCAATGATGTATCATATGATCATTTCATGCAATAACACTTGTTACTCTTCACTTATATCGGGTTACCCAATTTAGGGTTTCTTGTCAACTTACAAGTATACAATTGACCTTGTATCGTGCATGGAGTCTATAATAGACTTCCTATCGTGAAAGAGGTGTATACTACACCCCCATATCGTTCAATAAGGTTTACAAACCTATTCATATCATTTTAGTGAAATAGGTGCATCATCATATCGGGTTAGAGGTGCTTGCTTATGTGCATGCACCCGATATCACTTTTATAAGGTGATATCACAATCTTCAAGCTCTAGACCTTTATTCTAACTATTATAGTTCAAGTCAACAGGTCTAAGCAACTACTATAACTCATAATTTCATCAACTATTTCAGGAAATTTTGGAATTAAAAGTAGATCATTAAATACAACAATTTAGGTGATGAATAATAACATGATTGAGTTCAAGTTATATAACTAGCCTTAAGAACCACTTCAAAGATTCAAGGTCCAAAGCTCCATGTTCCTAAGGTTGAATATGACTTTATAAAAGGTCCAAGGCTCGTTCACAACTCCTTCATATACAAGGAATCACCATGGATAAGCAATTGGTGAAGAAGAAAAGAAAGGTAGATCATAACCCTAATTCCATGCTTCAATTCAAGCTTGAAGAGAACTATATCTTACCTTAGGGTTAAGGTTTGAGTTCCTTAGCTCCTTGGCCGACACCCTACCACTCTTGGGCTATATTTACTTCCTCTTGGCCTACACAACTTTTCTTGTGGCCGATACCCCCTCACTTGTGGCCAAAATCACTTCAATTGGCTGATATCGACTTGCTATGGGCAATATCAACATGGTATGGTCGATATACTTGCTATGGACAATATACAAGGCCTATGCACGATACCCTTGTTCTCTTGCACGACATGAAACCCTTCTTGCACGATATTATACTCACTTGCACGATATGGCACTCACTTGGAGTCAAAACACTTCACTCTATGGCCGATATCACCCTATATGGTCGATATCACCTACTTGGGCGATATGGTCTTGCCATGGGTGATATTCCAAGGCCCATGCACGATACCACAGCATCCCTTCACGATATGGGAGATATATGCACGATACCTTAGGGTAGGAGGGTGGTAAGGGTCACACAATTGCACCAAGGGGTGAAACTAGGGGTATATATACTTGTTGTTCATGAAGAAAGGCAAAAAATGAGGTGTCAACATTTTGAGCTAGTAGGTGCCACGTGTCATGCATGGGTGACACGTGTACAAGCATGCATCATCATTTATCTTGTCTTGAAAAACAGTTGATAATCATCTAGGGATGCAAATTCATCCATTGCTTATCCATTTGGATAAGTCATCTAGGTTTAATCATTATTTTAAGTCAAGCCGATACACTTTTTCTAAGGAAACTTGTTGGCCATCACACCTCACCTCCTTGAGGTGATTTGCATGATATGGCCTTTTCTAAGAGTTCAAAAAATGATATGGGACACCTCCTTGGGATCCATGGCCGATAGGCGCTCATATATAAGCTTTTCAACTTGATACAACTCAAGTTAAGCTTCCAAATTCAACTCTTTTTCTTGGTCATTTCATCACCAAGATTACCATCATTCATAATGGAATCAAACATGGTGTATCATTCATTATCTCTCCTCTAAATGATACATAGAGTAAATATAAACACTCTAGAGGTGGTAATTTTCATATCAACCCCACATTTTGGGTAAATTACAATTTGTACTAAAATTGGTGCACAAGGTACCAGCATTATTCAAACAAGTTCAAACTTGGAATTTAGGCTTTCCACAAGCCACCACCTTGCATCATTCTCTCAATAATGATGCTACAACACATGAGGCATGTTCAACATGTGACATTTTTCATTATAGCCCCTCAATTTGGGTAAATTGCACTTTGGTCCAAAACAAAGGAAAATTGCTCAAACAACATTCAATCGGAACCAAACTTGAAACATGAGTGTGTCACACGATAACAAAACACCTTAGAGGATTATATTAAAGTTCTAAGTAACTTTATTAGCCAAAACAAATAGGGTTACCTCATAACCCAAGTCAGGGTTGTTACAAGTTATAAACCCCTAACAAGGATTTCATCCCCGAAATCCCAGGTAAAGGAAGACATATATTATTCATTCATCATACCATCAAGTCTCCACATAACATCTTAATGCCATGGAGATGACATAGAACTTTGATCAACACAAAGTTCTTCCACACAGGGTTTTCATTGAATCTTTCACACAGGGCACATATTCCACTGTCTTTTTCATTATTGACTGTAGAGTCAACTCTATGTCAGGTAATACTTTCTTAGTCAGGGAAACATCATTCATACCTTATTTAAATCAGGTGTCATACCTTACTCATTTGTCACCTTTCTAAACTTACAACTTTATGTGACAAGATTCTGGGAAGTCTCCCATACTCCTCATTTAGCATTTTACTTTTAAAGGAAAGACCAGAGTCATGTTCTGTCACCCACTTGTGACTACAAGTCTTGTCATATATATGTTGTGTCATCTAATCTACTGACACAACATTAAACTTTCTTACTACTTGTACCAACTATTTCATTAGTTGTACATTCTCTTATAATAAGGGGAGGTTACTAATCAATTACGAACTTATCTTAGAGGTATATTTAGATGTTATATATAAGTTGCCTTAACAGATCTAGATAGGGGTATTCTAAGAAATTATTTTTAGCTTGATAAGCTTTTCCCACAATGATTTTACAATTGTTCCTTCAAATAGTACATCCTTATCGATGTTATGTTTATGCAGAGCATAAACCCCTAACATGTGATGTCCATACTATTTTATATAACTAGACTGATTTCACAGTTGGCCATCCCAGGCAACTCACATAAATCAGTTGATTAGGAGTTATGCTTTTACGATGCCATATCACTTGATACTTCTTAGATACCAAAATTTCTTATCTTGGTATCCATCACATGTGTCGAAAACACATCACATCCTCATCTTTCTTTCATCTTGGGACATTACTTGTTACACATATCTTTATCTTGGAACCAAAGTCCAAGACAAATTGATACTTTTCTAAGTATCCATCAATTGAACATTTTTAACTTATGCACATCAAGTGTCATAAGACCCACATGATTACCATGTCCCAGAAGGGAAAGAACACAAAGGAGCATATTCATGTTATCACCCCATCATCATCCAGGGTTGTTTATCAAAGAGAAGAGATTATCATCTCCTCCGATTATTGCATGAACTTTCAACTATTCATGAGTTATTTACTCATGTTTCATCCTAGGTTCCTTTCCATCAGCATAGGAATTATAAGGATGATTACATGTCATTATTCCTTTCTTTGTTATTGTCTAACATGTTCATGAGCATTTTGTGATTTTATCATATTTCCCATTTCCACATCATGGGAAAAGATCTTTACTATTCACACATGCTTTATCTGACAGGGATCATCTCCCTTGTTCTCATTCTCTTATCATGAGCATTATAATTTGCATTTCCTCATACATACAGATTGATCTGAGATCATCTCAGATTCCACTTTATTGCACTTAGGATGTGATATACATGTCCATACCATATTTCCAGTTTCATTATACTCATTAGATTGTCTCAGAATGACTACTTGATCAGAGTTATCAGAAAGATAACAATCTAAGAGTTCCATACTCACCTTATCTCCAATAATTATATACCTGGCCAGGGTATACAAGTACTGAGATTAAGTAGTATGCACTTTGTTTACTATCATATTCCTTACTTTTCGTATAATAACCAACACATGATTTAACATTCCTGGATTTTCTCCAGGCATCTCTTCTATACCTCAACCTTTTTCACATAGATAAGAGCAATTATAGAGCATTTAAAAGAATACTGAACAGAATATAAATGCTAGTTCTCATCATTTCTTCCTTATCTCCCCATAGGACAATCAATAGGGAAGTCCATAACAGCAATCCTTTTTAGGATTATCAGGTAACATCAAAAGAAGGCATATCAAAATGAAAAATCTCTATCTGATTGTTACCCCTCGTGGTCATCCACCGCTTTAGGTTGAATCAACCCATAGAGTCTAGTTGTTTCATGTTGTTACTTTTTGCTTTTTAGAACAACTAGGCAAAAGTCTCTGGAATTATAATGACATCTCCTTAATTCTCAGCTTATTGCCCCTTCTTTGGCACTGCCATCACAGATATACTATCTGTCTAAACTTATGGCAGAGTCTACTTTCTCACCATATGTTAATCTTTCCCACATTTTCCACTATTTCAACATGACTATGTCATTCAGGAACCCTTTCAAAGCCCAAAGTTTATGTATTGAGGACTGGTAACCTAGGTTGTAATACTAGTATCCAGTCTACTATATGCATCATTGTTGTCCTAACCTGCCCAACAAGAGCATAAACATAGCATTCCCTATCCTGATCGGGTCATGATGGGAATTCTCAGGCATTCATTCTTCTCTTGCCTGATCCCTTGCACCCTTTCCTGTGCAACAACATTGCCCTCAACAATGTATTCCTCGTGTTCCCCAGTCATTTATAAACTTCACCCTTTCTTCTGCACAAGCAAAAGTCACTATAGGGTATACTGGAGGACACTAACACAGACTCAACACCTTAGTCTTATGTCTCTGTAGACTCAGCGAACCTTAAGCTCTGATACCAAAACTGTAATGGCCGACAATCAAATCGTTACTAATTAAGCGGAATTAAACATAAACAGCAGATTAACAAAAATCACTAAAAATTAAAATCATTTTTCAAAGAGATCCATTCCAAGTAAAACTCTTACTGAAAGGTCCAAAACCTTATATACATCATTATTCACATTGTACATATCTAGTACATCTCATCTTGAGAATAACATATAATAATTTCTTTACCAAACTATACATGAGCAACATAAAACTGCGAGGCGCATAAGCCAAAATCTCTTATTGATCATAAAACCAGTACAAACCAACTCCAAGGACCTGAGAGTACAAAGACGACACATAGGACTCATATCTACAAGACATGACAGACAGTACACTCAACCTGAGTTGTCACTGCTGCCTCAGTTGTTGTTCTTCCTCTACAAAAAGGTCTTCACCTCCTCGTGCACGTCCACCTAAAAATTTGGGTCCCACGGGGGTGAGACAATTGTAATTGTCCCAGCGAGAGATATAACTCTCCGCCGACCATATTATTATCACAGATTAAGCATTTATAAACTGAGCACAGGTTCTTTTTATATTAACAAGTAGGATAATTCACTATATGAACATAATGAAGTAATCTCCTTTCATAAGGAGAACAATATATCTACCCATGGTAGATTATAATTCATCTATCTTCTTTGCAAGGAATGTAAAGAAACATAAATAACATCTATCAACTAGAATGTATAACTGTATTGCGCATCAAGCAATGTTTCTCATATTCGATCCTTAAGCAGATATACTACACGGCTGAACATATTTTACAATCACACTTATGCCCTGAGGAAGTGAGTCGTACCGCTCAAATCCAACCGACCATTGCGAAGTCGAAATCGGTACCATACAAGGTCCATGGAAGAGCCGGACTCCTTGACCTCCCACGTCTCGGTCAGTGTGAGACCACAAGCAGGACCACAGTCTCTTACTTAAGTGACCTTAGTCACACAGGGTCAGGATACCCTCTGCCTAGCCCACCTTGGTACAGGTGTCGGCGCTAGTGAATCGAGCCACGGGCCAGTTCACTGTGCTCCCTGAGCCATGAACGCATTCATGCTCTATCACACTGAGCCATGGGCCTATTCACCATGCTATTATCACACTGAGCCACGGGCCTGAAGCCGTGCTCTGGAGTCTACAACCGAAGTTATACTTTAACCTTCTTATTTGTGGCTAGGAGCAACCCCGCATATTCAACAATATGTGCTCTGGATTAACCCGTAGGAGAACCCATTTCACCATCACCAGTTGCTGACGATGATGGATCTATGGCCAGGGCACTACATGATAAAATTCCACTTGATTAATTAAGTGCATTACCATATTCTTTTAGCATCAGTCAAGTTTTCACACATGAATTATTATGACAAATGCTACAAAGAAAGGTATAATACATCTATCACGTACTTTTCAAATCTTTAAAACACATGATACTTGGGATCTCAGTCCCTTATCACATTACTGGGAATTCTCATCCCTTCGCATAATCATTATCATGATTGTTGGATATGGGTATTCAAACCCTTAGATCATCACATAACATTGTTACTTCTATAACAGGTAACCATTACCTCTAGGTCCTCAGACCAAGGTATTCATTTCACTTGTTGTGCAAGTATTCACATGGCTCACAAGGCCATCACACATCTTGTCACCTCTCACTAGGCAACAACTTTTTCACATGGCTCACAAGGCCATTGCACATCTTGTCACCTCTCACTAGGCAACAACTTATTAACATGGCTCACAAGGCCATTGCACATCTTGTCACCTCTCACTAGGCAACAACTTATTCACATGGCTCACAAGGCCATTGCACATCTTGTCACCTCTCACTAGGCAACAACTTATTAACATGGCTCACAAGGCCATTGCACATCTTGTCACCTCTCACTAGGCAACAACTTATTCACATGACTCACAAGGCCATTAAACATCTTGTCACCTTTCACTAGGAAACAACAAATAGGGTTAGGGTTTCCCTTTATTGCCAAATAGGGTTTCAAGTTCATATTATTAATTCAAACCCTAATTCATTGCTCCACACATCTAGGAGCAAACATTGATATCATAAATATTCAATCATACTTATTCATTTTCATCATTTATCATTAAATGAATCATCAACACAAGGTATGAGTTCCTCTCTCATCCTTACTAGAGAATGATTACATCATACTTTATTAACTAGGCTAAACCCTTTCTCAAGGTATGTTAGCCTACACTTATCAAACTGCATTAATCTCATTACATCTCAATGTAACAATTGACATGACACACTTCATGTGTTACTCATCCAAGTATATTGGATTTAAGGTGCATCAACCTTGAAGTGTTGGATGTGATATCTATCATGTCTTGATATATCACTTCCCTCATCACTTTTAACATACTTAAGTTCATCAACATATCTTGTATTAGGGTATGTCCCATTCTAATACTTTATGCACTAGCTCATTACATTTATCATGTAATGTATTGGTCATAAGTCACACAATTGAATTATTCAACCATCATTAATGATATGTACTCATCTCGGGTTAAGGCATTATTGGTATAAGGTTGTCCATTAACAACCACTCTGGGTGCTTCACCTATCAAGGTATTAGCCACACCATTACTTGGTGCTACACAAATCACTCCTAAGAGTGTCTTACTCTCACTTTTATAAGGTATATAGGGTTAAATCATATGCATGTGTTCACCATATCGGGTTGTAGGTGTCTAGATACCACTGTATCGGGTTGGAGGTGTATGAACACTCACCATATCGGGTTAGGATTTGCACTTGTCTCCATATAGGGCATGAGGTACCTTCTTGACGTCATATCGGACACAAGGTATATGTATGTGTCTCCCATGATACTTGTGAGGTATCAACCCATCACCATGTCGGGCTAGAAGTACATTCAATCACCCTATTGGGCTAGTCACCATCTAGGGTTAGCCATGACGGGTTAGGGTTACCATATCATCTAGGGTTGTGTATCGTGCAACCCTATCGTGCAACCATGTCATGCAACTATGTCATGAAACAATGTTGTGCAGCCATGTCATACAAGGTCATGTAGGCCTCATGATACTAAGTATCAATGATGTATCATATGATCATATCATGCAATAACACTTGTTACTCTTCACTTATATCGGGTTACCCAATTTAGGGTTTCTTGTCAACTTACAAGTATACAATTGACCTTGTATCGTGCATGGAGTCTATAATAGACTTCCTATCGTGCAAGAGGTGTATACTACACCCCCATATCGTTCAATAAAGTTTACAAACCTATTCATATCATTTTAGTGAAATAGGTGCATCATCATATCGGGTTAGAGGTGCTTGCTTATGTGCATGCATCCGATATCACTTTTATAAGGTGATATCACAATATTCAAGCTCTAGACCTTTATTCTAATTATTATAGTTCAAGTCAACAGGTCTAAGAAACTACTAGAACTCATAATTTGATCAACTATTTCAGGAAATTTTGGAATGAAAAGTAGATCATTAAATACAACAATTTAGGTGATGAATAATAACATGATTGAGTTCAAGTTATATAACCCGCCTTAAGAACCACTTCAAAGCTTCAAGGTCCAAAGATACATGTTCTTAAGGTTGAAGATGACTTTATCAAAGGTCCAAGGCTCGTTCACAACTCCTTCATATACAAGGAATCACCATGGATAAGCAATTGGTGAAGAAGAAAAGAAAGGTAGATCATAACCCTAATTCCATGTTTCAATTCAAGCTTGAAGACAACTATATCTTACCTTAGGGTTAAGTTTTGAGTTCCTTAGCTCCTTGGCCGACACCCTACCACTCTTGGGCGATATGGACTTCCTCTTGGCCGACACAACTTTGCTTGTGGCCGATACCCCCTCACTTGTGGCCAAAATCACTTCAATTGGCTGATATCGACTTGCTATGGGCAATATCAACATGGTATGGCCGATATACTTGCTATGGACGATATAAAAGTCCTATGCACGATACCCTTGTGCTCTTTCACGACATGCCACCCCTCTTGCATGATATGATACTCACTTGCACGATATGGCACTCACTTGGAGTCAAAACACTTCACTCTATGGCCGATATCACCTACTTGGGCGATATGGTCTTGCCATGGGCGGTATCCCAAGGCCCATTCATGATACCACAGCATCCCTTCACGATATGGGAGCTATATGCACGATACCTTAGAGTAGGAGGGTGGTAAGGGTCACAAAATTGCACCAAGGGGTGAAACTAGGGGTATATATACTTGTTATTCATGAAGAAAGGCAAAAAATGAGGTGTCAACATTTTGAGCTAGTAGGTGCCACGTGTCATGCATGGGTGACACGTGTACAAGCATGCATCATCATTTATCTTGTCTTGCGAAAAAGTTGAGAATCATCTAGGGATGCAAATTCGTCCATTGCTTATCCATTTGGATAAGTCATCTAGGTTTAATCACTATTTTTAGTCAAGCTGATACACTTTTTCTAAGGAAACTTGTTGGTCGTCACACCTCACTCCTTGAGGTGATTTGCACGATATGGCCTTTTAAAAGAGTTCACAAAATGATATGGGACACCTCCTTGGGATCCATTGCCGATAGGCACTCATATATAAGCTTTTCAACTTGATACAACTCAAGTTAAGCTTCCAAATTCAACCCTTTTTCTTGGTCATTTCATCACCAAGATTACCATCATTCATAATGGAATCAAACATGGTGTATCATTCATTCTCTCTCCTCTAAATTTAACATAGAGTAAATAGGAACACTCTAGAGGTGGTAATTTTCATATCAACCCCACATTTTGGGTAAATTACAATTTGTACCAAAATTTGGTGCACAAGGTACCACCATTGTTCAAACAAGTTTAAACTTGGAATTTAGGCTTTCCACAAGCCACCACCTTGCATCATTCTCTCAATAATGATGCTACAACACATGAGGCATGTTCAACATGTGACATTTTGCATTATAGCCCCTCAATTTGGGTAAATTTCACTTTGGTCCAAAACAAAGGAAAATTTCTCAAACAACATTCAATCGGGACCAAACTTGAAACATGAGTGTGTCACACGATAACAAAACACCTTAGAGGATTATATTAAAGTTCTAAGTAACTTTATTAGCCAAAACAAATAGGGTTACCTCATAACCCAGGTCGGGGTTGTTACAGTTTACATATGTGTGTGGATTATCATGACCTAAATAAACTCAATCCTTAGACATTCCTCCATTGTCAGATTTCGATGTGCTTGTTCTTGATACAACTAAGCATGGGCCTTTCCCAATTTCATGTATGGGTTATATAGACCTAAAGAGATAAAGATGGCTTAAGAGGACATGTATGAAACTAGGAATATTATGCTTAAAAGATGATGTCTTGTGGTTTGAATAGTGACCTATCAAAGATCTATGATATATATTTATATGACTTAATGCACATGTAAAAATATAATTTAATGTATTTGATAAGATAGTTGTTTGAATAAGAAATATAATCATGTAACTTTTCTAAAGTTTTTCTTATATATATACAATTAGTGTCTATGAGTTTATCACAGTAAATGCATATCTTGTGTTGTTATAAAAACCTTTTAGCCTATCTTGTTATCCAACAAGGTTTTGAAGTCAATCTAGGAAAGAACAAAGATATTATCAAATTACTTGCTTCCATGACATAAAAGGATATCATATTCCTTCTATAAAGACTGCTATATATTGATATATCCATAGCAAAGTCAACACCCATATGTGATCCCATTTTTTATGATTTTTGCATAAGAACACTAACCATGGGTGGAATGAAAATTGTAAAGAGGCTTTTGATAAAATAAAGAGATAGTTGATTAGTACTCCAGTGCTTATATGATCTACACCCAAATTTCCTCTCATCCTATGCCTCTTTGACAATGGGAATCGATGAGAGGTGTCTAAATATAGAATAGTGAAGAATGATACAAGGAGAATGGAGAATACTACCTTAGAAGTTCAATGAGGTGTAGTAATGATTTTCCATAATGGAGAAGTATTGTCTCTCCTTAGATAATGTATCTGAAAGATTAAGCCACTATTTGGTGAGATACATTGTACAAGATGTCATGAAACATGACTCTCTACATAGATGTATGAGCAACCTATCCTTACTAGAAGATGTACAAAATGGAAAGTGATAATATTATAATTTGATATTGTGTATATGCCTATGAATCTACCAATTCCCAAGCATTGGATGATGATTCTATGGACATAACTACGGGATGCATTTTAAGTTGCTCAATGAGGGCAATCACCAAATCAGTAAGGAATATACACAAAGAAAGTTGGATCTAGAAACATGGAGTATATATTTCAATAGTGTTTCAACAAACAAGGAATTGTGATAGGTATAGTTCTAAAAGACCCTCCAGGTGATTTCATACCTACGAAGAAACAACTCATCTTTGACAACATTGGAAATGGGTTTGAGTATGAAGAACACATAATCAAACTTGAAATTGTAGACCAACAAGGAGTTAATATATTACATGTATTAAAGAATTCACTTATCATCTTATCCCAAGCCAATGGCCAATAGAAGTGGAGATATTAAAACCTCATTTCATATCAAGAATACTTGACGTTTCTTACATTTGAATTTGAGGCCAGTAACCACCCTTGTAAACGGGAGAATAAATGCATTTGTAGATGCCCAAAAGAAACCCAATCTTATTGCATTGAGTTGAAAGAAGAAGAAAAATACATAACAAATGTAGAAATGTTTCCTTAGATGATATGAAGTACATGTTAAACAATTGAAAAAAATCAACAGAGACTCCTAGTCCCTTTGGCATCAAGTGATGCCTAGAAGGGCATCCTTTTCTTGTAGGCTCTAACCAACTATACAGAATATTATATATTAAACAAATATATAGAATTACATTCTAGGGGTAAGAAAAAAGACAACTATGTCAGATATCTTATAGTCTGACACTACTAAGGTTTATTAGTCACTAGTAAGTTGATATATTTACTAAATAAGGGCTATTGTATCTTATGCCACGCACATGAATGAAAATATGCTTTAAAGAAGATTACTTTTATGTATTTTTTGTAGATTTGAATGAATACATATTTGTTATAGCTCTTACGATTGTGTGCAACAAACAAACTCATGCATACTACATTCATGCTCCACCATAGCACCCAAATACTATGGACAGACCATGGCCTTTCTTAGTTTGAGAAATCAATATGAATGGCAAGATCAACACAAAGTCATCATATGGACACTCTTGCAATGTGATTCCATTGATTATTTCACTAAGTGGGTGGAAGATAACTCATTTTCCAATGTCACGACCAACCAAGAGGTCAAGTTCATTTACAAAATTATATTTTTCTCCTTATGGCATGAAATAGGTGATCATTCATAAATGTGGTGCTAACTTGATTCACAAACTAATGTAATAGTTTCCCAACTCTCTAAAAAATAGCACCATTGTTCCTCCCATTACATGTGACAAATGGTTGGTGTAGTGGAGGCAACAAATAATAAATTGATAAAATTCCTAAAGATGATAGTTGATACATACTCATTCTAGCATGAGAAAAACCCTATGCATTTATAAGAATATTATACTTCACTCTAACCCTGATGGGGTTTAATCCTTATAACCTATTTTATTGGATGGAGATCCTTATTGTAGTTTTGGTGGAAACACTTCCCTTGGGGTATAACAAGAAAATGTTATTTAAAAAAGAATGAATGGATCTGACAATGTAGTGATTATCTCAATATTATTGAGAGTGAAAACCCTAGGCCCTCTGTCATGATACCGCTACTAAGCTAGAATGTTATAACTTGGTTTTTCATATAGTTTTACACTTGTTTGATTATAAATAGTGAAACAATAAGTGATTTCTATGCCTTGTTTGTAGAAGTATGTATTTGATTTGCAAAATCACCATTGCTTAGGATTTCATGGCTCTCGCTATTTTTAATAAACCAATAATGAATATGGGGAAAAAGAAGAAAGGAAATCCTTTTTAAGGGAAATATAAAAGATAATGGATAAATAATAATGTACTTTTAGAATCATGTGGAAATTTCTAGAAAATTGGTGTTAAAGGCCACTAATGGTTTGTTTCGTCTTCACATGGTTCCTAATAAGCAAGCTAATCAAAATAAAGGATATGGGAAGGTAGAAAGAAAGAATTAATTTGATACCTTAAATAATGAGATAAAAGGGAAAACTTGGAGATTCATAAAAGTATATTTTATTTTTTAGTTTTGATCTCAAACCTCACCCAAAGTTGAATAAAGTCATTAAAAAATTTCCCTCAAAATTGGGATTGAAATGATTAACAAAGTGAGATATATGGAATTTTCTAGAAATCCTAAAGTGATTCAATTATAAGATATATGCTTTAAATGTCATGATTTAATCATTTTAGGAAATAATAATAACCTGGATTATTTTATTTATGTGCATGGTGTGGAAACCATTGCGTCTGAGATCCACGGTGGTTGTGTTATTGTCCACCTCGAATAGGAAAAGGAAAATAGGGAATATACATGGACACCTTCCCAATTGATTTCCCCTCAATACAGCTAATGTGAGAATTTGGAAATCATTCCATTAGATTCATGAGAGATTTTTATGCCTACCTAACCTAGGATTTGCCTACTTTGAAAGTCAATTAAGGTTTTTCCCAATCCTAGGAGCAACCAAGACACCAAGGATGAGTATAAATAGGGGCCTAAAGACCCTCTAAGAGAGGACAAGTTGGGTAAAAGGACTTCTCTAATCTCAATTTCTCTACTAAATCCCTCCTTTCTTCCCCGCTTCTACTTCAGGCAACCCAGGCTAGACGTCTCGTCATTCTTTCTACTATGATCACCCTTAGATGGAATTCAGGGGTGGTCGAGTTTGGCAAGGAGAATGGAAGGTGAAGATCCCCTTTCCTTCTGCCCGAAGACCCAGGCCTCTAGAGTCAACCTTCGACATTGACCACCAAGCTCTGCTCGTGAACGAGCATAGGTAGGAGACAATTGAAGTGGAAAAAGACACTTTTCCCCGACTCGCTTTCTGAACTGATAAGGGTAACTCAGTCTTTTTCCCCTCTTTTTGCTTTGGCTAGCGTGGATCCATGCAAGTGCGTCAACCTTAGGTGGCATGAGCCCATTGGTCTACCCAACCTAGCTGGTCAGGCTGCAATCCGGGCACACTGCGTAGTTGGTAGCTTGGGATTGGTCAAAATCTTTTAATTTTGTTAAAATTACAATAATTAGTGGGATGGTTCAATGGTAACAAATAATTTATGAAAAAATCCCAAAAAATACAAGGAATGAAATAAAAATAATACTAATACCTAGTTCCGTCTCTAATTCCAAAAGTACCCAACTGTACTGACTTTAATGTGTTTAATATATAAAAACCTTAATCTCTAGGTTTTAATGATCTTAATATGTTTAATTGATCTTAGTAGTCAAAGACTAGTATTTTTGGATAAAATGGGAATCTTGGATCTAATTTGAGATTAATATAATTTGATGAATTATGGTTTTCTTGAGTTAAAAATACATATGATGATAAAAAATAGGGTTTGTAAACTAAAAAGGTGTTAAAAGTATAATTAGGGTTTGGAAAGCCAAAAGCCTAATGAAACCCTAATTTGACCCCAAAACCCTAACTTGAACCCCAAGTCAGTCTTAATGGAAGATTTCAGACAAAATAGTAATACATGGGTATTATGCTTTAATTTTAGGGTAGTTTCTTGATTTGTTGCTTTTGTTGCCTTTTTGCTTGGACGTCAATTTACTCCTGAGGAAGGTATGTGGTAACACCTATGACTACCTGACTTGACTAAATTTTAAGCTTTCTCAAGGATTTTTCTAAATGGATTACAAATTAATTGCTTGCTTGCTTATTTAATTCTTGCAATCTAGAAAGCCCATATGAGTATCACAATATGTAGAAATAATTTAATCAATCCCATGATAGTATCTCTGATTAAATGCATGCAAGGAAATTATGGAAAGCACCCCCAGAGAGTGGGTTGGCTAATGAATACTCCTAGAGAGTGAGTGTGATGTCATGAACACCCCCAGCGAGTGGGTATGGATGGAAATCACCCCCCAACGAGTTGTAGATTAAGGAAATGATCCCAAAGAGTGGGTGTGGTAAAATTGGGCACTCCTAGTGAGTGGGTATGCCACATAGATTAAGGGTTGAGAAGGTAAGAAAACAAAATATGTTCAGATTATTTGATAATGGCAAAGATGGTTGCTTATGTTGTTACTCATATATGTGCACATTGTGTTTCCTCCACATATTGGTATAGAAATATATTGATTGTTGTCTTGTTTCACGGTGTTTTAGGTTAAATAGTTGTTAACTCAAAAGATGGACTTGCAAGAATATGGCACAAATAAGAAAGGAAATTTAAATTTATATATGAAGGATTAAGTTAGTTAGAACTTCTTTCTATTTAAACTTTAGATTTACCTTCCTTATAACTCCCTTAAGGAGAGATTATCTTTGTATCAAACTCTTTTCCATATAATGAAATTTCTTGATTATTATTGATTATTTGCTAATTTTGATCCAAGAATTATGATTATGGACCATACCCTCTCGGTCTTCCTTTTTAATGAGATAATATGGGAGGGGTCATAACATTTGGTATTAGAGACCAGGATTAAATAATTTTATAAAACTCCATAGAGCCCAGGGGAATTATTAAGAGTACTTTCTAAAGACAATGGTGTCTAGAAGGGACAATGATCCGAGGGATGGCAAAAAAATCCTTCGCACTACTAGTCACCTTACAAGGACTCCCGGACCCGCACACCCTGACGGGACAAAGTCAGAGGATTTAGTAGAAATAAAATACCTCTAAGAATTCTTATCATCTAATTTGATCCCTTCTCTACCCCCTTACTTCACTCATGAAACCCTAGGGGTCTGAAAGTTGTTTCTCCTACCCCTTTTTAAGAAATTAGGGTTATGGTTATTAGGGTTAAGGAATCCACAGCCAACTCATGAAATGCATGTAATTAAGATTTCATGGACATAACTTATAATGTTTTAACCCTAAAGATAATACTGAGTTAATTAATTGTTTTAGTGAAACAACAAGGCCCACATCAAGACTATTGCTATCCCTGATGACACCCCTTTGGAATACCCCAAACTAAGGCTCTCCCGCAAGAAGAGACTCTCCTTCGAGAAGAAGAGGAGGTCCATGGAGAGTGAATCCTTCAAGAAGAGGAAGAGGGAAGGTGAGTCCTTTGCTGAGAGAGGCTTTGAGCATGAGGTTGTCCCCTTTTACATGCCAAACCTTGAAGACACTCCTAACCCTAAAGGTTAACCTATGATAGAACGCAAGCCTAAGGATGACGTTGTTTCTGGTCCTGGACCTATAGTTAGGCAAGTAGTGGTCCACACCCCAATGTAGTCTGGCTAGAGCAACCAAAGAAGCTCACCCAGACCATTAGTGCCTTGTCCCTTAAGGATATAACTAGAGACAAGAATGGTGAACCTATTCCTATTTGCCCTCACTAGGGAGCCACTATAATCGACTTAGTCAAACTGAACATGGAGAAATTATGGGGGAGATGACAAGATAGAAGTCATAGAAAAAGTTGATGCTTGGCTATCACTCATATAGAAATGGCTTTCGCATCCTAGAGGTGCAGTCAAACAAGAAGGTCCTCTTTGCCACTCACATGTTGTAAGGAGCAACCAAGCTTTGGTGGGAAAACTATACTACATGCTGAGATTTGATAGAAGAGCTTATAGCTTGGGTGGACTTCCACACCATTTTCACTACAAGGTTCATACCACCTCCACTAAGAAAGAGAAGGAGAAGAAATTCATCTTCCTTTACCAATGTAACATGTCAATTACAAATTTTGCTTGGAAGTTCTGCCTCCTGGAACATTTTGTGTACATGATGACTGAAGAGTGTCGAGTAGAACACTTTGTGGAGCACCTGCACCTTTTAAGAAGGTCTCATGTGATGGCAATTAAACCTAGAAGCTTCACTAAAGCCCTTAAATTTTCCCTAGACATGGAGAAGACAGTTTGGCATGCACGGAACCCACACAAGGGATACTTAGGGTTCACTGAAGGTGTCTCTTCCCCCAAGGAATGACCATAGAAAAGGGTAAGGATGCAACAATGGAAAAGGAAGGAATGGACAAAAAGGAAAGTTGTGTTAAGAGAACTGACATCCTGAGTGTTGTACCTACAAGAAGAGGCACCCTGGAAAGTGTCACTATGAAAAGCGAGTGTGATTTTTCTTTCATCAGGAGGGATACGTTATGGCCAATTGTCCCCTCCCTCATCCACCAAGTTAGGAACCAGTGGCAGCACAAGTAGTAGTAGTAGCGCAACTAGCATCTGTGATCCACCAGGAATGGCTCACTTGTAGGAAAACGTCAGCAAGCCTGGGTTTTTGCCATTGATAATGAAGAGACTCAGGCAAATGCCAAATGTCTGATAGGGGTAATCCACACTAGAGTTCTATTCCTATCCTTCCATATGAACTACATAGTAAATTTAACTGACATGAATTCAATGTAGGCATGCTTGATATCATGCGACAAAATGTAAAAGTTTTATTTGACTATGGTTCTACCAATACTTTTATTTTGAAAAAACTTACAACTACATTTTGTCTAGACTATAAGGATTTAGGATATGTTTTATACATCACTACTCCTAGTGGTCGAATCTTTTTGTCTCTCTTGAGGACACCGCTCATACCTATTAAATATCTGAATAACAAACTCCCTATAGAGTTTATCCTCCTTGGTATGAAGGACTTTGATGTAATAATTGACATGGATTGGCTATGTACTTGTAATGCAAAAATAGATTGTAGGGAAAAGAAAATATGAATAGAGAGACTAGGTCGCCCACCCTTTACCATTAGAGGTAGGAAGGATGCTACTACCATCCTATATGTGTCAGCCATGAAGGAAGAGTAGATGATAGCCATAGGTTGTCAGGCATTCCAAGCAATAGTTACTGAGTCAGACCTAAGGTGTGGCCCTTAGAAGAAATAGAGGTAGTTAAGAACTATGCATATGTGTTCTCTAATAATTTTCCTAGCATACCTCTAGAGAGAGAAGTGGACTTCTAAATAGAATTAGCTCTCAGGATGAATTCCAAGACACCTTATAGGATGGGCCCTGTTGAGTTGCTTGTGTCAAAAAAGCAACTACAAGAACTACTAGACAAAGGCTTCATCTGACCTAGCACTTCTCCATGTGGAGCATCGGTCCTCTTCATGAAGAAGAAGGATGGATCGTTATGTATGTGCATAGACTATAGAATGATAAATTAGGCTACCATTAAGAACAAGTCCACCTGTATCTTCTCAAAGATTGATATGAGATTGGGATATCATCCGTTGTGAGTTAAGAAGGAATATATTCCCAAAACCTCTTTTTGAACCCGCTATGAGTTTTTGGTCATGCCTTTTGGGTTTTCCAATGCCCAGGGTGTGTTTATGAACCTCATGAATATTTTGTTCCAACCCTTCCTTGACTCATGTGGCATAGTGTTCATAGATGACATCCTAGTTTATTCTGATGACCTAGAACAACACTGTGACCACCTTTCTAGAGTCATTGATATCCTAAGAAAGCTAAAGTTCTGTGGAAAAATCTCAAAATGTGAATTTTGGATAGACTGTATCATGTTCCTTAAACACATTATATCCATGAACACATTATATCCAGAGGGAAAGTCTTAGTGGATCCCACCAAGGTGTCAATTGTATGTGATTGGCCAGCACTAAAGAACCCTTTTGAAATTTACATCTTCTTGGGATTGGTTGGGTATTACTGAGGATTCGTCAAGGCTTTCTCAAAGACTACTTTTCCCCTCACCAATCTCACCCGAAAGGATGAGAATTTTGTGTGGTACAACATGTGTGAAGAATGATTCCATGAGTTGAAGGATAAGTTAACCTTATCTCTCATGTTGACTATACCTTTAGGTAATGAAGGATTCATAATCTTCACTGACACATTAAAGATGATACTTGGATGCGTGCTAAAATAGAATAAACATATTGTCACCTATGCCTCAAGACATGTCAGTCGAATGAAGTGAACTATCCAACACATGATTTAGAGTTAACAACAAATATTCATACCCTAAAGATCTAGCAACATTATCTATATGGAGCTACCTTTAAAATCCACACTGACCATAAAAATTTTGAAGTACCTCCTGACTCAGAAAGACCTAAACTTAAGACAAAGATGATGAATGGAGTACATGAAAGACTATGAATTCACCATTTCCTATCACCCAGGAAAAGCTAATGTGGTGCTAGATGCCCTTAGTCAGAAATAGTTCAGATGGGTGACTATGTTATCCACCCAGTGGAGAGAGTTGAAGGAGTTTGCTAGATGGACCCCACATCCATTAGAAGACTGAATCTATTTGTCTAGCATTCTAATAAAACTTGACATGTTGACCGAGTTGTTAGCTACCCTGCTAGCCAGACCAAAGCTAGGAAAGATGAAAAGTTTGATGGAGAAACCTCAATCACATCTCTAAATTGGTGCTTATGGTGGAATTTGATACAAATGTTGAATTTGAGTTCCTGAGGATTCACCTTTAAAGGATTACATCTTGCAAGAGGCATATGGATCAAAGACATTGTGTACCCCTGTGCAACCAAGATGTTAAAGACTTACAATGATACTTTTGGTGGTCTGGAATGAAGACTGACATAGCAGCATATGTGGCTAGTTGTATTACATGTCAGATGGTGAAGGTCGAACACCAGTGACCCGGTGGATTACTACAATTGATTGGGATACCTGAGTGGAAGTGGGATCAGATGGCTATGGATTTGGTACTTGGTCTTCCTAAGGCAAGAAAAGGACATGATGTTATGTGGTTAGTGGTAGACCTCCTAACCAATTTAGCACATTTTCTAGCCCTAAAATTTATTGTCAAGGTGACAGACCTAGATGAGTTGTATCTCAGAGAAATAGTCCACTTACATGGTGTTTCGAGTTCAATCATTTCTGATCATGACCCTAAGTTCACTTCAAAATTGTGGAAATAAGTTCAAGATGAATTTGGTACAAGACTAAAGTTTGGTAGTGCTTTCCACCCCTAAACGGATGGCCAGTCAAAAAGGACGATTCATATATTAGAAGATCTATCGAGAGCATGTGTGCTCGATTGGGGTGGATCATGTGAATAGTACCTAACCTTAGTTGAGTTCTCTTACAATAATAGCTACCAAGCCAGTATTGGGAGGCCTCCGTACGGAGCTCTTAATGAGACTGTGTCGATCACCGCACTGGGATGATATCGGTGAGAGGACCTTGCTCAGGTCAGAAGAACTACAGTTATATGCTAATAAAGTCATTTTGATCAAGCAAAGGCTAAAGAGATCCTAGGATCAACAGAAGTCATATGTTGATGTGAAGCAGACTAATTTGCACTTTACTGTAGGAGAACATGTGTTTCTGAAAATCTAACCCCTCTGAGCTATATATAAGAACTGAGGAAAACTAATTTTCTAATATGTGGATGTATTTGAGATTCTAGAACATAATGGAGAATTGATTATCGTCTAGCTTTACTTCCATAATATAGTATGATGCATGATGTGTTCCATGTATCCAATCCGAAGCACTTTGTGATGGGTACTGACCACATGTTGAATATTGAACCTATAGAACTCTAAGGGAGACTAACATATCCTGATTCATCTATGAACGTACTGGATACCAAGGTGAAAGAACTCAGAAATAAAAAGATTGTTATGGTAAATGCTCTCTGGAAGCACCACGAAGAGGATGAAGCCATATGGGAGCTAAAGATGGACATGTAAAAGTCTCGCCTTTAACTTTTTGTATGATTAGTTGAATTTTAAGGACAAAATTCCTATAAGAGGGTGAGGATGCTATAACTTGGTTTTTCATATAGTTTTACACTTGTTTGATTTTGAATAGTGAAACAATAAGTGTTTTCTATGCTTTTTTTGTAAAAGTATGGATTTGATTTGCAAAATCATCATGCTTGAGTTTTCATGGTTCTCACTAATTTTAATAAACCAATAAAAATATGGGGAAAAGGGAGAAAGAAAATCCATTATTAAGGGTAAAAGATAATGGATAAATAATAATGTACTTTTAGAATCATGTGAAATTTTCCAAAAAAAAAAGTGGTGTTAAATGCCACTAATGGATTGTTTTCATTTTCACATGGTTTCTAATAAGAAAAGTAATAAAAATAAAGGACATGGGAAAGGTAGAAAGAGAAAAGAATTAATTTGATACCTTAAATATGAGATGAAAGGGAAAATTTTGAGATTAAGAAAATTGTCTTTTATTTTTGAGTTTTGATCTCAAACCTCACCCACACTTGGATAAATTCATTAAAAAAATTTCCCTCAAAACTTGGGATTAAAAGGATTAACAAAGAGAAAGATATGGAATTTTCTAGAAATCCAAAAGTGATTCAATTATAAGATATATGCTTTAAATGTCATGATTTTTTTCATTTTAGGAAATAATAATAACCCGGCTTCTTTTATTCACGTGTGTGGCATGGCAGCCTACATATATTAAATCCACAGTGGTCGTGTTATCATCCACCTCAAATAGGAAAAGGAAAACAAAGATTGTACATGAACACCCTTCCAAATTGATTTCCCCTCAACACAGTTAATGTGTGAATCTAGGAATCATTCCATCAGATTTGTGAGAGCATTATGTGCCTACCTAACCTAGGATTTTCCTACTTTGGAAGACACACTTAAGGTTTTTCCCAATTCACGGTCCAAGGAGCAACCTTGCTTCCATGGATGAGTTTAAATAAGGTCCTAAATACCCTCTATGAGACCACAAGTTGGTTCAAAGGACTCCACTCAACCTTGCGCTTATCTCCCTAGTCTCAACTTCTCTGCTAGAACCCTCCTTTGTTCCCCATTTCTTCTCTGGCAAACTCAGGTCAGACATCTCATTGTTCTATCTACTCAGGTCACCCTCAGACGTAATTGGGGTAGTGGTCGAGTTTAGCAATGAGAAAGAAAGGTGTAGATCCCCTTGCTTTCCACCTAAAGACCTAGGCCTCCAAATTCAACCTCTGACATTGACCACCAAGCTTTTCCCGCGAACGAGAAGAGGTAGGAGACGATCAAAGTGGAAAAGACACCTTTGCCTCGACTCGCTTTCTAAACCAGTAAGGGTAACTCAGTCTTTTCCCCCCTTTTCACTTTGGCTAGTGCAGATCCACACAAGTGCGCCAACCTTAAGAGGTGTGAGTCCATTGGTCATCCCAACCTAGTTGGCAAGGTCGGGAATCAGACGTACTGCCTAAGTGGTAGCTTGCGATTGACCAAGATCTTTTAATTTTATAAAAATCATAGTAGTTAGTGGGACAGTGATGATAGAAAATAATATATGAAAATTTCTCAAAAATACAGTGAGTGCATAAAATAATTCAAGACCTTGTTGTCTTTAATTCTAAAAGTGCCTGAAAGTACCAACTTTAATATGTTTAATGTATAGAAACCCTAATTTCTAGGTTTTGATTATCTTAATATGTTTAATTGATCTTAGTAGTCTAAGACTAATATTTTTTGGATAAAAAGGGAATCTTGGATCTAATTTGAGATCAATTGTTCATAATTTAATGTAGGGTTTTCTTGAGTTAAAATGCATATGATGATAAAATTAGGTTTTGTAAACCAAAAACGCAAAAAGTGATAATTAGGGTTTGGAAAGCCAAAACCCTAATGAAACCCGAATTTGACCCCAAAACCCTTACTTGGACCCCAAGTCAGTCTTAATGGAAGATTTTGGATAAAATAATAATGCATGGGTATTATGCTTTACTTTCAAGGTAGTTACTTGATTGGTTGTTTTTGTTGCCATTTTGCTTGGACATCAAGTTACTCCTGAGGAAGGTATTTGGTTACGCCTAAGACTACCTGACTTAACTAACTTACGGGCATTCTAGAGGATTTTTCCAAATGGATTGCAAATTAACCGCTTGCTTGTTTATTTAATTCTTGCAATCAATAAATACCATATGAGTATCACAATATATAGAAATAAATTTACTCAAACCCATTACAATATCTTTGACTAAATTCATGCAAGGAAATTATGGAAAGCATCACCATAGAGTGGGTTGGCTAATGAATACTCCTAGAGAGTTAGTATGATATCATGAACATCCCCAGAGAGTGGGTATGGATGGAAATCACCCCCATTGAGTGTGTAGATTAAAGAAATACTCCCAGAGAGTGAGTATGGTGAAATTGGGTACCCCCAGTGAGTGGGTATGCTATAGAAATTTAGGGTTGAGAAGTTAAGAAAACAAAAATTATTGTTTATTTGATAATTGCAAAGATGGATGTTTATGTTGTTACTCGTACATGAGAACATTGAGTTTCCTCCACATACTGGTGTAGAAATACATTGATCATTGTTTTGTTCCACTGCATTTTAGGTTAAACTAGTGTTAACTCAAAAGATGGACTTCCAAGATGATGGGGCCAACAAGAAAGGAAATTGAAATTCATATATGGATGATTGTAGTTAGTTAGAATTTCTTTATGTCGAAACTTTAGATTTTCTTTCCTTGTAACTCCCTTGAGGGGACATTATCTTTGTATCAAACTCTTTTCTATATCATAAAATTTCTTGATTATTATTGGTTATTTTCTAATTCTGATCCCAAAATAATGATTATGGCCCTTTCCCTCTCGGTCTTCCTTTTTAGGGAGATAATAGGGGGAGGGGTTGTAACATAGAATGAATTGAGGATTTGTGAGGAATGTTTGTTTGAGACACTTTTAGGAAGGATATATGTTGATGAAAGTAGATCAAAATCCATATGATAGGGGAGAAATTTATTTAAAGTGGGAAGGGTGTTATGTCATGCATAACATATCACTAAAAGGTTCTCTAGTCAATGCTACATGGATGGACATTTTAACTTCCATCCAACCAACAAGTTCTTCATCAAGAGATTTTACTTCTATGTGGAATTCCTCCTCACTCTTTGTAACTTGCCCTTTTTCTAGCTTTCTAAGACAGAGAATCAACAAAGTGGTCAAATTGAGCTATGAAATCCTCAACACAACTTTCTAGAACTTTAACTTATATTAGTAGTATAAGTAAAAACGAAAAGGAGATAGAGTTAACAACCAAAATAAACACAATATTTATAGTATCATAATGTCACAACCTAGAGAGGCTCTCTAATAGGATTTATTAACCACTTGAGTATCACCTTGTATTACTTAACCATGAGAAAAAATAAGAAAATTTATCTTTTTAGACAAAAATAACTAACTTCTTCTTCTGGGCAAGGAGATAATAACTTATCTAAGGGTCAACCTACCCTTACCTAGGCCCACCTACCCTACTCCTTCCTTAGACAAGAAAGAGCCTCAATTAACTTTGAGAGAATGACAAAGGGAGTGGGAATAAGAGCCTTATAAGATAAAAAAATAGTACTTCTCTCATAAAAGGTTCTCTTCGTCACTAAATAGTGTAATCTGAAGAAGGAATTCAAGGAGGGACTAACTCAAGTTTATCACATTTGGATACTTTGATACCCTTTGGAAACTCCCAAAAGGTTTGTATATATAGTTGAGTGTTCCTACTATCTAATACAAGTGAATATGACAAAATATCTTCATTTATAGGGAAGTAGTTGAAATCCCAAAAAACATTTTTCACCTTATTTCTCCCATTTTTTTGTAGATCTTAGAAGTGACCTTGATTAGTCAGTCGGTGAAATTTTTATTCAAAATCTTGATCAAAACCATCGATTATGTCATACACAACTAATTGGTTGAAATTGTCCTAGGGAATTCCACAAGATGATATTTTCTATTCGTTATCTCAAATTTCATCAACTAGAACGTTCCTGGGAAATTCCAACCAACAATTTTTTCTAAAGAGATTTTTAACATGGTTGGTTAGGATTTCCTACAGAATTTTAGTTGAATATATCTACTTCATAAGGTGTATTTCCACACAAGGATAACATTCTATTGGTTGTACTTTCATGATATGAAGTTCAACCAATGATACTACTCAAATACCCTAGTTTTAACTTTCCCACATGATAAGTTTATGAGGAAAACCAAGTTACCAATTTAAAAGTGATATATATGTATGTATAAATGCACCTGTTATTCTCCAATTGCTACAATTTTAGTCTTATATAAGTAAACACATACAACAAGTAAATTAAAACAATGAACTAAAAAATTCATAACATCAGTTAATCAACCACATGTTGTCGTAATAGCATTTCTTTGATTATGGCTAGCCATTTTGAGTGTGTTCTTAATTCTTAGACATCATAAATACATTCATTACTTACAATAACATGGAATGTTTGTTAAGTCGTCATCAAACTATAGAATTATGCATAATGTATCCTTGGGGTCAACACTCTCCCCTTTTTTGAAGATGATAAATCTTTTCTAAAACGTCTTAAATAACATAAGTTATCAATTCCATGTCATAGATATCACTGGGGTTATATCTTGATAATCTCATAACTCCCACTTAATTTGATCTATAAGTTTTAAATTATGTGTCATAGATATCATTGGTGGTTATATCTTGATAATCTTATAACTCCCACTCAATTCAATCTATATCACATATTTTATATATTTCACAAGAGAATGGCACCAAAATTGTAGAAGTTGAGTGTATGATATGTTTTTAATGAATGTTATGTATTCTTTGTTTTTTCATATCATCAAGTTGGGATGTATAAGAGAAATAGAAAATGAATCATCCTGGCAATCAAATAATATTTTGCATTAATATTCAAAATTATTTCAATAAATATTAACTAACTACCATATACACACTGTGAAGAATCCAAAATATCCATACAAATCAGTCATGGAGATGTTATTCCATAAAGAAAGGAAGTTTCCAACATAATATAAAGTCAAAGCATGATAAAAACAAATAGTTTGGCATACAAACATATAAAAAGTATAGGTGTAAGATTTATTTACATGCCTTAGGATGAAAGAATCTCAAATTATAGTCACACATTCAAAACAAAGTTCAACACATTTAAAAATATAGACTAACACATTGGTCATTCAGGCCTTACAAGTTATAATTAAGTGATGGCTCCCAAGTCAGTTTCACAAAAATATAAGTCAAACACATCAGACCATCACTTAAAGGATTCTTGTAATGGTCACAAGGAATAGTTGTCATGTAAAAGAGATATATTATGATGGTATTTCAACACAACACTAACGTGAGAAGTGAAAAAACTTTAGACTTTTCACAAATCCAATTTTAGTGAACATGTTGCAACAGACTTTGTCCCTTGACAGAAGTTTTTTATTTTGGAACCAAAATGTTTAGTAAATAATCATCCCAGTAAGTTAGATTTCTTTTTCTAATTTGGATGATTATAGTTCCTACAAACCTATAGTTTTACTTATATATCAACCTGCAATACACACTCATAAAGAAACCTTTAGACTAGCTACATCACCAAGTTGCTTTATCACCCCAAACAACTTCAAGCAATCCAAGTTGAAGTTGCAAAGATCCAACAAGTTAAAACAACATAATAGAAAGTTGCACACTCCCCAAATCCAACAAGATATCCCCAAAAAAACTGTAGTGAACTTGCAAGAAACTAAATCAATTCAAATAACCACTAAAAAGCCAAATGATATAATTTGTATAAATATAAACCAAGCCACATGAAATCATCCACTAATGATACAATTCGATTTTATATTGCATTTAATTCACATCAAATCACCCACAAACCACATTAATTGATGGCAACCTATATAACATGCCCAAGCATACAAAACATGAAGTTTGTATAGCTAGGTCTACTTATTTGGACAATGCCACTTCCAACAAATTATTATAAGATGTAATACATGCAAAAAAATATCTTGACCATGATTTATGATAGAAACTAGCTTTGAACTATAAAAAACTTTTGTTTAACATGAAGTGAGATTGAAGCTACTTGTTTATGGATAGATAATACAAGAAAACAAAATAGACTTCTATGGTGGTCATGATAAATTACAGAATAATAACAAGTCAATGGAAGTTGGAGGTTCCTGACGTGTGTGATATTACATAAGAAAATTCACTAGGGGTAAAATTCCTATACCTTAACCAACATACAATAATCACCAAATTCGGATCTTATCATAGTATAATTCAGGATTTGAGGCAAATCACACTCTATATAGATAATCGGGCCAAATTTTCCATCCTCATACTCTCTATCTAGTGCATGCATCCTCTCCTTGTAGAAGCACCAGCTAAACTCTCAAAGGTCATTATAAAAGCCTATTTCCAAACACATTTCTCACGACATTGGGTCCCTTTCTTATGAGATATGAAGTTTGACACTACCATCTGTTCCTCGTGCAGCAGGTGGCATGGTAGGGAGGAACACTTTTGTTCTAGAATAGGCGATGGTTCACTTACTGGTTATGGTGTTCTCTTGTACCATGACTTTTCACAATGTTATCATATCAGCGGAGATTCGGTATCTAGTGAAACTTCACAAAGACATAGAAACCACAAATTCTTTGCAATAACCCAACAGTGATAATTGAGTGAACCATATTGATTACCTTCATTCTATATTCATTAACCTTCATGTATCCATCTTATTCTAATTCCTTTTCCTTAATGTATATGTCATATTTCACTAATTCATCATTTAATCGTAAGGTAAATAATCATGATTTCAAAGAAAAATGTGTTTGTTCATTTTGCTTTTGAATCCAAAGGACATCATATTGTAAGAATAGACTGATCCAAGTAATTGGTCAAGAATTAGTATCTAACACGAGATTGGATCGGTTGTTTATTATGCTAATTAAGGGCTGATAATGAGATGATGGGAACATTAGGGTGGAATAGGTTGTACCACTGCTACCTAGCATTTACTCTCTCACTTCATCATATTATGCCTAGATGTAATATGTTGAGACCAAGAAAATCCACCTTTTGGTGAGAGGATTAATACTTGGATAAATATCACTCTAAGCTTGTCATTGCATTACCTAGAGGTCATGCATCTATTGCCTCAGAAAACACCTATCCAAAATTCTCAACAAGGCTTTATCAGGAACCAATCAATATCTTAGATCCTATGTTCAAAGTTCTCTACATCCAAGATCTGATTAACATATAAACTTGATGATCAAGCAAGAATATAAGTATAAAAATGACTGACTCCAAACATATAATGGTTCATGCAATAACAGATGTAGGTAAAGAGGAAAAAATAGGTAGTGGGGCTTCTCGTACACCCAAGTGAGGGGACTACATGCTCATGGTAGCAAATACAAGTTCAATAGGGAAGGAAAGAGGAGAATTCATCATCAAAGAAGAAGAATTAATCGTAGTCATGGTCTAAAGGAGCAATTCTTCAAACTCTAGAATGAAGGTGTCAAATAGCAGCAAGAACACATCCTTTACATTTATTGGAGGCAGGCTAGAAATTGTTGATATCTCTTCCTTGTAGACTATATCGTGCACTGTGAAGAAGCAAAATCACCTCTCTACAAAAAATGGTAAACAAAAGTCCAATGAAAAGTAGTGAAATTTAAAACTTTGATTATATTCAATTTAATAAAGAGTACATCAAAATTTTCCCTATAAGGGTGTACATGCCTATACAAATAAAGGATATAAGGTAGAGGGAAACTAAACTACATCAATATGTCTCCAACAAAATAACTTAGCAAATAAATTCATGAGGGAAGGATGATCTCCTTTTCCTAGTCTTAGGCTGGTTCACCATGCTCATGTTGTGCACTCTAATCCTAAACCTGGGTGGTTGGGATCACCCAGCAAAAGGAGAGAAAAGTATGTGTCAACTAAAGAAATAAGGACAAATAAAATATAATAGAATATAAACATGGAGTAATGACTCCACTATGCTAAAGGAATGTCAAAAGTATGTGGCACATAAAGAGAATACTTTCCATAACATCACATATTAATATTGAAGTACGCATGACAAAAGTATGACTACATTATCTAAAGTAGGGTTGAGGCACCTACCAACCTCAACCAAAACAAATAGGTGAGGGAGAGTGTTTACATTTCCAAACACCGACAAAATATATATAAAAGTGGGGAGAGTGGTCACATTCCCCAGGGCTCATTCCCAAACTATGGGTGGCTAGTACAGAGGTACACTACCTTATCTAATAAGTCATCAAGTTATCATGCTAAATAAATTACATGGTGATATTAAACAACAATTTAATAGTGACATGGTAGGGGGTATAAAACCCAAACACGTAGTGAAATATATGTGCCAAAAGAGTACAACTAGGGAACAAGGTAAATGTTGATGCCTCATTAGGAATATTAGGGTTGGATAAAAAAATTCCCAACTTAGGGTTTAGAATGCTCATACATAAATAGGGCTACACATACCTCTCTTAAAACTCCTAGAGAAGACCTTTCACCAATTAAGTTGTATCCAAAACCACTTTTAACCTAATTACAAATTTATACACACGGATTAGGGTTTATAAAGCATACTATATGAGAAACCCTAATTTTGGACCTTCTATGAAAACCATCGATTTAGGACTCAAAACTTGGACCAATCGATTATTTCGATTCTCTTTGTTAAGAAAACATATTTATTTCTTAAATTTGGAGTTAAAATGAATTAGTTATCAATTTTAAGGCTTTTTATACAATTAAAATGGTGTTTATAATAAACATCAAAATAGGTATGAAAATTAATGTCTAAAATCATAAAACTGTATTCCTTGTGAAAAATCCTTTCCAACAAGTATTATTTTGTATTTTTATGATAAAGCATCGATTTACTATGAATTATTAAAGAAATGACCAATGAAAATGCGAGATAAATCCGCATGGGCGATAAATTACGTGAAAGAGAAGAGAGAAGGGGGCCAGCCTGTGTGACATGGCCCAATCATAGGTGGGTTCAGTGCCCACGTGCCTTCAGTAAGTGAGAAACAAAATGGAGTGAAAAGACGTATATACCCTCACGAGGAAAAATGAAGAACGAGAAGAAGGCGAGGGTAGAAGTGGGAACTCACCAAGGGGATTCATCCCCTTACTCACGTCAAGCCATGGCTATGAAGAAGCTCGGGCAAGATTGGGAAAAACTGCTATTTGTGACGATATATAGAATTGAAGGTGGAAATAGGAAGATAAGGAGGTGATGAACTCACCTAGATCGCTAATTTCTAGGCTGGTGTCGCCGACGGTCGGGAAGGAGCATCGCAAGGCCCAAATAGAGATCATGATGGTGTTGGCTAGGCGAGGTGATTACTAGAAAATTGGAGTGAGGAACTTGTTTCTTGGGTATCAGTGGAGGTGAGGGTGTTGCTATTTATAGATGGGGTTGTGTCCCATGCTCTGACCGAATCGCCGGTGAGAGAGCTCCTAGCCCTGATTTGGGCATTTTTCACATAGTGCATTTCAGGGCATGAGTAATGGCTTGACTTGATTGGTGTAGAATAATGTATTCAAAGATGAAGAAATCAATCGAAATGATGGAGTATTGGTTGAGAAAACAATCGAGGAGCAAAACCAATAAAAATGGCTCTGGTTCGTGCATTAACTGACAAAGAAGACAACTTCTAGGCCGTCAAATTGTGAATCCAATAGCTAGAAACACGCACACAATAGTGAGTAACGCATGACATTGATTAAAATGGAACCATAGGTTAAATGCAGCGCATAAATGAAATCGATTTAAAACTATATTCAAATCTTGTTTAATTCATTTGGAGGGTCAAACATTGACCAAATGACCCCAAATTTAGATCATAGACTAAATATATGGCCTAGAATAATGCTATACAATTATATTTTCATTTTGTACAAGCTTTGTCCCTTAATCACCATATTGGCCATTAATGCATATATTAATGTATTAAAAGGGTGAATTAATATGAAAAGGTTTTCTAATTAAATCTTTGGATGAATATTAGAGAATGGAAATATATATTACTTTCAAGAGACATATCTCACCACAATATTCTCTTTAATATGCTTTATTTCCACATAGAAGGAGAGAGAAAAGAAAAGAGGATTATTCTCTCATTAACTAACTCAATTCCACATTATTACTCATTTCTTGTCCCAAAAAACCATAAGAACTCTAAATTAATGTAATCCACTAACTATCTCTCATTAATGGTCATTTTGCATTATTAGACTTTATTTAACACATTAGTTGAGATATTTGTGCAAAAACCCATTCATTGAAATAAATGTGGGTCAAATATAAATCACATCATTAAGTAATGCTCAATTTCAACATTGAGGCCAGACAGGATAGAAAAGATGGGAAAATTTAGGGAAAAGGCTAAAAAGGATAAGAAGGGAATAAAATTTTGAAAATGGGTTAAATTGCAAATGAACCCAAGGTTCGGTATGTTACATGCACTATAGAGACGAAGTAGGTGGAGGATGAAGATGGGTCAATTGCGATGGACGTCCTTTTATAGATTCCTTTGAAGTCCTGGCCTTAGAGTCACTGTGGGGTTTGGGATCTCATCAATTGGTAGATTGATGTAGAGGGTCTATGGAAGGGTCAATGGTGTCTGGAACTGGATGACATGGACTGAAAATGGAAGCCTAGCGGCATAGTTTGTGGATCCAATTATTGGTTGTAGTGATTTCTATTTATATGTGGGGTTAGGGTTTGAAACCCTTCCACCCTCTTTGTACATCCACCATGGATATGAGGGTCCATAGCATGAGGTAGATGGAGGGTCATGACCCTTTAGTACTCCCATCAGAGGGAGGTATAGGAGTTCCATCAAAGATCAGGATTTGTCAAACCATCATGGTTAACTGGTGCATCATCGGGTGTGTTGTAGAGTTCCCATTGACTGGAAAAAATAAAACTTCATAGGAGGGCTGATATAGAATCTTCATCAGTTTCAAGGCTTCTCATCAGAAAATGGATATTATTCATCTATCAGAGGTAGAATGCAGGTTACTCTTCAGGAAGGACTCTCATCGAGAAGAATTCCCATTGGGGGTCACTCGATAAAAGTTCTTGAAGTCTGTCAGTCATTGAGCATGCTCTTTTATCGGAGGGCCTTCCATTAGAGGTAGACTGATGACAATTTTGAGATGTTAGGGGTTTGTCTGTAGTCTAGTTCATGGACAACAACTCCACCCCAGGGGGGGATCAATTAGCATGGATAGTTGATTCTATGCCCATGGAACTTGGAATGTGGTTAATGGTGTAGCCAAATGAAAGCTCAGATCATTAAAAGTCTTGTCCATTTTATCAATAGTTTCTTAATCTCACTAGTCAACAAGAGGGACATCTATCGTCTACACTCCTCATATGAAATGAAGTTCAATCTTGTCATGAAATCCAAGAATTTGGATTAAAACCTTATAAAGTACCATATAATTAAGAAAACCTAAATGCAAGCTAGTTCTAAGATAAAATGAGGGAATTGGATGTAAAACTAGCCTAAAATACTCATGAAACTAGGATGAATATACATTCATAAAATAATCCAAACTTAAAAATTTCTCATACTTGAGTTATAGAAAATATGAAACACTCTCCAAATAAATAGTCTCAACCTATGTGATTGCCTCACCTTTACATCATCCCCATTTCCCTACTACCTGATATGGCCAAGCTTCCCAACTTCCTTAGATTACAAAACACATCTATCGATGTCTTTGTTTCCTATTTTTCTTCCAGAATACACTTACTCATCAAAATCCCCAATACCAGGAAAATTTAAGAGTTTTCGTGAAATTATAAATAATTCCCTAGATCAACAAGTATGCATATGATCTAATACATGGGTGCGTGAAAAGGATATCAAAATAAGACATTTACTGTGTCCCTAGTTAGAAATGGAGAGAAAGGGGTTGCGAAGAAAGAGGCAAATCTCTCCTATATTTGAATTGGGATTGTGCTTAATTGTGCAAATACATATATTGCAACATTTTTTTGTTTTTTGAAATTTGGCAAGTTTTCCATTTGGTGGTATGCCAATATTACATAGAGAGAGGTATGAAAGAAGCAGACAAGTAGGGAGGGGTTGCGCCACCTCAAACTTAGAGTTTAGCACTTTTTATGGACTTGATTTACAATTCAGTGCACCGAGTTGTTCTCTAAATTTTTTGGATCAATGGGCTCTAGAGGGGGTGAATAGAGCTAAAACACTTGCACAAAATTTGTTAGACGTTGAAGTTACTACAAGATATGGGATTTACAAATATTGAATTTTTAGTGTAACTAAGCATACATAGAAAGCATGAGAGAGATTAAACAATCATAATGAACAAGTTATGTAGAGTAGTTCCAATCTCCAAACTAGGAGATAGTCAGTCCATTACCTAGAGAGATCAAGCTCTAAGATTTTGCAACCCATGTATACTTATATTACATTATAATACATACAAGATAACCTTCCTTTTCTCAGGACAATGATACCTAGCCTCCTTTTTAAGGACCAAAAGGAGCCAATGAACCTTACACAAAGGGCTTACCTATTCTTTAGCAAGAGTCTTCTACCTCCAAGGACTTACGCACTTTTGTAGCTAGATAGAGACCTTCTCCAAGGTGATCTACTTCTGCAACAAGTCTTTGGCCTTAAGGATTTACCCACTCTCCTTGTGAATTTTCTACCTTTGCCTTCTCCTTTCACTCGAAGAAGCTTTAGCACCTTCTTATTCAATCTTTAAGAATCTATACACCTTCTCCTTCACTTGGAGAAGCTTTAACCAAATTGATCTTGAAGAAAGGGGTTGGGGAAAGGGAAGCTTTGAAAGCTTTACAAGCATAAAATGAAATAGCTCTCTCTCACACAGATCCTATCTCATGCATATGGATGTTTTGATATGCAAACAAAAGAGAGAAAGGGCTCAAGTGGAATGGATGCACTCTACTATAGCTAGGAGCTTGAACAGCATGAAGGTGCAACCTTAGGATGAACTCCAAGAGGTCATATTTATAGTTGAGGGTGTCCACCATAGGCTAGGAGCACTAAGGAACATTTTCAAGCCATTTGGGGTGTTGCAATGGATATAATTTCGAGTTTGCAACACTTCAATAGTTAGAATCACTTTTTATACATTCTCCATACAGTGCATTAGGTCAAGTTTCAATAAAGGCAACTCAACCAATTTCACTATGTGACAAAGCTAATTTAAAGCATCGGTTGAGTTTATCCTGGATGAAACTTGACCGAACCACTTTAATCAATTTTGTTCAGTTCAGAGATCAGTTGAGTTATGTGTATGGTAAACTTGACCAAACCTAAATCTTCTCAAAATGCATCAAGGGGATCGGTCGAGTTTGTCACATGTAAAACTCGATCAAGAAACTCCCTGTAATGAATTTTCAAAAATGTCATTAAAGTGATAAAAGTTTGAATTAGGGGCTCCTAATTTTTTTCATCTTAGTTACAAGTCATTACATTAATACAAATGACTACAAAAATCATCCTAAGCATTTTAGGGTGTTTTCACAAAAGTGCATTTGCATTGCTTTTGACTTGAACTAGATCAAACTAGGGCTTTAATGATCCTTTTCATGTATCTAATGTTTGAAATCAATCTCAAATTGACATATTAGATACATATCAATGGAATGCTTTAGTCATTTTCAAAATATGGACAATGTATAAATCAGGTCAACATTCTCCCCCTTTTTGACAATGACAAACCATTACTCAACATATTGAAAAGGATATGAAAATTGAAGCTTTACCGTTAAGAAGGATGTGAGAGTTAAACATTTAGCTTCTGAATTGCAAGGAGATACATGATTGAACAATGTGAATTGGTCCCCCTCAATTCATGCTTACTTATGCTTGCATGGTTAGACTTTCCACAAACAACCATAGCATATATATACACTATCTGGTACTCTAGCAAGTCACATGGTATTTCAGATAATTGACAAGAAAAGGATCACATAAGCAATAAATTCAATATGGCTGAGCTCATTTATCCTCCTTTGTCATATCAAAAAGGCAGGGGGTATAAGAGATATAAAAGGCAGGTCTTCACCACATTCACAAGCTACACAAGCAACCATGCATACCATGCATCAAACAGAGACAAAATATAGAGAAATAAGAAATATATAGTCATAATCAAAATATGGAATAACATACCAAGAACTCATAAGATATAGTCAATTGAAGAGTTATGGTAAATGAGATTAGGATTACCAACACCAAGCACGTCCTCTCAGAAAGAAAACTACAAACCAACAAAAAATGACGAGATGATAAAATAGTATGCCTCGGATACAGTGCCCTCTAAGCATGATAGTCTAAAAAAAGATATATATATGTGATCACTCTAAAAGACTAGAGAAATAAACATCTAAGACATATAATATATCAACTATGTCCTCATAAATGTCATTCTTAGGCTCTAGATGGTACTCCTCATCATCATCTGAGGGTGCAGTAGTGGCAGTAGTTGTAGCCTCATCTCCATATCCATCTAAGTCAGAGCTATCATCACCATCTTCACCATCAGCATCCTCATCAGGATAGTGTGCCATATCCTCATCCTATATAGGTCTAAAGGAGCAAGTAGAGGGCCACTTAGCATTTTTCTCATCCCAAGACATGCCACAAGCAAGCAAGGCTTATGCTTGTGAAAAGGTGGGTTGAGAAACCCCATCAAAGCCAGTAAGCACAGTGGAAACAAGGCCAACAGGGAGAGAAAGAAGTGAAATGTCACACGGATGAGGAGCACCAGAGGCAGGGGAAAGTCTACCATCAATAGTAGTAAGGGGAGTAGTGGAAGAAGCAAGAGGTGGGGGTTAGGGTAAAACTAATTGTATGCATAAGAGACATAGTCAGCACCGGGATACGCCTGGTAGGGTGGGTAGGGATGGCTACAGGATAGGTTTACATGTAACATGATCTAGTAGAGGTCTTGGAAGAGATGATCCTCAACTCTAATTTCATATGCATCTCGATGTATCACTTATCCCATGAGGGATTCATTTGATACAAAAAATGAGGTGCGGTCAGGTCAGGAAGGTGGTGTTGGTAGAGGGTCTTGGGTGGAGTTAGAGGCAACTGGTGTGGTGGAAGAAGAGGTAGGTAGAAAAGTCTTCTTGATGGTTGTCTCACTAATGCAAACCCCTCTGTGACTTGGTTTGTATCTAAGGTCATTGATGAGAGATTTTTCACAATGTTGAGCAAACACACCACATATCAGGTTTAGATATGGGAGACGGGTGTCGCTGGCATTCTTCCTGGAGTCAAAGTAGGTCATATGAATGTAGAATGTAACAAGCCCACTTGACGTCGATATCATTTAAGAGACAATACGCAATCATTGTCGTGTTCTCTACAATCTCCATTTGATTCCTCTTGGGATGGATATTACAATTGACAACTAGGTGATCGCCTTATCTTGATATAAAGGGAAGTGGAGGGTAGGTTGGACTTCTTCCTATATGGGACGTCTGGTTTCTTTAGAAACTTACGGATTTTGAGAAGGGTAAGTGGGGATCAAAGCTCTTGTAGAAATCTTCAGGGTCTAAAAGGTCATGTTAAGAGGGATAAGAAGCCAACTAAGAGGCAATTACATCAGTACTAGAGAAGTAGGTATTTAGAGAATCCTCAAATATAGTTATCTTGGTACCGTCTATCATCGAGGTCAAAATGACTTGGGTATTAGGTGGTGGGACAAGGGTGGTGTAGTTCCATGTCAAATTTGCATAGAATTCATGGACAGCCTTCGTGCTTGGCATAGCATTTACAAAGCACAAATGCTCAGCACACAAAGCACTTAGGTGATGTTCTTTGAACACCCTAGCAACCTCTTTGATCATCTCAGTCATTGCAAATTGAGGATCAAACAAAGCTCAAAAAGGAAAGGGAGTTCTAGGGAGGAGTTCATTGTACCTATTTACAGCTTGTGTGGAGAAGAAAGAGGCTCCATCAAAGGAGATGAGGTGAGAAGCAGTGGAGGAGGACAGAATTCCTGGTGATCCACTTTGTTTCCTACCGTTGGAGGCCATTGAGGTCAATTTGAGAGGTCAAGACCACCAAATGAGAAGGAGAATGAGAGAAGCAGGTCACCTAACCACGTAGGTCACATTTTGGAGAGGCAAAGAGGATAGATCATAGGCCAAAGATGGTGTAGGAGTGGATGGGTTAGCCTAGGGTTGAAGGACAAGCACTGGAGAAGGGCTTTTGGTCGGCTTTTCTCTAGTTGAGAGGGAGAAAAGTCGATTGATGCCCTTTATAAATTTGGTCAAGTGTCATCATCGATCTAGTCATGAGTTTAGGAAACTCGATCGATTAGGTATTTCATCTTTGTCCTCGGTCGAGGATCAGTCGAGTAGTTGCAGGTCAAACTTGACCAATTAGTAGTTTATCCCAAAACATAGAAAATTTAATTCTAAGCCTCTAGAGTGCTATATAAATTTATTTTTCTAGCCTATTATACATTTTAAACATACTGAGGCACATTTCACTCATCATTGGCTACTGTTTTGTGGTAAAACATTCGTTTGCAAAAAATAGCCAAAAACAAGCGAAATAAGGCATGAAAACATGTCAATTATAGCATTTTCAATTAAAAGATGATCAAATTTAAGCAAGAAACATATAGGTGTGATAACCTATAGCTAGATTGCATGTCAATATCATCAAGATCAGTTATTAGTAGTTTTGATCTAATGAATGTAAATTTCTCTCTAGCTAGAGGTTTTGTAAAAATGTATGCGAGATGATTCTCTATGTCCACATGTGTGATATAAATATCCTTCTTGGCAATATGGTCATGAATAAATTGATGATGGACCTTTGTCTGTTTAGCTCTACTATGCAAAGTAGGATTATAAGACAGATTAGTTATACTAGTATTATCACAGTAGATAGGAGAAGCATCAAAATGAATGTTAAAGTCTTGGAGCATTTTCTTCATCCATAGGACTTGGGCACGACAAGTCCCAACTGTAATGTATTCATCCTTAGTAGTTGAAAGAGCCGCTGTGCTTTGTTTCTTAGAGAACCAAGAAACCAAGCATGATCCTAGGAAGAAGAAAGTCTCACTTGGCACTTTCTATCTATCAAGCACCCTGCATAATCACCATCATTATAGGCGGTAAGAGTAAAGTCACTTGACTTGGGATACCATAGTCCAACATTTTGAGTTTTGGCTAGATATCTCAAAATCCTCTTAACCGCTATAAGATGTGGCTTTCAAGGACTTGATCAAAAGCAAGAACACAAGAAAACACTAAATATTATCTTAGGTCTAAAGGCAGTTAAACAAAATAAACTTCCAATCATACCTCTACATAGTGTCTCATCTACCCTTTCTCCTTCTTCATCTTTATCAATCTTAACAGTGTTTGACATGGGGGTGTTTTTTGTCTTGGTGTTTTCCATACCAAAGCACTTAAGTAGTTCACTAGTGTACTTTCCATGGTTGACAAAGTTACCTTCCTTGGCTTGCTTGATTTGGAAGTCGAGTAAGAAAGTAAGATCCCACATCATGCTCATCTTGAACTCACTCTGCATAAGAGAACTAAACTCTTTGCAAAGATCAAGATCAATTTTGACAAATATAATATCATCAAAATAAATTTGAATTATCAAAAAGTTGCTAGAAGTGTGTTTTAGAAATAAAATAGAACCGAATTTGCCTATGATATAGCCATTGTCTAGCAAAAAGTTCTTTAATTTCTCATACCAAGCTCTAAGGGCTTATTTGAGTCCATAGAGAGCTTTTTGTAACAAGTAAACATGATTAGGAAATTTATCATGTTCAAATCCAAGAGGTTGTGCCACATGGACTTCCTCTTCTATAGTACCATTCAAAAATACACTTTTAACATCCATTTGATAAAGTAAGAAAATTTTGTAACTAGAAGAAGCATCATACTAATAGATTCAAGTCTAGTAACAGGTGCATAAGTTTCATCAAAATCAATACCTTCATGTTGGTTGTAACTTTGAGCTACTAACCTTGCTTTGTTTCTTACCACTTTCCCACTTTCATAAAACTTGTTGTGGTAGACCCATTTGGTGCAAATAATTTTCCTATCATTTAGTCTTGGTATTAAGGGCCATATTTTGTTCTTTTCAAACTGTTCTAACTCTTCTTGTATGGCTAGGATCCATTCATCATCCTTGAGAGCTTATTTGACATTCTTTGGCTCAAGTTGAGAGATGAAGGCATTGTTGGCTTGTTCTTTGTTGAATACATCCCTTATCTTCACTCTTTTAAAAGGATTACCTATAATGATCTCTTTAGGATTATGTGTTACAAAGTGGGGAGTTGGATCCTTCTTTTCTTCTTCTTTCTCTTCTTCATCAACTAGCACTGTTGAGCTCTTTCAAGTGAGGGATCACCTCATCTACAACAACATCATTAACAATATTCTTGGAAATAGAGGGGTTAGTCTCAACAAGTCTAACATTGGTATATTCTTCTACTTTAGACAATTCAATGTTAAAAACTCTACAAACCTTGATAGCAGTGCTATAGCCAAGGAAGAAATTCTTTTATGATTTTGCATCAAACTTATCGAGAGAATCTTTGGTGTTCAAAACAAAACAAGGACAACTAAAAATGTGAAATAAATCAATGGAGGGCTATCTACCATGCCATAACTCATAGGGGGTTTTCTTCAAAGTGAGTGAAAACCCAATTTTGCACAAAACATGAAGTGCTAACGGCTTCGGCCCAAAACTTCTTTGGAGTGGCATACTGTAGAAGCATGGTCCTAACCATTTCATGTAGCAATCTATTCCTTCTCTCTACAGCCCCATTTTTTTGAGGTTTTTGAGTCAAGAACAATAACATGGATATTACCATTTCTAGTTCCCTTATATAACATTGTAGGACAGAGAATCTAGAACCAAGAATTCAAGTATGGTAAAAAGAACAAAATAGCCACTATCACACAATTGACTAACGCTAATTAAATTGTGATGTAGGCCATCCACAAGAAGAACATTCTTGATACATAGTGAATCTCCTACATCACCCTCACCTATCACTTTACCTTTGTTGTTGTCACCAAAAGTCATCGATCCTTTATTCTTCTTTGTGAATTGGTTGAAGTGGCTGATTTCACATGTCATATGCTTTGAGAAACCATTATCAACAATCCATTTTCCTTTTAACTACAACAAAGGAAGATGTCAATGCCCAATTCAAACCTTGAGATTCAGTGTTAACTTGGGGACCCATTTCATCTTTGGGTTGGTCCCCTTCTCTATAAGGACAATAAGTAGAGTAATAGTCATCACTCTTACAATGCACACAAACCATAGGGTTCTTAGAGCCAGATGACTCTCCATGTAAAATAGGAGGTTCCTTACTCTTTTTCTTACCCTTGTCCTTGATCTTTCTCTTTGGAGCTCCCCCTACATATCCCAAACGACTAGTGCAAACTTGTTTCGTAGAGTGATCTAGAACTTCATTGATGGATTGTTTCCCTTTAAGGAATTTTTACAAGGAATCTCTAAGTTTGTGATTAACATCACTAAGAGTAATGACAGTAGAAGATAAACTAGCAAGATCATCTTGTACATGAAGTAAATCACCCTCCAAATAGAGGGCTTTAGTATGATAGGAATCTCTCTTAAGAGTAATGCTAGCTACTTCATTACTAGGCAATAGAGGTTTAGAATAAATATCATTAATTTGAGAAATCAATCTAGAATTTTTAATTTGGAGAAAGATAAACTCATCAAGATAAATCATATTCTCATCTTTAATAGCATCACAAGGATGTTTAAGATCATCATTTTTAGTTCTAAGTAAAACAAGCTCATCAAGTCAGGCTTGGTTTTCCTCCTTAAGACTATTGATGTTCTTAAGGTAGATATGATTCTCTACATCAACTCCATTGTGTTGGAGCTCAAGATCAAGAAACTGCCCTTGCAAAGAAGTAATGCTATCAAGCTGTAATTTCTCATTTTGATCATTTTGGTATACAAATCATTTGTGATCTTTCCTAAAATCTTCTTTTTAGATTTGCATTTAGAATAAGAAGAGTAGGTATCATTAAGCATATTAATGAGAGCTTCCTTAGATAACTCATGTAATCTTACCCCACTTACCTCACCAATGTATGCACTAGTAGAGGTCGTGAGTGCAAGGTGGCATTCTCCCTCATTTGAGCTTGCATCACTAGAACAAGAGTCTTCCCTTGCGGCGTGGGTTGCATCTTTGCTCTGCTTGTCCTTCCTCTTATACTTGTCTTCCTTCTTTTAGTCCTCCCTTTTCTTGGAGCTGCTCTTGTGGTAGGACTTCTTAGCATTAGGGCACTCATTCTTGTAATTCCATTTTTAGCGACATTCATAGAACCTTGGAGTGGAGGAGGAGTAAGGATTTTCTTTGAAGTGCTTTCCCTTAGAGTAGTTAGCTTCACGCTCACTTGGGACTTCATCTTCACTTGAAGAAGGAGAAATAGATTGACATGCATGTTGTAGTTGGAGAAGGAGTGCTTCCATTTGAGATTTGAATGCACTATCTTTGATCTTCTTTGATTCCTTGTCTTCTTGTTTTTCATCTTCCTCTTGCTTGTTAAGCCTTAGGTCATGAGCTTAGAGATTTCTAATGATCTCTTTAGTGGCAATGTCAACAAGACTTCTAACTTCTTGAATGTAAGTCACCTTGGATTTCCATCTCTTTGGGATATACTTTAAGATATTAGAGTTGATGGTCCCCTTATCCATGGTGTGGACCAATTGAGCAAGTCCATTTATGATGGTTTTGAGCCTTGTGTACATCTCCGCAACTCTCTCCTTCTTGCCCATATTGAAGTTTTAAAGGAGATCCTTGATCATGTAAATCTTGGACTCCTTGACTTGCTTTGTGCCTTCATAGGTGATGAACAACTTGTCCACTCATGGGTTAAGTCCCAAGAGGAGATGTAGTTGAACTCAGAGGGGGAAGGACTACATTGATGATGCTTATTGCCTTTGCATTCAGATGTGCCTTCTTGACCATAGCTTCATCCCAAGTGGATATCTCCCCATTTGGCTCCTTCTATGGAAGAATCACCATCTTCCACATGTCATAGTTCATTCCATGAAGGTAGAATTGCATTTTTCATTTCCAATAAAGAAAATTGGTGTCGTCAAATATCGGGGGTCTCATAGAGAATCCTCCCTTTAGGTTAAGGAACCCAAGTAGGTTGTCGCCCATCTTCTTGTTATAACCTCAAATTTGCTTATATTTTAATAAACTGTAATGCAAATATTTTGATAAAAAGGACATATGTGAAATATGTTGTGCCTTGTTTTGAAAAGTATGAATTTCTTTTGCAATTCCCCTTTTGTGATGAAATTTGTGGATTCTATTATTTTGATGGTCCAATAATGCAATATGAGAAAAAGGTAAAAGAATAATAGATTAAAAATGAAATCCTTATGAGAGTCATGTAGAATTCTCTAGAAAGTGGTATGGATGACCACTAATTGTTGAACTCAGTTTCAAATGGTTACTAATAAGAAAAGTAAAAAAATAAAGAAAATAGAAAAGAAAGAAAGAAAGAAAGAAATAAGGATGTGTTTTAATATGCTTAATAAATGAAAGAAAATCCTAAAATTGGGAGAAAAAGGATTGTTTTTAGAAATGATAAATGGAGCAAGTTTATATGTGAATGGCATCCCAACAAATTTCAATTTCTAAATATAGGTTGAAAAAGACATTATGAGTTTCTTGGAAGAAATGATAATTGATTTAAGGAAATATATCTTTGAGGAAAAGACGAAGAACAATCTAGAGTAAGTGTTTTCCCTTTCACTAGACATGGGGTTGCCAACCAAGTACTTTTATCAGGAAGTTGGCAAAAACCAATATGGAAAGATATTAAATATTTCCCTCTTCGAAACCATGCCTACTTTTTCTATGAATACTTTTCATGACCATGAGAGAGAAAGAGACTAATGAGAGGAAAGTAAAAGAGAATATTTTGAGAACCCATACATACAAGGAACAAAAGAATTGGAAGGTTTTAAGACTAAAAGTAGAACAAAAACATGAAATTAGAAGATCGAACACAATATATATAAACATGTAGGGTTTGATCCTTTTACAAGGTACACTATCCCTAATATGTTTCCTCTAGGACCACAGACATGATGTGGATCAAAATAGGGAGAGTTCAAAATCTGACAGTATACATGTGAGTAGTACCATGACCTAGATGCTAGCCATTGTGAATTGGGCACCGGCCACCTTAGGTCTTCAATGCCAGGATTTGGTAGAGCGGGAGGTCATAGTTCCACCCTAACAGAGTCTTTGAGTTAGCCAGGGCAGTGACACTGCCATGCTCTATGGAACCAAGGAGCCAGGTTGTAGGATTTTTTGCTGATCTTGAGGAGGATGACCAAAAACCTGGAGTTTGTTGGTTGGAGGAGAGAGTGGAGTCAAAAGATAAGGGCCATAAGACGGTGGCAGAAAGAACCAAACCCTAGTGGATGGCACCATTGGCTACTCCAAGCCAAGATGCAAGGACGAGCATCGTGTGTGATGGCAGCTATGCCTCTGTGAACCAGGATCGGGAGCAAGAGCCTAGGAGGTTGTAGGGTTATCACCAGCACTATTCAGAGGTGGCGGGTGGTGGCATTGTGGTGGTAGGGGGCATCGGAACTGGGCATCTCAGCCCAGGACGTCGACGTCAAGTAGGGCGCGAGGAAACTCTGATCGCGAGGAAGGAGATAACATGGAGCCAAAAGACGTGAAGGCCCTTGGGGCTACACATCACCAATGAGGATAAGAAGGTAATTTTACCCTTTAACTTAGTCGGTCCATTGATAGATAGAAATAACATAAGGGTGACGTGTCGACCCGTGATTGTACTGTTAGTATTTAACTTGTAAATAATGTAGTAAATACATTGTAACTCGAAATATAGTAAAATTGTATATCAAATTGATCAGAAAAATGAGAGGAACATAGAATATGTTCGAGATCTAATTATTCTTCATGTTCTAAAGGTAGTGAAAACATGGTTTAAAGTGGTGATTTTAGTATAAGAACCCTTGATTTGTGCATTAATATGTTGAAACCATTGAAAATCTCTCTTTTATGCTATTATCTTACAAAATGAAATACCATGGTGATTTAACATATTAGTGATCATAATAATGATAATTAACATGGATAAAAATGAATATGATGAATTAGATATTAAATACCATATCTTGCCATGTTGTAAATAAGTGAATCTGAGTAATCTTAATGTAAGGAGGTGATAGATTGGATGATTAGGAACAGAGATCATAATTTGTTATGTAGATCTGATCTAAGTATGCATGGTGCAATAACATGATACATTTAATAATCATGGATACACCTAATGGTACTTAGGGTTTTGAAGTGTGAACCTAATGATAAATCGATGTCAAGAAAACCTAAACCCTATACTAGGACTCGAGTATATATTAATTGATTAATATGAGATAGTGAAGCTTTAGGACTTATATGCAGATTAACTATTGAATTTCTTAGATCCATTGATTAGATTGGTTGAATGTGCTTAGGTATTATGCATGATTATGCATGAAAGCAAAGATATGTGGTTATGCCTATGAATAACCGCTTAGTTTCATGACATTTTCTAAGGTTTTATCAGATTGCTTGGAATTAAATGATTGGCTGAATTTTATTTCCTACAATCTATAAAGTGAATATGACTATCACAATAGTAAGATTATAAATTTCTCAAACCCACATACCAACTCTAGAAATTGAGAATGGAAATATGTATAAAGTCATAGTGATGACTAATGACTAGGCCCCAAATTGGAAAGTTCAGACCAGACCCATATTGGGAAGTTCGAGAGAGGTCATGCCCTAGATTGGGAAGACCCATATGGCACCAAGATCCAGATTGAGGGATGGCCAACAAGGCACCAAATCCAGATTGAGAGGTGGTCTAAAGTCCACTACAGGGATAAAACCCTAGGAAGGGGTATACCAGAGGTTGAGTAAAAATGGTTGAGATGTTAGGAAGAAAAGGTAAATTTTGATTTTGTAACATATAATTGTTGTGGTTATGTTGTTACAAGTATATGCGGACATTTTGTTTCCCCCACATACTAGTATAATTCATTATACTGATCGACATTTGGTTTGTTAACATTTTAGGATAATCTGGCATTCTGCAAATATGATGAAACTGGATATCTAAAAAGAAGGCACAAGATGAAGAAACATTAATGTAAACATGGAGGTTATAGTTAGTTATATTTTATTTTATGTTGCAACTTTAGGAATTCTAGATCATGTAATATCAGTCTTGTAGCAATATTTTTCTATAGTGAAATTTATTAATTAATTTTGGTTAATTGCTAATCAGTGATCCTGTATTATTGATTATGGCCATTGCCCTCTCAGTCCACCTTAATAGGGGATAAAAGGGGGTGGGGTTGTTACATTTGGTATCAGAGCAGGGTTTACTCTTTAACCTCTAACAATTATTAAATTTTACAAGTATGTATAGCCCAAAGGGAATTATTAGAGTGTTTTCCAAAGGCAATGGTGTCTAGAAACTAGGGGCTACCAATATTTTCCTCTACACTACTAGTCAGGTTACAAGGACTCCCGGACCCATGCTTCTTACCTGGCCAAAGTCATAGGACTTTACTTGAATAATATACCTATAGGATTTCTCATCTAATTTCGTCACTTGTTTACCCTCTTCGCTCCATGAACCCTAGGTACATGTGTTTTCTCTCTTTATCCCTTCTGAGTACTAGGGTTATGCATATTAGGGATTTAGGCATCCTCCACCAAATAATAAAAGTGGACATAATGATAAAGAGAAAATGTTGGATGGGTTTCTCCCCTATAAAGATAAGACCTAGATGGACTAGGTCTGGTTAGGAAGACAACCTCAGTGGGTCAAGGGAACCACAAAACCTAAGGTATAGGTTGTAAACCCTAACCTCAACCCAAAATCCAAATCTTGGGGATGAGCTGAGTAGGAAGAAATAATAACACCACCCCAATATACAATAATGGTGGATGGAGAAAGAGAGAACCCTATAAAATGGGATACCTTAGTTTGTTCATGCATGTAAGTATGTAGGTTAGGCATGCATGATACACATGGAGTACTTGTGTGTGCGTGTGAAACATAGACAATAAGTGGTTGCATGACCCCTAGTGCAACTTTTTGTCTTGGTGACCCGACCTAGGGTGGGTCATCCCTGAAAAGGAGAAAAGACCTATGAGAGAGATAACATCCTAAATCAGAAGGTTAGTTGTGACTAGAAAGTCTAAACTCCTCCAAGTAGGAACCCTAACACAAGTGTGTTTTCACTCAAATACGAGTAGGAGGTAGGCATGCACCTACATGGGAGTGAGCAACATCAAGGCTAGATACGAGACTAGTTCTAAGCCAGAGGGGTAATGCTTGTTGGATTATGAGACAGACATACTGAAGGAAATTAATGAGAAGCTCTGTATTATGTAATGAGATAATATGGTTTATGATGACCTTAGACAGTTTTGAGAATTTGACCTTGGTTTTGAAGTTTGTCATAAGATTTGATAGTACGCTTCATCATATTAGGAAGGCTACGTGAGAATAAGATGTGAATCTATAGGAACCTCAACCTCATATACAAATATGAGACTGTTAGTGCTAGGACCACTTATAGGTTTAACTCAAGAGAGAGTGAGACCCAGAAGGAGAAGGTTCGGAACCTAGACTCCAAGAGATCAGGAATTATGAGAAATATTTGTATGTTATGTCCTAAACTAGACTGCCCCTAGGTGAATGAGTCAAGTTACAGTATGCATGATACCTAGAGGCTTGTTGTATACTAGATGTCCTTGAAAGGACCAGACCCTAGATATAGAGAAGGAGGCTTCTTATACAGATGTGTAGATGATATGAGTACCTACCATCTAGGTGACAGAAAGAGAGTCCCAAGGTCCTAAAGATGCAAGGAATGGTGATATGATGTTAAGACTCAAACTCAGATTGGCAGCCCTTATGTAGGACTCTAAGGGTTTTTTAGATCGAAGAGAAAGTTGGGAAGAAAATGACATAGCATGTTTTGGTTTGGTGTGTGCTTGAGCGGCTAAGTCACGCAGTTTAGATCACCAATGTTAAGGAGGTAAGCTTGAGGTTCCTAGACCAAAGAGGGTAAGTGGTGGTATCTCGTGCATATAATGCTCACAAGGTTGAGTGAGCTCATAGGGATTAAGCATGGCACCCCCTAAAGTTTTGGGGTTAAAGGAAACCCCACTTGGATTGTGATATATGATTGATGAGCGACTCATACAAGTGGGTCTAGCACTACCATGATGTCATATGTAAGTATGAAACTATTCCAACCTTGAGAGATGGTGAATGGATATGACATAATAGAAAACTTAGAAATGGGTTAATAAGTTCTATACTTGCTAGCCACATGCATGGGTGGAATAAATATATGCCTACATGTGATGATATGAACATTGGATTCAAGTATGATTTTGTGAACCTTGGTACTTCCAAGTGATAGTTTTCTCCTATCCTGGGAAAGGACCCCTCCTATAGGAGTGAGTTACAAAATTAGTTTAAGAATTGAGGTAACATTAAAGGACACTTAATAGAACTTGAGAGATTAAGTGTACGAAGCACAAAAGCACATAGATTGAGTATGATTCTTTAGATCCAAGTATGACCATCTCTAAGGGACATGAGGAAAAGTCACCATGGAAGTGATCAATAGAATGGGACCCAGCCCAAAGGGAAGGTCACCATGATTCCACTAAAGGAAAGTGGCTATGACCTAAGAGATGAAGGAAATTTGGATACGAGAATCGAAAATGGTGAAACATGCTTATTAGAGGAACCACAAGAAAAATGAAGTTATGACATTTCAACGAGACCCTAAGTAAATCCTAAGGTCAAGTAGGGAGGAGATCGACAAGAGCAGGATGTTAAGTTTTAGGGGAGCCAGAGAAGGCAGCAGAAACAAAAAATTTCCTCCCCAAACCCAGAACAAGGAAACGCGTCAACGTCTATAGAATAGGAAAGGATGGTTTGTGGAATCATACCTTGTCCCGAGGCTTGCTCGGTGAAAATACCTCACGGCTTGCGCAGTCTTCACCTCCGATCTTGAACGGTGTCTGTGCAGCTCCTGGTCGCACCGGGACTGACAACTCTTGGTCTCACCGGGACTGTCGGGATTGACAGCTGTCCTCCGAGCGGCAGAAATCTCCTACCTCTGAAGTAGACCACACGGACCACCTAGAACTCCAATCTCCTTGTCTCACAAGGAATTGGAAGGATCGCACCCTCCTGTCAGCGTACTAGTCACTGACACACTCTCCTGCCACCAGTCGCTTTCTGCAGTTGTCTTTCCCTTGTTGTGCCTCCCTTATCGGGTAGCACTTGCTCGGGCTCTCTCAGTTACCAAAACCAGAGAGAACGACAACTTTACAGAGCAACTGGTTGCACTGAGTTGTACTTTGAGAAGCCCCCAATACCCCTATATATAGGAGGGTCATGGGACATGGTTCTCTATCCCGGGCAATGTGGGACTAAAGCAGGAGTAGAAGGGTTCGAGATTTTCCACAAAAACTACCAACTACGCAACCTGAACCGATAGTTTCATTTCTAAAACGGTCGGTTGGGGACCTGAGCCGGTCGGTTGACACATCAACCGATTGGTTGGGACCCATGAAATGGTCGGTTCACTTCTGAACCGGTCGGTTCGTGGTCCTGGTCAGTTTCTGATTGACTTTTCCTCTTTTTGTTTATAATTAGTCGCAACCCATATCATGATAGTGTCCTCTCACAGCAAGTACATGAAAATACATTTGGGAGGAGCCACAACCAATATCATGATTGCGTCCTCTCTCGACAAGTGCGCCAAAATGCTTTTGAGTGAATCTAATAGTGACATCATGATATTGTCTTCTCACAGCAAATCCATGAAAATGCATCAGGGAACATTTAGGGCGTATATTATGATAGTCTCCTCTCACAGCAAGTCCCGAAAAACACTTGAGGGAGGAGTTGTGGCCTGTATCTTGAAATTGTCTTCTTACAACGTACCAAATACCAATCCTTATTCCAATCAAATTGGGCAAGTGAAACGAAAAGAAATTTCTCACCAATCCTACTTTCCCAACTTGCTCGGTTGGACCAGTTGAACGATCATTCCAACACTTGAACCGATTGTTTCACCCTGTCCATGAGCCGATCGACTCACCACCTGAGCCGATCGGTTCACCATGCTCATCCGATCGGTTCATCACATGAGCCGATCGGTTGGGAGTGCAGATTGTGCAGAAATAGTCAATTGTAGTTTCAATCAATCTGATACCCTAATCAATCAGTCCAACACCTTGAACATTATGATACTGAGCTATCAATTGATTGAGTGTTTAATTGAACTACTAAACTCCTTTAGTAATCAATCTAAACATTGTTTGTGGACAAAACTCCTCTTCCAGGTTAAATCCTATGTGTGTGACCGTGCAGGTCCATTTCACGTTGGCAGTGAAAGTCCATAACACTTATGACTTCACAAGCAAAGAGTGGTGCCTAGTCACACATCAGTGCTACCCAAGTGAAATAGAAAGTTGGAGAACAACTTTCAATCCTACAATTTGTGAATGGTGTTACAGTGAATGTATAATTCCTTTATCACTGATATCCCGAATGAACTCGAGGCATGGAACAGTCATCCTGTCAACGTTCATTCACTTTCTTGATCTCAGAGTAGATTGGAAGAGATATGTATGACATCAATATCACATACTGATTCACACATGCGTGCACACCTTTCTCAATCCTACTCATCAAGTGGCCATGGATATCAAACTCCCTCAGGAGGGACAAATCCCATATCTATCAATCACCCCTCAAAAGCCCCATGTGTCAAAGCCACCCAATCATCACCTTTATAACAACCCATGTTTCAGGACTGCGTTTGATGATGTCAAAGTGTGCCCAACGGCATGTGCTGAGTGTAGTGATTTCAGGTCAAAGAATCACACTCACCACCATCACTGTGAGTACGGACTGTGACTACCATGTCATGGTTCCATGTGTCAAACTCACAGTGGGTCTGTCCAGTACACTTGTTCTCTAACAAGTACCTATGTGTTTGGTTTGATATCTCTATATCATGACTAATGAGATTCTGTCATCAACCAACACCACAATCTAGTCGTGTGTGTCATTGCTATCTATCTACCTTCCACAATGACATCCGACTAGAGACATAATGAGAATGTACAAACTCTTAGCATCCGTATGATCTCATCGTTCAGGTCCTGAACCTGAAAGCATACGTCATTGAGTATTGTCATTCTCTAGACATTCAATTTGTTCTATCACTATCTCATATGACTGAACCAGAAAGAATTGGAAGCTTGCCTTTGATGTTTATCAAATCAATCTTAATGTATCCCACCAATCATCCCATGATTGGCTCTCAAGGGCATACATACCAACACAGGAGTAGATTGTTACCTACACTAAATGGTCGAGAGGTTACAGCTATGTTTGCCCGAGGTCCATGAGTGAGGAGATTGGCCACCTTCATGAGTTCATGGGGACCAAGGGGTAAATGTGAGAGGCACTCCCTAGATGCATAAGGGTGAGATCACCCCAAAAGTATCGACACCCTAGAGACCTTTAGGGAATGATTGAGGATCATAAATGGAAGTTATGATAAGACTCGAATGTTATGAGGAAATTTTTTGTGACACCCTTTTCCACACAAAGCGAGATTACTCAAAACAAACTGCGGAATTATCACCAATATCAATATTACCACAAATTAGGGTAAATTAAAACCGATCTCATAACAGGATTTCCAGTTGAACAACTCATAATTAAAGACATAAAATATTGCCACTTAAATTTCATTCATATCAAAAGTATTACACAACATTGTTCATTGGCTATCTAGTCACCACATGTTACATATAATCATCTACTCATGTATACAAAATATGTATGTACCACTATAGCATACAGACAAAAACTCAAAATGATGTACAATATTCACAAAACAATCCCAAGGACATGAGTATACAGGGACCACACATAGGACTCTATTACTAGACACTAGTTGCATATCCATGACTTAACAGCTACATCTCCACTTGCTATTAGTCTCAGCCATACAAACTTTATCTAATCATGCACATCCACCTAAAAAGTTGTGGAACCCATGGGGTGAGACCAAACATCTCAGTGAGAGATATAACTCTTCTCCAACATATATTATAAGCACATATAACTAAAACAAGAAGTTATACTATTAAAAGATAAGTAGATTTAGCTTAACGATATATGTAGGGAAATTATCACAGTTTAAGCAGTTCAAGTATCTATAATTGAGCAGAAGAATGTCTTATACTTTAAGAAAGAATATGAAGTGCATGTATAACTGTTATAAAACAATTAGTATAAGAAACACAACAGGGGGGGTCATTCAATGTTATTCGTATATGACCCTAAGCATTAACACTAAACGGATGTGTTACATCTTTAATTATTATGCCATGAGGATTTGAGGCATACCACTCATATCCAACTGACCACTGTGAAGTTGAAATCAGTACCATACAAGATCCATGGAAGAGTAGGACTCCATGATCATCCCCAGTACTACTAGGTCAGTGTGAGTTTGTAACGCAGTGACATATAGTCGAACTAAAAATACATCAACATATAGTCGAAGCTATAGTCCCATAAAGAAAACAACTCATAGTCAAATCTATGGTCCTATAAAACAACTAGCCTGCCTTGGTACATGGAATAGCGCTAGAGAATAGGATCACGCATGATCGTTCTATGATAAACATCATATCACTATTTCAACAATTTAAGGATGTAGATTGATGCCTTCACTGGTATCCCACATATTCAACAATATGCTCTCCAAGTTTCCCGTGGGAGTTACTCGTTTCACCATCCTACCAAATATTGATTCTAAAGATGAATCTATGGTACAAGGAAACTTCATGATTAAGGTTTCACTTTATTAGTTATGCCAATTGGGTGAATTAAGGCTCCATCATACAAGTGGACATACAAAACCCTAATTCAATCTAGCAAGCATAACTATGAAACAACTTCAGAAGATATAAAATGTATAAGATGTGAACTTGTCACATCATCTCAGAGCATCACTGTCTCACTACCTTAAACAAGTCCATCAACATCACCACTTGTTAACACTGCCATATCAGGCTGATCACATTATTTGGAATAATAATTCCTTATCACATTACTGGAGGATATAACCTCGCACTAGGCATCAAGCCTTCACTAGGTCATAAGACCAATCATATTATTCATGTAACTTATTATTATTTCATCATACCTCACCAGGCATGTGGCATCACCTGTATCACATCACATACACTATAGCAATCATTAGCTATGATAACCATCACATCATGCCTTGTCAGACATATAAGCATCACTAATATTACATCATTTATACACCATAGAAATCATTAGCTATGATAATTATCTCTCCTACAAAATCAATGTTATACAAAAAGGGAGAGAGTACTTAATGTTAGATCATCATATTAAACACTTTAGACAATGTAATCAATGCATCATATGTCCCTTCACTTTAGGGTTAGGGATTCATGATTAACCACATAGGGTTCCATGACACTATTTAATTACCAATCTCTAATTTGATTAACTCCCACAAATTTGGAGTGTATTGGGGTTAATCACTATAAATAATAACTAGGTGTGCACATTCACATATTTACAATTCTAGTGCACTTCATTAAGGCTTGTGTCTCTCATGTAGGATCATTTAATTATCTTTATAGTATTCACAAACTATGACACTTAATTATCCTGCAAGATAGAACCATACAAGTAGGAGAGAAAGAATAATCACATGCTATTCATACATGCACGTTTAATAAGTATATCATACCCTTTATTTAGGGTTAGGGTTCCCTGATGCAGCCATTTAGAGTTTACATCATAATTATTGCACTAAACCCTAATTTAGCCACTTCCCACTTTCTTGGAGCATATTAGGGTTAAAGGACATGATTACGGTTTAACATCATTAGTAGAACATGATTTAGCCATGATATCTACAACACTATGTATAGTGTACCGTCTCATTACGTCATGCATGTATCACAAACATGCATCATATAAATATATCACCCATGCACCAACATGGTATTGAAACCCACTATCAACAAGGTGCCTCATCATTACATGACACTTGTATTATTGCCTCTCACAAGGTCATTAATCATATAATATCACTATGGGATGTCAATCCCTTAATCACATCTCTACAAGATTTTACTTTAAACTATACACAAGGCACTTGTTAGGTCATTAGACTCATTCATATAATTCTTACACAATTGATAACACATTATATCTTAATAGTGCCCATTATCACCACCTTGTATTATACAAGGTTCACCTTAGTACTCACATGGCTATTCCATTAACCTCACCTACAAATTTAGGGTTACATAGATAGAAGAGAGAGAAAACATTACCATGTATTATAATCTTCCATTAGAGTGAGCACATATGTCATGGTATTACATGATTAGGGTTAGGGTTCATTCATAGCTCATTTAGGGTTTTCATAACATTTCTCAACCACTAAACCCTACACCCATCATCTTCCACATGTTTGGAGAGCACTAGGATTAAGCACCATCAATAATTATTAGTCGTTTATAATTACAACACCTGATGTGAGTCATTACACTATGTATTATCCATGTACATGACTATGTGTATCAACATTGCTCATTCACACAACATGGTGTACTGACCTGCAATGCATGTAGGGTGTGTCGCGGGGCCCATGAAACGTGCATCTCCTGTCTCAGTCAGCAATGTGTGTAGGGTGACTTGCTTATAATGTAGCCACATTTTGATCGTGACACGCGCAGCGTCTTGACCACGGCACGTGTAGGGTCGCAATGCATGTAGAGTTGCAACACGTGTAGAGTCTTTCTATCTCACCCACAATGGGTGTAGTGCATGTCTTGCTTGTGACGTGCACATCTTCTCGACCATGATATGTGTAGGGTCACAACATTGTGTTATGACTAGTTTAGCAGTCAGAAACAATACTTGGTGTTGTTAGGGTTTGAAATCACCATCTATGCATGGTATCGACCTAAGGGGAGACCAAGGGATGTCTCATCCTCACTTGAGACCTATGCAAAACATTTGAACATATTCAAATGGGTCGAGTCAACTGATTAACATTAAGGAATACCAACCGTCACAGAGTGAGTAACACCCTATATCATGGTCTTCATCATCCCTAAGCTATGGGTCATGGAAGATCATAAAAAGGACAAAGTTTAGAGAGAGACAACCATGATTTGTATACATTTTATCATCTTTAAAATCTATTGTTATTCATGATTAATGAAACATCTATCAAGCTTCTCAGATGTATAGATAGTATTCCAAAGGAACACATTAATAAATCAATCACCACAAGAATCAAGTGCTATGATTTTAGAGTTTATAACGAGAATAATTCTTTCAAGAATGCTACAAGATTAAACCCTATAATTTATTATTCTTCCCACCATAAGGTACATGTTGTTAAGATCTGGAAACAACAACATATGATCAAGTTGAAGGTGCACATAATAGAGGTAGGAAAAGTTATAAAACCCACCTGATTTGGAGAGAATCATTCTCCCAAGATTATAAGCTCCAAGATCTCCAACCAAGCTCCAACACTTTGACTAAGGAACCACCTTACAGAATAAAACCATGGTCATAAGGGAGTTCAAAATAGAGAAAATAATTCTTTGGCCAAACCAAGAAAGAAAGGGAAATAGAAAGAAGCATCCTTTTACTCGGGTCCGCCATGTCAAACATGGTCTATGACTCCTTATGAGGAGGAGTTCCTCTCAAACAGCCATCATGGATGATCCATAGACCAAGACCGAGGAAGAAAATGATGGGGATTTCAAAAACTAAAATGTAATCCAAAGAAGAAGATCACTTACCAAGAAAAGAATCTCCAAGAAACCGCCATCAAAGAGTTAATCTAGCATTAAATCTTCAACATGCAAGGTGAATCAGCCACCCAAGCTTCAAGATCTGATCCTACTTGATCCCAAAGCTCCAAGGATGATCCAAAGGAAGGAGAAGGAGTGTAGGGCCAAAATTATTGCCCATGAGTGAAGAGAAGGGGTTATATACCCAAAGGAGGAGGGAAGTAAGAGATTATGATGTGTCAACATAATAGATTACCAAGGGACACGCCATTCAAAGAAATAACCTTATTTCTACTTGCATGCAAAATATGAAATGTTTGAGTTAATCTAGAAATAGTGTTGCAACCAACCAAGTCAATTTCCCTCATGTCTCATTCGAGACACTCCATCTATTTGTCTCGGTCGAGACACTTCAAGATCAAAACCCTAGGTCACATGTACATGGTCAAGACACTAGAAGGCAAGGTGTTTCAACCCACCTATCACAAGGTTGTCTCAGTCACAACCATATAATATAATGCATGAGACTCAATTATGACCCTCACCACAAGTGGTGTAGAGGTTACAACATCAAACCCTATCATAGTCGCCATATCAAGCAAACCCTAGAATCGCCATGGGATGTCATATCTCCAACCAAGATTCAAACAAGGCACCCCATTGCATCATATTCTCTCTCATGGTGCTAAAGAATAAGAAACACTCTCTTCATGTGAAAACTTTCAAGATAACCCTTACTTATGGGTAAATTGCAAACTAGTTCAAAATAAGCACATATATTACAAGGTAGCACAAGCATCAATCAAATTGAACTAAAATGAAAATATAATCATGTCACATGATATTAAGACATCCCATGAGATTATATTAAAGTTAAAACATATCATCGCACATGGTAATTACAATTAAGCATAAAGCTAAGCCAAGAGTCTTACAGTTTTCCTACAAGTGTGCATATAATGGTGGTATGAGGAGAATGACCCAACCTAATATGAAAATAAGATGGTAATGTGTGATGCACCATCTCTAAGCTAAATGCATATTTCATCTCATTATGAGTGTGAGCGATTAGGCTGATACGTGCCATATTAGGAATGAAAGTGATTTGAGGTATAAATGCTTGGAAATTGCCACACCCTTAGGAGGGAACATTGGATAAAGGGGTTAGAAAACCTAAGTGAGAAAGGTAAATTTAAATTTTCAAATTAGGATATGTTTACCTAGTGGAATTTGAATTTTATAGGTATAAGGTTGAATCTGGTGATCAAATAATGGATGGAAGAGTTGAAATACTCAATAAAAAGTAAATCCAACTTGACTTGTTGATCGAGCTTGTAATATCCCAACTAGATAATCCAAAGATAGTTTAGATATAGGGTTTAGAAGGCCCAAACACATCCCTCAATGGGTGTAAATGGTGGAATCTAGTATGAAAGTTGTATTTAAGTTCTCGAGGATTCACCCTTAAATACTCATATCTTGAAAATGACTTATGGTCCTAAGTATACAGTACACCCAGGCATCACGAAGATGTTTAAAGACTTACAGTTTTATTTCTGGTAACCTAGAATGGAGGCATAGCAACATATGCATCAAGTGTGTCACATACGAAATGGTGAAGGCTAAACACCAACAACTAGTTGGGTTATTACAACCAATTGAAATTTCTAAGTGGAAATGGGAACATGTCACCATGGACTTTGTGGTGGGTCTCCCCGAGATGTGGAAAGGTCATGACATGATATGGGTTGTAGTATAATGCCTTACCAAGTCAGCACTATTCCTTGCCTTAAGATCACCGCCAAGGTGACATGCCTAGCTGAACTATATGTTAGAGAGAGAGTTTGACTACTTGGTGTTCCAAGTTCAATTATTTCTAATCTTGACCCTAAGTTCACCTCTAAGTTATGGAAATAAGTGCATGAAGAACTCAACACCAGACTGAAGTTTAGCACAGCTTGTCCAAACTGATGGACAGTTAGAAAGAACAATCTGGACTTTAAAGGATCTATTAAGAGCATGTGTGCTCGACTGGGGTGGATCATGGGAGCAGTACCTGCCCCTAGCTGATTTTTCTTACAATAATAGCTACCAAGCCAGTATCGGGATGCCTCTATATGAAGCTCTTTATGGGAGGTCATGTCAGTCACTACTTCACTGGGATGATGTCGGTGAGAGGACCTTGTTGAGGTCAAAATGGAAGTTGTATGATGATGTCGGTGAGAGGACCTTATTGAGGTCAAAATAGAATTTGTATGATGATGTGAAGTGCATTGACTTGTACTTCATTGTGGGTGAACATGTGTTTCTGAAAATCCGACCCCCCCAAGCTATGGCTAAGAACAGAGGAAAGTTAAGCTGGGTCTATTTGAGATTTTAGAACATATTGGTGAAGTTTCTTATCATTTAGCCTTACCCCCTCATTATAGTATGATGCATGATGTGTTCCATGTGTTCAATCTAAAGTGCTATGTGAAGGACCCAAGCCATGTGTTGAGCATTGAACCTATTCAACTCCAAGGGAGGCTGACATACCCTGAGTCACGTATGAGGGTACTGGATACCAAGGTGAAAGAGCTCATGAGCAAAATAGAGATGGTAAAGGTTCTTTGGAAGTACCATGGAGAGGATGAAGCTACATGGGAGTCAAAGACAGACATGGAAAAGTCTCATACTAAATTGTTTGTATGATTACTCAAATTTTGAGGACAAAATTCCTATAAGAGGGGAAGGATGTTATAACCTCACATTTTATTGTAATTTTATAAATTGAAATGTAAATATTTTAATGAAAAGGACCTATGGAAAATATGTTGTGCCTTGTTTTAAAAGTATGACTTTCTTTTACAATACCCCTTTTGTGATGAAATTTATGGATTCTATTGTTTTGATGGTCCAATAATGAGGTATGAGAAAAAAGGTAAAAGAATAATAGATTATAAGTGAAATCCTTGTGATAATCATGTAGAATTCTCTAGAAAGTGGTATGGATGACCACTAATGGTTGAACTTAGTTTCACATGGTTATTAATAAACAAAGTAACAAAATAAATAAAATAGAAAAGAAAGAAAGAGAAAAGGATGTGTTTTAATTGCTTAATAAACAGAAGAAAATCCTTAAATTGGGAGAAAATGGTTTTTTTAGAAAATGATAAAAGGAGAAAGTTTCTATGTGACTGATATTCCAATAAATATCAATTTATAAATATTGTTTGAGAAAAACATTATGAGATTCCAAGAAGAAATGATAATTGATTTAAGGAAATACATCATTGAGGAAAAGACCAAGAATAATCTAGAATAAGTTTTTTCCCTTTCGTTAGACATGGGATCGCAAACCAAGTACTTTTATCAAGAAGTTGGAAAAAACCAATATGGAAATATATTAAATATTTACCTCTTGACAACTATGCCTACTTTTTCCATGAATACTTTTCATGACCATGAAAGAAAAAGAGACTAATGAGATGAAAGTAAAAGAGAATGTTGTGAGAACCCATACATATAAGGAACAAAAGAATCAGAAGGTTTTAAGACTAAAAGTAGAAAAAAAATAAGAAACTAGAAGATCAAACACAATATATATATAAACATGTAGGGTTTGGTCCTTTTATAGGGTACACTATCCCTGATATGTTTCCTCTCAGACCATAGACAGGATCTGGACCGAAATGGGGAGAGGTTGGAAGCCAGCAACACACATGCCAGTATGATAAATGTATATTTATCCCTTTTATTTACATATTTTTGGTTTTTTTTTAGGATTATTTTGTTATTTATTCTCTTATTTTCATATTAATTGTGTTATTTTAGATTTTTCTCTTTAATTGGAGTTTTAATTATATTTTCTTGGATTTTGTAGGAAAATTACACAATTTACAGCAGTCCTGAAACTCATATATACCCATCACCAAAAGTGACATAACTCTTGCATTAAAACTCCAAATTGAGTGTACAAGTATTCATTGAAAAGGGAATTTAATTTCCTTAAATAAAATCTTATTATTTGGACCGATTTTGTGCTTTTCATGGGCAAGAAATATGTTTGAAATCTATGTTGTGAGAATATGCATTAAAGAGAGTTACATGGTCAAGATAATTAAAGACAATCAACTTTTGATTTGACCATATCCAAAAATTTCAAAATTTGGTTTCCCTCTCTTTTTTTCCCCTCTTTTGAGGACAGCCTACCCCCTCCCTCTCCTATAAAAGGAGGAATTATTCACTTGTAAAAGCATTCCATTCTTCATTTCATTTCATCCAATTCTTAGTTGTAGACCACATCTTGTATAATGTTGGATCTCATTTTAGTTTATATTTCTTCTAGTCTTGTTATGTCTAAGTAAATCTCTCTGGGGTATGGGAGTAGCCCATTAGCCCAGTTCTATTCCGTATAATCATTTATATTCCTCCATCGAACGAATGTCTTCTCTTTGTTTATGTGTGGTTATTTGGGTGATCTGATATATTCTTAAGGAGTGATATGACCGTGGATCTCTATAAGAATGAAACAATAGTCCCTTAATTGCGATTATCATCTTTTTATATTTTTAATCTTATTCTCATTATAATCTTTGGTGACGCGACCACCTGAGCCTTGGGTTTGAACACCAGTTTGAATTCACATGTTTTTATATGACCGTAGATAGTGGCATGTTGGACGGTTGGGCAATGATCCGTGAATATCGGGACCAATGGGTTCACGGGAAGTCCAATCCTTGTGAGTTTGTCTGTAAGGATATGTAACCACAAGGTCCTCATTCGATCTTTGGAGTTTAGAATTTGATTATCTGAATAGGAATGTGGTTTTGGTGGTGATCTTCCGGACCCCCAGATCTTTATTTCTTGATTAATTGAACTTTATTTCAGCACTTTTATTTTTTATCTTAGTTTTAAACAACCTTCTCATCGAAATTTATTTTCCTATTTAGCAATCAGATTTGGATTTCAACCGCTCTTTTTGCCGTCTCTGTGGGTTGACCCTTCTATACTAGCCTTTATCGGAAAGTAGAAAAGGATAAACTCTAGGATAATTTTTCTAGTGATTGGTGTGTTAAATGATGCGCATCAATTTGGCATCATTGTCGGGGACGGAACAGTTGTTTTTTAGATATGGTTGTCTGTATATCTTTTATAATCCTTGCTCATATTCTCTTTTCTTTTTTATAATTTCTTTTAGATTTTTGTAATTTATTTTTGCCTTCCGAGCACAATTCCAGAAGTGTATCTCCTCTTTCTGTTGAGTTTCCATTCCAGCAGTACTGCTTTCTAGTTAATTTTTTTAGTAATTTTAGTTTATTTCATAATTTTTTAGATTTATCATTTTTAGTTCTCTTTGTAACTTTTGACTAACCTCTTATCTTGGAATCTTTCTTTTCTTGTTCGTTGATTGACATATCTTTCAGGAACTTTTCTTTTCAAATGGAGTGGGCATCCCAATATCCCCTACAATGTTATTATTGTGGTCTTTACCACCATGCATCTCTTGCCTTCCTGACTCTACCCCATGCTTATGATAACACCCCTTTTATTTGTGAGCCCTTTCATCCTGGTGGGTACAATGTGAATCCACATTTTTCTGAGAACCATTATGGGGAACCTTGCTATCCATATTCTAATGGGGGATATGTTCAACAAAATTTTGTGGGGTGTAACCAACAAAACCTTGGGGGTTATGAACATGTTTATGAAACCCAATGTAACCCTCAACAAGAAGAGAGACTTAGGGCCCTAGAGAAGATAGCAGTAGAAGGAGAAACAAAACTAAAAACCAGCCAAGCCTTCTTAACCTCCCTACTAGAAGCCCAAACCCAAAATATAGATTGTTCAAATATGTTTCCTCATGATTTGGTGATACCTTGTAATATTGAATCTTCCTACCAAGATGGACGCAATGGAAATTACAATCCACCATCTTCTAGAGATCATTATGAGGAGCAATGCCACCCAAAACAATATGAGGGGTACTATGGCTAAGGATACTATGGGGAGTGTGGAGAGGATGGCCAAAATTTTGGGGTGCATGAATCTAATTATGAAACCAAATTTAAAGAGAGAATTTGGGCCCTATAAAAGATGGTAACAGAAGGACAAGAAAAACTAGAAACCAACCAAGCCCTATTAGCTACCTTACTAGAAGCCCAAGCACAGACTCCCCCTATATAACTTGAGCAAACCAAGATGGTTCTTCCCGATGATGATGACGATGATCCTATTTTTATTTCATATATGTCGGATCCTAAAGAAATAGCACAAACAATGGAGCCATATTTTACATGCGGTGAGGATGTGGGTATCCCTATCTTTCCTTTACAGACTTTACTACTTGAATATGAAAAGTTGAAGCAGGAGAGTCAATCTAAAAATACAAGTACTCCCTTCACCACTTACAACAATCCAATTGACATCAAAGACCAATACCCTTATTTCGAGTCTATTTTGGATAATAAGCATCCAACCTCCTTTGATAAAATAATTCCACACATTCTGTCACAATCAATTCCCATTCCATGCACAACTAATTTAGAAGAAGAGACACAACCTTTGGAAGAAGTCTACATACCCCCTTCCACTAGCTGCAAGGAATATGTCCCCATTTTTATCCCTCATGAACCCTTGGGAACTCCTTGTATAGAGAAACTAGAGTTACATGCTATATCAACCATGAATCCCATCTATCCCAAAGTTGATTGCATCAATTTTGAGCAGAGAAAAAATACTTATCATGATGATTTAAATGCAGTTGTCCCTTTCATATCACCACCAATTCTCCTATATGCATGTCAATATGATCAAGAGAAACCAGATACAGATCCTCCACCTAACTTTGCACATCTAGCACTGCATGTGTTACTAGTCAGGTACCGACCAACCTCTCCCAATCCACATCCATCTTCAACACTTCCTTTGCTATCGATGGAAGATCTCTGGATCCTATTGGAGGGAATGTGAGGTGAAAGAAAATATGAGCACCCTATCATAGGGTACACTATGAAGCTCCTCAGATAAAGGTCCCAGCCCTCATACACATCCCCTTCAACTGGACATTTTTTGAGCTACCCGGGCCACCTGGAAATCCTCGCTCTTCTCTTCCCTCCATCTCGAGTTTTGATTTTGCTCGGGACGAGCAAAAATTTAAGTCTGGAGTGGAGGTGGGTGGTATGTTATTGTTCCACCCCCCTTATCTTTTTTATTCTTACATTATTTCTACCTTTTTTTGTTTTGCATATAGTTGCTTTGTTCATGGCCATTATCTAGTCGGCCATGATTTTATAGTTGCTTTGTTCATGCTTAGCATATAAAAAATTACATACCCCACAGAGGGGTGTACCATCAAAAGATTCCAAAAGTACACATGAAAAAAAATTGTGATCAATGTAGCCAAAACTCCACAAATTTAAATCCCAAGTCGAATAGAGGAGGGATAAAAAAAATCATCACTTCCTTCTTTATTTTCACACCCCCTAATTTCATCTTGTTCTTGTGCAACAACTCACATAAAAATATACAATAGTAAAAATGAGAGTGTCAAAGCAAAAGTAAGATGAAGCATGTTTTTCTACAAAATCTTGATTTAGAAATAAGATATGATATTTGTTTTTAATAGGGAATATAGAATTTTGTATTTTGTAGTTTTAGGAGATTGGGTTGCTTGGCCAAATTTGGAGGTAAGGAATAAAGTGATGTTACAAGGGTGAGGATAGACATGTTGTTAGTATAAATTGGAATAATTTGTGATTTTATTTGTTTGAGGACAAACAATGATTCAAGTCTGGGTATTTTGGTAAATGTATATTTATCCCTTTTATTTACATATTTTTGATATTTTTTAGGATTATTTTTTATTTATTCTCTTAGTTTCATAATTAATTGCGTTATTTTAGATTTTTCTCTTTAATTGGAGTTTTAATTCTATTTTCTTGAATTTTGTAGGAAAATTACATAATTTACAGCAGTCCTGAAATTCATATATATCTGTCACCAAAAGTGACATAACTCTTGCATTCAGACTCCAAATTGAGTATACAAGTATTCACTGGAAAGGGAATTTAATTTCCTAAAAGAAAATCCTATTATTTGGACTGCTTTTGTGCATTTTACGGGAGAGAAATATGTTCTAAATAGCTGTTGTGAGAATATGTATTAAATAGAGTTATATGGTCAAGATGATTAAAGACAATCAACTTTCAATTTGACCAGATCCAGAAAATTCAAAAATTAGTTTCCCTATCTTTTTTCCCCTTCTTTTAAGGGTAGCCTATCCCCTCCCCCTCCTATAAAAGGAGGAATTCTTCACTTGTAAAAGCATTCCATTCTTCATTCCATTTCATCCAACTCTTAGTTGTAGACCATATCTTGTATCATGTTGGATGTCATTTTAGTTTGTATTTCTTTTAGTCTCATTATGTCTGAGTAAATCTCTTTGGGGTATGGGAGTATGCCCTTAGCCCAGTTATATTCAATATAATTAGTTATATTCCTCCATCGAACGAATGTCTTCTCTCTATTTATGTGTGGTTATTTGGATGATCTGATATATTCTTATGGAGTGATATGACCGTGGATCTCTGTAAGAACAAAACAATAGTCCCCTAATTGCGATTATCATATTTTTATCTTTTTAATCTTATTCTCATTATAATCCTTGGTGACGTGACCACCTGAGCCTTGGGTTTGAACACCAGTTTGAATTCACATACTTTTTTATATGACCGTGGATACTGGCACGTTGGACGGTTGGGCAATGATCCGTGAATGTCGGGACTAACGGGTTGATAGAAAGTCTGACCCTTGTGAGTTTGTCTGTAAGGATATGTAACCACAAGGTCCTGATTTGATCTTTGGAGTTTTGAATTTGATTACTTGAATAGGAATGTGGTTTTGGTGGTGATTTTCCGGACCTCTGGATCCTTATTTCTTGATTAATTGAACTTTATTTCAGTACTTTTATTTTTTATCTTAGTTTTAAACAACCTTATCATCAAAATTTATTTTCCCATTTAGCAATCGGATTTGGATTTCAATCGCTCTTTTCACCATCTTTATGGATCGACCCTTCTATACTAGCCTTTATCGGAAAGTAGAAAAGGATAAACTCTAGGATAATTTTCCTAGTGATTGGTGTGTTAAACGACGTGCATCACAGTAGTACAATGACCTAGATTCCATCCATTGTAACATGGGAGCTAGCCACCTTATATATTCAGTACTAGTATTTGGCAGAGTGTGAGGTCATGGTTCCACCCTAATAGAGTCTTTGAGTTAGTTAGGGATGTGGCGCTGCCATGCTCTATGGAACCAAGGAGCCGGATTGTAGGTTTTTTTGCTGATCTTGAGGAGGAAGACTAGAAACCTGGAGGTTGCTGGTTGGAGGAGAGAGTAGATTCAATAGATAAGGTCTATAGGATGGTGACAAAAAGAACCAAAGCCTAGTGGATGGTGCCATCTTCTACTTCGAGCCAGGTTGTAAGGACGGACGTCATGTGTGACTGAAGTTGTACCTCCGTGAACCAAAATTGGGAGCGGGAGCCTAGGAGGTCGCAGGGTCAACCGCAGAAGTATTCAGAGGTGGTGGGTAGTGGCATTGTGGCAGTAGGGCGTGTCAAAACTGGGCATCTTATCTCAGGATGTCAATGTCGAGTGGGGTGCGGAGCACACATTGATCGCAAGGAGGGAGATAACAGTGAGCCAAAAGACACGAAGGCCCCTGGGCTACACGTCACGAATGACGATAAGAATATAAATTTATGCTTTAACTTTGCTAGTCCATTGATAAATAGAAATAAGATAAGGGTGATGTGTCGACCCATGATTGTCCTACTAGTATTTAACTTGCAAATAATGTAGTAAACAAACTGTAACTTGAAATATAGTAAAAGTATATATCAAATCGATTAGGAAAATGGGAGGAACACAAAGAAAATATGTTTGAGATCTAATTATGCTTCCTTTTTTAAAGGTAGTGAAAAAATGGTTTAAATTAGTGATTCAAGTATAAGAACCCTAGATTTGTGTATTAATATGTTGAAACCATTAAAATCCTCTCTTTTATGATATTATCAGACAAAATAGAATACTATGGTGATTTGACATATTAGTGATCATACTAATGATAATTAATGTGGATAAAAATGAATATGATGAATTAGGGACTAAAGACCATATTTTTCCATGTTGTAAATAAGTGAATCCAAGTAATATTAATGTAAGGAGGTGATAGGTTGGATAATTAGGGACAGAGATCATAATTTGTTGTGTAGATCTGATCTTAGTATTCATGGTGCAATAACATGATGTTTTTTATCATCATGGCTACACCTAATGGTAATTAGGGTTTCAAAGTGTGACCCTAATGATAATTCGATAGCAAGAAAACATAAACCCTGGACTAGGACTTGAGTAGGTTTTAATTGATTAATATGAGATGGTGATGTTGTAGGACTTATATGCAAATTAACTATTGAATTGCTTGGATTTGTTGATTGGGTTAATTGAATGTGCTTAAGGTATATTGCATGACTCTGCATGAAAGCAGAGGAATGTGGTTACACCTATGAATAACCACTTAGTTTCACAACATTTTTTGAGGTTTTACTGGATTGCTTGGAATTAAATGATTTGATGAATTTTATTTCATGTAATCTATTAAGTGACTATGGATATCACAATATTAAGCTTATTGTAAGGGAGTGAAATCACCCCTTTACTAAAAATTTGACATCTATTCCAAACACTCTCAGAGGTATGATGGAATCGGCATAAATTTTCCAAATTTATTAAACATTGGTATGCAAAAGACCAAAGTGTAGCAGCAGAATAAAAATATTTGACCATATTCAATTTTCATAAAAGATTACACAAGTACATCAAAATCTCCCATTAGGGTTTACATCAAGACACACAATCAGGATCTAGATAGAGGGAAGCCTAGACTACTACAATCTTGTCACCAAGAAACATCTCCATCAATCGAGTCCAAGCCAAAAGCTAAGATTTTCCTTATCTTGTCCATCACCTTGCTCAGCACCTGGGTGGTTGGGAAGTCACCCAGCAAAAAGGGAAAGGGAAGAAAAGTATGTGTCACAAAACTAGTCTAGGATATCAAGATAAGTAAAGCAAATAAAAATAGGATAGGGTTTATCATGTGATGAAGATAACAAGTGTATGAGGCTATATATCAAAGAAGCTTGCCATTAACAAATATTATAAAAAGGATTTGCATGTAAGATAATTATGTCTACCTAAGTAGGGTTGAGGCACCTACCAGACCTCTAACCTTAGGTGAGGGGAGAATAAGACATTCTCAGTCACCTACAATATTATGGGGATAATATGACATTCCCCAGGGCGATTATTTACATGCCCTCTGTGGGTGGTTGTACATAAGTACTGCTACTTAAAATTAAATAGAACATAAATCCACATGCTAAAAAAAAGTAGTCATGGAAAGAGTAGTCATAATATTCAATAAGTGTGGCAGTGGGGTATAAGACCCAAACAAAAAGAGATTATAATCTAATTTGCGGCATGAACAACATTAGGATTCAAGAATAGAAGATTTAGGGTTCATTTAAGCCTCAGTAGGGAAATATAGGATTTGGCTGCAATTATCCCAACATAGGGTGTAAGGAATGCACATACATAAATAAGGATTGCACATACATAAATAGTGATTGCACATACCTCTCTTACTGATATCAATTACTAAATTTCACCACTTTAATCGAGTCCAAGTTCCACTTTTCCTATTTTTAATGTATTAACATGTATTAGAGTACCATAGTACACATTAATATATAGAAACCCTAATTTTAGACCTTTTTAGAAAAACTCAGATTTAGACTCTTAAAACATCACCAATAAACTTATTAAGTTCTCCTGATCAAGAAAACATATTTTTATGTTAATTTTGGAGTTATGATGATTAAGATGTAATTTTTATGGATTTTATGCATTATTTTCGTTTTACAAAAATCACCTTTCTTCAAACCATAAAATCAGACCTTGAAAATATTTTTATTAGATATATATTAATTTTATAATTCCAAAACATATTTATTTGTCAAATTTGGATAAGCGGTTTAGAAGATATGAATTTTTCAATATTGACCAATAGGAAATTGCCACATCATCAAACCGATTGAGATAATTGAAGAGAGAGGGACAAAACACCATTTGACCCAATATCAGGTTTGAAGTTGCATAGGTAACCAAACTAGAGCTTCTAGAGAAAGTAAAATAGTAAGAAACCAAAACCCTAGAAGAATATGGTAAAAAGAGATGGAAATCATCGATTTTCAACATAGAAGCATGAGTTTTAAGCATGTACTAAGCAATATATGAGAACGGGGTTAAAAAAAATTGCCTATAGTAAGGTAATAAGGTCCACACAGAAAGGATCCTGAGATTATAAGGTCTAGTTGCTCTAAGACAAGCTCCTTTCTTGAGCAAAAATCACCTTCTCCAGTTTAGAGGTGCAAACCCTAGCAAAAGAGCAAGGAGATGAGATGTTTTAGGGTTCTAGGTGGAGTTTTACCATGTAAGGTCATGGTTCTGACCTGGAAGAAGGTGGGAGAAATATTAAAAGCATGAAAATAGGGAATTAAAGGAGTATTATTACTAGTTTTGGTCAAAATCACCAAGGAGGAGCTTAAGAAATCCTAAATAGAGAATTTTGGAACCCTAGGAGCCTTCTTCACCAAGGTAGGCACCCACTTTTACCTTGGGACAGAAATTTCGTGGCCAAACATAGAGAGGATGATGCTCTAAGCTGTGGTAAATGTAAGGAGAGGATTGCTTCTTGTATTGGTAGGTGGGAAGGGGTAGGCATGGCTTTATAAAGAAGGGGGCAAGCATGAGGTGTCTATGTGACTTTCCATGTGTCCTTAGGCTAAGGTTTCATGGCCATGCAAGAGGACAACTCATGGACTCTTCTTGCATATCAAAGTTCGGTCCTAAGAGTCCCTAGAACCTTATAGGCCATCCCCACCATCCTTAAAGCAAAGAAATAACCACATTGGTTGATAGCTTTTAAGGATAAGCACATTTATAAAGAGGGTAATCCCTATAATGCCCTTGGAAAGTAACACCTTCAAACCAAGGTGCAACCAGGTGACCCATGGTTCAAAATCTCATGAATGGTAAGGGAATATCTAAGGATTAAAATTGAGGTGATAATTTGCAAATAAAACCTCCCAATTGGGTAAATTGCATACAAGTCCAGTTTGTGCATATAATTGCATAACCTGCACAAACAACATCCAAATTGGATCAAACTTCATCCATAGATTATCTTTGATATGTAGAATACGAATTTTACATTATTTCCATATTTTGAAGTTACATAATCACATTATTCATTACTTATGCCTTTATCTCATTTTCTCTCTCCCAAACTTATCCTAATATTTCAAGGGGTCCAAATTAGATGAAATTTGACATGTAGGCTAATTTTGATATGTAGATTTCGAATTTAAAGTTTGTTTCTTCTTTTGAGACTTATTTTTATGAGATATGTCATATGGCCCATTAGCGGCCCATTATCTAAATTGTTCATCCAATTAAGTTTCTTATCTTCATATTACCACTAAAATGAGTTATGTGGCATATTTTATGTTTTCAAATCACATCAAAAAGTTAGATTAAGATTTAGAGCACTTAATTATGGTAATTAAGCTTTCACTGAGGTATTTGTGCATAAATCCTTCCATCGGTATAATTAGTGAATAAATGTTCACTAAACCACTATAAATTCCACTAATTAAATAGAAAGGTCAATAAGGATAGAAATGAAAGGAAAAGATGGGAAAGAGGGTCAAAAGAAAAAAATTCAAAATTCAGTATGTTACACTTATAACTTGCTTGGACCCACATACCAACTCTGAAAATTGAGAATGGAAATATGTATAAAGTTATAGTGATGACTAATGACCAGACCCCAGATTGGGAAGGTCACACCAGGCCCGGATTGGGAAGGTCCAGAGAGGTCATGCCCAAGTTTGGGAAGACCCATATGGCACCAAGCTCTGTATTTAGAGGTGGCCTAAAGTCTATTGTAGGGACAAAATCCTAGGAGAGGGTATACCATAGGTTGAGTAAAAATGATTGAGAAGTTATGAAGAAAATGTAAATTTTGATTTTTTAACAAATAATTGTTGTGGTTATGTTGTTACAAGTATATTTAGACATTTTGTTTCCCCCACATACCAATATAATTTGTTATATAGACTGACATTTTTTTGACATTTTAGGATAATTTTTCGTTCTACAAATATGATGAAACCAGATATCCAGAAAGAAGGCACAAGATGAAGAAACATTAATATAAGCACGAAGGTTATAGTTAGTTAGATTTTGTTTTATGTTGCAACTTTAGAAATTTTAGATCATGTAATATCAGTCTTGTACCAATCTTTTTCAGTAGTGAAATTATTAATTATTTCTTATTAATTGCTAAACCTACGATCCTGTATTATTGATAATGGCCCTTTCCCTCTTGGTCTGCCTGAATAGGGGATAATATGGGGAGGGGTCGTTATACTTCTCATCTAGTAGGAGATCTTTTTAGAGAAGACTATGGCTCTGATACCACTTGTTGGATCAATTAGCTCTAGAGGGGGTGAATAGAGTTAAAAAAACACTTACACAAAATTCATTAGACCTTCAAGTTACTATAAGATATTGGTTTTTCAAATATTAAATTTGTAATGCAACTAACCATACATAGAAAGGATGAGAGAGATTGAACAAGCTATGCATAGTGGTTCCAATCTCCAAACTAGGAGATAGTCAGTCCACTACCTATAGAGGTCAAGCTCTAGGATTTTGCAACCCATGTATACCTATATTTAATTATTAGACATACAATATGACCTTCCTTTTACCCACACAAGGATACCTAGACTCATTTTTAAGTACCAAAAGGAGCCAATAAACATTACACAAAGGGCTTACCTATCCTTGAGTAAGAGTCTTATACCTCCAAGGACTTACCCACTTTTGTAGCTAGATAGAGACCTTCGCCAAGGTGATATAATTTTGCAACAAGTATTTGGACTTGTGGATTTACCCACTCTCCTTGTGGATCTTCTGCCTTTGCCTTCTCCTTCCACTTGGAGAAGCTTAAGAACCTTCTTATTTAACCTTGAAGAAGCTTTGCACCTTCTCCTTCACTTGGAGAAGCCTTCACCAACTTGATCTTGAATAAATGGGTTGGAAAAAGGGAAGCTTTGAGAGTTGTACAAGCATACCATGAAGTATCTCTCTCACACAGATCCTATCCCACTCATATGGATGTTTTGATTTGCAAACAAAAGAGAAAGGGGCTCAAGTGGACTGGATGCACTCAACTATAGCTAGGAGCTTGAATAGCATGAAGGAGCAAGCTTAAAATAAACTCCAAGAGGTCCTATTTATAGTTGGGGTTGTCCACTAGAGGCTAGGAGAACTAAGAAACATTTTCTAGTCATTTAGGGAGTTGCAATGGATATAATTTTGAGTTTTTCAACACTCCAACAGTTAGAATCACTTTTTCTACATTCTTTGTATAGTGCATTTGGTTGAGTTTCAATAAAGGTAACTCAATCGATTGCACTATGCGACAAAGCTAATATAAAGCATTAGTTAAGTTTATCCTGGATGAAACTCAACCGCACCACTTAAATCAGTTTTGGTCAGTGCGGGGATCGGTCGATTCTGGATATGGTAACTCGATCGAACCTGGATTTTTTTAGAATGCATCAAGGGGATTGGTCGAGTTTGTCACAGGTAAAACTCAACCAAAAAACTCCTTGTAATGAATTTTGAAAATTGTCATTAAAGCGATTAAATGTTTGAATTAAGGAATCCTGATTTTTTCTAATCTTAGTTACAAGTCATTACATCAATAAAAATGATCACAAAAATCACCCTAGGGGTTTTAGGGTGTTTTCCACAAAAGTGCATTTGTATAGCTTTTGACTTGAACAAGATCAAACTAGGGCTTCATAGAAATGATCCTTTTCATGTACCTAATACCTGAAATCAATCTCAAGTAGACATATTAGATACATATGTATGGAATGATTTAGTCATTATCAAAACATGGGCAATGTATAAACTCCCAGGTCAACAAATTTCACTATTCTGGAATAACAAATGATAAGGAAAACAAAAATGATTCCATGAATTTGTTTCACTAGTCAGCTAGAAGAATGATGTGTTTGATCCCTACCATTTCCTTAAATACCTGCCATCTTTTCTAAGGAAACTTGATGTTTGGGTTCCTAAGCAAACATAGGTTGATTTCTAGCTATTGGTTGATTCAAGAATTGGTCTATTTGTGGTTATTCTTTGAGTTAGGGGAGTTGAATGACAATGGCACGCATGGATGCAAACAAGAATTTGAATCTTAGTCAGATCAATATTGATTAGAGATGAAATAATTGAATTTTTTTAGCTAAATGCAATGCATGAATGCAGTGATAATATCATAAGTAATAAAAAGATAGGTCTGAGTGGAAAGTATAATGCAGACCACCCACACACCATCCCAAACTTATATATTTGCTCATCTATGAAGAAACATTAAATTTAGAATGGAGGGGAATAATTGTCCTGGTTGGACCAAAGTCATGGTTTCTCTCCCTTCAGCAAAAGTCATTCACATGTAATCAAAATTCTTAGAACTAGTGATCTTATCATGAGATGCATGAACTAACTAAATGTAGTATGAAATAAGATGTAAAAGCAAATAGAAATGAAAGTAACACTCAGGTTGCCTCCTGAAAAGTGCCTTTGTTTAGTGTCAACGACTCAACGCCTGAAATCGATCATGATATGTTGGGAGGAGAAGCATGAGCATTTGATTGGCCTACATATCAGTGATAGTGAAATAATGTTTGAGTCGTTGACCATTGATCAAGAATTCTTTAGTATTCTCACTCTAAATTGTTATAGATCCATGAGGGAATATATGCTTGATAATAAACAGACTCGACCATCGGGTCTTGAGTATTATTAGAAAGAGATGGAGATGAGAATTTTCTATAATACTCGATCTCCAACATGCATATCTTTCCTCTTCAGGTTGCCATCATGCCGCATCTTTGTGTGCTCCTTTTAGATGCATGCATTTTCATAAGTTGTTAGTCGTAACTCTTCTAGCTCTTGTAGTTGAAGAAGACAGTTCGCCTTTGCTACATGGGGTTCCAAAGTTGAGCTACTTGATGGCCCATGAAGCTTTCTGTTTAATCTTTACTAGTAGGTGACAAGACTTCCCATGTATTAAAGTGGAAAGGTATAGTGTTGATGGGATATTCTATCTAGTTTTGTATGACCAAAGTGTGTTGTTCAGCTTGATATCCCAATCTTTCCTTGTCTTACTAGCCATCTTCTCTAGAATAGCTTTGATTTGATGATTGTACACCTCCATTGGACCACTCATCTGAGGGTGGTATGGAGTAGCCACACAATGAGGTAAACCATACTTGTAGAGTAGAGCTTTAAAGTTGCGTTTAAGAAAGTGTGATACCCCATCTAAAATGACTATGGGGGGACTCCAAAGCATGGAAATATAATATCTTTGAATAGTTTGATCTTTGGTTTGGAGTCATTGGACTTTGTCAGGATTGCTTTAACCCATTTGGAAACACAATCAGCAACGACCAGAATGTACAAGAAGTCAACAGAAGTAGGAAATGGAGCCATGTAGTCCACACCCCAAATGTCAAGAGTCTCAACTTCTTGCCAAAGTTTGAGTAGGATTTCATTCCTCTTGGAAATATTACTAGATCGCTGGCACCAGTCACCAGACTTGACATATATGTGAAAATCTTTAAAGATAGTAGGCCAGAAGAAACTACATTGTAGGACTTTAAAAACAATTTTCTTAGAGTTCATATGGCCCCCACTTGGGCCAGAATGACACTGCTAAGGAATAAGAGGAGCCTTCTCTTCATAGATGTGTTGGTGGTAGAGACTGTTTGAACAAAATAAAAAAATATAGGCTCGTCCCAATGCTAATAACAAATGTATGACATGAACTTCTCCTTTGGACTCCCTATGCAGTCCAAATGAAGGAATCCCACATCTTGGTAGTTCACAAGAGCAACATACCATGGGGTGAACATAGACACCTTAAACAAGTGGTCATCAGGAAAAGAATCATTGGTTGGGACTATGTAATTATCTTGGATGTGTAATCTACTAAGATGATCAATGACAACATTCTTAATTCCCTTTCTATCCTTGATTTAGAAATTGGACTCTTTCAACAATATGACCAATCTGATCAGCCTAGGCTTTGTGTCATCTTTTACATTAGATACTTTATGGCAGCATGATCATGTAGGCACTTACTTGTAAACCTATGAGGTATAGGAGCAAAATTTGTCAAAGGAATAGATGATGACGAGGATCTCTTTTTCTATGGTTGCATAGTTGTTATGTGCATCATCCAATGTCTTGCTTATGTATTATATGATTTGATGTTTCTTATCAACACACTACCTCAGAACTGCACAACATAGTCAATGACATCACACATGATCTCAAATGGAAGAGATCAATATGGGGAATAAAATATGGGGGTTGAGATGAGAGCTTTCTTCATATTATTAAATATCTTCATGCATTCATAGTCAAATTTGAAATCCATGTCCTAGAGAAGGCTCGTGAGAGGCTTGGTGATCTTGTTGAAGTCACAAATAAACCTCCTATAGAACCTAGCATGCCCCATAAATGTTCATGATTCTTTGGTATTGGTTGATGGAGATAGCTTAGTGATCACTTCTATCTTTGCGTTGTCGAGTTCAATGCCTCTAGAGGTAATATAGTGTTATGGAACAATGCCTTCCTTCGCTATAAAGTGTATTTTTATACCAATTCAACATCAGATATGATTCTTCACAACATTCTAGGACCATGAAAAGATGGTGTAGAATGATTCAAACAAATATTCATAGACTGAGAACCCATCCATGAAGATCTTCATTATCGTCTCAGAGAGGCTAATGAAGATGGAGGACATGCAACATTTAAAAGTGATAAGGGCTTTGCACAGTCCAAAGTGCATCTGATAGAAAGCATACATGCCAAAGGGACATATGAATGTAGTCTTCTCTTAATCATTGGGGTGGGTGGGTATTTTGTAGAAGATAGAGTATTCATCCAAGTAACAAATAAACTCATTCTAGGACTTGATCAAAGAATGAGAGAGGGAAGTGATCCTTCTGTGTTGCATTGTTAAGATATGATAATCTATGTGAATGCACCACCCGATAACGGTGTAGGTAGGGATAAGCTCATTCTTCTCATTTAGGAAAATTATATTTCCTCCTCTCTTCATCACACTTGTTCAAGACTCACTGAAGGTGAATTGGAGATGGGATAGATAATCCCACAAAGCAATAGTTGTCACCTCCTTGCATACGATCTCCTTTAGAATTGGGTTAAACTTGCATTTTTTGCATGTTTTTTACCTTATTGATTTTTTGCATACGTAGGGCTTGGCTAACTCTAGAAAGATCAATAATTTTGTATCCTCAATCCTTCTATATCCTCCTAAGTTATATCAACAACATGTCTTCTTGCTCGCTAGTGATATGTGATATATGAATTGAGAATGATTGCGTAGATCTTCTTCTCATCTAGGAAAACATATTTTATTCCCCCATGTAGAGGATTCATATCCCGTGTGGTGGGATCCTTGTCTTCTACTTCAATTATAGAGACATATTTAAGCTATTCAAATTCCACTTCAGGGTCCTCCTCAACACTGGGTGGAAGAGAAATTGATCCACCTATTCATCGTTCAGTTTGTGAGCATTGGGGTTGATGACTGTTGTTTCAAGAGGTTCATCACAAGTAGGTGTCTCTTGCTACAATTATGCCATTTTGCCAAAACAGTCAATCAGATAATATTTATCCTAAAAAGAGGGGCCCTTGAGACTCTCAAGGACCTTGAAGTCAATAGTGTCTTTGCCAAGCCTTAATGTCAAGATTTTGCTTAAACATTGATTAAGGCTCTTGTTGTTTCTAGGAATGGTCATCCAAAGATGAGAGGATATTGAAGATCCTCCTTGATGTCCATAATGATAAAGTCACAACAAGGGAAATACAATTTGGAACTCACAATCACAAGGATGTCTTTTACGATTCTTATAAGGGTGGTCATGGAAGAATCAACAAGTTGAATCACGATGTCAGTGGGAAGGATGTTGATGATGAAACCTAGTCATTTGTATAGGTTTTAGGGCACAATAGAGATACTTGCCCCAAGATTGTCTAGGCCTTTCCTGCATGTGGAGTCCTCAACAAAGAAAGAGATGCCAAAAGATCCCATATCTTCAAGTTTTTTAGGCATCTTTCTTTGGACAATGTTTGACGCTATCCATGCTAATTTGACAATTTCAACATCCTTTATTAAGTACTTGAGAATGATAAGAGTCTTGAAGAATTTTTTCCATGAAGGGATTTTTGTAAGAGAGTCAAGGAGGGGAATATTGACATGAAGTTTCTTCATTGCTTCCTCTAGTCTAGCCATGTATGAGCTAGATGGATTTGTAAGGAACATGTGGTTTGTAAACATGCACCACTAGGATGGAGGGGGAAGTTGGTGTAGCTTATGGTTCCTGCTTGGGGTTGGAGTTGTTGCTTGATTGTAGAGGTTCAACTATAGGTTCCTTTGGTATAGAAATTGATATGGCTATAGGAGTGACTTCTCCATCATAGTAATATTCAAGAATGAGCTTGTTGTTGATGATGACTGGGGATGGAGGGTATTATAGCACATGACTAGAATGTGTAGTCACAACTTTCAACTAATCCTCGATATGCTTAGTGTTACCTTTAGGTTCACTGATAAATGATCCCACTAGAGGGCGAGAACGACGACAACACTTTTGTGCAAATTGGGCCTCCATAGATTTGTTGTATGTATGTTGGCTTTCTAGTATATTTTCAATAGTGTCCAAGTGACTTTGATCATTGGAGATGGGTGGCTTCTATTGACTTCCCTATCCTAGGAGAAGTTGACCTTGTTGATTGTAGAGATGCTATCATAGATTGTAGTTATTTCCTTGGTTGAAGTTATTTTGGTTTGTCCATGATTGTAGTTGTTCTGGTGGTAGGCTTGATTCTGTTGAAAGCTAGGATGACCCCATACTTGATTTTGGTTGGGTCCTTACTTAAGTTGATGTGTGTTTGCATCTCTGCCTGGGTTTCCATATTAGAAACGTGGATGATTCCTCGATCGATTGGAATCATAATAGTACTACCCTGGTATAGATCTAATATCATGAACTTCTTCAACTATAGGGTTGTTATTGAATTGGTGTTGGTGCATGTTCAATATAGCTTGATAAAGGTGGTTGCACTCCAGACTCATGTGACCCTCTACACAGCAAACTTCACAAACCACTCTTGGGCTTCTATGGTTTTAAAAGAAGATGGGACTCTCTTCCGATACCTCTGGAAAGAAGACTTGAGGTTGTCTTGCTTGAAGGTGGGGCCTTTAGGGGTTTATCAATAGCTTTGAGATCAGACTTGTCCTCTATCATGGAAACAATAAGAACACCCTTCGTTCATGATGAACCCCAATTATCATGGTTCTCTAGTCCTCTGTTGATGGCCTTCAATGCACAATCCAAGCTCTACTGCATGAAGTCTTCATTAAAAGCAACATCATGGAACTTCTTGATGTCTTCATCAAATCCATAATAGAATTGCTCGATAAGATGTGAAGGGGGTGCCATGATGTGGGCATTTGCATAGCAACTCCTTAAATTGTTCCTGGGATTCAAAGAGGGTTCTGATATGATAAGTGAGTGAGGGTGGAAAGAACTTCTCATGGAACTCATTCTGAAGCTCCTCACAAATTATGATGCTACAAGTGTCTAGGGAATTATACCATAACCTAGCCTTGTTGGTGAGAGAATAATATAACAGCCTTATCTTCATAGCATATTCTAAAACACTAGCTTGCTTAGTCCATATAGATCTATGAACTTCTATAAGAGATTGTATGCATTCTCACCAGCTCATCCCGTAATACTATTATTTTGCATCATCATCGCCCATTGCATCTTGATTTTGAAGTATTGAGCTTTGATGTCTGGTTGGATGATGGGGTTGTGAATATCTGTAGCTTTTGGTATAGAAAACTCTCATAGTTCTCACTGTGGTTTTGCTTCCTTAGTTTTTTGTAGTCTAACATGCACAGTAGCTCTGGATTTTGCCAAAAGTCTATCTCTCTTGGTGCTATATTGCTTCAACTATGTGGTTGATCTCCTCTTTGACCCTCTTGTCTTGGAATTCATGAAGGAGCCTATAGTATGTTTGTTCAATCTCAGAGCCAAAGTCTATGATAAAGTTAATGCTAGAAGATCATTGCATGCACGACATATATCACCTGAGAAGTGCAAACAATCAAGTTTAGATAGATGAGTTGGATTCAAGGGGATACACAATACAATCAATTGTAAAATAAATATCCTAACTAATCCAAGCTAGTTATTTTGATCAGATAATTCCATCCCTGACAACAATGCTAAAACTTGACGTGCATGATATTGCACATAAAAACTAACTAGGGATGAAATCCCTAGAGTTTACCTTAACCAAAGTACAATAATCACCACCCATTAAGAGGACGGATCTTATCATAGTATATTTTAGAATCGAACCCAAAGGACAACACATTTAATAATATACTAATCAAATTAACTAGGCAAGAACTAGTATTTAGCACACAATTTGATTGTTTGTTGATTATACTAAGGTTGAAGATAATAAAAGTGTTAGATTAAGGGTTGATAATCAGATGATGGGAATAGTAGTGTAGAATACGTTTCACCACCACTGTCTATCATTCACTTTCTCACTATATCATATTAAGCATGTAAGTATATATGTTGAGGCTAGGAAAATCCCCCTTTCGGTGTTATGATTAAGATCTAAACAGATATCACTCTAAGCCGATTGTTGCATTACCTATAGATCATGCATGTATTGCCTTGCATAACACTATCCAACATCCTCATCAAGGGTTTAACCTGAATCCATCAATATCATAGATCCTAGGTTCAAATTTCTCTACACCCAAGATCTGATTAACATATAAAACTTGATGGTCATGAAAGATATAAGAATTAAAATGACTCATTTCAAACATATAATGGTAAGTACAATAACAAATGCAGTAAAGGGAACAAAATTGGGTAGCGGGGCTACTTCCCTCACCTTGTGTGGGGACTACTTGCTCATTGTAGAAAATACAAGCTCAATTGGGAAGAAGAGAGAATAATTCATTGTCATAGAAAAAGAATGAATCACAACCGTGGTGTACAAGAGCAGTTCTTTAAACTCTAGAACAAAGGTGTCGGACAACAATAAGAATGCCTCCTTGATGTTCATTGGAAGTGGAATGGAAGTTTTCTATCTCTCTTCCTTGTGGGCTAGATCCACCACTATAGAGACAAAGTAGGTCGAAGGATGAAGATCAATCAATGGTGATGTACATCCTTAGTTTAGCTTCCTTTGAAGTCTAGGCCTTGTAGTCATAACAAAGTTTGGGATCTTGTCGATTGGTAGATCGACAGAGAGGTTCAATGGAAGGGTCGATGGTGGCTAGAAGTGCATGCTATGGACTGAAAATGGCATCATGACGATGTAGTTCGTGGATCCTCTTCTCCACAGAAGTGGTCTTCTATTGATAGGTGGGGGTTAGGGTTTGAAACCCTTCCCAGCCACTTTGTACATCTAGCATGGATATGAGGGATCTATAGTGGGAGGTAGACAAAGGGTTGTGACCCTTCAGTACTACCATCAGAGCAGAGGCATAGGAGTTTCATTAGAGGTCGGCATTTATCCAACTATCAATGCTAGACCGAGCATCAGAGGGGGTGCTATTGTGTTCTAGTCGATCGATAAGAGTAGAAACTATGTTAGAGGAATATTTGTCAGTGTCAGGGTTGCTCATCCATCAGAGATAGAATGCAGGACACTTGTAGGGAAAGACTCTCGTCTAGCATAATTCCCATCGAGATTCACCTGATGGAAAGTCTTGAAGTCTGTTGGTCTTTAAGCATGGTCTTTCATCAAGGGGTCTTCCATTAGAGGTAGATCGATGAAATTTTTGAATGTTAGGGGGCTCAATGATAGTCTAATTCAGGGACAACAACTCCATGCAAAGGGATTAGAATGGGTCATTGGGGTTGCATGGATTGAACTTTTAATCAATGGAATGTGTCTCAATGGTGTAGCCTGATGAAGGCTTGGATCATTGAAAGTGTTGTCCATTTTATCAAAAGTTTCTTGGTCCCACTAGTTGGATAGAAGGACCACTGCCTTATACACTCCTCACATGTAATGAAGTTCACGCCTACCATGAAACACAAGAATTTGGATCAAAACCTTATAAATTATATTAAAATCAAGAAAACCTAAATGCCTGCTAGTTTCAAGACAAATGAGGGAATTGGATGTAAACCTAAGCTGAAAATTTACCTATAACTAGGATAAATATGCATTCGTCAAATAACCCCAAACTTAAATGCTTCTTGTCCTTGAGTAACACAAAATCTAAAAGATTCACCAAATGAATGCTTTTGACCCATGCAATTGCCTCACCTTTACATCAATCTCATTTTCCTAACACTTGATGTAGCCAAGTTGTCCAACTTCCTTAGATCACAAAACATATTTATCCATGTCTTCATTTCTGATTTTGCTTCTAGAAAATAGTTTCTCATCATTATCCCCAATAATTTGCACATATATGAGTTTTCATGAAAGTTCAGAGAAATGCACATGATCTAACAATAGGGTGTGTGAAAAGGATATCAAAGTGAGACATTTATTGTGCCCCTAGGTAGAAAACTGATAGAAGGAGTTTGTGGAATGAAGAGGCAAATCTCTCCTCTATTTAACTTGAGATTGCATTTATTTGTGAAAATATGTATATTGCAACACTTTTTTTGTTTTCTGCACATTGGCATATTTTTGTTTTGGTGATACACCCTTATTACAAAGAGAGAGGTATGGAAGAAGTGAATCACTAAGGAGTAGTTGTGCCAACCTGTACCTAGAGTTTGGCACTTTTATGGATTTTTTTCTCTTTTTAATGTATGGAAGGTAAGAATATTGAATAAGACAAGCAGAAGAGGATCAAATTATTATACAACTTGATTTACGATGCCCTAGGTTATTCTCCTAGTCACACTATGCTCAAATTGTAAGACCCCTGGACTCTCTTAAATGATTAAACATTCTTAAGTATCATAATAAGGTGTTTCAAACCTTAATTAAACCTTTTTAGGTGCTTTGATATCATGTGACAAGCTTAAGTTTCAAATTTGGTCCATTTTGGGCACTGTTTGAGTAAGTTATGCAATTTTGTGAACATTTTGGACTTTTATGCAATTTGCCCACGTCTGAGGTTTACTCGCAATTTATCACATGCTTTATGATCCTTAGATGTTTTCTTATCATGCTTGAGTCCATGGGGCACCTAGTTGCACCTTGGTTTGGTGGTGTTTCTTGTGGCGTCCAACTCATAAAACATGATTAACTAAAGCGGAAGCGTTCGTTAGCAGTGGAATTACTAAAAATCACTAAAACTTAAAACCATTTTATAAAAAGATCCATTACCAGAAAACTCTTTAAACAAGAACCATAGTATTTTATTTACATACTGGACCACATTGTACATTTCATGTACCATCTCTTCTCGAAGAATATATATATGCATCATTACTTTGCTAAACAGCACAAGTAACAATATCCTCGAAGCATCAAACCAAAATCTCAGATCGATTATAAAAACACTATCTACTAACTCCTAAGACCTGAGAGTACAGAGATGACACATAGGACTATCTATTCCAAAACTTGACCACCAGTATCCTCACCTAGAATATCACTGTTGTCCTTGCTGTTACTGTTGCTGCTCTTCCCCTGCTACAAAGTTTCTGCCTCTTTGTCGGCGTTTACCTAAAAATGTTGGATCCCACGGGGGTGAGACAATTATACAATTTCCCCAGCGAGAGATATAACTCTCCGCCGAAAACATTATGATTGCAGTTTAATAGAAATAAACTGAGTAGTAGAATCATATAACCAACAACAGATAAATCAATATCTATGCAGATTAGAGCAACATTTCTATTCAAGCAATTTAGCTATAAAACTTGATAGGTCATCATGTCTCTTATTTCAATAAGGAATTGAAGAATATATAAATAACATTTATGTATCAAGGACATGCTAAGTAGGATTATATCAACTAGTGGTTCTCATATTTCAATCTTATGCAAATACGCTACATGGCTGATTATGTTTTACAAACATACTTAAGCTCTGAGGAGATGAGGTATAACGCTCATACTCCAACTAACCATTGTGAAATTGAAATCGGTACCATACAAAGTCAATGGAAGAGCCGGCTTCCATGACTTCCCACATCCTGGTCAGTGTGATATCACATGTAGGACATCTTGTGTCTCTACTACATAGCTTTCCAGGGTATAGTGGCATCTTCGCTATAGAGCTATAGTGGCGGCTGCACTCTCTTCGCAATCGAGATATTTCATGTTTACCTCCATCGATCCGGCATTAACAACATCAGAAGATTTGTGATACATCCATCCCGGAACATATAATGAAGGATTGAGAGGTTTAATGTTTACCTTCCATCAATACCCCCATTTGGACGTACGGATATTTTTGCCCATTGACCCCCACATATTCAAAAATATGCGAACTCCAGGAGATCCCATAGGAAAACATGTTTCACCATCACCAACTACTGACGATGATGGATCTATGGTCAGAGCACTACATGAATAGCTTTCACTTGATTAATTAAGTACATTATCATATTCTTTTAGCATCAGTCAAGTTTTCAAACATAACTTATTAGGATAAAATGCTACAAATAAATATGTACTATGTTTATCATTTACTTCTCAGTCTTTATAAGACATTGGGATCTCAGTCCCTCATTTCAAACTCACTGCCATAAACATATGGTTCTGGGTATCCAAACCCTTAGCTCATCACTGAGCACTGTTACCACTTTTCCAGGTAACTATCACCTTCAGGTCATTTGACCAAGGTAAACATGACACTTGCTACACAAGCATCTCTTATGTCACTTAAGGCCCATTAACTCTCTTATTACCTCTTACTAGGCAACAAGCCATATTATGGCACATAAGGCCCAATAACAATTGTAATAATTAAAACATCATAGCTCATACCTGGCTATGTTCATCATCTCATGATACATGCATGGTTATTACAGATGATAACATATATGCCAATCATAATTCAGTTCCATGCTATTCAAGGGTAACACCACTATTCCCTTACCAGGGTTAGGGTTTCCCATTTCATTTCAATCAGGGTTACACACCCCCTTTGTTCAATTAGGACCAGTGATTCATCATTTCATTGTCCAAGATTAGGATTTCATACTCTATAGTATAACCCAGAATTAGGGTTTCACACACCTTTACCCTATTTTAGAATTAGGGTTTACTATTCACATCACCTTACCCTAGATTAGGGTTTATATTCAATAACTCACAATTAGGGTTTACTATTCATCCCAATTAGGGTTTTACACCAAAATACCTTGAATTAGGGTTACTCATGTCATTACCCTAAATTCATATCACATTATCCTCCTAGATTAGGGTTTCACTCAGAATTGCCCTAATTTAGGATTTGAGTTCATCAATTAACTCAATTAGGGTTTTATGATCTTTTTCTCAAGGATCATACCCTAAATTATACATCATACTTATTTTGAGTGTGTTAGGCTTGATTGCTACATGATCATTTTTCATGTATGAATCTCTCTCTCTCGTCCTCTTCTAGTATGTCCAGAAGATTTGATCAATTAAACCTTCAATAACATGAGGTATCCAAATGAATTGACCAATTGAATCTTCAATTACATTAAATATCCAAATGGATTAACCATGTTGAACCTCAAACGGTTTTGATTACTTAGATCCTAAATGGTCTTGGTCTCTCAGAGTTCAAACGGTTTGAAACCGTTTGGGCACATTGCCCTTAAAACCATTTAAGCAAGAATGTATTGAAACCGATTGGGCTTTGGTCTCCAAACGGTCTTCAGACTGTTTGGTCCAAACCCTCTCAAAACCGAATGGACCAAAAAGGGCTTTCAATACTTAATCGATTCAAGGTTTCCCTCAATGAACCGATTATCAATTGCCTCCTTGATTCACTCATCAATTGAACTATTGAATCATCTTTCAATTGGACCATGAATTAGGGTTTTGAACCCAATTGAACTAGGATTTATAATCAAGAACCCATCAATTGGGGTTTTGAATTCGAGGAACCATCAAGGATTAACATTGTGGAACTAATCCAATTGAAATCAATGAACCATCATCAAGTTATAATATGACCTGACCTCAAATGGTCTTTAGGTCATTTGGGATGACCTCCAAATGGTCTTGATGTCATTTATATGACCTCTAAATGGTCTTGAGACCGTTTGCCTCATCATTCATTAAAATTTGTGAAAACCAATTAGGGTTTGCATCATTGGATTGATCATCAATTTAACTATTGATTGCACTTCGATTTGATATCTCTAACTCTTCAATTACTCAACCATACTCAACCCTAGAACTCCAAACGGTTTTGGTTGACCTCCAAACGGTCTTGAGACTGTTTGGGGTGACCTCCAAACGGTCTTGAGACCATTTGGGTTAATCAACCCAAAACATTAAGTCAACTAATTGCAATTTCAGCACTTAGCCCGATTAGGGTTTCTAATTGGAGGATTATCTTTATATTGATTTAATCAATTAGATCCATTAGATCATTATCCAATATGTACTGGGGTTCTAACCTCAAACGGTCAACCCATCCAAACGGTCAACCCTTCTAAACGGTTTGGGGTCCAAACCTCCAAATGGTTTGGTGAAACCATTTGGACCAAAGTCTTGAGACCGTTTGCAATACAAACTTGTTGGAAAGTGTGCCTAATATGATGTTATCATCATCAAGCCTTAGTCCATCGCAAACTACTGCCATTATCATAGTAGTTGCATCAATTAATCAAAGGAATTGCAAGAAGAGCAATTGAACATAATTGATTGATAAATTGAATTCAATAACAATGAATAGGGGTTCAAGTTATATAACCCGCCTCCAATTGAGCTTCAAAGCTTGGAGCTTCACATCAACAATGGTGGAAGGAGATTTTTTACACCACAAGGTTCGTTCCTCAATCTTTGGAGTGAAAAGGAATGGTTAGAATTGAAGATGGGATCGAGATAAGAAGAAATCATGCATTGATTTGTGATTTCCTCCATGAAATCAAGATGAACGAAGGTCAAGAAGCTTACCAACAGGTTGGGGGTCATCTTCCTACTGCTCCTAGCTTCCTTGATCATTTTTTCAAGCAAAGAGAAGAAGTGGATTCGAAAAAGTCTTTGGTTTGAGTTGTAAAGGGTGTTTTTATAAGAAAATCAATGAGAGAAAAAATGCCTCATGCAAATCCTTTAAATACGAAATTGTTTCCACCTCTTCCCCCTTGGTTCCTTGCATGCAAAGTCATCTTTATCACCACCTAATTCCCTTCCATAATCCATGAATTAAGGGAAAAGAAATTAAGCACATTAACCTTTATAATATCATTATCCATAAGTTAGTGGATAATTCTTTTTAGTTTCTTAATGTGAGTGGGTTCTCCACTCACGTAGATCTTTCCTTTTTCTTTGCAAGGCACAAGGACGTCCATATATGTGGATTTCAACTAACACAATTTTGGTTGAAGGGCAATCCATTTAATATAATTATTTTTTTTGCATTATTTCAATTATGCTTAAATCTTGATTATTTTAATATCAAGATTCTCTCTCCTTCAAAGTAGCTCAAATGAGATGCCCCTCTCATTTTCTTGCCTCTAAAAGATGCCAAGAATATTAAGGACCTTATTGAAGTGGTAAATTGTATATTGAACCCTGGGTTTTGGGTAAATTGCACATTACACAAAAAGTAGGTTTTAATGCACAAACATTGCTTTATCAGCTCTTTCTTGGTACTCAGGCTTTCACTAGCCATACCTCTACATAATCTGCATTCTCATGATGCTTCAACACATGAGGAACATATTATCATGTAACATTTGCAATTTAACCCCTTAACTTGGGTAATTTGCACTTTATTCCAAACAAGTAAAATATTATTTTCAACATTATTCAAAATGGACTAAAATTGAAATATAAGTTCCTCTTGAGCCTTAATTACTTTTCAAAAGACAATATTAAGCATATAATTTCTTAAACAAAACACCTAAGGTTAAAGCATAACCCAGGTCAGGGATGTTACAAGTTATCCACCCCTTACAAGGATTTCGTCCATGAAATCATTAACAAAAACATTAAGAGAAAAGAGTGGGATATTTCCTCCTCATCTCTTCCTCTAGCTCCCACGTAGCTTCTTCAATGCCACGGTGATGCCAGAGAACTTTTACAAGACAAAAGTCTTTCTTTTTCAACTTTTAAATTCTTCTGTCAAGAACCAACACAGGTCCTTCAACATAAGATATATCATCATTTAGTTCTACCTCCACAGGTTGCAGAACTAACTCTATGTCAGGATGACACTTCCTTAACATAGAGATATGGAATACTGGGTGCAATTTATGCAAATCAGGTGGTAACTCCAGCTTATAGGCTACCTTTCCCATCCTTTCAATGATCGGATAAGGCCCCATAAATCTAGGAGCTAACTTCCCCTTCTTTCCAAATCTCAGAATACCTCTCCAAGGTAAAACCTTGAGGTATACTATGTCTCCAACTTGGAATTATAAGGGTCTTCGACGCTTATCAGCATAAGATTTCTATCTATCCTGGGCAGCTTTCAACTATTGTTGTATGACTTTAATCTTCTCAGTTGTTTGTTGTACTAGCTCAGGACTGAAAAGTTGATATTCCCCTGTTTCATACCAACATAAAGGAGATCTATAACGTCTACCATATAATGCTTCGTATGGTGCCATCTCTATACTGTGCTAATAGCTATTATTATAAGAAAATTCTATCAAGCTCAGGTGTAGATCCCAACTTCCTATAAACTGAAGGATACATGCTCTAAGTAAGTCCTCTAAAGTTTGTATGGTCCTCTCAGATTGTCCATCTGTCTGTAGGTGAAAGGTTGTACTAAACCTTAATTGCGTACCCAAGGCTTTATGGAGTCGCTCCCAAAAATGACTCGTAAACTGGGGACCTCTATCAGAAATGATAGTAGTTGGAACCCCATGCAAACGCACTATCTCATCTATGTATATCTGTGCAAGCTTCTCAGCTGTGTAGGTTGTTTTGATAGGTAAGAAATGTGATGTCTTAGTTAACCTATCAACTATCACCCAAATGGAATCATGACTTTTGGTTGTTCTAGGCAAACCAACCACAAAGTCCATGGTTACATGATCCCATTTCCACTACGATATAGGTAGAGGTGGCATTGTTCCTGTGGGCTTCTGATGTTCAGCTTTAACCTGCTGACACACCGGACACCGCATAACAAACCCAGCAATGTCTTTCTTCAAACCAGGCCACCAATACATATCTTTCAAGTTATGATACATCTTGGTGCTCCCGGGATGCATGGCATACATCGAAGAATGAGCTTCTTCCAGAACTAACTTTCTTAAGTTATCAGCATTAGGTACTATCATCCTACCATGGTAACAGACTACCTGATCATCTGAATCATGGAAACCATCTCGTTTCTCACTACCATACTCTGACCTGATCTGTTGAATCACAGTATCATCTTGTTGTGCTTCTTTAATCTGCTGTCTCAGAGTAGGTTTTACTTGCATCTAAGCTAACAGCCCGGCTAACAATGATACTTTAAACTCTATGTTGTCTTGCCTTAAGGAGATAAGCATATCTATTTTAAAGCACACTAAGGAATTCAATTGTACTTTACCTAAGGCTGGTGTTGTTGACTTTCTACTTAGTGCGTCATCTACCACATTAGGCTTCCCTGGATGATAATCAATTGTACAATTGTAGTCCTTCATTAATTCCATCCAACGGCATTGCCTCATGTTTAGCTCATGTTTAGAAAAGATATATTTTAAATTCTTATGGTCTGTGAAAATCTAGAATGTCTCTCCATAGAGATAATGTCTCCAGATCTTTAAATCATGGACCACAGCAGCTAGCTCTAGATCGTGTGTTGAATAATTCTCCTCGTGTTTCTTAAGCTGTCGAGAAGCAAAAGAAATCACTTGTTTATCCTGCATCAACACACATCCTAGACTGTTCTTGGATGCATCACAGAAAACTATGTACCCCTTTCCCTGCTTAGGTAACACCAACACAGGTGCACTTGTTAACCTTTCTTTCAGCAGCTGGAAAGAATGTTGACACTTGTCATTCTAGACAAAAGGAACATCCTTCCTAGTCAACTTGGTTAGGGGTAAAGCTATAGAGCTGAAGTTCTTAATGAACCTCCTGTAATAACCCACTAGTCTAAGAAAACTACGAATCTTCGTCGGTGTCCTCGAATGTTCCCATTGCAGGACAGATTCTACCTTCTTAGGATCAACACGAATACCTGAGGTAGATATTACGTGTCCTAGAAAAGAAACTTCTGGTAACCAAAACTCACATTTGCTAAACTTAGCATATAACCTATGCTCTCTTAGCAAAGTCAAAGCCTGACGGAGGTGCTTCTCATGTTGTTGAGCATCTCTACTGTATATTAAGATGTCATTTATGAAGACTACTACACACTGATCAAGAAAAAGTCGAAAGATTCTATTCATGAGTTTCATGAATGCAGCTGGTGCATTAGTTAGTCCAAACGACATAACTATGAACTCATAGTGACCATACCTTGTCCTAAAGGCATACTTAGGTATATCACTCTCCTTAATGCGCAATTGATGGTATCCCAACCTCATATCTATCTTAGAAAATATAGTTGCACCACACAACTGATCAAACAAGTCATCGATCATTGGTAGAAGATACTTGTTCTTTATAGTTACTTTATTTAACTATTTGTAGTCAATGCATAACTGCATCGACCCATCCTTCTTCTTAACAAAGAGGACCGGAGCACCCCATGGTGAAGTACTCGGTCAGATAAATCCTTTCTCAAGCAACTCTTACAGTTGTTTCTTGAGCTCTGCCATCTCAGCAGGTGCCATTCTATACGGGGTTTGTGCTATTGGTTGCGTACCCATAATTAGATTAATCTCAAAATCAATCTCTCAGGACGGTGGAACACCTGGAAGTTCTTTAGGGAAAACATCTTCAAACTCCCTAACAACTAGAACTTCAGAAGGATGAGGGCTCTCCATTGTGGTATCTACCACATGTGCCAAGAATGCAAAGCATCCCTGCCTCATCAACTTCTCATCCACCATAGTTGACACTAAATAGGTTGGAAGAATCTTTCTATCTCCCTGAAAGATCCATGTGTCACCGTTGTCTGCAAACACAGCCTGCTTGGAACCACAATCCAAGACAACCTTATACTTCTCTAAGGTGTCCATTCCTAGGATTATATCAAAACCTTGCATCTCAAGTGGTATAAGATCCACTTGAATGCAATGTTCAAAAAAGGAAAGAGTGTAGGGAGAACACACCTCCCGCAACACTGCAGATCCCAGCAAAGGGGTTTCTAGCATTAAACTATCCGCTCTATGACTGACAGTCATGTTACAGTCATGAATCACTTCTCGGGTGATAAAAGAATGCATAGCACCCGGATCAATTAACACAGATACGAAGCAGGATGAAGACATATCAGAATAAAATAGTTCCATCTGACATGCCACAACCCGAGGGTTGACTACTGTTTCGGGCTGATTCCTAGCATAGAATCTAGATGTTGCTTGCTGATGACCCTGTGCTTGGTTGTTGGGTGCCGACGATCCAGCTTGGGATGCTTGTCCACGTCCTCTAGCATTATTACTGAATTGTCGCCTCTGTGAGCCTTGCTGACTCTGCTTCTAGGGTTGAGTTACAATTCTGACCTTCTCAGGACAATCTCTCTTCAAGTGTCCTGACCTCCCATACTAGAAGCAGTTGTAACTTCCCACACTCTGCCTGGGTGGTCCTGTCACTGATGCTGATGTTGTACTGGGGGCTCTACTTGGAAGGAAACTATGGCCCCTACCCCTACTTGACGTCCACTACGTCGGGGTATTAAACCTTGGTGGTGGTGAAGAGAATCTTGGCTTCTTGAAACTCTCGGACCCTTGTCCTTGAAATTGAGGATACACTTTCTTATTACTGGTCTATCGCTTCTCGATCACAGACCTCTCTATCCGTCTCACGGACTCCATAAAAGTGTCAAATCTTTCCCTGTTCTCCAGAGCAGACACAGGAGTGGTCAATTCAGCATTCAATCCCTTCTCAAAACGCCGAATCCTCTCCTCATCTATAGCTTCCATGTGCGGACAGAACCATAAAAGCTCCATCAACCTAGCTTCATATTTGCTCATGTTCATCTGTCCTTGCATCAACCTCTCAAATTGAGAGACCTTCTCATCTAGATACGTCTTAGGAAAGTATCTAGCGACAAATTCACGTCGGAATTCATCCCATCCGACTTCAATTCCTGGTCTTTTACCTTCCTCAATGGTCCACCAATGACCATCACTCCCCTTCAGAAGGTATACAGGATGCCTCACCTTCTCTACTTCAGGGATGTTGAGGATTCTAAAAGCTTTCTCCAGCTCCGTCAACCATAAATCTGCATCAGCTGGGTCAGCTGTTCTAGCATACTCTTTGGCTCCCACCCGGAGAAGCCTTTCAAAAGTCTTGCCAGCTCCTTGTCCTTCATTGTGGGTAGGTACCCTAGGTGCAGGTAGTGGCATCCTATCAGTCATTAGAGTCATGGATGCCATAAACTATCCAAACATGGCTTGGAAGGTTGGGTTCCCCATATCTGCTTGATTGAACTGGGGTTGTTTGGGTACGGGCTCCTCCCTATCTTGGTCTCTTACACCTCCTCCTGGTGCAGCAATGCTGCTCTCAGCAGCATGTTCATCATGTGATCCAGACATCTTCAAGTTCTTCTTCTCCTATATGAGCGGAAGACACTATCAGATAAACTAGAAAACACTTAGAACAGACTCAACGACCTTAATCCTATGTCTCTATAGACTCAGCGAACCTGGCTCTGATACCACTAATTTGTGGCATCCAACTCATAAAATAGGATTAACTAAAGCGGAAGCGATCGTTAGCAGCGGAATTACAGAAAATCACTAAAAATTAAAACCATTTAATAAAAAGATTCGTTACCAGAAAACTCTTTAAACAATAACCACAATATTATATTTACATACTGGACCACATTGTACATTTCATGTACCATCTCTTCTCGAGGAATATATATATGCATCATTACTTTGCTAAACAACACAAGTAACAATATCCTCGAAGCATCAAATCAAAATCTCAGATCAATTATAAAAACACTATCTACTAACTCCTAGGACCTGAGAGTACAGAGATGACACATAGGACTATCTATTCCAAAACTTGACCACCAGTATCCTCACCTAGAATATCACTATCGTCCTTGTTGTAGTTGCTGCTGCTCTTCCCCTGCTACAGAGTTTCTACCTCTTTGTCGGCGTCTACCTAAAAATGTTGGATCCCATGGGGGTGAGACAATTATACAATTACCCCAGTAAGAGATATAACCCTCCTCCGAAAACATTATTATTGCAGTTTAATAGAAATAAACTTAGCAGTGGAATCATATAACCAACAGCAGATAAATCAATATCTATGCAGATTAGAGCAACATTTCTATTCAAGCAATTTAGCTATAAAACTTGATAAGTCAGCATGTCTCTTATTTCAATAAGGAATTGAAGAATATATATAACATGTATGTATCAAGGACATGCTAAGAAGGATAACATCAACCAGTGGTTCTCGTATTTCAATCTTATGCAAATATGCTACACAGATGATTATGTTTTATAAACATACTTAAGATCTGAGGAGATGAGGTATACCGCTCATACTCCAACCGACCATTACGAAATCAAAATCGGTACCATACAAAGTCAATGGAAGAGTCGGCTTCCATAACTTCCCACATCCCGGTCAGTGTAAGATCACATGCAGGACATCTTGTGTCTCTGCTACATAGCTTGCCAGGGTATAGTGGCATCTTCACTAAAGAGCTATAGTGGCGGCTGCACTCTCTTCGCAATTGAGAGATTTTGTGTTTACCTCCATCGATCCGGCATTAACAACATCGGGAGATTTGTGATACATCCATCCCGGAACATATAATGAAGGATTGAGAGGTTTAATGTTTACCTTCCATCAATTCCCCCATTTGGACGTACGGATATTTTTGCCCATTGACCCCTACATATTCAAAAATATGCGAACTCCAGGAGATCCCATAGGAAAACCTATTTCACCATCACCAACTACTGAGGATGATGGATCTATGGTCAGAGCACTACATGAATAGCTTTCACTTGATTAATTAAGTACATTATCATATTCTTTTAGCATCAGTCAAGTTTTCAAACATAACTTATTAGGACAAAATGCTACAAAGAAATATGTACTATGTTTATCATTTACTTCTCAGTCTTTATAAGACATTAGGATCTCAGTCCCTCATTTCAAACTCACTGCCATAAACATATGGTTCTGGGTATCCAAACCCTTAGCTCATCACTGAGCATTGTTACCACTTTTCTAGGTAACTATCACCTTCAGGTCATTTGACCAAGGTAAACATGACACTTTCTACACAAGCATCTCTTATGGCACTTAAGGCCCATTAACTCTCTTATTACCTCTTACTAGGCAACAAGCCATATTATGGCACATAAGGCCCAATAACAATTATAATAATTAAAACATCATAGCTCATACCTGGCTATGTTCATCATCTCATGATACATGCATGGTTAGTACAGATGATAACAGATATGTCAATCATAATTCAGTTCCATGCTATTCAAGGGTAACACCACTATTCCCTTACCAGGGTTAGGGTTTCCCATTTCATTTCAATCAGGGTTACACATCCCCTTTGTTCAATTAGGACCAGTGATTCATCATTTCATTGTCCAAGATTAGGATTTCATACTCTATAGTATAACCCAGCATTAGGGTTTCACACACCTTTACCCTATTTTAGAATTAGGGTTTACTATTCACATCACCTTACCCTATATTAGGGTTTATATTCAATAACCCACAATTAGGGTTTACTATTCATCCCAATTAGGGTTATACATCAAAATACCCTAAATTAGGGTTACTCATGTCATTACCCTAAATTCATATCACATTATCCTCCTAGATTAGGGTTTCACTGAGAATTTCCCTAATTTAGGATTTGAGTTCATCAATTAACTCAATTAGGGTTTTATGATCTTTTTCTCAAGGATCATATCCTAAATTGTACATCATACTTATTTTGAGTGTGTTAGGTTTGATTGCTACATGATCATTTTTCATGTATGAATCTCTCTCTCATCCTCTTCTAGTATGTCCAGAAGATTTGATTAATTGAACCTTCAATTACATGAGGTATCCAAATGAATTGACCAATGGAATCTTCAATTACATTAAATATCCAAATGGATTAACCATGTTGAACCTCAAACGGTTTTGATTACTTAGACCCTAAACGGTATTGGTCTCTCAGAGTTCAAACAGTTTGAAACCGTTTGGGCACATTGCCCTTAAAATTGTTTAAGCAAGAATGTATTGAAACTGATTGGGCTTGGGTCTCCAAACAGTTTGAGACCGTTTGGTCCAAACCCTCTCAAAACCGAATGGACCAAAAAGGGCTTTCAATACTTAATCGATTCAAGGTTTCCCTCAATGAACCGATTATCAATTGCCTCCTTGATTCACTCATCAATTGAACTATTGAATCATCCTTCAATTGGACCATCAATTAGTGTTTTGAACCCAATTGAACTAGGATTTATAATCAAGAACCCATCAATTAGGGTTTTGAATTCGAGGAACCATCAAGGATTAACATTGTGGAACTAATCAAATTGAAATCAATGAACCATCATCAAGTTATAATATGACCTGACCTCAAATGGACTTGAGGTCATTTGGGGTGACCTCCAAACGGTCTTGAGGTCATTTAGATGACCTCTAAATGGTCTTGAGACCATTTTCCTCATCATTCATTAAAATTTGTGAAAACCAATTAGGGTTTGCATCATTGGATTGATCATCAATTTAACTATTGATTGCACTTCGATTTGATATCTCTAACTCTTAAATTACTCAACCATACTCAACCCTAAACCTCCAAACGGTCTTGGTTGACCTCCAAACGATCTTGAGACCATTTGGGGTGACCTCCAAACGGTCTTGATACCATTTGGGTTAATCAACCCAAAACATTAAGTCAACTAATTGCAATTTTAGCACTTAGCCCGATTAGGGTTTCTAATTGGAGGATTATCTTTATATTGATTTAATAAATTAGATCCATTAGATCATTATCCAATATATACTACGGTCAACCCATCCAAACGGTCAACCCTTCTAAATGGTTTGGTGTCCAAACCTCCAAACAGTTTGCAAACCATTTGGTCTCCAAACGGTGTGGTGAAACCATTTGGACCAAAGTCTTGAGACCGTTTGCAATACAAACTTGTTGGAAAGTGTGCATAAGATGATGTTATCATCATCAAGCCTTAGTCCATCACAAACTACTACCATTATCATAGTATTTGCATCAATTAATCAAAGGAATTGCAAGAAGAACAATTGAACATAATTGATTGAGAAATTGAATTCAATAACAATGAATAGGGGTTCAAGTTATATAACCCGCCTCCAATTGAGCTTCAAATCTTGGAGCTTCATGTCAACAATGGTGGAAGGAGCTTTTTCACACCACAAGGTTTGTTCCTCAAGCTTTGGAGTAAAAGGAATGGTTAGAACCGAAGATGGGATCGAGATAATAAAAAATCATGCATTGATTTGTGATTTCAACCATGAAATCAAGATGAACGAAGGTCAAGAAGCTTACCAATAGGTTGTGGGTCGTCTTCCTTCTGCTCCTAGCTTCCTTGATCATTTTTTCAAGCAAAGAGAAGAAGTGGATTCGAAAAACTCCTTGGTTTGAGTTGTAAAGGGTGTTTTTATAAGAAAATCAATGAGAGAGAAAATGCCTCATGCAAATCCTTTAAATCCGAAATTGTTGCCACCTCTTCCCCCTTGGTTCCTTGCATGAAAAGGCATCTTTATCTCCACCGAACTCCCTTCCATTATCCATGAATTAAGGGAAAAGAAATTAAGCACCTTAACCTTTATAATATCATTATCCATAAGTTAGTGGATAATTCTTTTTAGTTTCTTAATGTGAGTGGGTTCTCCACTCACGTAGATCTTTCCTTTGCCTTTTCAAGGCACAAGGACGTACATATATGTGTATTTCAACCAAAACAATTTTGGTTGAAGGGTAATCCATTTAATATAATTATTTTTTTTGCATTATTTCAATTATGCTTAAATCTTGATTATTTTAATATCAAGATTCTCTCTCCTTCAAAGTAGCTCAAATGAGATGCCCCTCTCATTTTCTTGCCTCTACAAGATTCCAAGAATATTAAGGACCTTATTGAAGTGGTAAATTACATATTGAACCCTAGTTTTTGGGTAAATTGCACATTACACCAAAACTAGGTTTTAATGCACAAACATTGCTTTATCAGCTCTTTCTTGGTACTCAGGCTTTCACTAGCCATACCTATGCATCATCTTCATTATCATGATGCTTCAACACATGAGGAACATATTATCATGTAACATTTGCAATTTAACCCCTTAACTTGGGTAATTTTCACTTTAGTCCAAACAAGTAAAACATTATTTTCAACATTATTCAAAATGGACTAAAATTGAAATATAAGTTCCTCTTGAGCCTTAATTACTTTTCAAAAGATAATATTAGGCATATAATTATCTTTATTAAACAAAACACCTAAGGTTAAAGCATAACCCAGGTTAGGGATATTACATTTCTCTTCTAGGGTGGGTTAGGGTTTACCCCCTTTATAGATGAGCTACCTTTAGAGGCTATGAACCAATGGTACCCCTATTTGGTGGACAACCTATGGTCACCACCATCTAGTGACAACCGATGGTCATCTATAGAGGTAGTGGATCTATGGCTTTCTTTTTTGGGTCCACTTGGACCGATGGTTCACTTAAAGGAGGTGACCAACTGATGGTTCATCACTTAAGTGACTAGGGTTCCAAAGAACTTATGGTTACCATACATGGAAACTTATGGTTGGCCTGGAGATCCAAAAACTAATGGCTAAGAAGGTTTCCACCATCAAATGAGTTGCTACTTGCATAGACATGGAATCTCTAGGCCATGGACACATGGCAAAGCTACTAGGACACCTCAAGCTTTTCTTGTTCTTAATCCATAAGCTTTATACACCTATCCTTTAGCTCACAAATGAAACCTTTGGATCTTTATCTCTCCTTTCATATCTAGATATTCGTATTTCCCTTCTTGGTGGTGAAAAAGGTGCCCAAGGATGAAGAAGATAGTCTACCTTCTTGTCAGAGCATCTAGAGTTTGGATCTTCCCTCATCTAGGGCATGTGGAGCTTTCTTTGGGTGTTCTTGACCTAAGCTAGTAAGATTCTCTTTATCTCCTTCATTTCTCTTATGTTCTTCTTCCTCCTACATTCTTCTTGGATAGAACCATGGTTTTCCATGGTAAAGCTTGCTCTAGATCTCAAAGAACTCATCTTTCTTGCTCCTTATGCCTAGGGTTTGCTTTCCTTGTGGAGAAAGATCTACTTGGTCGAGTTTAGATCTTAAACTAGAGTTCTCTACCTTCTTTGATCGAGTTTTATTGTTTCCTGGATCTTGAACTTCTTCCTAGAGGTGATTTTTATATCCCTCTTCATGTTTATTGCGTACTACAAGCTTGCTTGCTCAAATCCTTGCTCTAAAATGAAGATCTAAGCATATAGAAGATATCTTTGCCTAGGGTTTCAATTTTAATGTTAATTCTTAATTAGTTTTAAACTGTAGATGGACTTGAAACCATATTATTGACGTTACTGAGGTATATGAAGACTTGGTTATTGCTTACAAGTCAACTGAAGGTGCTTAGTACCTCTAAACTGATGGCTTATACTTGGGTTTTTAGGTTGTTTTCTTCCTTATGACACAAACAATGGATATCCTTATACTAGAGCCGATGGAGTTGCCTTTATGACAACCGATGGTGACAAGCAATGTTGACCACCGACGGTTATACCTTAGGTCAGTTTTGGACTCTTTTAGAAGCTCAACAATCGATGGTTTAGTGCCCTAAAGATTCCATCAATCGATGGAAGTAGTAGCTTAACATGTGATGGTTTTCTTAATTGAATGAATCAAAGGTTAGACTCATGCTTCAATTGATGGTTTTGAATGAAGAACGCAACCTAATGATTAGGATTTGATACTTCAACATCCAATAAGTTTTGGGTGAAGCCTATAGTATAGTGTTTTGATTCAAATTATGAGAATTTGATGGTTCAATACCCTTACTTATTATCTTACCTTTGCCATCATATGAATATAATTGATAATCACCATAATAAGTAGATGTGTAACCCTAATGAGACATAGATTGTTACACCTAAACTTAATGTAATTATGCGATGATGATTGTTTGTAATTAGTTTTCTTGAGTGATTACTTTAATAATGGAATACTCTCTTATTATTGTTGAAACCTTAATATGGTGCTATCTAAACATCATAGTTCCTTGATATGTTAAAAATTACATATCATACATGTGTTGATGAACTATTGATCCTTGTTATAAGGAATAGAAAGATAATGATTAACTTGCAGGGATTGATGTGATGGTCTTAATGACCTTTTGGTATGGTTGAAACTCGAAGGAGGTGTAATCCTCTTTATATTATGACAAGGGTTGCAACCATGGAACTCTGTGATAAGAAATTGTTTCACGTGGTGGTATAATGGCTAACATAGTTTCATTAATGAATGTAAATAGTATTATATGATGTTGTGATTTAGATTTAAAATCTCAAATGTTCTATATTTTCTGAAGTTGCAATACTTATACACTTTCTAGAAATGAATTAGTGTTTGAATGACCATTTGTGTGATGTAGCCTTAAGTCACTCAATTGGCAATGATTAAGCAAGTAAAACCCTAATCACACAGTTCCCTGTGCCATAGATCCATCTTTAGTGCCAGAGCTTGCTGGATGGTGAAACAAGTATTCCTAAGGGAAACTCAGAGTCGCATGCATAATATGTGAGTATGTGCAAGTGCAAGTGAGAATACATCCTTGACATCCTGATTCTAAGGTTGTCAGGAGAGGTTAAGTTGTGTCTCGGATACTTTTAATATATGATGTGACTGAGTACGTTGTGACTTTATCTCAGGTGGTAGAGTTTTGCTTGCATACCCTGGTGTCTAGTGTCATGACTTGTTCCAAGGGTGGACTAGTTGTTATCAGCTTGACTATTACGTTGATGTATTTTGACCCATACTGAATGAGCATAGTTGAGATCTTAGGATTCTGGCTCTCCTATATCTTATTTCGAACTGATTTCAACTTTGTAGTGGTCACTTGGACTTTGAGTTGTACGACTCAAACTCCCCAGGGCATAATAATAAAAGATATAATACAAGTCGTGTAGTATATTTGCTAGGGTTAAATACACTTCACATTGGATGTTAACCCTTGCCATGTCTTTAATATTACACAATCATTATAAGATGCAATCTTATGAAATCTGAATAATTGTCTGATAAAAGAAATAGTTTAATTTGTTTCTTGTATATACTTTGGTAATCATACTTCACTACAAGAAAACACAACAATAACGTCGGAAAATGTTCGTCGTTATTGTAGAAAAAATTGTCGTTATAGCTATTAGGGATGTAAAAAAAGAGTCGTCGCATGTTGTCGTTACTGGTCTTGCCGTTGATACAGATAACGACAAAAAATTTAATTCCATCCTTATTATCGACAATGACGACTAATGTATCTTATCGTTAATAGTTATGATGTCGACATAATTTACTTGTCGTTATTTATAGTCACGACAGCATAGTTCCATCATGAATACCAATAATGACAACTTTGTTGATTTTGTCATAAAGCATAATTGGGACGGAAAACTTCCATCGCAAATAATTCTAACGACAAACAATTTTTTTCATATCAATGTTTATATGCGTACATCCTGTCTTATACTTTTCTTTATCAGATTACAAAAAATATAATATATGAATTACCAACTATAGCATACGTAATTATTGTGTGAGTCATAATCACTTGAAGTGCACACTTTAAAAATTGCATACACAAAATGGTCCATGTACTCTTGTTTTATTATATCAAAAAATAATGTTGATTACATAGGGGAGGATGTCCTTTGCCCCTTGAACAAACAAAAAAGACATTATAATTTTGTCCCTCTTTTTAGTAGAGAAAACACAACATAAGAACTTGTAAGAATAAGTCTGGTACTTCCACACTCGTGCTGGGCTTGGGTTTAGCTTTCAGACATAAGTCTGGGTACTTTCACATTTGTGCTCGTCTTGAGTGTCCAACAAAGCAAATATCCATTTCGGACCTTTATTGTTTGAATATAGTTCAGATATGTGGTCTGCAAAAATTATCCATCTGCACTTATAAACTGTTTGCGCACAACAGTAATTTCATGGTAAAATTGTTTGTGCTTTCATATTCCATCCAACTATGCTTTTAAAGAGTGTGCATCGAACCATGCTTGTAACTGTACACAATACAACTGTTGTCAGTCTGGTTCAATTCCTGGAGATGGCTAGAGAATACAGTGAGCATTATCGTCATTTTTATATACCAAAATCGTATTTACACGACAGGACAACATTCTGTTTTCCTTGGTTCACGAGAATACCGGTCATGGAACTACTTAGGTACCTATTTGGCTAAGATCTGAGAATGAACGGCAAACATGCAGCAGCTAGCAACAGCAAAAAAAACATGTTACATGTGTGCACATGGTGATGGTTGGCATCAGGTTCACACCCAAGGCAAACACTCATAATCCAAGGTAAGGGCACTGCTTTCTCGCATGCAAAGGGACCAACTTAACAAGGATCTTCATGAGCATTTCCTTTTAATTCTGGAAAAATAACAGTAGAACAGGAGACATCAATCAAGTAGGTTAGGCACCTCATTCTGAATAAATTTCTGGTGAGAGTATCTCAAAACATGTAACATGAATGATTACCATAAGGTCAAATTGAAGAACAGTTAATATCTTCCGATTGATAAACGAGTGTTAAGGTCTCATAATTCGTCGGAGAATGGATGTATCCGATCATCCAACTGCACATAAAACAACAAATTTTTGTTATTACAATCCTAAAATTAATCATGATTGGCCAACCAACAAATAAATAGCTGTCAGTGGTGGACAATCTCATAAATTCTATAAGAACAAGTGTTCTTAGTGGTACGAAATAAGCTATATAGTACCTAGAGCAAATGTAGGAGATGTTTGGTTCTCATTTTAGCAACACTCTCACTTTCAAAACCACTAAAGTTGGTGAGTGTGGAAATTGCCCAGAAAAGATTATGTGACATGATATATCTATAGAAAATACTAAGGCTTCCATGGATATTGGCTAATGCTCTAAATATCGGGTAAGCATAAAGACTGACATAAAGCAGTGGAGTCACAGGAGGAAAAATGAATATTCATTTTAACATGTACACAGTCAGTAAAGATGCAATATTGGGGACTACAGTACAAAAGAATCGATAATACTACAAGAGGAGGAAGACAAAGAAGCTGGAGAGGAACTACAGGCACAGACATGTTCTAAGTCAATAGATAATGCAAGAGCAAATGCCAAGAGGGTAGATCAACCAAGACCGAGAAGAAGTAGATCCAAAAGCCAGAGCAGAGTTTGGAGCCTACACATACAACATTAAACCCACTACAGAACAAAGTGTTTACAACCTAGAATTTGTGCAAAAATAGCACTAAAAACTATAGTCATACACCCAGTTGAGAAGAGAGGGAATTGTCATTTCAATGAGTGATACAAATTTGATAAGGGATATCCTAATGGAAGTTGGCCTGGCAGATATGGGAGCAGTAAGGCTGGCGTTCACTTATAAAATAGGATTATTGTATGAAAGATAAATTTGGCGTAAGCCAAAGAGAAATTTATGCATAAATTCAAGAGAATGGTGGTTAAGAACTTGCCACAAATTTAATTTGATCAGTCCAATGTTGTTGAAGTCAGGTAAGAGAAAGCATGTTGTATTCAGAATTCAAACCTTTCCAGCTATAAATAATACAATACGATCACATATGCATACAATCTGATCACTATCATACTTCAATTGTAACCCATCCAATGTGCTAGCTTCTCATGTGGTACTCTAATGTCCTCTATCCACATATTTAGTTAACTGTTCCGACCACATTTAAATTGGAATACAATATTTCAGTCATTTAAAATCAGCATATGTAACCCCATTCTTGCATAGAATTAGGAAGAACCTCATCGGGTTAGTGATTAAACATGTGGACTCACATAAGAATAGATGAGATCATAAAATTAGAGGACTTTCTCATGAACCAAAATAGATTGGAAAAAATAAAGCACCAAACAGAAGGAAAATGTTAATATATATGATGAATACAAAGGACTCATACCATGCAGAACCAGTCTAAATATGGTCTACCCTTATGAGTTGACACAAACATAAACCTAATGAACATACATTATTGAATTTGTACATATAATTTTTTGTTACTAAAACTTGACATTCTCACTAGATTGATTAGCTTTTAAGCACAAAAGAAACATAAGTTACTGACCAGGACTGCTTGATAGAGTTTGCTCTCAAAAATGAAGAATAGAAAGGGTGTGCCCCGGTGATGGGAACTGGATTATGTCATGTTCTAATTCTTCCTCCTCCCTTCTGCATAAAGCATACTAAAGAAAGCAGAGTTAAAAATAAATAATGCAATTCAGTTTTTATATGAAAATACTGATAGATAGAGATGGAACCCTCACCAGGAGAATAAGAACCTCCATTTTTCTTCTATTTATCATGTGGAACCATTTATAAGTGTCATACAGGATAATCTACTCCCTATGTTCTATCCAAAATGCATCTCTCCTACTTCACGTGGAATTACATACAAATTAGGCCATACAAATTCTCATACATGAACTAGAGCCACTAGAAAATATCTTGACTGCCAATTTATCTTTCTTGTTTCCAAAAATCCATCCACTTCACCTGTTTAGGCCCAAAGTTCTCCTAAAATTGCTCTTGTTTCTTGGTTGAGTCACTAGCATGAAGCTACTTCGTTGGTACTTCTTCCAAATTACCTCTACATCAATTCAAAATCTAAAACACTAATTTGAAATTAGTATAATGACTTAAGTACAAAAGGTTGTGTTCCATGTGATGTTCAAAATTAAGATTTCGTACTATCTTATGTGCCAAATATCATTTTTATTTGGATCTAATACTCTCAGCATACATTTTTTTTAATTCTCTGAAATGTCAATTTAATTTGTATCCAACATCTATTCAATGAAGGATAATGATTATATTGCTTAGGACTTGGAGCTATGACACTAAATATTTATTAACTTATTGATCTTCCACTTACATTCTTTATAATAATTCTTTTTATATTCTTGACAATACTACTAATTAGAATTCAATAGAAATGTATTTGGTTATTTCTTCATATAATAAAAAATATAAATGGTGGTTATCCATAAATACGCATAGACCTACATGTACAATTTTAAAATATGTGTAGATGAGGGGACACGTTCATGATCATAAATAACATGTATATATACATAAAAAATTTATTTAAGGCCTGCCTCGGTGACGCCTAGGCATCAAGGCGTTCATGTTTGGCACCCTGCTACCTTGATAGGTCTGAGATTAACTGACTTATTTCTAGGCAACTGATCAACAAAAATTTCTACCGTATTAGGCATGATCATAGAATTAAATGTCCAGTTTCAATGTCGTGTCCGATGGCCCAAAAACAGAGATTTTTCGAATTTTTGCATGAAATTTCGACATTTACGGCCTAGGAAGCATGGATACGGACACGGACACGGATTTAGACATGGACACGGACACGGGATACATCAATTTCCAAAAATATAAGACACGGACACGGCACTGGACACGGCAAGTATATGTATATATATTTGTATAGCATATTATGACATATAATGTGTTGTAATATGCTATTTGTATTAACACAAAATGATCAAGATAGATTATCCGCATGGGCAATCACCATGAAATCCAACAAGTAATCAACATATAACATTATATTTACAAGTCACAATATGGATTAGTTCACAACAAACATTACGATGCTTGATTATATGATATTGTTGTAATATGAATTGTAAAAAGTAAGAGCAGTAGAAGGGACTGACAGATCAGTCTGGAGGGCAATGGCTTGCAACTTAAATATGAAAGTGGAGTGCAGAGACAAGGGTCTCAGTGGAAGGGTAATCCTAGAATCAACATACATAGAGGCTCCACAAAAAAATAGATCGATACAGGTCAAATGTCAGGCTGCGACCAAAAAAATTGTTGTTATGGAAAGGGATTCAACAAACCAAATTCAAGCTACCACAGAGGAGCAAACAAGCAACAACCAACATGCCAGGAATCAGACATAGAGAGGGAACATCAAGGAAGAAGTTATCAGGCTACCTAGATAGTAGAGACCCCCAAGCCTTGAACCAGACATTTTCAATGTTGATATGAATTCAAATGAAACACCAGTCTCTACCTCAGAAGGCAACTCACTAATCCAGCAAGCTTGTGTAAGTGTGGAAACTTTTCTTCATTGACAAACTTCTCTCAAGAGAAGTGGGGGTATATGATGTAGATGGATCATATCAGTGCATAATGATGACCAAAGGGACCCTTTTGTCTCGTCCGCCTCAACTATGATAAATGGTCCACAATTCCCTCGAGAGGGATAAATAATTGCTATGACAGGGGGGGCTAGCCCATGTTTAGATTGTATATGTCATGCCAATCTAATTTCCATTTTTCCAACCAGTAGACGGCAATCCTGGAACAGTTATCATATGGATATGTATCCCAATCTTCCACTAATCTTCTATATTGTAAAAATAATCTCAAACATCTGGAAAAAAATATAAGGGAGGATGGTGCATTTAGACCCCTATACGAAAAAATAAACTAGAGGAAAATTTGTATTTGTTGCAGTAAAAATTGAGATCAACAAACCCCTTACACCTGAAATTTTTATCAATGGACAGATACAAATTTAACAACAAATGTACCTTATATTTGCAAGAATTGCACGACAGTAGACATGTTGAAAAAGAGTGTACCCATGCAAAAACCAAAAACAAGATACAAGATTACTCTAGAAGCACATGCATGTAACCCCACACACAAAACATTTAGAATGCTCGTGGAATGTTTGGTTTTGAATTCTCTAAACTAATCAATGTATCGTCCCAAGGTGGGAGCAAGACAAAACCCATCCCTCCATAAAACATGTCACGTTGTAAACAAGTTTCACTTCCTTGACAAATTAGATGAGGAAGAGGGTGCTGCCGACATAGAAGAAGATAACAACCTTGATTGCAACAACTCAAAATGATAACCAATAAAACCGAAAACAAGGTCCAAAAATACATAAAGCAAGGCACTAGGAGTACAAGACGGTTGTTCTTGAGGAGAAACATTAGATAAACTTCCACTAAAAGAAGTCATTGTTAGTATGGTACACATGCATACAAAGAACCGCCTAAAGAAAATAAAAAACATAGAAAGAATCGATTCCAAGAAAGAAAATGAAATGCATACATTAGTTATTCTGTAGGATAACATGATCTTCCAGTGCCAGTCATCCCAAGCCGCCACTATGGAGTCGAGCACTATTATTAGAGAGGTTCAACCAAGGGAGCTATATAGGAAACATCCCAAAAAGAAGAGTCACACATCATCACGTAGCCTGTAGTAGAGGTCTAGAAACACTCATGTTCTTACTGAAGAACCTACATTCCATTCTACCCAGAGGAAAGGAAAACCACTTATCCTAGGGAGGGATTTGAGAGTGAAATTTTACATTATATGTATCCTAATTACACTAGAAATCCTCAACACCCTCACAAAGAAGTGCATCACTAGGAATGTTAGAAGTAAAGGCATCCATGACAGACAACAGATTGTGAGAGATCTGGTTAATTCCTAGAAGCCAAATCTACTCACTATTCTAAAACTTTGAATCAACAGACACACCAGGACCAAAAGCTGTGACTTTGAACGATCTCATAGAGTTGAAGCCATCAAATTTTCCTACGAACTATGGGTCCTTTGTAAGGACAACACTTGGTATATGGAAATAATCTGAATCCACTATTAATACATACACTACTGTATCAAATTCAAAGAGTCTGATGACATTCATTTATGCTATCTTATAGATGACCAAGCTCTGACTATTTTTTGGGTAGCTTATTAACTTGGTGCAGTCATCAGTGAACCATGTTCAGCTGTGGAAGACTTCAATTCAATTATCAAAATCATTCCCTAACCCAAATTTGGATAATAAGGAATGGAGCTTCAACCTATATACTATTGGGGACTTTTCGGTGAAATCATCATATGATTGCAAAGGGAAAGAAACAACACAACATAGGAAACTAGAAAGATATATAGCAGTGAGCATCCCCAACCGCCAAAACATATTCATATGGAAACTTGAACATTGTTCTTTACACACAAATATGGAGCACATGAGAATTCATACACGACAGTTATATGATGATCTGATTTTATCAATCTCCTCTAAGATTAAAGAATAGTCCATTATCTGATCCACACTGATCATGTAATTAAATCTCCAGTCAAGCGCCTCTTGATTTTTGATATTTTAGAAGAAAGTTTTTTTTTCACTAGTAGCACTATCTATAGAGATCTATGGGATTTAGCTTTCAACTTTGTAATTTTTTATGTAATTGAAGCATTGATCCATCTACAGAGAATATTGATTACCACTAGTTACAAACATTAACGAAAATGAATTTACCAGCTGGTCCTCTTTTATTCATGGAATCACACCATGCAAAATTAGTTCCCAAGTTAGCAGTAGTGCATAAATTTCCAATTGAATGTTGAGTGCAAGACCAAGTTCCTTTATGCAAACTCATAGGAATATCCAAGTCAGAAAATACATGAGGTGTTGGCAGATCTGCAGACGAGGATGAATGACTTGGAGGGGCCATGCAGGGAGTTGGTGCCTTTGGCCTTCTTTGATAAAACTTCAAAGGAGGAGTAGGTGCAACTGTGGCATCTGGGAGAGCAATATCAACAGACAGAGGTAAATGACTTGTAAGATATAACCTGGTTTATTGAAAAAAAGCAAACAATGAGTAACAAAATGACTTGTAAGATGTAACCCATAGTATGATTGGAAAATAAGAGATTTTAACAAAAACAATATACATGTCATCTTTTATAAAAGAGCAAATACAAGAAGAAACAATACTATATGTTTTATCTAGAGCAAATACAAGTTGATTGAATATATCAACTTTCCTTTCACTTTCAAATATGAACCCAACAGATATAAAGAAGCTTGATTTAACTAGAAATTACAAATTAAGTGAAGAGATGAACAAGTAAGGAAGTGAGATAAAAGGGAACAGAGGGGGATATATATATATATATATATATATAATGAACTAAAAAAAAACCTCATTTACTTAATAAACACAAGTATCGTCCCCATGTCTAACAATCTTAGCAAGTAGGTCTGTGTTTTATAGAAAGAAGGTTCTTGGGTCAACAACTGACTATGACAAGAAAGAAAATAAAATCTATAGACCTTAAGGACCCTTATGCCCGTCATATGCCTCTTAGCATGGTATCATATTTGGCCTCCTCGTCCTTCTCAAGGACATTGTGGGTGGACATTCTTGATAACTAGGATGCACATACTCTTCCCTGGGGCTGTTGAGACCATCCTGGACTCGTGATGGATACATATACACATGGTCGACATAGTTCAGTCATGTCTACTTCTTTATGGCATGGGAACTCTATGGAAATGGCATGTGCACAATGTGGACATGTCGTGAGTCAAACCAACTCCCTAAAACAAGAACTGGTGTATGGAATTTTATTTAGTGTAGACTCGCTAACCCCACATATACATAGGAAAACAACTTGGTTTTTTCAGAACAATAGATATTATGACAATTAAAAGTTAGCTTAATAATTGTCGGACAACCTTGATAAATGTCTTGTCCATATATGTCTAAACATGACGGTCAATTATACTTGGAGAGCAATACAAATCCCAGCATTAATCAATTCATAAAAGAAGATACTTGCCTTGATGAGTACATAAATTTCACATGGCCCATAGTTTCTTTATGACCTACTAATGTATACAAAGAGGTCCTTAAATTCCTTAAATCATAGTGACTGGCCAAGCTTAGGAGGTAATTGTACAGAACAAGCATTTGCTTTACTTGTGAAGGTTCAGTGCTCCCAGCCTGTTTGGTATACCAAAATGAAAAAATTCCTATCATATCCATATCCATAGAATGACATATAACAGTAGTCCCAATGTGACATACTACAAGTGCAAAAGCATATTATCATGATTTATATTCAACAACTTGACAATACCATCATTAGTTCTGCTAGCTAACTTTGTAGAATCAACCAAAGAGAAGTAAACATACCGAGCTAACTTTGTAGGATCAACCAAAGAGAAGTAAACATACCAAACATGACTTTCCTTTGACAATCCTTCATTTCCACGTATATTTTTCCTCTAGCAGCATCCTACACCTAAAATGTGAAGCAACCTTCAAATAACATGAAGGGAACCAAATTGGTTGAGCATAATATACAAGTGCAGACCTAGACATGGTTTTCAAGTCACTGGAAGCAATTTGGCTCTTTTATAACTATTCCAGCAAACACTGCTATGCTTTGATCTACTCAACATATCAACTACAAGATAATGCATCATATATCTTTTAAATCCTTATGATACTGTTCTTGTGAAAGAATATTGGATTGAACTAATTCAATTAATAAAAGAGGTACAACCATGTCCTATATATAGGAGCAAGGAAGAAAACCTGAGATTAGGGGTAATGGAGCATCTCTCTAAGAAGAAGCAAGGCGACAGCAATAGAAAAAGATAATCGATGGTGATGACGAGATAAATAGCAGCAGGACAGCAATGTGGAGCAGCGGCCGGGGGCATATATTATGTCGCTCAGTTGATGTAGCACTTGGCCGCATCGGAGGAGATGATAATAGTCTCCTGCATGGCTCCGGAGATATTGCATGCCATGAGGCTGCATGCGGAGCCAAGTGCAGAGCCTCTCCATGACAGGCGGCGAAGGCTGGTGCTGATGACGTCAGGGCGGCCAGATTGTGGTAGCAGCACAACTAGATGATGATTGATGCTCCTATGCAGCTCCTATGGACCAGCAGTTTTGGTGGATTCCGTTTGCTGGCGGCGGAGGTTGCTAGTGAAGGTTACGCTGCTGATTGGCGACATCGGTTGATTGGCTGGTGGCGACCGTTACTAGTGGTGATGGATATTGTTGTTGGGTGGTGACCGACAGAAGCAAATTGTTGTTGGATGTTGTTGTCGGCGGTGGTGTTGCTTCTCTCATTGATGTGGCTGCTCCGGGGATTGGCGACAGTTGTGGCAAGCGGCGGTGACAATATTGTTGTTGGTCAGCGGTGCTCGTGCGGGACGTGGTGGCAGTGTGATGCGGCGGTGGGAGTGATGCAGATATCCGGGAAGGATCATGCCGGCATACGGAAAGAAAAATGTATTGTTAAGAAATGACAATAGATACGACCATGGAGGTCGGATATGTCTGGCGAGCAGCTGGCCTAAGCCATGGCAATGGAGGCGGCTGCCCGTAGGTGGAGGCACCCCCTCTGTTGCTCTCTCTAGGAGAGAGAGGTGGCGGATAGGGTTGCACGCTGGAGAGGAGAGGAAAGAGGGGTGGCGACTAGGTTAGGGTTCCCTAGGAGAGAATGTGCTCTGATGACATGTGATTGAACTGATTCAATTAATAAAAGAGGTACAACCCTGTCCTATATATAGGAGCAAGGGAGAAACCCTGAGACTTGGGACTCGAAGTAATATTAACGGAACAAGATACTAAAGGCCCACTAACTAATAAACATATTAACTAAATAGGCTAATATATACTTTTTGACGGTTATCTTTCTCAGTCTCTTGGATAAGTGTTTTCCAAGAACTAAAATCTAAGAAATTATCCTTCAATAAATCCCATGGTTTGTCTTCTTCACTAGACATGTCAGTAGCATCAGCGTACTGATTTCCACTCCAGCTTTTATTGACTTTCCCCACAGTTACAACAGAAATGCCATTTGCAAATACAACGTCATTAAATCTTCATGGCCAACTATAGGTGTAGGTTTCCCCGTAGTGTGCTTGAGGCAACTACAACAGTAGAGATGGTGATGTAGGTGGTGTCATGCTTAGTATGATCACCATGAGGTTAAGAATCAATGGTACAAGTATGAGGTGCCCTAGTTCTGGAAACCATTGATGAGTCCACAATGCCCCCTGGGTCACGTAGGTACTGGGTAACTGGGATAAGGATTGGTGGTGGTATAGGCAATGAAAATAGTGTAAATCTTCTATGTTAGGTGGCTAGTACTCGAGGGCAGCTGCAACAGAGACAAGAGTGATTATGACTTATGAACTCATATAATGTGTTACAATGGTATACAATAACTAAAATATTGTAATAAAAAAATTAACATCTAAACTATATAGAGGTAGTATCAGTTTTAATAATTAAATTCGGTGTAAACCTTCACATAAACCATATAACTCATACACCAGATTCTATGACACATTGTTGTTAAAATCAAAGTACTAATTCACTCTTAAAATGGATCCTCCATTGCATTGCACGTTACTAAAATTATATGTATCTGAAGATGGAGCTGAGAAACTGCTAGCAAGGACAAAACCTCTTGTATTCATCTTCATTTAAAGGGGGTCTCCTAACCCCAAAGCCAAATACCAAAGCTCTGCCTCGTGCTAATGGTAGGTCTCACAAACAATTGCCACTTTCTTCCCAACCCACATCTTGCATCCAGTTAATTACAAGTGTGCCAATAGTACTATTATCTGAATGCAAGTGAGAAACATGACTTTTGTGCATCTTCCTTCATGTCTTCTTTCCCTGATTCAAAAAGGTTGTGACCTCTTGGTAGTAGCAAAGGGAATGGGGAATCATTTTTGGTGCTACCCGACACAGTTGGCAAGTCTCATTTTTTACATTGTCTTCCCTTCAATCGGTTTCTCATAGCAAGGCACTCAGTCATTGGTCTTCAAACAAAATGCTTTAGCTTGAAAGGCAATTCAATTTCTATACTTCCTTTTAACAATTATATGTTGTGTCATTGTGATATGGAGACAAGTGCTATGTGTTGTCTATTTTCCCTAGCCAATAGATTGTTCTAACTAAGGATTGTCCATCATCTACGAGTCCATAGCATGCTCTTCACAACATCCACGCAACATGGATATTGCTAAAATTTGTTCTACGTAGTTCTATGTGTTGCCTAAATTTCTGAGTCGATAGGCTAATCTAACTAAGAACCACATATCATCATTGCAGTCCAGTAGCATGCTCTTCACAATGTCCATGTGACATGGGTGTTGCTAAGAAATTGTTCTTTGTTGTTTATTTCATCTTGGGAATACTGATGCATTGTTTGAATTCAGAAAGTGGTACCAAAGCCACATAAGTTCGGAAAACTATACTCTAAAATGGTTTACTCTACTATGATCTCTCCCAACTACGATAAACAACAATCGTAGCATCCTTGTTTTCTAAAAGAAAGAAAAAAATTGTAGCATCAGAAATTTTAATAACTTCAAGATGGGTCAACACATTAATTAGGTCAACTTTTTGGCTCTTCATCCTTGCGCATGTAATTGCAAATATTATTTAATTTGGTGTCGATCAGATCACATCCATACATGTGATGGCCGAGTTGGTTAAACACTTATTCTACATCTCTATGGTTGTTCTATTAACAACTGGAATCTGAATCACTAGAATCTTATTGCCCCTAGATGGATGACTGGTATAAGAAATACTAGGCTTTAAGATTATAACAGTTCTACAATATCATACTTGCGTTCAAATAAATCTGTACCATATGTTATCCTAACACCATCACCAGTAAATGTGTGTTATATAGCGCTAAACAGTACACAAGTACATACATATGCAAACAAATATAAGATAAAACGTACTTTCATAAACACTGAAAACTAAAACCACATGTTTGATGTGCATCCTTCAGTAGATAACACAAGGCGTGGTTAGAAAGGAGGAGCCAAACATGCATCTATGTACACATCCTGGCAATAATTGCTCTAGTTGAATCAGCAATCCCCATCTTTGTGTTCTCTTATACTAACATGCACTACAGACGCTACCTAGATTTACGTAAGTACCCTCTCTTTGGATATTCATTATACTACCACAATCAACTAAGCATTGTGGAAGCACGTCATCAAGTAGTCTATGATTCTCTTTAGGCTTAAGTATTCACACAAAGCTAGATATTGGTTAGTGTGAAAAGATATTTATAGAAAGGGTCCAGGTTGCTTCAAGCAAATATCAGGTATATCTGAGATAAGCATTAACAAGCTTATCTTATAATATGATATTCCATGCAGCAATCAATTTTATTGAGATGAATGCAATAGGGAAATAGTCCTAAGTTTACTATTTTTCTGGAAATCTAATTAGAATAATTTATTGCTTCTATCTGACATCTTGGATAGATCCATTCGCTCAAGAGTGTCCACATTTTTAAAACAAAAATTCAGAATAAGGTTAGAAGCATTAAAAAGTTATAATAAATGTATCAGAAAATGACCAAATGCAAGTATGTCATAAGTTAAAACATTTCAATATTCCTTGTTTTATTTGGCTTAAAACATACCGTCAATAGAAAAGTAGACATGGATAAGATAGACAATAGGACGTTATAGCAGAGCGAGCACATGCAGAAGATATATTAGAAAAAACATCATCTAGAAAAAAAATTCGTGTAATATTTTGTTTCCAAGTTGGGGTGTTCATCCTTGAGGGGACCATCGACGTCAAAAAAGAGCACCACTACCTGAAATATATTTCCTAATCAGATAATGCTCTGCCCTTCCACCTTGTACCCTGTGATTATGGTACTATATAGGATGCCGCATAATCTCAAACAAACGCCAGACACAATCCTATAAAATGAAACAATAGGGAGTGGGAGTCAAATGGAATGATATCCAATACTAAAATAGGCAACTCAACTCGCACATCTGTCTTCTTTTGCATGGGAAGGCTGGTTGTGTTTTTTTCTTGACCCTGAAATTCATCTGCCCCATCACCAAAATAAAAGAATAGTAGTACGAACCTCAAATATGTGACAACCGTTTTTTATTTGTTTCCCGCACTTTCTGGCGGCTATCACCTTAACCCTTCATCTTCTCGATATACGTTGCAACTGGAGGGGAATAGTGTGGCGTGAAGGAAAGGAGGCATCCACAAAGGAAGTAGAAAGGAGATATCTGGAGGTGAACTACACATATGAGGGGTATGCAGGAGACAGGAGATGAACGGAGGCTGTACAGAGGGTGGGAAGAGAGAAAATAGAGATGTTGATGAAGGAGAAATAGACGAGCATGCCAAGAAGGTAGAGCGAGTAGGAGACGGAAAAGTAAGTGCACAGAGGGATGAAGGAGGCGTGGGATGTGGGTAAGGGGAATGGGAAAGGCGATCGGGGAAGCGACTGTAATCTAGGGATTTCTAATTTTCTTGCAAGTGATACACTCTGCAAATGTATGTGTTGTCGTGCCAAAAAGAATAGGGATGTAAATTAGGCGGGATGAGTGGATTGTTTTGGTAAATTTTTGTTTGGGGTGGGAAAAATGGATGGAGCGAAAACATTTAACGACAGACTAACTATAGTACTTGAGATGGAAAAAATATGTTGTCGGCATTGAGTATAATAATAATGTCTAAGAAAAAAAGTTGTCATTTTTATTGTAGTATTAAAGGCAAAAAAATTAGCTCATCGCTAATTTTGTCGTTAATGCTCAAATTTCTTGTAGTGCTTGTTGTTAAACATATTTTCTTTACTTGCTTAGCATGCTAGAACTATACAATTTGCACAATTGCTTATGAAATACTCAATCTACTTAATTTGTTCATTGTTAAATAGTCTAATGTAATCAATAATTGTTGAGAGAGTTATATCTCTCGTCAGTACTGGGTCTCACCTTGTGGGTTACCACATCTTTTTATGTGGTCACCAACAACATGGTCAAGATCGTGCTATAGAAAAGGAGAAACCTGGTGATTAGTAGACATAGAAGATTGGACAGTTGTAGTTTTAGTAGTAGAGTCCTAATGTTGTCCCTGTACTCCCAGGTCCGGGTATGGGATGTGTTTTGTAGATGATATACATGTATCAACATGAGTTTTTGGGCAGTGTGCCAATGTTTGTAATGTATGCCTTGTACAAGTGGAATATCATTTTTGTATAGAGGTTGTGTCCTTAGCCACTAGATACAAATGTAAGTACCTGTTATGGCATATGAGTTATGGAAAAGATGAACCTTTATGTATATGTTTCATAGCATGCTTATAATGTTGAAATTGGTTTTAATTATTCTACTTTTCTGACTATGTAGTAGTTGACCGTTTATGTTTTGAGTAATCTTGTTTAGTGTGACAAGGTGTCACAGTTAATTTGGTATTAGAGCCGTAGGTTCACTAAGCCTATAGGGACATAGGACTTAGGTTTGAGTCTATTCTTACGTTATCCAATATATCTCATCATAGCTTATGCTTATGCAGATATATTTGGATGACACGAAGAATAAATAGAGAGTATCTATGTTGTGCCAGGAGGTGGTCATGCTAGGAGGCAGGCACATGATGAGAGAGTGCCAGAGTCGAGATCAGAGTAGCCCGTGATACCTCAATTTGACTGGAAACTATGACCAACCATGAGTTTCAGTCTATGTTTAGACAGATGATGGACACGATCATACATCTAGCAGACAGATCGCTAGCATCTCAAGCTAGGGCAGTCATCTCTAATTTGAAAGCCCAAGGTGTCAGGAAGATGTTTGAACATCTCAGACATGTCGGGGCGATCGAGTATGTTGGTACTTCAGACCCAGCAAACGTCAACATGTGGTTGAGTGAGATCAAGAAGGCGTGAAAGATTTTGAACATCCCGGATGAGGATGAAGTAAAGCATGTTGTGTACATGTTGAAGGGTAGTGTTGCAGGCCATTGGTGGGCTATAGAATAGGAAAAGAGGTCATGAGTTATGATAGGTTGGGAGGAGTTTTAGTAGGATTTTGTCAACCGATACTTCCCAGAGACATATCTAGAAGATAAAATATCATAGTTTGAGAATATTTGTCAGGGATCAATGACCATCAATGAGTATGAGTTGAAGTTTATGGAGCTTTTGAGCTTCTACCCTCACATGGAAGCAATATATAAGGAAAGGATTTGTAGGTTTGAGAAGGGTCTGAGTACGGAGTTGACTACAACAACATCAACTTTGGAGGATAGAGAAAGGTTTTCCACATTTATGGAGTCGATAAGACGGATTGAGAGATCTACTATAGAGAAGTGTGAAACTAACGCTAAGAAAAAACCATCTCAGATCCAAGATAAGTCTTATGTAGGCTTTAAGAAGTTGAGGTTTTCTTTGCCAAAATTGTAGCATAGGTTGACTTTTACTGAGAAAAGATCACATGAACCGTTACAATGGTCCCCGAGTAGAGGCAGAGGTCATAGTTTTCTACCAGTAGGAGCTCATAGCTCATCATCATTTTCAGTGATAGGGTCGTCTAGGCCATGGTATGAGGATAAAACCTATTTTAAGTGTGGAAAGTTTGGGCACATAAGGCCATATTGCCCTGTGAAGGATGAGAAAGTGACCTAGCAATCAAGGCAAAGTCAGTAGGGTTTGCAACAATGACACTTTAGCAGTAGTGGTGGTAGAGGACACGTACAAGAATCACAAGCAAGATCCTTTGGACAAGCTAGTAGCGGACATGGATGACAATAGGCGGAGGTTAGGTTCTACAGCATCAGCCAGCTGAAAGAAGTGGTCAATCCACGAGTCGTGACATGTCAGATGGAGTTATTTTATTCTAATTTTTCTTCTTCTTGTTTTGTATTTGTATTAGTTGACCCAGATGTGATGCACTCTTTTATCACCTAGAGGTGATAGATAGTTGTTATTTGCATGTTAGTCATAGATCTAATAGTCTTCAGCTAGAAACTCCATTAGTTGGATCTTCTAAGTTGTGGGAGGTGTGTTCTTTGTGTGTTATTTCTTTTTTGGGATGCATCATCTGAGTGGATCTTATGCCACTTGACATGCATAGACTCGATGTGATCCTAGGAATGGATACCTTGGAGAAGTATAAGGTGGTGCTATATTATAGTACCAAAGTGGTGACATTCCATAATGGAGATGTCTTTTGGATCTTCCAAGGTGACAGGAAAATTCTCCCTACATGTTTGGTGTCAGATATGACAACGGAGAGATTGAGGAGGCAAGGTTGTGAAGCTTTTCTGGCTCATGTTGTGGATACCAAGGCAAGAGGTCCTAGTATCCTAAAAGTGCCAATAGTGCGAGAGTTTGAGGATATTTTTCTTGAGGAGTTTCCTGTTGTTCCCCCTCTTAGAGAGATTGATTTTGAGATCAATTTTATTCCTAGAACAAAACCCATAGCATTGTAACCATACAAGAGGGCAATGACAGAAGTGCATGAGTCAAAGAAACAATTACAGGAACTGTTAGAGAATGGCATTATCAAACTGAGCACTTCCCCTTAGGGTGCTCCCGTGTTGTTCGTTAAAAAGAAGGACAATTCCATGAGGTTGTGTATAGACTACCTACAGTTGAATAAGGTAACAATAAAGAATAAGTATATGTTACCAAGGATTGATGACTTTTTTTATTAGTTGATAGGTGCCATTGTGTTTTCAAATATAGATCTCAGATCAGGTTACCATCAGTTGAGGATTAAGGTGGACGACATACCCAAGTCATCTTTTAGGACTAGGTATGGTCACTACGTGTTCATGGTTATGTCGTTCAGGCTAACCAATGCACCATCAGCCTTCATGGATCTAATGAATAGGGTATTTAGGTCCTATCTTGATCGGTTGAGGCAACACCTTTGACATGCGTTGACTTTGTTGAGGCAGCACCAGTTATATGCTAAATTCAGCAAGTGTGAGTTCTAGTTGTCTGAGGTGTCATTTCTAGGGCATGTCATATTTGCTGAGGGTGTTTGTGTAGACCTTAAGAAGGTGGAGTATTTTCTAGAGTGGGAGCAACCCAAGACACCAACAGAGATTTGTAGTTTCCTAGGTTTGGCATGTTCATCAAGGACTTTAGTTCTATAGTGTTACCCCTAACTAGGTTAACTAGGAAGAATGTTCCTTTTTCTTGGGATGATAAGTGTCAGCACTCCTTCCAGCGGTTGAAAGAGAAGCTGACTAGTGCACCGATGTTAGTGCTACCAAAGTAAGGGAAATGCTACATTGTCTTTTGTGATGCTTTGAAGAATGGGTTGGGATGTGTACTAATGCAAGACAAACATGTGATTTCTTTTGCTTAGTGACAACTTAAGAAACATGAGGAGAATTACCCAACACATGACCTAGAACTTGTAGAGGTGGTTCATGTCTTAAAGATTTGGAGGTACTACCTATATGGAGAAAAGTGTCATATCTTCACCGACCACAAGAATCTGTAGCATATCTTTTTGAAGGAGTTGAATACTAGGCAGAGTAGATGGATGGATCTAATCAAGGATTATGATTTCAAATATATTACCATCTAGGGAAGGCAAATGTTGTAGTTGATGCATTGAGTAGAAAGTTGTCTTCCTCGTCATCTACAGACAAGGCATAATTATATTCCTTGGTGTGCCATAAGCGAGACATGTTGGTGTCTCTTCGCCATCTGAATGTATAGTTGGAGGCTTCCTTGTTGGCACAATTACATGTTAAATCTACCTTAATACAATAGATCTGTGATGCACAATAGAAAGATGTTGTGATACAAAATATTCGATCAAAGTTTGACAGTGAGAAGCATGATGTCTTCCATGAGGCAGATGACAATACAATTTGTTTTCACAACAGGATAGTGGTTCCTGATGTTGAAGGGTTGAGGAATATGGTACTTGAGGAGGCTCACTCCTTGATGTACATGATGCATCTTAGAAGTACCAAAATGTGCCATAATTTGAAGGACATGTATTGGTGGCCAGGATTAAAACTTGATGTGCTAGAGTTTGTCCAGTTTGTCAGTAGGTTAAGGTTGAGTACCAGAATCCTGCATAGACAATGCAACCTTTGTCGATACTGCAGTGGAAGTGGGATCATACTACCATGGACTTTGTGATTGGTCTTCCTAGGAAAACTAAAGGACATGATTCCATATGGGTGATAGTTGATAGATTGACTAAGTCAGCTCACTTCCTTCTAGTCAAGACAACATTTACAATAGAAAAGTTGGCATAGGTATATGTTGACGAGATAGTATGTTTGCATGGCATACCAGTAACTATAGTTTCTAACAGAGGTCCACAGTTTATAAGTTAGTTTTGGGAATGCCAGTGTACTACGTTGGGAACACAATTGAGGTTTAGTACAAATTTTCACCCACAAAATGATGGCCAGACTGAAAGGACTATTCAGATTTTGGAAGATCTTTTGAGGGCATGTGTGTTGCAATTTCTTGAAAGTTGGGATGTGCACTTGAGCTTGATAGAGTTTGCTTATAACAACAACTATTAGATAAGTATATATATGGCACCTTGTTAGGCCTTGTATGGGATACGTTGTTGGTCTCCACTCAGTGGGTATGAGGCAGGTGAGTATCAACTTTTAGGTCCTGAGCTTGTTCAGCAAACTACATAGAAGATTAAGGTGATACAACAGTAGTTGAAAGTAGCCCAGGACAGACAAAAGTCTTATGTAGATAACCATCACAGACCACTAGAGTTCCAAGTTGGAGACAAAGTATCTCTCAAGGTTTCTCCTTAGAAAGGTGTGCTAAGGTTTGGTAAGATGGGTAAGTTGAATCCTAGGTTTGTGGAACCATACCCTATCTTGGCTCGTGTTGGAAAGGTGGCATACAAGTTAGAGCTACCGGTAGAGCCACACATATTGCACAATGTCTTTCATATCTCCATATCGAGGAAGAATCATCCAGATATAGAGCAAACAATCCAGCCAGTAGAGGTTGAGTTTGATAAGGATGTTTCTTATGTTGAAGGTCCAGTGTTGATCCTGGATAGGATGAAAAAGTCAAAGAAGAAATCTATAGTGTTAGTGAAGGTCTTGTGGCATCATTTTGTCATATAATAATTCATGTTGGAGTTATAATATGAGATGTATAGGAAGTACCCAGCTCTCTTTGTGTAGGATTTTGGGGGCAAAATCCCTGTAAGGGGTTTATAGCTGTAAGACCCCTAACCTCACTTAAATGGTTGAACATAATTAATCATCATAATAGGGTGCTTAAAACCTTAATTAAACCTTTTGATATTCTTTTTTATCAGGTGACAAGCTTAAGTTTTAAATTTGGTCCAATTTGGACACTGTTTGAGTAAGTTATGCAATTTTGTGCACATTTTGGACTATATGTAATTTGCCCACATCTAAGGTTTTACTTGCAATTTGTCACATTATTTATGTTTCTTAGGTGTTTTCTCTTCATTATTGATCTTGTTAGGCCATGGGACACCTATTTGTACCTTGGTTTGGTGGTGTTTCTCTACTAAGGTGAGTTAGGGTTTACCCCCTTTGTAGATGAGCTACCTTTAGAGGCTATGAACCGATGGTCCCCCTATTTGGTGGACAACTAATGGCCACCACCAGGTGGTGACAACTGATGGTCATCTCTAGAGGTAATGGGTCGATGGTTTTCTTATTTAGGTCCACTTGGACTGATGGTTCACTTAAAGGAGGTGACCAACTGATGGTTTGTCACTTAAGTGACTAGGGTTCCAAGGAATAGATGGTTGCCACGCTTGGAAAATGATGGTTGTCTAGGATATCCAACAACCTATGGATAATAAGGTCTCCACCACTAGTGGAGATGCTACTTTCATGTCCATGTATGCTCTAGACCATGGACACATGGAAAAGCTACTAGGACACCTCAAGCTTTTTCTTCTTCTTTATCCATAGCTTTATATACCTATCCTTTAGCTCACAAATGAAACCTTTGGATCCTTATCTCTCCTTACCTATATATAGATTTGTCTTTCCCTACTTGGTGGCAAACAGGGTGTCCAAGGTTGAAGAAGATAGCTGACCTTCTTGTTGGAGCATCTAGAGTTCGGATCTACCCTCATCTAGGGTACATGGAGCTTTCTTTGAGTGTTCTTGACCTAATCTAGTAAGTTTCTCTTTCTCTCCTTCATTTTTCTTGATTTTCTTCTTACTCCTACCTTCTTCTTGGATAGAAGCATGGTTTTCCATGGTAAAGCTTGCTCTAGAGCTCAAAGAACTCATCTTTCTTGCTCATTATGCCTGGGGTTTTCTTTCCTTGTGAAGAAATATCTACTTGGTCGAGTTCAGACCATAAATTAAGGCTCTTCTACCTTGTTTGCTCAAGTTTTCTTACTGCTTTGAGCCTAAACTTCTTCCTAGAGGAAAGTTTCATAACCCTCTTCACATTTATTACTTACTACAAGCTTGCTTGCTCAAGTTCTTGCTCTAAAACGAATATCTAAGCATATAGAAGATATCTTTGCCTAGGGTTTCGATTTTAATGTTGATTATTGATTAGTATCTAACCATAGATGGACCTAAAACCATGTGTACGACCTTCCTAAGGTAGAGGAAGACTTGGTTCTTGCTTACATGTCAACTGATGGTGCTTAGTACCTCTAAGCCAATGGCTTATACTTAGCTTTTTAGGTTGTTTTCTTCCTTATGTCACGAACGATGGATGTCCTTATACTAGAGCCGATGGAGTTTCCTTTATGACAACCGATGGTGACAACCAATGGTGACCACTGATGGTGTCAATCGATGGTCACACCTTAGGCAAGTTTTGGACTCTTTTGGAAGCTCAACAATTGATTATTTAGTGCCCTAAAGATGACATCAACCGATGGAGGTAGTAGCTTCATATCCTATGGTTTTCTTAATTGAATGAGTCAAAGGTTAGACACATCCTTCAAACGATGGTTTTGAATGAAGAGCCTGACCCAATGATTAGGATTTGATACTTCAACATCCAATAAGTTTTGGGTGAAGCCTACAATGTAATCTTTTGATTCTAACGATGAGATTTGGTGGTTCAATGCCCTTAACTTGTTGTCTTACCTTTGCCCTCATATGAATACAATTGATAATCACTATAATAAGTGGATGTGTAACCCTAACGAGACATAGCTTGTTGCATGTAATCTTAATGTAATTATGTGATGATGATTGTGTGTAACCAGTCTTTTTGAATGATTACTTTAATAATGGAATACTCTCTTATTATTGTTGTAACCTTAATATGGTGCTATCTAAACATTATAGTTCCTTGATTTGTTAAAAATTACATACCATATGTGTGTTGATGAAGTGTTGAGCCTTATTCTAAGGCATAGAAAGATAATGATGAACTTGCAGGGATTGATGTGATGGTCTTAATGACCTTTGGCATGGTTGGATCCTAAAGGAAGTGTAATCCTCTTCATATCATGTGATGGTATAATGGCTAGTATAGTCTCATTAATGGCAGTAAACAATATCATATGATGTTGTGATTTAGATTTACATCTCAAACATTTTATATCTTCTGAAGTTGCAATACTTATACACTTGCTAGAAATGAATTTGGGTTTGAATGACCATTTGTATGATGCAGCCTTAATTCACTCAATTGGAAATGATTAAGCAAGTGAAACTCTAATAATGTACTGCCATGTGCCATAGATCCATCTTTAGTGTCAAAACTTGTTGGATGGTGAAATGAGTATTCCTAAGGGAAACCCAAAGTTGCATACATAATATGTGAATATGCACATGTGCAATTGAAAATACATCCTTGACATCCTGATTCCAAGGTTGTTGAGAGCAGTTAAGGCTATGCCTCAAATACTTATGAGATATGATGTGGCTGAGTACATTGTGGATGTATCTTAGGGTGCAGGGTTTTGCTTGCATACCCTGGTGTCTAGTGTCGTGACCTCTACCAAGGGAAGACTAGTTGTTATTAACTTTACTATTGTGTCGATGTATTTTGACCCGTACTGGCCATACATAGTTGAGATCTTAGGATTCTAGCTCTCCTAGATCTTATACATAATTGATTTTGACTTCATGGTGGTCAGTTGGACTTTGAGTGGTATAATAAAAGATATAATACAAGTCGTGTAGTATATTTGCTAGGGTTAAATATGCTTCACATTGGATGTTAGACCTTGCCATGTCTTTAATAGTACACAATTGTTATAAGATACAATCCTATGAAATATGTATAATTATCTGATAGAAGAAATAGTTTTATCTATTTCCTGTATATATTCTAATAATCATACTTGTTGTTAAACCTATCTACTTAACATGCTTAGCATGCCAGAATTATCCAATCTGCACAATTCGTTATTAAAAACAAGTCGTGTAGTATATTTTCTAGGGTTCATTATGCTTCACATTGGATGTTAGCCCTTGCCATGTCTTTAATAGTACACAATTGTTATAAGATGCAATCCTATGAAATATGAATAATTATCTTATAGAAGAAATAGTTTTATCTATTTCATGTATATATTCTGATAATCATAGTTGTTACTAAACCTATCTGCTTAACTTGCTTAGCATGCTAGAATTATCCAATCTACACAATTGTTTATTAAATACTCAATATACTCAGTTTGTTTGCTGTTAAATAATCTGATGTAATCAATCACCGTTGAGAGAGTTATATCTCTTGTTGGGACTGGGTCTCACCTCATGAGTCACCACATCTTTTAGGTGGTCGCTAACAACATGATCGAGATTGTGATATATAAGAGGAGTAGTGTGATAGACTGATCTTTTGGAATTGATAGATACTAAAGAGATAATGGAACTTGTGTTTGAGTTATAATTTGAGAGTTTCAAATGCTTGGATGAAGTTTGGAGGTCATAGAATATGGATCGTATCCTTAATGTTCCTCGGTATTTATGTCTCTTTTGATGAATTAACTGACTGGTCAAGAAGTGACTTTTTTCTTTAGTGAAATGAAGCTTGAGTTATAATAAAGGTATGGTTAAAATTTGGTAATGTCTCGATGTTCCTAGAAGAAATTATTTAGGCATGAAAATGATTAAATATGTGTACATTGATATATTGATTAGCAAAGATAGGATCTTTTGGAATAGATCTTGCATTGTGGGAGATGTCACGCTGCCCTTGACATTGTGTAAAAGGCTAGGCATTACTCTTTCTACCACAGATTCACTAGGTGGCCTTGTCTTAACCATGTGTATGGGTAGAATCCAACCACTCGCAATGTCTCCCACTTTGCAGTTGTGTAGTTGACGTGAGGAGGCATGAAACCATGATCGCTAATCGTGGGGTGATAGGGGCGGGGAACTTAATGTTCCTTGGATGACTGATATGTGCAACTCTGACACTCATTGCATGCGTGAGGTAGCTGGAAAAAGAAAAGGAGAAATGGAGGAGTCAGGAAAAGCTAGAAGCCTAGAAGGCGGCATAGGAACTCTAACATTCATCACCTTTTCAACCATGTTCTCCCACGGTGGTGAGACCAGGAGGAGGAGCCCATAACCTGTATCTCCACCCCTTTGTACCATCGAGATGAGAGGGAAAAGAATAGGCACACAGTGTTTGATTGTGAGTACGGAGGTACTAGTAGGAGCTCTAGCAAACTCCAATTTTGAGTTTCGAAGCAGAGGCCTTGTTTCCCCTTTTGCTCTGTCGCGGCAGTGCCGGTGGTGGTAGGCTCAGACGTGGGATGATCTTCAACCACTGGAGGATTGCACCCTTGCTTCTTTGAGCCTACGAGATGCCAAGGTGGATTTCATGGCGGTGTGGAGCACAACCATAGGAGGCGTCAGCGATTATCTAAGAGGTCGATAGTGCTGGAGAGTAGGATATCGGGGTGAGACAGAGCATCTTTGCTCTATTGATCGGTTGCTGGAGTAGATCCCTCCATGCGGCACTCCCTCACGGACTGAGAACATAATGAGACCTGAAGCGGAACCTGGAGCCAGGTGGGTGACCCCATCTCATCACGAGGAGGTGGAGGTCCACGACGGCGGACATGAGTGTGGCTCGCGCTGGGGCAGTGATCTGGAGCAGGCCGGAGACTGGATCCCTTGGTGGCGGTGGCAGTTCACGGACTCGAGACAGAGACCCAGCGGCGCCTACGCTGAGATGGAAAACGAAAGATGGAGTGACCGGTCCAGTCCCGGTTCACTCAGATCAGAACTAATCCAACTAAATCCCAAAACAAACCGCCGGATCAACACAGGCCAGGAGAAGGAGGAGTTACGCCTCTCACTGGCCACGTGGCGGGACATGATTCACCAAAAAAGGTAAATGTTCAATAAATGCCCAGATATTGTATAATTGATAGAAACTAGCAAGTTTATTAGAAAATTACAAATAAGGTACGAAAATTATCAGAAAAATGAGTAGAACACAATGAAAGTATAATATCAGGATATTTATGCTTTAATATCAGTGATATCATGTAAGATGATTTATACTTGTTTCATGAGTAATAAATATCAAACAATGTTATAAAATTATGGAAAAATGTCAGTAAGTCTATAATCATGTTTATAGTGCATATGATGTCAGATATGGTCATGTCGATGCACGAAAGCATATAATTTGATTAATATGGCTAATTAGGGCTAATAAAACTAAAGATGATGCAATTAATACATGCATGCTCAATAAATGATGAGATTTACATAAAACCCCCCATATCTGTAACTGGAAGATAATATATATATCTGAGATCAGTTATATACACGAAATTCATGTTATATGAAGAGCACCCTTAATACATGTGATGTAACCCTAATATGGTTAATGAATGTGACATAATGTTAAATATGTTCACATAATAATGTGAAACATGAGTATATCCAGTTGATGAACTATAATCTAGAATATGACATCAGTAATATAAATATAAGGCAAGAATATAAGTAATCATGAAAATATCATAATGAGATAAGCAAACCCTAATATAAACATGACTAGGGTTAAGATGAGGTGTAAGATGATGAGAACCCGATGATAGTATGTGATCTTATCTTTATCAGGGTTTGACCTGGGATACATAGTTGACATCAGGAATGTGATATGTGATTAGGATATCTGTAATCAAGGTACGCCATTACCTCTTTCTTGGCTTATTATACATTATGCTTGTGTTATATGGTAGTAAAGACTTGGCATATGGTATTGATTGAAATGATTCTCTTGTATGATATGTTGCTGGAATTTCCATATTTATGACTATAAACACCTGCAAACATAATATAGATGTTCCATCATAATATAGCTCATAAACCACTTGGTGGTAGAGCGCATGCATAATGATCACAAACCACTTGGTGGTAGATCATATGATGTTTGTATAATGATCACAAACCACTTGGTGGTAGATCATAAGGCATAAATACGTCAAAGCCACTTGGTGGCAGACGCACGAGATATATGATGGAAATGTGCTTAAAATATATGTGTTCTCTTTTGCTAATGAATATCTTTGTGCAAGTATATGCTTTTCTTATATTCTTCTGTTACTGCCAAGTATTAGTTTTATCTTATTGCCAAGATATGATGAGAGGTATATAAAAGACACGTAGGTGTACTCAGTACAATGTTCTTGAATATTGTGCTAACGTGTACCGCATGAAATCTTTTGTTTAGGTTGTGGTTATGCTCTTGAAGAACCAACATAGTTGAGAGTTGTGTGGTGAGTTGATGTACAGGTGGACCTGTTGTCTTAAGATCTTGTAGTTTAGTGGTAGTACATGTATATGTATAAGTTTGTTGTTCAATATGTAATATCAAATGTTGTAACCATTCATGTTGTAATTATATGTTGAATGGTGAACATGTGTGTATGGTTTTATTATTGTTCATGTACATGTGCTATTGATGATTTCCTTATGACTTCCTCTGATTTTATTCTTCTTAGCCTAGTGTGTGGTGTTTAAATTGAGATTCTCACTGAGGTGAGGGTTTCAATTTGGACGTCACACATCAAATTAAGTTTTAGAAAATCCGGGGATGTCACAGGTGGTATCAGAACATGAACAATAGCAAAGCCTGACATTTGATCACTATGCAACTTAAAATAAAAGAACCTTGAACCTTAATAATCCTTATGGTTAGATTAGTCATCTTTTAGAGACTAGATCTGACCTAGCCTCTAGGTTAGCACCTAGATGTCAGAGAACTAGGTCTAGACTGGTGCTTGTTGAGTAGCAAGTCCTTAGATGTCATTCTTTCCTTGTAGTGTAGCAGTATGGGACGTTGCACTATTTGGAAATGACTTGCATCAAGGGAAGAGAAGCTTTTTAGACATATTGTGCACATTGTCTAGAGTATCTGCACTAGTCTACACCATGTTCTCACCCTTTTGACTAGTTTTCATGGCACTGTACTGTCTACTATGTGTGGGACACTCGTTTTCTGGATTTGGTTTTTGATTCCAATCGGATTGAACCTTGATAGTTTTCTCTGACGCTTGTTTTACCAGAGAAAACTATATAATATTTTATTATATATATGTATTACAAAAATGTGTCCCCACACATGTACGAGTAGGAGGTGGTTGTTGGATCGATGGGCTCTAGAGGGGGGTGAATAGAGCTACACACACTTCACAAAATCGATTAGACCACCAATTTAATTGGAGTGCAAAAACTAATGCGAGCAGCAATTTGATATCCTATTCTAGCATACAAAGCAAGGATAAGAGATAATGAATATCATGTACTTGGACAGGTGGTTTAGAGTGGTTCCACGTCCTAAACTTAGGAGCGATGTCAGTCCACTACCTAGAGTTGGTCAGACTCTAGGATTTGCAACTTGGTCCTCTTATATATCACGATAAGATTACAAGAAACATAAACCACACAACCAAGGGCTTAATTACACAAGCTAAGATCTTCTACCTATCCAAGGACTTACCCACAAAGCGAGATTCTTCAGCCTTCTACAAAGGACTTACCCAATCTCACCTTTGTCTTCAGCCTTGCAGGAATTACCTATCTTGCTTGAGCTTGCCTTGCACCTCTCCTTCACTTGGAGAGCTTGCCCACGTTTTCCCTTCACCAAGGGATCTGGAGCAACGATCAATCTTCACTCTTGAAGATCATCAACACATCTTCTCCTTCACTCAGAGAAGAAACAGCAGCAACTCCTCTTTCACTCGGAGAAGTAGCTTCAATCAATCTTCTATTTGATTTGGAGGTGGGAAGAAAGAAAGGAGAGCTTTACATAGCACAAAGGATAGCTCTCATACACAAGGACCTATCTCACTCACGAAATTGTCTTGAAGGTAGAGAGAGAAAGGGGCTCAAGGGCTTGGAACACTCTCAACTAAGCTAGAACCAAGTTTGCAATGGAAGAGCAGCTTGGAATGAAGTCCAAGGGGTTCTATTTATAGTTGAGGGTGGCCCTTTATGTTGTGGGACACTTGGGTGCATAAGTGGTCATTTTTCCTTCAAGAAAATGGCTATATTTTTGCCCAAAACAATTCACCAACGGTCATATTACTTTTTCTGCAAACTCCGTACAGTGCAATCGGTCGAGTATCAATGGGTGTAACTCGACCGATCAGGTAGCAGGCAATCTAATATTGAATTGATCGGTCGAGTTTGTCCTGAGGAAACTCGACCGACCATTTCAACTGGAATGGCCTACTACCCAATCGGTCGAGTTCTATGAGTGCACAACTCGACCGATTGCAATCTTCAGGAAATCGACTCAGGATGATCGGTCGAGTTCCAGGGTGGAAAACTCGACCGACCTAGTGCCTGAAATGGATTTTATAATTTGCAATAAAAGTGATTAGCACTTGGTGAATTTTGTTCCAAACAATTTTCTCTTCTAAGTTACAAGCATATACATCGTTACAAGTGATTACATTTATGTTATAAGGTGATTTACATGGAAATCCTAAATTGCACACTTGTAGTCAATTTGGCTTGCACTTGGCCCATTCTAGGGCTTGTATATGTGATCCTTTTCATGTACCTAATGTCTGCAAACAATCTTTAACGCACATGTTAGATACATATGAATGGAATGGTTAAGTCATTATCAAAATATAGGTAATGTACAACCTCTAGGTCAACATTCTCCCCCTTTTTGACAATGACAAACCATTCCTCAAACATATTGAAAAGGATAAGAAAATTAAACCTTTGCCTTGTGAATTAGGGGGATTCATGATAAGAACAATTGGAATTGCTCCCCCTCAATTTATGCTTCCTCTCATCTGCATGTTAGGTTTTCTATACATAGCAAAACCAATATCCATGTAATATGTAATCCCTTACATGTCATATGATCAATCAGCAAATTTACAAGAAAAGGATCACTTAGGCAAGAAAGCAATTGTATTATCACCATAAAAACAATATGATTGAGTTTCAGACTATGAGATATTTCTCCCCCTTTTGACATTATCAAAAAGGAAGGGGGTGTAGAAGAGAAAAATCTAGGTCTTCTCCAAGACTCAACCACACATAAGCAAAAGATGATAAACAACAGTGTAAAGGCATATAACATACAACCACAGAGGAGAAACATACAATCCAAGTCAGAATCAAAATATAGCTCATCAAACACAAAGTAGAAGATAACACGGATGAAATAGCCAAAGTGTAGCAATGATATTCCAACTCAGACATATGTGCTCATAAGCGACTACAACCATAAAAAAAAGCGAGAAAACAGAGAATAAGAAAATAGTACCGCTCAGACTAATGTGCCAGGATGTTGCTTATACAAAAGAGTCTAGAAATATATATAATAGACATGCTAGACTATAATCTAAGACAACCTCCTAGACATCTAAGCTATCTATGTCAACTGTGTCCTCGTCATCGCCGGGGTTGTAGTCCTCATCACCATCCGAAGGCGGGGCAGTTGTGCCAGCAGCAGAACCACCACCATCATCGCCATCCTCGGTAGAAGAACATCACCATCAGCATCATCAGCATCCTCGTCGGCATCCTCATCGGCATCCTCAGCCTGGTCGGGCATCTCCTCGTCAGCAGGACCAAAGGAGCGACCGGGCCAGCGGGCATTCTGCTCAGCCCACGACATGCCAAGAGCTAGAAGCTTCTGGGCCAGCGGGAAGGACGGAGCAGAGTCCCCCAAGGAAGCGAGCAGAGAGGCCAGGGGGTCAGCAGGTAGCGGTAGATATGCAGGAGTAGAGCTACTGGAGGGATACTGAGGTGGAGCAGCAGTGGAAGGCTCGGCAGCAAACGGTGGTGGAGCAGGAAAGTAATGCTCATATGCATAGGAGGCATAAGCACTACTCGGATATGGCTGGTATGCTGGGTAGGGTGAAGAGCAGGATAGGTTCATGGTAGACATGATCGAACACAAATCCTGATGGAGGTGATCCTGGACCTGTCGATTGTACGCCTGTTCATGCATCATGTAACCCAGAAGGGTTTCATTTGATGCTCTGAAAGACGCACGGCTAGGGCGAGGGTGGGGTTGTGGGGGTGGAGCCTGGGTGGAGGTGGGAGGGGCACCAGAAGCAGGGGCGGAGGTAGAGGAAGAGCCAGAAGCACCAGGGGCAGGCACAGACTTTAGAAGAGTGGTTTCACTAATGCACACTCCCTTTCGAGCAACCGGGTAATGGAAGTCGGAAAAGAGTGATTTGTCAGTGGCGAACTAGAAGAGACCACAGATCAAGGCTGGATAGGGAGGGTGGGTGCCCTTGGTGTTCTTGCCTTTGTCAAAGCAGGTCATATGATGAAGAATGTAACGAGCCCACTTGACACCTATGTTGTTCAACAAACAATACATCAAAACCGCTGTGTTTTCCGCAATATCTGTTTGATTTCGCTTTGGATGGATGTTGCAGTTAAGCACAAGGGCTAGGATGCACTTTCGAAGGTCAAGGGAGGAGGAGGGAAGGGTGGACCGCTTCTTATAGGCCACGTCAGGCTTTTTCAAATATCGATGATTATCCGGTAAAGTCAATTCATGATGTTTGTAAAAGGCTTTCGGGTCTAAAAGATCAAAATACTTGTCATAGCCCCGGCGTCAAGTAGTGGTTTCTTCATCTCCGGCAAGATAGAGATTGAAAGTCTCCTCGGAGAGTTGAAACCGACGATCGGCGATCATCGATGTTAGGACTATTTCGGTATTTGGCGGGGGAACAATCAAATCATAGTTCCAGCGTAGATTAGCATAGAACTCGTGAACTGCTTTTGTACTAGTTAACTGATTGTTGAAGCAGTCACTCTCGATCGCAAGGGCGGAAAGGTTGTGATGTGCAAGAAGTTGTGCAAAGGAGTTGATATGGTTTTGAAAATGAGTTGGACCAACTAGGGGGCGGAAAGGAAAAGGAGACCTAGGAAGGAGATCCTTATACCTATTGACAGCCTCGAGAGATACAAACGTAGTGTTATCAAAAGGAATCAACCGTTGGGTCGAGGAAGAAGTTGGGGCATTGCTAGGGGTGGGTCGTTTTCTCCTGTGGGAAGCCATGGAAGCAAAAGCAAGAGAAGAAAACGTGCACACAAGCAAAACGAACCTCGAAACCCAACAAACACAACCGTCGCCCGGGAAGGTCAGGAGCAAGCTGCTAAGGCACCCTAGGGCTGGGAACGGGGAAGGGTTAGGGCTAGGGTGGAGAGCACGGGCCAAGAGAAGAGGAATCGGTCGGCTATTTTCTAGTTGCAAGGGAAAATAGTCGGCCGATCCTAAGTTTTAAGTTGGCGCAGCCCGTCGATCGGTCGAGTTCTGAGACAGGACAACTCGACCGATCGGTCCACTGAAGAACATCTCTCGGGTCCTGATCGGTCGAGTTTTCTGGGCTGAAACTCGACCGATGGCAACCTGACCTAGCAAACTAAAACTTAGATTCTAGCCACATACATGCCTATTAAATTTATTTTTCCATTCTATTATGCATAAATAACATACCTAGGCACATTTTGCTCATCATTGGGCACTATTTAGCGATAAAACGCGAAATTCAGTAAAACCCCAAAAAACAAGCAAAAACTAGGCATATTGATTGGCAAAATAAGCATAAGCAAGCATGTATAGGCAACATAAGGTGAAGAATGACATGATCGAGCATATAGGATAGAGATGACTAGCTAGATCACATAGCAATATCATTTAAATCAATAATGAGCAGTTTAGATCGAATAAAGTTAAATTGATCTCTAGCTAGAGGTTTTGTAAAAATGTCCGCCAACTGATTTTCCGTGTCCACATGTGTGATATAGATATCTTTCTTGGCAATGTGATCATGAAGAAAATGATGGCGAACCTCTATATGCTTAGCTCTACTATGCAATATAGGATTATAAGAGAGGTTAATTGCACTAGTATTGTCACAATAGATAGGAGAAGCATCAAAAAATATGTTAAAGTCTTGGAGCATTTGCTTCATCCATAGGACCTATGCACAACAACTCCCGGCTGCGATGTATTCAGCTTCGGTAGTTGATAATGCCACTGTGCTTTGTTTCTTGTAGAACCAAGACACTAAGCATGGTCCTAGAAGGAAGCAAGTGCCACTTGTGCACTTTCTATCAATCAAACACCCTGCATAATCCGCATCACTATATGCCGTAAGAGTAAAATCCCTTGATTTAGGATACCATAGACCAAAATTTTGAGTTTTGGCTAAGTACCTCAAAATTCTCTTAACAGCAGTGAGATGTGACTGCTTAGGGCAAGATTGAAAGCAAGCGCACAAGCCAGCACTAAACATAATGTCAGGTCCAGAGGCAGTTAAATAAAGTAAACTTCCTATCATACCTCTATAGAGCTTCTCATCTACCTTTTCACCTTCTTCATCTTTATCAAGTTTGGCGGTATTTGACATGGGTGTATCCATCAGCTTCATGTTTTCCATCCCAAAGCACTTGAGTAATTCAGTTGTGTATTTGCCTTGGTTGATGAAGTTTCCTTCCTTTGTTTGCTTGATTTGAAAGCCGAGGAAGAAGGTCAACTCACCCATCATGCTCATTTCAAATTCACTCTGCATAAGAGAACTAAACTCCTTGCAAAGATCAAGATCAGTCCCGCCAAAAATGATATCATCCACATATATTTGAATAATAAGAAAATGGTTAGAAGTGTGTTTTAGAAACAAAGTAGAATCAACTTTGCCCATGACATACCCATTATCTAACAAAAAGTTCTTTAATTTCTCATACCAAGCTCGAGGTGCTTGTTTGAGTCCATAGAGAGCTTTTTGTAGCAAATAAACATGATTGGGTAATTTGTCATTTTCAAAGCCCGGAGGTTGAGCAAAAAATACTTCCTCCTCGATTGTACCGTTCAAAAACGCACTTTTAACATCCATTTGATAAAGCAAGAAATTTTTATAACTAGCAAAAGCAAGTAGCATACGGATAGATTCTAATCTAGCAACAGGAGCATAAGTTTCATCAAAATCAATACCTTCCTGCTGGTTGTAACCTTTTGCTACTAACCTTGCTTTGTTCCTTACCACTTTTCCTTGCTCATCAAGCTTGTTGCGGTAGACCCATTTGGTGCCAATGATCTTTCTATCATTTGGTCTTGCCACTAGAGTCCACACACGGTTCTTCTCAAATTGCTCAAGCTCTTCTTGCATGGCAAGGATCCACTCATCATCACCAAGGGCCTCTTTGATGTTCTTTGGCTCTAGTTGGGAGATGAAGGCACTATCTGCTTGTTCTTTGTTGTGAGCAGCTCGTGTCCTCACTCTCTCAAACGGATTGCCAATGATCAACTCCTTGGGGTGATTCTTTGCAAAGCGGGGAATGGGATCCTTCTTTTCTTCTTCTTTTTCTTCTTCTGCAACTTGCTTGCCTTTGTCTTTGATGTTGAGATCTTTTAAGATAGGAATTATTTCATCTGCAACATCATCATCACCAATATGCTTGCCAATAACAGGGTTAGTTTCAATAAATTTAACATTTATAGATTCTTCAATTTTAGATAGTTCAATGTTAAATACTCTAAATGCCCTGCTAGTAGTGCTATAGCCTAGGAAGAAAGCCTTGTATGATTTCGGATCAAACTTGTCGAGAGAATCCTTAGTGTTTAAAACAAAACAAGGACATCCGAAAACATGAAAGAAATCAATAGACGGCTTCCTACCATGCCATAGTTCATAGGGGGTTTTCTTGAAAGTCGGATGTGTGAAAACTCGGTTTTGCACAAAACATGACGTGCTAACGGCTTCAGCCCAAAACTTCTTAGGAGTGTCATACTCAAGAAGCATGGTCCTAGCCATCTCTTGTAGCGATCTATTCTTCCTCTCAACAACTCCATTTTGTTGAGGTGTGCGAGGAGAAGAGAAATTGTGTGAATAACCCGATTTTTCACAAAAACGTTCAAAAAGATCATTTTCAAACTCTCCCCCATGATCACTACGAATAGAAACAACATGGCAAGAAACTTCGTTTTCAACTCGTTTACAAAAGCTCAAGAAAACATCAAGAGTATCGCTTTTAGAAACGAGAAAGAAAGTCCAAGTATATCTAGAAAAATCATCAACAATAACAAGACAATACTTGGAGCCACGAAGCGTTTGTGTTCTCATTGGTCCGAATAGATCAATATGAAGAAGCTCAAGAACTCTCTTGGTACTCATGACTCCTTTGGATTTGAAGGAGGATTTGGTTTGTTTCCCTTGTGTGCAAGGTTGGCATTCCTCTTCCTTATCAAAATCCAATTTAGGAAGTCCTCGAACCAAGTCCTTTTTGTTCAACTTCTTCATTTGATGCAAATTCACATGACCCAAACGACGATGCCAAAGAGAAAGATCATTTTTATCCACAACTAAGCATCTATTTAGTATGGGCTTTAGAGCATCGAGAACAATAACATAAAGATTACCATTTCTAGTTCCCTTATATATAACATTATAGGAGAGGGAATCTAGAAGCAAGCATTCTACAGCAGTAAATAACACAAGATAACCATTATCACATAATTGGCTAACACTAATTAAATTGTGATGTAGGCCATCAACAAGCAATACATTTTTAATACATAATTCATTGCCTACATCACCCTCACCTATAACCTTACCCTTCTTGTTGTCCCCGAAGGTTACCGATCCTCCTTTCTTTTTCACAAATTTGTTGAAATGGCTGATTTCTCCAGTCATATGCTTAGAGCAGCCACTATCAACAATCCATTTCTTTTGAACCTGCAAGAAAAGAGGATGCCGGAACCCAACTCAAACTTTGGGGTCCGGGGTTATCCTGGGGACCCATTTCATCTTTGGGTTGGTCCCCTTGGGCTTGTAAGGACAATAGGTAGAATAATGGTCATCACATTTGCAATGAATACAAACCATAGGGTTTTTAGAGCCGGAAGACTCTCCATTGAAAATTGGAGGTTCCACACTCTTCTTCTTACCCTTCTTCTTCTTACCTTTGGGAGCAGTCCCATTATATCCTAAACCACTAGTACCAACTTGTTTGGTAGAGTGCTCTAGGACATCATTTAGGGATTTCTTTCCCGAAAGAAACCTTTGCAAAGTAGATCTTAATTTAGCATTATCATCACTAAGGTTTATAACATTAGTAGAAAGATTTTCAAGATCTTCTCTAGCATGCAAAAGGTCAGCCTCAAGACAGAGGGCTTTAGTAAGAAGAGAATCTTTTTTTAGAGTTAAGCTAGCAACTTCATTTCTAGGCAAAACAGGTCTAGAAGATAAATCATTAATTTGAGCAAGCAATTTTGCATTTTCAGATTTGAGCACAACTATTTCTCTTTGATAGGCATAGACTTCTTTTCTCCTAGCATCATCAATAAGCTTGAGTTCTACATTTTCAGTTTTAAGAGTGTCAAGCTCATCTAGGCAATTTTGGTTTTCTATCTTAAGATTTTCAATGTTTTTAAGATATACACCATTCTCAACCTCTACTCCATTGTATTGAAGTTCAAGGTCAAGAAATTTCCCTTGCAAGGATTCTATGCTATCAAGATGAAATTTTTCATTTTCATAAAGAATGTCAATTTTTGCATAAAGATCATCAACTATTTTGCCTAATCTTTTCCTCTTAGATTTACATTTAGCAAAAGATGATTGGCATTCATTAAGCATATCAATGAGAGTTTCCTTAGATAGCTCAAGTAAATTAACACCACTAATCTTGCTTACCTCACTTACCTCAATTACATCTTCACTAGTTGAGGCCATGAGGGCAAGATGGCATTCTCCATCTTCAGAGCTTGAGGAGTTTGAAGAAGAAGACTCCCATGCCGCATGAGCTGCATCTTTGGACCTTTTCTCCTTCTTGTCTTTTCTTTTGTACTTTGCTTCTCTTTTGTACTTGTCATCCTTCTTGTGGCTGCTCTTATGATGGCTCTTCTTGGCCTTTGGGCAGTCACTCTTGTAGTGGCCTTTTTTACCACACTCGTAGCACCTAGGAGTTGAGGAGGAGTGCTTGTTCTTGAAGTGCTTCCCTTTTGAGTAGTTGGCTTCATGATCATTGACACCTTCATCTTCACTTGAGGAAGGGCAGGGAGACTTCATAGCAAGTTGTTGTTGTCGGACCATTTCTTCAATTTGAGCTTTGAAGGCTGTGTCCTTTATCTTCTTTGATTCTTTTTCTTCTCTTTTCTCCTCTTCCTCTTGCTTGTCAAGCCTAGGTTCATGAGCTTGAAGGTTACCAACCAGCTCCTCGATTGATAACTCGCTTAGCTTGTAGACTTCTTCAATAGAAGTGACCTTTGGCTCCCATCTCTTTGGTAGAGATCTCAAGATTTTGGCATTGATTGTACCTCTATCCATGACACTCCCAAGGGCTGCAAGGCTGTTCAAGATGACGTTTAGCCTTGTGTACATATCCGCCACTCTTTCATTCTTCCCCATCTTGAAGTTCTCAAGAAGACCACCAAGCATGTAGACCTTGGCTGTAAAGAAGTGAAATCACCTCCTTACTAAAAATTTGAACAATAAAACCTCCAGTCCAAACACACTCAGAAGGTATGATGGAGTGGGTGTAAAATTTTCAAATCTTTATATAATGGTAATCAAAAGACCAATGTATAGTAGCGGAAGAAAATATCTGACTATTCAATTATAAAACAAAGGGTTACAAACTAAAACTTACATCACAAGGATTCATGTAGAGGAAATCTAAACCACCTCAAGATTGTCTCCAAGCTTCAACATCTCGAACTAAGTCCAGGTCACCATGTCAAGCCATCCATGTCCTCCACCTAGGGTTGGAAGCATACCCCAGCAAAAGAGAAACAACAGGAGACATCACCAAAAGCTGGTATGTGCATACTAAAAGCAAATTGAGCAATATAAGGAATTAGGGACACCAAAATATAAAAGGCTTCCCAAGCAAGAGATAAGTATCACCCAAACGGGTATCAAGTGAAAGATCACAACAAAAAGGGATACTTTCCATAATCAACAAATAATAAGAATGTGCTATCAATATAAACATCCACTACCATGGTGGGAAACAAAGCACATACCATCATCAGCCTGCATGCATGTGAGATAAGCATAGCCCTAGAACAATATCAATAACAATGGCGGCCAAGAATCACACATCTTGAACCTGGTGGGACATGGGCAAGAATCACACATCTTGCCCTGGCATGGGGAATCAAACATCCACCATCCAAATATATATAACATGGGACAGGAATCACACATCCTTCCCGGGTATGGGGAATCACACATCCACCATCCCAAAGATATCACAATGTTACCATGTTGCATAATGAGACAAAACTAATGAAATTATACTACTCTAGTGCTACTGAATCACATATCATGTTAAATGTAGAGGCAAGTAGAAAAGTATAGTCAGAATTAACAAGGTTGCCATCACACAATGGACAACACAAACATATAAGCAAATCCACTTCAAAGTGGGCATATAACAATAAGTAAAAATCCACATCACAGTGGGCATATAATATCAAAAGTCCAACTTGCACCAAGGCAACAAGATAAGATTCCAAGAGAATATCAATGATCACAAGATCAATAACAAATAAGGAACTTCACATGAAGCATAATATTCAAGAGAACAAGACAATGTGTAGGCTAATGTCCAAAGGACCAAAAGAATGATAAAGATAGGCTATTGCTCAATATAGAAATAATATGGGATGCAAGCATACATTAAGAGACAAGAATTGCTCAACATTGAGTAATAGGGGATACAACATACATCAAAAGACAAGGATTGCTCAATACGAATAATCGGAGATGCAACATACATCAAGAGAGACGAAAAAGAAATTGCTCAATATAGTATTAATGTGGGATGCAATCATACCTCAACATCAGATTCAAACGTCCAAAGACACTTCTAGGTCCAAGCCTAGGCTTCCAAAGCACCTATTAAGCATATACGTGGAATTAGGGTTAGGTTTTATATTGATTTCATAAACCCTAAAAGCACCTTTTTATTAATATATGAATTAGGTTTCCAAAACCATGCCATATTTTAGGTTATATTTTCCTGAACTCAAAACATATTTTATTATATTTTTCTGACTTATAAATTATTAGTTATGAATTTTAGAAGTTAATTCATCATTAATTAGATCCATTAAAAACACATATTTAAAACATTAGATTCAGGCGAAAAAACCAATACCAAAAGAAAGCTTGCATTTTTATGAATCCAACGAATATTTATTTGTAATTTTTGGCCAAACAGGTAATTAGTTATCAATTTTACAAAACCGACCAATAGGAAAAATCCAAAAATCGTTTAAAACATAGAGAGAGCGAGAGTGGGTCCGCGTGGTCTGATTTGGCCCAACTAGAGTTTGCCAACTCATCTGGCCCCATAGCCAGTTGGACGAATTGCCCCAAAAGAGAGGGAAAATAGAAAAGTCGTGAAAAGACCTTTTTACCCCTGGTTCGAAGAACCAAAATCGGAAGAAGACGGAGGGCAAACCGGGGAAGAAGCAAAAGACATTGTTCAGTCCATGATCGACGAAAAACACAGTGACCTCGGTTTCGATTTCGGGATCCCAAGTTGCGATTTAGCACGAGAAGATGGAAACCAAGTCTTTGATAGACTCCCTGAACACCAAACGAACACAAGGACTGCAGCAGGAGCTGATCCATAAGATCATAAACTCGAGACAGCACCAATCATCATGTGAGGATGGCTAAGAGCATCCACGGCGTCGCCGACAAACGGAAACAGGGGAAAGGACCCGAGGTGTTAAACCCTTAAAAAGAAAAAACAAAACAACTAAAACAATCCAAAATTTCCATGGAGGCACTACGATGCCACCTGGACTACTTTCGTGGTTGAAGGGCCACTGGTCGGCCAAAGAAAACGATCGCCGATGAAGCTTAAGGCACGGCTATAGGACCCAGCGACGGGGAGCTTTTCGGTGCAAAGAAACGAGGCAGAGTAACAGCTAGAGGGGTGAGGATGCTTACCGAGCAACCAATTGGACCGAAGAAGGCGAGGAAGGCAGGAACGATGGTGAGGTCGCCGGAGAAGAAGATCGGGTAGACCCAGCTGCTCAAGGCGTTTCTAAGTTGAATTGAGGGCAGAGGAGAATATCAGGAAGGTTGAGGGTTGTTCCGGAGCAGTTGCACGAGGAAGAGGAGCAAGAAGAGGGCTCCTGCCAAAAATGATGAATACATGAGAATTAGGCGTTTTCTTTATATAGGGGTTTATGTTTCGAGTAAGTGATCCTCGTCGGCGGAATCCTCTCACGAATTCATTGCAAAAGAAATCACGAAGAACGGTTTGGAAACATGTGAGAAATTCAAAAGTAATCGGGTTAGAAAACCCATGGTCACTGTTCACCGCGAATAGGACTCCTTGCGCAAGGTAGGAGACAAAGTCTCCACCGTTAAGATCTGATCAGACGGTTCACAGCGCACGCACATAAATAACTTGCCAAATTGAATTAGGAATAATGTGTGACATATATTATTTAAGTGTTTTCTCTTTCCTCTTTTGAAGATGCAAACGAATCCCAAATAGGATCAAATTTTGCACAGAGGTTAATATTGACATGTAGAATCCGAATATAAAATTAGATTTTCCTTTTGACAACTTTAAATGTGTCAAATAATTAATTACTATTTTCTATTTCTTCCTTCATTAATGGCTTTAGGATTATCCAAAAATTATAAAACTTAATCCACAAGTCATATTTAATGTGTTGAAAACTAATTTGCCATTAATTTTACATATTGAAGTTATTTGAGTAATTATTTAATATTTTGAAGGTTCTACATATTTTCTCTCTCCTGATTTTACCTTTTAAGCAAACTTTCTCCAAATTGGATGAAAATTTACCCAAAGGCTATATTTATTATGTAGATCATGAATATAACATTATTTTCCTCTTTTGGAGTCAATTATTATATTTATTTATTATTTACACCTTTTAGGCAATTTCTCTCTCTTAATATTACCATATTATTTCAAGGTTGTCCAAATTAAATGAAAATTGACATGTAAGCTTATTTTAATGTGTAGATTACGAATTTGAAGTATATTATTTAATTTGAGGCTTTATTACATGGATTACATCATATGGCCCATTAGAGGCCCATTAACCATATTATGCATCCAATTAAGTTATTTATCATCTTATTATCACCAAATGAATTATGTGACATATTATTTTACATTTTTCATGCATTAGATTATTAGGATCACTCTAACCTCAACTTTGTTTGGCCTAAGACCAAAAGGATCAAAGTTCTAGGGTAGGGTTCTAGATCTGGTATGTTACAACACTCCACCCCTTAAAAAGGATTTCGTCCTCGAAATCTATAGATTCAAACATCAACTATCAACTATTCTCCACCCCTTAAAGGGTTCAACCTAACAAGTCAAACTAAACAACTTTTTAGCTACCCACATCTCTTAGTTGTGAAAGTTTTAGAGATTAATATTTCTCATGTATCCAACTAATAGTCACCATCTAGGGTTGAGATTTTAGGTCCTTGTGTCTCTAATTTATAAACCCTACATGAACAACCAAAAAGTCATAGGGTAGGTCAGCTATACCATTATATCAATCCTAGTCACAAAACTAGGGTTAGATTCTACTCAAACTATAGTTTCTCTTCATTGTGACATAGTTCAAGAAAACTTCGATAAAATCCATAAAATTTTATACATATAGTGATATAATGAAAATAATTTTTTTTCTGATGAAAAACTTTTGCGATGTAAAACCAACATGCGCGCAAAAAATTAATACGAGAACTAAGTCACAATATTTCCATATGAATATTTGCTCATAACCTAATCTTGTCCTCAAACCAAACCTTATTGCATACAAAGATCATCATTGATCAATTCTAAGGTCAACATCCCACTTAGAGCTAACTAGAAAAGTCATGGGTGCTTATGGGGAGACAAAATTGAAATAGTCGATTCCGACTACCATGGGCTCTGATACCATGCTGTAAAGAAGTGAAATCACCTCCTTACTAAAAATTTGAACAATAAAACCTCCAGTCCAAACACACTCAGAAGGTATGATGGAGTGGGTGTAAAATTTTCAAATCTTTATATAATGGTAATCAAAAGACCAATGTATAGCAGTGGAAGAAAATATTTGACTATTCAATTATAAAACAAAGGGTTACAAACTTAAACTTACATCACAAGGATTCATGTAGAGGAAATCTAAACCACCTCAAGATTGTCTCCAAGCTTCAACATCTCGAACTAAGTCCAGGTCACCATGTCAAGCCATCCATGTCCTCCACCTAGGGTTGGAAGCATACCCCAGCAAAAGAGAAACAACAGGAGACATCACCAAAAGCTGGTATGTGCATACTAAAAGCAAATTGAGCAATATAAGGAATTAGGGACACCAAAATATAAAAGGCTTCCCAAGCAAGAGATAAGTATCACCCAAACGGGTATCAAGTGAAAGATCACAACAAAAAGGGATACTTGCCATAATCAACAAATAATAAGAATGTGCTATCAATATAAACATCCACTACCATGGTGGGAAACAAAGCACATACCATCATCATCCTGCATGCATGTGAGATAAGCATAGCTCTAGAACAATATAAATAACAATGGCGGCCAAGAATCACACATCTTGAACCTGGTGGGACATGGGCCAAGAATCACACATCTTGCCCTGGCATGGGGAATCAAACATCCACCATCCTAATATATATAACATGGGACAGGAATCACACATCCTTCCCGGGTATGGGGAATCACACATCCACCATCCCAAAGATATCACAATGTTGCCATGTTGCATAATGAGACAAAACCAATGAAATTATACTACTCTAGTGCTACTGAATCACATATCATGTTAAATGTAGAGGCAAGTAGAAAAGTATAGTCAGAATTAACAAGGTTGCCATCACACAATGGACAACACAAACATATAAGCAAATCCACTTCAAAGTGGGCATATAACAATAAGTAAAAATCCACATCACAGTGGGCATATAATATCAAAAGTCCAACTTGCACCAAGGCAACAAGATAAGATTCCAAGAGAATATCAATGATCACAAGATCAATAACAAATAAGGAACTTCACATGAAGCATAATATTCAAGAGAACAATACAATGTGTAGGCTAATGTCCAAAGGACCAAAAGAATTATAAAGATAGGCTATTGCTCAATATAGAAATAATATGGGATGCAAGCATACATTAAGAGACAAGAATTGCTCAACATTGAGTAATAGGGGATACAACATACATCAAGAGACAAGGATTGCTCAATACGAATAATCGGAGATGCAACATACATCAAGAGAGACGAAAAAGAAATTGCTCAATATAGTATTAATGTGGGATGCAATCATACCTCAACATCAGATTCAAACATCCAAAGACACTTCTAGGTCCAAGCCTAGGCTTCCAAAGCACCTATTAAGCATATACGTGGAATTAGGGTTAGGTTTTATATTGATTTCATAAACCCTAAAAGCACCTTTTTATTAATATATGAATTAGGTTTCCAAAACCATGCCATATTTTAGGTTATATTTTCCTGAACTCAAAACATATTTTATTATATTTTTCTGAGTTATAAATTATTAGTTATGAATTTTAGAAGTTAATTCATCATTAATTAGATCCATTAAAAACACATATTTAAAACATTAGATTCAGGCGACAAAACCAATACCAAAAGAAAGCTTGCATTTTTATGAATCCAACAATATTTATTTGTAATTTTTGGCCAAACAGATAATTAGTTATCAATTTTACAAAATTGACCAATAGGAAAAATCCAAAAATCGTTTAAAACAGAGAGAGAGCGAGAGTGGGGCCGCGCGGTCTGATTTGCCCAACTAGAGTTTTCCAACTCATCTGGCCCCATAGCCAGTTGGACGAGTTGCCCCAAAAGAGAGGGAAAATAGAAAAGTCATGAAAAGACCTTTTTACCCCTGGTTCGAAGAACCAAAATCGGAAGAAGACGGAGGGCAAACCGGGGAAGAAGCAAAAGACATTGTTCAGTCCCTGATCGATGAAAAACACAGTGACCTCGGTTTCGATTTCGGGATCCCAAGTTGCGATTTAGCACGAGAAGATGGAAACCAAGTCTTTGATAGACTCCCTGAACACCAAACGAACACAAGGACCGCAGCAGGAGCTGATCCATAAGATCATAAACTCGAGACAGCACAAATCATCATGCGAGGATGGCTAAGAGCATCCACGGCGCCGCCGACAAACGGAAACAGGGGAAAGGACCCGAGGTGTTAAACCCTCAAAAAGAAAAAAAACAGAACAACTAAAACAATCCAAAAGTTCCATGGAGGCACTACGAAGCCACCTGGACTACTTTCGTGGTTGAAGGGCCACTGGTCGGCCAAAGAAAACGATCGCCGATGAAGCTTAAGGCACGGCTATAGGACCCAACGACGGGGAGCTTTTCGGTGCAAAGAAACGAGGCAGAGTAATAGCTAGAGGGGTGAGGATCCTTACCGAGCAACCAATTGGACCGAAGAAGGCGAGGAAGGCAGGAACGATGGTGAGGTCGCCGGAGAAGAAGATCGGGTAGACCCAGCTGCTCAAGGCGTTTCTGAGTTGAATTGAGGGCAGAGGAGAATATCAGGAAGGTTGAGGGTTGTTCCGGAGCAGTTGCACGAGGAAGAGGAGCAAGAAGAGGGCTCCTGCCAAAAATGATGAATACAGGAGAATTGGGCGTTTTATTTATATAGGGGTTTATGTTTCGAGTAAGTGATCCTCGTGGGCGGAATCCTCTCACGAATTCATTGCAAAAGAAATCACGAAGAATGGTTTGGAAACATGTGAGAAATTCAAAAGAAATCGGGTTAGAAAACCCACGGTCACTGTTCACCGCGAACAGGACTCCTTGCGCAAGGTAGGAGACAAAGTCTCCACCGTTAAGATCTGATCAGACGGTTCACAGCGCACGCACATAAATAACTTGCCAAATCGAATTAGGAATAATGTGTGACATATATTATTTAAGTGTTTTCTCTTTCCTCTTTTGAAGATGCAAACGAATCCCAAATAGGATAAAATTTTGCACAGCGGTTAATATTGACATGTAGAATCCGAATATAAAATTAGATTTACCTTTTGACAACTTTAAATGTGTCAAATAATTAATTACTATTTTCTATTTCTTCCTTCATTAATGGCTTTAGGATTATCCAAAAATTATAAAACTTAATCCACAAGTCATATTTAATGTGTTGAACACTAATTTGCCATTAATTTTACATATTGAAAATATTTGAGTAATCATTTAATATTTTGAAGGTTCTACATATTTTCTCTCTCCTGATTTTACCTTTTAAGCAAACTTTCTCCAAATTGGATGAAAATTTACCCAAAGGCTATATTTATTATTTAGATCACGAATATAACATTATTTTCCTCTTTTGGAGTCAATTATTATATTTATTTATTATTTACACCTTTTAGGCAATTTCTCTCTCTTAATATTACCATATTATTTCAAGGTTGTCCAAATTAACTGAAAATTGACATGTAAGCTTATTTTAATGTGTAGATTACGAATTTGAAGTATATTATTTAATTTGAGGCTTTATTACATGGATTACATCATATGGCCCATTAGAGGCCCATTAACCATATTATGCATCCAATTAAGTTATTTATCATCTTATTATCACCAAATGAATTATGTGACATATTATTTTACATTTTTCATGCATTAGATTATTAGGATCACTCTAACCTCAACTTTGTTTGGCCTAAGACCAAAAGGATCAAAGTTCTAGGGTAGGGTTCTGGATCTGGTATGTTACATTGGCCTCCTTGACTTGCTCGGTCCCTTCATAGGTGACACACAACTTGTGCCATATCTCATGCGTCGTGTCCCACGAAGAGATGCGGTTGAACTCCGATGGTGTAAGGGCGGCGTAGATGATGCTCACGGCTTTGGCATTGAGTTGAGCATGCTTCATCTCCGCTTCCGTCCATGTGGTGATGTCCCCTTTTGGGTCTTCATATTTGAGATGGACAATCTTCCACATTTTGAAACTCACCCCTTGGAGATAGAATTGCATTCTCCTCTTCCAATATAAGAAGTTTGTGCCGTCGAAGACCGGAGGTCTCATGGAGAAGCTTCCTTCAAGGTTGAGTGACCCAAGAGCCGAATCGCCCATCTTCTCCTACTTGTTGAAGTAGCTTGGAGAAGACCTGCTCTGATACCACTTGTTGGATCGATGGGCTCTAGAGGAGGGGTGAATAGAACTACACACGCTTCACAAAATCGATTAGACCACCAATTTAATTGGAGTGCAAAAACTAATGCAAGCAGCAATTTGATATCCTATTCTAGCATACAAAGCAAGGATAAGAGATAATGAATATCATGCACTTGGACAGGTGGTTTAGAGTGGTTCTACATCCTAAACTTAGGAGTGATGTCAGTCCACTACCTAGAGTTGGTTAGACTCTAGGATTTGCAACTTGGTCCTCTTATATATCACGATAAGATTACAAGAAACATAAATCACACAACCAAGGGCTTAATTACACAAGCTAAGATCTTCTACCTATCCAAGGACTTACCCACAAAGCGAGATTCTTCAGCCTTCTATAAAGGACTTACCCAAACTCACCTTTGTCTTCAGCCTTGCAGGAATTACCTATCTTGCTTGAGCTTGCCTTGCACCTCTCCTTCACTTGGAGAGCTTGCCCACGTTTTCCCTTCACCAAGGGAGCTGGAGCAACGATCAATCTTCACTCTTGAAGATCAGCAACACATCTTCTCCTTCACTCGGAGAAGAAACAGCAGCAACTCCTCTTTCACTCGGAGAAGTAGCTTCAATCAATCTTCTATTTGATTTGGAGGTGGGAAGAAAGAAAAGAGAGCTTTACATAGCACAAAGGATAGCTCTCATACACAAGGACCTATCTCACTCACGAAATTGTCTTGAAGGTAGAGAGAGAAAGGGGCTCAAGGGCTTGGAACACTCTCAACTAAGCTAGAACCAAGTTTGCAATGGAAGAGCAGCTTGGAATGAAGTCCAAGGGGTTCTATTTATAGTTGAGGGTGGCCCTTTATGTTGTGGGACACTTGGGTGCATAAGTGGTCGTTTTTCCTTCAAGAAAACGGCTATATTTTTGCCCAAAAAAATTCACCAACGGTCATATTACTTTTTCTACAAACTCCGTACAGTGCAATCGGTCGAGTATCAATGGGTGTAACTCGACCGATCAGGTAGCAGGCAATCCAATATCGAATTGATCGGTCGAGTTTGTCCTGAGGAAACTCGACCGACCATTTCAACTGGAAATGGCCTACTACCCAATCGGTCGAGTTATGTGAGTGCACAACTCGACCGATTGTAATCTTCAGGAAATCGACTCAGGATGATCGGTCGAGTTCCAGGGTGGAAAACTTGACCGACCAAGTGCCTGAAATGGATTTTCTAATTTGCAATAAAAGTGATTAGCACTTGGTGAATTTTGTCCCAAACAATTTTCTCTTCTAAGTTACAAGCATATACATCGTTACAAGTGATTACATTTATGTTCTAAGGTGATTTACATGGAAATCCTAAATTGCACACTTGTAGTCATTTTGGCTTGCACTTGGCCCATTCTAGGGCTTGTATATGTGATCCTTTTCATGTACCTAATGTCTGCAAACAATCTTTAACGCACATGTTATATACATATGAATGGAATGGTTAAGTCATTATCAAAATATAGGTAATGTACAACCTCTAGGTCAACAGTTGTCATGCAACCTAAGTGAAAATGAATGACATCAGTCTAGAAGAGAGAATAGTTCTAGATTAGATGTCTAGAGCCTTGTTAGAATATATGATAGATGGAATAGATGAAATAAATTTTGATGATATGATGTAAGTCTTATATAGATGATATAAGATAGTTTATGATGATCTATGTTTGTCTTTGAGGACGTAAGTCCGGTTTTGAGGATTTGAGATAAGTTTTGATGATGCTAGTATATATATGCCTTTCTAAGATAAGTTAAGACAAAGTTGTGAGTCAGCATGAGCCTCAATCTTTTTTACGAAGGAGGACCTCTAGTGTTAGGACCAGTTTCGGGGTTAACTCCGAAGAGAGTGAGACCCATTGGGAGAATGTTAGAGAACCTAAACTCCAAGATATGAGAAATACGAGAAATATGTGATATGATATGTCCTAAACTAGAATACTCCTGAGTGCTTGAGTTGAGTCTCTTTATGCATGATTCCTATAGTTTTCTTGAACCCTAGATGTCCTTGGGAGGACCAAACCCTAGGGATAGAAAGAGAGGCTAGCTATATGTGCATATGTGAACATGAATACGAGTGCCTACCATCTGGGTGAGGGAGAGAGCCCAAGACCCTGGAGGAGGTATCTATGTTAGTTTTTGTGAAGCATCATGCTCGGGTTGGTGTTTTCCCACATAGGAATCTAGTGGTATATATATGAGAGTTTTGGGTAAGATGTTTCATGGGTAGAAGACCTATGAAGAGAATCACATAGCATGTTTTGGTTTGTGCTTATGTGGCTAGATCTTGTAAAGCTATTTCTAGTGCCGATGAGATAGACCTGGAAACCCTAAACCAAGGAGGGAGGATAAAGTATATGCATATGAGATACTCATAGAGTTGAGTTAGCTCAGAGAGACTGAGCGTGACACTACCCTCATGATATGGGTCAGAAGAACCTCAATTGGGCTAGATAAAGTTCTGATATATGTTTGACAAACCACTCACATAAGTTTATTTAGCACAACCATGATATATATATATGTAAATACATGATCTAATCTCGAGATGTGATATATAGACATGATATGATGGAAACCTAGAGATGGTTTAATAGATATCAATGCATAAATGGTTAACTGTATACATGAATAATGATGATAATGTGATACTACTAGTTAATCTTGTGATGAAATCACTAGTAATGTTGCAATCTATTATGAACAATGAAATAAGATCATATGAATGAACATGTTACACGAGGTGTTAATCTTAGTGCTTAAAAAAATAGCATTGATAGTTAGCACAACATAATGTTTATAATACCTTGATATGATCTGGATGGACAACGCGAGTTAATTATAGTTAACTCCTTCCTAAAAGTAATATGTTAATGATGAACATGTTCTAATAATGAGCTAAATAAAATATTGATGACACCAATATGTAATGGGTTAACTTTAGTTAACTCATTTAGAACATGGTAATATGATGTGGGAACCCTAATGCATGGGTAAAGATAATAATGCAACCCTAACATATGAGATATGTCATGACTGAACACGAGTTTCCAAACCCTTTTGAAGGGATAGTTCACCTTAGATGCTTTAATAGCCTAGGAGTGGTACATATATATTTTGGACATGATGTTTATGGGAATGTTGCACCCAGAGTAGTGCCCTAGCTGTGTATGGAGGCCTTTCCGTTTCTCCTTGGAGTACGAGAATGGCTTATTTTTTAGGACAAAATTTGTTTTAAGGTGTGTAGGATGTGATAGACTGATCTTTTAGAATTGATAGATACTAAAGAGATAATGGAACTCGTGTTTGAGTTATAATTTGAGAGTTTTAAATTCTTGGATGAAGTTTGGAGGTCATAGAATATGGATCGTATCCTTAATGTTCCTCGGTATTTATGTCTCTTTTGATGAATTAACTGACTGGTCAAGAAGTGACTTTTTTCTTTAGTGAAATGAAGCTTGAGTTATAATAAAGGTATGGTTAAAATTTGGTAATGTCTCGATGTTCCTAGAAGAAATTATTTAGGCATGAAAATGATTAAATATGTGTACATTGATATATTGATTAGCAAAGATCAGATCTTTTGGAATAGATCTTGCATTGTGGGAGATGTCACGCTGCCCTTGACATAGTGTAAAAGGCTAGGCATTACTTTTTCTGCCACAGATTCACTAGGCGGCCTTGTCTTAACCATGTGTATGGGTAGAATCCAACCACTCGCAATGTCTCCCACTTTGTAGTTGTGTAGTTGACGTGAGGAGGCATGAAACCACGGTCGTTAATCGTGGGGTGATAGGGGCGGGGAACTCAATGTTCCTTGGATGACCGATATGTACAGCTCTGACACTCATTGCATGCGTGAGGTAGCCGGAAAAGAGAGAAGGAGAAATGGAGGAGTCAGGAAAAGCTAGAAGCCTAGAAGGCAGCATAGGAACTCTAGCATTCATCACCTTTTCAACCATGTTCTCCCACAGTGGTGAGACCAGGAGGAGGAGCCCATAACCTGTATCTCCACCCCGTTGTACCATCGAGATGAGAGGGAAAAGAATAGGCACACAGTGTTTGATTGTGAGTACGGAGGTACTAGTAGGAGCTCTAGCAAACTTCAATTTTGAGTTTGGAAGCAGAGGCCCTATTTCCCCTTTTGCTATGTCGCGGCAGTGCCGGTGGTGGTAGGCTCGGACGTGGGATGATCTTCAACCACTGGAGGATTGCACCTTTGCTGCTTTGAGCCTACGAGATGCCAAGGTGGATTTCATGGCGGCGTGGAGCACAACCATAGGAGGCGTCGGCAATTATCCAAGAGGTCGATAGTGCTAGAGAGTAGGATATCGGGGTGAGACAGAGCATTTTTGATCTGTTGATCGGTTGCCAAAGTAGATCCCTTGAGGCGGCGCTCCCTCACAGACTGAGAACAGAACGAGACCTGAAGCGGAACCTGGAGCCAGGCGGGTGACCCCATCTCATCACAAGGAGGTGGAGGTCCACGATGGTGGCCAGGAGTGTGGCTCGCGCTGGGGCAGTGATCTGGAGCAGGCCGGAGACTGGATCCCTTGGTGGCGGCGGTAGTTCACGGACCCGGGACAGAGACCCAGCGGCGCCTGCGCTGAGATGGCAAACGAAAGATGGAGTGACTGGTCCAGTCCCGGTTCACTCAGATCAGAACTAAGCCAACCAAATCCCAAAACAAACCGCCGGATCAAAATAGGCCAGGAGAAGGAGGAGTTGCGCCTCTCACTGGCCACGTGGCAAGACATGATTCGCCGAAAAAGGTAAATGTTCAATAAATGCCCAAATATTGTATAATTGATAGAAATTAGCACGTTTATCAGAAAATTACAAATAAGGTATGAAAATTCTTAGAAAAGTGAGTAGAAAACAATGAAAGTATAATATCAGGCTTTTTATGCTTTAATATCAGTGATATCAAGTAAGATGTTTTATACTTGTTTCATGAGTAATAAATATCAAACAATGTTCTAAAATTATGGAAAAATGTCAGTAAGTCTATAATCATGTTTATAGTGCATATGATGTAAGATATGGTAATGTTGATGCACGAAAGCATATAATTTGATTAATCTGGCTAATTAGGGCTAATAACACTAAAGATGATGCAATTAATACATGCATGCTCAATAAATGATGAGATTTACAAAAAAACCCATATATGTAACTGGAAGATAATATATATATATATCTGAGATAAGTTATATACACAAAATTCATGTTATATGAAGAGCACCCTTAATACATGTGATGTAACCCTAATATGGTTAATGAATGTGACATAATGTTAAATATGTTCACATAATAATGTGAAACATGAGTATATCCAGTTGATGAACTATAATCTAGAATATGACATCAGTAATATAAATATAAGACAAGAATACAAGTAATCATGAAAATATCATAATGAGATAAGCAAACCCTAATATAAACATGACTAGGGTTAATATGAGGTGTAAGATGATGAGAACCTGATGATAGTATGTGATCTTATCTTTATCAGGGTTTGACCTGGGATACATAGTTGACATCAGGAATGTGATATGTGATTAGGATATATGTGATCAAGGTACGCCATTACCTCTTGCTTGGCTTATTATACACTGTGCATGTGTTATATGGTAGTAAAGACTTGGCATATGGTATTGATTGAAATGATTGTCTTGTATGATATGTTGCTAGAATTTCCATATTTATGACTATGAACACCTGCAAACATAATATAGATGTTCCATCATAATATAGCTCATAAACCACTTGGTGGTAGAGCGCATGCATAATGATCACAAACCACTTGGTGGTAGATCATATGATGTTTGTATAATGATCACAAACCACTTGGTGGTAGATCATAAGGCCTAAAGACGTCAAAGCCACTTGGTGGCAGACGCACGAGATATATGATGGAAATGTGCTTAAAATATATGTGTTCTCTTTTGCTAATGAATATCTTTGTGCAAGTATATGCTTTTCTTATATTCTTCTGTTACTGCCAAGTATTAGTTTTATCTTATTACCAAGATATGATGAGAGGTATATAAAAGACACGTAGGCGTACTCAGTATAATATTCTTGAATATTGTGCTGACGTGTACCGCATGAAATCTTTTGTTTAGGTTGTGGTTATGCTCTTAAAGAACCAAGATAGTTGAGAGTTGTGTGGCGAGCTGATGTACAGGTGGACCTATTGTCTTAATATCTTGTAGTTTAGTGGTAGTACATGTATATGTATAAGTTTGATGTTCAATATGTAATATCAAATGTTGTAACAATTCATGTTGTAATTATATGTTGAATGGTGAACATGTATGTATGGTTTTATTATTGTTCATGTACATGTGCTACTGATGATTTCCTTATGACTTCCTCTGATTTTCTTCTTCTTAGCCTAGTGGCTGGTGTTTAAATTGAGATTCTCACTGAGGTGAGGGTTTCAATTTGGACGTCACACATCATATTAAGTTTTAGAAAATCCGAGGACGTCACAAGTAGCCTGGTGATCAGTATACGTAGAAGGTTTGACAATTGTAGTTTTAGTAGTAGAGTCCTAGTTCCGTCCCTACACTCTCACGTCTGAGTATGGATGTGTTTTGTAGATGATATACATGTACTGACACGAGTTTTTGGGTAGTGTGCTAATATTTGTAATGCATGACATGTACATGTGGAATATCTCTTTTGTATAGGGGTTGTTGCCTCAGCCACTAGATACATATGTAAACATCTGTTATGGTACATGACTTATGGAAAAGATGGACATTTATGTATGTGCTTTAGAACATGCTCATCATGTTGAAATTGATTTTAATTATTCCTCTTTTCTGGCTATGTAGTAGTTGAGCGGGTTTTATATTTTGAGTAATATTGTTTAGTGTGACGAGGTGTCATACAAATAATGACATGATAAGGGAAAAATCGATGATTCCATGAATTTGTTTCACTAGTTAGTTAGAAGAATGTTGTGTTTGATCCCTCTTAGTTCCTTAAATACCTGCCATATTTTCCATAGAAACATGATGTTTAGGTTCCTAAGCCACATGGGGTGATTTCTAATCATTGGTTGTTTCAAGAATTGATCATTTGTGAGGTTGTGCTTCGAGTAAGGGGAGTTAAATGATAATGGCATGCATGGATGCAAACACGAATTTGATTTTTAGCCGGATAGATAATGGTACCTCCCTCCCTTAAGCACCAAACCCTAGGATAGATGAGGGTAATGCACCTTTGACCTAGTGAGGAACAATGATTGGATACATAAAATACTCAACACATGAGCACAAACATATAGCAAACATGAAGGTGTATGTTATTAACAAAAGTTGCAACCAAGTCCTCATAATCTCAATTAACCATACAAGACATGTGATTAAGGATAAATAAGGGTTTTCTCTTAATCAACTGATTCAAATTTATTATCAAGCATTCAATTATTACAACCAAGAATAGGGTTAAGATAGGTAAGAGATCTTACAATAATAAAGATAAGCTTACCATTTTAATTAGGAAAACTTAGATGAACATCCTCTACCACCCAACGACGTGCAAGAAATTTGAATCTCCCCCTTTTCATCTCTTTTTACCCATTTACTAATGATTTGGAGAACATGAGCATCCAAGATCAATGCATTCAATTATGTTTACATGTATGAACAATACAAATCTGGAATAGCTTCATTTTTATGTTGTACATATGTGTAGGGTTATATCTATATAAATCCTAGTACTTGCCTTCTAGAGATGGATGGTAGCATCCACAGATGGATGTTTTGATATGCCTAACACCTTTCCAACAAGTAAGGATAGTTCCTAACACCAGGACTCATTTAGATTTTCCTTACAATTTTAAGAATTATCATGTTTCTTGGTAAACATGACAACAACCCCTTATTTTCTTAATGTTTTTGCTTGTTAGCACATGAATCAAGGTCCTCTCTTTTATTATATTATAGATGGCGAGTTCAACTATCAATGTTTTGATCCAAATATCCATATTTGAGAACAACAAGAGTCACTATGATCTTCATGGGAGAGAGATAGTGAATGTCTTCTTTTTGCAGTTAAGCAGGCAATTTTATGAGTTCTAGTATTTACAATCTATTAGACCCGTCTCCGTGGAACTTCTATAAAAATACATTTAGATAAGTGTTAGTTTTTGTCTACATGACATGAATACGCTTGTCTTATATGTGGTTATATAATTAGGTATATACAACATCATTGGCACTTCTTAAATAGGATCAAGGCCCACTGAGGGCTACTGTAACATACCTAAAACTTCAATCTAGAGTAAATATGATCAATACTGCTCAGTTATGAATATAATTTCCTTATGTGATGTAGAACTCTAATATGACTCCTACACATGATAATTCAAGCTCATATTTCATCTTAATTTAAATATTTACACGACTTAGTATTGAGTATGCAATAATGAATAATGACGGTCTGAATAGTAAATAACCCTAGATATATTCATAATTATTTCCTATCCTGATATATGTGTAAGTTATGAAATAGTGAGATTTCTCTTAATTTTAGTAATGTCATAATTATGAATGCATTAATTACACTAGGAGCATATTGTTAAAAATCACATGTTTCCCTAACTCAAAACTAAAATATAACTAGTTATTTAGATTCCTCATGCTCGAATTAGAAAACCTTCCCAGATTAATGTCAATCAGATAATCCTAGCTATATGAAATGATAGTAGGGAAAAAAACGAATAATCATAGCCAAATAAACCTAATTGGATGCTTATACAGCCGATTGAAGTCATCTTGGTCTAAGTTCCAATCATAGCCAGCGTGTCACGTTCAATCTTTATCACAGGTTTTTACGAGCCGTCGGATCTAGATCTTAGGGTCGGGCAGCCCGTCTTCTACCTCGCGTACTTTACGCGAGTGTGGAGTAACAATGGCAACGAGAGACCGCCGACCCGCTCTCCCTCTACCCTCCACGTCCCCCGACGTTCTCGCCACCATCATATTCGGGACGCGATTCCGAGACAAAAGACCCCTCATTTCAGATCTATCTCCCCTCATCGAGGAAACGCCCAAAAACCCTTCTACAGCCGATTGAAGCAGTAAGCTCTCCACTCCACCATCCGACACCGTACTAGGGTATATAATACTCTGTATCATCCTCTGACCCTAGGAAAGCCTCCTCAAGCATCAATTTCAGTCGAACCATCCCGAGTCAACGACACCAGCTCGATCTTACTCGGCGGAGACGACGAGCACGACCAGGCTCCTCCGGAGACCTTTGTCAAATTTATTGTCCGGTGAGTTTCTGGGCCTCTCCGTTTTCCTTTTCTACATGTTCTTTACCTGTGAGATGCACTATGGTTGAGTCCCCGAACTCTGACCGCATTGCCGGCGGTCACAGTGCCCATCAATCCACTCCGGTGATTGTTTCATCACAGTTTTGCTTCTCACGCCTTCAGTCGATCACGCCGAAGATATACCCACCCTCAGTTGCTTTGTTTTGTCGATGTTGGATTGAAATCCAATTTCCGGTGGGCTCCCCTGTTCCGACTGCAGCGGCGGCCCATAGGTGGAGGTCTTGGACTCCATCAAACACCCACAACGAGTCTCTGAGTTCCTCACTATTTGAAAAACAAGATGGATGATGTAGCATTGTGAGGTTTTGATAGACCTTCATGCTTCTTCGTGTGATTGATTCTCCTGTGGAGCAGTTTGATATGCCATGGCTCGACAAAGAAGAAGCCAGTCTGCATATTTACACTCTTGGTCTTGCATCTCAAATTATGTGTCACGCCGACCTGAGGTAAAAATGGAATGTTTACATGAGTTGTATTTGATTTCATCTGTGAGTATTCTTGCACTAGTAAATGACGTTTGGCCTTATCATGCAGCCTAGATTAGGAGTGTCATATAAGGGCATCTTGGTCTTTTGACAATTCCGCTTTACTCATTTTTTTCCCAAAAAAGGGTTGCAGTTGTTTCCTTGCACTCTAATTGGTCAGATCCTATCCAACCTTAGATAATTAATAGAAATTAATGCAGTGCTCAGGACGAGACCATATATGGTTTTTGATTAGTTTTTCGAGATCTAGACAATGGTCTAGGTGTTATGACCAATTTTAGGTTGGTTTTCATGAAGCATCAAAGTTAATGTAATTAGGGTTTAGAAACCTAATTAAGAAACTTTGGGTGACTATCACATGTTGATTAAGAGATAAGATCAGGGAGATATTAGGAGCTTTCTTGCTACTGATTTAGGTAAGTGGTTCATGCACATGAATATTTAATATTTATTATTCTTAACATGTTCACATGCCTATCTTGTTAAGTGAGATATTCATGATTTATATGCTTATGGAAAATCATGTTCATGTTAAGACATCATATTTTAATTTGTGTTCATGTTTATTATTTAAATGCAATATTATGTATCACTGCCATGTTCATGAATCAAGAAATCAGACTAATCATGTTCAATGGATTAAGAAAATATGGAAATCATGTTTAAGATTAAGAAATCATATTATGTTGATATAGTCCTCCCAATCATGTTTAAGTGAGCCGTAACCGGCCTTATGAGCTATGTGAGAGTATTATGTGATCCTTAATCGACCTTATGTGAGCTTAAACCGACCTTATTAGCACTATGGTGCATTCAGGAGAGTGACTATATCAATGCAAGTAAAACCCAGCCTCTTATGAAATCATGTCAAGTTAATCAAGTTTTCACGTAATCACGCTAATCATGTTAAGTGTTCATGTTTCCTTATGTTTTTCATACTAATTTTTATGCATCATGTTTAAGAATAATGTATAGTCATTTCTTATTCTAGTATTGCATATATCTAGAATACTCATGTCACTTACTGATTATTGTTTTTCCAATGCATGGCTGGGGACGAGATGTCCGTAGGTGAAGAGCGCAGGAGGATTTGGACACCAGGCTAAGGACTTGGAGGACCTAATGATAGACTAGGAGTGCCTTGGTGGGGTGCATTTATCCACCTCAGTTTAGTTTCATGTTTTAAGATATAATTGTTTTATGTTTAGATCTTTGAACCATATCATAAGTTGTATTAAGTTTCTTCTTATGTAAACTATTTGAGAATGAGAAATGAAATGTGTTCTTGTAATGGTTAGCTCTCAATTGTTCTTTATGCGTGATATTCAATGTATGTGACACCCAATCAACATTATGAGTTAGGAATTGATGCTTCCGCTCACGTGTGTGTATGTAAAATTTGGGGTGTTACAACTGCTTACTGCAAATGATTAATTTTTTTAGGCAGTTCTCAACATTGTGCCATACATGTTTATCATTGTTGTTTCTTAGTTGGTCATTGGAAATTTTGCTTTCTTGGTGAAAACTTTGACATAATTTGTAACATTTTGTAATCTTATCATATAAATAACCAATTATGTGGGTATATGCATTACTTTTCATCTTGATTTGAAAGGGAAGATGTTGTGAAAGCCTTCATAAACAAACTAACCCTTTCAATTTGATATTTTCATATGCTTTGGTTAGGTTATCCAAACACACAAGATTCCCATGGCGACACTCATTACATGATTGGATCTTCCCTAATGGAGTAAATTTGGGACAAAGTAAACTCCAACCAACATGGGAATGTCTCACTCAACACCTCATTTCAAAAGGATCTTATGGTTCACCAATTTTGATGATCAATGGATATCCATGGATGAAGCAAACATGCATTTTTGGTCATATATGTTTAAAACATAGATATGAAAATTCCATGGTCCTTGGCCATCATGCCCCACAAAACCTTGCATCTCTTTCATTGTCCTTTACTTTCTATCCAAAGATGGATGATGTGATTAAGTTCTAAATGCATCTATTTCAATGTATTCTACTCGAGTTCTTCTTGGGTATAGCACAAGGCATCTTCTTTAGCCTAGACATCCTTTTCGATACTTGAAGAGATCCATCCACTGACAGTTTGGGTGTTAACACTAACCTAGTTTTACCCATCTCCTTAACGGTATGGAGAATGAGGGGGGTTACCACTTAGGGTGAAGATCTCAAAACACTTTTATCGTGCATGTCTTTAAAAGTCAAAATTTATTTTTTTAATTGCAACTTCTGTATAAATTATATTTAAACACATTGATGTGGGATATAGAGTTCTTTTGATAAAAAATGACAAAAGAAATCAACCATTGATGGGTGTATGAATAGAAATTAATCCACCTCAGTTGACTATAACATGATGAAAATGGGGTTTAACCATGCTTAGCTTTTAATGTTTGGGCCTTTATTATATATATGCCCTCCAATAATGCTTGAAGTGTATCATAGATCTACAATTTGTAGTAATTGATATTAGTTCATGAGACAAAATATATGGACATCATGCCACAGAAGAATGATTAGTTTGTTGCAACAAACCCCAAAAACTATTAAGTTCAGTTTCTTATCTATTTTTTTATGATAGTTCCCCATAAGTAGGGACTTAATCCCCACTACATCTAGAGATAGTCTAAGTACATATTAGGTAGAAGTCTGGCGTTCCTAACTAACAAGGATGATATGTGTTACATGCTAACAATATGTTATTTTGCTTACTTTTGTCAATAACAACGCTACAACATTCATGACCTCTTTTGCTAGTAATTAAACAAGTTAGCTAATGGTGCTTTGTCAAAGTAATTAGTCTATTAGTTGGCTGATAAATGTATATTTATCCCTTTTATTTACATATATTTGATATTTGTTTAGGATTATTTTGTTATTTATTCTCTTAGTTTCATAATTAATTGTGTTATTTTAGATTTTTCTCTTTAATTGGAGTTTTAATTATATTTTCTTGGATTTTGTAGGAAAATTACACAACATGCAGCAAATCTGAAATTCATATATACCCGTCACCAAAAGTGACATAACTCTTGCATTCAAACTCCAAATTGAGTGTACAAGTATTCATTGGAAAGTGAATTTAATTTTCTAAAAGAAAATCCTATTATTTGGACTCTTTTGTACTTTTCACAAGAGAGAAATATGTTCAAAATCGCTACTGTGAGCATCTACATTAAAGAGAGTTACATGGTCAAGATAATTAAAGGCAATCAACTTTTGATTTGACCAGATCCTGAAAATTCAAAAATTGGTCTCCCTCTCTTTTTTTCCCCTCTTTTGAGGGCATCCTACCCCCTCCCCCTCCTATAAAAGTAGGGACTCTCCACTTGTAAAAGCATTCCATTCTTCATCCCATTTCATCCAATTCCTAGTTGTAGACCGCATCTTGTATAATATTGGATCTCATTTTAGTTTGTATTTCTTCTAGTCTCGTTATGTCTGAGTAAATCTCTCTGGGGCATGGGAGTGGCCCCTTAGCCCGGTTCTATTCAATATAATCAGTTATATTCCTCCATCGAACAAATGTCTTCTTTCTGTTTATGTGTGGTTATTTGGATGATTTGATATATTCTTATGGAGTGATATGACTGTGGATCTCTGTAAGAACGAAACAATAGTCCCTTAATTGTGATTGTCATCTTTTCGTCTTTTTAATCTTATTCTTGTTATAATCCTTGGTGATACGACCACCTGAGCCATGTGTTTGAACGCCAGTTTGAATTCACATATTTTTTGATATGACCGTGGATAGTGGCATGTTGGACGGTTGGGCAATGATCCGTGAACGTCGGGACCAACGGGTTCACGGGAAGTCCGACCCTTGTGATTTTTTTCATAAGAACATGTAGCCACAAGGTCCTGATTTGATCCTTAGAGTTTAGAATTTAATTAGTTGAATAGGAACGTAGTTTTGGTGGTGAACTTCCGGACCCCAGATCTTTATTTCTTGATTAGTTAAACTTTATTTCAGCACTTTTATTTTAGTTCTTAGTATTAACAACTCTCTCAAATCGGGATTTAATTTTTGTACTTGCGATCGGATTTGGATTTCGACTTTTCTTTTCTGCCGTCCCGTGGATCGATACCTATCTATACTAAGTTGACTTGTTGTTCACAACAAGTTGACAACCAGGTTAGAAGGTTAAACTTTAGGACTTTTCCTAGTGATTGTTGCGTGTACAACGACACACATCAATTTAGCATCATTTTCGGGGATGACACAATTGTTTTTCAGATCAGGTTGCATGTATATCTTTTATAATCCTTGTTCATATTCTCTAACTTTCATAACTTTAGTCTTTTTTATAATTTTTTTGCCTTCCGAGCACAATTCCGGAAGTGTATCTCCTCTTTCTGCTCAGTTTCCATTCTAGCAGTACTGCTTTCTAGTTACTTTTTTAATAATTTTAGTTTATTTCATAATTTCTTAGATTTATAATTTTTAGTTCTTTTTGTATTTTTTGGCTAACCTCTTATCTCGTAATCTTTCTTCTCTCGTTCATTGATCGACATATCTTTCAAGAACTTTTCTTTTCAAATGGAGTGGGCATCCCAATATCCCCCACAATATTATTATTGTGGTCTTTACCACCATGCATCTCTTTCCTGCCCAACTCTACCCCATGCTTATGATAGCACCCCTTTTAATTGTGAGCCCTTTCATCCTGGTGGGTACAATGTGAATCCACAATTTTCTGAGAACCATTATGGGGAACCTTGCTATCCATATTCTAATGGGGGATATGATCAACAAAATTTTTTGGGGTGTAACCAACAAAACCTTGGGGGTTATGAACATGTTTATGAAACCCAATGTAATCCTCAACAAGAAGAGAGACTTAGGGCCCTAGAGAAGATAGTAGTAGAAGGAGAAATAAAACTAAAAACCAGTCAAGCCTTCTTAACCACCTGCTAGAAGCCCAAACCCAAACTATAGATTGTTCAAATATGTTTCCTCATGATTTGGTGACACATTGTAATATTGAATCTTCCTTCCAAGTTGGACGCAATGGAATTACGATCCACCATCTTCTGGAGATTATTATGAGGAGCAATGCCACCCAAAACAATATGAGGGGTACTATGGCCAAGGACACTAAGGGGAGTGTGGTGAGGATGGCCAAAATTTTAGGGTGCATGAATCTAATTAAGAAACCAAATTTGAAGAGAGACTTTGGGCCCTGGAAAAGATGGTAACGGAAGGATAAGCAAAACTAGAAACCAACCAAGCCCTGTTAGCTACCTTACTAGAAGCCCAAGCACAGAGTCCCCCCTGTAGAACTTGAGCAAACCAAGGTGGTTCTTCCCGATGACGACGACGACGATCCTATTTTTGTGTCATATATGTCAGATCCTGAAGAAATAGCATAAACAATGGAGCCATATTTTGCATGTGGTGAGGACGTGGGTATCCCTATCTTTCCTTTACAGACTTTACTACTTGAATATGAAAAGTCGAAGTAGGAGAGTCAATCTGAAAATCCAACTGCTCCCTCCACCACTTACAACAATCCAATTTACATCAAAGACCAATACCCTTATTTTGAGTCTATTTTTGATAATAAGCATCCAACCCCCTTTGACAAAATGATTCCACACATTCTGTCACAACCAATTCTCATTCCATACACAACTGATTTAGAAGAAGAGACACAACCCTTGGAAGAAGTCTACATAACCCCTTCCACTAGATGTAGGGAATATGTCCCCATTTTTACCCCTCATGAACCCTTGGGAACTCCTTTTGTAGAGAAACTAGAGTTACATGCTATATCAACCATGAATCCCATCTATCCAAAGGTTGATTGCATAAATTTTGAGCATAGTAAAAATACTTATCATGCTGATTGAAATGTAGTTGTCCCTTTCATATCACCACCAATTCTCCTATATGCATGTCAATATGATCGAGGGAAACTAGATCTAGATCCTCCGTCTGACTTTGCACATCTGGCACTGCATGTGTTACCAGTTGGGTACCCACCAACCTCCCCCAATCCACATCCATCTTTAACACTTCCTTCGCTATCGATTGAAGATCTGTGGATCCTATTAGAGGGAATGCGAGGTGAAAGAAAATATGAGCACCCCACTGAGCTTCCACAATTACCTTATCATAGGGTACACTATGAAGCTCCTCAGATAAAGGTCCCAACCCTCATACACATCCCATTCAGCAAGATGTTTTTTGAGCTACCTGGGCCACCTAGAAATCCTCACTATTCTCTTCCCTCCATCTCGGGTTTTGATTTTGCTCGGGACGAGAAAAAATCTAAGTTCGTGGTGGAGGTGGGTGGTATGTTTCTGTTCCACCCCCTTATCTTTTTTATTCTTACATTATTTCTACCTTTTTTGTTGTTTTGCATATAGTTGCTTTGTTCATGGCCATTATCTAGTCGGCCATGTTTTTATTTCTTTTGTTGTAAAATGGCCTTTATCTAGTCGGTCAATATGAATAGATGTTTATCATTGTACCCCTTTGAATTTAGTAAATCTTTTACAAAAAATGTTACAAATTGTCATGTCTGAAACCACCATGTCACCTAGGACCCCAAAATAGCATCACTCCTTGGAAAAGTTGGCAAGCCGTATGGAATCAATCAAAATCAAACACAAATTTTCTCTATTTTTAAACTATTGATTAACTTGATATAAATCTTGTATAATGTGATTGACATGAATGTTCTTTTTGATGTAATGACACTTTCAAAAAAAGAGAGGAGAAAATAAATGTGTGGAGTTATAAGCACAAGGACACTTTTTGTTTCCCCCTTAATTTCTTTCTAAAAAAAGAGAAACAAAGAATCACCACCAGAAAAAAATTAAGTCCGAGGTGGCATGCTTCCCATATAAAAAATTTCATATCCCACAAAGGGACGTACCATCAAAAGATGCCAAAAGTGCACATGAAAAAAAAATTGTGACCAATGTAGCCACAACTCCACAAATTTAAATCCCAAGTCAAATAGAGGAGGAATAAAAAAAATTCATCACTTCCCTCTTTATTTTCACACCCTCTAATTTCATCTTGTTCTTGTGCAACGACTCACATAAAAAAATACAATAACAAAAATGGGAGTGTCAAAGTAAAAGTAGGATGAAGCATGTTTTTCTACAAAATCTTGATTTAGAAACAAGATATGAAAATTGTTTTTAATAGGGAATATATAATTTTGTGTTTTGTAGTTTTAGAAGATTGGGTTGCTTGGCCAAATTTGGAGGTAAGGAATAAAGTGATGTTACAAGGGTGAGGATAGACATGTTGTTAGTATAAATCGGAATAATTTATGATTTTATTTATTTGAGGACAAACAAGGATTCAAGTCTGGGGTATTTTGATAAATGTATATTTATCCCTTTTATTTACATATTTTTGATATTTGTTTAAGATTATTTTGTTATTTATTCTCTTAGTTTCATAATTAATTGTGTTATTTTATAATTTTCTCTTTAATTGGAGTTTTAATTATATTTTCTTGGATTTTGTTGGAAAATTACACAATTCGCAGCAGTCCTGAAATTCATATATACCCGTCACCAAAAGTGACATAACTCTTACATTGAAACTCCAAATTGAGTGTACAAGTATTCATTGGGAAGGGAATTTACTTTTCTAAAAGAAAATCTTATTATTTAGACCGCTTTTGTGCTTTTCACAGGAGAGAAATATGTTCAAAATCGCTTCTGCGAGAATCTGCATTAAAGAGAGTTACATGGTCAAGATAATTAAAGACAATCAACTTTCAATTTTACCAGATCTAGAAAATTCAAAAATTAGTCTCCCTCTCTTTTTGCCCCTCTTTTGAGGGCAACCTACCTCCTACCCCTCATATAAAAAGGAGAGACTCTCAACTTGTAAAAACATTCCATTCTTCATTCCATTTCATCAAATTCCTAGTTGTAGACCACATATTGTATAATATTAGATCTCATTTTAGTTTGCATTTCTTCTAGTCTCGTTATGTCTAAGTAAATTTCTCTGGGGCATGGGAGTAGCCCCTTAGCCCAGTTCTATTCAATATAATCAGTTATATTCCTCCATCAAACAAATGTCTTCTTTCTGTTTATGTGTGGTTATTTGGATGATCTGATATATTCTTATGGAGTGATATGACCGTGGATCTCTGTAAAAACGAAACAATAGTCCCTTAATTGCGATTATCATCTTTTCATCATTTTAATCTTATTTTTGTTATAATCCTTGGTGACACGACCACCTGAGCCTTAGGTTTGAACGCCGGTTTGAATTCATATGCTTTTTGATATGACCGTGGATAGTGACATGTTGGACGGTTGGACAATGATCCGTGAACGTCGGGACCAACGGGTTCACAGGAAGTCCGACCCTTGTGAGTTTTTCCGTAAGAACATGTAACCACAAGATCCTCATTTGATCATTGGAGTTTAGAATTTGATTAGTTGAATAGGAACATAGTTTTGGTGGTGAACTTTTGGACCCCAGATCTTTATTTCTTGATTAGTTAAACTTTATTTTAGCACTTTATTTTTGTTCTTAGTATTAAAAACTCTCTCAAATCGGGATTTAATTCTTGTACTTGTGATTGGATTTGGATTTCAACTTTTCTTTTTCGTCTTTCCTTGGATTGATACCTATCTATACTAAGTTGACTTGTTGTTCACAACAAGTTTACAACCGGGTTAGAAGGTTAAACTCTATGACTTTTCCTAGTGATTGTTGCGTGTACAACTACGCACATCATTGGCATCCTAATTACCCTCTACTTAAGATCACGTGTGATGTTTAAAGAATTTATAAGTGAGTTTGATTTTCTTTCAAAAGGTAAAGTGGCTTTTAAGGCAATATTGTGTGAAGTTCATAAAAATATAGGAACTAATAAACACCTTTATTGCATTTTCCGTAAAACATGCAGATATGTGTAAGTTAACTCATGACTTAGTTAGGACTCTAAACTATCGTATCAAAACCAATGCTAAAACACAAATATTTCTCAAATCTGAAGAGCCCCACTATAGTTTCTTGAAAGATAGTTTCGGTTATCGAGTCCAAGCCTATGAAATGGCCAACTCGTTTTTGGGGATACACATGACCGTACATGCTGCAACCACGCCCAAACCGAACCGGGCCAAGCTACTTTCCAGTGGCCACCATACGGCCCGCGCCAGCGCCATCCACACCTATCGCTTCTCGTGCCCACTCTCAACAGTCGACACAGACGCTAAAGCAATGGCCGGCGCCTCCGCGCAGGGCCTCCTACACCACCATCGACACTACCTGCATCTCCTACTCCGCCCCCGCCTCTCCCTCCTTCCTCGTCGTGTAATCCCCTGCCCTCGTGCCGTTAGCATCCACCACCTCACTTTCTTTCCATCCGCTTCCCACCGCCGCTACTCCACTTCGGCAGAAGGCAAGCAATGATTCTATATCCTGTATTTCTCGCTGCTCTCAGTTTGCCTTGCCCATATTTCCTACTCCCCACTGGATAATTCCTTATTTGCAGTAAATGCGAGGGCTTCGACTGTATCCGACGATGAGGCCGCGCTTCCTGCTTCGGTGGGAGAACCCGGACAGTCATTGGGGGCGATTGACGTCAATCCTCCGCGGGGTACAAGGGACTTCGCGCCAGAAGATATGAGGCTGCGCAACTGGTTGTTCCAGAACTTCCGTGAGGTAGCTTACATCACCGTACCAAGTGACTGCTGGACTTGTGTACTCGATTATGTTGTATCTGCCATTGCAACTGAGTGCTGTATGTCTTTTTCTTTCCTCTTCTTTGGGGCAAGGTATCAAGGCTGTTGTCATTTGAAGAGGTGGATTTCCCTGTCCTTGAATCAGAGGCACTATTTATCAGAAAGGCTGGTGAGGAGATCACTCAGCAGGTGCGTTACCTTCTACCTTTTAAGTGTTTGGCATGAAAATTCCAATCTGGGCGCCTAAATATGCCATTTATCTTGACATATCATTCAATATTCAGTGCGTCAATGATACACCAAGACGCATCACTAGATTAATTTAGATGCAAAAAGTTGAGGATGCATTATGTTTTTGTTAAGAAATGTTTCTTGGCATTTATAAGAATATCAACAAGCACAGGCATTTATACTTCTTACTTGGGGCGGGTCTTAATTTGGAGTAAGGAGTCTGCACCCCATTTTAAGCATATCTAATGTTATACCTATATATATATTTTGCTATTTGGCCCCTCCCCAAAAATTGTTGCTACTAGGCATAAATGTATTATATTAAGATTTCAAACTTCTAAACTGTATTAGACTGAAAGTCTTGACATACTTGTAAGTCAGCAAGCAGTTGATTCATCAAGTTAGGCATTTTTTTTTGCTCCAGTCTATTTCCTCTTTTATATACATATACCTTATTTGTACACAAAAGTATCTCCTGTTTTATACATATTGTGAAATAATAAGATTGTATTGAAAGTAATTGGATTAGATTGAGTTGAATACAAGACTGGACACCCTGTCCTAAATATAGGAGCAAGGGAGAAACCCTGAGACTTGTGTCCCAAGTAATCTAAACGGGCCGAGACACTAAAGGCCCACTAACTAATTAACCTATTAACTAAATAGGCTAATATAGACTCTTTAACACTCCCCCTCAAGCTGGAGCATGGGTGAAACACATGTCCAAAGCTTGGAGGTTGCAAGACTCGATAAAATGATAAAAGAAATGATAAATGAAAGATAAAGGATAAATATCACTCCCATACAAAAGATGTTACTCCCCCTTAATCAATACTCCCCCTGAATCATATAGTGATGATGACTCTGCAGGCTGAAAATACTCGAGCTTTGAAGAATGTCTTTCTTTGAAGTGCATCTGAAGAATATCTGAAGAATGGACCTGATACTACAACAGTAATTCACCACTTGGAGCAGACGATCATCCATACCACGACCACGACAACTTCACTGGAATACGTACTTAACGCGGCAAGAACGCGGGTCTCTCAATGATGATGTAGTAGTAGTGGTGTCTTCAAAGCGTCTGAGAAGACGTGCATAACGTGGCACGAACTCGGACGGACGATATGCTGGTGATACAATGCAGGCACCATAACTCTATAGCGTGAACCTTTGGGGCTTGACGGGAAAGGAGATATCATCCATCAAGGAAAGTCTCAAGAAGATCAACAACAGGTGATGTTGAAATAGCAGATGCGGCTCGGAGAAGACGTGATGAAGCAGCTCGGTGAAGATAAATCTGGATGAATCAACCTTGCAGATGTAGATTGGCAGGCTTGCTGAGCTTCTAAAAATCTGAAGAAGCACCCATCTGTCTCATGTGAATGCAACTCAAGTACACCATTAAAACCTGACGTACATAACGCGGTACGAACGCGGATACGGTGTTGACGCTAAATGAAGCTGGCTGGAGGTGGAGAACAGACATGCTGAAGAACGTGAAGCTCCATGAAGATAATAGCCTGGAACATATATAACCTGAAAACATATATCTCTCATACATTCTCTCTCATACTCTCTCATGCTCGCTCTCTCTTCTCATCTCTTTCTCTCCTCTCTATCCCCCCCACACAAAATACGAAGAGAGTGAGTGTTTGGTGTGGAGAAACAGATACATGACCCCTCGCACTGTGGAAAGGGATACACACAAGATATGGGTGGATGGGAAAGGAATTGGTGGTTTGAGAGAATTTTGTGATATGAAGATGTGTAATATGTGGAGAATGAACAAATCTGGGGCCGCCCCCCTGAAAAATCCGATTAGGCTTAAAATTGGATCCAATTAGCAAAAGATAGGACCAATAAGGATCCGAATAGCAAGATGCATATTGTATATGGGGGGTAGTAAAAACAATTTGGATTTGTTTGGTAGTGGTGGGGAATGATGGGTGATCGCCGACGGTAGGGATAACTGATGGCGTTGGGGCAGCAACAACGAGATGGAGAGCAGCAGTGAGCAGCGACCAGGGGCATGGATGACGACGACGACAGCGACGGCTGAAGGGTGTGATCATCGGCTGGGGATACGGTTGCTAGATAATGGGGCAACAACTCTACAACGGACGGACACAGAAGATGACGATGATTGTGTCGCTTGGCTGATGTAGCACTCGGCCGCAACAAAGGAGATGATACTGGTTTCTTACAGGCTCCGGAGATATCGCAGGCCATGAGGCCGCATGCGGAGCCTCTCCATGAGCGGCGGTGAAGGCAGATGCTGAGGACGATGGCGCGATGCGGTGGTAGAGACAATGGCTGCTGGGATTTGCGGCGGCGGTGTTGCTTGCTGTTGGCCGCGGTTGATTGCTGCTGGATATGGTGGCAGAGGCGGATGGCTAAGGCGACACGGATTGCTGCTGTTGGCGGCCATGTTGGTTGCCGACGGCAGCGTGATGCTGTTGTAGCGACGGCGTGATGTGGCGGAGGTGACGATGGCGTCGGATACATGAAGGCCGGAAAGGAGATCACCGTCGGTCAGCTTTGGATTTAGAAAACATAGATTGCATGTCGGGAGTTAGCGTCGACGTACAGATCTATGTGAAAGTGGGAGAAATAGGGCTATGTAGGCTGGAAGTGCCTAGCGGGCAACTGGCCTATGCCATGGCGACGGCCCGCCCGCAGGCGGGGAGAGCCCGCGGTTGCTCTCTGGAAGAGAGGCGGCGGCGGCTCTAGGGTTGTTGTGCACCGAAGAAGAGAGAGGGAAGAGAGGACGGCTGCTAGGTTTTCCTCAGGAGCGAACGTGCTCTGATACCATGTGAAATAATAAGATTGTATTGAAAGTAATTGGATTAGATTGAGTTGAATACAAGACTGGACACCCCTGTCCTAAATATAGGAGCAAGGGAGAAACCCTGAGACTTGTGTCCCAAGTAATCTAAACGGGCCGAGATACTAAAGGCCCACTAACTAATTAACCTATTAACTAAATAGGCTAATATAGACTCGTTAACACATATTTTATGCATTGTTCCAAAAAGCAGTATGGCATGCATTCAAGAAAGGTGCCACATTTGCAGCAAAAAAGAAATAAAGGTGCCACATAGAGTATTTGTATTTTGCTTTCTTTAACGACATGGTTTGATTAACCATTATTCCAATTGGACATTACGAAAGCTTACCTTCACGGTGATCTTCTTGAGGAGGTCTACATGCAGCTACCATCTGGATATGTCGATTGGAGGGGGGGTATGGAACCAAGTTGTATCACTCATAGTTATCAAGGCTCCCACTTAAGAATGCCTAGGATTGTTAGGCTCTAAAGAAGGTATCAAAATCTGGGTGCCTAGACCCCTTTAGATTGGGTGGGTGCCTAGGGCTATTTATACCCAATCCATGCCAATTTGGCAAAATTAGGCTAATTGTGGTCTGAATTAGGTCATGTAAGGTCATTTTAGGGGTAAATTTGGGTAGTCAATGTATATATATATATATATATATATATATATATATATATATATTTCTTTGTTTTGAAATAGGTCTGATTTAGGTTAAAGTAAAGCAAGTTAGGTCTAATTTAGGTAATATTAAATGTGATCTAGGTCACTGATTGCTTAAATTTTATAAAATAATATAATTATATATGTGACGCGCTGCATCGAAACCCGGTTGCAGTGATAAATATGGAAGGGGTTTCGACACAACGATGCCCGATTGTGTTGAAGGACCAATAAGAGTTTCTACATCTTGGATGAGTGTGGGCAAAGAAGTTAGTCCCACTGCATCATTGCCCGAATATAGTTAAAAATGTACAAGGGCAACATTTTTGATGGAGGCAGGTAAACAAGCAGGTTCAACAAAAAAGGAACAAAAAAGATTAGAGTTGGATCTTGGAATATTGACTCTTTGACAGTAAAGTCTTTGAAGATAGTGGAGAAGAAAAGTCAATATAGCTTACTTGTAGAAACCAAGTGAACAGGGGAACGATACAGAGAGAACAGAGACACATGGTACAAAGTCTGGTATACAAGTATTGACAAATATAGAAATGGCGTAGGCATTATTATTGATAAGATGCTAAAGAATGATGTTGTCAAGATCACAAGAATGGTTGATACTGTTATAGCTATCAAAGTTGTTCTTGGGGGATTTCAAATCATTGGCGCTTATGCCCCTAAGTTGGCCTTAGCGAGGAGGCTAAGAAGAATTTTATGGATTACATGGATGCATTGATGCCGGGAATACTAATAGAGGAGAAATTTATTATTGGGAATGATTTAAATGGCTACGTGGAGAGTAGAAATGATGGATATGAGAGAGTTCATGGTGGTTTTGGGTATGACAACAGAAATGGAGGAAAGGGGATATTAGATTTTCCAGTTGCATATGATATGATTTTGGCAAACACTCATTTCAAGAAAATAGATTACCATAAGATTATTTTCAAGAGTGGGCGCAATTGTAGCCAATTCTTACAAGGCGGGTGGATCGTAAAGTATATAAGGATTGTAAAGTCATTTGTGCGAATAACTCACCATCATGGATACAACATGAAGATTAACAAAGACAAGCATACTAGAAACCAAGATAGCAAGATCAAATGGTGGAATCTTAGAGGAGAACGGAATTATCTTTTCTTGATAAACTCGTCAAAGAGGGCACTTGGAACATGGAGTCTGAGTTTAACATGATGTGGCATTACATGAGCTTCTCCATAATTTTTTTCCCAAAGAGGTTTTAAGGGAGTCTAAAGGTTGTGAGGCTCCACAAAAAGAGACTTGGTGGTGGAATGATGAAGTACAAAAGGCACTTAAATTCAAAAGAGAGATCTATAGGTTGTAGAAAAGAAAGGTAAGGAAGAGACTTGAGTCTAGTAGAATGCATCAAGAATGTAGATGGTAGAGTCTTGGTGAAGGATGATGATATCAAGAATAAATGAGAAATTACTTTCATAAGCTTTTCAATGGAGATATTGTGAATAATATAAGAGACTCGTGTGATATGAATGCAAGACTTATCATTTACACACGATGAGTTTCATAATTTGAGGTCATGAATGCGTTGGAAAAATGAAAATGAGAAAGACATGCGGACCATGCGGTATTCCCATTGATGTTTGGAAGAGTATGAGGATGAAGGAGTTATGTGGTAGGATGAAGGAGTTATGTGGTTAACAAATTTCTTTTTAATAAGATTATGAAGACCGAGAGGATGCCGAATAAGTTGAGAAATAGTACTATAGTCCCCATCTACAAGAACTAATGAGATGTTCGAAGCTGCACAAACTGCAAAGGTATCAAGTTGATGAGTCACATTATGAAGCTTTGGGAGAAGATTATTGAGAAGAGGCTAAGATCTATAATGCAGATTTCAAACAACCAATTTGGTTTCATGCCCGGGAGATCAACAACAAATGCTATTTTTCTAACAAGGAGGCTTAAGGAGAAGTATAGAGAAAGCAAAAGAGATCTTCATATCCTTTTTATTGCTTTTGGAAAAGGCTTATGATTGAGTGCCTGGGGAAGTGTTGTGAATGGTTTTAGAGAAAAAGGGTTGTGCCAATCCAATACATTGACTTGATTAAAGACATGTATTAATTGGAAGAATATGGGATGTATTTACTATGTGTTAAATATAAGAGAGACCCTCTCCTATATAGAAGAGGTGGACATAAACCCTAGACTTGATGGACTGATTAACTTAAATGACTGACTTATCTAGGCTTATAGACGCAAGCTCATCTTACATGACTAATGTCTCCTTTTTAATTCTAACACTCCCCCGCAAGCTGGAGCATGGGATAATCACATGACCAACTTGGACATACACAAGACAAACTTAAGTAAGAAAAGACATAAAAAATGAAGATGGACTTTGCACGACATGTGCACTCCTTCTAAATATGCTCTCCTCGGACTTTGACATCTTGACCTTCTTGATGTCTTTGAATCAACATGTGGACTTGAGAAAGTTGGAGCTTTGACCATTTTGGAACTTGCATCTGAAGTAGAAGACATACAAAAGAACATGCAAAATTATTTGAGACTGAGTCGCCAACTAGGAAATATTGTGGTTGAAGCAGTTTCCAGATGAAGACTACTACTAGAATGACACACATTAGTTGTGACGAATCTGTGCGGCTATAAGACGATGATGTAGTAGATGGTCAATGTGCTTGACAGGCGCAAACAACCAATCTAGCAAGTAGCAACTTTGACAACATAGTCTAGTAATTGATCATCTGTGAAGGACATGTGTGCGAGAGATCACAACCAACTATGCAAGTATTCCAAGATGCTTCGAACACGTGATGACTGATGCATCTCTTGATTGTTTTGACCAAGACGTAGTCAAGGGTGGCAAATGCGCCTGATGTAGTAAACTGAAGAAGCTAGAGACAACCCACACGATATCCGTCTTCGTGGCTTGACGATGGATAGAGAAGAGCAATGGATGGCAACTCAGAAGCTGAATGCTGCTTCTTGACATTAGCCTTGAGATTTAAAATCTAGAGACACATGGACAATTTGAAGCTCCAAGATGTAGGCAACTTGCATGATATAGAATTAGAGTATTTCCTTCTCTCTTAACTTGACTCTTCATCTCTTCTCTTCCCCTCATACTCATTCTACTCTTCTCATCTCCTCTATATCTCCCCCGCACACCAACCACGAAGGGACAACAAGAGTGGTCGGGGTAGATAAAGACAAAGATAAACTTTTCGTGACAAATAGGGAATATGGGTTGGGGGGACATGAGTAGGTGAGGAAGAGATGAACAAGGCAAACTTGACTTTGGCAGCAACAATGCACTTGAACGGAACAAAAAACATTGACTTTGGATAACAATAAGAGATCAGGTCGTGCTACAGTACTCCACCGATGTCAGTAGTTAGGGAGACCTTTTCTCATGACCTTATAGGGCAGCATAGTAGGGTTAGAGGCGGCCCCTGAGGACCAGATGTAAGGTAGAAAACATCCCTATGTACCTTGTTGTAGACGCAAGTTGTTGCGATAGAAGACTGTTGACAACAATCCGTAGTCTTGCTGATTTTGAGAAGAAAGAAAGACAGTAGCTAGCCGCAAGCATGGAATAAAACTTCGGTCCAAATTGCAAAATTTCGGTCAAAATTTTGTTTTTGACCGGTATCGGACATCGAAATGCGTATGCTGAGATGGATGTGTAGGAAGACAAGACAAGATCGCTTGAGAAATGACTATATTAGGAATAAAGTGGGAGTGGCGAGCATTGAGGACAAGTTGCACAAGGGCCGACTCAGATGGTACGGGCATGTGCAACACAAACCGACTAATGCGACTATATGAAACAATGCTATTGAGTCAAACACAATAAATAGAAGAAGAGGAAGGCCTAAATTGACATGGGATGAGCTTATAAAGAGAGATTTTGAATCTCTACATCTCAACTAGAATATGGCCCATGATAGAGCTGAATGGAAACGAAGGATCCATGTAGCCGACTCCAACATAGTTGGGACTAAGGCTTAGATGATGATGATGATGATCAGACATCGAAATGAACATGCCAAATTGCTGAAATGTTTGATTTGTAATTTCATTTAAAAAATTGAAAAAAATCTTAAAAAATCCTTAAAAATGGAGACCCCCCTTAGTTAATTGAATCCAAAATATATGATGTAACACGTTATTGCATAAGAATATACGTATGTATATATTGCATGATCGAATCCTGCTCGAAACAATTTTGTATATTTTCACTAAAAATGTAGGAGCCCCCACCCTATACCAGCATATGATATTATTCATAATTAGGTGCATTTATGTATGTAGATTATCATGGTAAAATTTTATGACTTCATTCTTTTATTTGATCATCAAAATTGTCAAAATTTGCGTTGAAATCTTGTGTCGAAATAAGAAAAAATATTGAAATTTCAGTCAATTTTTTTGTACATTTCTGTTTCAGGACCATCGAAAATGCGTCGAAATCAACATTTTAAACATGAGCCACAAGCACCATATGGCTGCTAGGACCAAGGGGAAGGTCGTCCCAGAAGGGTAAAACCTAATACCAATTGGAATCGAAGCAGCAACCATTACAATGGCTGTCGTGCTACAATACAACTTTGTAGCAATGAGTGGAAAATTCCAAGCTGCTATCATTCTACATGATTGTAGACCTCAAGAAGACTTCCTTAGAGAGATTGACGACTCTCCTTGGGTTTCCCCTGTAGCTTGGATGGGGAAGACGATTGCGTAAGCACAAAGAAGACTAAAATTTGACTTTGATGGCGAGAGCAACATTTGTAACGGGGGAAGAAACACAAGGGTTGTTTCTTTGACGATAAAGTCGGAGACAGCTGGAAACGGTTAAAGACGGTGTTAGAGGAGAAACTAAACGACTGGGGACGACAACCCTACAACAGATGAAAGACTAGGTTAGCCACTCAGCCAGTGGAGATGGCTCTGTGGCAGCCAACCATGGTGGTGGCGGCTGCCCGTGGACGGAGATTTCTTCTCTCACTCTACAACCTAACCCTAGGCTCTGATGCCATGCTAACCGAAAATGAATAGACGATGTATTCACTATGTTAAATACAAAAGAGACCTTCTCCTATATATAGGAGAGGTGGACACAAACCTAGACTTGGTGGACTGGTTAACTTAAAGGACTGACTTATATGAGCTTATAGATGCATGCCCATATTACATGACGAATGCCTCATTTTTACTTCTTGCAACATGTATTATAGCTCAACTGCAAGTTTGAAGACTCCTGAAGGAAGCAACATTTCGTATCACAGTTTGGATATAAGATGAGTTGACAAAGAATATTCAACATGATATTCCTTGGTGCATGTTATTTACTGATAATATTGTGTTGATTGAAGAAATTAAAGATGGACTGAATGATGAAGTTGAACTTTGGAGAAAGACATTTTCATCAAATTGATTGATGATTAGTACGAGAAAACCAAGTATATGCATTGCAATTTCAGCCAATCTCGCAGTGTGAATGGTGGAGCCAAGTTGGATGGAGTGGATGTACCAAAATGTGATAAATTTCGTTTCTTGGGTTCTATTATTCAAATAGATGGGGATGTCCAAGGTGACGCTTGTCACAAGATCATCGCAGGATGGTTGAAATGGAGGAGTGCAACTGGAGCATTATGTGATCGGAAGATTCCTCTCAGATTAAAAAGCAAGTTTTATAGAACAACTATACAACCATCCATGCTCTACGGGAGTAAATATTGGGCGGTGAAGAAACGAGGTTCAACAAGATGAATGTGGTTGAAATGCGTATGCTGAGATGGATGTGTGGGAAGACAAGAAAAGATCGCTTGAGAAATGACTATATCAGGAACAAAGTGGGGTGGTGAGCATTGAGGATAAGTTGCGCGAGGGTCGACTCAGATGGTATGCGCATGTGCAATGCAGACCGACAAATGTGCCTATACGAAGCAATGCTATTGAGTCAAACACAATTAAAAGAAGAAGAGGACAACCTAAATTAACTTGGGAAGCGCTTATAAAGAGAAATCTTGAATATTTACATCTTGATCAGAATATGACCCATGATAGAGCTGAATGGAAAAGGATCCTTGTAGCCGACCCGGACATGGTTGGGACTGAGGCTTAGATGACGATGATGATATATGTGTGTGTGTGTATATATATATATATATTGCATGTAAACTATCTAAAAAGGGTAGAAACAAGAAAACCCGTAGAATGCCTATACTGCCTCGACGTTGGTGACTAGACAACTAGGCTCCTCATTCCTAGAGGCCACCAACACCTAGAAAACCATGGTGTCACCTTAAGGAAGCAATCAATGATATGTAAAAGTCACCAAATGCCTGGTTCAAAAAACTCAATATTGTGTTAGAATCTCTTCAGTCTTGATGATCGACAAGTGATCACTCTTCTTTTACTCTCATGCACAAAAAGGCATTGTCGTTTTGGTAGTTCATGTAGATGACATTTTCATCACAAAAAGTGACATTCAAGGTATCCCCTATCTGAAACAATCTCTCCAGGCACAATTTCATACTCAGTATCCTAAATCCTTGAAATACTTGGCATTGAAGTTCTCCACTCCAAAGTGGGTATCATCATGTCTCAAAGGAAATATGTCCTCGACCTCCTTGAAAAAGTTGGAATAATCCATTCTAAGTCAGTATGTACAACCATGATCTATCATACAGAACATTTGGAAGATGATTGGGAATATGCAAATTATGCATACTGTAGTAAGATTGCTAGAATACTCATCTTTTACCATAACAAGACTCGACATATCATATGTAGTAGGAGTCGCAAGCCAATCATGAGCTTGCCTAAGTAATCTCATTGGAGTACCGTGCAATACACACTAAGATATCTAAAAGGAGCAGCATGATACATAATTTAGTTTAAAAGGCCCAAGACATCTCAAATCTCAACCTAGTTAGCTTTACAGATGTGGATTCTGCTGGCAGACGATCGACATCGGTTTTTGTGTTCACCTCATGTCTTGGCAGAGCTGAAAACAAGTAGTTGTTGTCTAAGAAGCACGGATACGGATACATATCGGATACGGGTACGGGTACGGGTACGGGTACGCGGATACGACAATTTTAAAAAATATAGGATACGGGTACGTCATGGATACTACAATTTTTTAATATTTATTTTAATATTTTTAAAAATAACCAATATATTTATTTTAAAAATAGATGAAGACAATCAAATTTCATTTAAAAATCACAATATTTCTAAAGAAAATGGAAACCAATACTATAATATCAAACAATGATTTAAAAAGGGGTCTTTCATTCATATTAATGTGAGACAAGTTTCAAAAAGACATGATAATATCATATTATAAACCTTTCACATTTCATGTATCATGTAATGTTGTGTTGTAAAGTGAGTTGTGTCATCTGTGATACCAAACTATCTTCTCTCATGTATAGCTAGCTACTATGAAGCACGGATATAGATACAGAAATGGATACGAGTACGACTGCGGTACGAGGATACGACAATTTTCGAAAATATAAGATACGGGTACAACATGGATACAATAGTTTTTTAATGTTTATTTTGAAATTTTAACAGAAAATACCAATTTCATTCTCAAATCACAATACAATGGGGGGAGTCTAGAGTTGGAAGTCACATGGTATTGGGATTTTGAGGGATCACGCGAGTGGGGTGCTCTCTTGGCTGCTAAATGGGTTGGTTGTATCCTGGCTGCATTGAGGTCATTTCATGCTAATAAAAAAAGGAATACGACTTAAGAAGTATTTGGTATGTCTTAGAGAGTATCTAGGGAGTATTAGTATCAATATGTATTCAATACTGGTAAGACACCTATTTTGGAGTATCGGTGCTTCATAGGGGGAGACATAAGGATGGGGATGCAATGATTATCTTCAAAGGAGATGAAATAGATATTGTCTAGATAGAAATCCAGAATAAATCACAATGGATTTAGTCACCAAAACAAGAGGCATGTTAACCCAACGATACTAAATTGAAGCCTTTCATAGAATATGGAGGACATCAACGTGCATAAAACTTGCACCTTAGCAGGGAAAGCATCCGAAAGTACCATGTAAAGGTGAATGAATTGGTTTGCAATAAAGAACAGACAAAAATTCAGATTCCATATTCAAGTTCTTTAAAAAGTGAAATCCCAAAAAACATAGGAGGTAGAAACAATAAAGAGAAGAAGGAAGACTGGCATTTAGCAAGAATAATGATGACTAACCTTGAACTACTTCAAGGAAGCAACTATGATAGCCTTGCTGCAAACTACTACTTAGCAGAAGGTTGAGACATGAGCTGGTGTCAAATGCTAATCAAGTAATGTCATGCCCAGATTTTTTTTCTAGTTCTTACTGACTGGATACGGCCCGGATACAGCAGGATACAGATTAGGAGTATCCGATACGTATCCACAGAGTATTGGTATCCAATACGTATCGGATACGGGTACGACACCTGTTTTGGAGTATCCGTGCTTCATAGGTTGTTGTGAGGTCTAGCACAAAAGCAGAATATAAAGACATGGCTCCCGTGAGTCATATTTATTCTACAAGGTCAAGATGCCAATTGCTTCCCCAAGAACTTTAAAATGCAATAACTATGTGGCCATTCACACAGAAAATAATCCGATCTTCCATGCGCATACTAACCATTAAAATATTTAGGTGAATTGCCACTTTTTCCCGACTTGATAATGTCCCGACAAGATGTCACACCTCATGTACACATGGGAGCAGGTGGCAGATATCTTCACCAAGCCATCAACACCATCACTCTTTAAGCCTAAGTAGCAAGCTGGGTCTAGTGAATGTGTATACTCCAGCTTGACGGGAGTGTTAGAGTAAGGGATTACACGAGCTTGGGCCCATATCCTGTATTTCATCTCCATACACCGTTCCCTTGGAACAACACAAATTACACCTCCTATATAAGGAGGCCCCTATCTACTTTTGTTGGTTGATAAAGGCAAACCCTAATTTGCAACAACATACATACATACATATGTATATGTCGACAAAGAGTGGCTCAAGTGGTCAAGCACGGTGTCCCCTAACAAAGGGACCCAGGTTCAAATCCTAGTTGCCGCCTTGATTTATCACCCTCCCGGGTGTTTGGCCTCCGCCACAGGCGTGGGAGGGGGGATAAATCTTTCTCTCTTAATCCCATCCCCCCCCCCCCCCCCCCCCCCCTCTCGGGCACACACACACACATATATATATATGCCAACAAGTAGTGGCTTAAGTGGTCAAGCACGGTGTCCCCTAACAAAGGGACTCAGGTTCGAATCCCAGTTGCCTCCTTGATTTACTACCCTCTCGGGCATTCGGCCTCCGCCACGGGCGTGGGAGGGGGGGGGGGAATCTGACATATTGTCAAAGTTACATAACACAAGATAAAAGAACCCAGATTGCTTATGATACAGATCAGAAGGAATAATTGAAGAAAGAGAAAATTAAACTTACCGCATCACCGCCAAGAAGACTGTAGCTTGCCTGTGAAGTCAGAAGCAAGCAGTGGGAACGTTGTAACCGCTCCAGGCTAAACGGTCTTTTTTCTATAACAGACAATTGAATTTTTTCGTGTAATTCTAACTTTTACATATCCAAACCCTTACTAATTATCTAATAGTCTAAATAATAGACAAATATAAACAAATGACACTTGCATAACAAAATGTAACCCAACAGAACATAATAATATAACACACACTTATTTACTACTGAAAACTTTTAATATGTAATATCACATATATAATGCGTATACACTTATTTACTATGTAAACTTTAAATGTAGAACATGACATACAATACGATATTTATAGTAATTAGTAAGTTATTAAGCTTAGTGTATATATGTTCATCTAGAAATAATGAAGTTGTATTATATGTACGCAGTTATACTATATAATAGATACATATTATAAATATTGTGCATATCAAGTTTAATTATAAGTATACAATATAATCTCTTTCAATTATAAGATATAGTTACACATATCTTGTAGATAGAAGCAACATAAGCTCTAGTTACACAGTAATGGCTGATCTTCTTTTACATTCAAATGGTCCCAATCTCAGGCTTGAATGCGGGCTTAGGTGGGGGCATATGCGGCCAATGCAGATCAAAAGAGTCGCTAAAAGCCAATCCACGTAGCCAACACCTGATGCCAAAATTAAGTGGCCAGGGCCCTTGGCGCCTCATCTGTCGTTTAGTACAATGTACCAAGCAGAGATGTCTCCAGGAACGACTACTGAGTTGTGAACTTCTGCACACCGCCGTGAACCCAAGGAGGGGATGCTGCTGAACAAGTGCAAAACTGTACCAAAGGAAGGTAGAGACACGGGTGTTGGCTACGTGGAATGTGGGTGTATGATAAAAGTGAAGAGGGGAATGTCGGTGTATTATAAAAGCGAAGAGTGACACGGATGTTGCAGGCTTCTATTGAAACTTGGGACCAAGGACGAGGGGTATGATAGAGATAGGATACAACGAGACTCAATAAGTGAAAATTGTTTTCTGGAAATGGCTTGGTGACTCAAACCAAAAGTTTGTAAAAATCAAGAAAAATCGATCAAATAGCCAAAATTGCGAAGAAATTGTTTTGGAGAACATGTTAAATTTGATAGAACATTCATACAACCGAAAATTATTGAAATAGCAGCATTTTTGGTTAATTTTTTTAGTATGCTGTTTTGGTAGTAGATATGATGGATAGCCTTGGTGTCAGGTTGTTATCTAATTATTTCTAAATTGCACAAGGATTTTATTAATCGCAGTATCTTATTTGCAGCATCTTACTCAGTTTACAGAGGCATAGGAGCTTTAATAGGATTTTAATTGTAAACTGAAGGTCACATATTTCAAAATTAGTAGGGAGATAACGTAAACCTGAGCTGCAAATAATGTCATATATTTCATGATCAATATAGAACTATACACAACTATATGGACTGACAAGTTATTCAGTGATAACTGTGATACCTAATATTGTATATTGGTTATGGTCTGGTTGTGGATTGGAATTCTTAGCACTTACTAGATTGATGTACTTTCACCCTTGCTTGACATTTTTTTAATAGGGACAACGAGGAACTATGATTGTTATGCTGCTAAACCAGTTTGTTTACTCCTTGCCATTTCTTCAACATATCGATGAAAGAAATAATCCATAGACATAGTCTACTGGTAGTTTCTTTGAAGTCCCGATATAATAGTTTATGAACTTCATTTTTTTCCCCTTCCAATGGTTGCTGCTTATTCCAGTTTGTTTACAATCCATTCTTGTTTCATTCTAGCTATATAATTTTGAGGACAAGGGAGGACGTCGTGTTGTCTTGAGGCCTGAAATCACTCCCTCTCTGGCTCGGCTTATTATGAAACAGGGGTATATGGGTAGTTGTATATTTCTTTAGTTGTTTTATACATTTCCACGACTTGTTTATTTACCATTGCATTTTGATATGCCTTTCTCTAGAAAATCTGCATCGCTTCCCTTGAAGTGGTTTACAATTGGACAGTGCTGGAGATATGAGCGAATGACAAGAGGAAGACGACGTGAGCATTACCAGTGGAATATGGATATAATTGGAGTTACGAGAGTCCGTGTAAGTTTTAATATTTGTTCTATCTCTTACTGTTTAGTGAGGAAGGATCTAAATATCAAATTCAGTGCCATTTTTGTGGTACTAAATTAGTATTTGTAGGTATGTCAATGGTGATTTTGACAAATGATTTCCTAGCTGATTACCAAAATGCAGAAATCATGTCACGAAATTCTGCTTGTATAATCTATGGACCAAACTACATGTTTGTAACTACAATTTGCATATTGGGGATCACTTCATGTGAACGAAGAACTGACCACGTATCTGAAGTTTGAAGATATAATACATTAATACTCGATAATGGAACAATTAAACATCTATCATCTAAGGCTGAAATGTTCTAATATCCTCAAATCTTACATTTAATTGCAATCGTAACATACAACTAAAACATATAACATACCACTTACCATGTTGTAATAGTGGCGTGTAGTGCAGGTTATTTTCCTATCACTATTGGATCTTCGTCCTTGACCAATGAATCATTGTCACCATTCAAGTCTCAATTACTACTATGTGCTGGTTAAAATGATCCTTCTCAAATTCAGCTCTGTTTTGGGTCATACATGGGACAAATGATGTGGCTTGAATAATCAGGACCAACTCATGTAGGTCTTGTACATTTGGGGACATGCCATGATGTGCTCTTTGTATTGTTAGGGATAAACATGCCATTTTATCCCAACTTTTGGATGAAATTCTCTCGTTGTTTGGTCTTAGTTATCATTGTATGTTAAGCTTTAGTTGTGGAAGGTTTGGATTGCTGACTGGCTTCGCCACCAATTGGACTGACCAGACGTGCCCAACAGAGAAAAAGAATCAATGGAAGTACATAGTTGTCTTCCCCTGATGGCTGTGGTAGGAGGAAGTGGAGTCTGGATGCTGGACTACTAGACGGCAGCCTCAGAATCTGAATCTAACAATGGTTGGACTACAACCTAGAGATTTGCATGATGGCCTCGTAATTTGGGCCGTGGTCTGATGACGGCCTTGAGATCGGAATAATGGTCTGATGACGGCATCGAGATTTGAAAGGTGACCCCCTACATACGAGCTTACAAATTCCTTCTTCTTTTCAATTCTTCACTTCATCTACTCTTCTCTTCCTTTTTCAACTCTTCATCTTCTACTCTCATCTCATCATCTCCTCTACATCTCACTCTCCTCTATTCTCCCCAGTACACAATTAAAAAGAGAATATGATGGTAGTTCGGGTGGACTACTAAATAGGTACAAATGGATGGGGAAGAGGGGTGCGATAAGAGAGGTAGAAGAAGAGGTCGCATAGAGGGATAGACACAGTAAATAGTTGAATCGAAAAAGGGGGATACAAATTGCAGTATGCGTTGAAACAAGATAGAGAAATAATGCATCAGTAAACAAAGATGTTGCTTTATTTTTTTGATTTGTGCATACACATATCTTCCTAATTAGAACAGTGTTATGCAATTGAAAAATGGGAGATATCCTTTTTCACATTCAATAAAAAGTACAGTTAAAAAAGGCTAGACTGAAAAAGACCTGCAAAGATGGATGAAAAGGACTGTGGGCGGCGACCAGCCTGACTACTTTAATTGGCTTTTACTGAGGTTTTGTTCTTCCGTGGTTGCGGTGGTAGATATAAAATACAAAAAATTCTACAGCAAGTAGAAGTACACATGTGATGAACAGAGTGTGGGAAAGGATCAAACAATCAAGAATCTACTACCCTATAATAAAAGCAAGTGTCCTGTCTGTTTATCGTTCCAGCTCGCTTGCCTGTTTAGCATCGGTTGTTTTTCTCACATAGCTGAGAATTTGCTTTGTGCATTTATCTTAATTGTAACATTTGTTACACCCGCCTGCTCCAAAATTTGGTTCCCGGAATATTATTTGCCACCTGTCACCACCATACATATTCATCAGATTACAATACGGGAAAGAGGGAGTCTGCAGCAGTATGTTTATCTGATAATCGAGCTGCTTGCTCCCTCATCGTTTATCTTCTTTTGGGCTCCGTGGCTTATTCTACTACCCTGTAATTAAACTCAGTTGACCAGTCTGTCAACGCGCTGCTATCCTTCCTACTTCAACTACCGGATGCTAGCCTGCTTGCTTCACCAGCTGATGCAGCGTTTGGTAATGCGATTGGTGAGCCAACGCTCTGGTGCAGTGAGATGGATCACCCTAAGATTTTTGTCCGGTGAGAAAAAGCTACCGTTGAACGTTACCCAATACTAAAAACAAACAAATTCAGAGCGGTGAGTGATTTTGCGTTTAGTAACAGCGGTTACGAGCGATTGCAACCTGCCCGGTTTTGCCCCATGACTGCTTGGGCAATCGCACTGCTTTACCAAACGGAGCATGAGTGTCCAATATTTTCTGCAACCACCTTGCCTGCTTCAACATTACTTTGGCGCAAGTAAAACAATACATCTTAATAGCACTTTGGCCCCACGTATCACGACGAATGCTGAAAATTTGACAGCAGCACAACAATGTCCAACTCATGTGTGTGGGAGAGAGAGAGAGTTTTGTCTTTCATTCCATTTATATTGTTCTCATGAATCTTGCACGTTTAGACATCAGCGACGACCAGAATACTGGGAAGAAGGCATCATATTTTATTGGGAAGTGGCGCAGAACACTGACAATTCCATTCCTTGGTAACTCCTCCGGCAACATGGACTGCCGGCAACAACAGATTGCTCCATGGCAGCCTGCAATAGCACTGTGCGATTGCGGCAGAACGAACACGCTACCACCACGAATGGACAACCTGCCATGGCCGCTTAGCCCAGAGAAGTCTACAGCGATTTTCATCTTTGATCTACATACACATGACGTGAATCCATGTTGCGTATTAATTTAGTCCGTTTCTTTCACATAATTGTTGCCATCCATATCATATGCCAGTCATGACTGCGATTATGGCAGAGAGTACCACGTTGGGTTGGGTTTAGGCCGATGTTTCTTGCATCAACAACGTCCACAAGCTTAAACTCATCACAAGTAGCTCCTCATGATCTTTAATTGCTCCCTCTCGATCTGTGACTGTCTTAGTTTAGTACACTCCCTCAACATCATGTCCTTCATACCAACATATATATTCTGCCAGTATTCTGAGTGAATGAGATCACATCTGTGCAAGTAACCGCCGACAATATAGCTGGTGGTATTCTGCACGTCTTTGATGTCAACTATAACAGTCTTTGTTAGTAAGTTTTCACAAGTTCTGCCTTTTTTGGGTTCTGAATCATTTAACTGTTTGCTTTATCACCGGAGACTGTTGCATGTTAAAAGCTTGATTAATGTCTTGTGTTTGTTTCACAGACAGACATATGACATACAATTACGACCCAACAGCTTATATTTCAACCAGATTCCTTTTTTATCTTCCTTTCTCCGTGAAGCAGACATAATTGCTTTATCCGAGTCCGAGATAAAGATTGGTGAGATTCAGTCAGCTACGAAGCTGATTAGACAACACGGTTGGCAACCATGAATATCTTTTTTGACCTGCCTTTTTTTAGTCTCACGTAATATTCTGATCTGTTTTCTTAAATGCTATTAGAATTTTACATGCTAGCAATCTTTACATGCACATCAGGTATTCATACATATTCACTCTGCTAATGACAATTCTTCTTATTTACTCAAGCAAATATGAATGGCATATTCAGCATATGGATAAATTCGTCCTTTTTATAATATCAATTTGCATTAGTTAATCTCAGCAGCATGGTGCCACTGCGGGCGCCCTACATTTAACCTTGCATCTATGGTATTAAGTGCACCATAAAATTGCTAATATCTAATGCTATTATATTGGTAAATGTATAGGGCAAGGGTGATAGCTAATGATTGTGTAGTTTAAACATTGCAATACCTATCATTTAGTGACATCACCAAATGATGACAAACTCCATGTTGTCTTGATCTGTCCTTGCATTCCGTGCTCGGTTGACGGATACGACCCATACTGTTGAATTGGATGTCAACAGGGTTGGATGGCTAAATAAAACGGTTGTGTTGGATTGTTAAATAAAACGGTTGTGACAACGTGAGATGGCAACAACTTTGTTTGGTGCCTTTGTTGCTATGTATCCTAAATGTTCACATTGATCGCTGGAAAAAGTATATATGAATAGAAAATAAGTGTGTACGTTTGAATGGGATTTATGTATCTGTGAGCATTGTGTGTATTATTTTAGTTACTCACTTCAAAAATACGTCATTACTTGAAGCGTTACATATATTGCTCAATGTCAATCATAAGCGTGTAGGATGAGTATTGAGGCATTTGATAACTCCTTTGAGGTCTATACAAGCGCACATCAATAATGATAGACCACGTTTTGAGGATTATGATTTTGTAGACTATAAGGTAAACTAATTAAGATGTTTTATTTGAAAGGCCACCATTTATTTATATAGAGGTTATGAGTATGTACAAACCATATATAAATATAAAATTCTGCATCGTTCATTATTTTCAGTCAACTTTTTTGACAGCATGTTGTCCATCTTTAGGCTATAACATCAACTTCTGCAAAGTACTATTACTCATGATTTTTTTTTCTAGGAGTCATTTTAATCATTTGTTGGTTGTAACACTTGAATTATATAGAGTCATTTTCATATTTACAATGAGGCTCTTTAAGCTGTCAGTCTCTTAATGACTATGATTAGTATCAATAAACTACATTAAGAAAACAATACAGTTGACTACGTGATCGTTGAATGAAATATTTCCATCTACTGAGAAGATGAACTCATCAATAGGAAAAGACATAATATATAATTCAAAACATGACAAAAATAAGGAAAAATATGCAAGAATATTGTACGAGAAACTCAATAAAATTTTAGAAGTTTGTAGCAGATGGACATATATGTGGGATAAATGCCAATGTACATAGAGTGAATGGTGTTCTTTGGTATAGGATATGGTATTATTATTAGCATGTTGGCCATTTACAGGCTATAACATCAAATTATGCAAAATACCATGACTCGTGAATTTTTTTCTAGGAGTCATTTTGAATCATTTTTTGCCTATAACACTTGATTTATTTAGAGTCATTTTCATATTTACAATGAGTCCCTTTAAGTTGTAAGTATCTTGATGACTATGAGCAGTACAAATAAACTACATTAGGAAAATAAAATGTTGACTATGCGATCATTGAATGAAATGTTTTTATTTATTGTGGAGATGAAGTCATCAATTGGAAAAGACATAGTGTATCATTCAAGATATTACAAAAGTAAGCAAAAATACATAATAGAAATACAGAATGAGAACCTGAATAAAATTTTAGAAGTTTGTAGTAGATGGACATATGTGTGGTATAAATGCCAATGTACATATATTGAATCGTGTTCTTTTATATAGGATATCGTACTTTAATACTTCAATAGTAACACACGTGCTTAGCACGTGCATTTTGCTAGTTTACATAAAAACAGGACTTCTGCCTTGTCCCTCATCTATGGTCAGTAGACAACTGGATGATAATCCAAAGTATCGTGCCTGCACAATGGGAAACAACAATCTGTGTTTGCATCTACGGTCTTCCCTACAGGCAATCAACTCGGAAGGAGTCCGAGCACCTGCAAGCTGTGAATTTCTTCTTGTATTTTAAGGGTTATGGTGTTAGAGTTCCCAGCTCTGATGCCATGTGGAAAGTAAAAAGGGGACAATTCGATCCATTACTTTAGCAAACTCCTCCTATATATAGGAGAGGGGGACACCATGGCTGACATGGCCGATCCCTAATGGACTTACGACCCTTCAAACTCCGACCCATTTCTTAATAAACTATATCAATCTCTAATGTTGTTTTTTTAATATGCACAAAATTTATATTGCCAGTTTTGATCTTATTGTGGCAGAAGTTAGCCATAATGTTTGAAAACTTGATTCTTTACCTCAGAAGCATAGTTCCTAACCATAAATCTGGCACATAGTTATATACTCGTGAAGTCTATACATTTTAGGTCTAGATTTCTTATCTAACACCATAGGAATAGGTAGATGTAGAGATAAAGGCGATGAATTAGGGCTGTAAATGGATAGGGTATTACCCGTTTACCCACCACCCATACCCTGTAGGGTAGGGTAAGGGTAAGCATATTTTTTACCCACCACCCGTTTACCCTTTACCCATATCTAAAGAGGGTAAGGTAAGGGAGAAGCTTTACCCTACCCACTTTACCCATTTACCCATCAATATTAAGTATGGATTAGCAATTTCAGATTCTAATGTATGTATTACTGCCTACTAAGAACCCCAACAAACAACACCCTACTTTCTTAATTTGTACTATTATGATTCCCAAAACTTAAATGAACGATGGATATCATTTTACACCTTTTATAGTCACCTGTTAGTGAGAAAAATGGATTATCAATAAGAAATGATATATTAAAAAGGTTACATATTTTTTTTGAAAAAGAAATAGGTTAAATAATACTATTTTCGTTGTACCAAAACATAGTCATTACTATAAAAGACCCAGTTTTAAGAGTGTCTTGTGTTTGATATAGAGAATATCATTCATATGAAATTCTTGTTGAAAATGTCGTATACCTATCTTCATTTTGCTTTACCCATTTTACCCGTTACCCATTTACCCTGCGGGTAAAGGGTGCGAGTAAGGGTAGTGTAGATGTTTTTAGGAAAAGTGTAATTACCCTACCCGCTACCTGCAACTTTGACGTGGGTAAGGGTAAGGGTAAGCCTTTACCCTACCCTACCTTACCCATTTACAACCCTGGCGATGATCCTCAAATTTGAGTGGCCTTAACGAAGTCTTTATGTTTTCCATTTTAATATTGTACATTTTGACGTATGGGAGTAGAAACAGGAATTAAACGAAAAAACGATGTTTGAATAGAAATTACTCCTTTTTATCTTAAGCTCGAATTTCACCAAATTTAAAAAATCTTTTGACTTTTTTATAATTGTTTTGAAGTGGTATCAGTATGTGAAGACATTTTTGAAGTAGTATCAGTATGTGAAGACATTCACATCCATTTCGATTTATGACTTCCACAAATCAAATTTTTTTTTCCTTACCAAAGTTACATAGGGGTGAGCATTCATAATTCTTCAATTGATGGTTAATTCGGTTCGATATGTTTTCATACTTTCACAGTTAACCTAAATGAATTGTACTCAGTTAATTTGGTTACGGTTAATTGGCTAATGGTTAATTCGATTATTTAATTCGGTTAACCAAATAATACTTCTGTAATGGTATTGGTTGAAAGTATTCACTAAATTATGATCATTTTTTGCATAAAAAACACAGAAACTTGATGAACATATTGTTGAGAGTTATTTAGTTAGTGTTTTATTATTAGTTTGTAATATGGGCCTAAGTGTCTTGGCCCATTAGGGTTGTCTTATGTCCTGTACGCTTCCCTGTTCTCCTATTTATAGGAGCAGGGTTTCTCCTATCTAATACAACGATTAGCCATCTTTTACTTTCTAAGATGGTATCAGAGCAGCCGTCCTAGGGACCAAAGCCCTACGTGAGAGAGAGAAAGAAAGGAGCCCCCCGCCCCCCTTGCGGGCGGCCGCCGCCCTTGGCGCAGCTTGGCTGCCCGCAGGGAATTCCTTCCTAGTTCCCTGTCTTCTTCCTTGTTCCTTTATGCTTTTACTACCGGCCGCCGCATCTGCTGCTGCCCCGCATCCGTCCCTGCCGCTATTGCCCCTTTGCCGCCGATGTTGCTCCATGCGCTGATGTCGCCGCTGCTGCTCTGTGCACGGCCGCTACTACTGCGCCCGACTGACGTGTGCCCCTGCCTGCTGCTGTTGCTGCCCTTTGTGTCTACCGCCGCCAGCCTTCCCGCCATCTACTGCTGCTCCACCACCGCAGTTGTTGCCGCCTGCTCACTACTGTCTATTGCCCAGCCGCCGACCGTGTTATTTTCCGCAGCCGCCATGTGCCCCGCAAGCGCATCTCCGATCACCCATTGTCCTCATCTAACTACTGCCTAGCCACTCCTGGCTGCTATCTAGCCCAGCCACCTACTCCTGTGCCACCGCCAATGGCAGTCACTTACCAACCGCTGCCGCTCCGGCCCCGATTCCCCACCACAACCCATCTTCCTGCTGCCCGGCGCTGCCGACTGCTTCCTACCCAACCGCGACCACCTACCACTACTCACCGCCACTAAACAACCTAAATTTTTTTTATTCCCTCAATATTTTTTGCTCCCCCCCTCCATATACACTCAAATATTTGTGCTAATCAGATCCATTTTTTAGCCTTATCAGATTTTCGCGGGGGCTCCGCCCCCGCACCCCCGGATTTGTTGCCCTAACGGGCCAACCAAATCCCTTTTCCGGGTCGTCCAAAGATCCATTTATTTTCCTATCCGGGTCTCCCTATTCGAGTCATTTTCTACCTTGATTCATGTTATCGGTTGCCTCCTCCACATATTTGCCTACACTAAACCTTACCTCTACCATTGTTTTTAACTCTCCACACCAACCACTCTGACTCCTTCCGTGCTTGGCGTGAGGGGGAGAATAGAGGATGAAGAGTAAAGGGAAGAGACAAGATGGAGGAGAGATGAAGAAAAAAAAGAGAAGTATTATGTTATGTTGCTTCATGCCACATTTACTGCTGATATATGGACTTGCTGCTATTTAGTGCTTTTTGCTACTATTATTGTTTATTCATCATCTACCTTGACTACTGCTGTGAAGTTGCATACTTGGACGTCATCTTTACTACTTGTGCTATGATTAGCACACTTTACCTGCTGCTTTGTGCTTTTGCACTTTCTGTGCGTTATTTGTACGTTGGCTTTCTACTCTGTGGACCAACACTCTCTAGACTTTGACGTCTGCTACTGTGATGGATACTGTATGAGAGGGAAGATGATGAAGACCTTTCTGTTGCTGACTTTACATGGAGCTTCGTCTACTGGAGTTATTTATTTGCTTGCTACTGTGCCTACTGGTCTTCTATCTGCCTACGTCGTCGACTCTCTACTGCTGTGCACCAACACTCTCTGGCATGTCCGTGTTTTGGCACGTCGACTTTCTGCTACTGTGATCCAACACTCTCTGGGCTCTGCTACTGTGATCCAACACTCTCTGGCTACTACAACGATGACTTTGATGAAGACCTTGGTGCCTATCAGCTATTTAATCTTTTGCTCCAGATGATTGTGTTGCTACTTATTTATGCTCCACATGATCGAGAAGCTTATGTGACCTACTTGCCTGCTTGCTTGGAGTATCTACTTGAGGGGGAGTGTATGAGTGTCGGAGTGTTTGAGTGTTCGAGTGCTTTAATGTAATATTGAGGGGGAGAAAATTCATATATGGGCTTAGTTTATCGTTTTATTCTGTTTCTTTGTTTTCTTTGTCCAACTCTCTATTTGCAAGCTGATTTGGGATTCTCCCAACTTCAGCTTGAGGGGGAGTGTTGAGAGTTATTTAGTTAGTGTTTTATTATTAGTTTGTAATATGGGCTTAAGTGTTTTGGCCCATTAGGGTTGTCTTATGTCCTGTACGCTTCCCTGTTCTCCTATTTATAGGAGCATGGTTTCTCCTATCTAATACAACGATTAGCCATCTTTTACTTTCTAAGACATAAATGGAAATGTTTATTGAAATAAAAGAACAACTACATAGGTATATGTATGTGTAGGATATTTTTTTATGAATAAACTGTGGCTATTCAGTTAATTCAGTTAATCAAATATAAAATATTTTTAACCAACAAAATAACCAATTAATTAAATCAACCAAATTGTCTGAACCAAAGTAACCATAGTGGAATTGACCATTTGGTTAATCGGTTATAACCAAATTCCAGTCACCCCTACCAAAGTGAATTTTCAAACACTCATTTCAAGGATAGGCCTAAAAACACCTGTTATGATGCCATGTAGAAAAGAAAGCAATGGCTGACATCTCTACAAGCTGGGAGAGGTGCGCACAAAGAAAAACAGACTTAAGAATATATCAAAAGCAAATGCATTGTACGTGTAAGTGATCTAATTAGGAAAGAATAAATAAGCTACTCACCGTCTAACTTGAACAACATTGAAATACTATCTTTAAATACGATTGAGTTGTAAAATCACACCAGTCTTTAAACAAGAAACTTGCAGTGCGATGTTAGTGAACTGTCTTCATTTTACAGTTTTATTAAAGATAATGTTCCACTAATTACTGCTCATGGACAGTTTAATAATGTATTTTACAACCTCCAGTCTAAGGCAGTCACTATAATAGCATTATAAAAGCACTTCACAAATATATGCATAAGCTATAAATATAATCCACGAAACATATGCGGATCGATTTCGATGAAACTTAAACAAAATGTTATTGGTTTACTTGGGTTTACCAGGATATTCATCCTTAGGAGTGGCAGTGTAGGACTGATCTCCCTTCAAGCTGGTTCACTAGTTGCTTGCCACCGAAGTTATTGATAACCGAAACTAATATTTAATGGCCTAACAACTGTCTAGTTAATAAGTAAACTTTAGCATTTAGTTTTTATGTAACATGTATCCTTTTACTTAATGTAAGAATTGTACTCTATATTGGCATTGAGGCGAGCTTTTTTCCACAGCTTGTAATCAGCAAAGTTCCTTATATTGTGAAATGTGAATATGCTTAACCTGAAAGAATTACATGTTGTCGAGCATTATTTTTTCCTTCCAATGGTCGAGTTTTTTTCGGCCTGTATATTGGTCTTGCCTATCAATTTAGTCTCTACACTTTTGAGTGTTTGGTCTAATCTTGAATAACCTTTTGATTTTATTTTATGAAACATCTTTCTTTTCTTATTAAAACATTAGCCACTTGACCTTTTCCCTTTTTATATGTAGGCAGAAGCTGAATTAATTTCTGCAGTTGTTTTGCTCTTTGAGCGACTTGGAATTACTGCAGCAGAAGTAGGAATACGAGTATCTAGCAGAAAGGTTACGTTTATGCATGAATTTATTACTGATAATGTTAAATATTGGTACTATCCCCATTTGTTGTTCCTTCATGTGCATTCATTTGGTGAGCTTTGACGTGCTTTGAAGACGTAGTGGTAATGGTATTAAGTGGTGCCAACAAAAAAGCTTGCTTCGTTTCTGGCCTCCAGCATTCACAAGGATGATTTTTGCAGCCTTTCATGTATATTGCAATGAACGATATTTGTTTGTTATGGGGCAAGTTCTACCGCATCTTGCTCTGTATCCCGTCTTGTCTCTTATCCTAACAGGGTGTTTGGATTTCACTTTGCCGGTCTTTTCAACTTTGCATGTGTTTTTGTGCTTTGGACTTGGTTTAATTGGATAATTTCTTATTTTATTGTTCATCCTGAAAAGAGACCAGTTCAATTACTTTTTAGTCATTAAAAGTAAAAACTTCAGCTCAAATGACAGATCTATTCCTCATGTTAGAAGTAATACGGAAATACATATACTATGGTAGACTAAGTTAGGTACTTATCTCACAATGATTTTGAGTTGTTTGGGCCTGTGAAAAGCCAATAAGCAATATTGCACCTTCACTCCCCAGCCACTTTCCTGCTCCCTCCTTTGCAAACAGCCTTCACCATTGTAGCCACCTGCCCCACTACTATAACCAGCTGTGTTGGCATTGTTTCCATCAACAAGCCAACCATTATATGCTGTCACACACTATAGCCACCTTGGTGCACCAAGCCACCGAGTCCATCACCACAACCACTGTCGCCACCACCACAGGCAGTTGCCACCACCCCACACTCCATTTGTTTCCCTGCACCATGGCCCAATGCACTCCTACTACTACATGATCCTTCCTCTCCCTCTTTCTAACCTTCTGTTTTCCTACTTGGGGAGTGGGGGTTGGGGGCGTAGCAAAGGTAGAAATATCCATCTTCTAGTGGATTTCCAGAAACTGATCCACCTCACCCTTAAATTTTCAGCACCCGATCGATAATCAGAAGAAAGTGGTTTTGGATATCCACTTATTCACAACGGGTGCAAATTGGGGGATGGAACCACTATTACCGCAAATAGAATCAGACATTTAACTGACACATATTTAATGTCCTCTGCATAACAGATGCAGCAGGGTGGAATTCCTTTGGTTTCCTGTTGTTCGTCAGCATGCCACAATGATCTCTACCAAAACTTAAAACCATGTGCTTATGATCTGATGCAGATAAGTCGGCCATCGGCTCAGTGTGGCTGTTGCTGCTATCAGGTACATAGAACAATAGTAAAAGCATGTTCACAACTTGTCCGCTTGTTCAAAGGCACATGGGTTTCGGCGCATGAAAGCAAATACCTGGATGGGATGGATGGATGTCCACATTTACCCATGAAGAGAGAGAAGGGGGGGGAGATACCAAGCATAAATGGGGGTGATATTTTTTTTTCCAGTGGTACGATTGGGAATGGAGTGGATAATACCATGGTTAGCAAGGCCCCTGCTGCCTAGGCGGGCTAGGCTCTTATGGAGGTGTCCAAGTCTGGGCGCCTAGGCCCCTATTGGATTGGGTGGGGGCGTAGGGCCTTTTAGGCCCGATTCAGGTCATTTGTAACCAAATTAGGTCAAATCAACTCTATTTTTTGTTGAAGTAGTTCATATAAGGATGCTTAAGGACTAATTTAGGTTAGTCTATGTTTGAATCTGGTCAATTAAGGATTGATTTGATAAATTAGGTCAAATTGGAGTAAGTTGGATCTAATTTAGGTCACATTAATTGCCACTAAGGTATATTCAGGATTGACTAATTCTAGGAAACCAATATAATATACTTCACAAAAGAAACATATGAACATATCTAATTTAATATAAGAAATAATTATACAAGTAGAAAGCCAATAGAACGCCTAGTCTGCTTAGGCAGTGGCACCTGCCCGCTTAGGCGACTAGGCTCCCAAATCCTAAAGGTCACCGCCTAGCCGCCTTCACAACAATGGATCATGCACAAATAAAGTGCATTTCCATCCTTGTAGGGACTAAAATATGTGTGCGTATGTGTGTGTGCTTAAGGAGTGGTAGGAGAGGTGGCAGATGCAATGTGCAGCAATTGTGTCAGCAATGATGGTCGGTGATAGTGGCATGCAGCGACATGGTGGTGTGTGGTAATAAGGCTTCTTACACGTGAAGCTGAGTAGTAGAACTGCTGGGTGGTGTGTGGAGGAAGGGGAAAGGGGGGAAAATCTTCAGAAAGGGATTTTAGTTTTTATGGGGACCGAAACAGAATAGAACCATTTAGATATCTCATGCAATTTCCAAAGTCTAGGTATTGCATTCCACTTTTTCAAAGGTTGGGGTTATGTGTTATTTGGAGTAACATATAGTACTTATAATGTGACAAACCCTTTGGTTATAATGTAATTCTATTCTATTAATTATATACATATACTCTAATTTTATGTTCTGGCTCACTTTTATGCCTTGGATGTCAGGAGAAATATGATATTGTTAGACTGATGGTAATTTTTTAAGGTTGAAGGTGCTCCATATTGCACTTCACGACTTCTCATCTAGATTTGACAAGAATGTTAAAGAATTATTGTGAAGATCTCAATAAGATGAATTTTTCAAATTAGCTTTTTTTTCTTTCAGCAAGGTGTCATACCGTATGTCGAAAATCATATGCTATTTTATGGGCTATATTACCTACATGTCTAGAACTTAGTTCCGTTGAGAGTTTGAAAACTGTAACATACCTTCTTGGTAGCTGGTAGTTGTAAGCACCAGTTTTAAGTCAGCTAATCTGCTTGAAACCATATTGTTTTAGTGGCGTGTCATCCAGACTTTCATACTGTGACGATGGAATACATGAATCCTAATCAGGATTTAGTAAACAAGGATTGTTATTTTGAGGGCATACAGTGATTAAAAAAGCGGCTGGAGAGGCCGCTTAAGCGCCTAAAAGTAGGATCCGTAGTAATTTCACCTGAAGCGGCTACTGGAGCGTTTTCACTAGAAGCGACCGCTTTTATCCGCCTTGGCCCGCTTCAGCCCGCTTTATTGGACCCGCTTAAGCGGCCGGCTTTGTCAGCTTCAGGCTAGAATATTTCATAATGTGTTGGTTAAGTGAAATAAATAAAATAGTAGTACTCTATCGTCGTGTTCTCAATTTTTTGTATTGTGTTATCTTATTAAACACCACCAATTTTGCAGTTATCACCATTTCTATGTTAAGCTTACTGTTTCCTTTCAGATTTTTATGTGTTACTGTTTCTCACATGCAAAAATTTATAATTGTTGTGTTACAATTAAAATATAACCATTTCTTGTCTGCTAGCATTGCATATCAAAATACATATAGGAACTGACTACTGTTACTGTTATGTTACTAAAATACATATAGAAAATGATCACATATTGAAATTCTTATCAAAACATCCTGATAGCTTACCTAATGGTATGGTGTAACGAGCATGTGATCCTTTTAAATACATCGATTGTAGCAGTAGGTTAAGATTTATGTCTGAATTCTTTTATTGGTTGTCGTAAATCAGTAGTTATTTAGCTAATATTGTAACTTAGTATATCAATATCATTAAGTAACATTCATCAACACTTATTGGTATACTCAAGTTTTTTAAAGGTCTGTAATTTTGTCATTTTATATTCCTTTAGCATTACTAATTGCATGTTCTGTATCGGTACCATATCGGATTTGTAAAGTAACATGTGTTTCACTTGAATAGTAAGTAATTTGATGCTCTGTAATCTTGTCATATACTCATAATACAAGTATAAGAATTGCATGATATGTAATTTTTTCATATGATGATACAATATAACAATATTGCAGTACAATGTAACATGAGTCAGTACTCACGAATGTACAAAGTGATTTGATGGTCTGTAATTTTCTAACATGTTGCAATACCTGCTTGTTAGTTGTCAATTCTTACTGAATATACATGTTTGTTTGAAACAACTAAATTCGATATAGTGAAACATTATTCAGAATGCTTGATTGTCCAGTAATATTTCTTTTTGTTAGTAGTATGATAATCGCTAAATTTTTCTAAATGTTCTAAAACGATGTGGACCGCTTTTTCAAAAAGTGTCCGCTTTAGTCCGCTTCAAAACCCACTTCCCGCTTTCCGCTTCAAGGGGAGCAATCCACACGCTTCCCGCTTTCCAAAACCTAGAGGGCATATGATTGTGGCTAAGCTGTATCTGATCTGCCCTTTATTCTTCATTCGCAGGTTCTCCAAGCAGTATTGGATAAGTATTCTATACCAGAAAATTTGTTTACTAAAGTTTGTGTAGTTGTTGACAAGGTATGCACAATCAATTTTCTACTTCTCATCTTTCTGCTTGTTTTCATTGTGATGCTGGATGATTTTAATTAGATGCATGATATATCTTGCTACACTTGAGGTTCATACTTCTTTTGCATTTAGAAAACAGTTATGTGCTAGATATTTCTTGAACCAGATAGGATTCTCCCTGTGTAGTTGAAGATATATCAGACTACTTGGATTCCAAAACTTCATCATATACTTTTTCTGAATATAGAAATTTACATTTGCGAAAAGTAGAATAATTGAGCTATAGTTTAGATTTTTTCTTGGCATAAGACCCTCGTTCATGAAGAAAACCCTACAAATTGTTTGTACTTTGCAAAAACGTGCATGTAATATAGGTATAAAATGGCTCGTACAAGCGACATAAAGGGAAGAGACTTGAGTCAAGTAAAATGCATCAAGAATGACGATGGTAGAGTGTTGGTGAAGGATGATGATATCAAGAACCAATGGAAAAACTACTTTCATAAGATTTTTACCGGGGATACTTTGTATAATGTAAAAGATTCATATGACATTAATACAAGTAATATCACTTACACACGACACTTACACTATTTGAGTCAAGAATGCTTTGAAAAAGATGAAGATGGGAAAGGCATGCAGGCCAGACGGTATTCCAATTGATGTATGGAAGACGATGGGGAATGAAAATGCTGTGATTAGTGAATTTCTTCAATAAAGATGATGAAGGCCAAGCAGATGCATGATGAGTGGAGAAACAGTACCATAATCCCTATCTACAACAAGAAAAAGATGTACACAACTACACAAACTATAAATGTATCAAGTTGATGAGTCGACAATGAAGCTTTGGGAACAACAAAATCTAAGATATCTAATACATATATTATATAACCAATTTGGTTTCATGCTTGATAGAACCATAACTAATGCCATTTTTCTGATAAGGAGGCTTATGGAGAATTACACATAAAACAAAAAAGATCACCTAGTTTTTATTGATTGGGAAAATGTTTTATGATCGAATAACCAAGTGTCATGGATGGTTTTGGAGAAAAATGGTGTGCCAATCCAATACATTGATTTGTTTAAAGACATGTATGATAACTCAACTTCAAGTATTAGGAATCCTAGAGGAGAAATATTGATATTTACAATCATGGTTGGGTTACATCCAATATTGTTGTTGAGCCCATATCTATTTGCACTTGTTATAAATGAGTTGACAAAGCCTATATAAGATGATATTCCTGGTGCATGTCATCCGTTGATGATGTTATGCTAATGCATGATACTAAAAAAAGATTGAAGGATAAAGTTGAACTTTGAAGAAAGACACTCAAATCTAATGAATTTAAGATCAATAGAAGGCAAACATAACAATTTAGCCAGTCTAGAGTTGTGAAAGGTAGGGTAAAGTTGTATGGAGTGGATGTAGCAAAATGCAACAAATTTTCTTACTTGGGTTGTACTATTGAAATCGATGATGACATTCAAGATGTTGTTTGTGACAAGATCACAACATGATGGTTGAAAGGGAGTATAACAATTGGAGTAGTATGTGATTGGAAGTTAGATGAAAAGTAAGTTTTATCGAACAAATATATGACCAACCATGTCCGGCTAGAGTAGCCCAACTAGTAAGAGCTCGGTAAGTCCCAATGAAGGACCCGAGTTCGAATCACATTGAAGGTGCTCTGCGATCGACACTTCACACTGATTGTGCACGGGAGGGGGGGGTGACCAGACCACAACCTCATGCCCCGGGTTTTACGTGCTGGGGTGAGTCATAAAGTGGCTCTGCCTGGGGCAGGTTCCTCGTGATAATATATATACACACACACTATATATATGTTAAATATTAGTCTTATTTAGTCCTTTATATTTCTCTTGTTATTTCTATATTCTATTTGGACCTACATGTAATTGTTCTCTTAACCTTTTTATATAAATATATGAGGGGACAAACTTTGTTTTTAACGATCCTTGAAACCCTTGTAAGATGGGTTCAAAGCGGGTTACGTAACCCGTCTCACGCCGCCGACGCTAACCCTCCCCTCTCCTCCCCGCGCCGCCGCCCTCTACTGATCTTTGCGCCGCCACCCTCCCTCCCTCCCTCCCTCTCCTCGCCGCGTCGTGGCTCTGGCCACTGCCCTTGCTAGCCGCAACTAGTCGGCGCCGCCGTCTACCCCTGTTGCTGCCGCAGGCGTAGCGCTTCGCCGCCGCCGTAGCTGCCAACCACCGGTTGCAGGGAAGCTCCCCACCACCAGCCACCGTAGGGCAACCTCTCCCCTACCCTCTTCTTTGTTTGCCCACGTGGGTCTTTGAGCCGTCAGGTTCTTTGCTGCGCCTCGGCGTAGTCTTCATGTAACTGGTCCATCCGGTCTCTCTTCTGTATCTGCTGCCGCCTGGGAGGATCTAGGCAGTTCTCTGATGTTACTTCTATCTGCTGTATTGGGCTCGGTTTCTGTCATGGTTTCATCTCATGAAGATTTCCGTCGACAGGTGGCAACCGCGAAGACTATCAACATTGGGTCTGCTCCATGGAGATTTACGCCAAATCCCAATGCAAACATTCTCATCTGATTCATGATGCTCCTCCTGTTCCGTCCAGTATTGCCGAGTCCCAGGATATAAAGGCCTACGATGATTGGGTCAAAGATGATTCTACTGTGATGACATGGATCCTCAACAGTAGTGAAACTCGCATCAGTGTCACTCTTCTTCATCTCCCGATTGCCACAAAGTACTTATTCTCACAGCAAGAATCCGAAGAAGGTGTTTGACTTGAACAATCAACTGACTCGTTTGCATTTCTCTAGGCCCGACATTGCTGATTACTTTTCTTCCTTCAAAGGAATCTGGGTTGAACTTAAGAACCTTCATCTTTTGTCTACTGATTTAGCCACCATGCAACGACAATGCCAAGAACTTCAGGTGGTTCAGTTCTTATGTGGACTTCCTAAGTCGTATGCTGGGGTGGTTGATTAGATTCTTGCCTCCACTGCCGACGTTGGAGAGTGCGTTTCAGCGTCTTCAGCGCCTGCCAACTTCTTCATCAGCCCGGACTTCAAACACTGGTGACACTAATGCTTTTGCTGCTATGTCCGGCCGTGGACGTGGACGAGGTCGAGGTAAAAATTCAGGAGAACCAACCTCTTCCCGATTCTGGTAGAGGACATGGTTCCCTTGGATGTGGTTCGTCATCTGGACCTCCCGACACTTCTGGGAGTACCACGGGCTAGCGGTACTGTGACTTCTGTGGTCGCTCCAACCGCACTGAGGACAAATGCTGGAAGAAACATGACACCCGCGTGGGTTAATGCTGCGTCTGAGGGTGGTTCTCAGACCCCCTGTTGCTGATACTTCGAGCCCCTATACTGCTGATTTTATTCGCTGGGAAGTGGAACACCTACTGCTAGAGTGATCCAGAGCTTCCTCCTCGACTGCTGCTGATTCTGGGGCTCATGCTGCTACATACACCGTTGTGATTTTGCTTTTCTAAATGCCTCCTCTTCTAGTAATGGTAATACCAAATGGATGATTGATTCTAGGGCTTCTTCACATATTTTTGGAAATCGATCTCTTTTCTCTAAATTATTTACACCCCGCTCGAAATCTGTTGTTATGCTTGCTGACAGATCCAAATCCATTATGTCTAGCATTGGTGATATTTATACTCGCTTTCTTCTGAGATCTGTTCTATATCTGCCAAATTTTCCTTTGAATCTGTTATCTGTCATCAAAATTGTGCGTAGCTTGAACTGTAGTTTAACTTTTGTACTGGGTACTTGTGTTTTTCAGTCCCTTCGCACGAGGATGAAATTTGGTGGGGGGCATGAAGGACCTGATGGACTCTACTATCTGGATGATTTGAAAAGGATTGTCACTACAACTGCCGCTTCAACTTTATCTTCTTCTGTTTCTGCATTACAGTGGCACTATAGACTTGGGCACTCGTCTGCTGATAAAATAAAGCATGTTATTTCTGGTGTAGGAACGCACAATTTCCAGTGCGATTCATGTCAGTTAGGCAAATAGTCTAGAACAGTCTTTCCTAGAAGGACTCAAATTAGTAGTAAAAGCATTCTTGATTTGGTTCATGCTGATGTATGGGGTCCATGTAATGTTCCAAGTCTGTCTGGACATAAATATTTTATTCTGTTCATTGATGATTTTTCCCGTGCTACTTGGCTGTTTATGATGAAAGATAGATCACAAGTCATGCCTACTATTAAATTCTTTTTTGCTGAAATTAAAACCCAATTCTCCATGCTAATTAAAATCCTGCGCACTGATAATGCCTTGGGAGTTTATTCAAAAGGTGTTGAATTTTTTGTCGATCTGTTGGTACCATTCATCAGACATCCTGTGCCTACACACCTCAACAGAACGGAGTTGCTGAACAGAAAAATAGGCATTTACTTGAAGTTACTAGAACTATTATGCTGCACTCTAATGTTCCCAAATAGTTTTGGCCTGAAGCTGTTCTCACTGCTTGCTTTATGATTAATCGCATGCCCTCCTCTGTTATTGGCAACAAAATCCTATCCAGGTCCTACAATCCTAGATTCCCCTTTTCTCTGTTCCTCCACAGATTTTTGGGTCAACATGTTTTGTTTGTCTACTTGGACCAAATCATGATAAGTTGTCTCCTAGAATGAATAATGCATTTTTCTTGGATATTCACATACTCAGAAAGGATATCGTTGCTATAGTCCTACTATTAGGAAATGGTTCACGAGCAGTGATGTAGTTTTCTTTGAAGATACTCCTTTCTATTATGCTAAAGGGAAAAATCTCAGTTCAGATATTATTTCAGCACCTCTACCTATTATCAGTTATTCTACTTCTGCTAAACAACCTGTTGAGACTACGTCTCCACCTCTTATTCTTTATCAACATAGGAATTGACAACCACATTCTACTCCTGCTGAAGACCCCCCCACATAGTCAACCAATCTTCTCCTCTAGAAGGTCCTGCACCAGTTGAGGTAACTTCTGATATGCATCTACCTATTGCTCTTCGCAAAGGCACTCGTTCATGCACATATCATAGTATTGCTGACTATGTTTCTACTGCACATCTTAGTGTTCATGTTAGTAACTTCGTCGCTGCCCTTTCTACTGTTATTGTTCCCAAAAATATTACCGACACTTTACAAAGTACTACTTGGACACATGCTATGAACGAGGAGATGACTGCTCTTACTGACAGAGGGACTTGGGATTTGGTTGATCCTCCCTCTGGTTGCAAGCCAGTTGGCTGTGTTGGGTGTATACTGTGAAATATCATCCTGATGGGACTGTTGAAAGACTGAAGGCACGTCTAGTTGCAAAGGGGTACACTCAAACTCATGGCTTTGATTACATTGAAATATTTTCTCATGTTGCCAGGCTTAATTCTGTGCGGGTTCTCTTTGTTGCTATCAACCTGGATTGGCCTCTTATCCAGTTAGATGTGAAGAATGCTTTCCTTTATGGTGATCTAAAGGAGGAAGTCTATGTGGAGCAACCACCTGGGTTTGTTGCTCTGGGGGAGTCACATAAGGTTTGTCGTCTAAAAAAGTCTATTTATGGACTCAAGCAGAGTTCATGTGCCTGGTTTGACAAGCTGAGCAAGATTTATACTACTTATGGCTTCCTGAGATCTCATGCTGATCACTCTGTCTTTATTAAGAAGACTTCCTCTTGTATAGCTGTTCTGATTGTGTATGTTGATGATATTATTTTATCTGGCAGTGATCTTTCTGAAATTCATGCTACCAAGGCCTGTTTATGCAAGCATTTTGTCACTAATGATTTGGGAAAGCTAAGGTACTTAATGGGAATTGAAGTCTCCAGGATCTCTAATGCTCTTCCAGAGGAAGTATGTTCTAGATCTTCTGCAGGAGACAAGGATGCTTGAAACTCGAACTGCTGATACTCCGCTAGATCCTAATGTAAATTGGGATGATGATGAATCTCCCATGTATCCTGACAGTAAACGATATAGAAGACAGATTGGAAAGCTAACCTATTTGATTGTTACTAGAGTTGATATTTCTACTGCAGTTGGTCTTGTTAGCAGGTATCTTGACAAACCTAGACATTGTCATTGGGAAGCACCCTGTCATATTCTGAGGTAACTGAAGAAATCTCCTGGTAAAGGCCTTTTCTATAGGAAACATGGTCATTGCTCTCTTGAAGGCTATTCTGATTCTGACTATGCTGGAAGTAAGATTGACAAAATCTACTTTTGGTTACTGCACATTTGTTGGTGGCAATCTTGTAACATGGAGGAGCAAGAAGCAGAATGTTGTTGCTATATCTAGTGCTGAGGTCGAGTACCGAGCCATGGCTCTCACAACTTGTGAACTTCTGTGGGTAAAGTCTCTTCTAAAAGACTTTGGTGTGAGCTCTTCTGATCCTATAACCATGCATTGCGATAATAAAGCAACTATTTTTATTGCCAATAATCCTGTCTATCATGAGCGGACCAAGCACATTGAAGTTGACTGTCATTTCATCAGAGAAGCTATCTTGACTGGTTGTATCTGCACTCCATTCACTCGCTCAGATGGTCAGATTGTTGATGTCTTTACAAAGTTACTGGCCAAGAAACACTTCTGCTCTCTCGTGGACAAGTTGGGCATGATTGATATCTATGCTCCAACTTGAGGGGGAGTGTTAAATATTAGTTTTATTTAGTCCTTTATATTTCTCTTGTTATTTCTTTATTCTATATGGACCTACGTGTAATCGTTCTCTTAACCTTTTTATATAAATATATGAGGGGACACACACTGTGTCCTCCATGATTCCGGAAACCCTCGTAAGAATATATATATGAGAGGCATTTGAATAACTACAAATTAGTAACTATTTTTTAAAATCCATCTGTATAGATGGAAAAAGCATCATTTCATTTACCTTCTCGCAAAAAATCATTGCAATCAGACATTGTTTACATGTACATATGTACAATATACACTTTTTACATCCAACAGTCAGCCTGAAATTCAATATAGAGCGTCGAAAAATATTTGGTTGTTGTAAATGATCTACAAATTGGATGGTGATAAAATTTTATAGGAAGGTAGATATTAAGGTATACTTGTAATTTGTACGGTTGGATTATGAAAAATTGATCTATGTGGAGAGTTATTCAAATGCCTCTCATGCTCTCACCAGATATGTTTCTCAATGAATCGTTGCCCTATATATATGTCGTCTTCCAATCAGATTCTCGCTCTTTCATTCCCTTTGGGGCCCCGGGTTGAGGAAGAAGCATACCGAGCAGACGACCTTCTCCGTCCGCTCTTCTCAAAGTTGAGTGAATTGCATGGTAAATACCAGTAGGGGCTTATAGTTTAATTGGTTGAAGCGTACCACTCATAACGGTGATATTGTAGGTTCGAGCCCTACTAAGCCTACCACCCCTACGTCGAAGTCCCCGCCACCCTGTGGATCTCAATGAATATCTGAATTGTAATTGGGCACTTGGAACTGCTGCCGCTGCCCTTCGGGCACGCCTCCTACGCTTACCACTCACAGTAGCTCTTGCAGAAAGCATATATATATATATATATATATATATATATATATATGTCGATTGCCAATGACAGTAATTGGAGATTACACAATTCAAGCAATTACGAATTCGACTCAAATCAAAATAGACAAAGATAAATCTTTCAATTCAAAAACAATTACCAATTATTGAATTTAATATAATCTAATACATAATATAAAACTTTTTTCATTGGAATTTGGATATATATATATATATACATATATATAATATATATATATATATATATATATATATAAATATATATATGGCCAACTATGCTATATGAGTGAATTTTTGGCAATGAAAAACAAGATCTCAACCAAACAAATCTGGTCGAAATGCGTATTTTGAGATGGATGTATAGGAAGAACAGGAAACATCATTTGAGAAATGAGTATATCTGGAACAAAGTGGGCATGTTGAGTATTGAGGTCAAGTTACATGAGGGTCGCTTGAGATGATATGGACATGTGCAATGTAGACTGGCTAACACGCCTATTCGAAGCAATGCTATTGAATTGGACATTGTTAACAGAAGAAGAGGCATACCTAAATTAACTTGGTAAGAGCTTATAAGGAGATATTCTGAATCCTTACATGCAGAATATGACCCATAACAAAGATGATTGGAAAAGAAGGATCCATGTAGTTGACTCCAACATGGTTGGGATTAAGGCTTGGATCATGATGATACACATGCATGCGTATGTGTGTGCAAACTGCATGTAATTAGTGAGTAGCTAGAAAACCTTTTAGCTATGGCTTCACGAGGAAGGCACGAAAAAGACATCTTCGTGGTTGTTTACCAAGTCTACTAAGAGGATAAATCGGGGAAGTCAAGCTTGATCCCTTCCTAGCCAAGAACCTCCTTTGAAGGTGCCAAATATAGATCAAATACTCAAGGCAACCTTCTTCCAGATTCAAGAGTAAGGTTGTCGAATTCTCATTTTTCATTAGCGCACCTTTTTCAGAGAAAACATTATCAATCACCAAGTTGATATCGTATATTTTATTCCGACTAGAGTCAATATCGCGTTTATAGAGGAAGAGTAAACATCTGATAGCATCGCTTGTGGCAATATGGAAAGGTGTTAAGCTAGACCAAACTTGTAAACTAAGGAAAGAATAACCACACCCTCTAATGCGGATTGCATAAGACGATAAAAAGGAGATAAATTCAAAGATCATTTTCTCAAATCATATTCAACTGCCTGGGATAAGCCCCCAAGGCATATATCTATAACTAAAGACGGGAAATCCTAAATTTGAGGCAATTGCGTAAATTGCCTAATTAAAATGTCAAATAATAAGACAACTAAATTGGCAATAAAATGCACGTAACTAGATAATCACACATAATTACCTACATACAAGTGCAAATCCAAAATAATATATTGCATTTGTACTGCACCGACTCCCTTGGGATTCAAAAGACGAGTCAACGGTGAGTCGAGACATGTCCTACGCCGACCCTCCCAATAGCGGCCAATGGTAGGACACAAGGAAGAAAATGTGTCGACGCCGTTTTGGTGGCTGCAGAAACAGAATTTTCCACAAATTTTGATGAAAATTTTGACAGATGCATTCCTGGCGTTTTGACGGCCAAACGATCAAATTATTTATTGAAATTTTACCAGAACGATATACTAGTGTAAATATACTTAAATATGCAATAATATTTCATATTGGATATGTGGGGGGTGGGTGGGGCTCCTCTTGTATGAGTGAAGGAAGCTGTACTGTTTCTATGGGGATTTTGAGGTCAAATTAAATGGCAAAATGAATGAATGAAGTCATTATAGTTTGCAAGCATAATATATATATTTAAAGATATAAATTTATGGAAACATAACATGATCTAGGATGGTAGGACCTCTAAGTAGGATGACCTGATGTAGTACATAAACAATGTTGAGAATGGTATGCGAGTGAGTATTGATGAAGCATGAGACAAGTATGGTTTATGTATCTAATCGAACCATGATGGTTGTCATCCTCCTTGTTGATTATACCTATCAACATATTCTCTCTAGTTCATTTTGTTGTACACAAGCATATATGTGTTTCACTGTAATTTCTATATGCCTACTAGTGATTACATGCATACTTATGGATTAAATCAAGCTTTGTTCTTGGTCATGTGATTTTGTACCTAGAGCCTATAGGAGGCAACCAAGTAGTTAGAAGTGTGATTGATAATGGCCTACATACAAAATATACAAATCATGTGTCCTGAGAAATGAAAGCTAGCAGGTCATCATAGCCATAGGTATAACTCCCATACCCATTTTTAAATATTTCCTTCGTAGATCTTTATAGAAGTGGGAGGAATAGGAGATAGAGGTAGAATTAGGCTGGGAAGAGAAGAAACATAACTTAGTTTGCCCCTAAAAAGCCAAAGGAGTCATATAGTAAAATCTACAAACATCATACCCTATTTCTCGAAATAATCCCTATGTTTCTTGAAATTTGCTGAAATGTGGACTAAATGGGTCTTTCATTAAAATTTTCCTAATTTTGTAGAAATTTAAAAAGCCATTGAAATTTAATTTTCTCTGGCAAAATTCGATAGGAACAGATATGTAAGGCCATTTCTATGTCCGATGACTGTCGGCATCGAAATAATGGCGAAAGCTCACCAATTTCGATGAAATTTTGAACATTGGTAGGACAAATGGATTGGGCATCACCGGACGACCAGACTTGGGGTATTATCAATTTCATGCATGTAATAATATTGAAGCAGTAGTAGTGGTTTCATCTTTAGAGCATTTGCAAGCATTGGCGACATGAGGGTGGTGGTGGAGGCATCATCATCTAGAAAAGCATCGATGCTGTCACATGTAATGGGCAGCGAGTAGTGTGGTGCATGATTGACATCATCATTTACTAAAAGAAACCAAAAGGTATGCATTGGTACATTGTCCAAGTTGCGAGGATCACTGACACCATCAACTATTGGTGGTAGTAAAGGATCTTGCTCAAGTTTGTCCTCGTAAGTTCCTGGATCACAAGTCGGGAGCACATCTTCATCATCATCTTTATCTACATCTTCCTTTTCATTGTTGCTATGCTCACTCTAGGGGATTGCATCCTTAGGCTCGATATCGTCCTTCAGTTGTACGAATACCACAGTTCTGATGTGGTCGCGGTACGGAGTAGAATGAATTCTGAAGTACTTATTGTAGATTTTGACCCAATCATTGATGGGTAGTCGTTGAAAATTGTCTAATTGGTGTTGAATATCCTCCGCAAATTGTAGCAAGTCCGTTGATCTTAATGCTAAGTGCATCGATGTTATCACTGACTTGTGGTGCTGTCACCATTATGTTGATTACGGAGATTGGGAGGTGGAATTTTCTTCTTCTTCTAATAGATACAGGCGGAAGATTAAAATAGAAGGGAGCACGGTTCTTGATGGAAAAGACAATATGGGAAATGAAATAAAAAAGGAAATGAACTGGAGTTTGTTGCGATGGACCGACTTCAATAGGAGATGGGTAGGGGAAGTGGGGCGGGGACGTATGTAGGAGAGGTGTCTTGGGGCCAGGAGTAGCAGGGGCTGCTAGGTGACAGTGCTACATGGAACAAGGAAGTTGTAGCGATATGGGGATAAGAGATAGGGAAGCGGAAGGTGAGCATGGATGGCGGCCATTGTTAGCGCCGATACTGTTGGCACTGGGAAGAGGCCACTAAGTGAGTGTTTGAGAGGTGGGCCACCAGACGGTGGGCTATCAATGCTTCAGAGAGGGGATCATGTACATGAGGTTATCACGTACTCCTATGCTAAAGGTTGTCCGCTTCCGGACTTTGGAGGGGCCTCTCCTTTGTGGTCGTTGAGTGGATGTTGGGGAGGCGATCAGAAGGTCTCTAATGGCTAATGTGGCTTGTGCTGGATTTGTTGTTGGGTGGGTTTGGCGGCTAGTTGGGGTAGTGTGCGCTAGGATGTAATGTGGGTTGTTACGATGCCGTGGCTTGTTGTAAGGGCGGAAAGGACATGGATAGGGGTTGTGTGGTAATGGCATGGAGGACGATACGTAGTGGCGTCGGGTTGGGCGCTGGGTTCACGGTAGGCGGGCTGTCTTAGCGGTTGCAGAAGGCAGAGAGATAGGGGTACAACTCAGGGACTGGCTAAGGCGGACATGGTAGCGGCTAGCGGGTGAGGGTCTGAGTGGCTAATAGGTAAAGGGGAGTGTTGCATGGGTCAATGGAAGCGGGGAACGGGATGGTCGTTGCGGCGGCAGATTTATGAAGCGACAAGGTGATAGGAGGAAGATAATGCCAAATAGAAGACATGAGGGAAGAAAAAAGATAGAGGAAGCGTACCCTAGTGGATTAGGGCTTTGGCTCTGATATCACTTGATGCGGATTGCATAAGACGGTACAAAGATGATAAATTCGAAATATCAATTTCTCAAATCATATTCAACTGCATGGGACAAGCCCCCAAGGTTGATATTATTATTATACATAGTCTATGCTTTATGTTTTATTGCGTGCTTTAGACTTCTCTTGTCTTCTTTTCTTTTATCCCATATTGCCTAACTCTATTTTTCACTTACTCTCTTATCCTATAAAAGAGAGTCCATTGTATTTGTTTTAAACACATCAAATAAAGCCTTTCTTATTCTATATGGTATCAGAGCTACGATGCTCGTTAATCAGTCCCACCAACCCTAATGCTTCCCAAACCCTTTTAGTTGCCAAAACCCCCTCCCTCTCTTCCCAACCTGCCGCCGCCACCCCTTGGCCTTGCTCTCCCCGCCCCCTGCCTCAACCCTTCCCCGCCACCCGCCACCCGCAACACCCCCACTCCTGTTGCTGCTTGCTGTCTACCGCAACACCCCCTCCTTCCTTACGCCCGTCGCCACCCCTTCCTCCTTACGCCGCCCCCACCTCCCCAACCATCATCGTTACCCCCCCTTTCACCTTCTCCCCTCCTTTCTACCACCCGCCTCCCTAGTCTCCCAACCGTTCCTCTCCTCCACCAATCATCCTTCCTACCTCCCCCCTTCATCTTTGTCTTCTGTCACTTTCTAAAATAGCACGTTGAAGTTCGAAAAGGACTACCTTGCTTGCCTTCCTACGCCTCATAGTAGAGTAACTCTCTCCCCGTGACGGCGTAGGTCTTTCTTCTCTCTTAGATCTAATGCTTCAGATCTGCTGCTGTTGCTGGCCCTATGATGGTTTCTTGGATCTATTGATCCTCATCCACTACTACGCTCTGCTGCCCTTTGTGGGTTTCTCAGATCTAGTGCTCCATATCTGCTCCTTCCACCGCTGCTTCTTCATCTCTGTGCCCATCATCACTCTAGCTTCCATGGAGACTACAGATCCTCCTTAATCCTTGTGTGCGACGACCGTGAAACTCAATGAATCAAATTACCACCTTTGGTTGGCACCGTTTGAACTAATATTAATGCCCAATGAGGCCATTCCCACATTTCTGTTATTGCTCCAATTCCCCCTGATGCTACAACGGATGACAAAGCCAAGCAAGTCTACACACAATGGTCTAAAGATATTTCTGGCGTTATGACATGGATGGTAAATAGTGCTGAACCGAAGATCAGTTGGTCTCTCCTTCGCCTGCAAAATGCCAAAGCTATGTGGGATCAACTATCCCATGTTTATTCTCACCAACAGAACCCGATGAGGGTCATCCAGACCTTTAAGAATCTGGCGGAAAAAGAGTATTCAACTGATGGATCTGTCGAAGACTACTACAATCAATGTTCGACACTCTAGGATGAATACGAAGTATACCATCCCCTCTCTTCTGACATCAAAGAAGTTCAACGACAACACAACGAACTTTAGCTAGTTCAGTTCCTAGATGGCCTCCCATCGTCCTTTTTTGGTGTGGTTCACCACATCTTATCTAGTAATCCCTTACCAACACTAAGGGAGTTCTCAAGCGTGTTTAACGCCTCCCTTTTGTGTCTTCACTATCTGCTCCTTCTGATCACCCGATTCTTGTTGTTTGCTCCTATGACTTGAGTCAAGGACGTGGATGTGGCCGCAGCCGTGGTGGTCGTGCTTCAGGTACTCCTAGATGTGATCCTCCTTCTGGCCATGAACGAGGCAAAACTCAACTTCCTATTGATAACCACTTTTGCCACTTCTGTGGGTGCAAGAATCACACTGAAGACTGTTGTCGGAAGAAACATGGTGAACTTGCCTAGGCGAACCAAGTCTTCTCTGCTGCTTCTGAGAATTTGACTACTACTGCCTCCAGTTCAACCCAGTCCACAGTTGATTGGATTCACTCTGGAGTTTGAGAAACTCCTCCAGCTCATCTATCCTCTCCAACACCTGCCCTAGAAGGAGGTTCTTCTGCTTTACTTGTGTCTCCTGTTACTTACAGTTAAATAAATGGGTCATCGACTCAGGTGCATCTGCTCACATTTCTGACTGCTCTGTTCTATTTACTACTTTATTTAAGACTACACAAGTCCCTCCTGTAACTGTTGCTGATGGAACTCCGTTTGCTGTCCATGGAGTTGAAACTCTTATCTCTGTCTAGGGATCTGCCCTATGTTCCAAGATTTCCTCTTAATCTGCTATCTGACAGTAAAACTGTTAAGAGCATGAAGTGTTCAATCTTTGATCTCGATGGTTGTGTGTTTCATGATCTCCAAATGAGGACGATGATTGGTTCGGGCCATGAGGGACCTGACAGATTGTATGATCTGGATGTGCCACAATTACTACAACTCTGCTATCTTCTTGTGTGACTGGTCTGCAATGGCAATATCGTCTGGGGCACCCTTCTGCTACAAAGCTGCAATGTTTATTTCATGATATTTCTGAGAAGCATTTTTTGTGTGAATCTTACCAATTTGACAAACAAACTCGGTATGTTTTTCCTAAAAAGAAAAAAATTGTTCTAAAAAATTGTTTGATATTGTTCATGCTGATGTTCAGAGTTGCACAAACTATACATGTATCAAGTTGATGAGTCACACAATAAAGTTTTGGGAGAGGATTATTGAGTAGAGGCTAAGATCTATAACGCAGATGTCAAACAACCAATTTGGTTTCATGCCTGGAAGATCAAAACAACAGATGCTATTTTCTAATAAGGAGGCTTATGGAGAAGTATAGAGAAAGCAAAGAGATCTTCATATGGTTTTTATTGATTTGGAAAAGGCTTATGACCGAGTACCCAGGGAAGTGTTGTGGATGGTTTTGAAGAAAAAAGGTGTGCCAATCCAATACATTGACTGGATTAAAGACATGTACATCACAAAAGATCATCTTTTAGGGACTTTTTAGAATAGGGTTGATAGTTAGGTCTTGATAATGGTCCTAATGGGTGCGTCTTGTTCTCACTACTCATGATGAAAATAGGCTAAACTTTAGCATATTTTGGAGCATGTATGTAATTTTCATGAAAATTATAAGATTTAAAGAAAAGCACTAGAGAGAGGATAGTACCTTGCTAGAATAAGAGAGAGAATGGCATCAGTCGCGACGACACACTTGCTGGCCAAAATTGGGGAAAAGTACGTGAGAGAGGGAGAGGGTGATCTAAGGTACATGTTGTATGCGTAGGGACGAGTTGAAGTCTGATGGGGGGTTATGAATAGGTACGGAAAACCTAGGGTTAGGGTTATTACGGACAACAATGTTCATGGCGGAGGCCATGGGGATTCTTGAATCTCCCCTAGAAGCAAAAGTTAGGAGGTAAAACCGTGTGCAATGAGGCGAAATCAAATTTGGGAGAAAATGGATCAAAAATCGTGTGAAACATGTAAGAATCGAAGGAAATCTGCGGCCCTAGGGTTTCCAACCCGGACGACCACTATTGGCAGCCAACCTAAGGAAGGGGACGACCACCATATCGCGATTTGAGGGTCGATCAATACTTCCCTCGCGCCAGGTTGGCTGGAGGGGGGAGGGCGTGCCACGTGCGTGGCCTGGGTCAACGTTGCGGCAACCCATTAAGGCCAAACTCGGCCCAAAGGCACTAAAAGGGGGTGAAAATGGGGTAATTTTAGGTCCAAACTTAGAAAATTCATAAGTATTCGTAGGAAACTCCAATGGATCTCAGATTTGGACCATAGCTCCATCTTAGATGGTAGAACATGCGTGCAATCTCAAGGTCAAAAGAGTAAAGGTAATCACAATATAAATCCAAAGATTATAGAGTATTTAAGTGATTCAAAAAGTGGATTTTCATCTTTGAGATCATGGTAGAGTCATAGATCATGGAAAATTATTAGGAGTGAAAATCAAAATAATTGAGGCGTAATTTGGTCATTATTGTGCCATGCATATTATCACAATGGTTCATTCTCTCAAGGAAGTTTCTCTACTACCTAGAGAGGTCAACCTCTAGGATTTTCAACCATGAGTACCATCTTATATTTTATTATATGAGATACACCTTATGATCACCTTTATTAAGATCAAAGGCTAAACTAGCTTCCTTTTTCCGAGCAAGGGAGCTAACAACCTTGCAAATGACTTCCTACTCTTATGTTGGAGTCTTCTGCCTTCCAAAGGGCTTACCCATCATTGACTAAGAGTCTTTGACCTTCTCCAAGGACTTACCCACCTTTATATTTACTAACCTCTCCTATCTTATATAAATAGAGGGTCTTTGTTTGTTTTAGTTATCTCAATAATAGAATCCTTTTATTACTCACATGGTACCAAAGTGGTTTGATCCCCTCTAAGCCTCTCCTAACCCTAATGCTTCCCTTCCCTCTCTCCTAGCCTCCGTCTCTTTTTCTTCTTCCCTACCCAACCGCTCCACCAGCCGCCCCTCCCCTCCTGCTATTCCCTTCCACCAGCTGCCTAGCCATCCCCCTGATCCACGCCGCATGCCTCCCCTCCACCCCCCGCCATCTCCCCCCTTCATCTTGTCAACCCTCCTTCACCCGTCATTGCCTGCCCCCCCTTCTCAACCTCGGCTTCGCCTCCCCTTCCCCTTCACCTCGTCGCCACCTGCCCCTTCCTTCACTCTGTCATTCGTCTGTCCTCTCCCGCCCGCTGAAACCCCCACCCCCATACACGTGTGCATGCGCCAACTCCTTCTTCCTTCATCAGCCACCGACCACCCCTCCTGCAGAATCCCCCATCCGCCACACCTGCCTACTTCAGCCACTACTCCACCCGCACCCCACCCTCCGCCACCTACCACCCCACAGAGTAGATCCCCCACTACCTCCTTCAGCTCACCCACTAGCCCATCATTCTCTGCCCTGCATTACATAAGCTTTTCTTTCCCAAATCCATCTTCCACATCTCCATCCTCCTTTGAACCACTTTTGATCCACCCTTCCAGATTGTTCTTGGTATAAACAACCCTACTTCGATTTGTCTTAAGACTTAGGGAGGGACTCGTCACATGTCTGTCTAATTGAAGGTGTGGCATCGGTTTCTTTTTTCTCTTTTCCCATGTATTGGGTTTATCAAAACTACTGATGCTATTTGGGGTGAGGCCACACACCCTGTTCTTTGATTAGTTGCTCTACAACACCTTTTTGGTGTCTTGTGTGGTCTAAGTACGAACTTGAATCCATCATGGCTTCTACTGATAACTTAAGAGCATTTTTTGTGACCACTATAAAATTGGATGGTTCTAACTAGCATACATGGTCTGCTTCTTTTGAGTTGTACGTCAAGGCCCAAGGCTGACACTCTCACCTTATTACTGATGCACCAACTACTCCTGCCACCATTGTTGATGAGAAAACCAAGCATTCATATTACTTGTTGGTCAAGGATGATTCAGGGGTAATGACTTGGATGGTTAACAGTGCATAACATAAAATAAGTCTATCACTTCTACGAATTTAAATTGCTAAGTGTAGGATCAGTTATCTCCTGTTTATTCACATCAACAAAACCCTAAAAATGCATCTAAAATCTTTAGAAGTCTGGCTAAAAAAGAATTTTGTACTGGTAATTGTGTCGAAGATTGTTATAACCAATGTTGTGCTTTCTAGGATGAGTTTGAGGTTTACCATACCATGTCATCTGACATTACTGAAATCCAAAGACAGCGAAATAAAGTACACCTTGTCCAATATCTTGCTGGACTACATGCCTCATTTGCAAGAGTCATGGTTCAAATCTTGTCTAGTATTCATCTACCCAAATTGTGCGACGTTCTAAAAAGGGTCTAACACCTTCCATCACATTTCTTCACTTGCTAGTACCTTCGAGGTGTTGTCTCTCACTGCCTGTATTGGCGACTCTGGTTGTGGCAGAGGTCATGGCGGTGGTAGAGGAAGTTGTCGCCTTGGGTCATCTGGACCTAGACGTGGTCAACCCTCTTTTGAACCTAGCAATGGTCCACCTCCTGGATCACAACACTGTAACTTTTGTGGTCGAAATAACCACACTGAATATCGCTGCTGGGCTAAACATCGATATCCCAACACATGGGCTAATTAGGCCTTCTATTAAATACACCGAGGAAGAGCCTGCCGCAACACCCACTACTTCTGCGGATTGGATCTGCTTCGCATTAGAAAAACCTACTCCAAGAGAGACTTCCTGCTCAGACTGCGGCTGCACGCCGTGATGGTGATATTGCATTTGTAGCTTCCTCAACTACTTACGGTAAAAACAAATGGGTCATCGACTCTGGTGTTTCTACTCATAATTCTGGCAATTCTAAACTCTTTTCTGATATGAATGCAACATCTAGTAGTCCCCAGGTCACTGTAGCGAATGATACTCAATCCTTAGTACATGGGGTCTGGAATATTCGAGCATCGACTAATTTTTTTGCTCAGATCTGCCTTATATGTTCCCTGTTTTCCTTTGAATTTACTTTCTATCTGAAAGTTTATCAAACAACTTCAGTGCTCTATTACGTTTGATGCTGGTGGATCTTTTAGGATCTCTACACGTGGATAAAGATTGGTTTGGGCCATAAGGGATCAAACGGCTTATACTATCTTGATGCTCCACACACTGCTATCTTCATCTGTTCAGGACTTCAGTGGCACTGTTGACTCGGTCATCCGTCAACCTCCAAGCTCAAGCACTTAATTCCCACTGTATCCAAGACTGTTTTAAATGTGAAGCATGCCATCTAGGAAAACAAACTAGATGTATTTTTCCTAGAAAAATGAATCTTTCCTCAATATTTGTTTTTTATATTGTGCATGCTGATATATGGGAACCATGTTCAGTAACGAGTGTGACAGGATTTCGTTACTTTATGACCTTTATTGATGACACTCTGGGGCTACTTGTTTGTTTTTACTAAAGGACATGGCACATATTCTTGACACATTTACTGCCTTTTTTGCTGAAATTAAGACTCAATTCAATAAGCCCATCAAAATCTTCCGGACAAACAATGCGCTTGAATTCATTCAACACTCTATCAGTACTTTTTGTAAAAAGGTAGGCTATACTCCTCAACATAAGGGGTTGTCGAGAGAAAGAACTACCATCTTCTAGAAGTTTCTCGGACAATTATGTTTCACTATCATGTCCCTAATATTTTTTGAGCTGGTGCTGTTTCCATTGCTTGTTTTCTGATAAATCGAATGCCCTCTTCTGATTTGAACTACCAAATCCCATTTAGTATTCTATACCCCGAGGCTTCTCTGATTTTTTGCCCCTATAATATTCAGAACTGCGTGTTTCGTGCGCAATCTTCAGTCCGATTAAATAAATGTGGCCTGAGATCTATATAATGTATCTTCTTAGGGTATTACATGACTCAGAATGGGTACAAATGTTATGACCCAGTACTAAGAAATGGTTTGTTAGTGAGGATGTAATGTTTTTCGAAGATACACCGTACTTTTCTGCTATGGGTTAGGCTATATCTGCGGATTTGCTAGTTGATACCCTCTTCTTGTACGTGTTGTGTAGGATTCTCCAGAGGTTGCTACTCTTCCTCTCAAGGTTTACCAAAGATGCTACAAGATTGCAACTCCCTTTAAAGCCCCTATCTCAACCAATCTTTCATCTTCGTCGACGGATCATGACACCAACCATGCATCTCCTGACTTGGATATTCCGATTGTCTTACAAAAAGTGTTGCGATATTGTACTCTACATGCTATAAGCAATTTTTGTTCTGATGCTAATCTTAGTACACGTTTTGTCAATTTTACTGTTGCTCTTTCCACAGTCTTTGTTCCTAACACTATGGATGAAGCCCTAACTCGTCCTGCTTGGCGTCGCCATGGAGGTGGACATAGAAGCTCTTCATACACAACATACATGGGACTTGGTAGATGCCCCTATTCATGTTTCTCCTGTCAGGTGTAAATGGCTCTTTCTTATTAAATATCACCCTAATGGCATGGTTGAACCATAGTCACAATATACTCCGACTTTCTCAAAAAGTCACGTTTAAAATGCAATTTTTCCCTAGACGTATGAAGCTCCCAAATAAATCCCAATTCTCAAATATTACGTATAATTCCCGTATTTTTCACGAATTAATCATGTTTATTTTTCCCCCCGTTTTATACGTTCTTTTCCCGCATTATACTGATTGAGACTCTTAACCTAGTTTGAGTTTATATATGTGATTGTGTATATGTACATGCATGTATGTATGTAATATATGCATATGTACATGTAAGTAATAGTTATAGATATATGTATGCAATATATATGTACATAAATATGTGTAAAACATATATATACATACATCTATATGCAATATATGTATATATTGAGATATATTACCGCATTTATTGTTTAATGTAAATCTGTTTAACTCTTTCCTTTAATCTGTAACATGGGCCTTGTAAAAGAGGCCCATTAGGGTTTTCAGTTCGCCTCCTTGTACAACCTCCTATTTATAGGAGTGAGTTTCCTCCTTTGTGAATATAGAAAACACGGCACACCGCTGCCTTCTCTCTCTCTCTCTCTCCCCTTTGTTAGCCGCCGCCGCCGTGTACATCCTACTTGACTTCCGCTGCCGATCACTCCTAAGATGATCTAAGTCTCTTTCTGCCCTATCCTCTTCTCCTATAAGAGGATCTAGGATATGTCCGACGGTCTTTCCAAGGTTCTTATGCCCTAAAGAACTATTATTCAGAAGTATCGTTTGGCAAATTTGTGGTCATTCATGATCACCTATTCTAGGGCTCTGCTCACTTTATTAGTGGTATGATTGGTATATCCAACATACCACCTTTCTTGGTGAATCATAGTATTTGCCACTTACTCTGGGTCATCTTTGACCTTACTTGGCTGGGTTCTCCGTTTCTGCTCCTAATCTGCTGCAACCTCGACGTTTGACACGCCGTATCTTTGTCTAACATGCCCTATCTCAATCCAGCGAATCCTCTGATCTGCTGTTGTCCTGACCTCTGACACGCCGTGTCTTTATTTCACTCGCCGTGTCTCAATTCGGTGAATCATCTAACACGCCGTGTCTTATTTTTGACACGTTGTGTGCCATTCCAGACGACTATCTGCTGCTCTTTGACACGTCATGTCTTATCTTTGACACGTCGTGTGCCATTCCAAGCGACTATCTGCTGCTCTTTGACACGTCGTGTACCATTCCAGACGACTATCTACTGCTCTTTGATACGCCGTGTCTTATTTTTGACACGTGTGCCATTCTAAGAGACTTTCTGCTGTGTGTTGCTACTTCTGGAGATTCTTTGGATATCACTTTTGCTTCATGGCTTCATCGTCCTCTGAGATCATGGAGACACATGCTAGATGTGTCACGTCTGTCAAGTTCAATGGATCCAACAACATTTTGTGGGCACGATCCTTTAAGATTTATGCTCACTCATCGGGCAAACTTGAGCATCTCACCGAGCAACCTCCTAAAGATGAAACGTCTGACAAAAAGAAAGCCACCTATAAGAAATGGGCAGAATGTGATTCTCATGTTCTGTCTTGGATTCTAAATAGCTGTGAATCCCATGTAGCCACCAATCTCCTGTTTACTGACACCGCTAAGGAGGCCTGTGATCATATTGCTTAGGTCTATTCTAAAAAGGGAAATGCCGCCCAAGTTTTTGAGCTCTATAAACGCCTGCATTCTCTAAGACTTGACGACACTACCTCGTTTGCTTCACAATTTGATACCTTCAAAGCTATTTGGGGAGAGCTCAAACTCCATCATCCGTTGTCTACCGATCTCACTAAACTACAAAAATAACAAGATGAAGTTCAACTATGCCAGTTTTTGGCATCCTTGCCACCTAGCTATGAAGCGATTCGTCAACAAATCCTTGCATCAGAACCATTACCCATGCTGGATAATGTGTATCTTCGGCTATCTCGCTCTGTGTCGTTTGCTACCAAAGAAGAGCCGGATGCTCTAGTTGTTGCTGGACGAGGACGTGGTAACTCTACTCGTGGACGGGGCAGAGGCCCTAACACTGGTGGACGGGGGCCGCCTCCTTCTCAGCCCTATGGAAGAGGTCTTCTCCTCTTCAACCTTGGTACTGCAACTTCTGTAAACGGACCAATCATATCGAGGACAAATGCTGGAAGAAATATGGAAAGCCTGAATGGGCAAACCAAGTCTCTGATGAAGAATCTACATATACACGTAATGCTGCTTCTCCTCAGATGGTTACGAAGCTCGTCTGACCTTGACAAGCTTATCGAAGCCGCTTCTGCAGCTACTACCACACCTCAGGCGAACATTGCTCAACACTCTGGTGTTCCTTCTTGCCTTCAAGCTTCCTCATCTTCTACAAAAGAAGATTGGATTGTTGATTCTGGTGCCACGACCCATATGACTGGTATTAAAAATCTCTTCAATCATCTAAAGAAATCCACATATCATCCTCCGGTGCGTTTGGCAGATGAATCTACTTCTCCGGTCACTGGAATTGGGGATGTTAACAATCATCGCCTTAATTCAGTTATGTTTGTGCCCATATTTCCATTGAACTTGATGCATGTTAGTAAAATTACCAAATCTTTAAATTGCAGTGTAACGTTCTTTCCTTACACTGTTTCCATGCAGGATCTCAGGACGAAGAAGACGATTGGTGGGGATATGAAGGTTGAGACGGTCTGTACTATCTACAGACCTCATCAAATTTTCCTGCTACCGCTCTTATGGCTCACTCTACCTCTCTTTATCAATGGCACCCGAGGTTTGGTCATCCTTCAGCCTAAAAGTTGAAGCCCTTATTTGCTAGTTTGTCTTATGAAAAGTTTACATGTCAATCTTGTCAACTTGGAAAACATCACCGCTATGTGTATCCTCCTCGTTGTGATAACAGGAGTCCTAGTCTGTTTCATTTAATTCATCCCGACATTTAGGGACCATGTCGTATTAGTAATCGTACTGATGTGCGACATTTTGTAACTTTTATTGATGATTGGCATCGTGCAACCTGGCTTTATCTTTTAAAAGATCGCTATGAAATTTTAGGTGTTTTCTCCAACCTCTTAAATGAAATAAAGACTCATTTTTTGCTACTAAATTTGTCCGCATTTATAATCCTTCTGAGTACGTGCAACATGGTTTTCAAGAGATTTGTACCTCCAAAGGAATTTTCATCAAACCTCTTGTGCCTATAGTCCACAACAAAATGGTGTTGCTGAAAGGAAAAACAGGCACCTCCTTGATGTCTCGTACTCTCCTAATTGATATGCATGTTCCCAAGTCCTATTGGCCTGATGCCATCTTGTTAGCCAACTACCTCATCAACCGTATGCCTTTGTCTATCCTCCAAAATCAGATTCCCTACAAACTCCTCTAGCCACATGAATCTATCTTTGCCCTACCACTAAAAGTTTTTGGCTGCCTTTGTTTTGTCCACAATCACCAACCTGGACTTGATAAATTGTCTCCACGAGCTATCTGTTGTTGTTTTCTTGGGTACTCTTGCATACAAAAGGGGTATAAATGTTTTGATCCTGTTGCACGTCGCTTGTATGTTAGTGTGGATGTCACCTTCTTTGAAGATACATCATTATTTTCTGAGCCACGTCCACAGGTGTCTCCTTCTAATGTACCACTTCCAAATGTACCAATTTCTACCATCCCATCCTTAAATAAATCTTCCACCTCTGTTTTGAAAGTCTATCAACGTCGGGGCAAAAGACCTCTACCTGAAATATCCCCTGCTATGACCTCTTCGAAAACTGATGATCAACCACCAGCTAATGGTAATTCTACTGACTCTATTCAGATTTCTGAGTTGGACATGTCTATTGCCTTACGAAAAGGACAACAATCTGGTACTATTGTATTTCTAAGCATGTTTCTACTGATCATCTGAATGCTTCCATGGCTAAATTTATTACTGCAATATCTGCTTTCTCTATTCTAAAGAATATTCGGGAAGCACTTCTACATCCTGGATGGAAAAAGGCCATGGATGAGGAGATGGATGCTCTTCGATCCCGTGGGACATGGGTCCTTGTTGATCTTCCCCCAGGCAGCAATTCTGTTGGATGTCGCTGGGTATATACTGTTAAATATCTGCCAGATGGGACGATTGGACGCTTAAAAGATAGATTGGTTGCCAAAGGGTACACACAGGAGTCTGGAGTTGATTATTTTGAAACATTTTCTCCTGTTGCTCGTCTTAATTCTGGGCGTATTCTTATTTCTGTTGCTGTCAATCAAGGCTGGCGTTTGCATCAACTAGACGTCAAAAATGCTTTTCTATATGGTGACCTGCAGGAGATTGTCTATATGTCCCAACCTCTAGGCTATATTGCTGAGGGGGAGTATTCTAGAAAAGTGTCTTCTTAAGAAGGCTATTTATGGCCTTAAGCAGAGTCCTCGAGCATGGTTTGACAAATTCTCTCTTATACTGCACCAATTTGATTTCACAAGATCTCAATGTGATCATTCTGTTTTTATCAAGACCACCTCTTTTGGCATTATTATTCTTATTGTATATGTAGATGATATCATTATATCTGGTAGTTATACCATAGGGATTGTTGTTACAAAGAAATATCTTATGAAGCACTTTGTAACCAAAGACTTTGGACGTCTTTGGTATTTTCTTGGTATTGATGTAGCATATAACAAAAATGGAGTATCTCTCTCACAGAGGAAGTATACTCTAGACTTATTATCTGAAACAGGAATGTTGGGTTGTCGACCTGCTATCTCACCTATGGATCAGGCACATGATCTATGGGCTGAGTCCACTCATCTCTTAGAAGATAAATATTGCTACAAGCGACTAGTTGGCAAACTTTTGTATCTCACCGATACCAGACCAGATATATGTTTTGCTGTGGGAGTTCTTAGTCAATTTATGGATTGCCCTTGACAATGTCCCTGGGAGGCTGCCTGTCGTGTCCTGAAATACTTGAAGGACGCACCTCGACATGGGTTATTTTATAAAAGAAATGGGCACCTTGATGTTATTGGATATTCTGATGCTGATTATGCAGGATGCAAGTCTGACGGGAGATCCACTTCTGGTTATTGCACCTTTGTAGGAGGTAATCTGGTTACTTGGAGAAGCAAGAAACAAAATGTAGTTGCCAGATCTAGTGCTGAATCTGAGTATCGTGCAATGGCACATGCTACTTGTGAACTATTATGGATTAAATCTATTCTTGAAGACTTTGGGTTCCCTATCACCTCCGCTATTCCGATGTATTGTGATAGTCGTGCTGTTACTTTCATTGCTAGCAATCCTGTATTCCATGAGAGAACCAAGCATATTGAAGTCGATTGTCATTTTCTTCAAGATGCTGTACTGGATAAGAAGATTGCTACTCCTTGCCTGCCATCAAATGAGCAAACTGCTGATATATTCACCAAGCCTCTCTCTGGCAAGCGAGTTGAGGAACTGTGCTACAAGTTGGGCATGATTGACATCTATGCTCCAACTTGAGGGGGAGTATTGAGATATATTACTGCATTGACTGATTAATGTAATTTCTATTTAAGTCTTTACTTTATTATGTAACATGGGCCTTGGATAAGGAGGCCCATTAGGGTTTTCAGTTTGCTTCCTTGTACAACATCCTCCTATTTATAGGAGTGAGTTTCCTCCTTTGTGAATATAGAAAACACGACACACTTCAATAGTATATATCCTCCGATTTCTTCTCGACTTTTTCCCAAATAGTTGACCGTACTTTTACCGTACGTTGACCACCTTTTAGTCAATTTTCCTGCATAATTGCCGAATTCCAAACTTTTCAACTAAACCGAACGTTTCCTGAATACCGAATTTGTGACTATGGGTTGAACGCCTTAAGTCTCGCCTTGTTGCTAAAGGCTATACCCAAACATATGGTGTAGATTATTTTGAGATTCTTTTACCTATTGCTCATCTCAACTTTGTTTGTGCACTTATTTCTGTTGCTGTCAATAAATGCTGGCCTCTATTTCAATTAAATGTCAAAATGATTTCTTATAAGACAATTTGCATAAGACGGTTTATATGGAGCGACATCTTAGATTTGTTACTTAGGGAGTATTCTAATGTTTTCCGCCTAAAGAAAGCCAGTTACAGACTAAAACAAAGCCGAAGAGCTTGGTTTGATAAATTAAGTCAGATTCTTGCTAGATTTGACTTTAAATGCTCACATTCTGATCGTTTTGTCTCTAAAAAAATTAATGTTGGGCTAGTTATTCTGATTGTATATGTAGATGATATCATCCTTTTTGGGAGTGACCATCAGGGTATTCAAGCTACCAAGGAATATTTAACAAAACACTTTATTATTAAAGATTTAGAAAATTTTGCCCTACTTTTGGGAAATGGAGTATCACATTCCTCTTCAGAACTATGTTTGCGCAAGTATATCCTTGATCTACTACAAGAAACTGGCATGTTGGGCGCCAAGCTAGTAAGTACACCTCTGGATCCCAACACTATTTGGGATGATGATTCTTCTCCTTCATATCCTGATAATAAGCAGTATAGAAGATTTGTGGTTAAGCTCATTTGCTTTACTATTACACGAAGGATGATGATGAATCTCCCACGTATCCTGACTAATAAGATATAGGAGACTGGTTGGCAAACTGATCTATTTGACTATTACTAGAGCTGATATTTCTACTGTTGTTGGTCTTGTTAGCAGGTATCTTGACAAGCCTAGACAGTGTCATTGGGAAGCACTGTGTCATATCCTGAGGCATCTGAAGAAATCCCCGGGTAAAGGCCTTTTTTATAGAAAACATGGTCATTGCTCTCTTGAAGGATACTCTGATTCTGACTTGTTGGAAGTAAGATAGACAGGAAATCTACTTCTGATTACTGCACATTTGTTGGTGGAAATCTTGTTACCTGGAGGAGCAAAAAGCATAATATTGTTGCTAGATCTAGTGCTGAGGCCGAGTACCGGGCTATGGCTCACACAGCTAGTGAACTTTAGTGGGTACAGTCCCTCCTAAAAGACTTTGGTGTGGGGTCTTCTGTTCCTATTCCCATGCATTGTGATAATAAATCAACTATCTTTATTGTCAATAATCTTGTTTAATGTATTTCTGTTTAAGTTTTTTTTTTATTATGTAACATGGGCCTTGTATAAAGAGACCCATTAGGGTTTTCAGTTCGCTTCCTTGTACAACCTCTTCCTATTTATAGGAGTGAGTTTCCTCCTTTGTGAATATAGAAAACACGACACACTTCCATAGTATATATCCTCCGATTTTTTCCCGACTTTTTGCCAAATAGTTGACCGTACTTTTACCGTACGTTGACCACCTTTTACCCGATTTTCCCTCATAATTGCCGAATTCCAAACTTTTCAACTCAACCGAACGTTTCCTGAATACCGAATTTGTGACTATGGGTTGAACGCCTTAAGGCTCGCCTTGTTGCTAAAGGCTATACCCAAACATATGGTCTAGATTATTTTGAGATTCTTTTACCTATTGCTCATCTCAACTCTGTTTGTGCACTTATTTCTGTTGCTGTCAATAAATGTTTGCCTCTATTTCAATTAAATTTCAAAATGATTTCTTATAAGACAATCTGCATAAGAAGGTTTATATGGAGCAACATCTTAGATTTGTTACTTAGGGGAGTATTCTAATGTTTGCCGCCTAAAGAAAGCCAGTTATAGACTAAAACAAAGCTGAAGAGCTTGGTTTGATAAATTAAGTCAGATTCTTGCTAGATTTGACTTTAAACACTCACATTCTGATCGTTCTGTCTCTAAAAAAATTAATGTTGGGCTAGTTATTCTGATTGTATATGTGGATGATATTATCCTTTCTGGGAGTGACCATTAGGGTATTCAAGCTACCAAGGAATATTTAACAAAACACTTTATTATTAAAGATTTAGAATTTTTTCCCTACTTTTGGGAAATGGAGTATCACATTCCTCTTCAGGACTATGTTTGCGCAAGTATATCCTTGATCTACTACAAGAAACTGGCATGTTGGGCGCCAAGCCAGTAAGTACAACTCTGGATCCCAACACTATTTGGGATGGTGATTCTTCTCCTTCATATCCTGATAATAAGCACTATAGAAGATTTGTGGTTAAGCTCATTTGCTTTACTATTACACGAGCAAATATTACACCAGCTGTTGGACTTGTCAGCATGTATCTTGATAAGCCTCGACCATGTCATTGGGATGTTATTTGTCACATTCTCAAATACTTAAAAGGCTCCCCTGGCTAAGGTCTTCTACACAGGAAAATTGGGCATTGAAAGATTATTGAATTTTTTGACTATGACTATGTTGTCAACAATGCTGATCGTAAATCTACCTCAGGTTACTACCTTTGTAGGTGGTATTTTGTCACTTGAAGTAGGAAACAAAAATGTCGTGGCTAGATCCATTGCTTAAGTTGAGTGTCGAGCCATGACTCATACTACTTGTGAGTTGATGTGGGTTCAAGGCTTCCTAAAAGAATTTGGAATCTAATATTTGGAGCCCATACCTTGTATTGTGATAATAAAGCCTCTATCTTCATTGTAAGCAATCCCACATTATATGAGCACATCAAGCATATTGAGGTAGACTGTCACTTCGTCAGGGAGTCTTTTCTATCCATGCCCATATCCACTCCATACATCAGAACTGAGGATCAGCTTGCTGACGTCTTTACAAAGCCACTGCCAAAGACAAGATTCATCTCTATGGTGGACAAGCTGGGTATCCATCATATCTATGCTGCAGCTTGAGGGGAACTGTTAATATATTTAGTTTTCTGTTACTTATTTTGTGCCTTTTAGTATCTTGTCTTTTTCCCATATTAGTGAACTTCGTATTTACTGACCTCTCCTATCCTATATAAGGAGAGGGTCTATGTTTCTTTTAGTTATCTCAATAATAGAATCCTTCTATTATTCACATTGATAAATTGTGAAAAATTGCGAAGACTTATGGATCCTCATGCTATTTGGGAATAATATTCGGCTGACCAAAAAGTTGTGAATCATGACTTTTTCCAAAAATTCGCCGATTTTTGTTGCTAGGCATATGTTAGAGCAAAATTTGTTTAATATGTGGGTGTCCAAAAAAGACGAAATGATGTGACAATGATCCTGTTAGCATAAATTATGTTTTTTTTGTTGTATATGTTTTTTAAGAATATATTTATTCGCTTATATTACAAAGGAGATAAGTCTCTAGACAGGGTTTCCTGGAAGGATAGGGGTGCAGAATGTGTGTACCCATATATTTATAAAAGGAACAATTACATATATGTCCACATTGAATAGGAAAATAACAAGAGAATATAAATAATTGGATAAAACACTATTTACCACTCCCCCTCAAGTTGGAGCATAGATATCAATCATGCCCAACTTGTCATCAAGAGAGCTGAAATGTTTCTTGGCCAGCAACTTTGTGAAGATATCAACAACTTGATCTTCTGAGCGAGTAAAAGGAGTGCAAATACGACTAGTTAGGATGGCTTCTCTGGTGAAGTGGCAGTCAACTTCAATGTGCTTAGTCCGCTCATGATAAACAAGATTGTTGGCAATAAAGATAACTGCTTTATTATCACAATGCATGAGAATAGGAATAGAAGACCCCACACCAAAGTCTTTTAGGAGGGACTGTACCCACAAAAGTTCACTAGCTGTATGAGCCATAGCCCGGTACTCGGCCTCAACACTAGATCTAGCAACAACATTATGCTTTTTGCTCCTCCAGGTGAAAGATTTCATCCAACAAATGTGCAATAACCAGAAGTAGATTTCCTGTCTATCTTACTTCCAGCACAGTCAGAATCAGAGTATCTTTCAAGAGAGCAATGACCATGTTTCTATAGAAAAGGCCTTTACCTGGGGATTTCTTCAGATGCCTCATGACATGACACAATGCTTCCCAGTGACACTGTCTAGGCTTGTCAAGATACCTGCTAACAAGACCAACAACAGTAGAAATATCAGCTCTAGTAACAGTCAAATAGATCAGTTTGCCAACCAGTCTCCTATATCTTTTACAGTCAGGATACATGGGAGATTCATCATCATCCCAATTTACATTAGGATCTAGGGGAGTATCAGTAGCCCGAGCTCCAAGCATCCCGGTCTCCTGTAGAAGATCTGGAACATACTTCCTTTGAGATAAAACAAGAGCATTAGCAATCTTGGAGACTTTAATTACCAGAAAGTATCTCATCTTTCCCAAATCTTTAGTAACAAAGTGCTTGCATAAGTAGGCTTTGGTAGCATGAATTTTAGAAATATCACTACCAGATAAAATAATGTCATCAACATACACAATCAGATCAACAATACCAGAGGAAGTCTTCTTAATAAAGATAGAGTGATCAACATGAGATCTCAGGAAGCCATAAGTAGACAAAATCTTGCTCAGTTTATCAAACCAGGCACGTGGACTCTGCTTGACTCCATAAATAGACTTTTTGAGGCGACAAACCTTGTATGACTCCCCCTGAGCAACAAACCCATGTGGTTGCTCAATATAGACTTCCTCTTGGAGATCACCATAAAGAAAGACATTCTTGACATCTAGCTGTATAAGTGGCCAATCCAGATTGATTGCAACAGAGAGAAGAACCCGCACAAAATTTAGCCCGACAACAGGGGAAAAAGTTTTAAAGTAATCAATACCATAGGTTTGAGTGTACCCTTTGGCCACTAGGCGGGCCTTTAGGCGTTCAACAGTCCCATCAGGATGATATTTCACAGTGTACACCGAACGACATCCAACAAGCTTGCAATTAGATGGAGGATCCATCAAAACCCCAAGTACCTCTACCAGTAAGAGCAGTCATCTCCTCAGTCATGGCATGTGTCCAGGTCGTACTTTGTAGAGCATCATGAACATTTTTGGGAACAGAAACAACAGAAAGGGCAGCAAAAAAATTACTAACATGGACACTAAGACGTGCAGTAGAAACATAGTTAACAATATTATGAGAGGTACATGACGAGTGCCTTTCCTGAGAGCAATAGGTAAATCTAGATCAGAAGTTACATCGGCAGGTGCAGGACCTTCTGAAGGAGAAGATTGATTGTCTGTGGGGGGGGTGGTCTTGGGCAGGAGTAGACTGCGGCGGCCGATTCTTGCGTTGGTAAACAATAAGAGGAGACGTAGTCTCAGTAGGCTGCAAAGCAGAAAGGGAATCACTGATAACAGGTAGAGGTGTTGAAATAACATCTGAACTCAAAGTATTCCCTATAGTAGAGTAGAAAGGAGTGTCCTCAGAGAAAACCTCATCACTGCTCGTGAATCACTTCTTAGTAATAGGACTGCAACAATGATATCCTTTCTGAGTACGTGAATATCCCAGAAAAATACATTTTTTAGCTCTAGGAGACTTGTTCAGAGTCGGTCCAAGCAAACAAATAAAACAAGTTGACCCAAAAATCCTTGGGGGAACAGAAAAAAGAGGAATGTAGGGTTGTAGGACTTGGACATGAATTTTGTTCCCAATAACAGATGAGGGCATGCGATTAGTCAGAAAACAGGCAGTGAGAACAACTTCCGGCCAAAAATGTTTTGGAACATTAGAGTGCAGTATTATAGTTCTAGTAACTTCAAGTAAATGCATTTTTTTCCTTTCAGCAACTCCGTTCTATTAAGGTGTGTAGGCACATGATGTCTGATGAATTGTACCAACAGAACAACAAAATAATTCCAAGGCATTATCAGTTCGCAGAATTTTAACGGGCATAGAGAATTGGGTTTTAATTTCAGCAAAAAAGAACTTAATAGTAGGCAAGACTTATGACCTATCTTTCATAAAAAACAACCAAAAGTAGCATGGGAGAAATCATCAATGAACAGAATAAAATATTTATTGCCTATAGGGAGGCTTTGAAAAACGCATGATTCATTAAGTGAGACTCCCACCGAATATTCCGAGATGCCGCAAGCAAAGATCATATAGCTGACAAACTTGGAACATGACAAGGACCCCATACATCAGCATGAACTAAATCAAAAATATTTTTACTACCGATCTGAGATTTTTTAGGAAAGACAGTTCTGGACTGTTTGCCTAACTGACATGACTAGCACTGGAAACTATGCGTTCCTACACCAGAAATAACATGTTTCATTTTATCAGCAGATGGATGCCCAAGTCTATAGTGCCACTGTAATGCAGATACAGAAGAAGATAATGCTTAAGCTAGAGCTGTAGTGCCGTTTCTTTGTAAATCATCCAGATAGTAGAGTCCATTACGTCCTTCATGCCCCCCACCAATCTTCATCCTCATGCGAAGGTCCTGAAAAACACAAGTAGTGGGTACAAAGGTCAAACTGCAGTTCAAGCTACGCTTTGTATAAGCGGCTAGGCGACCAGGCGTTGCCTGGGGACGCCCAGGCCGCCTAGGCACCCAGGCGGAGGCTCAGGCGTTTCCTGGCGTTTTTATATATATAGATTATAGATTAATTTAATGGATACATGTAAAATTTATGAAAAATAAAGTTAAATCAGTAGATGGTTAAATAATATCAAAATAAGTACATAAATAAACACAAATCAGTAGATAACTAAATAAAAATAGTATCTAAATAAATACAAATAAGTAGATGAGTAAATACAACTAAGTGGATAAATAAATAAATACAAATCAGTCGATGATTATATAATTTCAAAATCAGTACATAAATAAATTTAAATGAGTAGATAACTAAATAAAAAACAGTAGACGAATAAATTCAGTAGATGAATAAATATAAATAAGTAGATGAATAAATACAAATCAGTTGATAAACTAATATAAATCAGTAGATGATTAAACAATACCTAAATCAGCACATAAATAAATACAAATAGTAGATGAATAAATACATTAAATACAAATCAGTTGATAAACTAATATAAATCAGTAGATGATTAAATAATTCCTAAATCAGCACATAAATAAATACAAATAGTAGATGAATAAAATACAATAAATACAAATCAGTTGATAAATAGAGTTAAATCAGTAGATGATTAAATGATATCAAAATTAGTACATAAATAAACACAAATCAATAGATAACTAAATAAAAACAGTAATAAATAAAAACAAATAAGTAGATGAATAAATACATAAGTGGAAAAGTAAATACGAATCAGTTGATAAATAAAGTTACATCAGTAGATTCTTACATAATTTCAGAAGCAGTATAAATAAATTCAAATGAGTAGATAGCTAAATAAAAAACAGTAGATGAATAAATACAAATAAGTAGATGAATAAATACAAATCAGTTGATTAACTAATATAAACCAGTGATGATTAATCAATTCTCAAATCAGTACATAAATAAATACAAATAGTAGATGAATAAATATAATATATACAAATCAGTTGATAAATAAAGTTAAACAGTTGATAACTAAAGTTAAATCAGTAGATGATTAAATAGTATCAAAATCAATACATAAATAAACACAAATCAGTTGATAAATAAAGTTAAACAGTTGATAACTAAAGTTAAATCAGTAGATGATTAAATAGTATCAAAATCAATACATAAATAAACACAAATCAGTAGATAACTAAATAAAAACAGTAGATAGATAAATACAAATAAGCATATGAGTAAATATAATTAAGTAGCGCCTGGGCGGGTCGCCTAGCCCGCCTGGCCCGCCTAGCACGCCTGGCATAGCCTTTGATGCTGGGCGCCCAGATATGGAGACCCCATTGGCCGCCTGGGCGCCCGCCCGTACAACACAGGTATAAATATCACCAATGCCAAACACAGCAGATTTGGATCCATCAATAAGCATAGCAACAAAATTAGAGCAGGGTTTAGATAATTTATAGAAAAGAGATCTATTTCTAGATATATGGGACGAAGACCCAGAGTCAATCACCCATTTTGTATTACCAGTACTAGAAGATGGGGCAGTCAGAAAAGAAGAATCACAATCAGTGAATGTAGCAGCATGTTCTCCAAACTTAGCAACAGTAGAGGAGGAAGCACCGGTTTTCTCTAGTAGCATTCGTTTCACTTCCGAACGAATGAACTCAGCAGTGGAGGAGCTTGAAGTATCAACAACATGAGTCTGAGAAGCACCCTTAGACGCAACATTGGCCCACGCAGATGTGTCATATTTCTTCCAGCACTTGTCCTCAGTGTGGTTGGAGTGACCACAAAAGTCACAGTACCACTGAGCAACGGTACTGCCAGAAGCATCAGTAGATGAACCACGGCCAAGGGAGCCATGGCCAAGGGACCCACGTCCTCTACAGAACTAGGACGACGGTTGTCCTGAAACCGACCAAGACCTCATCCACGACCTCGGCCGACCATGGCAGCAAGAGCAGTACTATCGCCAATGTCAGAAGTCGGGGCAGATGAAGAAGCTGGCTGACGTTGAAGATGCTGATACACACTCTCTAACGTCGACAGTGGATCACTAGCAAGAATCTGATCAACTACTCCAACATACGACTCGGGAAGGCCACACAAGAGATGAACCACCTGAAGTTCCTGACGTTGGCGTTGCATGGTGGCTAAATCAGTAGACAGAGGATGATAACTCTCAAGTTCAGCCCAAATGCCTTTGAAGGAGGAAAAATAATCAGCAATGTCTGGCCCAGAAAATTGCAGACGAGTCAGTTGCTTGTTCAAATCGAACACCTTCTTTGGATTTTGCTGTGAGAATAAGTACCGCCCAGCTGATCCCACATCTCCTTGGTAGTCGGGAGACGAAGTAAAGTGACACTGATGCGGGTTTCACTACTGTTGAGGATCCATGTCATCACAGTAGAATCATCTTTGACCCAATCATCATAAGCCTTAGATATCCTTGGACTCGGCAGTAGAGGCTGGCGCTTAAGGCGGATCACGTTTCAGGTGGGAATGTTTGCCCTGGGATTTGGCATATATCTCCATGGAGCAGACCCAGTGTTGATAGTTGCGCCCATCTAGTTTCACGGTAGTAACCTGACGACGATGATCATCATGGGAGGAAGCCATGACAGAAGACCGAGCCCAACACAACAGAGAAAAGCAGTATAGAACCGCCTAGATCCTCTTCCTAGGTGGCAGTAGGCAGAGAAGATAGATTGGATAGAACGGTTACATGAAAACTACGCCTAAGCGCAGCAGGGAACTCGACGGCTCAAGGGCCGACGCGGGCAGACAGGAAGGGAAGCCTCTGGAGGCTCGAGGCGCCGGATCGGCAGCCAACAGCGCGGCCGACGGCTGCTAGCGGCTAGCCCGCAGGAGCAGGGGCGGCCGACAGCATCCCACAACGGTGGTGGCGCCGGCGGGCGGGCGGCGCCGGGCAGGTGGGCGAACAACGACAGCTGATTGGGAGAGAAAGAAAGAGAGAGGGGTGGGGGCTGCAGTGCAAGAGGGAGAGAGGGATTACGATCCCCGCTCTGATACCATCTAGACAGGGTTTCTCGGAAGGGTTGGGGTGCACCGTGTGTGTACCCTATATACTTATAAAAGGAACAATTACAAATATGTCCACATAGAATAGGAAAATAACAAGAGAATATAAAGAACTGAACAAAACACTATTTAACAAAGTCAAACAATATCTTATATCTGTTTTACTAATCAGTTTTGTAACGGGACTGGGAGCTATACCAACCTTGGGATTGGGGTTGGTTTGCAGTTGGAATGGGTGTGCGGGGGTTAATAATTTAATTAGTTTGGGTTTATTAAAGGAACTAGTTTTTTGAGAGAGCGATTATCTTTCTGTCTCCTTTTTCCTTGCCTTTTGATGGTATGCTGTCACTCAATAATTGGAGATTTCTATGGCTGAGCTGTATGGAGTTTAAAGTTTTGAGATTGTGCAATATTTCTCAATTCTTGTCAGTTTTTTGATATACCACAAATATGTTGTAGTTTTTAGTGATACTATTTTGACATGTCCAATTTGTTAGATCATTTTGTTTTATTTATATAATTGAACCTTAATCCGTTTTTTTTTTTAATTTATTAATGACAGCTGAACAAAATCCCAATCAAGGAAATTGAGAAAGAATTGACCTTGTTGGGTGTATCATTAGAAGCGATCAAGGGAATAATTCAAGTATTATCCCTAAAATCATTATCCACACTGGAAGGTTTGACGAAAACTGCATTTATTTCCCTAGGTCATGTCAGTTATTTTGAGGTTTTTTATAACTCGTATCTGTGGGTTATTGATTCACATTATGACATATCAGTTAAGTATATTCCTGTTGTTTTACCATTCTCAAAGCAAAAAGTTCCCCCCTGCAATTCGTTTGAAAGTTAATACTGCAAGATGCTTGCTAGGCGCCAGTATACTAGCTAGTGGATTATAGGTAAATAATGTTGGTATATACAAATGTCCTTGTGGAATAAGGCAATTTGATGAGGTTTGATCAGTAAGAATATCCCCATGGACGTTTTATGTTTGACTAACCTTTATTCTTGATGCGGGTTAAAATCATATAGGCATAGAATGATCGACACAATGGCAAACTGTGATCTCTGTTACTTTGTAATTTGAATCTAGATACATCTGCAGTGCTTTTGTATGTAGTGAGTGACTTTATGATTGTATGACAAGTTTATTAGTTTTCAGAAAACAATATAATAAGCCTTAGTTTTATGAATATATTTTGAAAATCATGAATTTTTTTTTGCTGCGTTAGTATATATGTAATAGCGATAGACTACCACAACTATGGCATAAAATAGACAAGTGGTCACATATTGAATCATTTATAAACCAAATACTCCTTACATATATTTCTAGGTCTTCTGTTTTGACCCTGCGCTGCTGAAACTCTGGTCACATTGCCCTCTGTCATAACAGTGTGATCTGCTATATTTATACCTTAATCCGTAGAATGTCTCTTTATATCTGCATTTATTATCAATCACTGATACATTTTTCCTATTGGTTAGAGATGGCAATGCTTTACTGTTAGTTCACCGTTCATTAGATTTTTTTTTTAGAAATTGCATTTGTTTTGATTCTTGAATTATGAGCTCAACCTACATGTTCAATGCAGCATTTTTGTATGGCATTTATGATTTGTCACTGCTAGATATATCATTTTGCACACTGAGAGATTTGATACTTAAATTCAAGGAGAAATACATTGATTTGTTAATTTAATACGGGACAGTGTAGTAATGCAGGGCTTCCCTTGGCTAGTAATTCTCCTTTTAATTTGCCTCTGTTCCGGAGAAAAATTTCAAAACTACTTCCATACAATTGTATAGTTCTCTGTTTTCAGCTGAAAATATTGATTATATGGAATTTTCTTCTTTTGTCCAATATTTACATTTAAGTCAGAGATTCTTGGTTCGAATGGGGAAGCTGTTGCTGAGTTGAGAAAGCTTTTCTTACTGGCTGAAGAATACGGGTTTTCTGAATGGCTTCAGTTTGATGCATCAGTAGTTCGTGGACTTGCTTATTACACTGGTATAGTGTTTGAGGTTAGTTGATAGATTGTTTATTCAGTAATTACAATTGAACTGCAACATCTCTGATGCATTCATAAAATCCACTACTGAACCTATAGCAGTTGTGTGTGTGTGTGTGTGTGTTTATATATGACGTCCATGAAGTTGTTGGTGCTGTCCAACCTGGTGGTGGGTTCATCAACAAAAACTAGTAGGGGACCATGCACACCGCTGAATCCGTTGAACACCCTTGGATGATCCCAACAGACACCTCGATGCATAACAAATCGCATGATGACGCGGTCCATTGTTATTGGTTTTAAGCTATTTGTAGATTATACAGTTGCATTGATTGTTGCGTGTAGCTGTCTGCTGTCCCTAGCAGTACTGAGCGGTAAGGAGAACAATTCTTGAACCAGAAAGGATGACATCAATGAGTATGAGGACGCTAAATTGGGAAGCAAAAAATCACACCCACACCCACATTTACCAGAATTACCACTCATTCTTCTCTACTAATTTAAAATTGCAATGGAATGCAAACTAGCAAGTATCCATCTAGCCGTTGTCCAATCCATTGCATTGTCGGTGTGAAGCTCTGACTATATAAAAATAAAGAATGACCCGAGCAAGGTGTTCATTTATAGATGCATTGCATTCATCTTTTCCGTCTTACTAATTGACGTGTGGTCAAATATGCTCTCTATTATCAAGGACGAAGGTGTTAATGGATCGGCATCATAACCTCCTATATACTACAGTCGAGGAGTTCTCCACCACCTCCCGGCTTGAAGCTTTCTACACAGTGCCTCTTCGTTATTGATGCATTTTTGCTGCACCACCGTCGAGCCCTTGCTCATTTGTTTGCTCACTGCACCATTTCACTTTGGAGCGTTGGAGCCTGCTGTTGTAGACTATGGAGCTTCCCTATCGCCTTGGGGAACAAAGGCCTCCCCACCCCCTTTCCTATGTCAATCTCTCCGTCTCCGTAAACTGGCAGGTGTAACTAGCTTCTTCTCCATGGAGGCTGATGGCATGGACCATATCGTCGCTGTCAAAGAAGTGGTAACCAACTCGTGGCTCGAAATGAGGGTTAACACCGTTGTGGATGTGGATTCCATCTAGCTCCTTTGGGATCACACCCTCCACCTCCAGGGCATGCCAGGTGGGGGTGTCTAGTAGGGGGGCAAAGTTTCCCACAATCTACACATTGCGTCAACGGTCTTGGGCAATTGGACGTCACTCTCGAGCATGCCACAAATGACACCTCGACGGTTTCAAGCATTGTGGACATCAAGCGCTGAAGCAGGTTCCAGTTGGTACTCGCAGTCGCACTGCTTGTTGGATTAATCATTTTCACACTCTTATAGGGTTGTTGTTCGGGATGAAGCAGCAAGATAAGTTTGGTTGATGACATAATGGAACAAGATGTGTATTGCAGGTGGAGGCACAACGAATGGTTCTTTGCTTCTTCTGCTGGCGGCGGTTGCTCGAGTCTAGTAGGGGCACGTCTTGCAGCTTCTTCTTTGCTTGTAGCTGGGTGACCGTAGTATCGACAACAGAAGCCATGTTTGATATTCAATCAACGCCTATAAGTATCTGATTGGATGATGGAAGTAGCCGCTGATAATCGAAGAGTCCTCAAGGTTGCCGCCACCAAGGAATCAACAATTTAAATTTCATGAATGTAGTTCAGTCCAGTTGTTGGAGATGTTCCTCTACGTGTTGCTTTCTCTTCATATTGTATAGTTTGAGGTGATGGTAAGAAGGACCAATGCACACCATTGCTGCCTCGATCCTAAGCGCATGTCTTGTCGTAGTAGTGTGGAGGATGGGAGGTATCGAGCAGTTAGACGCTAGAACCCTTCAGTTCGTACATAAATCTATGTATGCGATGACCATCACTGTTGGATGGATCCTATTATCAATCATATTTTTTTTCTAGTTTTGAAACTCAAACCAATTATAACCCTTGTCCTCTAGCATATTGCAGACTCCATGAAGACTCTTCAAATTATCAACGATGACAAGTTCCATGATGGTGGACGATGTGAACTATTTCACCTAGTTCCCTTTCATTTTGTGTAGAGTGAAGGAGAGATACAGTGAGTCGTTGAGTGTCTGCCGACTCTGCTTAAGACCGCCTTCCCGTCCTTTGAGGTCCTAGCCGACTGCACACGTTGTTGCTGACTAGCCGCTGGTGATGCGTAGGGGTGAGAGGAGACACGATGATTGGGAGTTTTCTCGGATTGAGGATTGATGTGGGAAGAGGAGAGAAGGGGTCATTGTTGGTATGTATGCCCTGAGAGCCAATCATGGGATGATTGGTGGGATACATTAAGATTGATTTGATAAACATTAAAGGCAAGCTTCCAATTCTTTCTGGTTCAGTCATATGAGATAATGATAGAACAGATTGAATGTCTAGAGAATGAGCAGAGAAGAGGCGAACCCAAGGGCGATTCCGGTGACGAGTGAAGAGGTGAATCCGGCGTTGCTTGAAGCAGATCCGGGGTTAGGTTCTGATCAGCCTGAAGCCTCGCAGGTGGGAAATGTCGTAGACCTATCCAATGTTGCGAAGATCAAGGATCCGGGAAAGTCGAGGGGTAATAGATCTGGAGCGGTTGGGGTAGCGTCCATGGCCAGATCCTGGGTTGATTTAGTGGCGAAGAAGGACACCCTGATGAATCCCTTGAAGAAAGTGGAGGTCCATGTGGAGAACGGGAAATTGCTCTACCCAAAATCCATAACAGAAAGGAATCTACAGAAGTGGAGTTTGGCGGCGGCAGGGTATATCGTTGGAATGAATCCTCACTGGCCATCCTTGGTGCGTTTCCTTGCTCAACTATGGAAGGTGAAAGGGTCCCTGGAAATCAAATCGAGGGGGAAGGGGTTCTTCGTTCTCTTGTTCTCTAATGAGGAAGACCTGGCGACGACATTGGACGGATGGCCATGGTTCATTGCTGGAAAACCATTGCTCATCAAAAAAGGGGAACGGGGGGAGCCCTTAGAGAAAGTGAAGATGGCAGAGATCCCGATATGGCTGAAGATTTTCGACCTACCTTTGGAGCTTTGGGATGATGAAATGTTCATGAAAATTGGGTCGTTTCTTGGGAAGCCTCTTCGAACAGATTTGTTGACATCTGAGCTTGCACGACTGGAGTATGCGAGGTTGCAGGTTCTGATAGATGTGGAGTTTGCCTTTCCTGAGATGATTGAACTTCAATGTGAAGATGGGCAGGTGGACATAATCAAAATCGAGTATGAATGGAGGCCGGATATCTGTATTTCTTGTGGCAACTTTGGGCATGAGCCAGGACTCTGTGGTGAAAAGGAGAAGCCTTTGGTGATCGCTATGAACCCTCCGGGGAGAAAACAAGTGTGGGTGCCAAAGAAAAAGATTCGTAACACTTCTATTGATGATGAACTGGAGGTGTTTAGTGATGCGGTTGATGACATTACCCTGGTCGGGGTTGGTCCGATGAGTGTGGTGGGAGAGGAGGGGCCATCAGTACAGATGCAAACCTCACAACGGAGTTTGATTACTCCGTCTCCCTCACCAGAGTGGGAGACACAGAGAAGAAGATACAAATCTCCCCCGAGAGTGGCTACGAAGCCGGTGTCTGTGGCAAGAAATATCCAATTGTCCCCAAACAAATTTTCTCTGTTAGCAAACCTGGGTGACGAGGTAGGTGAGATTGACAATGCGAGTGGTGAACCTCCCTCTGTTCCAAATGGATATGTCCCTTTCTATTATGTCATGGAACGTCAGGGGCATTCACAATAAAATCCATGGCGTTCGTAAGGAGGTGAGAAAGCACAATCCTGATATCTTGATCATTTTGGAATCCAGACTAGAAAGTAAGGAGGTGAAGGGAGTAGTTGAGTTTCCGTGGCCAGACGCTTCTTATATTGACAATTCTTCGTTTTATTCTTATACTAGAATTGTGATGATTTGGAAGAATCTTGTTATCAAGATCACTAAGGAGGCTGAAGGGGACCAGTTCATTCATACTGATGTGTCTGTAGGTTATATCAGTTTCAGTTTGTCGGTTGTTTATGGGGCTAATGGTGATATTGAGAGAATTAATTTGTGGAACTCTTTGATGGCGTTACAGTGTAATGGGAGGCCTTGGGGTCTGATTGGTGACTTTAACGCGGTTAGGAAGAGTTCTGAAAGGATTGGCAAGAGACCACCTTCAAGAAAAAGCATGGAGGGGATTTTAATGGATTTTTGGTGGACACGGGGCTGATGGAGTTGAACTTCAAAGGTAATTTTTTTACTTGGGACAATAAGAGCAAGTCTGGCAGTAGTACCTTTTCTAAAATTGATAGATGTTTGTGTGATGATACCCTCCTAGCCCTTTTCCCATCGCTTTGGGGTGAAGCTGTTCCAAACATTGTCAATGATCACTGTAACTTAGTGTGGCAGCTGAACACGAAGAAAAGAATTAAAGCTCCGTTTAGATTTATCAATGCTTGGGTGTCTCAGGTGGGTTTCAAAGATGTTCGTGGTGCCTGGAGTTCTGATGTTGGTAGTGGTGCTCCAATGGTGAAAGTTTATAGAAAGATCAACAGAGTTACTGCTGAGTTGATTAACTGGAACAGAGAGAAGGTGGGAAACTTTTCTAGTGTAGCTAGGGAGTTGGAAGATAAGGCGTTGGCTCTGCATAGATTGGTGGATAACCAACCACTGAATGAAGATTTGCAGAGAAAGCTTAATGAAGCCAAGAAAGAAGCCCTGATTGCTATGAACAATGAGGAAAGTCTGGTGAGACAAAAATCTCGGGTTCTATGGCTGAAAGAAGGAAATAAAAATACTAGATTCTTTTATGCTACGTTAAGATCCAGAAGGGTACATAATAACATCTACCTTCTTTTTGATGAAGACAAAGCTCTAAAAGACCCTGTTGAGATTAGAGCTCATGTTGTTAACTACTTTTCCAGAGTTTTCAATTCGGCTGACCACTCGGAGGTTCAGTGGTCTGAAAAATGGACCCTTCCTTTATTATCGACTAGACACTTTGATAATCTTAGGAAAGGTGTCTAGGGAGGAAGTAGAGAAGGTGGTGAAGAACTATAATGGTGACAAGGCCCCAGGCCCGGATGGTTTGAATGCTTTTTTCTTTCAAAGCTGCTGGGATATTGTTGGAGATGAGACAACGAAGGCTATTCTGAAATTTTTCGAAACTGGGAAGATGTTGGGTGAATGCAACAAGTCCTTTATTGTGTTGATTCCTAAGATTCCTGGCATGGTTGTCAAGGCGGCTAGGCGGTCAACATTTCCCAAGGGGCGCCTAGCCCGCCTAGGCGGGCGCCTAGGCTGTTCTGGGTGTTTTTTATATTTTGTATCTTTTTCAGTATGTTAATTTGATTCTTATTATACATATATACTACATATAATAGCATATAGGAAACATAAAAAGAGGGCAGAATGAGGTTATGACAGCAGTAGCAGGAGATGGGAATAGGAAGAAAAAGGGGAAGTAATATCAACAAGCCTGCAACAACAATTGGAGCAGGAGACTTAGAAAAGAAAGCAGGGAAAAAGGGTGATGTAAAAGAGGAAAGTAGAAAGTACAACATCATCAACATTACGAAGCATAGGTGATGTAAAAGAGGATTTGAAGAAAACAGAATAAAAAAAAACACAGCAGTAGTAGGATTTCGGAGTAGGAGGGGATATAGGAGGAATAACTAAAAAAAAAAACGCAGCAGCAGTAGGATTAAGGACTAAAATGCAGGAGAAAGGATAAAAAAAGAAAAGAAAAAGAAGCAAGAACAACAAACATATGAGGAAGTGATTTTATGACTTACCAATTTGGCCCAAATCAAACATGTTTTCCCTAATTTTCCAAAATTTGGCCTGATTTTGCCTAAATCCGACCTATTTCAGCCATAAATTGACTCAAGCTAATCTAATTCGACCAAATCCAGACTTGATTCATGCTAATTTATCCTTTAAATGACTTAATTTAGGCTTAAAAGGCCTTAGACACCCATATAATGCACATACTGGGCTGGGCGCCTAGTTTGGGCAGTCTTGCCTAGCGCCTAGGACGCCTAGGCGGGCGCCTTGACAACACTGATTCCTGGGGCGACTAATCTAAAGGACTTCAGGCCAATTTCTCTCTGTAATGTTATCTTTAAATTCATCACCAAAATCCTTGCTAATAGGCTGAGCGAGGTGTTACCTGAGTTGATTGATATTAATCAGGTTGCTTTTCTCAAGGGCAGGAGTATAGGGGATGCTATCCTTCTTGCTAACGAATTGTTGAGTTCGTTTCCTAATCATGGTGTGGAGAAGATGTGTGTGAAGGTCGATTTGTCTAAAGCCTACGATACTGTTAGAAGAAACTATCTGCTGTTTATTATGCAAAAAATGGGTTTTCCTGAATGCTTGTTGAGTTGGATCTCCTCATGTTTTGGCTCGGCATCTTTTCAGGTGGTTGTTAATGGTGCCCCAACTGAAACCTTCAAAGCTAGCAATGGTGTTAGGCAAGGGGACCCCCTTGCACCCTACCTATTTGTGTTAGATATGCAGGGGTTATCTTCTCTTATCAAATGTTATGTGGAGGAAAAGAGGTTCAGTCAGTTGATGGCATCTGCTAACTATGGGGTGTCCCATATTCTTTTTACTGATGATCTCCTTATGTTCGCTAAAGCTAATATGGAGAATGCGAAGGGAATTGCTGATTTGTTTGCTCAGTTTGAACAGATATCTGGTCTTAGGCTTAATAAAGCTAAAAGCCAAGTGTTTTTCAGTAAGGGGGTTTTGGATGAGGACAGGTTGAGTGATGCGCTGAAGATACCCTGCTCTTTATTACCTGTTAGGTACCTGGGTTTACCTCTTTTCACTGGAAGACTTACCAAGGTCCTTTGCAACCCAATTGTGGACAAGCTGAGAAGTAAACTTGATGCTTGGAAAAGTAAACTTCTTTCGTTCTCTGGAAGAGTGGAGCTTGTGATTTCTACTTTGTCTTCTTATCACCTGTTTTGGACAGCAACCTTCCCTTTGCCGAAGGGAGTTGTGTTGGAAATGGAGAAGATTATGAGGGACTTTTTGTGGAATGACAGTGAAAATAAAAAGCACTTGCACACAGTGTCTTGGGAGGATATCTGCTTACCTTGCGCTGAAGGTGGTTTAAGCATTTAGACGTATAGAGGATTGGTCCAAGGCAGGCTTACTTAAAAAACCTTTGGGATGTGGCCAGAAATAAGGAATCAATGTGGGTCAAATGGATTCATGAAAAGTATATCCAAAATAGCTCTGTCTGGGCTGTGGAGAGCAAATCTACCTCTTCATGGCTGTGGAGGAGGATGTTGAAGTACATAGAAGTTCTGAAACATAATGTTGATCTTTGCTTGGGTAATGGGAGTTATTTTTTGCTGTGGAAGGACCTCTGGTTACCGAAGAAGAATACCCTGCTTGAGTTATGTGATAATCAACAAATGATCAGGTTTGGTAGGGGTGAAAATTGCAAAGTGAAGTCCTGTTTAGTGGAAGGAAGGTGGTGTTATCCGGATATCAGAGGGACTGAGAAGGTTATTAGCATCTTGAAAAGCTTCCCTATCGATGTTATTGAAGGGAAGGATAAAATTACTTTCAAGAAGGGTGATGTTTTCAAGATCAGAGATGGTTGGGAAATCTTTAGAAGACCTAAGAACCGAGTGATGTGGTCGAAGTGGATATGGGATGGTAAAGTACCTAGAAATTGGGCTTGCTTTCTTTGGAGGTTATTCCTAAAACGCTTACCTAGCTCTGATTTCCTAAAGAAGGTGGGGTATCATCTTGCTACAAGGTGCCCGTTATGTCAGGATGATGAGGATGTTACTGAGCATCTTTTCTTTTACTGTTCGTTTAGCTCTGAGGTTTGGGAGAATTACAAGCAGAAATATGGGGTAAATCCTGCCTCTGCTGAAAACTTAATCAAAATCCAAGGTGACAAGAAGTTGGTTGTGATTGCTGTCCTCTATCAGCTGTGGATTGAAAGAAATAGTAGAATTTTTGTGGGAAGCCGGTGCAGCCCTGTCAATCTGTGGAAGAAAGTGTGCAACGATTCTTATAGTCTTCTACAGATGAAAGGGGCTTTGGGATGCGTTAGCTAGCCTGGTTGTTTCTTACAGTAGTTTTTTTGTACAGACATCTGTTTTAGAGCTTTGTTGGTAGTTAGTTTGGTAGTTTATCTCCCTTATGTGGGCATCTTTCTTTGTTGGTCCTTGGACACTCTGTCCAGGGCCCATTTTGTACAGTTTTTTGTCTAGCCTAATAGAAGAGTAACACGCCGCTTTACACCAAAAAAAATGTCTAGAGAATGACATTACTCAATGATGTATGCTTTCAGGTTTATGACCTGAACGATGAGATCATATAGATGCTAAGAGTTTGTACATTCTTATTATGTCCCTAGTCGGATGTCATTGTGGAAGGTAGATAGACAACAATGACACACAAGACCAAGGTTTTAAAAAGCGCGAAGCGGGAAGCGTGCGGACGGGACCTTGTAGCCGATTAATCGCCAGGCGGGCGATTAAGCGGGCGCTTTTTAGAAAAGCGGATTTCCAATTCCTATAAACTTTTATGCAAAATTACATACATATGTATATAAATACTATATTTTTGAAATTTTTATACATATCTAAACATTGTACAAGACAATATAAAACACCCAAATAGTTTAGAATACAACTATACAACAACGATTGTATCTATATAATATAGTAAACAATATACTTGTCATAGATAAAGTAGCCTACACATAAAATAATAAGTGTATATACAAGATGAAACAACAATTTTGTATCATGTTTACATAGCTAAACAGTAAATATTAGACCTATCATAGCTAGCTAACAACCATATTGTTACATTTGCACATCATCAAATAGTCATACATTACAGCAGTACATTTAATCAAAGTATGCATTCTAAATTAGATAATAGTTACCTATAATGCACTTGGATACATCACAAAAGTACCATATCATTACAGCTTACATACAAAGTATGCATTCTAAATTAGAACTAAGTATATCATAGAACATTTAATGTATGCTAATTTAATATATTATAGTCAATACTAAACATGGCATATAATGTACTCAATGTTACATGCTTACAACAGTTTTTCTGAAAAAAGCGGGCAAAAAGCGGGAAAAAGCGGGAAAAAGCGGGTTAAGCGGGCAAAAAAGCGGCCGCTTTTCTCAAATTTACTTAAGCGCCGCTTATAGCACATTTTAATCGTCCAGCACCTTGTGGCGCTTAAGCGGCCGCCTAGGGCGATTTTTAAAACACTGCACAAGACTAGATTGTGGTGTTGGTTGATGACATAATCTCGTTAGTCATGATATGGAGATATCAAACCAAACACATAGGTACTTGTTAGTGAACAAGTGTACTAGACAGACCCACCGTGAGTTTGACACATGGAACCATGACATGGTAGTCACAGTCAGTTCTCACAGTGATGGTGGTGAGTGTGATTCTTTGACCTGAAATCACTACACTCAACACATGTCGTTGGGTACACTTTGACATCATCAAACGCAATCCTGAAACATGGGTTGTTATAAAGGTGATGATTGGGTGGCTTTGACACATGGGGCTTTTGAGGGGTGAGTGATAGATATGAGATTTGTCCCTCATGAGGGAGTTTGATATCCATGGCCACTTGATGAGTAGGATTGAGATAGGCGTGCACACGCATGTGTGAATCAATATGTGATATTGATGTCATACATATCTCCTCCAATCTACTCTGAGATCAAGAAAGTGAATGAACGTTGACAGGATGACTGTTCCATGCCCTGAGTTCATTCGGGATATCAGAGAAAAAGGAATTATACATTCACTGTAACACCATTCACGGATTGTAGGATTGAAAGTTGTTCTCCAACTTTCCTTTTCACTTGGGTAGCACTGATGTGCGACTAGGCACCGCTCTTTGCTTGTGAAGTCATAAGTGTTATGGACTTTCACTGCCAACGTGAAATGGGCCTGCAGGGTCACACACATAGGATTTAACTTGGAAGAGGAGTTTATCCACAAACGATGTTTAGATTGATTGCTAAAGGAGTTTAGTAGTTCAATTAAACACTCAATCAATTGATAGCTCAGTATCATAGTGTTCAAGGTGTTGGATCGATTGATTAGAGTATCAGATTGATTGAAACTGCAATTGACTGATTTTGCACAATCTGCACTCCCAACCGATCGGCTCATGTGATGAATCGATCGACTCAGGTTGGTGAACCGATCGGTTCATGTGATGAACCGATCGGCTCAGGACAGGTTGAGACGACCGGTTCAAGGGTTGAACCGATCGGCTCAACTGGTCCAAACGAGCGAGTTGGGAAAGTCAGATTGGTGAGAAATTTCTTTTCGTTTCACTTGTCCAATTTGATTGGAATAAGGATTGGTATTTGGATCAATTCGAAACAAAAGAGGAAAAGTCAATCGAGAACTGATCTGGGGAGTGAACCGACTGGTTCAGACTTGAACCGTTCGACTCAACTGCCCCAACCGACCGGTTCAGGTGTGAACCGATCGACTCAGGTCCCCAACCTATCGGTTCATGCTTGAAACGATCGGTTCAGCTGGCGCAGTTGGTTGTTTTGTGGAAAATCTCGAACCCTTCTACTCCTGTTTTAATCCCGCATTGCCCGGGGTAGAGAACCCTGTCCCATGATCCTCCTATATATATAGGGGTATTGGGGGCTTCTCAGGAACAACAACTCAGAACACCAGTTGCTATGTAAAGTTGTCGTTCTCTCTGGTTGTGGTAACTAGGAGACCCCGAGCAAGTGCTACCTGATAAGCGAGGCACAACGAGGGAAAGACAACTGCATAAAGGTAACTGGTGGCAGGAGAGTGTCGGTGACTAGTACGCCGACAGGAGGGTACGACTCCTTCCGGTGCCTTATGCGACAAGGCGATCGGAGTTCCAGGTGGTCCGTGTGGACTACTACAGAGGCGGGAGATTTCTGCCGCTCGGAGGACAGCTGTCAATCCCGACAGTCCCGGTGACCAGGAGCTGCACAGACACCGTCCAAGACCGGAGGTGAAGACCGCGCAAGCCGCGAGGTGACGTTGCCGAGCAAGCCTCGGGACAAGATATGTCTCTACAAACCATCCTTCCTACTGTATAGACGTTGACGCGATTCCTTTATACTGGGTTTGGGGAGATTTTTTTTTTATTTCCGCTGCCTTCTCTGCCTCCCCTAAAATCCAACAGTGGAATCAGAGCCCCGTCAACTGCTCTATACTTTAGGATTATCGATATGATCGATTTTGGTTTGTCGCCTTTATTTATTGCATACGATGCGAATAAAATTGGCTTTATGCATGTCCAATCCTAAATCCACAAATCCCAATATACATATTTGATATGTAATATGAATGCACTCGATACACGTCGCCCTTAAACGAGTTTTGTGGTGGATGTATAGTGTGGTTATGGCCAATAAACCCTATGTCTGTGTATGGTTGAATTTGGTTGCTTGCATCTCGGTCTGCGCACTGATTCCCTATCTCTTATTCCTGATGTAACTCGAGATAACTCGAGATTTCTTTCCTACCTTTGCTCCCCCCGAATGTAACTCGGGGTTTCCAAATTCAAATGTAAATATGATAGAATTTTTATTTCCTGTTATGTCAAAGAACGACGGACAACCTGACGACAACTGAGACGATCGGTTCAAGACGTGAACCGATCGGTTGACGTTCTAGACGACCAATTCGCGGAGCGAGACGAGCGGGTGGCGGCCATGTGGAGATGCACGACGACCAGACAAACCGATCGGTTGGAGGAGCCAATCGATCGGCTGGTGGCACCCAAACGATCGGCCTGATGGCGAGCCGATCAATCATGGAGATGAGTTGATCAAACCCAGAACGACAACGCACATCATCTTGTACATGTTGCATGTGATGTAGACCTAGATGACTGTGATTCCTCTTGGCTCGAGGAATCACATTAGGATGGCCATAATCATCGCTTTTATCGTTTCACATGTTTTCTGTGGGATATAGCATGTATATGATATGTACTATATATTGTGGTGATTGGATATGTATATGTACCTATAAAACCAAATCCCTCATTAAAATATTAAAGTTTTAGATGCCTTCCAAATGCGACACACGTGAAAAGCTTGATCGACCAAGTGTGGGCACGCCCTAGCGTGGTGCACCATCTATCTTGTAGAAGCGTGAAGGATGGATATGTGGGTCTGCCATAGCAGGGTGCATATTCATCGTGTTGGCTTTAGGTCAGACTTAACAAGGTGACCTAGATAGGATCTAGCACGTTGAGGCATGGAGGTGATCATGGCAAGGAGTTGCATATGACATCTTTCAAGAGTTGCATATGATGCAATTGATAAAAGTTGCCTACCTGGAAGATCTAAGTTGTGGGTGACAACCCTAGCTGGACCATGACTCAGAGGATTTCGGGATCTTGACCCACTAGAAGATTGTACGCTGCAATCTTCCGAATTGATGGTGAGGGCTATCAATTTGAACAAAAATAGTGGGAGCGATAATTAATTAAAGTCCTAATTATATCGTCAACCTTTCAAATCAAGTCAAAAAGGAGTTTTTGGACTAAATTGCATATATTTCCTTTTTGTACAATAAATGGCTAATCAACAATAATCACTTTATTTGCGATCGGTATTTGAGACCAACAAATTAAATGGGAATAATTTCCACGACTGGTTAGGACGTTGAGAAGTGTTCTCAATCAAAGAGCGAAAGCTCTAAGTCCTAGTTATACCAGAACCAGATGAATTCGATCCCACCACACCAATGACTGAAAGTATGCTTATGGAAGCATACCGAGGATGACATTTGATGTGGAGTGCTTAATGTTGTGTTCTCTGAACTATGAGTTGCAGAGACAACGTGAGACATATGATGTCTCCAAGACACTATCCTAGTATGTCATGACAGAAGAAGATCCAGTAGGTATTCACACACTCAATGTGATTGGGTATGACTAGACTGGGATTTCCTCTGAGCCAACAGTTGGCTACTGGTATGATACTGCAAATGTTGTGAGAATCATACAGTTCATGATGAACTACAACATGAACAACTTTGACAAGCATTGACAGAGTTGTTGGACATGTTGAGGACAGTAGAGGCAAAGATGAAGAAAGACAAACCCTAATCTTTAATATGATCGATGAAGGGTAAGTCTCAAAGGCAAGGACAAGGGAAAAGCAAAGAAGCGTTCTGATGCTAGTTAGCAATCCAAGCCGTCTTTGGCCTCGAGGCACAGATGAAGAAGGACAAGCCTAAGTATGTGATGCTGATCAACAGAAAGAAAGGCAGGTCCAAGGGAAAGGGCAAGGGCAAAGCTAAGAAGGGTTCTGATGCTAGCCAGTAGCCTAAGTCGTTTTCAGCCTCAAGGCACATGGGAGGGTGAACGAGGGAACTACCCTCTATATCTGGAAGAACAAAAGAAGAAGAAGGATGGGATGGAGATCTCCACCTAAGGTATCATGAAATGAACCGCTTCTGAGGTATATGATACCAAGATGGAGATCTGACATATATGATATGTAAGATCTACAAAGAAGTGATGGCCTTTACGAAAGGACCATGAAAGGAGTACCCATCATTGGAGCAAGTGTTGCTGCCATAGATAGGAGTACCTTTCAGTTTATTTCAGCCTAAAGGGCATGAAATAGAGTTGAGAGCTGCTGTTTCAATTTGTCAATAGAAACACTTTATTGTTGCATCTTGTAGTGATAAGATGACTATCAATATAGTTGATGTTTCAAAGATATGGTCTTTGTGGCAATGCCTTGTTTATCTTGTGGTACTTGGTATGCATAAGATAAAATGATATCTAAAAGTTATTGATAACTCAAACAACGAATTAACATCATCATGAGAAATTCATTTCTAGTTTCCATATGATGGATAAATCTAGACTCTTTTGGTTTGAGAACCAATAAGAGACATGAATTTCTTAGACACGATTAATCAATCTTCACTAGTGGTAGTGGGAGAATGATTATCCTATTAGGTATAATACATGTGATGTATTTACATACCTTTTAGAGTTAATGCTAGTACTTCAAACAGTGTTTAGAGAAATACCAATATGAATATCTTGAAGTGTTCAAGAATATCATAGATGAAGTACGAATTTGGTAAAGTATTAATTCTTGATGAGATCAACGAATGAAATACTTGGACCAAATGTTTGAGAACCTTGTGAGTGATTATGATAGTGTATCATAGTAAACTCATGATTAAGGCATGGTGATGTCTAAATCAAAAGGAGTCATACTCTAAGGAGTTAGAGGATGATTATCAAATAACTAAGTTCTTCTTAAATAAAGAATACCCTACACTAATAAAGGATATTAAGAATCACACAGTGTTGTGAGTTCTCAAATTCCTTAACAGATACACCTCAAATATCTATATGATGATTTGGTCATATGATGAGTCAACAATCTAGATGATATTGAAGAACCTGATTTTGAGTTATGGTTTATGACCATTACATCCTAAATGACTTCCATGTGAACCATAAGTTATGGCCTTGATGGTAGCACCCATTGGATGAAATCCATAAGTGCGAATGAGTCTTAAGCGTTAAGACACATGGATAACATTTTGAGAAGGATGATGCTTGTCGATTGCAACTTAATGACTAAGACATTTGGCATACGGATACTAAAACCGCATTCCTATGAGGAATAAAACAAGGATGTGTACGTGACACAATCTATAAGGTTTATCCTTTAATGCAAATGAAGTCTATAAGTTACAATGGACCAATCAATGTGATTGATTGAGTACAAGCAACTCAAAACTGTGATCTTTACTTTGATAATATAGTCAAAGGATTTGACTGATATGTCAAAGATAAAGAAGGAATCTGTGATTTAGTGGGAGCATATTCACATTCCACATGTTGATGTGAAATGGAAATGTTCTAGAATGAAAATCCAAAGTGGAAATTATCTTCAGGGAAGATAGAGACGTTTCCTATGTAATAGGAATAGAGATCTATAGAGATAGTTCTCGAAAACCTCTTGACCTGAAAAGAGATAACATACATTGACAATCTATACTGAAGGGTTCAGTGTGCATAGATCAAGTGGGAGAAAACTTGTCCATGTTACATGGAGTTAGTATCCCAAGGCCAAGTGTCCAATTCTTATAAAGAATGGGAACACTAAGAATAGATATGGATCTATCATGTATGTAATCATCCCATTATTTTACATGTATGGACATAGCAAGAATGAAATGCATTCATCATCTTGTATGTAGGACATGACAATATGATGTGCTCATCCTGATAACTCGTATGTGGGACATAACGAGTGAATGTCTGTCTAGTTCCAGTAAGGGTTACTGGAATACCATAAGAACTTGATAAGTACTTGAGAAGTAATTGTTCTATGGAAATAAGGAAGGGTTCACTGTAAAGAGTTACACTGATGCGAACTTCCGAAAAAGACAGAAAATTAATCGCAAAATATATATATATGGGATATATATAAAAGTGAATGTTTGTTGATAATTGGAAATGTTCCAATAAAGCCGTTTAAAAGGAAAAGCCGAGTATCCGTGTGTTAGAGAACATTAGTGGATACTATATGGATCTGGAAGTTCATGAGATGAACTTATAGATATTCCGGTCATTGATGACAAATAAGGAGTGTTTGGTCATGCAATGTGGCTAAAGATTAGCAAAGGAATACTAGATCGCATATTACGTAAACTCCATCTCATACGTGTGACGTACAACGAAGAGATGAGCGACATGCAGTTAATACCGACTCTGGCAAAGTGTTGCCATAACTCACTGCGTAAGCACTAGAGCATAGTAACATGTGGGACATGTTTGAAGATCACTATGAATATGATTCAAGGGTGATTGGCTCACAGTGCAAGTGGGAGTCTGTTGGTATGTATGCCCTGAGAGCCAATCATGGGATGATTGGTGGGATACATTAAGATTGATTTGATAAACATCAAAGGCAAGCTTCCAATTCTTTCTGGTTCAGTCATATGAGATAATGATAGAACAGATTGAATGTCTAGAGAATGAAAGTACTCAATCACGTATGCTTTCAGGTTGATGACCTGAACGATGAGATCATACAGATGTTAAGAGTTTGTACATTCTTATTATGTCCCTAGTCGGATGTCATTGTGGAAGGTAGATAGACAGCAATGACACACAAGACTAGATTGTGGTATTGGTTGATGACAGAATCTCGTTAGTCATGATATGGAGATATCAAACCAAACACATAGGTACTTGTTAGAGAACAAGTGTACCAGACAGACCCACCGTGAGTTTGACACATGGAACCATGACATGGTAGTCACAGTCAGTTCTCACAGTGATGGTGGTGAGTGTGATTCTTTGACCTGAAATCACTACACTCAACACATGTCGTTGGGTACACTTTGACATCATCAAACACAGTCCTGAAACATGGGTTGTTATAAAGGTGATGATTGGGTGGCTTTGACAAATGGGGCTTTTGAGGGGTGAGTGATAGATATGGGATTTGTCCCTCCTGAGGGAGTTTGATATCCATGGCCACTTGATGAGTAGGATTGAGATAGGCGTACGCACACATGTGTGAATCAGTATGTGATATTGATGTCATACATATCTCCTCCAATCTACTCTGAGATCAAGAAAGTGAATGAACGTTGACAGGATGACTGTTCCATGCCCTGAGTTCATTCGGGATATCAGAGAAAAAGGAATTATACATTCACTGTAACACCATTCACGGATTGTAGGATTGAAAGTTGTTCTCCAACTTTCCTTTTCACTTGGGTAGCACTGATGTGTGACTAGGCACTGCTCTTTGCTTGTGAAGTCATAAGTGTTATGGATTTTCACTGCCAACGTGAAATGGGCCTGCAGGGTCACACACATAGGATTTAACCTGGAAGAGGAGTTTATCCACAAACGATGTTTAGATTGATTGCTAAAGGAGTTTAGTAGTTCAATTAAACACTCAATCAATTGATAGCTCAGTATCATAGTGTTCAAGGTGTTGGATCGATTGATTAGAGTATCGGATTGATTGAAACTGCAATTGACTGATTTTGCGCAGTCTGCACTCCCAACCGATCGGCTCATGTGATGAACCGATCGACTCAGGTTGGTGAACCGATCGGTTCATGTGATGAACCGATCGGCTCAGGACAGGTTGAGACGACCGGTTCAAGGGTTGAACCGATCGGCTCAACTGGTCCAAACGAGCGAGTTGGGAAAGTTAGGTTGGTGAGAAATTTCTCTTCGTTTCACTTGTCCAATTTGATTGAAACAAGGATTGGTATTTGGATCAATTCGAAACAAAAGAGGAAAAGTCAATCGGGAACTGATCTGGGGAGTGAACCGACCGGTTCAGACTTGAACTGATCAGCTCAACTGCCCCAACCGACCGGTTCAGGTGTGAACCGATCGGCTCAGGTCCCCAACCGATTGGTTCATGCTTGAAACGATCGGTTCAGCTGTCGCAGTTGGTTGTTTTGTGGAAAATCTTGAACCCTTCTACTCCTGCTTTAATCCCGCATTGCCCGGGGTAGAGAACCCTGTCCCATGACCCTCTTATATATATAGGGGTATTGGGGGCTTCTCAGGAACAACTCAGAACACCAGTTGATTTGTAAAGTTGTCGTTCTCTCTTGTTGTAGTAACCAGGAGAGCACGAGCAAGTGCTACCCGATAAGGGAGGCACAACGAGGGAAAGACAACTGCAGAAAGGCAACTGGTGGCAAGAGAGTGTGTCGGTGACTAGTACGCCGATAGGAGGATACGAATCCTTCCGGTGCCTTATGCGACAAAGCGATCAGAGTTCCAAGTGGTCCGTGTGGACTACTACAGAGGCGGGAGATTTCTGCCGCTCGGAGGACAACTGTCAATCCCGACAGTCCTGGTTACCAGGAGCTACACAGACACCGTCCAAGACCGGAGGTGAAGACCGCGCAAGCCGCGAGGTAACGTCGCCGAGCAAGCCTCGGGACAAGGTATGTCTCTACAAACCATCCTTCCTACTGTATAGACGTTGACGCGATTCCTTTATACTGGGTTTGGGGATTTTTTTTTTAATTTCCGCTGCCTTCTCTGCCTCCCCTAAAACCCAACAGTCATGCCTATAGAAAGAGATGGAGGTCCCGTGTTAGTTGTAAAGAGAGCAAGGAGAGAGATGACATGAAAGGTGGGGTAAGGCGCGTGGTGATTCACAGGCGTTAAGTCTGGGAGTTAGTGTTTTCTCTAATCACACTATAGACTTGAGTGTACCAGAGTTAGCTCATATATAAAATTTGAGCTCGTTTGGACACTTTTAGACCATGCATCTAAACATAACAAAAACGATGCACATGGAATTAGTTATCTACGTTAATTTTGTGTACTTGGATGAGTGACCTACTCTCAACCAAATGAGCTCAATTTCAGTATGTAGCAAACCTATAATTGTTATAACAATGAGGATCAATGGTTTACATTTTGCAAAAAATAAAGATAATGATAGGTAAGCACCACTTGAGTGTATGGTGCCATTTGTACACTCGAGTGTATTCTAGCATAGCTCTCTCTCTCTCTCTATATATATATATATATATATATATATATATATATAGAGAGAGAGAGAGAGAGAGAGAGAGAGAGAGTCAGGCTAGAATACACTCGAGTGTACAGATCACACTGTACACTCGAGTGGTGTTTACGTATCTCAACAATTTTTTTGACTAATCCAAACCGTTCATATTCATTGTTATAACAAATGCATGTTACATGCAAAATTTGAGCTCATTTGGATTTTTCCGTCACTCTTTCATTACCAACAAAATTGACGCACAAGACTAATTTGAATTGCATAATTTTTGTCGTCTTTAGAAGCATGACCTATAAGTGTCCAAATGAGCTCAAATTTTACATGTGGTATGTTCATATGATATTTAAGAAGATCAATGGATTATATTTTCAAAATAAACGTTGCATGATGGAAAACAACTTGAGTGTATTTGGTCTCCGGTACACTCGAGTTTATTCTAGCCTGACTCTCTCTCTCTCTCTCTCTCTATATATATATATATATATATATATATATATATATATATATAAAGTAAAAACTATGTGCTCATGCACATGCCAAATCATGTCTAGTTGACGTTTTTTGAAAACATGTTTTTGAATAGAGATTGTTATAATCCATGCATGCGAGAATTTTACTTTTGCCATGTCAAAATATATTTATAATCTTAAAAAACTATGAATAAATTAATACCATGTTAAATTGATCTCAAATTGGGATCCTTATACATTCAAGTATGCAATAGTTATATAATTATGAGAATGTAGCAACTATAAGAACTGTGATTTTTTTGGTGGATTTTACCATCAAGAGCAATTTTCTTAATCCAAAATTTATTTATTTGTTTTTATCTGTCGATCAATCTTCGTGGTCGACTTTAGAGACATGTCTAGTCCTGCCTAGTATTTGAGAAGATTAGTTGTTAAACACATATGCTCCTATATAATATTATGATTGATTGGTGTGATATTCGAATTACCATGTTCAATACCATGCCATATGCTAATTTGGAGTTACGAAAGACATTTTAGCGCTCGTGATGTCTTCTTTGCTAACAAATTGTCACATATGCTACACATAGATTAATTTGTGAAACTCTTAACTTTATAGAAAAAAATAAGTTCATCTAACAATCATAAACAAGCGAGCTATGAGCCTATGATGTACTTATCTTATTTGGGAAACAAATCTAAGGAGAGTGGGAATAGTTAGCTGTGGCTTAATTGGGAAACATTGAGAGAGTGGTCGTCCTCCACCACGCTGAACGTCCAGCCGCTGCAGTTGCTGGAGGCAACTAAATTGGGGCGTTCGACGTCTCTATACCTCTGCTCCTCCTCGTTCTCCTCCTTTTACCCTTTCACCTCCTCCCCGTCATTCTCCTCCTCCATCCTCACCCGCCTTTCTGGCCACACAGAGGGCATCTCCAACCTTGCATGGTCCTTTGATTCCCAGTCAGTGAAATGAAAAACGGGCTGAGCGGCCGATTAAACGGCCGATTAATCGGCCAAACACCCAGCCCGTTCGATTTTTGCTAAAATCGCCGGTTAACTTTTTTTGTAATTAATCGGCCGTTTTTTCCCATTTTTTACCCGTTTTTTTGCCCGTTTTTTCCCCGCTTTTTGGCCGTTTTTTTGTCCGTTTTTTGTAAATTTTTCTGTACACCTGTAACTTTATATAAACTATATGGCCCCAAGTATTACTGACTATAATATATTAAACTTAAATATCCTATGATAAGCCTAGTCTAATAGAATGCATACTTGTATGCAAGTTGGGATAATAGGGTACTGTTGTAAAGTGTAATTTATACAAGTAAAATATATGTAATGTAACTATTATCTAATTTTAGAATGCATACTTTAGTTAATTGTACTTCTGTAATGTATGACTAATTGATGATATGCACATATAACAATAAGTTAGAAAGGTATCCAATAATGAGTCTATTGTTTACTGTATGCAAGTTGGGATAATATGGTACTGTTGTAAAGTGTAATTTATACAAGTAAAATATATGTAACTATTATCTAATTTTAGAATGCATACTTTAGTTAATTGTACTGCTGTAATGTATGACTAATTGATGATATGCACTTATAACAATAAGTTAGAAAGGTATCCAATAATGAGTCTATTGTTTACTGCTTAACTATGTAAACATGTGATGCAAAAATATTTCTGAATCATGTATGTGGGGTATTTTATCTATGTCAAATCTATTATTTATTATATTATGGCTATAATTATTGTCTTATAGCTATCTTATAAACTAATTGGGTGTTTTTACTGTTGGGTAGAGTGTTTAGAATCTTTAGATATATATAAAAGTTTCAAAGAGTATTAGTATTTATATACATATATGTAATTTTGTAGAAAATTATATAGGAAATTAAAACCCATATTTTTAAAAAATCGGCCACTTAATCGGCCGCTTACCGCTTAACCAGTTACAAGGTGCTGTCTGCACGGTTACCGCTTAACGTTTTTTAAAACATTGTTCCCAGTACATCTTCTCTGCTTCCAACGAGCGCACGCTCTAGATCTGGGATGCCCGTGCGTTGCCGTCCTCTTTCGCCGACTCCTCCTGTGTTAAGACGCTCCATGGCTACACCTCGTTTGTGTTTTGTATCAATTCCAACCCACAGAGCAACCTCATCGCTCCGGGGTCGTTCGACGAGACTATACGCGTGTGGGAGGTCAAGACCGGGAGGTGCTTCCACATCATCCTCGCACACGACCCCGTGATGTCCGTGCACTTCAACCAGGACGGGTCCGTCATCGTGTCCGAGAGCCATGACGGGACGTGCAAGATATGGAATGCATTCAGTGGGATGCGGCTCAAGGTTGTTGTATAGGAGGACTTGTCGTGTCTTTCACAAAGTTCTCGCCCAATGGCAAGGCCATACTCGTCACCCACTTGATGATACTCTGGTGGATCATCCGCGCTGCCCTTTGCTCGTTGGCGCTCAACTGATCGTGGGCAACCGTGTTAGGGGTTGGCCTCAAGAGGTGGTGGTTGCCCAGATTTGTAGATCTGCAACCTTCCACTGCACGATTGCAGCTAAATTCCAACTTTGTCCTCCGTTGCCTTGAAGGGTCAGACGCTCTCTGATCTTCCAAGACATCCAAGGATAGCAGCTTGATCCAACAACAATGTCTGATTTGGAAGGAGAAATTCTAAGTGTGGATTATATGTCCGCCCGACAACAAGGATCCATGTGCACTGTAGAGAATTTCGTCAGATGTACCACTCGACGACAATGTCACATGCCCAGTTCAAGAGATCCAGCAGGGATAGGGACATTATACTGTCTGTTTCGCAATTTTCATTGCTATCCGGATGGTAGAGGGAAGCAAAGGTTTTACACGTATGATCTCTCATCTTAAGAGGGCACACTGATCCAATGTCGAGCGCAGTAGCAGGTTGCAGGATGCCATCCAAAGTGACTATGATTTATTTCCGGTCGTGGATGAGACTTTGAGGGTCCTTGAACAAAGGCTATGCGGGCAGTGCATGGAAATACAAGCCGTGAGCCGTGCATGCCATCATGCTGATGGTGAGGGTGAGGTGTCCATCTATTTCTTTGTGGGTGGAGTTCTTGTATGGCCAGACAACAAGACTATACCTTGGGGACAGACATATTTAGTCAGCTACTGGGGTGCAACAGGGGAACCCTTTGGGCCCACTTCTTTTTTCCCTTGTATTCCATGTACTTATGCATAAGATCATAGACAACTGCGAGCTTCGTCTTCATGCCTGGTATCTTAAAGACGGAACTGTTGGGGACACAAAGGTGGTGGCCAAGGTTACGTTTATCATTCAACAGTTTGGACCAACTTTGGGTCTTAACTTAAATATTCGCAAAATAGAGTTTTTCTGCCTACATGTGATGGTAGAAAGTTTCTGAAGGAGTTGTTCCCGGCAGACTTTAGGAGGCCTCTAATAGGAGTGAAGTTGCTTGGAGGTGTTGTTAGTAAAGACTGAAGTTTTATTAAAGGATTGGCTATTGAAAGGGCTTCCAAAGTTGTTGAGTTGATGCATCTTCTTCCTTAGTTGGGTGATCCCCAATGGGTTTTGCCAAACTTTTGTTCGGCTTGAGGACTTGCTAACCATAAACATGAAGGATGCAACGACGTGGTTTGATAGAGGTTTACGAGGATCTATTGAAGACATTGTAGTTTGTGGAGGTCCTTTTTTCGGGGACCTCCAATGAAGGGCTTCATTGCCCATTCAACTTGGTGGCTTGGGACTATATTCAACAGTTGAGGCTTCCTCATAAACTTTTGTGGCATCTAGAGTCCATTCTTGGTCGCTTCAGGACCATATCTTGCGTGTTAGCGAGATTCATGGTATAGAATCTGACTTTGATTATGCCCTAGATCATTTTTGTGTCACGATTCCTTCTTTGGATCTTAGTTACTTTTCTAACAAGGACACTGTCCCTCCAAATGCCCAAAATGTTTTGGCGAGTGCCCTTTTTAGCAAAATAATTGTGGACATGGAAGTTAAGTTTGACTGACAGTTAGACAGAAGACAATTTTTGGATATCTACATGCTGATCATGCTCAAGATTTTCTCCTTGCTATTCATATTGATGGCCTTCTCCTGCATATGTCACCAGTGGAGTATCACACTATCCTTAGATATCGTCTTATGATTCGTTTGTTTCCAGTTGATGAGATATGTCCAGTTTGTCGTAAGGCATGTTTGGACACCTTTGATTGATGGATGATGCCATGTGTGGCGGTAAAATAGATAAACTCACAACTGAAGTACTCTCTAGCATTGTCAGAACGAAGAGTACACATTCTCTTTATAAATCGGGTTTCCACTTTTGCACAAAAGGATTTACATATGGACAAAAGTTTAGATTGTTAATTCATCAGATAAAACCATGTAGCACGAGATAATCATCGACAAAATTACATAATATCTAAATCCGAGTTTAGATATAACAACTTGGGCCCCATATATCAGTATGTACCAGCTCAAAGACAAACTTTGTTGTTTGGCTCTCCCTAGACCTACAAACAAACCTTGTGTGTTTCCCCAATTGACATGATTCACACTGCAAACTTTCCAGATCTGGACTGGAACAAAAAACTCGAGCTTTTCTACAGACGCATGACCAAGACGACTGTGCAGTGTGCACCACCAAAGGAGATGCAGTGACACATGCTGTGAAAAGTTGTGGCAAGTTGTAGAGTCCATCCAGTTCATATCCTTCATCAATCTTCTTCCCTTCTTCAAGTTTTATATAAGACAAGTATCTGGTAAGAAAGTGACAAAAGTTTGAAGAGAACGAGTTAATTTGTTAATTGTAGGAAAGTGGGGAATGAACAAGGTAGATGGAAGGGATATATGTGGGTTTGGTGACACCGTCCCAATTCCCTTAACAGAAGCAACAAAACCACCTGCAGGAGTGACACCAGGCAAGTTGGGCTTATGGATGTAGCTTGTGAACATCTCTGGTACTCGGAGATGTGATCAGTTGCACCAGAATCAAGGACCCAGTCTGACTTGGACGCTAATGCCTTAGACGCCCGTGAAATGCATGCGAACAAATCAAATCTTTGTGCAATGGAGACTGAAGTCATTGCCTGCTTTGAAGCTCGAACACACATTAAATGAGCATATTCTTGTTTAGACAAAGACACCGGATATGTAACCTTCTCCAGAGTATCATCAATAGTTGCCACACTGGTGGACTTCGCAGGGAATCCATATGCTAATTCATTTTGGACTGACATAGTGGATTGGTGAACCGTGGACTCCAAATGATACTTCGTGGAAGCTAGGGGACGATAGAAGACCTTGAAACATATATTTGCACACTTTGTAGAAGCCGAGAACCTTGAAATCAAACTTTGACTTTGTCCCCTTGAAAATCAATTTTTTGTTGTTGTAACGGCTGAAGCAAGATCTTGATTTCAACCGAGAAGATATAAATCAACTGAGATCTTGAGTAGTATTACTAGAGGCTTAAGTGGGGACCAAAAACACTGAATTGTTGTTCTGTACTGTGCTCTACAGTAATTCCGGCCACACTACAAGAGAGAAGAAGAGCTATTGCTCTCTTCTTGATGCTCTGTTGTCCCAGACCTTCTAGGACAATGCTGTGGGAGTAGGGGCACCCCACAAGGACCCAAAAAAAAAAGGGAGAAAAGACTCCTGTTGTTGCTGGACGATGAGCAAAGTTGGACCACAAGACTGTTGTGTGCTGTCCTCCGGAAAAGAACCTAGGGATCACACTTAGGGAGGCTGAAATCCTTCTTTCTCCCTTCGAGAAGGCCACTAGGGATGAGAGGAACCCAACCCAAGAGCTGCCTTGACCAAAAATCTGAGGATGAGGGAGCTGTAGCTCCTAGTACAGCCGTCATGCTACAGTAACGTACTGTAGTACGGTTGGAGATGAGCATTGCTGCACGCTGATGAGAAAACAAGGGAGATGGCTGGACTGCCACCAGATGCACACCTTACTATAGACTGACTAGGTCTTCCCCAAGGCTCTGATACCATGAGAATGAAGAAGAAAAACCCCCGACGCCTTTTCACGGTCGGGTGTTGTATATTGACATACAAGAAACTTCACCCACTTCTCACATAGGTCCCTGATATTTTCTCACATTTACAAGTAGGTCCCTATAAATATATATCAACATAACAATCTATTGCTGAGGGGGAGTTTTCCTGGGTCTGCATACTCAAATGTTCCCTTTATGGCATAAATTAATCACCAAGAGCGTGATTCAATAGGCCTAGCAATGTTTTGATATTTCAGGTTTTTCCTTATCATCCAATGACCATAACCTATTCTTCTCCAAGACTGCCTCTGGAACTATCATCTTGGCAAGATACGTAGATGGTATCATCATCATCGACAATGAAGCAGCCAGGATCTCTACGTTAGAAGAAACTTTTACATCCCATTTCCACACCAACGATCTTGGCGTTGAGACGTTTCTTAGGAGTTGAAGATCAATCCAACGGTGGCATTTACCTCTCTCAGCAAAATACGTCCTAGGCCTCTTAAAATGATATTGGAATGATCAACGCCAAGCTCGTGGCTTCTCCTATGGATTACCACACTAAGGTTGTGTTCGAGGGAGAGTCCTTCTAGGATCCCGAGAAATTTTGATATATAGTTGTAAAGCTCATCTATCCTATTATTAAACTACTAAACATTTCTTTGGCAGTTTGTGTGGTCAGTCGACACATGGCCAAACCTCGTTGGACTCAAATTCAAAGAATCTTGTGATATCTTGGAAATGCACCAGGACAATGTCTTTTCTGCAAGAACCCTGAAACCATCCTTGCTGTCTAGACCGCCATATGTGAATTGGTTAGGGGAATTGAACGATCACTGGTCTACCTTTGGGTTCTTTATGTTTCTAAGTGATTACCCGATAAGCCGAAGAAGTAAAAAGCAGTCCATAATCGTCTTCTTGACTCTCGAGCATAAAAGCATAATACAGAATCATGGCTCATGCCTGCTGCAATGTCCATTCAGTAACATCTGTTCATTAAGAATGGGAATTTCTGCTACAAATGTGATAACCAAGCAATAATACATATTGCAAATAACTTGCTCTTCCATGAGCACACTAAACACATAGAAAATGATGCTATTTTGTACATGATCTGATTGGTGTAAAAGAGACCATCATGCCTAATGTGAAGACTGGTGAACAAATAGCTGATATTTGTACTAAACTTATTCCTCCTTCCTCCAATATTATCAGGACCGGACCGGTCATCAAACCGGTGAGGCTACTGGTTTCCGGTTAACCGGTTCGGCCTGTGGTTGAACCGGTTCAATCGGTAACATCAACAATGTATAAACAATAATATCAATATTACGAAAAATATAGAAAATATAGGCAAAATATGAAATAGTCCAACTATGACAAAGGTGTAAGTACAATTTTTAGAATTCACAATAAAGTCATAATCTCATACCTCACAACATGCTAATGTTTCATACGAAATGATACTTCAAAAATCCAAAGTTCAATAGCAGAATACGATTCTAAGCATAATTAGACCCCTAAGTTTTCATAAGAGTCGGGGTTGGGAAAGTCAGGGCCCACAAATAGCTCACGTGTTGAGAGGTGAATTGGAAATTATAGTCACCTACTCATTGGTTGAGACAGAAGCTCTGGTTATTCAAACCGATGCAGTAGGTTTGGTCTGATAGGTTCGATCGACGACTGACTAGTTGGACCGGCATTACCGGGTTTTCGGAATAACCGAACCGGTAGGGGTGCCGGTTCAAGGTCCGACCGGTCGGACCGGAAGGTCCAACCGGATTTTAATAACACTGCCTCCAATTGTATGTGTAACAAGCTGGGAATACACGATGTGTGCTCTTCAGCTTGAGAGGGAGTGTTTGAGTTAATGGGTCTAGCTTAATTGAGCCAATCATAGTGGTTTATCCTATCTTATGTTGCTCCTCACAATGTAACTCGGTCCTCTGCTATATATGAGACCCTTTAATTAGCAATTCTAATCAATGAAGCTTTCGGTGTACCACAATTTCGTCATTTTACCAGTTGTGGTCCTAGAATTTCTAGAAGATTCTGCCTTCATCAGTATTTTGTGTTAAACGTCACTCACTCTGTGTAACCTTCTCCATGCTTTGCTATCTCTTAGCCAAAAACTCCTGGAAAGATGCTAACATGTCAACTTTATTGTATACAAAATAAATGAAAACAATATAATTCTGCTCCTTCAGCTACTACAGATTATCTAGAAGACTAGAATACAATGTGAAACAAACTCCACAATAAACATATGAGATTGCAACATTAAACATTATGTCAGAAAACTGAACTGAAGAGATCGTCATGGAGGTAGTGAGCTTAAATTTAACTACTTTATTATGTTATTTTAGTTAACCTTGAAAATTTGCTTTTAGTCACTTACAGGGTAGTTTTTTGCATTTATTTGTAACTTGATCCAGTGTATAAAAAGAGGTCGAGTCTTCTTTCATGTGTATCTGCCTTGCAGGGATTTGACAGAGAAGGGAAGCTACGTGCAATTTGTGGTGGTGGAAGATATGACAAGCTATTCTCAATGTTTGGAGGTGAAGACATTCCCGCATGTGGTTTTGGGTTTGGTGATGCTGTTATTGTTGAAGTAAGAAAGTTGTATCTACTACCTCTAATTGACTTTTCTCTCTTATGAAAATCAATAGAAATCTATGTTTAGTGTTGACGCCCATATAAAAAATGAAAAGGGACAAGAAACAGGAAACAATGTTTAAACCAAAACAATGCCAGTTTTGTTTATGAATACTCCAAGTTGATTCTTGCTACTACTTTCCTTATCAGGTCAACCTAACTCTTTTAACTTTTCTATTATTACTAAGAGAAGTACAAGATAGCTAGTCTCTATTTGAGTAAGGAAATCAGCTGAGCACAGCCAAATTATTGTCCTTTGCATTCAGGTTTGACTACTATGTCAAACTGTATTTTTGCAGCTGCTAAAGGATAAAGGGCTTCTCCCTGAACCAGCTCACAGCGTTGATGATATAGTGTTTCCATTGGATGCGGAGCTGGAAGGGCCTGCTTCAAAGGTTGCAGCCTTGCTCCGAAAGAAGGGTTGGAGCGTGGATCTTGTAGAAGATAAGCGCCTCAAATGGTAAGGCGAAAACTTCCTTCTGTGTGGGTTCAGGCACGCAGAAACTAAATTAGGCCTTATTGGGTAGCTTAGTTCTCCTGGCACTAAGTTGGGTCACACTAAAGGCTTGAAAGAAATAAATGTTTATTTTTGCCCTCCTGGCTTTTGCTGGACCGTAATATCGTAATGTATAGATCTGCAGAGCACAGGGATGGATGACCATATGAAATCAATAGCATCCCTCTGACGATTTGCTTCCTAGCCCCCTTCGAGGGGTATTACTTCATACCAAGTTGCTGTTCTATTAATGTCTGCGTTTGCACTTGGTGCTGCTCGTACTTTTGCAGGGTATTTAAACATGCAGAGAGATGCAACGCCAAGAGACTTATATTGGTGGGGAATTCTGAGTGGCAACGGGGCATGGTTCGTGTAAAGATCCTCTCCACCAGAGAGGAATATGATGCCAAACTTGAGGAGCTAAACTAACTCCATGCCGAAATTTTGCTGAGTTAACCTGTAATTTATTAACATATACTATACATTTTTTTATCATAATGTCAACGACCTGCCAATATTTTTAGTCGCCGATGTGTATTCTCTGCGCTCTATTACTTTATTTCCATATTTACAGGTCGTTCCCTCTCTGACTCCTCTGGGTGTAGTAGCTACAAAATAATAGAAAATATTGCACCTATGGTTACCAATAGTTAGACCTGTGAACGGATCGAATACGGAGCGGATATTACTATATCTGATATCCGAATTCGAAAAAAAAACCTGATCTGATATCCGACGGATGTCATGTCATAATATCCGAATCCGATTCGACAAAAAATATATTCGAATTCGGATAAATATCCGATCCGAACCAAAAACATAAATGTATTGTTATTAATACATTATATATAGAAAATATTTATATCACTATGAATATATATGATATAATATCTATATTTTTATGTTTTTATATATAGTTAATACATATTTGATAATATATGTATATATTTGCCGGATTTTAAATTTTTTCGGAGCAGATATAGTCATATCTGAAATGCTATCCGAAATTTTCAGATATGAAATTTGATATCCTAAATCCAATTCGGATTATGCGGATGTCGGATTCTTTTCAAAATTTCGGAGTCGAATCTGGATCGAATTTGCGGATTCCGGATATCCAGTTACAGGTCTACAAATAGTGTTCCATAGTACAAAGAACCAACAGAAAGCACTCGGGAAATGCTAAAAAGAAAACTGTTCGGTGGTGTTGTAGTTGTGCAACCGCTAGCTAGCTTTGAAGAAATCGTAAAATAGAACTTATTGAATTTAATGCCGTTGCATAATTGTATTAACGGGGGTGGTGATGGGGGATGTTTGTTAACAACGCGGCCGTGTCAAAGGTTCCGCTCATGCTATAGGCAGTTTAAATGACATGATTTATTGACCACCTGGTCTGCTTATCTGCTTTGCCAGGGTTGACTGCTTGTCGATTACCTAAAGTTTCGCCTTCTTGTGTTGGGTTAGACAGCCACTGGTATTTGTGAACTGAAATATCAACCATTGCAGATGCATATGGGTGTTTTGTTCAGCTACTGCATCACACGCAATGACAGCAAAATTACTCGCAATGTTTGACATTTGTAAGGCATGTTCACTTTGAATTATGTTTTTAGAACTTAAATGTAGTTCACAGAACCTGAGGAACTGGAGATTGATCGGTTTTTAATATTCCTGAACCGTTCCAGGTGTGTGGAAGTTCGTACAAGATTATTAATAATAAGACTTCTTATTGGCAAATGCGAAAATAAGGGCTTCATGCCATCTTTTGATGTATAGAAATAACACGCAATGCCATCGTAGTGATGTTAGTTGAGCTCATTTTTTGTGGGTTTCAGTGAAGAACTCTTGTCTATATTTACCATTTGCTCATGGAGTTTTTGGAAGTATAGTTTTTAACCCAATGAAAACTTATTAGAGATTTTGGAAAAGGAGCTTGACTTTCTTAACCTTTTTGGATCATATATGACAAACCATTCAAAAAGTGAATGGAAAAGCCTTCTACAAACGACCTCTTCATATTGCAACTCACCTTCTGATTCTCTGTATCACGTTCTCGATGTTCCAAAAGAAACAGAATTTTCCTATCTTAGAAGTAGATTGTCTGTCAACAAATTAGAAAGTGACGTCAGCCTTTGAGTTTGCAATCTGCTTGTTTTTTGCTTGATGCCCCTCAATTCATTGGCCTCGTATTTCTTACCGCGCCCAATATACATTCGATACTAAGAGGCTCATCATGCCTTGACTTTGGTAGAATTATTTGTCATAGCAGTCAAAATAAATATGAACAATGATAGCAAAATTACTCACGCTTTTGACATTTTGCCAGTCATTCTCACCTTAAATTTTTTTTTTTGTTGAAGAAACTTGAGTTGATCGGCTTTTGTATTGTTGAATCATTATAGGTGTAGATGCAGTAGTTCCTACAAGGTTATTGATTAGCAAGGTTTCTGATTAGAAAATGTTAAACAAAAAGGATCCATGGTATCTTTTGATGTATATAAATAGAATGTGATTCCTCGTAATAAAGTTGGACTCATTTTTCGTGGGTTTTCGTGGAGAGCTCTATGTCTATATTTATATATGCTTATGGAAGTTACTCGAACTTGAGTTCTTAACTTAATAAAAACCAATAATGAGATTTTGGAAAAGGAGCCCGACTTCTGAACCTTTTCAGATCATATAGGACAAAGAATTAAAAAAGAGAATGGAAAAGCCTTTCACAAACAATCTCTTCATATTGCAACTCACCTTCTAACTCTCCGTTTCACATTTTTTATATTTCAAGAGAATAACATGACTCCTACCTAGGAGTACATACTCTATCAACAAAGTAGAAAATGGCTTTAGAACTTACTGTTTTCTCAAGGTTATTACAGCCTTTTTGCTTTCACAAGCTGCTCACTCATCTTTCGCTTGACGCTCAACAGCAACAATTCATTGGCCTTGTATTTAGTGCCCAATATACATCAGATAGTAAAGCTCATCGTGCCATGCCTTCCATTGCTAGAATTGTTTGTCATGGCTGTCAGAATAAGGACGAACACGTAACAAGATATGCGGCCACTACCGTGGATAACGAGGAAACCACCAATCTTAGCTATTGTATAAATTAATGAATTGCAGCTCGGGCTACAAGCATAAATATACTTTTATAGTTTTGTTGAGACATCTCAATTTGATAGATCCACAACAAGAACTTGAAGTGTATCTCGAAGAGTGTGCATCCAACAAAATTTGGTAATCACCCAGTTTGTTTGTCTGAGTCGTCCGGGTGATTGCTTGTAGACTCCATAGAGCTTCGACTTCATGTGTCAGGTTAGACATCCACTGGTTTGTGTAAATGAAATATGTCACTTTGTATCTTAGAGGGGTTACCAAGTGAGCTATATCATATAGTTGTGAGATACCTCAAAGAGGCCCTAATCATTGCCTTAAGCTATATTACTTCCTTTTGTGAATAAGAGTGAATTTGATACTTGCGGAGAGACAATATATCATTTGTGAGGATCTCATCTCTCTCTACCAATATCTTTATATGAAGCTAAATTGAAGATCTTCCTTGGAGAAGGAAGGTGTAGGGCAGGTGGCCCATGGAAAGGGTAGGTAGTCCCTTGAAGAAGGTTTTGGCAAAGGCTAGTTCTTGTTGATTTGAAAATAAAACTCTTGGTGTTGTAATACAAGTTCTATTTTAGGGGTTAAGAAATCCAAGTAGATAGGTCTACTTAGTATTGGAGCTACAATATTTCAACTCAAAACCAATATATGTTTGGCTTGATTCATTGGTGAATTTGCTTATGTGCATAAATTTTCTTCCCCTAGAACATCCCAACAAAATGGGATTGCAGAGAGAAAGAACATATCTTTGCATGAGGTGACTAGAATCGTGGTTTTGGAATATGAGACTTCAAAGTATATTGGGCATAAGGCATGAACACTACTTGTTTTGTTCAAAACTATTTTTAACTCTTCCATTTTTAAAGAAAATCCCTATGTGTTGGGACATGGTAGAATACATTCTATAAATTGACTTAATGTCTTTCTCTACCTTGCTTTGTTCTCGATATGAGAGATGGATTCTATAAGTTTGATGTGAAATATTGTTAAGATTTACTTCTAGAATATACTCTATCTATGAAAGCTTAAGGATGCATAATAAGGAGTGTGATAGATCAAAGGAATTGGTACGTGTTAAGGTTATTGCGACTAAACCCCCCACTTGTAAATATATTACTTATGATGGTGTTCTAGGTGATATTTTTCTCAAGCTTAACAAGCTAGACATCAACAACGATTATAAGGAGAAGATAGTTGCACAAGATGAACATGTCCACAATTCTAAAGAAGAAAAGAGACATCCAGTGTCAAGGCTTCGACAAACCACCCACAATATCTCATTTTAGGATATCCCTTTAAGAAGGTTAATACAAGAGTTGCCTTCAAGGACCAAGATGATAAAACCTTTATCACACAACTCAAGTCCAAGCTTGTTGAGAAGTCCCTCCATGATAGTGATTGGATCATTTCCATGCAAGACGAGCTGAAGCAATTTGACAAAAATCAAACATGGGTTGTGGCACACTGGTCACACAAAAAAGAGATTACTCAAAACAAAGTGTAGAATTATTGACTAGCAACCACATTACCACATAATAGGGTAAAATAAAATTGATTACTTATAACATCCAAAAGCTGAAACATTTCACATATGAAGCCACAAACTTGTGCCACCTGTATCATATAACATGCCAAAAGATATTACATATCACTGTTCACTGGCTAACTTGCCACAAACCTGTTACATATGATAACCTATTCACATATATAAGTCATATATGTACAATCATGACATATTGCCAAAAACTCGTAACAATGTACAACATCTACAAAACACCCCCAAAGACATACTGAGAGTACAAGGACGACTTATATGACTCTACTAAAAAACACTAGCAACATATCCAACCTTCAAACAACTACTGCTCCTCTTACTGCTCAACCTCAACTGTACGATCTCTACCACGACGTGCATGACCACATAAAAGATGTGAAAACCCACAGGGTGAGACCAATGTCCCAGCGAGAGATATATCTCTCAGCCAACAACTATCGTTAGCAAAGTAAGGATAAACAAAGCAGATAAGCATTGCGAACAAATTCAACTAAATGATATGAGTAAAATAGTTAAGGTAGATTAAGCAGTTTAAGCAACTACAAACTAAGCAGAAGATCATCTTATACTTTTTAGAAGGAATATGGAGAATATGTATAATTGTTATCAACTGAACAGTATAAGAAACAAGGCAAAGGGTCATCCAATGTGAATCGTATTGAATCATAAGCAAATATGTGACACAGATGTATTACATCTTTTATTATGCCCTGAGAATTCAGGACACACCATCCAAACCCAACCAACCACTACAAAGTCAAAACCAGTGCCATATAAGATCTATGGAAGAGTTAGACTCCATGATCTCACCAACAACTCCCGGTCCCAGTCAGTGCGACAAACAACACATAGACATAAAAGTCAACTGCCAACAATGACATATAGTCAAGCTGATAACACCTAGTCTGCCTTGGTACATGACACGATGCTAGAGAACATGTCACACACGCCCATTCAAAAAGTGGCAATCATGTAGTTATACTGTTGCATTTCACAATTCACAAACTCTAGGGTATGACCGCAGTCATCCTCCATAGCAATTGTGGATGCAAGGAGATACCTTGTCTTACGCCCATGCATATTCAACAATATGCGCTCTGAGTTTCCCATAGGAATTTCTCGTTTCACCATCCAAAAAAATACTGACGTTGAAGATGGATCTATGGCACATGACAACTACATGATTAGGGGTTCACTTGATTAGTTATGCCAATTGGGTGAATTAAGGTTGCATCATACAAGTGGACATACAAACCCTAATTCATTCTATTGAGCACAACTGTAAAACAACTTCAAAAGATATAAAAAGTATGAAGTATAAACTTGTCACATCATCCCAATATTACTGCCATACAAACTAAACATAATCACACAACTAGGGGATAACAACCCCTCATCTCATCACTAGAGGAGATCACCTCAAACTAGGCACAAAGCCTCTTCCAAGGTCATAAGACCTAATCACATCATCGTTATCTCATCATGCCTCATCAAGGCTCATAATTATTAACCATGTGCAACATAAAGATCTCACATCATTCACAAGCTATGAAATGCATTCAAATTGCAACATTAGGGTTACAAAGTAGGAGAGAGAAAACATCATCTCATGTTAATCACTTTGAAATAAGATAAGCGTTACATCATATACACCTGATTAGGGTTTCTCATATGGCATTTAGCATTATAGACTATGGTACATCATTCCCACATTGTTGGAACACATTAGGGTTATGTACCATCATCACATGTACAATGACCAACTATGCACATCACCATTAGTGACTGCAACATCAACATGAATAGCGATCACACCACATGTCGACTACCTGACTCAACATGAAATGTCGACAGCTAAAGATCCACCGAAAATAGCGACCGTCAAAGCCATGCAACATAACGACCAAAGCACAACATTGTTATTAGCGACCAAGGAACAAAAGATAACAACCTCACAAGGGTCAAGACACTCAACATATAGTGACCAACACTGGTGAGGGATAGCGACCACAAGCAAGGTCAAAAGATAACGACCACAACCAAAAATCCATGGATAATGATCTTCACAACTATCATGATAACAACCGTCACCATTTTCATGATAATGACCATCACCAAAAGCATCATAGATAGCGACCAAGATAGCTAGGGCTAGGAGTATAGAGATCAAACCAAAACCCTAGTTTTCCATCAACATGAGCATAACAACTGTGAAGGATTCAAGAACATGTCGACCAAAAACAAGGATCAACATCAGGGAACTCAAACTTCTCCAAGGTGATGACACCATAGAAGAACAAGCATCAAAACCCTAGAAAAGATCATCATCAAAATTAGGAAGAAATCATACTAAAAGAGATGAAGACAATGACCAAAACATTCATAAAATACATGATAGCCGAACCATCAACATGGTGATCAAACAACAAATAAAGATGCATGTGAGAATCAACAACTTCACCTTCATTAGGGTTCAGATGCAAGAATTAGGGTTTAGGAGAAAGAACAATCTATACAAGAATACTTCATAATCTTAAACCCTAAATCATGGTAGCATCAACTAGCAAGATATGATCACGTCTTGGAGATAAAAAAATAACATTCAAGCAAGATATAGGTGCAACAATAGTAGAGGAGAGAGTTATATAACCTGCTTTGAAGAAGATCAACTCCAAAACCATGATTTCTAAGAGAAAGAAGAAAAACACCAAACTTGGATCCACTTCCACGGGAAAACAAGATCACCTCAAGAGAAAAAACACACCAAGGTCAAAGGGAGCTCAAAAGAGAGAGGGTAGAAACCCTAATATGAAAAAGGAAATGACTTCATCTCACTCAGGTATTATCATGGCCAAACCATATTCTGAACCCCTATACAGAGAAGTTCCTCAAAATAGCCACCATGGAAGAACCATAGTATACAATCAAGAGAAGAAGAAAGAGGGTAGGATTTCAAGAAAAATGAGATCAAGGGTGTAAAAACACTTACCAAGAACTACCACAGTAGAGATGATCAAGCCCTAGATCACCACATACAAAAGGAGGACGGTCACTTCCTCCAAGATTAACACCTCCTTAAGCATCACTAAGATCAAGGCCGAATACAAGGTAGAAGAGAGAAATAAGAGAGCTAAAGGGAATACTTGCATGTAAAAGAGAGGGCATATATACTCATGGGTAGGAGGTAGGTAAAGATCATGAGGTGTTAAGATATAAGAGCACCAAAAGGACACATGTCCCTCAAAGACACGACCATGCAAGCACTCACACATGAAGGATTGTCAAAACCTATGTGGTATAGCGATCACTAAGGTCTTTACCACATTTCGGTAAAAAAACATCCAAATCAAAACACGTTAACGACCACAATTGTGTCTCCAAAGGATAACGACCATCATGATCAAAGCACAAATCCATAGGATCACTAGGTCGATATAAACCAACCAAGATCAAAGCATAACAGTCTACATAAAGCACATCTAAAACATAAAGGTCGCTACCAACTTGTGAAACATATCAGGTGCTATTCCAAGGACCAACAATATCAAGGTCGCTATCATCAACCAACTCAAGCATCCATGCAAAACATGCAAACCCTAAAACTACACATGATGTCATCTCTTCAATCAAAACTCAACAAGGCACCCCTATGCATCATACTCTCTCTCATGATGCCAAAGATCAAGAGGTACAACCTACATGTGAGAAATTGCAAGATAAACCCTCATCATGGGTAAATTGCAACTTGATCCAACACAAGCACAAATAAAGCATAACTAGCTCAAACATCAAGAAAACTGGACCAAACTAAAATATATAAGCATGCCACATGTTATTAAGGTGCATCACAAGATTAGATTAAGGTTTTAGCATCTTATAAGCAAAACAAGCAAGATTAAGCACTAAGCTAGGTCAGGGTCTTACATGGACACTCATGTCAAGAATAGATGATTGAAATATCACAAAGGATAAATGAGTGTTACGTAATAAACAATTTAAATAGGTAAAGTGCTAGGAAACAAAATAAGGTTGTGCTTAAGGATACAACTAACAAGAACATATTGAGTTTTTTGAGACATACACACAGTTAGAAGTTTGGAGTCAATCATAATGATCATTGTCTTTTCTCATCATTAAACTTTCTTCTATACCAAACATATGTTAAAGGTGTTTTTTTGAATGGGGAAGAAAGGATGGCGTTTATGTGGCTCTACCTCCTCCCTAATTTTAAAATAACCACTGCTACAAAAATATTGTATTGTGGTGGTTAGAAATGACCTTAGGAGATTCTTCATAATTGACACCCCAAGTGACGTTGTAAAACACTAAACATTAAAAGTAACATCACATTAATATTTTTGTATTTATTTGAGAAAGAAAATGATTGTGTTATTTGTTTTTGCTCGTGATTTTAATAATTAATTGATGTGGTAGGTTAATAAAATTTTTATAATACAGGTTACAGAACATACATAACTACTGAAATAAATCCATTAGCCCCACCATATCCAACATGCCATATAGAAAGAACATCCATATTGTACTAAATATATAACTCTATATGAAAACAGATATATACCATAACTCATGCAACAAATGCCACACAACATATAGATACTTTATTTCATTTTTGAATGAAATATGTAACAAATTCTCATTTACCCACATCATAATGCACTGAATAGAATACCTCAAGTTCACAATGACATAGGTTTGCAATTATTGAATAATGACATGTTTAGAAATAAACCGATGGTGTGGACTCTACCATGCATAATGATATATTTGGAATTAAACATAATATAAGGAAACATATTTTTGTATTGGTAATAGAGTAGATATACTTACATCAAAACATGAATTATTGTTTGCTTCATGCAATAATTTTTTCAACGACATCTTCCACGCTCTCCTACCAAGAACTAGTAGAAGTTCATTCTCTTTCAACTCAACCTCTATCATTGTATTGGAATGAAAGTTTCTCTAAACCCTGGATAAGTACCAAATGTAGTTGAAATTAGGGAATTTCGTGTAAATTTATCACAAACTGAAATGACCGACACCAAACTGATAATCAGATTAACGAATGCGGAAGCGATTAGCAACGAAATTATCAAAAAATCAGTAAAAATTTAAAACTTTTGTAAAGAGATCTTCGAAAAATAAAAACTCTTTCATAAACAACATGATAGGTCATTTACAAACTGATCCATGATACATCTCTGTCATAAACACATCTCGAGCATTACAACAAAACCCACCTTGTTAACTGTACAAGGTAAGATATAAAATCTCGAGGCATCATGCCAAAATCTCAAATATACAGACTCCTAGGACTTGAGAGTACAGAGACGACACAGGACATACTATTTACACAACATGACAGACAATGTCTCCACCTGAGGATCACTGTTGTCCCTGAGACTGCTGCTACTGCTGCTCACCCACTGATGGGTTCCTTCGTCCTCGGCGTCTTCCTAAAAGTTGAAACCCACGGGAGTGAGACAATTTAAATAATTGTCCCAGCGAGAGTTATAACTCTCCGCCAGAAGCTTTGTTATGAAAAAGAGAACAACATAAATAGTAGTATTATAACATTCAACAGCAGGTAACATTATATAAACTAAGTGAAACAATATCCTTATGAGAAATCATTTCAATTATAGCTTAATTGAAAGATCAGGCATATAATAATGAGGAATATGAAAAGCATGTGTACTAGTTATTTAACTAGATCACTATAACAATGTATTGTCAATCATTGTTTCTCGTAGTTCCATCTAAGCAATTATGCTATGCGGCTGATTACGTTTTACAAACATATTTATGCCCTGAGGAGATGAGTTACACCTCTCATACTCCAACCGACCATCCTTAGATCGCAATCGGTACCATACCTAGGTCATCAGGAGAGCCAGATTCCTATGACCTCATCACTCCTCAGTCAGTATGAGGATCGATATGCAGGACATCTTGTGTCACTGCTACAATAGCTTTCCAGGGTATTCTGGCAACTTCGCTATTCAGAGCTACAGTGGCATTCTGTACTCTCTTCGCCATCGAGGGATTTCTTGTTTATCTCACATCGATGCGGCATTAACAAAATCATCGGGAGATTAATGATACATCTTCCCAGCATAATCATATAATGAAGGACTGAGAGATTAATGATACATCTCCAATCATATCCAACATTAGGACGTAAGGATATTCGTGTCCATTACCCCCACATACTCAAAAGTATGTGCTCCAGGAGTTTCCTTAGAAAAACATGTTTCACCATCATATATTTTCTGACAATGATGGATATATGGTCAGGGATCTACTTGATATCATTATACTTGATTAGTTAAGTACCTTACAACATTCCTCAGCATCAGACATGTTCAGGCATAACCTAATAAAACAATTTCTATAAAGAAAAGGTACTATTGTATCAAGTTCACATCACATATTGTTAACCTTGGGATATCAATCCCTAACCATCTCATCATTGTGGTTCAGGAGAATGGTTATTCAAACCCTCAGATTTTCATAACACTTGCTACCAAGTGACATATAAACAACAAGTCATCTAACAACATGACCTTGATTGAAGCAATGTATATACTTTTCACATATCATTACTCTAAAAGCTTATAATTGTTTTCAAGGAATATGACATCATAACTCATACCTGGCTATGATCACCTCATAATATCAACATGTATGACTTATAAAAATAAGGGCATGCATATATATATAACAATGTTAGCATAATACCAACACTTTTCAATTTCTATATAGGACACCACGGCCGTGCCACCTTGCACGGTCGTGCAAAGTAAGGCTACCACGGCCGTGCTCCCTTGCACGGTCGTGCAAGCTAAGGCTACCACGGCCGTGCTCCCTTGCACGGTTGTGCTACAGCAGATCATTACATGATTCATATTTCTATCTATATATATATATATGTATTCTAATTTCTCATTCTTTCAAATTGATTAGGTCACATCGACCCTTCAATCAAGTACATATTACCATGGTTAACATAGTGTATCAAGCTATTAATCCTATAAACAATTAAGAATTCTCCCTTTAATTGGTTCTTAATCACTTAGGTATTATTAGGGTTTCAATCTTCACACCTTCATTGATTATCATTACTAATCATTATTGGATCAATAGAACATTCATCATCTTAATTCTCAAAGATTCAATCACATTGGACCTCCACTTCATAAGGTATCCAATTGAATTAGGGTTTCCAATGTTGATTCCTTCAATCTTTGAATTCATGGAACCAATCATCAATTGGACCTATACTCATACCTTAATTGAGTTTAATAGGTCAAACTTCAACTGATTTGTCCCTCACTTGACCCTCAATTGACCATCAATTAGGGTTTAACTCAATTGAATTAGGGATTGGAAACAATAACCCTTCAACATATTTCAATGTGGGACTAATTGATTTGAACCTATTGAACCATCATTACATTGGGACATGAACTGACCCAAAACGGTCTTGAGGTCGTTTGGATGACCTCCAAACGGTCTTGAGACCGCTTTCCCATCATATCATCAAAATCGAAGTCAACCAATTAAGGTTTGGATCATTGGATTGATCACCAAAACAACAATTGATTACATTCCAACTTAGTATCATTGTATCATCAATTGCTTAACCATACTCACCCCTAGACCTCCAAACGGTCTTGGGTGACCTCCAAACGGTCTTGAGACCGTTTGGATGAGTTCCAAACGGTCTTGAGACCGTTTGGCTCACCCAACCCTTGGATTCTAGTGAAAAATCATTAGGGTTTGAGCTATTGAGTTGATCATCAAATCAGCAATTGATTGCTTTGTAATTGTGTACCTTTGGACCTTCAATTGGTCAACTATACTTGACCCCAGACCTCCAAACGGTCTTGGGTGACCTCCAAACGGTATTGAGACCGTTTGGGTGATCCCCAAACGGTCTTGATACCGTTTGGGTCAATCAACCCAAAACAATCAACTCAATTCAATGCAAATCCAACACTTAGCCGATTAGGTTTCACACCACATCTTTAGATCTTCAAACACCTATCCATACTTGACCCTAGACCTTCAAACGGTCTTGGGTGACCCCCAAATGGTCTTGAGACCGTTTGGATGATCCCCCAAATGGTCTTGAGACCGTTTGGGCAAGAAAACCCAAAAAGTCAAATCAATCAAGTTGAAAGTCAGCACTTAATCCAATTAGGGTTTACATAATTAATTAGCCTTCAACTCACGATTCCTTTGGAGTTAATCCCTAAAATTTGGAGGGTCATTAACCAACATGATTATGAACAGGAATCCCAAACAGTCAACGCTTGGTCAACTCACTCAAACGGTTTGAAACCGTTTGTCCAAAAAGTTCAAGTTAATCAGATTGGAAAATCAGCTCTTAATCCAATTAGGGTTTACATAATTAATTAGCCTTCAACTCAGGATTCCTTGGGAGTTAACCTATAAAATTTGGTGGGTTATTAGACCACATAATTAGGAACAGTAATCCCAAACGGTCCACGCTTGGTAAACGCACTCAAACGGTTTGAGACCGTTTACCCAAGAAGTTCAAGTTAAACAGATTGGAAAAACAGCACTTAATTCAATTTGATTTGCCTAATTGATTGGCCTTTAACCTACGATTCCTTTGGAGTTAACCCCTCAAATTTGGTGGGTCATTAGCCTACATAATTATGAACAGAAAACCCAAACGGTCCACGCTTGGTCAATGCCCTCAAACGGTCTTGGAGACCGTTTGCTCCAACCAACCATGTGAAACCGTTTGCCCCTCAAACGGTTTTGCAAAACCCCCAAACGGTTTTGCAAACCGTTTGGCCAAGGGTGCAAGACCGTTTGCTAAAGTGACATAGGTATTCACGCCCCCCTTCTTCTACCTCCAGATCCAGGTCTGTTCCTCATGGTTTTAGATGCAAGAAAGCAAGGAAGGATGGGGGAAAGAAGAACAAGCTACTTTTGCAAGTACAAAGATATGCATAAGAAAGCAAAAGGTTTAGAGTTATAAAACCCACCTTAAGGTCGTTCCTTGAGCTCCAAGCTTCCAAGATTCCAGTATTTAATGGTGTCTTGAGCTCCACAGGTCGGCCAAGGGTGTTTCTCCAAGGAAAGGTTGGGAAAAGATGGCTAGAAAGAAGAAACAAGTAAGGAAGACCATAAAACCAACCTTGCACCATGAATTCCTCCATGAATTCGAGCAAGATGATGATCAAAGCTTACCTAGAACTGCTTGGCCGTTCTCCTCTTCCCCAGAGCTCTGTCCTAAGTCGGTCTAAGAAAGGGGATAAGAAAGGAAGTGAAGGAAACGATCCTTGCTAAGTGAGAAAAGGTGTATATATACTTTGGGTGAAATTCCAACATAAGGACAACTTGTTTCTCCATTTCTCGTCTAGGTCCTTCCCTTCTTCTAAGCCACGTTTCTCCCTTCCATACTTAAGCAAAACTCATCTTAAACCCAAGGTCTAAAGGTGAAGAAGGCCAACTTTTTACTAAGTTGCACATATAGAAGGGTTATAAGGCTTATAACTTGATTATTTAATTCATAAGGGTTATCATTCTTATTTGATTATTCAATTGAAGTGACCTCTTCATCATTCTTACTCTAAATTATGCCAAGAGTCATAAAAGATACTCTAGAAGGTGTATTTTACAAGTTGCACCCCATATTTTGGGTAAATTGCACTTTACACCAAAACTAGAGTTTTAAGTACAAGGATTGCTCCACAAGCTGCATCTTGGTGCCCAAGCTTGGAGAATACATCATACTTCATCATATTCATTCTTATGATGTCTCAACACCAAAGGAACATCTTAACATGTGCAATTTGCAAGTTGACCCCTTTTAATTGGGTAATTTGCACATAGGTCCCTGTATTACAAAACAATATTACAACATTGTTCAAAAGGGACAGAAATGGAAATGTATGTTCCTTAGGAGCTTTAATTACATACCAAAAAAAATAATCACAAGTATCTAATTACATAATTAAGCAAAACACCTAGGGTTAGTTCATAACCCAAGTCAGGGATGTTACACAAACCATGCAATCTTCTTGTGTATGTGGGAAAAAAGTCATCTCATGTGATCCTATGCGTAACTATGAACATGTATGAGGCGATTAAGACACTAATGGAAACATATATGTTGAGTGTTCCTGAGGAATACTTGTATGAAATTGAGGATGCAATACATGAAGAACCTTAAAAAGCAACAAAAATTGTGATAGTTCTAGGTTGCAATGAAGGAATCCTATTTTGACACAATTAGTAATTGAGCTAATATGACTCAAAAGAACATAAAAATATAATTGATGAATACCAAACTAAATTGATCTAATAAAAACTACAAATTCCTTAGACAATGTATTCATATATTAAGAAATAAAAAACAATGATAAAGATTATGCAAAATTACATAACAAGTAAATAAATGTTGTTGTTTGCTACAAAATTATTGAATGCATCTCCTACAATATTTGTACTAGAAACCAATATAGGTTCATTCTATTTCAAGTTAGCCTCAATCATTGTGTTGGAATGAGTGTCATTTTATTAGTTGGACCAGTCACAACTGTAGCTAATTTTGGAAAACTTGCAACACATCCTCATCTTTTATCACAGACCATGGGATACTCTCACATATTTTGTGAAGACATATATCCCATATGATCTTATGCAAAAATATGAGCCTCTATGACACAATTCATGTCCTACCTAAAACATATATATTGAGTCTTGCAATTGCACAGTGGTATATATATTTTAGGTATAATTTGTTTCATAAAGGACCATACTACTATAGAACATTTCATGGCATGTATTTAATCCCCAACAAACATAAGAAGATAAAATGGTCTGAGATAAAAGGTGAGGATGGGATAGAGGAAGAAAACCTCAATTTAACAAAGATAGTGATTGTTTTAGGTTGCATTATTGGACTCCAATTCTGACACAATTAACAATCAAGCTAGGCTAACTTGAAAGATCATAAATATCTAATGATTGTATAAAATATCTAATCAACCTTCCATAAATGGGAAATAATCTAAAAAAGGTATTGATATATTTATATAAAATGATATAAAGAACTTAGTTTTTGTATTCATAAAAAATTATATATACTTACATAACAACACAACTAGATGTTGGTCCTTACAAAAAAAATGTTGATTATAGTCTCCATACCATCGAGCAATAAGGGTTCATTCTATTTCAATTCATCCTTGATTATTTTTTTGGAAAGAGAGTCAATTTGCAACCTAGGTAAGTCTCAAACGTAGTTGGTTCTGGGATACTTAATGTAACTCGACTTTAAATTTTATCATAACACGTGTTTTTTCTTTCCTTTGTTGGGATGCAAATAATTTTTATTGTTGCTTTATTCTTTAACATTAAATATGTGATCATAGTCAGTTACAAATGAAAATCACTCCACTATGAGACCACCTATATTATGATTAAGACATGTAGATTGACCATAATGGAAATAGAAATTATGGTTTGTGGGTTTAAGAAAACCATCTTCTTCATAGAAGTAGTCAGAAATATTGACTTGAGTTTAGGAATCATAGAATGCCCACCCTAAAATCCATCCAAAAGTGTTTGGGATATAGGTGGTGTTCAGTTGTTTAGGAATTTGAATAGTATTTTATCCTTTCCCTTATGAAAACCAACACACCATTTGCCTTCTTTGTCATTGATCCATGATAAGAGTGTCAATGATGAAGAGGGAAAATGAAATATTTCTCATAAGGAAAATAAAAAAAAATTAAGTGAGACCCTAGACAATGGAGGACTACCTACTCAAAAAGTTTTGGGATGAATTTTAAGAAGAACCTTTTGTTGATTTTGAAACTCATATCATTCTTTCTGAATCCTCTGATGAAAAAAGAAGATTTTTATAAACCCATCAAACCACCTATTTTTGATTATTATGTTCATTCTACGTGTGGAAATCATTGTAGGTGGCTAAAAAGAGGAGACATCATCATTCGACAACATTACAACTGGTGACAAAACCAAGGATAGAGAAGATAGAAGAAACACAGAAAACGATCCTCCTAACCAACCTAATAAGATTGGATGCTCTGAGATAGAAGGTAGATATGAGACACATGAAGAACCTCAAAACCAACTTATGGTGTGTTCTTTCTAAGTTGCAAAGATGGACTCTCGTTCTAGTGCAATTAATGAACAAGCTAGGCTAACTTGAAAGACCAAGACACTCTAATGGATGTATAAGAAACTCAAACCAACCTTCCAAAAATCGACAATTCCATAACAGTTGCCATTGTTACACATATATAATATAATCATTAAGTGAACTTCACACATGCAAAAGATTTTTTTATTTATGATCACATAAAATCACTACTTGTAAAATATTTTGACAGACCATATGCCGATATTACATGTAGTTAATTTAGTTTAGTTGTAAATTTAAAATACACTTTATCATCATATTAAACAATAATTGGATATTTTGGAAAAAGTAGATCCAATTACACTATATTTGGTCAAAGTAATCTTTTCTTCACTAACTTGAATCAAGTTAAGTGATGATGGATCCAAAATGTGATTAGTATCCTTGAAATTATTGAGTTATGAATATAGTGCATCATATTCTTATGATATAATTGATAAATATCTCTAACATCATGATTCAGTTGAGCCATTTCCATTTACATTGCCTAGGCCCATAGCGACTTTTATTCTTATTCAGTAACTTGATCTCAGCTTGAAGTGACTCATGTGTAGGTTGTAGATTGATTTCCCAGTAAAACAAGTGATATTGATATTTAATATATAGATTTAATTTTTTATCTGTTGTAACCCAAAAACGCAATATATAGTAAATAGGTTCACAATTTTATTGTATACATCTCTTGCTGAATGAATGTAATATAAAACCCCCAATAATTTACTATAGCAATTGAACCTTTATAATTTTACATCCTTAGTTTTCACCCATAGTGTAGCCAATTTTCCACACAAGCAACTATGCCCATAAGAAGTATCCATTGTTGTTAGATAAAATACATAACAATAATAACATACTAAATATGCTAATCCATCATAATCTTTTTACAATGAGTGAGTGCCTTAAATATATCCTACTTTTTAGTTATACAATAACAACGTTACTACAAGAAAGAACAAACTACTAGAGAATGTTCTATCCCTCCTCTTGAGTAGATGTAACACTATATTTTGGAGGGTTAATTTGTTTATGTAAACAATGATGTCTTCTCCTAAGAGTATAAATTTTCAATATAATGTTATTTTATTTACTGTCAAAGATGATACACTATTTGTTTTTGCTTTATGCATAATTGAGTTATGTTATTATTGTGCCCCTAATTACTATCAATGTGATGATGTTATATTATAGGTGGAGCATTGTATCATCGTGCACCATCTATTTATAATGTCTCCTTGTCTGTATGTATAAAATGGTTTTATAGGTTGTTGTCTTTGGACTAGCTTTTAATGACTTGAACGTCATTTGTGTATGCTGTAACTATGCAGGAAAGATTGCACTGGAATGCATGCATCATATTTCTTTTGCCTAAAATTATTTTCTATCACAAGTTAATAAATATTTCTTTAATGTAATATAAGTAAAATATCATACAATTGATATTAAACTATAAGTTTTACAATGTTCAATTATAGTCGTTGATTTTTTACAACACGTCAACAAGGGAGTCAAGGGGAAGGAACATATCATAGTCATACATGCTTAGTTACTTTTTCTTTTATATAATAAACAAGATTTCTCATGTTTGACAATGTTTCCTTGCTAGTTAATACAATTTATTTAAAATAAGTATAACATGCTTCTTTGGAGGCCATTTTCATGAATAAGAAATTATTAAACACTCATCCTTGCAAAAATTAATTCACATAACTCAATGGAACTTGATTTCTCAATAAGATATTAATACTATGTAAATAATATTTGTGATCGTTGTATTGGTTAAGGCAACGCGTTTGCTTGTCTTTCACTTGAATGCAGAACATTCAGTCATGCAACTTATCTTCAATAAAAATATAGATGTTTAGAACTATATAAAATTTCCAGCATATGTTTTTTTTCTGTCAAATTTATACATGTTATAATAAAAATAACATCGACATGGGGGGATAACTACGAAGTTCTTACCCACTAAAGAGAGCTGCAAGCAACATCCTCGAACGGGTGACCACAACACGATGTGAAATAGACAATAACACTGTCTAGCCAACGAAAGCAAGTAGGTGGTGGAGGCAAAGGCTAGAGTCTATGGCATTTTTAGAGACAAAAGGAACTCCAATCAGCAACAAAGGAAGCTCCAAGTAGTAGCAAAGTCAGTGATGGAGGCGGTAGAGAGAAGGCTACACAAACTACATGTGATGTTAGTGAATATGCAATGACAACTCTCAATAATGATGAAGATACAAATGGTATCAATTTTGGTCAAAATTATCACATTCTACAAAGCCGTATTCTTATTGTGTGAAATTAAAGCAAAATGAAAGAGATCTATTTCACGAGGGATAATTTATACCTACTGTAAAGGTTCCTATGAACGGTCAATTAATATAAATAAACACGACAATTTATTAACAATTATTGTTGACAAAATGCTTCAGTTAATTGCATCCCATGTCCCTATTTAGATGGAGGTTTTATTTTAAAATCCTTCATTTTTAACATATGTCAACTATTATTCACCAAAAATCATCGACACAAAAAGAGGCTCTGCCAAAGTTGCTTTCTAGTGTAGTGGACAAAATACTCACCATATTTTTCATCGTAAAAAGATTTATATGATCTCAAACAATCATGTTCGTATGAAAAACTTATACGTCTTCATTAGGTAATATCTCTGTCGTGGGAAAAGTTGATTGTACTCTTTTTCTAAAGAACACTTCTACTAATTTTTTCGTAGTTCCCATGTATTTCGATGATGTTCAATATGTTGCTACGATCATGAACTATGTAATAATTTATTTATATCAAGCAAAGTGATTGAGATGATGATGGCGAGAGAGCTTAGGTTCTTACTAGGGTTAAAATCGAGTACACTAGTGGAATCATAAAGCACTTTGGGATGAAAATTTGCAAAGCAAGAAATGCTCATATGTCTAATATTACCAATACTAACAAGGAAGGGGAATGAGAAAATATAGATGAGAATCTCTATACAGATGAAATTGGAATTTCATTATAATTATTAGCTTTAGAAATGATATCATGTTCAGTGTGGTCTAGTGTGCTAGGCTTCAATCTTACTATAGTAAATATCATATGATAGTGTGTTCTTATGTACCTAGACAAAAATCCTAACTTAGGGATATGCTATCCTAAATAAAAGTATATTACCTTTATCATGTATAGTGATGTTTGAGTATGCTAGATTATTGATTGATAGAAAGTGCTTGAGTGGTACTCTCTTTCTTAGTAGACTATGCTTACTTTCTTTGTTCTCCAAGAAGCAAAGAAAAAAGGCTTTATTAATGACCAGAGTTAAGTACCTAGATTCCAGTAACTGTTGTGCATAAATTCCAACAATTTTTGTGCCCAAGTTCTTTGGATGAACCAAATGTTAAATGAGTTTGATATATTGTTTGGTGGTTCTCCTATCTACTATTATAAGAATAGTGTAATTAAATTGTCATATAATCATACGTTTCATAGTAGAGCTAATTATCATCATTTTCTACATGATCATATTTCCAAAAATCATATTTACATCACCTATTTTGACACAAAAAATAATTTGTTAACATGTTTGTAAAGCCTATTCCTAGGGAGAAATTTGATTTTGTCGTACTAAAATTGTTGATTACTTCTGTTGTATGTTTTTCCCTTAGTTAGTTGTTATTCTCTTGGTTGAATGCAAATTGCATTTATTAATTTGGAAATCAATTACCATGAATAACTTATTTAGATTATGTTAGTGTAAGGAGTGGATACCTACTTCAGTCCCTTGTATGGGCTCTAATATCATATTGCAAGGAGTAGGACCTGAGAGAGATCAACTGCTTACTTACTTGAGGAATAAATCTATCTAGTCAAAACACACTAACAAATAAGATGGATTAGGTTTAATTTTTATTTCTCAAGAGACTGATATACAAGCAGTATAAATATATGATGGTTGAAAACCACAACCATTACTCTATCTCAAAGTATTCTATACATTATCTCTCACCATAAAAGGTGGTATTACAAAAACAACCTTACAATTTATACTTATAAAAGGACCAGTTGTAGAGTGCAACTCAACCATCTCAAGCTATCCTTGAAGATCTACTTCTCAACACATGTTCCACCTGAGTTGTATTCCTCTAAAACACCCACACCTAGGTGGGTTGAGAACAAAAACTAGAAGAGGAAACAAAAGAGAGGTATGTTCTGGTATAAACTGAGTATGGAAACATTCATGGATTTAATAATAAAAGGTAAAATAAATAAGATAGATTTCAAACAAGAGGGTTTGAAAATAAGTAAGTAATTCAAATAAAATATCCATGAAAAGAGATAATCCATTTAATTTAACAAGAGATAATCATCAATTATGAATTCATATCATAAAAAATATTTTAGTTATATTTTAATCAATTAAAGTGCATGTAAAAAGTTAGAATGAAATTATCCACAGTAGGGTTGAGACTAATAAAATCTCAAGGAAAAATATAAATGAGTGAGGAAGTACACACTGAGTAGAAATAGTGCGTCCTTGTATATAAATGAGTGAAAAAGTACAGTATGGGCAGAAATGGCATAGCCAAATATCCGGTGGTACAAAGGTACTAATACTTTGAATAATATTATTTTAAAGTTCATGCACAACAGAGAGCAAAGTTTGAGTGTTTAGTCACTTCCAATTTACTTCAAATAAATGGGATGAGAACATATATGTCGTATCAAATCGAGGTCAAAGGACCCATAAATAATAAGCCATAAATATCAATAACCAAAGAGCAATAAAGTCTCACAACAATAGATATCTTAAAAGATTTGCAAGATATAAGAAGAAGAGATTCATTTTTAAATGATATGCCTCATACATGAAATTTTGGGTCTTGGTCAATATAATGCCCAAAAGATAATAAGGTAGATGGACATACCTGAAACTCAGTCCTAAAATATTAAATATCAAACCCTAAGTCCAAAGATCAAAATCCGACACCACCAAATGACAATTTTTATAAGAATTATGGTTGAGTTACATTTTATACTCAAATCTTAAAAAATACTTTTTCAGTTAGTCTACTTAGTCCAATAACCCATATAAATGATAGGTTATATTTTCTTTATTTAAAACCACATGTTATTATTTTTACATTGGTATAATTAGTTATGATTTCATTTATATTAATGTATTCTATGATATTAATAAAATGAAATCTCGAAGCAACTTTTAAATCAAATCAATGTAGGTCTAGAAACCACAACAATTGGTAAATCGTATTTTTATTATTCCAAAACGTATTTTTATACATTTCTTTTTGAATTTTATATGATTATATGATCTATTGAGATGAAATTAATTTATTGGAAAAAATTGAGTACCTTTTTCAATGTCCATATTACCCCAAAAGAATGAAATTGGACCACTGGAGTACCCATAAGGGCATGAGAAAGAGAAAAAAATTGAGCAAGGGTGTAAAGGTAAAATATGCACCTCAATTGATCAAATTCGTGTGACATAGAATAGTCTCCCAGTAGCCCCCGATGCAACCAAACAAAAATTTAGATTAATCTAATTAGAAACAAATATCAAATGCATTCATGAGGATCATGGGGTGCCAACGGTCCTAAAAATCCTTGGCTCAGTCCATATGGTGACCTCAGCTCTCAAGAGTGTCTTCCACCATGGACATCATAAGGGAGTAACTTGGAAGCACAATAGAACTCAAGATCACATGCCAACTTCTTGTAGAACCACTTACATAAGAAGCAAAAGAATTAACAATAGATCAAAATCAAGAAATGATAGACCCAATCTTGATAATCTATTTGGAATGTCCAGGGTCAGGAAAGTGGGATTTCTACATCAACTTAGTTGCTTGGAGATTGAATGGTCGAGAGATCATCATAGATCTTGGGTTGCAAACTGATGGGAGAGGAGTCCTAGAGATGGGCTTACAAGACAAATGAGTTGCTTCCTGTTATTTGGATGAGTTGAAAAATATCTGTGGTTGGTATTCAGATAGGTACATATAAGTATAAAAACTATATATACAAGGGGAGACTATGGAGTTAGAGGTAGGGAGGTGGCTATTGGAAAACACTGCTTGGGTTTACATGCCATGAAATCATTGAAAATATATAACTAGTTAGCATATAATGATTCAAAACTAATGGGAAGTATTCACAAAGAAAGTAAGAACATAGTGAGGTGCATTTGAATGTCTAACTAGAGGTAAGAGACTAACCTAAACCATAAAATCCCAATCTTGTGACTGAGAGGAGAGCCACACTAAAATTGCAGTGAAAAAATATGATTAAATACAAAATAAAATTGGCTAAATGATTAAAATTTCATATTTATATTTTTTGTTTTTTTTTATAAATTATATATGGAATCACTTATTGTCCAGTTGGGATTAAAATTTATATGTATACTAAAGAAAACATGTAGAGTCTGATTTTCATATAAATTTCCATATTTTCAATGTTTTTTAGGTCAATAGATTGGATTTCTTTAGCATTATCTTGTTATTTTCTTTTACATTCATTTAAGGAAAGTAACTGTGTCAAGTTGAAAAAAAAGTTGTGGCCTACTAATGATGTATAGAACACAAATCTAATGTATTTTCATATTTTGAGATCATATGTCAATCCAAAAGGATTTTTGGTATTATTTAAATATTTATTATTCTAATTATTAATTGGTTATCATATTTAGAAATTATATTTGGATTAGTCATTCATTAGGAAAGTATCTACTTTTATCTTTCCTTTAGTATATCATGTTGCTCAAATTTCCTATTTAGTCCATTATATACATTTGCATCTAATAAATATATTTTAAATGAATTATGAATATTCTAACCAATTACTCATTCCTTAAGAATGTTTATAATATCCTTTCTTTGTTTGTATTATTAATCATGCTAAATATATTCTATCTTCTGGAATATGTAACTATTGTTTAGGCAAAAACCTGGGTGAAAATATTTTCATATAGTATCGTACTGTTCATTGATTTATATGTTCCATTCCATGTATTTTAGTTGTCCTAGGAAAGTTCTAGAGTTAACAATCTAAATTCTAATCAAAGGTAAAATTGCATTGTAACTACTTATATGAATTGAAACTTGTTAGCTTATACTAAAGCTCCTAATTTAACTTATTCACTAATTTATAGAACTCCAATGATCCTAACATTATATGATTCAGGAAAGCACAAACTACCACCAACGAAAAAAAGAAAGATACTTAAGAGAACTAGGGCTAGAGAAAATGTCTAGTTATTGGTCTGGTAAATTACATAATTATTTACTTTGCTTTAGATTAAATTTGCTCCTATCAGGACATAAACGTGCATAACTCTAAAACTTACATTTATTTAGATCCAATGATGTCGTTTTATGACATCTAGACATGTTTATGCTTAGTTTTTATTTTTGATAAGAAGTAACCTTTTTCTAAAGATATAAAAAACACGTTTATTATACATGTTTAACATATACACATTCTTTTTTCCATAATATGGAAATTACAATAATTTATTTAGTTCATTCTTATGTCAGTGTTTCATAGATATGACCATGAGATGAAGAATTGTAAATAATAATAAGCCAATGACAATGTGAGGACTTTACAAACATATCATCAACTAAATAACCTAATCCAATATTTAGTAATAAAGCTATATTACATTCTTATATACATGATCTTGGATAAAACTCCCTCTCGATAGATATCTTCCTAGCTTACAATCAACCCTATGGTACGCCTCCCTCTTTGAATCCTAACCCTAACCTCAAACTCTATCTTTCCTCACATGTATCTACTTAAACTTTAACCCTCTTCCATCTAGTTTTCCACCCTAGGTTCCTTCTAGACTATCAATTGTGAATATTCCATAGAGACGAGGAAAGGAAAAAAGGATAGAAAGGACCCTACCCCCAACAACTTAGATGATTTTTTTTGAAGGAACTACCCTTTTATTCCCTCATCTAATCAATCATAGAAGGAGTTCCATACTCTCCCCTCCCTTTATACCACTAAATGATATTAAGTTTTTATTGTAAAGGATAGGTAAGTACTTCCATCTTAATTTTCTTGTGTTTATCCAGATGTCATAGTACTACAATTTTAACAATTTGATATTTTTTATGTGGAAAAGGGATTCAAGAGGCATGAGCACCCTATTGCAAGAGTGGGACTATCATGAGTGGGGCCTGAGAGGAGCATCACTACTCAACTAAATAAATGGAACATTACTTATTCCAAACATAATTACATACTTTTGAAAATGTTTTAATACTTAAATATATTCAATAAGTATGTTCTAAAACATAAAAAGTGTAGAAATGGAACAAAACCATCTAATTTCTACAATTTTTATTTTAAATGTGGTTCAATATCAACACAAATGGATATATAAATGAAACTGAGAAAACTATAATTGGTTGTAGAGGGCAACCCACCCTTCTTAACTCTATGTACCAAAGAACAACTGCTATGATATAGGTCTCAAGGCAATAAGTCCATGCATGTAGGATCAAGGCTCAAGAGGGGGAATGGGGTTATTGAAAACTTAGATGAATTTAGTAGACCTTAAAACTATATCAAAATATAAGTTAAGCTAATAATAAAGAAAGGATGAGAGATATTGAACAAACCACAATTTGAACACAAATTTTTAGAATGTTGTATCTTTAAGACATAGGAATGTCACCTCTATGATTTTCAAACATCTCGAATGCCACCTTGTATTGATCACCACAAGAGCATATACAAAGAAGACATTACTTTTCATACCAAGAGTAACTTGCTTTCTTTTTTGCAAAAGGAGCCAAGAAACATACCCAAGGGACTGCCTACCCTTACCAATGACCACATGCTCTTCACCTTCCTTAGCCAAGTGAGAGTTTCAGATAACCTTTTTGATAGAAAGAGACTAATAGAGATATGATATATTCATAAGATCACAATTAGGACTATCTCTCTTATAAGTATCATTATTATTCTAGTTTAATTAAGCAATCAATGAAGCCCAAGCAAGTAGTTAGGGGCTATGGAGGAAAAACCTCTCAAATATAGCATAATAAACACTTGTTAACCTTAGAAATATCTTGATCCATATTTTTTGTTGAGGGTGTGTACTAGATACTGACTTGATGAGATAGTTTATAGTAGTTTATTGTGTATATGGGAATCCAACATATCCTTTGCCTCTTTTTCACCCTCTCTAACACCTTTTTTGGCACTAACAAAAGCTACTACAAAAGTAAAATCATTTGGGTTCGTAAAGGAATTCTTAACCTGCATGTATCTATTGGAGATTTTCTATAGGTCATTTGGCTAGGTGTCTCCTTTATATTCTCAGCCAATGACACTCATTGTCTCTAGCATATTTGTTTTCTCAATGAGTTTCTAGGAAGGAAAATTGAACGGCAAATAAATTTTAGAAAGCCTTAATAGTTTTGTGACAACATAGTACTAAACCATGTGTAACATAATTTGATACCAAAGTTGACTAACATCAACAATATGAAAATGTAGTGTTTGTCTTCTCAGGAAAAATAGAAAACAAATGAATGGAGTTTGTCCACTAAAGGAACTACATCAACATTATAAGAAATAAACTAAAGATAATATGGCCATACAAAGGTAAACTTAACATGATTCTAGACTTTCCTCATAAATCTACACTACAAGAATCCAGGTGAGTAGGTCACACGATTGCATGCAATATCCCATAGGGATTCATCAACGTCACAGACCAAACAGAAACCATAGGTCCACAAAGATGTACAATATCCTATTATTGAGCTATTTAAAAAAGTGAAATTTATATGCAAAACAAAATTTAGGGAGATACTGTTTGATGGAATATGAGGCTGACAAAATAGAGGATTCAGTTGTCATGTATCAACATGGAAATTCTCAAAAAATGATCAATGATGCAATATTTTTCAATTTTCAAGGTATCATAATATTCAAGATTATGGACCTTAACATCTAATATTAAATTTAAAAGCATTGTTATATCATTTATTTTTCTAGGGATAGGTGCCTTAACATCCTCACAACCTATGAGAAAACAACATTTTCGCCTAATTTCCATATTAACCAATGTACTGGAGGATAACTAATCTATTACAAGCCATTATGTAGGATGGTGGGGCTTTACCCAACCTCTAGTGATACAAATCTATAAGGGACAAATCCTAAGGGACCAAAGTCCAAAAAAATGTCAAATCCCAAGAGAGTAAAAAATCTAGATATCAACTATAATTCTTATCTTAATATTCACAAAATTTCAAGTGTATCTAAATGTGGGTTGTGACTTTCAAAATGCAAAGAAAGGCTAAAATGATATGGGTCACCACCATGTTAAAATATATAGGAACATCGAAGAGATACTAGTATGTTGGTAATAAATAGAAGTTCCAATTCTTTATATTCCGAGCAAGAAATCTAATATTTTTCTAACTAAGGCCCTAGAAGCTTTGAAGTTTCAAGTCATAATAAGGGAAAAAATATAATGTTACTATGTGATGATGGATTTAGAAATCATTATTAGGTCTCATTGGGTGCAAGTTTATCCTTATTAAATTTATTCATAATCTAGGTTTTAATATAACTCTATGGTGATTGGTTGAATTATCCCTAAGCCTTTGAGTTAAGAAATTGTGCGTCATAATGTCCCATTAAGTCCACATTATTTGATATGCCAATATATACCACATATATGTATACTTATACATAGCATATAATGATACAAATTTGCATTATGAGAAAAAAATACTTACTCGGGTACAATTTACATATTTTCATGGGTTGCAACAAATAGAACAGTTAAAAATATTGAGTTCAATTTTCTTTATTTATTTCTTGACCTCATTATTGTATTAATACTCCCATAATATAAAATAAGAGTAGTTATTTCAAGTCCAACTAAAATATAGTCTAAAGATATGGGTGTGCAAATTAGACTTTATCTTTTTCGTATGATTTAATAAGAAAAGCATTCAATTAAGATTGAGTATTTGTGTAATGTATCTTATACAATTGATCACATTATTTGAGTATTTCCCCTAAGTCTTAATTATGTCTTAGGCCTCTATTATTTATTTTGTATTCTTGTTTAGGGTCACATTAAAGTATCTGGGAAAATGTATTTGATAGCTATCAGTTAGTTGATTATAGTTGGTTGGCTAAGGATTTTATCTCAAATTTTATTGATCTAGAACTATTTTACAAATCATTAAAAATTGAAGGAATAGGGAGAAGGGAGGGTCGAGGTCTGCGTACCATGTAGTGTCCAAATATTTTGTTAACTTGTCGTGATCTTGGCTTTGTTGTAAGAATGTGTGGCTACATTGAGCATCATCTGTGCCATGATGAAGTGTTCATGGCACCGCAGTGGTTTGCAACTGGTTGTTGAAGTCCCACACAGGTTGGTGACACATCATGTTGGGGAAAGGGAAGAATGGAGTAGGGTGATTTTCAAGGCCAATTCACAATCTCAAGATGAAATGTTGGTGCTCTTGGGTCTTAATGGGCAAAGAGACGAGGTTAGGAGGATGTCTGATGGTCTAGAAGAGAAGAGGAACATCTAAAACAATTATAGGGAGAGGGATCTTGTCAATGGAATAGGTAGATGCATTTATAGGTAGAATAATCTTAAGCTTAGTGTTTATTGTTTAGAGGTAAAGATCTAGGTCCATATAATCTAACTCAGTGTGGTGTTATGCCTAGATAGTCACTTGTAGGATGTTTCATTTATAGATTTCGATCTTTAATGGCCTTTGATGTTTTGGTTTCTATCACCAAGACTTATCTGCTTGTCGATGACAAGGTCTTCAAACCGAAGGTGTTGGGCACTAAATGAGAGGGTGAGAGGTAGGACGGGGGAATATCCCTTGCCTATTCTCTATGTCTAAGTAATGGCTGGAGGAAGGGAAGCCCTATTATCTATGGGGAAAGGAGGAGACCAATCATGCTGGCTTGGTCAATAGGTCTTTGACTGTCGATTAAAATTATGATTTAGTACCTCATCTCTCATATTTTATTTGCCATTTTATATCTCTAAATCCACAAATCCATTTCCTTCAAAATTTCAACATAAATCTAGTCATTACTCTAAATCTTAACAATATTAACTCCCTTGTTTATGTGCCTAAGATGATTAAAATAATTTCTCTTGTAGTTAATTCAAACATGATTATCTAAGGTAAAAAAATACCTTTTGTGTGATTCTAAAGCCAAAACTCTATCATGGGGTTCAATTATCTAATTATGTGTCCCAGTAGGGTGACTTGATCAAAGTGAGACATAATTGCATTTTAGGTACTCATGTTCAAGATAATTAACAAGTCATAATTTTTATAGGAATTTAGTAACAAAGATTTTCAAATAGGAAGAATTATGTAAAACTAGTTCAAAGTCAAACTAGGTAGCAAAATTAGGTATGTTACAACTTAACTCCACTAAAGGAGATTTTTTCTCAAATATGTGACTAGGCGAACCATTGGAATTATGTCTTCATCATATCATATTGCAATTCTACGACTGCTTCCTCCTAACCATGGTGCTTCTAGAACACCTTCACTAATTGGATATCCTTATTATTCAATTGAATGACTCTAGTATCACGGTCTTTCATTGGATACTCTTCAATTATGTCAGATCTTCTTGAATTTATAGGGATTTAATAGCTAATACATGAGAGGGATCTTTGACATACTTCTTCAGAACAAAAACATCAAATATGTTGCACATCATTTCATAGGAAGGATGCAAGGATATAATATATGCACATTTCACAACTCATTGAAGTATATCAAAAGTTAATAAATACCTGGGGCTCAGTTTGCCCTTGATCTTTAACCTGGAAATTGACTTGAAGGGTTTCACTTTTGAAAAATATAATCCCACACAAGTAAACTTTTATCCATATTATGATGGCCGATATAATTGTTTTGTCACCTTCATCCTTTTATTGATCAAATCAACTTTCTTGACATAATTGTAACTCTCCTTATTTCAGGAAAGACCTTTTATCCACATCATCCCAATGTAGGGGTAATATAAAAGGTCTACCATATAAAGCTTCATATGGTGGCATCCCAATGTTGGCCTAGTACTATTGTTATATGCAAATCCATCCAAAGGTAGGTACTTATACCAAGAGAAACTTCAATCCATAGCACATGATTAGAGTAAGTCTTCTAATATTTGTATCATACACTTAGATTGTCCATCCATTTGAGGATGTTAGGTAGTGCTAAAAGCCAATCACGTACCTGACTCATCATGAATTTGTTTCCTTAGCCTAGATATGAACTTTGGATGCCAATAAGAAATTATTATCTTCAAAATCTCATGCAAGAAGACTATCTCGTTAATATATAACTCATCCTGGCAATTACTTTCATCATAATCTTTGAACCTTAAGAAATGAGCTAATTTCTGACTTAGACAATGATGACCCATATGTAAGGACCCTGACCTTTGTTTAGGGTTTACCCTATTTGCTTTGCTTAACCCTGATGCTTTGATGCTTGTTAATCACCTTTAGTGGTTATTAGGGTTTGGTTGTGCTTTGTTGAGAGCTGGAGGTGCTACTTGCAAATAACCGAAGTCTAAGGTTTGTGGGCAAGTTTGTCACCTTGTGAGGTGTCCCTCTCTCTCCTTGCTTCCTCTAGTGTAGAGAGGAAGGCTTGGGCTCATTGCTTGAGTTCCTTTGGGCTTGATTGAGCTTGTTGGGCCTTGTGGTGCCTTGCTTTTGTTTCCTTTGGGCCTTGTGTCGGGCAAGAAGTGTTTGTGTCGGCCTGAGCTTGTGACGACCAGGTTGTATCGCCCATGCTGGAGGTGTATCGCCCAAGTGTGTCTCCCATGACCTTTGACCAAGCTTTGACCTCATTTGTGTCACCACTAGTGGACACTTGGTGCTTGATGCTTGCATGTAGCAATGACCTTGGACATGTGTTTAAGACATGCTAGAGTGGTGGTTGTTGCACATGGACAAGTGTCCCTAGGAGGGAGACACCTTGCTTGGATCTACCTTGTTTTCTCCTCCATCCCCTTCTATATATGTGTTCTTTTCCTCTTGCTAGGGATCCTTTAGTCTCTTGGTTTCCCCTCTCCCTTGGTGCACGATACCCTCCTCCTTTGCAAGCCTGGTGGACGACACCCTTGGAGGAGCTAGCTTGGTGGCCGATCTACCTTGGAGCTTTCTTCTTCCTTGGTGCTAGGAGCTTGGATCTTGCTTAAGGCGGGTTGCATAACTCCTAACCCTAACTATACTACCTTCTTTCATGCTCTTATATGTTGCTAGCTTTGTTTCTTGCTAAGTTGTTCTTGTTGGCTGAACCATGTGCTCTAGGGTTTCTTGGTGAGCAATACTCTCTTCTCTCCTAGGTCTTGAGGAGTGAGCTTGAGTTCTAGAATTATGAGCAACACTCCTCTCTCGTTTAAGTTGAGAGGTGAGCTTGTGTTCTAGTAGCTTGAGAAACACCCTCCTCTCACCTTGGACTTGAAGGGTGAGCTTTGTGGTGGTTGTGAACTTTGTTAGAGTTGTTCCTTGTCTTGCCCGATATGGTGTTGTTGGTGGTAATGCCCGATATCCTTCCTTTGGTCTGACCTTAGACGATATGTTGTGGTTGAGGTGGACGATACCTTGGTCCCTGACCTTGTGATGATCTTGTGAGTTGCACCTTGGTCGTGATGAGCTTGGGGAGGCGCTGCCCGACAACCCTCTTGACCTAACACCTTGAACGACACATGTGTAATGGTGATGGACGCTACCCCTGGTCTATGTGACGGGCGTCACACTACCACTCTGTCTTGTGACGACCGATAGACCATGAGTTGGTTGGTTGAACGATAGGTCCTCTGTTAGTTGGTTGAGCTACACCCATTTTGACGATACCTCTTGTGGAGTACCTTGCCCGATATACACCTGTTCTAGTTGGGGTTTAGTGTCGTTGTGTTTGAGGTGGACGCTGCTGACGGGCGTCACACTAGTCGACGTTGTGTTGCACGACATGATGCGCGTCACACCCTACACGGCATGCCCATGGGATAAGGTGCACGGGAGACCTTGAAGCACAGCGTTGCCAGCACGACACAGCGTTATGCGCTTGGCCGATAGGTACTAATGTGTCGGCCGATATGTGATGAGCATCATGTGATGGACGTTAGGTGAGGGGCCCTGCCCGATATCACTTATGGTGAGGGTTTGTGGTGCTTTTAGTGAAAGTCCTGCCCCTCATAGAAATCGATATGATAAATGGTAATTGTTATGGTAAAGCTTATTTATGAAACACATATGTCTTTACCCATGTATGTGACCATCATGATATGCTGTATAATGCTAATCAAATGGTAAGCATGTAATATGGTTTGTTTTGTGATGAAACCTAAGCTCATGATCACAAGTTGAGACATGATTGATAAAGTATATAGTCATTAATGTCACCCTATATTGATAAGCATGGTCTTTCTGTTAATCCTATGATTATTGCGTACACTAACCATGCAGGTGATGCATAGCCAAGTAAAAGGGCTATGAGGTAAATATATATGTTGAGTAACTCTACTGTGATGGTTATTCTTGATATACTTGGGATTGCTATCCCATGATGATGATGAAGACTTGAGAGGCAGTGGCAGTATATGATGAGGGATTGAGATCCCATGGTATGTGATGATCCTTGAGTTGGATCTGGATGATTGGCAAGAGGCCAAGTGATAACATGTGATGTTGGATCCTTGTGATGGATCAGGTTGATGTGACTACAATAAAAGCATAATGTTGTTGTTTATTTTCTGTTATAGTTTGCATGTTATATAACTTGGTTGAATCTTGCAATCCATATAAAAGACACTAATTAATCACGGTGAAATATATCATGTAGTTTTCCCTGGCCATAGATCCATCATCGTCAGGAGTTGGTGATGGTGAAATGGGTTCTCTTACAGGTTAACCCAGAGCGCATATTATTGAATATGCGAGGTTTCTCCTAGCCTAAAATAGTGAGGATTCGAGTGCAGCTATGGTTGCAGACTCAGGATATGAATAGAGCATGGTGAACAGGCCCATGGATCAAGATATGTGATATGGGAGCATGAATGCATTCATGGCTCAGAGCACGGTGAACAGGCCCGTGGCTCAGATATACTAGCGCTGTGACCTGTACCGAGGCGGGCTAGAGGATGGGTAGCCTATGGAGCTGACCCTGTGGCTGAGACCACTTAAGAATGAGACTGTAGTCCTGCTTGTGTTGTACTCATACACTGACTATGAGGGGAAAGGTCATGGAGTCCGACTCTTCCATTGACCTTGTATGGCACCGGCTTTGGGTTTCGCAACCGAAGGTTGGATTTGAGCGGTACGACTCACTTCCTCAGTGCATAACAATACATAATCCAGCCGAATAGTATTTACTGCTTAAGGCAAAACACGGAACATTGGTTGAGGCCTTACTTGTATAGTTAATCTTGTTATATCTTGCAGTTATTTATACGTTCCTCATGTTATGTGATAAGATCTTATGAACCTTATCTTGTCAATCATGTTCCATAATGAGATAATTGGTGATATGCCTTCTGTACAACCTGGTAAGCTTGATGGTACGAATAGCCCTGCTATATAGACTGCTCTCGTTATACCTTTATCAGTTATCTGCTGCTGTTGCTTTATCTTCCTTCTGGTTTTATAGTTTCGGTGGGGAGTTATGTTTCTCGCTGGGACAATGTTCAATTGTCTCACCCCGTTGGTTTTCAGGTGTTCGTGCTAGACGTGGCGGTGGTCGCGGAGTTGCGGCCGAGCAGCAAGACGAGCAGTAGAAGGCAAGAGATGGATATGCTACTGTTTTGGTGTTTTGTAGTCGAGTCTAGAGTCATCCCTGTACTCTCAGGTCCTTGGGAGCATTTTGACGTTGTTTCACGATGTATGGCTGTTGATCCTTTATGTATCCTACTGCTGGCCAGATGTGGGCCTTTATGTATATATAATAGGTGATGAACTCATGTGATGACAGAACAGGTGGTCTCCTACGCTGTGGACACGTATCAAGTCTTGTATATATTTATATAACATGTTTTCTTATAGGACGAGGACCTAAATGTTATGGTTTCTCAGTTTATCCATTTTCCGCAATCAGTTTTTAATTAACCCGTGTTTCTGATAATCTGTGGTTATGGTGATTTTCGCATGTTTTCGCGTAACACCTCGTTGTCTGTGTGATAGTGGGATGTGTTGCCACAAGTTTTGGTATCAGAGCTCTAGGTTCGCTGAGTCTACAGGGATTTAGGACTAGGGTGTGTCTGTTCTTGTGAGTTTTCCAGATTTCCTTACGATCGTCTTCTGCCCTCAGAAGAAGAAAAGTCAAGATGTCTGGAAACCATGAAGAACACACTGCCGAGAACAACGATGCTGCATCAGTTGATGGAGCTTTTGGGTAGGCACATGAAGATCGGGTGCCTGAGGTCCCCCAACCTAACCCAACCATTCTTGAACATCCTGCCTATCAACAACTTATGGGGCAGATGATGGCTACGATGAATCTCATGGTTGAGCGATTGCCAGTGCCTCCTCCGAAAGCACATGCTCCCCATGGAGAAGCATCAGGTATTGGGAAGACCTTCGAGCGGCTTCGCTGAGTCAGAGCTTCAGATTATGCTGGAATGGCTGATCCAGCAGATGCAGATATGTGGCTGACAAGTCTTGAAAAGGCTTTCTGGATCCTTGACATCCCTGAAGCAGACAAAGTAAAGCACGTTGTCTACCTTCTGAAGGGTAGTGCTGGTCACTGGTGGACCATCAAGGAAGAGAAGTGACCTGGTGAGGTGATCGGTTGGGAAGTTTTCCGGTGCGAGTTCGTCAGAAGATATTTCCCGAAGACATATCTGGATGAGAAGATCAGTCAGTTTGAGAGCCTGCGATAAGGAACGATGAACATCACCGAGTACGAGGCCAAGTTCATGGATCTATTGAGGTTCTGTCCTCACATGGCAGTGACAGATGAGGAGCGGATCAGACGTTTCGAGAAGGGTCTGAGTTCTGAGTTGACAACACCTATTTCTGCGTTGGAGAACAGAGAGCGGTTTGCTACGTTTGTTGAAATCATATGGAGGATTGAACGATCAGTTAGGGAGAAAAGAGAAACTATGTCTAAGAAGAGGCCTGCTCAGTTTTAGGGACAGAGGTTTGGTGGCTTCAAGAAGCCAAGGTTTTCAACACCTTTTGTGATGAGAGGTTCCAGTGTACCATCGCAGTGGTCTCCGAGTAAGGGAAGAGGATATGTTTCTTCGCCGTCTAAGGCGCATAATACAACTTCAGTGGTAGTGACAGGGCCATCTAGGCCATGGTTTGAAGACAGGACATGCTATCTTTGTGGTCAGACTGGGCATCTCAAGTCACGTTGCACAAATAGAGATGTTGAAGTGACGCAGCAGTCAAGACAGAATCAACAAGGATCAGATAGACAACAACCCAGTGGTAGCAAAGTTCGAGGATGTGGTCAAGCATCACAAGTTGGATCGTATGCTCAAGGAAGCAGAGGACGTGGATAGCAAGCAACGACTTGATTCTACGCTATGAATCAACCGGAGGCGATAGTCAACCCACGAGTGGTGACAGGTCAGATGGAGTTATTTCATTCTAATATGTCTTCTTCTTGCTTTATATCTGTTCTGGTTGACCTGGGTGCTACACACTCTTTTATCACCTATAGTATGCTTGAAAACTGTCGTTTACCTGTTAGTTGTAAGAAGAATGGCTTGTTGTTAGAAACCCCTCTTGATGGTTCCTCGTTGCTTCGAGAAGAGTGTCCATCTTGTGTCTTATCTTTCTCGGGACATAGCATTCAAGTGAATCTTATACCCCTTGATATGCATGGGTTTGATGTCATCCTTGGGATGGATACATTAGAGAAGTATAATATTGTTTTGGACTGTGGTTCCAAGAAGACTGCGTTTGATGATGCGGGAGAGAAGTGGATCTTCCAGGGAGATAGGAAGATTCTTCCGACATGCTTAGTATCAGCTATGGTGGCAGAGAAGTTTTTACGACAAGGATGTGAGGCATTCTTAGCTCACGTTGTGGATACCGTTGTAGCTACCAAGGCGAAAGGTCCTAGTCTCGAGGAGGTGTCAGTTGTCCGAGAGTTCGCAGATGTGTTTCCTGATGAGTTCCCTGGTGTTCCTCCACCCCAAGAGATTGATTTTGAGATCAATCTGGTTCCAGGAACACAACCAGTTGCACATACACCATATAGGATGGCTCTAATAGAGATGGTAGAGCTTAAGAAGCAGTTGCAAGAGTTGTTGGAGAAAGGTTTCATCCGACCAAGTACGTCGCCTTGGGGTGCTCCCATGTTGTTAGTCAAGAAGAAGGATGGATCGATGCAGTTGTATATAGATTACCGACAGTTGAACAAGGTCACGATCAAGAACAAGTACCCGTTACCGAGGATAGATGATCTGTTCGATTAGTTGCATGGTGCTACAGTGTTTTCAAAGATCGATCTACGGTATGGATATCATCAGCTGAGGATTAAGACAGATGACATACCCAAGTCAGCTTTTAGGATGAGGTATGGTCACTTCGAGTTCGTGGTTATGCCGTTTGGGGTAACCAATGCACCTGCTACTTTCATGGACCTGATGAACAGAGTGTTCCGTCTGTTCTTAGATCAGTTTGTTGTAGTCTTTATAGATGACATCTTGATCTATAGTCGGGACAAGTAAGAGCATGAGCGACAACTTCGTCTAGCGTTGACTCTTCATCAACATCAGTTGTATGCCAAGTTCAGTAAGTGTGAGTTTTGGTTGGAAGAAGTAACTTTCTTGGGTCATGTGATATCTGCAGAAGGAGTCAACGTGGACCCAAGAAAGGTGGAGTCCATTGCAGAATGGGAATAGACGAAGACGCCGACATAAGTTCATAGTTTCCTGGGTTTAGCAGGTTACTACCGGAGGTTTATCAAAGACTTCAGTGCGATTGCGTTACCAATGACGAAGTTGACTAGAAAGGATGTACCTTTTGTCTGGGATGACCGTTGTCAACAAGCTTTCCAGAGTTTTAAGGAGAAGTTGACTAGTGCTCCAGTACTAGTGCTGCTAGAGCCGGGAAAGGGGTATGTTGTTTTCTGCGATGCTTCTAAGAAAGGTTTGGGTTGTGTGCTGATGCAGGAAGATCATGTGGTTTCTTTTGCTTCATGACAGCTTAAGAAACATGAGGAGAACTATCCGACTCATGATTTGGAGTTGGCAGTAGTGGTTCACACGTTAAAGATCTGGAGACGCTATCTTTACAGGGAAGTGTGTTAGATCTTTACTGATCATAAGAATCTGAAGTACATCTTTTCCCAGCATGAGTTGAACATGCGACAATGTCGATGGATGGAGTTAATCAATGATTACGACTGCACTATCAAGTATCATCCTGGTAAGGTGAATGTGGTAGCTGATGCTATTAGCCGAAAGTCTTCTTCTCTTTCTACAAAGAAGGCACAATTGAGTTCCCTGGTATGCCATAGGCGGGATATGTTTGTTTCTTTGCAGCAGATGAATGTGCAGATGGAAGTTTCCTCGCTAGCTGGACTTTTAGCACAGATGCAAGTCAAGCCTACGCTAAGACAGCATATCCAAGATGCACAATAGATAGATGATGCGGTACAGCTGATCAGATCCGAGTTCGGCAGTAAAAAGCGTGAGGGGTTCCATGAGTCCAAGGATGGACTAGTTTGCTATCGTGATAGGATGGTGGTCCCCGATGCTGGTGATCTGAGGAAGTTAGTACTCAAGGAAGCACACACATCGATGTATGCTATGCATCCAGGTGTCACCAAGATGTATCATAGTCTGAAGGACTTATATTGGTGGCCCGACTTGAAGAGAGATGTAGCCGAGTTCGTGGCTAGATGTGCGGTATGTCAGCAAGTGAAGGCTGAACATCAGAAGCTGGCAGGTACATTGCAACCTTTGCCGATACCGCAGTGGAAATGGGATCACATAACCATGGATTTCGTAGTTGGTCTACCCAGGACAACTAGGAATCATGATTCCATTTGGGTGATAGTGGACAGATTGACGAAGTCTACCCATTTCCTACCAGTAAAGATGGCATATACAGCTGAGAAACTCACTTGAGTATATGTGGATGAGATAGTACGTTTGCATGGTGTGCCAACGACAATAGTTTCTGACAGAGGTCCGCAGTTCACGAGTCATTTCTGGGAACAGTTGCATAAGGCGTTGGGAACACAATTGAGGTTCAGTACCGCTTTCCACCCACAGATAGATGGACAGTCTAAGAGGACTATTCAGACTTTGGAGGATCTCCTTCGAGCTTGTGTTTTGCAGTTCCTAGGCAGTTGGGATGTACATCTCAGTTTAATAGAGTTTGCCTAAAACAACAGTTATCAACAGAGCATTGACATGGCTCCTTATGAGGCCTTGTATGGAAGGAAGTGCAGATCTCCTCTATGTTGGTACGAGTCTAGCGAATATCAGCTTTTGGGTCCTGAGCTAGTAAAACAGACGTCATAAAAGATCAAAGTGATACAAAAACAGTTGAAAGCGGCACAGGACAGGCAGAAGTCTTACGCAGACAATCGCCGACGACCTTTGGAGTTCTAGGTAGGAGACAAAGTGTATCTTAAAGTCTCGCCATGGAAAGGTGTGCTGAGGTTTGGCCAGAAGGATAAGCTAGCACCTAGATATATGGGGCCATACCCAGTCCTAGCATGAGTTGGCAAGGTAGCTTACGAGTTAGAGCTGCCGCCAGAGTTGCACATGTTACATCCAGTGTTCCATGTCAGTATGCTGAAGAAAAGTCATCCAGATACAGGAATAGTGATACAGCCAGTCGAAGTATAGCTAGATGAAGATGTGACCTACGAGGAAGGTCCTGTGGGGATCCTTGACAGAAGGGTTAAGAAGCTGAAAAGGAAGGACCTGGTTCTAGTGAAGGTTCTCTGGAATCATCGTGGTGTTGAGGAAACCATGTGGGAGCTTGAGGAAGAGATGAGGAGGAAGTATCCCTCACTTTTCTCTTCATATTTCGGGGACGAAATCCCTTTGTAGAGGGTTAGTTTTGTAAGGACCCTGACCTTCATTTAGGGTTTACCCTATTTGCTTTGCTTAACCTTGATGCTTTGATGCTTGTTAATCACCTTTAGTGGTGATTAGGGTTTGGTTATGCTTTGTTGAGAGCTGGAGGTGCTACTTGCAAATAAGCCAAGTCTAGGGTTTGTGGGCAAGTTTGTCACCTTGTGAGGTGTCCCTCTCTCTCCTTGCTTCCTCTAGTGTAGAGAGGAAGGCTTGGGCTCATTGCTTGAGTTCCTTTGGGCTTGGTTGAGCTTGTTGGGCCTTGTGGTGCCTTGCTTTTGTTTCCTTTGGGCCTTGTGTCGGGAAAGAAGTGTTTGTGTCGGCCTGAGCTTGTGACGACCAAGGTGTATCGCCCATGCTGGAGGTGTATCGCCCAAGTGTGTCGCCCATGACCTTTGACCAAGCTTTGACCTCGTTTGTGTCACCACTAGTGGACACTTGGTGCTTGATGCTTGCATGTAGCAATGACCTTGGACATGTGTTTAAGACATGCTAGAGTGGTGGTTGTTGCACATGGACAAGTGTCCCTAGGAGGGCGAAACCTTGCTTGGCTCTACCTTGTTTTCTCCTCCATCCCCTTCTATATATGTGTTCTTTTCCTCTTGCTAGGGATCCTTTAGTCTCTTGGTTTCCCCTCTCCCTTGGTGCACGATACCCTCCTCCTTTGCAAGCCTGGTGGTTGACACCCTGGGAGGAGCTAGCTTGGTGGCCGATCTATCTTAGAGCTTTCTTCTTCCTTGGTGCTAGGAGCTTGGAGCTTGCTTAAGGCGGGTTGCATAACTCCTAACCCTAACTATACTACCTTCTTTCATGCTCTTATATGTTGCTAGCTTTGTTTCTTGCTAATTTGTTCTTATTGGCCGAACCATGTGCTCTAGGGTTTCTTGGTGAGCAATACTCTCTTCTCTCCTAGGTCTTGAGGAGTGAGCTTGAGTTCTAGAATTATGAGCAACACTCCTCTCTCGTTTAAGTTGAGAGGTGAGCTTGTGTTCTAGTAGCTTGAGCAACACCCTCCTCTCACCTTGGACTTGAAGGGTGAGCTTTTTGGTGGTTGTGAACTTTGTTAGAGTTGTTCCTTGTCTTGCCCGATATGGTGTTGTTGGTGGTAATGCCCGATATCCTTCCTTTGGTCTGACCTTGTACGATATGTTGTGGTTGAGGTGGATGATACCTTGGTCCCTGACCTTGTGATGATCTTGTGAGTTGCACCTTGGTCGTGATGAGCTTGGGGAGGCACTGCCTGATAGCCCTCTTGACCTAACACCTTGAACGACACATGTGTAATGGTGATGGATGCTACCCCTGGTCTATGTGATGGGCTTCACACTACCACTCTGCCTTGTGATGGCCGATAGACCATGAGTTGGTTGGTTGAACGATAGGTCCTCTATTAGTTGGTTGAGTTACACCCCTTTGGACGATAACTCTTGTGGAGTACCTTGCCCGATATACACCTGTTCTAGTTGGGGTTTAGTGTCGTTGTGTTTGAGGTGGACGCTGCTGATGGGCGTCACACTAGTCGACGTTGTGTTGCATGACATGGTGCACGTCACACCCTGCACGGCATGCCCATGGGCTAAGGTGCACGGCAGACCTTGAAGCACAACGTTGCCAGCACGACACAACATTATGCGCTTGGCCGATAGGTACTAATGTGTCGGCCGATATGTGATGAGCGTCGTGTGATGGACATTAGGTGAGGGGCCCTGCCCGATATCACTTATGGTGAGGGTTTGTGGTGCTTTTAGTGAGAGTCCTGCCCCTCATAGAAATCGATATGATAAATGGTAATTGTTATGGTAAAGCTTGTTTATGAAACACATATGTCTTTACCCATGTATGTGACCATCATAATATGTTGTATAATGCTAATAAAATGGTAAGCATGTAATATGGTTTGCTTTGTGATGAAACCTAAGCTCATGATCACAAGTTGAGACATGATTGATAAAGTATATAGTCATTAATGTCACCCTATATTGATAAGCATGGTCTTTCTATTAATCCTATGATTATTGCGTACACTAACCATGCAGGTGATGCATAGCTAAGTAAAAGGGCTATGAGGTAAATATATATGTTGAGTAACTCTGCTGTGATGATTATTCTTAATATACTTGGGATTGCTATCCCATGATGATGATGAAGCCTTGAGAGGCAGTGGCAGTATATGATGAGGGATTGAGATCCCATGGTATGTGATGATCCTTGAGATGGATCTGGATGATTGGCAAGAGGCCAAGTGATAACATGTGATGTTGGATCCTTGTGATGGATCAGGTTGATGTGACTACAATAAAAGCATAATGTTGTTGTTTATTTTCTGTTATAGTTTGCATGCTATATAACTTGGTTGAATCTTGCAATCTATATAAAAGACACTAATTAATCATAGTGAAATATATCATGTAGTTTGCCCTGGACATAGATCCATCATCGTCAGGAGTTGGTGATGGTGAAACGGGTTCTCTTACAGGTTAACCCGGAGTGCATATTGTTGAATATGCGAGGTTTCTCCTAGCCTAAAATAGTGAGGATTCGAGTGCAGCTACGGTTGCAGACTCGGGATATGAATAGAGCATGGTGAACAGGCCCATGGCTCAAGATATGTGATATGGGAGCATGAATGCGTTCATGGCTCAGAGCACGGTGAACAGGCCCGTGGCTCAGATATACTAGCGCTGTGACCTGTACCGAGGCGGGCTAGAGGATGGGTAGCCTATGGAGCTGACCCTGTGGCTGAGACCACTTAAGCATGAGACTACGGTCCTGCTTCTGTTGTACTCATACACTGACTACGAGGGGAAAGGTCGTGGAGTCCGACTCTTCCATTGACCTTGTATGGCACAGGCTTTGGGTTTCACAACCGAAGGTTGGATTTGAGCGGTACAGCTCACTTCCTCAGGGCATAATAATATGTAATCCAGCCGAATAGTATTTACTGCTTAAGGCAAAAGACATAACATTGGTTGAGGCCTTGCTTGTATAGTTAATCTTGTTATATCTTGTAGTTATTAATACATTCCTCATGTTATGTGATAAGATCTTATGAACCTTATCTTGTCAATCATGTTCCATAAAGAGATAATTGGTGATATGCCTTCCGTACAGCCTGGTAAGCTTGATGGTACGAATAGCCCTGCTATATAGACTGCTCTCGTTATACCTTTATCAGTTATCTACTGTTGTTGCTTTATCTTCCTTCTGGTTTTATAGTTTCGGCGGGGAGTTATGTTTCTCGCTGGGACAATGTTCAATTGTCTCACCCCGCTGGTTTTCAGGTGTTCGTGCTAGATGTGGCGGTGGTCGCGGAGTTGCAGCCGAGTAGCAAGACGAGCAGTAGAAGGCAAGAGATGGATATGCTGCTGTTTTGGTGTTTTGTAGTAGAGTCTAGAGTCATCCCTGTACTCTCAGGTCCTTGGGAGCATTTTGACATTGTTTCACGATGTATGGCTGTTGATCCTTTGTGTATCCTGATGCTGGCCAGATGTGGGCCTTTATGTATATATAAAAGGTGATGAACTCATGTGATGAAAGAACAGTTGGTCTCCTAAGCTGTGGACACGTATCAAGTGTTGTATATATTTATATAACATGTTTTCTTACAGGTCGAGGATCTAAATGTTATGGTTTCTCAGTTTATCCGTTTTCCTCAATCGGTTTTTAATTAACCCGTGTTTCTGATAATCTGTGGTTATGGTGATTTCCGCACGTTTTCACGTAACACCTCGCTGTCTGTGTGATAGTGGGATGTGTTGCCACACCATATTTCATCATAACCTTGCTTCACCTTTGAAAATTCAATGATGAAGCCCATCATAATCTTATCTGACTTCCACTTGAGGATCTCAAGCAGTTATAGAAGGCCTCCATGCCTCTGATGTTCAATCTTGACTTGTTGTCATTCAGGAACTTCGCTTCAAATTTGGCAATATTGTATTCACATTATTCAATTGGAATGATGATGTAGGTTCTTATACATCTTACTTGTTCCTAGATAAATTGTATATTTGGAATAGCGAGCTCTTTTCATAACTTTCTACCTCAAGTCAGCAACATTGGGAACCTAGAGTCTTTTACAAAAATAGATATCTCCATCTAGGCCTACCTACATCTCTATCAAGGCTTCTCCACAAGTTTCATGACCTCTTCTAGTTAGGGAATAGTCTTTTGAGCTTCTATAATCTTAGTAATCCCACTAGGAGTAATTGAGAGACATTCCATCTTGACCTTTAGTTAAGATATGCTCTCTAGTTTCCATTCCACAAGTGTATTCCACTCGATTAGTCTCATGGCAACACATGTTGTGGATTTCTTTCTACTCAAATCATCCATGAAAAAGTTGGCTTTATGAGAATGATAAATGATTGTGAAATCATAATCTTTTAGGTACTTGAGGCTTTTATGATCAAAGAAAAATATTGAATTGTTCCTACAAAGACAATGCCTCCATATTTTTTAAAGCATAGACAATTGCTATGAATTCTAGGTTATGGGTGGGATATTTTTCAATGTTCAATTTCAGATGCCTTGAGCCATATTCTATGACTTTCTTCTCATGCATGGGGACACATCCTAGAATGTGTCTAGAGGCGTCGTTGAAGACTTCATAAATCTTTCCTTCTATAGGTAATTTCAAGAATGGAGCAGAGGTGAGACACTCCTTAAATTTTTGAAAGCTAGATTTGCACTGAGGGGTCCACATAAACTTTGTATCTTTCCTAGTCAGATTTTTCAAAGGAAGAGATATAGCTGAGAAGTTCAATATGAACCACCAACAGTAGTCTATTAATCCCAAGAAGCTTCAGATTGTAGAGGGATTTCAAGGTGCCTGCCAATTTTGAACAACTTAGACCTTTGCAAGTTCCACAACTATGTGGCCCGTAGAGATGAAATGCCCTAAAAACATCAATTTGAAGAGTCAAAACTCACACTTGGAGAATTTTATAGCTAATGCTCCCTGAGAGTGCTTAGAATAATTCTCATATGTTCCTAATGTTTCTCAATGTGTCTTGAAGTAGATGAGCACATCATCAATGAATACCATGGCAAACGGGTCAAGGCGAGGCTTGATGACTCTGTTCATAAGATCCATAGAGGTAGTTGGGGCATTTATCCTAAAACTCATAACAAGATAGTCATAGTGTTGATACATAGTGTGTAAATCAATTTTTGGAATATCTTCTTTATTGATCTTCATTTGATGGTAGCCGCTACAGAGGCTAATCATGGAGAAGATCGTAGCTGAATTCTATTGATCTAAGAGGTCATCAAACCTCCTCGAGTGGGGATATGTATTCTTTACTATAACCCAATTTAACATTCTATAGTTGATCAAAATTTGCATGGACCCATATTTCTTTTTGACAAACACTAAATGTGTCTATTTCTTCAAATTTCAAGGAATCCTTCTCGATTACCATTGTGTCTAGGTATGTTATGCATCCAAACTCCATCAATTTCTGGGTCTTTATGGCCAAGATTAAGATCTTATCATACCTTCTACATCATGTGACTACTATTTGTTCTTTGTTGGGGTGTTGAAGGGAAACTTGCTTCTTTCCACAAAGAAGTTGAGCTTGGTGAATGGACAACCACTCTATTCCCATAATGATATTGAAATCGATCATGTTGAGGAGGAGACTGATGTGAAATCTTTTCCACCAAGAGATATGTCTGGTGGAAGGATCCTGTGATGAGTGGATTGTACATGACCACTAGGAGTAGTGACATTTAAGATAAAGTCCTTATACATTAATTCTGTACACAAAATTATTTTCAGTAAATCATAGAAGAGAACTGGGTCTCCTATATATAAGAGCCAGGGAGTACATGGACTGAATAGAAATAAGGGAAAATACAATGGGCCTAAGCCCAACTAATCAATTATACTAGCACTCCCCCTCAAGCTGGAGAGTAAACATTGTGAAGTCCTAGCTTGGGGCCCATGTACTTGAATAAAGAAAGAGTATGTTGTTTGGTGAGAATATCTACAATTTGATCTCATGTTCGAATATGAGGGGTAAAAATCTTTTTAGCTTTGATTGGGTCTTGCACAAAGTGACAATCAACTTCAATATGTTTTATGTGTTCATGAAAGACTGGATTATTAGCTATGTCTATAGCCGCCTGGTTATCATAGTATAGAGTGGATGGGGTCAGAAAAGAGATCCCAAACTCAGTCAAAATGGATTGAACCAATTGTAGCTCACAACATGTATGGGCCAGAGCTCGAAATTTGGCCTCAGTGCTAGAGCGAGTCATAACAACTTATTTTTTACTCCTCCAAATAATAGGGTGAGTGCCAATCGTGATACAAAAACTAGGAGTGGATCGACGAACCTGAGAATCTCCTACCCAATCTGCATCAATGTATCTATAAATAGAAATTGTCTTAGTACTAGGACGTTTGTAGAACAATCCTCTTCCTGAAGTGCTTTTGAGATATCGATTGAACATTAATCCAATAAGCCTCAAGAGGTGCACTCATATGCTGACTGACTATCCCAACTACATAGGTAATGTTAGGTCTAGTTATTATCAAGTAGATTAGCTTTCTAACAAGACGACGATACTTTTCAGGATCATAAAAGAGTTTCCCCTCATGTGGGAGCATGGTGTGATAGTCCGTTGGAGTGGAGAGAGGTTTGGATTCTATCATGCCAGCATACTGAAGTAAGTCTAAGACATAATGTCTCTGAGACATGCTGATTCTTATGGCTGAGCAGAGGACTTCTATGCTAAGGAAATATCACAGAGTGCCCAAGTCCTTTGTGTGGAAGTGTGCTTGTAAGGTCTGTTTTACTTGAGAAATAACCACTTTGTCATTTCTAGTGACCACTATATCATCAACATATATAGCAAGTAGAATATGGCCTTTGGATGATTTTGAAAAGAAAAGAGAATGATCTGTAGATGATCTCTGGAGGCCAAGTTTCTCAAGAACACTAGTTAATTTATTTAACCAGGCCCACAGATATTACTTCAGGACATATAGTGAACATCAAAGGAGACAAACTTTGTGAGAAGATTCCCCCTCAGCAACAAATCTGGGAGGTTACTGCATGTAAACTTCTTCTAGGAGGTCGCCATGAAGAAAGGCATTCTTTATATCAAGCTGAAAAAGGGACCAATCAAAATGAGCTACCAAAGAGACCAGAATGTAAATAGAGGCAATCCTTGTGATTGGAGAAAATGTCTCAAAGTAATCAACACCAAAGGTTTAGGTGAATCCTTTGGAAACTTGCCTTGCCTTGAGCTGATCTATAGAACCATCAGAGTTGTGCTTGACAGAAAACACCCATCAGCACCCGACAATGTTCTTGTTGGGAGGTCGTGTGACAAGATCCAAGGTATGATTGGCATGAAATGCCTTCATCTCCTCCATCATGGCTTCTTTCCAACCAAGATGTCATAGGGCCTCAACTAGACTGTTTGGAATATATGTTGTGTCCAAGAATGTGGCAAACTTTGAGGTGGCAGAAGAGAGACGAGCTACACAACATGAGTTAGAAATAGGATGCTTGATAGTATAGGAGTGTGTAACTATTTTTAGTGCTACTGGTAGATCAGATTGATTTGGAACTGATGATTAAGGGGAAGGAGCTTCTTGGGGTGCATCTTCCATGCATCGGTTTAAAAGTTCTATTCAGGGTGAATCTGAGTGGATGAAGGGATCAGGAAGAGAGACCATTATGTCAAAATGAGTTAAGGGTGAAGAGGATGATGAGAAGAAGAGTCCATCTTCATATAATGTGACATCTGTAGAGATATAAAATTGGCATGAGGTAGGATCAAGACACTTGTATCGTTTTTGAGAGAAGGGGGAGCTGAGAAACACAATTTGAATAGCTCAGGGTGATAGTTTGTCAGTCTTAGGATCGAAATTATGTATGAAGGTGACACAACCAAAAACCCAACGAGGTAAAGAAAATGGTGTAGATTGTAGAAAGACAACAGAAAAGGGAGTTCGTTATTTAGAACCAAAGAAGGTTGGCGATTGATGAGAAAACATGCAGTGAAAACTGCATCTGACCAGAATTGTTTTAGGACATTAGCATGAATGAGAAGAGAGTGTGTAATGTCAAGAGTATGATGACTTTTACATTCAGTAATGCCATTTTTCTATGGAGAATAAGCACAAGATCATTGATGAATCAACCCAACATCTTGTCAAAAAGAAGAAACAACCTTTTGTGTATATTAAAGAGCGTTGTCAGTACGTAAGATTTTTATAGATGTGGAAAATTGCACATAAATCATTGTGTGAAATTCATGAATCAGTGAAAAAACTTCATTACGAGTTTGAAGGAGGTATATCCAGGTCATTCTAGAAAAATCATCCACAAATGTAAGAAAATATTTGAATCCATTATAACTAGTAGTCCGAAAAGAACCACACACATCACTATGTACTAATTCAAACATTTTGGTTGATTATTTAGTTGTACGAGTTGGGAAGTTCACACAATGGTGTTTCTCTAGCTAACAAGAATTATATAAAATAGATGAAAATGAAGAAACATATTTATCTAAGAGTTTAAGATTTTCCAAGGGTAGATGTCCAAGTTGGAGATGTAGTTGTAGTGGAGTGAAAGCAAGAAATGCATGCATCAGACTGGGTGGTGGGGCAGAGAAGTAATAATGATCACTAGTACACACTCCCTACCCAATCATGTTCAAGTTCCTCCAATCATGTAGAATAAAACTAGAATGATCAAAGGTAATAAATCATCGAAGAAAATCAATAATTTTAGCAACTAATATGAGATTATATGATCAATTAGGCACAAAGTGGACAACTAATAATTTAAGTGTAGATGAAAGAGGAACAATGCCACAATGAGAGAATCATTTTACTAAGCCATCTGCCATAGTAACTGAGGGATGTGGAATAACATAGTCAAAGGTAGTAAGAAGGTGGGGAATACATGTCATATGTTGTGTTGTCCTGGAGTCCACAATCCAGTTAGAATTTGTTGTGAGTAGAGATGCCCTAAATTACCTTGAGGAGCAATGGCTAGACTACTTGAAGAAGAGGAAGTAGGTAGGCCATCAATGTGCCAATTGGACAGTGTAGAGATTGTCATTCTATTTTCAAGGGGAGGATCCCCATAATATTGTGCTGCTTGGAGAAGGCGTTTGTACTCCTCATTTGGCAATGAGACATGAGAAGAAGATGTCTATAGTGGAGTCGATGTACGACCAGGTGTTGAGGTAGATGTTTGACCAATATGAATAGATATTTAAGCGACGTGGTCAGATCCCCTGCACATCCTCTCCCGTAGTTGGCTGGATAGCCATGCTTCGAGTGGCATACATCTTCAGTGTGGCCCAACTTGCCACAATAGGTGCACTTTGGACGTTGGCCTCATTCACGACCGGGGCCTATAACTGTGGCAGCCATTTCCTGTAGAAGTTTAGATGTAACAGTGGGAGAGATGTGAGGAGCAAGCATCTCAGATTGTGCCAGTTGTGCATATACATGGTCCATAAATGGAAGGGTTGCACCAACCAAGAGTTGTTGTCAGACTGTAGCGAAGTGAGGATGAAGCTCATTTAGAAAACAACCACTTAGAAGAGTTTCCTGCTCCTTGGTGACTTCACTAGACTTTGTCAGAGAGAAGAAGTTGAGTTGGTTGTCCAGAGCCTTTATGGTGTCAAAATACTTGGACAAGGGTCTCTCCCTTTGCTGACCGGAGAAGATCTAATCCAAGACGTTATACATGCACAGACAATTGTCTTCTTGGGTGAAGAATTGTTTCATTTCCTCCCACATAGTCTTGGCATTACTGTGCAACATGTACTTGACTGCCACCTCTGTCTCCATGCATGCCCAAAGTCATGAGAGCACTTGATTGTTTTCTGTCACCCAGGCATCATCAGGAACTGTTGACGAATCATCGACAATAAATTTGAGTTTATCCCATGACTCGAGGAATGTCTGGACAACATTCATCCATAGTAAAAAGTTGTCATTATTAAGTTTAACAGAAGATATGTTTGGCATATCATTGTAAACGATAGTTGGCTTAGTAGCATCACCCATGATGAGGTGACTAAGATACCAGATAATAGCATGGTACAAATAGATAGAAACGTATCATAAGATAGTATAATACAAACAAAAAGTAAAGGTACCAAAATGTAGCACGATACAAAAGAATAAAATAGAAAAACTATTGGAATGAAAACTCAGTAGAAAGAGGGGTGGCACTATTGGAATGGACCTCGTTATGAAAAAAACACTATCATATTAATGGTACAGTAGGATAGATGAACATAAAATCTTCAATTTTTGATAAAAGCACTCAACCATGTGGGTTAGAGAAACTACATGGAGAGGAAAAAATAAATAAAGCTTTGCCCCTTTTTATTTTGGTGATTTATAAATTAGCACATGATCTTTTTTTATTTATATATAGTGCTTTACAAACTAGCATAAATAAATATTCAATAGAAATCTTTGAACTTGCTGAATTTGTTAAGCCTTATCGTCAGAAATCCATACATTTCCCTTTAAGTGGCTGGGTGGATGATGTGGAGAAGAAGGATATGTGGGTGGAAAAGATAAAAAGGTTGGTAGTTAAGATGGTGGAGAAGTGTGTGGTAGACGTGCGTGGTGGAGAAGATAATAGAAAAGAAAATAGAAGAGAAGATAAGGAATGACGTGGAGGAGAAGGGGAAGGAGAAGATCGGGGTGGGTGGAGAAGGAGAATAGTGTGGTGAGTGGAGAAGGAGAATAACAAGAGAGGTAGATTAGTATGTAGCCGCTGGGTGGATTCACAAAGTAATGCTAGAAAGAGAAGTTTTGGGTGGCGGCGGAAAGAACCCGGAAGGGAAGGAAGAAAAGAAACCTAATGGTCATAACTTTGATACCATGTAAATGGAATTCTTTTCAGTGAATCATAAAAGAGAACTAGGTCTCCTATATATAAGATCTATGGAGTGCATGGGATGAATATAAATAAGGGAAAATATAATGGACTTAAGCCCAACTAATCAATTATACTAACAATTTCTAATAGTAAGATTTTTACTATCGCTTCAAAAATAAACAAATTAGTGGTTCCAGAATAAAAAAGGACCTTCACATATTGTAAAATTGTACCTTCAATGACATCCTTTTTTCCAACTTCCTTAGTGGTCATAGAAAATAGTCCCTTAGAGCACTGCTTGGTTGGCTTGGGTTTGTTGTTGTAGTTGTTCTTTTGGATAGAGTTGTTTTGAGATTTTTAGGGTGGGATTGAGAGTTTTAAAACCCTTTGGGGTTTAGGGAAATCCATCTGTCGGTGTCTCGGCATGAAAAAGTTGTAGCAGAAGGCGTTGGACTAACAAGACTCTCCAGAGTGCTTCTTCTCATAGTTGTGAAATAAAGGGGTAGTCCCCTAAGTAGAGCGAGAGCCAGACTGAAGAGGCATGCTATGATTTTTTTTTATCATTGTTGTGGCTGTGACGATTGTTGTTGTGATAGTGTTGGTGACCTTCATGATTAGGGTTGTTGTTGTTCCTTTGGAGTGCATATTTAGAAAACCTCATATCTAGGTGATGTATCTCAGTGAATTGTGCCTTGGCCACCAACTGTACAAAAGTAAGTGGAAAATTTAGCGGAAAGCTATATGTCAAGAGTTTATTGAATCCTTGAACGAACATAAGTATCTTACTTTTCTCAGTAACACTAGTTGCGTATCTCTACATAAGAGTGAAGCATTGTAGGAAATCAGCTACCGAGTCGCCGCCTTGATGTACTGAGTTGAACTCAATTTCTTGCTTAATCAACACGGCTTGGGGATGTATTGTTGGTAGAACAATTTTAGAAACTCATGCCAAGTCATTGAGGAAGTTTCCTCAAGTTGGGTATGAGTTGGGTTTTGCTACCATATTTTAGCTAAACATTTCAGGCCAAAGGTTGCAAACTTCACTCATAAATATTTAGGAAGACTCATTCTCTCCAAAAGTTCTTGGGTGGCTAGGATCTAATTCTTAGCCTTCTCCACCATCTCTCCTTCACTTTCTTCCATAAACTCAGAAGACTCCAACTTGATGAATTCGGTAATTGTGGGTTCCATGGGAATAGTATTCTTGTTAATGAGGCCCTTCATGACAATGCCCATGATGGGCTAAAGTTCGACTAGTTGGGAGGTAGGATCATCACCCTGGGTGTGGCAAGTCCTTCTGAGTGTTCAAGGGAGGGCTCTTATACTTCTTGTAAGACGAGGATCCTCTCTTCTTCTTCGAAATCTTTTACTATCCTTGAAGTTAAATAAAGATTGTTTACTAAAGGAAAAAGAGAGAGAGAGACTATGAGTCAATATGAAGTTCCAAAAAGTCTTTCTATATTGGAGCAAGGAGGATGTCATTTGTCAATGGAATTGATACCATTTCATTTGACAACATATTACTAACCATGTGTTACATAATATGATACCAATGTTCACTAGCATCAACAATATGAAAACATAGTGTTTGTCTCCTCTACAAAGACAAAAAAATATAGGAAAGGAGTTTTGTCCACTAAACGGATTACATCAGGAAGCTATGAAAGAAATTAAAGATAATATAGACACACAAAGGACATTTCAACATTCTCCAATCTTTTCCTCAATAATACTCACTACAAGAATCTAGGTGAGTCGGTCCCTCTGTCCGTGCAATATCCCATAAGGATTCATCAATATCATGGATCAAAGAGAAACAATAGGTCAAAAAAGTTAATACTATATCCTATTATTGAGATATTTAACAAAGTATAATTTATATGCAATATCAAATTTAGGAAGGGACTACTTGGTGTATTTTTATATTGAAAAAATAGAATATTCAAGTGTCATGTATCAAAATGGAAATTTTCATAAAATTATCAGTGATGCAATATCCTTCACTATCCAAGGTATCCACACATTCAAGATTAAGGAGGTTAGCATCAAATATTAAAATTAGAGAATTATTTTGTTATTTATTTTTCTAGAGCTAGGTGCCTCAACATCCTCAAGCCTACGAGATAAGAGCATGTTTACCTAATTTCTATATTAACTAGTATAGTAGGGGATAACTAATCTATTACAGGTTATTGCGTAGTGTGGTGGGACATTACCCAAACTCTTTTTTTGGAGAATGTGACATTGCCCAAACTCTATAAATCCTAACCTTTAAGGGCCAAACCCATGGGATCAAAGTACAAAAAAGGGTCAAATCCCAACGGAGTAAAAAATCCTAGAAATCAACTAAAGTGCTTATCTTAATATTCACAATATTTAAAGTGTATCAAAATGTGGGTGACGACTTTCAAAATGCAAGGAAAGGCTAAAAAAATGGGTCACCACCCTTGTTATAAATTGTATATGAATCTCAGAGAGGGAAATATAACTCAATATCAAATAGAAGATCTAGTACCTTATATTTCCGGCAAGAAATCAAATATTTACCTGACTAAGGTCCAATAAGCTTTGAAGTTTCAAATCATTCCAAGCAGGAAATCCGATATTTTCTTAAATGAGGTCCAAGAAGCTCTAAATTTCAAATCCTAACAAGGGGGAAAATACCTTGTTATTACGTGATGATTGGACCTAGAAATTACTTCTTAGGTCTTGTTAGGGGCAAAATTATCCTTATTAACTTCATTTGTATTCTAGGTGTTAATATTACACTATGATGATTGGTTGGATTATCGCTAAGCTTTTGTATTAGTGTGTCATAATGTCCCACCAAATCCAAATTATTTGATAGTCTAGTATATGCCACATATCTTTACTTATGCATAACATCTAATGATAAATATTTGTGTTATGAGAAAAAAAATACTTACTAAGGTAAATTTAAATATTTTCATGGGTTTCAACATAATGACATAGTTAGAAACATGGAATTAAATTTTCTCAACTTATTTCTTGACAACATTATTAGATTAATATTTTCATAATACAAATAAGAGTAGTCAATTCAAGGCCGATTTAAATCTAATGTTAAGCTATTAGTGTGAAAATTAAAGATTATATTTTTCATATGTTTCAGTGAGAAAATGCATTCAATTAAGGTTGACTATTTGGGTAATATATCTTATGACCATAGATAGCATTATTTGAGTATTTTCCCTAAGTCTTCATTCATGTCTTAGGACTCGATTACTTACTTTGTATTTATTTTCTAGGGTGATACTAAAGTACATAGGAACATCTATTTGATAGCTATTGGTTAGTTGATTGGAGTTGTTTGCATAAGAACTTGTCTCATATTTTATTGATCTAACACTATTTGATGGATCCTAGAATGAAGGAACATGGAGAAGGGAGGGCTAAGTTTAGTGTACCTCTAGCGTGCAGAGATTTTGGTCACTTGCCGTGATCTTTGCTTAGTTGGAAGACCATGCGGCTACCTTCACTGTTGTAAGTGCCACAGTGAAGTGGTGATGGTGTCATGTATGGCCTGGGACTGGCTGAAGTCCAACACATTCCCACACACAAAAAATGGAGTAGGGTGATTACCATGGTCAATTCACAGTCTAGGGATGAAATGACAGAGTGCCAACGTCTCAATGGAAAAAGAGAGGAGGTTAAAATGGTGTCTTATGGTCTAGAGAGAAGAGGAAGGTCTGCAACGGCTATGGCGATTGGGATCTTGTCAATGGAGTAGCTAGAGGCATTTATAGGTACAAGAAGCTTAGGGTTTGCATTAGGGGTTTAGAGTCAAAGCTCTAAGTGATCTTAATCTAACTTGGGGTAGCGTGATGCCTAGATAGTGGCCCAATGGATGTTTCATTATAGATTACCAGTCTTTAATGGCCTTTGGTGTTTTGGTTCCTTTCATCAAGAATCATCTGGTGTGCTGATGATGGGGGCATGCAATTGAAGAAGTGGGGAAAGAAATGAGAGGTGAGATGTAGGAAAGGGGAGATATCCTTGGTCACTTATCTATATCTAAGTAACATATGGAAGAAGGATAGCTTGATTACATGTGGAGTAAGAAGAAGACCAGGTGCACTAGCTTTGTATCATATTAGATTTTGGTGAGAAATTTATTCTCAGCTATAATCCATGATTCTCTTGAAATCTGAGCCCATTTGTAAATTTTTCTCTCACTCTTAATCTCATTTGATTATTTTGGTGGATTATCATGTTCTTAGATACTATTTAGTCTACTCTTGAAATCCTTGTGTGTAGATGAGTTTATCACAAACGTTTACAAATTAGTCACTATCTGTCAACCAATTTAGTATCAAGTATTGTAATTTGGTTAATGTGCAAATATATCTTGATTGACTGTGTTTAGAGTGCTCTTGAATTTATAACTAATGTCTTTGGAATTAATGTCAAATAATATTTGTAGTTATAGATATGAATCTTGGAGGGATTAATGAGAGAAGTTATGTTTTCTAAATGGGAGCTTTAAGGTATATAACTAATATCCTTGGAAATATTTATGGAGAAAATAAAATCTATGGGGAAACTTCCACAATATGAAACCTTTTAGACTAGGAGAAACAAAATTGTTTAATTAATATTGAATTATACACTATCTCTTTGAGGGAAAGTATCACCTTGTCTCCCTCAAGTATCACGACTTGTGGTTATAAGGAAAGATGACATCGTCTGTAGGTTATCCCCTTAAATGAAATAGCAACACAAACTAGAAGTGGGGGTACTTCACAAGGATTCAATACATAAATTACTCCAACCTCGCTTCCCTCTACTCAGAAGAACTCAACTAAACCCTAGAACTACTTCTCCCTCTACCTATAAGAATGTCCCCACCAAGTCTTCACCACTATGAACAATGACAGGTAGAGGCCACCATATATGTAGAAATAGATTTTCAACATAACTAAAGAATACCTATAACAACATCACTATGGACACCTTTCTCCTTGATGCCTATAAATCATGGACCAACATCTCTGTTTGAAAGTAATGAAATCGTTATCCATCACACAACCTCCCATACTAATCAAATACGCAATAGGGAATCCTTAGGCCTACAGTCCCTACGTTCCTTGCTCGACCATTGTAATTGGCTAGCCATTATGACTGCCTACAACACCACCTCTTTGATACTCCTCATAATTCATGCAGGGAGAGGACAACTTCACCTGGCCACCAACTACAAGATCTCACTAGCCACATACTTCTTTGGCAACATGTTGTTCCAACGAGCACTCATCAGCACATGTTGAGCCTTAGTTGGTCCAAAACCATAGTATCCATGATGTGTATCTAGCCTAGAGATATGTAGAAAATTGTCTCCCCACCTGGCCTTCAATCTTTCTACCTCCTTCCACCTTGACACCAAACTATAATTAATAGAACATCCTCAAGCCATGGCCTCAATTAAGATGATTCAAAAGGTTGCTAAATAGGAAGGATGATGACTAGGAGTCACTTGTGAAGTCCTATCTCTCTAGACTCCTTCTCTACATAAGGCTTAACTCCTACAAATTGAAAACTCCACAATAGGCCATGAAGTTGTTCTTTACCCATGAAGAAGAACAACACTTGAAAATATCACAGTTTTGTTCCAAAGAATACAGTAATCAATAAAGTAACCAAATGGTAGTAAGGATTCTCAGCCAAGAATGGTTTAGTAGATCCCTGGTTCAATAGGTAATCACTCCCTATGGTATTATCATCATTCTCAGCATACTTCTAATAGGTTACAGAAAATGAATGAATAGATATAACAATGATTATAATAGATTGCATTATTTGATATAACATCATTATACATATTAGATTTATGAATCAATGTGTTAATAGTGGTATATGGAAATCTTGTGAAACATGTGTATGTAACACTTTCTTGGGTCCCGATTTTGAAGATTCAATTATTAAGTCTATAGATAAAGGTAATTTTGATAATACTTATTACGATATGAATTTACGTATGAGTATATATATATTATAATTTAACTAATCAATTATTAAGTCTATAAATGAAGGTAATTACAATAATAGTTAGTTTATGTATCAATGTTCTCATGTTATTAAGTAGAAGGATACAGAAAATTAACAATATTAGTGAAACATATAACAATGTTAATCTTGTTATGTATTTGAAGCCTAAAATAGATAGAGAAGATATCAATTTAAAATGTATTTTTCTATATAATCTATCTATTTCAATTAAGATGAAATTTAAGTGAGAAAATATAAAAGAGAAACCTATTCGACATAAGTAACCCTATACTTGGAAATGAATTACATGTTCCATTATGATATTCAGATATTTATAATTGAAACCTAATAAGAGTGTATAACTAGTAAGCACTGAACAATGTATGATTTAAACCCAATATAGTCCTAGTAATAATATATTGGAAAAGGAACACCTTCAAGACTAATAACAAAATAAAAGTAGATATTAATCTAGAATTTAATCTAGAGGAAATGCAATATAACCATCGAGTATGGATATTGTTTATATATATAACCTAACTAGGAATCCTATCAAAATGAGGGTAATAAAAAATAGAAATAATTGTCCTAGATGGAAACCCTAATCACCTATTATACTACATAATCAATTTTAAATCAAGCAACACATGAATCCAAGCCATATAGTGATCAATATTTCCATACATTTGCATATCTCTCTCTTTTGAATTAATTTATTGGAGTTGAATACTTGGAATTCACAATGTTGCATACTTTGATCCAACGGTGCAAAATTTCCATTTCTATTTGGAAGGTTATTCCCCTCATTTTAGTTGGCCCAAAAATTGATTTTGAACCTTATCCTTCCTTTTTTAAGTTATATCAACACTTATTCTTGGAACATAGTAGCACAATGTTTAAATGTCAAAAAAGGGTAGACTAGTGTCCATAGTTTAATGGAATTATGTTTCCTCGCATCTACATAGAGTTAATGGCATATGGTGCCTCAATATATTGAAAATCTCAGTCGGTGTGTTTTTGTTCTCCATAGGATAGAACACATGGCTTTATGAACAATTAGACATTTACATGTGATATCTATTTGAAAATTTGAATTACTAGTCTCAAACCTGGATATTGAATTTGAAAACTCATTGTTACCATTTGATACTTTCCTATATTGTTTATTTCTTTTCATTTTGTCATAAAAATCCTTTGTATATAGGTTCATACTTTTACTCTACAAATATTAATTTCATACTGATCATTTTGATTGACCTATGTTTCCCTTCTTGGGGTTCATTTGTGGTTATGTTCCATCTGGAAACTCATGGATAGGTGATCAAAGAAGATCTAGAAGATATGTTCAAGAGTTGTCTCTTGTTAAAGAGTAGATAGGAAGTAATACCTAATTTTGTAGCCATATATACGAGAATCCACAACTCTTGATTTAAAGCATGATTGTACAAAGATTTGTTTACACTTTTTGATACAATTTGTGAATATTTGATTGTATGGATAGGATCTTTATAACATGGTATCAGTGCCTATAAACATTTGACACTCATTCACATCTCGAAAAACTATGGTTAGTCAGGAATACAAATGGAGTAGATAGTTAACAATAAGCCCTAGTTCCATTGGCTCAAATATTAGGATATACCTAGACTACAACTAGGAAAGACTAAGAGCCTATGATGCATACCTATCTCATCTAATAGCTTTTGTACCCCCCAAGGCATAGAATCATATGCAGATATTGTTGAGGAAGAAGTGATTAAGACACATGTATCTAGATCTAGAGTTTGGCCCTTGGAACATTTAATTCACCAATGTAAGTATACAAATGGGAAGAGTACCCTAGAGTTCCTCTTTAGTTTGGTACAACTACAAGTAATTGAAAAAAAAGAATAAATAATTGTCATAAAACCCTAGAGTCATAAGTTTTATATAATTGATAACTTCCCTTTAGAATCTTCAAATATATTTGAGAGTGGGGTAACGTTAACAATTTACTCCATAACTTGTTAATTAATTAATAATAATCCATCTACATGTAAGTGGAACAAGCTGAGGTGTCTAAGGAAGAATATTTAGTGAAGGTTTCAGAATAATAACTCCCAATCTACTAGGTTGTGGTGGGGTTTCCTCACTTTACATACCGAACTGGCCAAAGCGATGTCTACTACTTGGGAAAATCCTAATCTAAAATTCAATCACTAACACAATTAAGAAAAAAATAAGAAAATGTGGGTGTGTTTAAATACCTTCAATAGATATAAAGTAAATGATACTATGTTAACACTTATATAAAAAAATCCTACTAGACAAAACTTGTTCCATAAAAATGCATCGTGATAATTTTGACATAAATACCCTATAGGATATGTAAGATCCTTGACCTAGTTTATGCTTGAACATGCTTGATTGATCTAAATGGGTGATTAGTTTCTTAATCAAAACTTAGATTATGTTTTATATTAGGTTACAAAACTTTGTTTCAATTTTGGTCTAGTTTGGACTTTGTTTGTTTGAGTTTTGCAATTTTTGTGCTTTTATGGACCTTTATGCAATTTTCCTCATATCTGGATCTTTTTTGTAATTTCAACACATGCATGTTATGCTTCATAGTACTCTTTATAATGTTTGATACAGATTCACCTTTACATGCTTGGATGCACCATCATATGTTTGCTTCTTTTCCTTTAATGGAAAGAACCAATGGTTTCTCACCTAAGGACTTAAATTGATGGTTTCACTATTGTGATGAGGACCCAATGGTTTCAACAAGTGGGTGAAGGATTTGATGGTTTCTCCTTGTAGTTAAGAAATTGATGGTTTTCTCTTGTGGATCTAGAATTTATGGTTAACCTTGTTGTGTGCATAAAATGATGGAGGATCAGGGTTTGCAAAATGGTGAAGTATACCACACAAAATGAGGGTTCCTCTAATGATGCAACTTGATGTTTCCACCAAGGCACAAACCAATGGATACCCTTAGAAACAAACTTATGGGAGTTTTGATAATGCATGGAAAAGGATATTTTGGGCTTTGACACATGGCAAGAGAGTTTTTAACCTTTGACAACCTTTCTCTCTCATCTTTTTTTTGGTCGGTCAAAAAGCGTGTTACTATAATACCAAAAAAAACTTTGGGCACTAAGTACCCCATTACAACAGAAGAGTTAAAAAATTCAGCCTAGTATCAGATACCTCTCACAGGAGGAACTCAGTAGATATCTAGAAATAAGAAAAGCAAAGAAGGCCTAACAAGCTATAAAACTAAATCTAGACATTTGATCAGGGGAATGGGTATTTCAGCATGCAATTACATACATTCAGCCCACCCACAAACAACAATTACAGAACAAAAATAGAGCATACGCCATGACCTCCTGTCTTGAGCTAGCTTTAAGAACTTTTGACCTTCTCTAATTTTTAAGAACTTAGGTATCTGTATGGATTGCACATCCACATAGAACCCTCACGAAACTAACCACAAAACTGGACCGAGCCATTTGAGGAAGGCAAAAACCAACACATTTTTATAATAGTGAGAAGCCAAGGAGCAGACAAATTCCACCTTTCATGCTTTGCACATCACCAACTATCACTAGAACCACCCATAAAGTGTGGTAGTATGCAAAGAACTAGAGACTTCCTTCAATCGAGATCCTAGGCAAACAACCCTGTTAATATCCTGCGAAGGGTCCTACAATCATCTCAACCAAAATGGAGAACTCAGAGGTTCAAGGCTTAACCCCAACTTCTCAGAGGACTGAGGTTCTATGAAGACCCGCAAAAAGGGTCTAGCACTATTATAGCTTCTGTTTGCACAACAACATAACACCGAACACCTGGAAGGCATTCCTATACACACCAGTAGAAGGAGCAAAGGAGGATGAGGAGGAAGCTCCTTCCCCCTTAAACCAACAACCACGCGATCTTCAAGCATCTAGAGACTGATGCCAGAGAGAACCTCCAAGCACCTAGACGATGTCTGTGATGGAGTGGCCACTCCGCCGAGCAGGTCAGAGGACTCGTCACCAGTGAGGAAGCCAGCATCACCGTATTTGCCAAGGCAGAGACCAACGGACTCGTGGCTTGTCGTCACCCTGGGACAACCATGTTCACTCGGGGAAGGGATGAGGAGGTGCTTGTGAAGCAAGAAGAAGATGCCCCTTTCTTCATCAGCATGATGAGGCAGTAGCGCAGAGCCCCCATATCTAGATAAGAGCAGATTCTCTCCATCCGTCACACTTGAACATAATGGTGTCGACAGGGTCGAGATTGCCAAACTCTGCCCAGATCTGACCACCTAGCGGTGCCTTACATCGCCCCTTCAACCCAAAACCACCGAGGGGACACCAACGAATAGCGGCCAACACCCTAACTCTAGAGATCTACCACAACCTTCAACCGTAAGCAGCACCCAAGGTCGTTGGAGGCCAGTGGGAGGGACGCGCAGAGGAGGCGTACCCTCCCCCCAACGGTAGCCGCCGGGAAGAAGTTAGAGAGAAGGCGGAGTGGAAGCCCTCTTCTCTCTCATATTATATATATATATATATATATATATATATATATATATATATATATATATATATATACATACATACCCATCTCCACTCTTCCAAATGAACATTTGTCTTTCTCCCTCTTGTTCTTACTGCTACAGATATCCAAAACCCTTGGTTGGTGAAAGAAGAGTCTCTTATGGACGAATCTTGGATAGACCTTGGATGCATGTTGCTTGAGGTCTTGGATCAAGCATCTCTAGGGTTGTTTGAAGATTAAAACCTAGTTTCTTTCCTTATAAATGTACGATTTGCTTCCCTAATTTGGTTTTCTTGTTGTTTTCTTTCTTCTCTCTTCATCCACAGATGAAATTCTTGTGTTCTTTTTGGAAACTCATGCATGTGGTTGAAGAACCCCTTTTCTTCTCTCTTTTGCCCTAGATCTACCACGTTCTTGAAGAAAGAGCTACCTTGGAGCTTTTAGAGTGCAAAGCTAGGGTTTCACCTTCGCTTCTTCAAGATACCTTATGTTTGGACGTTCTTCTTCATCTTGAGGAGTGTTATATAACTTTCAACCTATTTCTTGCTTACTTTTGAACTTGTTCTATATAGGTCATACTCTAGAAACTTGGTATTATGAAGAAAGATGATCTTTTGTACACTATTATGCATATATGTGTGGTAGTTGTGTGTTATTCATTATCTTAGATCATATGAACATTCCTTCTTCTATAATGATCTGCCTTGGTTTAAATGGTATGAAATGATGGTTTTTACTTAGTGTAAAGAACTGGTTTCACTAAGTGTAGGAACCGATTTTTTTATTTAGTACTAAAAATGGTGGTTGTACTTAGTGTGTGAACTGGTGGATTTACTTATTCTATGAACTGATCATTTCACCAAGTCCAAAAAAGGATGGTCTCACATAGTACATAAATTGATGGTCTCACTTGATGAATGAATTGATGGCTATACTTGGTGTATGAACCAATGGATCTTCTAGTGTAGAAATTGATGGTTTATTTATTAGATGAAATGTTGGTGTTACTTAGAGTATGAACTGATATGAATCAGTGATTTTTTTTTACATAAACGGATGGGTATGCTAAGTATATGAATTGATGGTTTTTGCTAAGTCCCGGAATGAACCAATGGCTTTTGTTAAGTCCATAAATTGATGGCTTTGATAAGTCCAGGAATGAGCTGATGGTTTTCCTAGTGTAGTGATGAACCAATGGTTTACAAGTCCATAAATGAACAAATGGTTTTTGTCAAGTCTATAAACTAGTGGTTTTGCTAAGTCTATGAAAGAACTGATGGTTAACCTATGTGTTATGTTTTGGTGACACATATCCAATACACACCTTCGAACCTTTATTATAATGGTTAACCAAGAATGGTTTAATACTTTTATCTTATTTGATATTGAAAGGATGAATGCATAATTTCACAATGCTAAAAGTAACTTTCCTATGTTACTCTTGGAAATATCATGATTCTTGTGATGGATGAACACTTACGTTAAATCTGGAAGTAACAAGTTCATTTATGACATGTTGAATCTTCTGCAAAGTATTGAATGATAATGATGTTCTTTTAGGAAGTAATGCATTTTGTCATAAATGGCTTTGTGGGCTGTTTTGAACCTTAATGGAAGTTTAGCCCTCTTCATAAATGACAATGGACTAGTACCCTATGATGTTGTGATAAGGAATATGTTTCATACATTTTATATCTCCTGGAATTGTCATGTACCATTAATTTTTCATAGGAGTAACATAATGGTTTGTATGTAACTTTGTTATGTAGTCTGAAAACACTCAATTGGATTAATTAATCAAGTAAAACTCTAATCATGTAGTGCCCTGTGCTATAAAACTATTCTAGTTTTAGGACTTAATGGATAGTAAAATGAATCTTCTAGAAGGGGAACTCTGAATCATATATTATTGATTATATGCGGGTCCAGGGAGGACATATCATTGCCATCCCGATCCCAAGGTGTCGAAGAGCAGTTGTGGTCGTGTCTCAGATGTATACTTGTAATTGAGGATGAATGTGGTCATACCTCAAATTTTAGCATTTATACCGTGGTTTCTATTGTCACGGCCTGTGTACCAAGAGCAGACTAGGCTGATTGTAGCTGAACTATTATGTCACTACGGTGGACTCATATTGACCGAGGGGAAGAGATCTTAGGATTTTCATTCTCCTAGATCTTGTATGGGGCTGATTTGGACTTCACATTGGTTAGCTGGTAGTTTGAGCGGTATGTCTTAAACTACCCAGGGCTTAATAAAATATGTAATGGAGCGATGTAGCATATATGTTAGGGTTATTCTGTGACTCACATTGGATGATAACCCTTTCTTTATCTATTTTAATATTTAGATGATGTATAATGCGGTAAGAGAAATTAGTTGTACTTATGGTGTTAGTTGTGATAGATCATGTATCAAATATGTTAATCTTTCAATCTTGTAATATTATTACTTTATCTATTTAGTTACATAATCTATTGTAAGCAATAGATGTTGTTGAGAGTTATATCTATTGTTGGGACATTGATCTCACCTCGCGGGTCACACATCTTTTTAGGTGATCGTCAGTAGTGCTGTCAGACCTTTGGTAGAGAGGAGGAGCAGTTTGGAGACCCAAAGGAGAAGAAGGTTGGCTAGTTGTTTAGTGTGTCCTAGAGTCCTCAATGTACTCTCAAGTCCAAGCGGGGATTTTTTTAGATGATGTACATCAACTCAAGCTTTTGGTAGTGTACTAATGTGTGTACATGATGTAAATATTTGAATAATGTCTTTTGTATATAGGTTTTGGCTGAGGCCACAAAATAGTTGTAAAGATACTTGGTATGGTTGTATGTGTATACAAGATGTTGGACCTCTATGTAAATATTCTTGGTCATGTTTAAGAAGTTTAATTTGGTTTTAATTATGCACCTTTTTATCAATGTGATTAATTAGTGATCAATAGTGTTTTGGTTTTGAGTAATCTTATTTAGCATGGAGGGGTGCCACAATTTGTTTGGTATCAGATCTTATGGTTCGTTGAGTTTATAGTGACATAGGACTTAGGTTTTGTGTCTATTCTTACATGATCCGACATACCTAACCATAGATTGTGGTTATAAAGATATGTTTGTAGAATGTGAAGAGCATGTAGAGAGTAATTATGTGGCACCAGGAGGTGGTAGTAGGACCGGTGCCTAAAGGAGGAGTACCTGAGATGGGGCCGAAACAACATGTACTGCCTCTGTTTGATCCTTCAACCATGGCTGATCTAGGTTTTTAGTCTATGTTTGGACAGGTTATGGTGACGATTACACATTTAGTAGGTAGGGTACCTACACATCAACCAAGGGCACCTGTCCCGAATGTAGAATATCAGGGTTCAAGGAAGACCTTCAAGAGGTTGAAGCACGTGGGAGCCAGTGAGTATGCAAGCATAGAGGACCCCGCAGACGTAGATATTTAGCTGATAGAGTTGGAAAAGGTGTTTAGGATTCTGAACATCTCTGATGAGGACAAGGTGAAGCATACAGTCTACCTTCTAAAGGATAGTGTTGGCCACTGGTGGGCCATTGGGGAGGAGAAGATATCTAGAGAGACTATCATCTGGGAAGAGTTTTGGTGGGAGTTTGTGAGCCGCTACTATCCCGATACAAATCTAGATGAGAAGATAGCACAGTTTGAAAGGTTACTCCAAAGATCACTGTCCATCAATGACTATGAGGTAAGGTTTATGGAGCTATTGAGATTTTGTCCTCACATGGAAACCACAGAGAAGGAGAGGTAAGGTTTTAGAAGGTTTTGAGCACCAAGTTGTTGACAACGACATCCAATGTGGAGATGTGGGAGAAGTTTTCCACCATTGTGGAATATGTAAGGAGGATAGAGAGGTTTGTTTTGAAGAAGTGATAAGCCACCGCGAGGAAGAGGTCAACCCAGTTCCAAGGGAAATCATCTAGTATTTTTAAGAAACCAAGGTTTTCTTCACCTTAGTACTAATAGTCACTACATAGGTCAACAATTTCTGAGATAAGGACACAAGTACAGTCACAGTGGTCCCCTAGTAAAGGGAGAGGTTGTAGTTTTCTGTCAGCATGGGTGAATGTTTAGCTTCAGTGTCAGTGAAAGGGATGTTTAGGCCGCAATATGATACACAAATGTGCTTTGTGGACAAGTCATACATGTGAGATGGTCGTTCCCTTTGAAGGATCAGGAGGTTTCCTAGCAGTTGAGGCAAAGACAATAGGGATCACAGTAGAAGCAGTATAGCAGTGGTGGTTGTAGCAGAGGTCGTGGACAGACATTGTAGGTAGGGTCATCAAGACCAGCTAATCGAGGTAGAGGATGACTATAGGAAATGTCTAGATTCTACGCCATGAGTCAACCAGAAGGAGTGGTTCACCCATGAGTCATGACAGGTCAGATGGAACTTTTTCACACAAACTTATCTGCTTCTACATTTGTATCTATTTTAATTGACCCGGGTGCGATGCACTCATTTATCACCAAAGAGGTGATAAACAATTGTAATCTACCTATTTCTAGTAGAACTCATAGCCTCTTGCTAGAAACCCCTATGGTTGGTTCCGTTGTATTGTGGGAGGTGTGTCCATCTTGCATTATTTCTTTCTCAGGACAGAACATTTAGGTGGATCTTATGCCACTTGGTATGCATGGATTGGATGTGATCCTAGGAATGGATACCTTGGAGAAGTTAAGGTTGTTTTGGAATGTAGTTACAAAGTTACAACATTTTGTGGTGGGGATGTCTCCTAGAGTTTCTAAGGAGATAGGAAGATTCTTCCTGCATGTCTAGTGTTGGTCGTGATAGTAGAGAATTTGATGAGACAATGGTGTGAGGCATTCTTGGCACATGTAGTGGATACCAAGGTAAGGAGTCCTAGTATCCCATGTTATACTTGTGGTACATGAGTATGAGGATGTTTTACCATACAAGTTTCCTGGTGTTCCAACCCCTAGAGAAATTGATTTTGTAATCTAGTTCCTAGAACACAACCCATAGCTTAGGCACCCTATAAGATGGGACCAGCTGAGATAAAATGAGTTGAAGAACCAGTTGCAGGAGTAGTTGAAGAAGGGTTTTATATGACCAAACACTTCCCCTTGGGGTGATCCAATTTTTTTCATGAATAAGAAGATTGGTTTTATGAGGCTTTGCATAGATTACTAGCAGTTGAACAAGGTCACAATGTAGAACAAGTACATATTACCAAGGATTGATTTGCTTAATCAATTGAAAGGTGTTATAGTTTTTTCCAAGATAGACCTGAGGTCTAGATGTCATCAGTTGAGGATCAAGTTGAATACATACCTAAGATTGCTTTTAGGACTAGGTATGGTCATTATGAGTTTGCAATTATGCCATTTGGACTAACCAATGCACTGATAGCATTTATGGACCTGATAAACATAGTATTCAAAGTGTATCTCGATTAGTTCATAGTTGTGATCATAGACGACATCTTGATATATTTTAGAGACAGTCAATGGCATGAGCAACATCTTTGTCAAGTGTTAGAGTTGTTGAGGCAACATAAGTTGTGTAAAGTTCAGTAAGTTTGTAATTTGGCTAAGGGTCTTTCCTTGGTCATGGCATCTCTAGAAAGGGTATTTGTGTAGACCCTAAGAAGGTGGAGTTAGTGTGGGGGTGGGAGCATCCCAAGACATCAACTAAGGCTCAAAGCTTCCTAGGTTTAGTTGGTTGCCACAGGATGTTCATTAAGAACTTGAGTGACATAGCCCTGCCTTTGACCAAGATGACTAGGAATGGTGTTCATTTTGTTTGGAATGGCAAATGTCAGTGTTCTTTTCAGTTGTTGAAGGATAATTTGACGAGTGCTCCAATTTTAGTGTTTCCAGAGCAAGGAAATGGCTGCATCATTTCATGTGATGCTTCAAAGAACGGATTGGTATATGTGCTGATGCAAGACAAGAATATGATTTTTTTTGCTTTGTGATAGCTTAAGAAACACAAGAAGAACTGTCCAACTCATGACCTAGAGTTATCCATTGTAGTTATTTCATGATTTGGAGGCACTAACTATATGGGGGAAGTGTCAAATCTTCATATATCATAATAATCTTCAGTGTATCTTTTCAAAGTAGAGCCGAATATGAGGCAAAGAAGGTGGATGGAATTGATCAAGGACTATGACTGTACAATAGACTATCATCCTGCAAAGGAGAATGTGGTAGCTCTATGGTGTGTCACAAGAGAGACATGGTAGTGTCACTTTGGCAGATGAATGTGTAGTTGGAGGTTTCCTTGTTGACAGGATTGTTGGCATAGTTACAAGTCAAGCTGACATTTATACAACAGATCAGAGATGCATAGAAAAATCACATTGTGATACAAAATATCAGATTAGAGTTTGGAAGTGTGAATTATGATGGCTTTCATGAGTTATATGATGGAACAATATGTTTTCACAACCAAACAATGGTTCCAGATGTTGATGGTTTAAGGGAGATGGTACTTGATGAGGTTCATTACTCAATGTACATGATACATCCTGACACTACAAAGATGCATCACAATCTGAAGGATTTGCACTGGTGGCTAGGTCTGAAGTGCGATGTGCCAAAGTTTGTGGTCAAGTGTCCAGTTTGTCAACATGTCAAGGTGGGGCATCATAAGCCTGTAGGGATGCCAATCCCAAAGTGGAAATGCGATCATACAACCATGGACTTTGTGGTTGGCCTTCTAAGTATAGTTGAAGGTCATGATTTGATTTTGGTGATCATTGACCAATTGTCAAAGTCAGCTCACTTTTTTCCAGTTAAGACCACTATACAATAGAGAAGTTGTCACATGTCTACATTGATGAAATAGTTCATCTTCATGGCATACCAGTTACCTTAGTGATTGATAGAGGTCCTCAATTTATGAGTAGGTTCTGGGAATGTCTGCATATAACATTGGGAACATAGTTGAGGTTCAACAGATCCTTTCACCCATAGATAGATGGGAAATCAGAAAGGACCATTCAAAATTTAGAGGATCTTTTGTGAGTGTGTGTTCTTTAGTTTCTTGGCAGTTGGAATATACACTTGAGTTTGATCAAGTTTGCCTACAACAAAAGCTATGATAGAAGCATAGACATGGCACTGTATGAGGTTTTATATGGTAGGCGATGCATGTCACCTCTTTGTTGGTATGAAGCAGATGAGTATCATCTTTTGGGTCCTGAGTTAGTACAACAAACACATAGAAGATTAAGGTAATACAACAACAACTACGGGCAACTCAATATAGATAGAAACATGGAAAACATTGTGCAACATGTACAACTCTGTAGGTAACTTTAGTATGTATGCCACTTTTCCAACTCGTGCCAAGATAGGGTAAGGTCCCATAAACCTAGGAGCCAACTTACCTTTCTTATCAAACCATAACACACCTTTCTAAGGGGAAACCTTGAGACACACACAGTCTCCAACTTGGAACTCTAGCATCCTACGACAGTTATCAACATATGACTTCCATGTTGAGAAAGTGTCACCCCAATACAGAGAAGATGATAAATCTTTTGGAAGTGGAGTCCAATGAGGACGTTTCTTATGTGGAGGGTCATGTGTTAATCTTAGAAAAGTGTGTATAAAAGATGAGGATGAGGATATAACCTTAGTGAAGGTGTTGTGGCATCACTGTGGGGTGGAGGAAGCCACATGGTAGTTAGAGGATGAGATGTGCAGGAAGTACCCATCCTTGTTTGCTTAGGATTTTAGGGGCGAAAACCCTATTAGGAGTTTATGGTTGTAAGATCGCTGACCTGGTTTTATGCTTGAACATTCTTGATTGATCTAATTGGATGCTTAGTTTCCTAACAAACCTTAGATTAAGTTTTGATATTAGTTGAAAAAGCTATGTTTCAATTTTGGTCCAGTTTGGACTTTGTTTGCTTGAGTTTTGCAATTTTTGTGATTTTATGGACCTTTATGTAATTTTCCTTATCTAGGGATCTTTTCTGTAATTTCAACACATGCATGTTGTTCTTCAAAGTACTCTTTATAATGTTTGATATGGTTGCACCTTTGGATGCTTGGATGCACCGTCAAATGTTTGCTTCTTTTCCTTCAATGGAGAGAACCAATGGTTTCTCAACTTAGGACTTAAATCGATGGTTTCACTATGTATGATGAGGATCTGATGGTTTCACCAAGTGTGTGAAGGATCCGATGGTTTCTCCTTGTAGTTAAGAAACTAATGGTTTTCTCTTGTGGCTCTAGAATTTATGGTTATCCTTGTTGCGTGTAAAAATAGATGGAGGATCTGGGTTTGCAAAATGGTGAAGTATACCACACAAACCGATGGTTTCTCCGATGATGCAACTTGATGGCTCCACCAAGGAACAAACCAATGGATATCCTTGGAAACAAACCTATGGGAGTTCTGATAATGCATGGAAAAGGAGATTTTGGGTTTTGACACATGGCAAGATGGTTTTCAACCCTTGACCACCTTTATCTCTCATATTAGATATATATACCCCTCTCCTCTCTTCCAAATGAACCTTTTTATTTCTCCCTCTTATTCTTACTACTAGAGAAATCCAAACCCATCAGTTGGTTAAATAAGAGTCTCTTGTGGATGAAGCTAAAAGATCTAGAGGAGGGAGAATAGATCTTCTGGTACTTTAAAAAGTAATTAAAAACTCAAACCAAAGGAGGAGGAAATAAGGAAGACACTTCAATTTAGAGTGGTTCCAACCTTTGAATCAAAGGTTGTCAGTCCACTACCCAATTGTCTCCAATTGTGATTTTTAAAGTAATTTATATTATTTACCTCACAAGGATGTTACAACAAAATACAATCACCTTCCTTGAAGTATCCTTCACCTTGAAGTAGCCTCAACCTCCTTGAAGCAGCCTTCTTGAAGTAACATTAAGCCCTTGGAACAACCTTCACCTCCTTGAAGTAACTCCACCACCTTGATGTAGCCTTCACCTAGAAGTAGCTCCAACCTCCTTTGAAGCAGCCTTCTTGAAATAACCTCAAGCACACCATGGAGAAACCTTCTTGAAGTAACCTCAAGCACACCTTGGAGCAGCCTTCTACAATAAGAAGTAGATCCGATCACCTCCTTCAAAACAACCTCCAACCCTTGGATAGTTAAAGAGTACAAAATACAATAACAAAGGAAATAGATTGGAAGAAAGAAAAACTTAACCAATGAAGTACATCGCCTTGATTCCTATATCAAGAATAAATATCTGCTATCCACTTATGATGGATGTTACTATGTGGTGGCTAGGAGATTGTATTTATAGGACACAACTTTGGAGCTCAAGGAAGAAGCTAGCAAGTAATTTTCAGCTTTGTTGCTTACTAGAATGGATGCTCAAGTGTAGCTTGCGTATTTTGGGTTTCCTAAGGCCTCTCCTATTTATAGGAATTGTTTGCAAGTTATTAGGGGATTTGTAGTAAGTATCTAGAGTGTTGTTAGTGCTTAACTAGTTGTTAGGTAGAAATTAGTTGGGTTGAATGGCTAAAATGTTCGAGTTTAGAAGAATAGTCTAGAACCCAACTCAGTCGACAAGTTTTTCTACTGAACATATCTTTGTCGAGAATTTCTTCGACCGAGCCTGAGTTGAATGCAAGTGTATTCCAATATCTATCCTCAACTACCAACCAGTTGATCTAACATTCATATGATTTGGACCAAAGATGTGTTGGTCAACCATATATTCGACCAAAAATGACTTAGAGCACAATATGTGTAAGTTTTTTACCAGTGCTCTAAATGCTCGACTGAGGTGGTTCTCGGTTGACACTATCTTCGACTGAGGGTGTCACGGTCGACTAGTTTCTCGACTGGGAGTGTTACTATTTCAAGTTTTTGAACCACCTATCAAATGTTTGTTCTGATAGAGGATAATGTCTCTAATTTCTAGGGGGACATAATTAAGGGTTATGAGTGGATAGAGAATATCTAATGCTTGATTTACATGATATCTAAGTACTTGTACATTATATACTTGTACAAGGTTTTACATTGAGTACAATCATGAAAATGTTAAGCATTTAAGTGCATTTATCTTCAATTATCCACATGGTATGATCTTCTCATCTTATTGAACCCTGAAATACTCAACTAGCACATTATATCCAAAAGAATGAAATGTTTGTCATCATCAAAACAAAGGTTAGGCTAATGTCCAATTTATCCAATAGAATCTTAATCAAAACTATTTTAGAAACATCCCAAACCTTCTTTCGGCCCCAATAGGGCCAACTCACCCAAGCGAGATGCCCGTCTCACTCACCCAGACAACCATCTAGTGAGTTTGAGATGAGCTGATCGGTTCAATCATATTGAATTGTTTGGTTCAAGAGTAGAACTAAGCCAATTTGAACTTTGATCAGCATGGCCCCCAAACAACCATCTCAAGTTCTTGAGACATCCATCTGGCTACCAAAATGTTTGTCTCATCCAGTGAGATGTTCATTTAGTAGACTTGGTCAGCCAATCAAGCAATTAATTATGTGAATTGAATACCTAAACACTTTAGTAATCAATCTAATTGTCATTCAAGATCAAACTCCTCTTCTAGATGAGTTCCTATGTGTGTGACCCTATAGGTCCCATATCATGTTGGCAGTGAATGTACATAATTAGCTTATGACATATCAAGAAAAGAGTGGTGCCTAGTTGCCCATCAGTTCTACCCAAGTGAATGGAAAGTTGGAGAACAAATTCAACCTACAATCTGTGTAAGGTGTTGCAGTGATTGTATAATTCCTTTTTCTCTGATATCCAGGATGAAATTGAGGCATGGAAGGTCATCCTCTCAACATTCAATCCATGTTTCTTGAACCAACAAAAGACTGTCTGAGATAATGTGACCTCAATATCATATATTAATTCACATGTGCATGTGCATGCATTTCTCAATATCACTTATCAAGTGGATGGGATATCATACTCCAGTAGGAGGGACAAATCACATATCTATCACCCACAATCTATCCCCATGTATCAAAGTCACCCAGTCATCACCGTTATAACAGCCCATGTTTCAAGACTGTATTTTATTATGTCAAAGCGTACCCAATGACATGTTATGAGTACAGTAATTTCAGGTCTAAGAATCACAATCACCACCTTCACTATGAGAGATGACTGTGACCACAAAACCATGTGTCACTCTCAATGTGGGTCTGTCTGATACACTGTTCCCTAACATGTGCTTGTGTGCTTTGTTTGATATTGATGTATCATAACTAATGAGATTTAGTCATGAACCAACTCACACTCTGATCTTCTATGTTATTGTTGTCTATCAACCTTCCACAATAAAAACCGATCAGGGACATAATAAGAATTTGTATATGTACTCTTATGATCTCATCCACAAGGATAGTAACTTGACAACATATGCCATTGAGTAATATAATTCTCTAGACATTCAATTTATATCCTCATCATCTCATAACTGAGTGAAATAGATGAATTGGAAGCTTGCCTTTATATATTTATTATTAATCATATCCTTTATGGTAATTTTTCCATGCCAATCATCATATGATTGGCTCTACGGGCACACCTTACCAATAGACTACCACTTGCACTTAGATCCAATCACCAATGGATCTCATCCTTAGTGACTTAAACATGTCCAACATGCTTCTTCTGCACTAGTGCCTACTCAGAGGGTTAGAAACACTTTTCTTATAGTCGATATATTGCATGTTCCTAATCTCTTCATTGTATAATTTCTCATATGAGACGGAACTGTCATAATATGGAATCTAATATTCCTTTCCTAACAATTAGCTCCATTGTTGCTATAGTATTTCTACTGAGTCATCAATGGTTGGAACATCTATAAGTTCATCATATGAACATTTATATCCATATAGTATCACTCTGTTTTCATAACACAAGTATACTCAACTTCTATTGTAGAATAGCATCAATGGCTTATTAGTTTGGAACTTTTCCAACTAATAATATTCTTTCAAATCAAACATATTTTAATTTGCAATCATTTTTATCATGTATGAAAGCTTGCATCGATGTAACCCTTTACATCCAAATCTTTCTTTTCTTACTATCCTTATTGACTAGCAATCTTATCCTTAAGTACTTCATAAGAACTAATGCATATATTTTAATGACTTTTCAATAACCCTTATTGGAGTTTGACTTATCTTGTCATGTCAAATACATACAAGATTATATGTGATGAGTACATTTATAGCATTCATGATAGATCCATTATTGGGGTCGGCCCATGGAATCTTATTCATGATATTTCCATTCTTCACAAGAATAGGAATATGGGGTTCATGAGAGACTAATCTGAATTCTCTCGCATTGAATCCTTCCATGTTGAACTCTTTCAACACACTACTATTGTATATGCTTAAACTTCAATTTTGAAATATTCAAGAGCTATCCCATAGATATTGATCCTTATCTCATAAGATGTTTTACCTCATCCTTCATTTCTGAGGTGTTTTCATGCTAGTTCTCAACATTCACAATATTGAGATGTTATTCCTCATCATATGTGGATTATTCATATCAGTTCTGACAAAATCTTTTGTAATCACATATTTTATATTTTATCTTGATTTAAGTCAAACTCTTTGGCTATCTTATAAAATCAAAATAACCCATTTTTTAGATGCTTGTTTCAATCCCAGATTGAATTTTTGTAGTTTATAGACTTTATTTGAATTCATGAAGTTATAAAACCCTTTAGGATGTGTCACGTACACGTCCTTTGATGTATTCCTTTTAAGTAATCCAATTTTATCTTCATATGCCAAATCTCTTAGTCTATTTTAACTAAAATAACAAACTCAACAATTGGTAAAGGAATTTTTATCATGTCTAACAATTTGAACTTGATTTGAAGAAATTCAACCAATCTGTCCTTTTATGTTATCCATGTAGGTCTTGATCATAAGACTCTATTGCACCCTTTAGGTGTTGTTTTCAAGGTCCTACCCTGTTAGCTTACATGGATTCCATATAGCTTAGAAAAAGCTTCTAGTTAACTAGTTGGCTCATCCTATATGACCAACCCATCTAAATTGTTGGGTTCACAATCCTCCAATCTCAGATATGTTCTACTAGAAATATTTTGTTTTATATTACATTATGAACTTGAGATTCTCATTATTCCTCTTTGTTGACCTTGAACATTTGAAGTTTTACTTTTACTCCCACTGATTCTTTAAGAACTCAATTATCCTATCAACAAAAATTTTTTGTTACTAGATTGGGATAATAGTAATGTTCAACAATCATATTTTATGGATAAACCTTCTCAAGAAACTACTTCCTCAAGGTGGGTTTCAATCCCTCAACCGTATTGGGACATTTCCAAATCATATCATATATGACGTCCTACAAACCATTTATATGGTACATTATTTAGTGATATGTATATATTTGTGAATATATAAGAAGATTTAGATTAATTGATGATTATATTATGACTCATCATGGTATAATTCCTTCATTCTAACACATCATCATGTTCAGACATATTTTACTTGTGATACATTATCACAGTTCTTTCCTGAAGGTACTCAAGGTATTGATGAAAGGGTTTTTCAACATTTGGTCATATCAAAGTATCTTAATAATTTCATCAATGTCATACTTCATTTGTAATCTCCTTGAACACTTTCAAGAGATTAATGCTTTCATTTCATTTGGTACATATCACCATATTACTAGTAAATGAAAATGAAGTATTAGTTAATTATCTATAGCATTCATTCCATAAGATCATCATGCATCATTTGTATGAGGTCTAATGGAAGACTTATCCTCCCACTAGATCTAGTGAAGGATGTCATGTCATATTGTGTATAAATAAGACTTTGCATGTTTCCTTAGGTTCACTAACCAAGGGAATCTAGATCAACATCAATATGTAATCTAGGCATGCATTTCTTATGTTTACATACAAGATGACTAATGCTAATGATAATCTTGAGTTAACAATTATATTCCTTTTGTATAAACATTCATATTTGGATCATCTTGCATAACTATCGCAAGATGTTTTAGGGCTAATGACATGCAAGCTCATATCTTTGAAATAGAAGCACTAATAAATCTTTATTGATAATCATCCTTGTCCATACAAGATTCATAAATAAAATGTTTCTGTTCTAATGGCATAATGAAATAGTAGTTCTAATAACTCTATTGAATGCCCATTGGGATAAGATAAATTTAAATGTAGACTATGGCTTCCATGACACTTTCTCCTCCTCGTCCATCTTTGTCCTTCTATGAAGGCCTTTACTTCTTTTCAGATTTTGCACATTATTATGTCAGATCTCTATGTGGTATCACATACCAAATGAAGAAGTAATCAAATTTATCTTATATTGTTTATAACTGAAGTGGAGGTCTTAGTGCCATCCTTCTTCTTCTTTAGTTCCTCTAACCAAAGTGGGCAATTTCTTTTGCAATGTCTAGGCTGGTGACAATCACCTCTTTGTTTCTTTACACCACATTTTGCCTTGAGGTCTGAAGACTTGGGCTTCTGGATAGCTTTAGAACTCTTCTTAGCTTTGCCTTTGCCTTTAGACTTCCCCTTTATCTTGTTGATCATCATCACATACTTGGGCTTGCCTTTCTTCATTTGTGTCTCATTTGTTCTCAACATGACCAACAACTTTGTCAACAGCTTGTCAAAGTCATTCATGTTGTAGTTCACGACAAACTGACTATATGACTCTGGCAGTGACTGTAGAATCACGTCAATGGACAACTCTTGGCCCAAGGGGAATCCTAGTATAGCTAGGTTCTCCACATACCCAATGAGCTTGAGTACATGAGGACCTACTAGATCTCCTTATGCCTTGGTACATTTGAACAACGTCTTGGGGATATCATATCTCTCTTGTCTTGTCTGATCTTGATACATGATCCTATGCCAGCTCCTAATCCCCTAACACGGCCAGGATGCTCCTCCGTACTAAGAGAAACTGATAGTTCATCCATGCGGCCAGTTGGGATGAACTTTCCTTCCTTATATTCATAGTTAATAAAAATATTAAATCACAATATCAATTAGATATAAATAAATCTAAGTTTGTGGGAGTTACTCTTTACTTAGTTGGGATAAACCTACCATCTTTTGTGCCACCTCCTTAGTTTTAGGGTTGACAATTTCACCTACTCTATTCTTTCTAGCATCAATCCACTGCAAGTGTCGGGGTGGACACTCATCTTGAGTTGTACTAGACTCTTCTCCAGAAGAGAGTTGCTTCTCTTGTAGTTAGCAGTGGAAAGCATAACCACCGGGCCCCAAGCGATGGTCATGCACATTTTTGGCCCGTCTTTCCTTTTGGGCCTCGTGAATAGCCTGATCATTTAAAATGAGGTATTGCAATTTAGACTTGGCAAACATATATAAAAAGATTCACCTTCTTAATTGTATAAAATTAAAGATTCATACAATACATCACAATCTTTATTACCTGAAACTCTTCCAATTTCCTAGATACAACAAATATTTCCCTCACCTCAGGATCTATAAAAACATATATATATATATATATATATATATATATATATATGTTGCTTTCTTCTTTTATTTAGGATTATCTATAAATTCCCTTTTGAGATATGACTTAAAAGCCCTCCATCGTACACCACAATGTTGTAGCACTTTTTTCTTGTGATCTTTTTCATTTAGATGAAAAACACCCTATACATACAAAAGAAGCAATAATGTTGTCTTAAAAATGATATGTATTTCCAAGAAAACTAAATTAGAATCAATAAACAAAAAATATATTAAAATAATATCACTTCCACTCACAGATATATCTTTCCATAGGAGGTCTTTTAAGGCATTAGAAACATCATGCCAATTTTCTATATCTATTGCCACCTTACTACGCACGGTTGCCCCTACGTAATGCTTGAAAGCACTATCATGTTGCCCAATAGGTGCTCCTGTGACATCAAACTAGACTGCCAATTTCTCCCCTTTGGCCCCGAGCTCTTGCAGCCTACGCATTAGTGTGGGACCTTTACTTTTCTTAGCATCACCACTACCATCCTCATGGTGCTCATGCTCAGAATGTTCATCTTCACTTGCCATTTTAGAACATGCAAGTATACATGATAAAAGAAACATGAGTGATAATAAAAGCACAAGTGGTTGAATGATATATGATGTATATTTAAAAGATTACGTGCTTAAATTATAATAAAATAAATAATTCAAAGAATACATGCCTCTAGTATTGGTTGAGTTCTTAGTCAAGTAAAATTCCTTCAGCATGGTCTTGACGTTTATAGTATTCATCAGTGTTATCTTCAACATTTACACTTGGCAAACCAACTGAGAATGGGATAGAATCATCATACTTTTCGTAATATTCTTCTTCATTTATAGGATCTATAGTAAACTGTCTTTTTCCATGAAGAACGACAGACCAATTTTTATTTGTCGGGTCATCAATATAGAATACTTGTTTTGCTTGGTCTTCTATGATGAATGGCTCATCTTTCTCACCAATCTTTTCAAAATTCACCCATTTGAAACCCAATTCATCCACTAAAACTCCTCTTTTGTTGTCAACCCAATACACCTAAAGATAGGAACTCTAAAATTTGTATAGTCCAATTCCCATATGTCCTCAATGACGTCGTAATATGACATCTCAGCTTCGCGTGGTCTTTTATCTTTGGCACTAGCAAAATACAATGAACAAGCTTGAATAATGACCCCACTATTTTGGACAACACTACTTTCATCTTGACTCTTTGTGTAGTATGAAAATCCGTTTATGTCATAATATTCATATGACATGACATCCATTTTTGGTTTAAAGGCGAGCCATTTTATGTTCTCAATAACATTATTTGGTGATTCAGATAGTTGATTAAAGACTTTCTCTTCAAACCACCTAATAAATGTTCGATTATGCTCTCTTGCAAGCCACATTGAACTGGATTGCGGATGATTTCTCTTGATAAGATCATTATGTTCTGTGATGTAGCTACTAACTTCATCGATGTTGTGTAAAATATACAAATGTGCTTGTTCCCACAACTCACGATTGATTCCTTTCACTCATCCTCCCAGAGTTCCTTTGCCACAATAAGATTCAGTGTGATGGGAATTTTTTAGATCGCTAGAAGTTTCATTGCAATTCAAAAAATCATTGCAAAAGTCCATCACCTCCCTAGCCACATAACCCTCAATAATACTCCCTTCAGGATGATAACGATTCTAAACATCACCTTTAAAAACACTCATGTAGCGTTCAAATGGATACATCCAGTGTAAGAAAATTGGACCCAACATCTTCACCTCCCTTGTAATATGTACTAAAAGATGAACCATGATATCAAAAAATGGAGGAAAGTACATTTCAAGCTGACACATGGTAACAATTACATCTTTCTGTAATTTATCGAGAGTATCAGGATGTATCACTTTTTTGCATATTTCATTGAAGAAGAAACATAGTTTTGTGATTGCTAACCTTACATGCTTCAGCAATATAGATCGACTAGCCACAGGTAAAATTTGTTGCATTAAGGTGTGACAATTGTGAGATTTGAGACCTATCAACTTCAGATCCTTCTTTGATACCAATCTATGAATATTAGAAGAGTATCTTTGTGGAACCTTAATATTATACAAGCACTCACAGAAAGTCTTTTTCTCCTACTTTGACAAAGTGTAACAGGCTGGTGGTAAATATGTGCGGCGACCCCTGATCTCCACTGATAATTCTTTTCTTATATCCATTAATTCTAAATCTTTTCTAGATTTGATGGCATCTTTAGTCTTTCCTAGTATGTTCAATAGCGTACCAATGATGTTATCACAAACATTTTTTTCAACATGCATGATGTCAATGCAGTGTCTAATTGCCAAAGATCTCCTTTCACCCTATCATATACAAAATTTCCTGGTATAGGTTTAGGAGCACTTCGTTCCTCAGTTAACCCATTAAAGGTTTTGTGTTGCCTTCGATAAGGATGCACTGGTGGGAGAAATCTCCGATGACCAAGATATACGATTTTACCACCATGTTTTAGTCGGATTGAATCAATATTTTCCTCACAAATAGGACATGCTTTGTATCCTTTTATGCTATATCCAGACAAATTTCCATAAGCTGGAAAGTCATTAATTGTGCAAAACAACATAGCACGCAAAGTAAAGATCTCTTCATGTAAAGCATCATATGTCATAACACCTTCTTCCCATAGTTTCATTAGGTCATCAATTAGAGGTTGAAGGTAAACATCAATATCATTTCTAGGTTGCTTGGTCCCTAATATCAATATTGACAACATGACATACTTATTTTTCATACAAAACCAAGGAGGAAGATTGTATATAACAATCATAACAGGCCACGTGCTATGTTGGCTGCTTAATGTACCATAGGGATTCATTCCATCGGTACAGAGTCCAAGTCTTAAGTTTCTTGGTTCTTTACCAAATTGAGGGTATAATAAATCAATTTTCTTCCATTGTGGTGAATCAGATGCATGTCGTAGGATGCCATCATCATTGGACTTTAACTCCCCATGCCAAGACAAAATTTTCACATCTTCTATATTAGCAAATAAGCATTGAAATCGTGGTATTATTGGTAGATACCACATCACTTTGGTAGGAGAGCCATTTTTAGCCTTAGCTGAATTTGTGGTCTTATACCTTGACGCACCACATTTTGTACAATTTATGAAAAAACTATAGTTTCTGAAATAACACACAATCATTTCAACATGCATGAATCTTCTTAGCCTCCATTCCCATTGGGCACATTATTTTCTTTGCTTGATATGTTGAAATTAGAAGCTCATTGCCTTCAGGAAGAATTTCCTTTAACAAAGACAACAGTAAAGTGAAACTCTAATCACTATGATTTTGAGCTTTAAGAGTATATAATCGCATCGCAACACTCTGCCTCGTGAACTTAGTACAACCCTTATATAATGGTTTTTCAACATCATGGACAATGTTTGCAAATAAAGAAGGTGGATCAATGATATTGTCTCGACAACTACGTAGCATCTCATCAACCATATCATCCTGAATCGGGTCATCCTGAATCAGTTCATCATTGGCATTATCATCATTGTGATCTATATCTTCTATGCCACAACTATTAGTATCGACATTTTCTGATCCATAATTAAATTTCTCTCCTTGCCTATACCATTCATTATAAGCTTGTATGATCCCATTGCATATGACATGATTCTTAATTTCCTCAACAATATCAACTTTCAAATTGTTATCACAATTTCTACATGGACAATAGAACCTATATGTAGGTAGTTTCCTATGTTCCTCAGCAAATCTGATATATTCATCAAGACCTTTGACAAACTCTGGACTGCAACGGTTCTTGATAGACATCCAACTTCGATCCATTTTCTATATCACATTAAAATTAATTATAAAACTAAGAATTTAATATTGATACTATAAGTTGTAAGTTTTTATTGATAGGAAACTCATTACTTTTATACTTAAGTGTACCACCTATCCCATTTTTTAATATTTAATCTCATTAGTAATTGTATAATGTATGTTTAGTTTTCAAAAAAAATTCAGTAGCATTTTCCCTAAGTTCCCCAAGTACACCGATGTAAATGACAAATAACCACCCACATATGTACCTAGAGAATAAATGAGGAAATACTACTAAAATTTTCTTCAAAACTAAACATACAAATACACTTACATCCTAAGTGAGATTAAATATCTAAAAATAGTCCCATACTGGGGACTATCCAAAATTTACTCCTAATGAATAAATTTTGAATGGGTTTCTAAGTTAATATATAAATGTATTATTATCATATTTATGCATTGATGGTCTCATCTATAAACCCTTAAGTGTGAATCTGAAACTACACAATGTCTACCCTCATATTTCTAGAATGTATACAATGATTACATATGTGATTGATAATAAAATGTAGATATGAAAGAATACATATTTTTATTATTGGCTGGTTTACTAGTAAAATAAAATGAAAAAATAATGTAATTGACCTGAGCCGCCGAGATGAAAATGAGAAGACCGTGGGCAGTGGAAGGCGCGTGGGTGGTAAAGAGCAAGAGGATGACCACTGAGCACCGAATCTACTACAAGTAAGAGGATGATTCTCGTGAATGATATGGGTAAATCAGGAGTACTTCTATAGATAAACATTCATTATATGTACTGAATTGAATAATCAATTAGGTGCTCTTGATAAAAATAAATAGAATGGTGTAAGTTAAACATCATGCAGGCTTTTTTATAATAGATAACAGTAAATCAAAAGTTTGACCATTTCATATTACTTTTGGGTTGTTAGTTAGTCTTTGATCTACAAGGAAAATATTTTGTTAAAGTATACATCTATGCAAGAAGAAGTACAATACATGCATGGTCAATCACCTTCATGGTTGCACAATACTACGTGCAAGCACTCATTCGGGTCATAAAACCACAAATTGCCTGCCCAGTTCAGCAACTATGTGCCCACCCCGGCGCCTCCACGCCTAGCATCCCCCCCAACCAAAGGTCGTCACCCCAACCCATCCTAGTGTCGTCAACGACGACGTGTCCAACCCCTATATGACCTCACCAAGCAAGGCCTTCAGTGGCTCCCGACCCCGTAGTGGCGGCGGCCACTACAATGATTAGGTCAAAAGCAGAGAGCTTGAAATGGGAAATGAACTTACCAATGTGTTCAGAGTGGTGGTGGCGTCGACGGCCACGACGATGACTCTTCATTTGGTGGTGGTGGCAGCTTTGGAGTGGCGGCGGTGGCAGCTTTGTGTGGCGGCAACAAGTGAGCTTTGGAGTGGCGGCGATAAGAGCTTGGGTGTGGCAGCGGAAAGAGAGCTTGGAGAAACCTTGGCGGCGAAAGGGGTGTCCTCAGAGAGAGTGCTTGGAGAGACCTTGGCGGCGGCAGCAACTTTGGAGTGGCGGCGGCAAAGGCTTGGGGGTGGTGGCGGCTAGAGCTTTCCGTGGGGGGGCGTACTCTCTTCGTTTTGCTTCTCAGCTCACAGGAAAATGAACTGACCTGGGTTCAAAGCAAACAGCCGTGTTATAAGCGGACGATTTCTAAGGACGGTTAAGGAGGAAAACCGTCCCTAGAGGTTGGACTTCTAAGGACGGTTATTACAAAAAACAGTCCCTAAAGGTCAGACTTCTAAGGACGGTTATTACAAAAACTATCCCTAGAGGTCTCAGTCAAGAATTTTGTCGACCGAGAGGCCCTACAAGGTCAGTTAAAAGGAAAAAAAACTGATCTTAGAGGTACTTATAGACGTGCGAAGGCAAAATGGAGCCAATTTTTGTCTGGATTTAGTGCCTCTTGGGTTCCAAGGAGTCCAAAGTTGCAAAGAAAAACAATAAGAAACGAATAGATTAATTAAGTATTTCTTTATTAAGAAAGAAATTGAAAACAATGGTAAAAGGTGGAAAACAAGTGAAAAGAGGTATAATTGAGTTATCCTTGGAGGAATTTCGTATCCCAAGGATTCCTAACATTAAAAGGAATAGAAATGAGGAAAATAAAAGAGAAATAAAGAGAAATCCTCAATAAGAGATATTTTAATAAGAAATAAACAAGATAATGAAGAATAATGTATTTAGATGCATCTAGAAGGATAATGAGTATCCAATAAAAAGGATTTCAAAATAATAGATTTTCTTGGGATCCAAGGAGTCCAAATGAAGAAAGAGGAAAGAGAAAATACCAAAAACACAAATAAGAAGATAACATGATACCTAATTAATGAATTTCATGATATTGTTGAAGAAAGGGTATTTTCTACAAAAAGAAAATATAATTTCGTGTCTAATAAGTTAAAAGCCAAGAATAAAGAGAAATTGAAAGAGGATTTTCGAATTCCTAATGTCTAATAAATAAAGGAGATTAAAGAAATATGAGAGAGAGGAAGGAACTAGCTTTTCTGTGAAGGAATCACATTCCTTTTAGAAAGGGGCTTGTTTCCCTTTGTATAAATGTCTTGGGGCGTGGATACTCTCCCCTATATAAAGGGGTGGAGCCTCTGGATCGAGTTCCAGAGAAATCACACGTAACTCCCTCTCTCCCTTCTTCATCTTCTTTGTCCAAACCCTAACATGGTTGGTGCTTTCCCTGGAGCGAACAAAGGGTTGTGGAGTCGTCATGAGTGGAAGCAGGAAGCTTCATGATCACCCTGAACGTTAATCCATCGCCTCTGAGCTCACGACTCTCTCGCGATGTCTGCAGAGGACCTGCAGCATGGCCACGGGTCGCAGGCCCAGTTCTCCTATACCCGGCCATCCAGGTCACCGACCAAGGCATGGGTAGGCACGGGGGAGGATGCCGGAGGCTAGGGAGGCCTCCCTGGTGGTCGAAGAGGTCAGGAAGGAGGGGGGGGGGGAGAGCCGCTCCCTCGGCCGCTAGGGTGGCAGCCAACGGCTGGCATGAGGAGGAAGAAGGCAAAGACCGGTTGGACGGGTTTGCCCCTCCACGGGCTTAAGACCCAACTCACTTACCGAGGGTATGAACGACCATTTGTCATGTTTCCAAATCTGCAATAAACGTTGCATGGAAATAGACACGTGGCGCTCTCCGATTGGCCCAAGTAAGGTTTTCTTGCAAAATTCATATTTAAATATTGGTAGCTCTGATGGAAACGTTAAAATATGAAACTTTCTCATGAAAATACGAGGAATCCACTAAAAATATAATTGGTGCCTGATCATGCTTGCAATTCAAAAAGTATATTAAGATGCTATCTTTAATAGTTTAATCAATGAAAAACCCTAACCTTTGATGATTAACGAATTAGAAAGGGTTAAATGAGTGTTTAAAGTTGATATTAACCTGTTAATGATGAAAAGGAACATTAAGATCGAAAAAGATGAACTTTGCATATAATTAGTTTAATTTAGAGTTTATGTGCATAAATAGGCTTTACTGGGCCTTGAAACCCTAATGTTGGTAATTAGGATTACTAATGGATTAAATTATTTGATTTCATGTATAGAACTAAGTTTTCATGGTTATAATCTATTTTGAGCATTAAAGTTCCTAATTTGTGGATAAATACCCTAAATGTAGTAATTAGGGTTTTCTTATGAATAAAAGATAGAATTAATGGTAAATCGAGTTCATATGTGATTTGGACCATAATGAACTATAAATTGATGATAAATGCGTATAACGATCTTATCATGGATTAAAGGGATAAAAATAGTAGCTTTAATGTAAAAGAGGCTTAATGAGCTTAATTAATGGTTAATTATGCCTTTAATCCAAAATTAAGGATTAGATGTGGAAATAATTAGGGTTGGTGATCAATTGCATTAAATTAGGGTTTAAAATAGTAAAAGATGAAGGGAAACCCTAATTGCAATAGAAACCCTAAAAGTGAATTAGAAACCCTAGGAAGCGAGCTAGGTTTAATGGATCTTGATGACATGAATAATAAAAAGGGAATTACGTGGTTATTTCAGGATCTTGTTGAAAATGCTTGCTTGCTTGGATTCTTATTTGCATGGATATTTCTGTTCAAATCGTCAGATCAGGTATGTGGTTAATTATGAATAACCACCTTAGTTTCCCGAGGATTTTCCGGATGGTTAATCACATTGAATGCAAATTATCTATTTGGATGTTCATGCTTGCAAATCATAAAGTCACTATGATTATCACATTAAAAATAGAAGTATGTATTCTTGCACCTACATGCCACTCTGATGGATGATGCCAAAGGTCAGGCCCAGATGGGTAGACCAATGGACACCTTGAGTGGTGACCCCCGACACCAATCTCGGGAATGAGAAGGTGGCCTATGATATTGCATGACTAGTGGGCACCATGAGTGGTGACCCCAGACACCAAGCTTGGGATTAAGAAGGTGTCCTTAAGTCATTGGCAAAGGAAACCCTAAGGTGGGTATGCCAGGGTTAGGGCAAAAGCGGTGGAGAATGTCATAGTGAAAAGTGTAAATTGGCTTGTTAATTAACTTGATTGTGATAATTAGATTGTTATCCTTATGTGCAAACTTTTGGTTGTCCCCACATACCAGTACATTTCGATATATTGACCGACGTTTTGTTTGTCGGAGTTTTAGGTACAACCCTGAAAGGAACAAACGGTAAAATGACACATTGTGAAATTAAAACATAAAGTGCAAGGAGGATTAGATAAAGTAGAATCAAGATCTGGGTAAATAGATTTCCAAAGTTTTTCAAAGGTAAGTAAAGATTTAATTTTATACCCAAATTTCAGTTTAGTTAGTAGAATTTCATAATTATTATTGATTATTTGTCGAACCTTTGATCCTGTTAATTGGATAACGGCACCGACCTTTCGGTCTCCCTTAATTGGGGGTTACCGGGAGGTGGGGTCGTTACAGTTGGATTCTTAGTTCCTTCAATCACTAGTCAAGTGGAGACACACAATGAGGATGTGAATGAGTACTTCTGTACTGCATTCAAATATTTTGCTAGTGTGGGAAAGGAAATTATCCTAATTCCTTTTAACGTCAAGTAAGTATTATTATTCAATATAATTCTAATATTGACTAAATTTATAATTCTAATATTTGTTTTCAATATGCATTATACTCAGATCTAGACATTGGGAACTAGTGGCGGTTGTCCCAAAATTGATGACTTTCTATTATCTTTACCCAATGGGAATAACAACAAGGAGTCACAAACTAAAATTGCCAACTATGGAGTAAGCATAAATTTAGTTTCTACCATATCAATTGTTATGCTTCAACATGATATTTCTACTTAGAATTTCTATTTTGACAACTATAGTAATCAATTAATTGATAGGGATATAAAGGCTTTTCGTGAAGGTGGAGGAATAATACCCACAAAATTAAAGACATTGACTTTGAAAAATATCAAGGTAACTACTTTGACGACTTAGTCTTATATATGTACAACTCTTATAGTAATGTATATGCCAACTCTTATATGTCAACCCTTATAGTCTTATCTCAACTCCATTTATAGTAGTTTACTAACATTAAGTGTAATTCTTTATTTGTAGTGTCATATACAAAATAATGATTGGGCTTATGGCTACTATGTAATGAAATATATGCAAGCTATTGTCAAAGGAGCATCAAATGACTTTCATACTATAGATCAGGAATAACATCATTAATTTACAAGTGAAATGTACTCATTTTATAAAATATTAGCATGTGCATTTTCTATTGCAGATCTTTACAACTCAGCCTTACACACTTGATGAGTTAAATGAATTCTGAGAAGAGTGCTCAAAGGCTTTTCTTAATGAAGTGACTATAGCATTGGATTGAATGCATAGCTTCATTTATGTATGTAGTTTTGAAACTCTATCAAATTTACTTTTGTATCTGACAAAAATTTTAATATCATCTTAGACTTGCAATCTATCATTGTTGTTAGTATGTGCTATGTGTATGAATGTTAGTATGTGCTATGTCTCAACTGGATGAATCTATCTTAGACTTGCATGAATATTAGTATGTGTTATGTGTATGAGTATATCTCAACTGAATATGTGAATTATTGTTGTTATGAATGTGTGGTTTGGAGATTGATACATCAATTCAAAAAGGATTGGATATAAAAGCTAGCAAATGGCTTTGGAATGCATTTCTGGCTTGCATCATTGCATTTACAAGTCTATTTCTATTGCAAGGTTTTGAACTGTGTAAAGTAGGTTTCTATTCTCTGGGTTTTTGTTCTGAAGATTTTTGTTCTATAGAATTGTTTTTAAAAAAATGTGAATTCTAGGGTGAGTTATTTTAAAAAATAGACCTTAGAGACCTACTACGTCAATTTCCTTAAAATAATCGACCTAGTAACTTCAACACAAACTTATCAGGTACTCAATTCCCTATTGGGTCGGGTTTTTTTCCATTTAACTGACCTTGTAGGGCATCTCAGTCGACAAAATTCTCGATCGAGACAAAAATTGGCTCCAGTTTGCCTTCGTGCGTGTATAAGTACCTCTAGGGTCAGTTTTTTCCTTATAAACGACCTTTTAGGGCTTCTCAGTCGACAAAATTCTTGACCGAAACAAAAATTGGCTCCATTTTTCCTTTGTGCGTCTATAAGTACCTCTAGGGTCGGTTTTTTCCTTTTAACCGACCTTGTAGGGCCTCTCGATCGACAAAATTCTCGACTGAGACAAAAATTGGCTCCAGTTTGCCTTTATGCGTGTATAAGTACCTCTAGGGTTAGTTTTTCCTTGTAACCAACCTTGTAGGGAATCTCGGTCGACAAAATTCTTGACTGAGACAAAAATTGGCTCCAATTTGCCTTCGTGCATGTATAAGTACCTCTAGGTTTGGTTTTTTCCTTATAAACAACCTTGTAGGGCTTCTCGGTCAATAAAATTCTCGACCAAAACAAAAACTGGCTCTATTTTGCCTTCACACGTCTATAAGTACCTCTAGGGTCAGTTTTTTCCTTTTAACTGACCTTGTAGGGCCTCTCGGTCAACAAAATTCTCAACCGAGACAAAATTTGGCTCCAGTTTGCCTTCACGCGTGTATAAGTACCTCTAGGGTCAGTTTTTTCCTTATAACCGACCTTGTAGGGAATCTCAGTCGACAAAATTCTTGACTCAGACAAAAATTGGCTCCATTTTTCCTTTGCGCGTTTATAAGTACCTCTAGGGTCGGTTTTTTCAAATAAATGACCTAAGAGCTTTGCAAATTAAATCTCCAAGTAACCTTTTGGGTCGAATTTCTTCATATAATCGACCTTAGAGATCTCTAGGGTCAGGTTTTTTACATAACTGACCTTAGAGATGTTGGGATCAGCAGCTCATTTTTGTAGATCTCTAGGGTCAGTTTTTGTACCTCTCTAGGGTCAGTTTTTTTACCTCTCTAGGGTCGGCTTTTGTACCTCTCTAGGGTAAGTTTTTGTACCTTTCTAGGGTCGGTTTTTGTACCTCTCTTGGGTCAATTTTTGTACCTCTCTAAGGTCGATTTTCTTTGATTTAAATACTGACCCTATAGAGCAAATTCTCTAGCGACGACCACTTAGGCGTCGGTTAAAAAGTGATGCTAGAGGCTTAAAAAAATCGACGCTACATACCATTCTTGTACTAGTGTTTCTATTGTATTACATTGAATAAGAGAAACCTCAAGTTACATTAGAGGGGAGCAAACTTAGAAAAGAATTACTTTATATTAGGAAGAGGGAGGTAGAGGCTTAGTACAAAGACTAAGATAATCAAGAACCAAACCATCAAACCACACATAGAAATAGGGTTTAGGCCATAAACACAATACACATCCACCATCAAAACTGCTTTTAGGGCAACGTGTGTAAATTTCATATATATATATATATATATATATATATGAGTTTGGTATTGTGTGGTATTTTATTGGATATGCATATGAGAGTAGTTTAAATATTTGTATCATATGTAATAAATAAATGATAAAACCAAAATTTGATCATATCGATTATCCTAAAATATAGTAAATTGATGTGGATCTGATACCACTGTTGGGAAATACGGACACAGAGTATAGTAGTAGAAATAAAAAAAATTATCTATTTGTATTCCCATAATAGCAAGATCACATCAACTACTATGAAATAGGAAGGATGGTTTTAGTGAGGTATACCTTGTCCTGGAGTAAGTCTAATGACAAAACTCAATGCTTTGTAATTGTTGATAAGTTTTTCTTAGACGGTGGATGTGCAACTCCTGCTCTTCACCAAGAATAATGAACAAGCTAGCTTCTGCAGTGCTCCTATGGTCAAGTCAAAGACTGTAGGCTTCAGTTGTCCTCTTAGAAGCTCCAAAGGACTCCTGCCTCTAGAATAGTCCAAACAAACCAACTAGAACTCTTGTCATTCACCAAGAACATATAGGAAGGAGTTGTCCCTCCCGTTAGTGTACTAATCACCAACTTACTCTCCCACAATGACAACTATCAATTATTCTCTCCCTTTAGCTATCCCTCCCTATCGGGTAGGACTTACCTAGGATCTCTTGGTTACCACAACTAGAGAGGACAACAGTTGTGAAAGGAATTGATTCTCATTTGTCTGTGTTGTGTCTTGGGAAGCCTCGAGTACCCCTGCTTTTATACGCAAGGTTAGGGCCAGGGTTCCTAGTCTAATTGGGATCATGTGGGAGTGGAAGGGACCTGAATAACTTGAACTTTCATAACATGCAATAGCCAAAATGGCCATTTAGTACACCCATACAATCATCTAGTATGCAAGACAGTTGTATGGCACTGCCAAACAGCCATTTGGTAGTTTCCCAATCGCACATGAATTTGACAATTTAGATTCCAATTAATATACACATTAATTTTACTTGCTTTTCAAGTATATGCAATCAAAATTATTTAGGAAACAACTTGAACCTTTGTTCGGTCCCAACTGGGCCATCACACCCAAGCAAGATGCCCATCTCACTCACCCAGACAGTCTAGTTTGAGATGAGTCAATCGGTTCAATCATATTGAACCAGTAGGTTCAAGAGCAGAACTACACCAATTGAATTTAGATCATCTTGACCCCCAAACGGCCATCTCAACTTCTTGAGATGTCCATCTGGCTGCCCAAATAGCCATCTCACCCAGTGAGATGGTCATTTGGCAAATCTGGTTAGACAATCAAGCAATCCGTTCCATGAATTGAATACCTAAACACTTTAGTAATAAATCAAATTGCATTCAAGATCAAGCTCCTCTTCTAGATGAGTTCCTATGTTTGTGACCAATTGAAAGTTGGAGAGAAACTTCAGCCTACAATCTATGTAAGGTGTTGTAGTGATAATATAATTTCTTTGTCTTTGATAACCAGGATGAACTCGAGGAATGGAAGGTCATCCTCTCAACATTCAATCCATGTTTCTTGAACCAAGAGTAGACAATATGAGATAATGTGACCTCAATATCATATATTGATTCACATGTGCATGCACATGCATTTCTCATCTCTCTTATCAAGTGGCTAGGATATCATACTCCAGTAGGAGGGACAACTCCCATATCTATCACCCATAGTCTATCCCCATGTGTCAAAGTCACCCAATCAACAATTCATGTTTTAGGACTGTGTTCAATGATTTCAAAGTGTACCCAATGACATGTGATGAGTGTAGTGATTTTAGGTCTAAGAATCACAATCACCACCTTATTATGAGAGATGATTGTGACCACAAAACCATGTGTCACTCTCATGGTGGGTTTGTCTGATACATTGTTCCCTAACAAGTAGTCGTGTGCTTGGTTTGATATTGCCATATCATGACTAATGAGATTTAATCATCAACCAGCTCACACTATGATCTTATGTGTTATTATCATTTATCAACCTTCAACAATAACAACCGATCAGGGACATAATGAGAATATGTATATGTACTCTTAACATCTGAATGATCTCATTCACAAGGATAGTAACTTGACAATTGTAAAGATATAGTCTCTACTTAAAACTCATGGCAAACAAAAACACCAATGTGAAGCAGTAGAATTTTAAACTTTGACTGTATTCAATTGTATAAAGAGTACATTGCAAAATTCCCAAAAGAGTGTACAAATTTATACACAAAAATAGGATCTAGTTAGAGGAAGACTCAAACCAAATCAATATTGTCTCCAAGGAAAAACAACTTAATATATAGGAAGTTATGTCCAAGATACAAGGTTGAACTCTTTAATCCCTATCCTTAGGCAAGGTCACCAAGCTTCATCTGTACACTCTGATCCTATACCTGGGTGGTTGGGATCACCCAACAAGAGAGATATATAAGTATGTGTTAATCAAAAGGATAAGGAACATAATAAGGCACAACATTGCATAATAAAAGATTTCACTATATTAAGAGATTTCAAGAGTATGAGGCAAGTAATCAAATAAGAAATAGAAACTGCCATAGTTCAATCCACAACAATAATCAACATAGCATGAATATATAATGACACAAAATCATACTAATCCAGGGTGAGGAACCTACTAGACCTACACCAAGAGGAGAGGGGAAATTCACATCCCAAACCTCAAATATATATAATGTGGCAGGGGGACTAAAACTCCAGTGCCTATATAATGTGGCAGGGGGACTAAAACCCCAGTGTCTGGCAGGAGGACTAAAACCTTAGTGCCCTATGGGTGGTTTGTACTCATGTACACAAAATTGTCATTTGGCCAAAAATACATCATGCTTAATAGTTCACTGGGAAGTAGTGAAAGTATAAATTGCATCATAGTAAATGGGGAATAAAACCCATGAAGTAAATTACAAAAAGAGCCAACATTGGCAACAGAGATTCAAATAAATAAAAGAGCCAAATAAAGGAAAAAGATATAGATTCCAAGGATACAAATTGCCTCATTAGGAATTTAGGGTTTGGGTAAAAGCCCTACCGAAGGATAGGTTAATTGAACATTCACATTCATCATTCATTCATAAATAGACTTCACATACACAAATAGGTTTCACATACATAAATAGGGGTCACATACATAAATAGGGTCCACATACCTTATTGAAGATTCACATAACCATCATTATCACCAATTAGATTGTATCCACATCCATTAACCCTATTTACAAATATACACATGAATTAGTATTTATTAAGCATAGAGTATAAAGGAAAAACCCATTTTAGAACTTATTCAAAAATCACTGATTTAGGACTCAAAACTAGGACCAAAATCTCACTTAAGTTTCATTGATTAGGAAAACATATTTTATTACTCAATTTGGAGTTGAAATGAATTAATTATCATTTTTAGAACATTTTATATGATCAAAATAACATCCAAAGCAAACATTGAAAAAGGAAATAGAATCATGACTCCAAAACCATAAATTCGGGTTCTACATGAAAAATCCTTTCCATCGACTATTTATTTGTGTTTTTCTTACCATGGATCGATTTACTATGAATTAAGTAAAATCGGCCAATCAGAATGCAAGAAAACCATAGTGTGACAGTCATTTAAATGAAAATGTAAATCGATGTAAATAGTAGGTGAAATGACCAAACTACCCATGGTCGGTAAATTGATTTCATTAGTTGCAAGGGTAGCTAGGTCATTTGAACATATTGTTGTTCACGGCAGAGAGAAAGAACAAGGGTGAAAAGTCAATAATGCCCATGCTCGATCAATTGACTAATCGAAGGGGCATGGACTCCCTTGTCATGTCAGTATTGGGTTTCTTCCTCCCCAACCATGGCAAAGAGTAGTTCTCTAGGAGTTGATTCCTCGAGCCAAGTCAAGATCTGAGGGCGTTCTGACCCAGGGAACAATCCTAACATCTTCGTCACACACCCACGATGACATCGAGCCAAGAAAATGAAGGTTCTGTGTAGGCAACACTGGAAGCTATAGTGAAAAGCAAGTTGGGGCGAGGTTGACTGACCTTTTTTCACGCTCGGGGGAGCACCAGAACACGACGAAAACTAAGCATCAGTGGAGGTTTTATAGTGGCTATAGGATACCATGGTTGGGGACTTCACGAGGCCAAAGAAGACCAGTAAGGCACAAAGTGGAGGTCGACGAAGCTCACTGTTAACCCAATTGAACCCGCGGTGGAGCCTAAAGCTAAGGCGAGATCACCGTCATCGGGAATGGAGAGTGAGGAGGTTGGGGTGATGCAGGGTGAGAGAGGAGAAATTAGAGGAGGAGGAAGAAGGGATGAAGGCTGAGGAAGCTTTAGATGCCCTTAAATAGGCATGGGGAGGTCTCTAACCCTCACTGCTATTTTTCAGTTGAGATGATGAAGAGCCCCAAGTTGGGCATTTCATGGTCAGGGTGAGGTAGACAAAGAGGTGAGGCTCGTTGGAACCGGCGTGAAGAGGCAGACTCGATGGAGGAGAAATTGCATTAAATGGTGGGGAATAGAGGGAGAACGAGTAGTGTGAGTTGAGGAGTCGGCGCCTTTTGCGCAGCCTGAGGTTAAAGACGGCTCGCCAGCCGTTGGATTAAGGGATCGTTTAATTAGGGCCGTCAGATCAACTCAAAAGAATAGAGAGCTGATGGATCTTCTGGTTGGGTGAATGTGATAGAGAAATCGAGGTGAACTATAGTGTGACACATCGATTTAAATGATAACGATTGATATTCTATAGTTACACTATACTAAAACTTGAAAAATCCATTTGGAAGGTCAAATAAAGTCCAAAAGCCAACAAATTTGAATCATAGGTTAATTACGACTCCTAGAACAATGCTATGCCTTTAGTTTCTCATTTTATACACATTTTGGCCCTTAAATTCTATATTGACTATTAATGCATATTTTAATGTATAAAATGAATGAATCTCTTAGTGACATAAGTTAGTGAAATTTGAGACATATCAACATTAAGAGTCATATCTTAGCATAATATTATATTTTCATGTATTAATATCATTTTTGAGGAGAGAGAAAGAGAAGGGTTAATTACTCTCATATATTAACTCAAATAAACATTATTAATCATATCTTCATCCAAAAAGAGATAAAAGCTCTAAATTAGCATTATCCACTTATATTCTCTCATTAAAGGTCAATTTGTATAATTAGTCCCCAATTATCACATTAATTGGAACATTTGTGTAAAAACCCATGAATGTGGTAAAATATAGTTTTCATCATCAAACTTGGCTCAATTTCAATATTGAGGTCAAAGAAGACTCAAAAGGATGGGAAATTTATGAAAAAGGTCCAAAATGAATAGAAAGCAAATAAAAGCTTGAAAATGGGTAAATTGCAAAGAGGACCCTGAGTTTTGTTTGTTACAACAACATACGTCATTGAGTAATATAATTCTCTAGACAATCAATCTATATCCTCATTATCTCATAGCTGAGCGAAACATATGAATTGGAAGCTTATCTTTATATATGTTATTATTAATCAAATCCTTTATGGTAGTTATGCCATTTCAATCATTATATGATTGGCTCTACGAGCATACCTTACCAATAGCAACCATCACTTTTCTTCCTAGCTGCATCATGAGTAGGAAACAATGACCCCAGCACCCCTGCAAGCAATGCAACACCCTACCATCCTCTCAGAGGTGACTTACAATCACCATCTTCAAGCCTCTCTAGCCACAGAAACCTACTATTGCATCTGCCTCACAATCATTAATTCACTCTTGTCGACAACCTAGATCTTGACCCCCTCTGCTCCTCCATCCTTAATGCATGGGCACATCATCAATCAGCCTGCAACTGCCACAAAATCTAAAAACTCCATGATACCATTGACCAATGAGGATGGACTAAATATACAGACCACCCACAATGCCTTCAGTGATGAGGAATGACTGAATATACAAATCACGCCCCAACATACAACCCCTTACATCCTACTATGATCACTTACAAATCAAACCTTGACGGCTAGTGTAAAGACCTACAGAAGGAACACCCTACGCTAGCCAGATGTGGCATTGATCCATAGGTCAATGAACCTAATCATCCATTTATGCCATTACTAGTACAGGAAATCCCCATCTAGCAACATCTTTTATTGACGATGATGGCCTTCTTCAAACCCTGCCACCTATAACTCTTACATCTCAGAGATGAAGGCTCAAAATCCATTAACTTTCAAATCCAACATCTAGCTAAATCCCTCCTTGCATGAGATACCAACACCCCCATTCACCTGGTAGAACCTCTTCCCTTGACGTTGAGGCCTATAAAAGATTTGTGCAATCTCAAGGAAATCAACTTGCTCGATACCCTCTTTCATGACCAAATCATTGGGTGTCCTCAGGTCATGCTAACAACCCTTATGACTCCTCAAAACTTGAACACCATTGAGACATTGCCATCTCTTATGTAAGCCCTACCATCATTTGAAGGGCAAGAAGAGCCCACCTCCACTTGGGGATTCCCCAATGGAAACTAGCAAGGGTTGATCGAAGTACATGGAGATGATGCAAAACCAAGAACTACCTCGACCATAAGGTAAACTAGCTCCCCCCCCATTTTTATTCATATTGGAAATATAAACAATAAAAAGAGACACAAGAACAAATTTAGGTTACATAACCAACAATTGATTAGCTACTAATTTCTCCCAGCCCTCTAACCCAATATTCCATATAGTGTATGCATACACCAATATACAAGAAGTCAATAATCTCAATATACATGTCTATGCAACTTATAACCAAAGAAATTAAACATTCAAACATGATTATGAGGATGATAATTATGTTTATTTTATAAAACCTTAATTGTATTGATGTCTTAGGATAATCGACCTTCCATCCCTAGATGTGCTATGTTGGCCTATGTACATGTATCTTAGTATAATAAGTCATGAATTTCATAAATGTCTAAGTATCCTATGTTTATTATAAACCATATCCCTTTTTATAGTCTCAAAATTCTAGAAATAAATATTGGAATATATTTGAAAACAAATGTTGACTTGTTAAGTGTTTTGACCTATTATAAATACATATGAATATGTCAAAGAAATCAATGTAGATTGTCCTATTTAAATGAGTCGATATACAAGAGAGAGAATGTTATATTTAAAAACTCTAGATTGGAAATAATATATTTATAATGGAATGATGATGTTATACTTAATTATGAGACCTTGATCATATACACATAATCTAGCTAAAATTCACTAAGGACTAGAATGAGAGACCAAAGGTTTGAACTCCTAAATGAAAACCTTAGCCACCAATAAAACACTAATAGAATGAAATTTAAAAAACACATGATTCTAAGACATATAGTGACAAATATCCTCTATATTTGTAGATTTCTCTCTTTTCATAAAGTCTTGGAGCTCAATACTTGAGATTTGGGTTTTGCATGTTGTTGATCCAAAGGTACGGAATTTCTATTTCTATTTGAAAAGTTATTTCCCTTGATGATTGCATGCATGACTAGATAGGTTGGTCGTCTGAAAATTGATTTTGTACCTTAGCCTACCTCTTTGAAAGGATACCAACACTTATTCCTAGAAAATAGTAGCACAATGTTTAAACATAAAAAAGGGCAGGTTAGTGCCCCTAGTTTAGTGGAATTACGCTTCCATGCCTCTATGCAAAGTTAAAGGACATAGGGTCCCTTAGTATACTGGGATCAGTTGGTGTGTTGTCATTCTATATATAAGATAAGACATGGCTTCCCCAACAACTAGACATTGACATGTGTTAACTACTAAAAATTGAATGACTAGTTCCAAAAATTAGATATTGAATCTTTTGAAAATTGAAAACACATTGATACCTTTTGATACTTTCCTATATTATCCATTACCTTATATTTACTCATATTAATTGCTTATAGATAGTTTCATAATGTTTAGTTTTCCAAATACTAATTTTTTACCAGTTTGGTGACCTCAGTTTCCCTTATTGGAGCCCATGTGTGGTTTTGTTCCCTCTGGAAACTCATGGGTAGGTGACTAGAGAAGATGTATAAGAGACTGCATGAGATATCCCTCTGTTAGAAGATGAAGATTAGATTACTAAGTTTTAACATTTAGTGTATATGTATAATTTAAAAAAAAGCATCATGCACTCGAGAAAATTGTATGAATGAAAGGATTTTTTATATTTTCTAATGCAAATCTTATAATTATTTGATTTTAGAGATTGAGTCTTTACAACATGGTATCAGAGCCTATAAATAGTTGGCACTCATGCATGTATCAAGGAACTTAGGTTCAGAACACAAATGCAATAGTTAGAAATTAGAGAGAGAAAAATTGGTCACAATAAGCCCTAGTATCATTGGATCAATTGTTAGGACATACATAGACTCACAAATAGGATACACTAAGATTTTATGATGTGAGTAATGTACCTTGATTTAGAAATTCATGAAACATATCTAGCCCAACTACTATATTTTGAAGTCCCTATGAATAGATTGATATGGATATATTATTGAGGAATAACTTATTAAGGCACATGTATATAGATCTAGAATATGACCCTTGGAGCATCTAATCACTACTATAGGTAAAAAAATGGTTAGAGTGCTCTAGTTTGGTAACCACAAATAGTTTCCAAAAAAAAGAGACACACAATAAGTAAATATCTAGCATATACTCTAAATGGTAGGTTCCATGTCCAATAATGTTTGATAACTTTCATTTGGTATCCTAAAAATATATGTAAGAGTGATGTAACATAGATATTTTACTCCAAGATTCATTAATAGTCCATCACCATGTAAGTGGGATAAGATAACGTGTCTAAGGAAGAATGTTTAGGGAAGGTTCTGGCATAATTACTCCCAATCCACTTAGGTGGTGGCTTTCCTCACTTTACATACTGACTTCATCAACATGATGTCTCCTACTTGGGGGAAATCCTAATCTTGAATTTAGTCACTAGCCAGATTTAAGAAAATGTGTGTATGTTTAATAACTTCCAATAGTGAGGAAATAAATGATAATATGTTAGGACTTAGATGAAAAAGAAATGACGTTTAAGATCGTATCCCAATCCATAATAAGAAAACTAAAATTTTAAAATGTGATAAAGAAAATAGTTCCTCTATATTTTTGGGACTCCCAGTTTTGAGATACATAATACTTTGGGTGATTTGTACTAAACATTATATGGATATAAAACCGTACCACTAGAAAATGGAATGAGAAATAAAAATTAAGTATATTTAAATTTTTGATCCAATTAAACCTCACATGATAATTAGCAACAACAATATTGAGTAAATTTTGATAAAATTTTAAGCTTGGCTATGATAAAAAAAATTACCTAATAATTTGTGGCTTAACACAAAATCATGATATTCGTAATTTATATTCTCAACCTAGAAATTTATACATGACCCTATAGGAATTATATAGACCAAGCATCATTAGGGGCTCAGATGACTTTTTATGTTTCCTAGGAATCTATATTCCTGAACGTGTCAAGTAGTTGGGATGATGGAGCAGTAGTAATTAAAGTGTAGATATGAGGTGATTGTGACTCGATTCTCTAATTGATTTCAGCTTTTTTTTTTGCACCGAAAACTTTTTCCCTTGAGAAATTATTCTCTTTATAATATTATATGTATAAAAGAAAAAAAAAGATTTTATCGATGATTTCTTGAGCTAAGTCACAATCAAGGAGGTATGAGAAAACCCTAGTAGAGATCCAGTTAAAACATGAGTTTGGTCTACATTGTAGTTGACATGTCTATTTAGTTTTTGTAGTTGAATCCTTTAAGGAGTGGAGAGTGGCACCTGAGTAAGCCAATTTCGGGGACGAAATCCACTTTAAGGGGTGGAGAATTGTAACATATTGAAATTTGGGTATTAAACCTATTTTGAGATGTTATCATAATTACTCCTAAATTTGACTTTAATTACAATCAAATCCTTCCTTCCAACTCATATATGATCATTTTTATTGATTATAATGTTGCTTGAGGTAAATTAGCCTACTTTTGATTTCCTTATGTCCAAATGACTTCATGAGAAATATTTATAAATCAATCCCTCAACTTGGCTTCATACATTAATTCTTAGATATCCCTATTTGGCCTCTCATTCATGGAGTAATCTCCATTTTCATACTAATGTCTTAGAACCAATGGAAAATACCAACTATATATAAAAATAATGCATTGTTAATTTCATTGTGATGATAACCCAATTATTCAAAACTAAAGACATAACTACAGGTGTTGGCACTTTTATTACACTACTAGAAGTTAAAGAAAAGGTCAAACTTCTTAATGCAATTGGATGTCTAATTTGGGAGTTATGAGATTTATAAATATATTTAAAATGGAAAGGTCATAACCTCTATTGGGGTTAATGTAGACTCCTTCTCCCTGTAATGTTGACAAAGTTGGTAGTTACGTATGAAGATGGGATTACACAACCTGACTCTTTGGTCATCACACAGTCAATTAGCCTCTTGATAAAGAACAAAAACCTCAATGATGGTGGTAAACCTCAAATCTTCCTTCGCCTACTTGAAGAAAATAGCAGAACGGTCGTTCCAGAATCAAATCACAGCCTAATCAGTTCTTTTCTTCTCCACCTATATCAATCTTGCTCTCATGCTCCCTTGTCTCGAGAAACCCTAGCCGCTCAGCAAATCCCATCATCAACACCTGTCTCTAGACCATAGTCGTGCTCACCATACTTGATTTTGAGTCTACAAATGAAGAGCCCGACCCAAAACAAGAGGTAGTTGCCACTGCCAAGCTTTAGATCTTGCACCCATCATGTTTTCAGACCTTACAACTGTCGCTTTTCTTCCTATCTATATTACGAGTAGGAAACAATGATCCCAGCACCCCTACAAGCACTGTGACACCCTACCATCCTCTTAGAGGTGACTTGCAATCATGATTTTCAAGCCTCGCTAGCCATAGAAACCTATTGTTGCATCTGCCTCAGAATCGTTGAGTTCACTCTCATCGACAACCTAGACCCTGACCCCCTCTGCTCCTCCATCCTTGATGCATGGGCGCACCCGTGATCAGTCTACAACTGTCCCAAAATCTACAAACTCTATGATACCATTGGTCGACGAGGATGGACTGAATATACAGGCCACCCAAAATGCCATCAGTGATGAGGACTAACTGAATATACAGATCACGTCCCAGCATACAACCCCTTGCATCCTATTGTAATCGCCATCTATAAAACACTAATAGAATGAAATTTAAACAACACAAAACTCCAAGTCATATGATTGTAGATCTCTCGTTTACATAAATTCTCAGAGATCAATACTTGAGATTTGGGATTTGCATGTTGTTGATCCAAAGGTACCCAATTTCTATTTCTATTTGGAAAGTTATTTCCCTTGTTGATTGCATGCATGACTAGATAGGTTGGTTGGCCAAAAATTTATTTTGTACCTTATCCTACCTCTTTGAAAGGCCACCAACACTTATTCTTGGAAAATAGTAGCACAATCTTTAAACTTCAAAATAGGTTTGGTTAGTGCCCCTAGTTTAGTGGAATTATGCTTTCATGCCTCTGCACAGAGTTAAAGGACTTCGAGTACCTCAATATATTGGGAATTTCAATTTGTGTATTGTGTTCTCTATAGGAGAGAACACATGGCTTCCCCAACAACTAGACATTGACATGTACTAACTATTTAAAATTGAATAACTAGTTCAAAAAATTATATATTGAATATTTTGAAATTTGAAAACACATTACTACCTTTTGATACTTTCCTATATTATTCATTCCTTTTCATTTAATCATATTAATTCCTTATATATAGATTTGTATCATTTTGTTTTATAAATACTAATTTTGTACCAGCTTTTCTTACCTAATTTCCCCTTATTGGGGCCCATATGTGGTTTTGTTCCCTTTGGGAGCTCATGGGTAGGTGACCAGAGAAGACATAGAATAAACTACACAAGGTAGCCCTCTGTTATAAGATGAAGATTAGATTACTAAGTTTTAACATTCAGTGTATATGACATCATGTACATGGAAAAATTCTATGAATGAAAGGATTGTTTATACTTTCTGATGCAAATTTTGTAATTATTTAATCGTAAAGATTGAGTATTTACATTCTCACATGATGAATGAATTGATGGCTATACTTGGTGTCTGAATCAATGGATTCTCTTAGTGTAGAAATTGATGGTTTTAATTATTGAATGAAACAATGGTATTAGTGTCTGAACTAATATGAATCGATTATTTTTGCTAAACATAAACCAATGGGTATGCTAAGTATATGAATTGATGGTTTCTGCTAAGTCCCTGAATGAAGCAATGGCTTATGTTAAGTCCACTTCATGGATGACAATGGACTAGTACCCTATGATGTTACGGTAATGAATATGTTTCATACATTTTATATCTCCTGGAGTTGTTATGTACCACTAATTTTTCATAGGAGTAACATAGGTGTTTGTATGTAACTTGATTGGTGCAGTCTGGAAACACTCAAATGGCTTAATTAATCAAGTGAAACTCTAATCATATAGTGCATGTGTTGTGGAACTATTCCAGTGTCATGACTTGTTGGATAGTAAACTGAGTATTCCAGAAGTGGAACTCAGAGTCCTATAGTGTTGAGTATATGTGGGTGCAAAGAGGGTATATCCTTCTCATCCTGATCCCAGGATTTTGGAGAGTGATTGAGGTTGTATCTCTAATATATACATGTGATTGAGGATGGTTGTGGTCATACCTCAGATTTTAGGGTTTATGCCCTAGTTTCTGGTGATGTAGCCTATGTATCCAGGAAGGACTAGGCTGATTGTAGTTGGACTATTATGTCACTACGACAAACTCGTACTGACCGAGGGGAAGAGATCCTAGGATTTAGTTCTCCTAGACCTTGTATGTGGCTAATTGCAACTTTACATTGGTCAACTGGTAGGTTGAGTGGTATGCCTCAAACTACCATAATTCAGTCATATAGCATATCTATTAGGGTCATTCGAAAACTCACATTGGATGATAACCCTTGCTTTATCTCTTTTAATATTTAGATGATGTATAGTGCAGTAAGAGAAATAATTATACTTATGGTGTTAGCTCTGATTGATCCTTTATAAAATGTGTTAATCTTTCAATTCTATAATATTTTCTACTTTATCTATTTAATTAAATAATCTTTTGTAAGACATAGACTTTGTTGAGAGTTATATCTCTCACTGGGACATGGGTTTCACCTCACGTGTCAGCACATCTTTTTAGGCAATCATCACTAGTGCCTTCAGACCCATGGTAGTGAGGAGGAGAAGTTTGGAGACCTATAGAAGAAGAAGGTTGGCTAGTTGTTTATTGTGTCCTAGATTCATCCCTATACTCTCAGGTCTGGGTGGAGAAGTTTTGTAGATGATGTACATTGACTCAAAACTTTGGTAGTGTACTAATGTGTGTACATGATGTAAATATTTGGATAATATCTTTTGCATACAGGTTGTGACTGAGGCCACAAAACATTTGTAAAGATAACTAATATGGTTGTATATGTTTGCAAGAGGTTGGATCTCTGTGTAAATATTCTTCGACATGTTTAAGAAGTTTAATTCGGCTGTAAATATGTGCCTCTTTAGTAATGTGATTAAACACTGATAGATCACATTTTGGTTTTGAGTAATCTCATTTACCGGGATGGGGTGCCATAGGATATAATGAGTTGAGAGTTAAATAATAGGTCTTTTTATATATGCCATTATGATTTTGCATAGACAAAAAAATTCAAATCCAACATTATATCTTTATAGTTGCAAATTTATATATAAAAAAATTAAGCTATAAAACTGTATCCAAATCCATAATAAGATAATTAAATAGTAATATGTGATAAATATTGGACCTTTACATTTTAAAATTCCCACTTTTTAGAGATATATAAAACTTTGGATAATTTATGTTGAACTAATCATTATATTGATGTAAAACCGTACCCAACTGAAAATGAAGAAATAAGAATAAGTATATATATATATATATATATTCTTGACCTGATAAAATGTCATATGAAGATTAGTGAAAGTAATATTGAGTAAAATTTGACAAATTTTTAAGCTTGGCTATGATAACATAGTGGTGTAACACATATTTTTATTATTCATAATTTATATTCTTAAACTAAAAATGTGTACATGATCCTAGAGGAATTATATGGACCAGGCATCACTAAGTGCTCAAGTGACTCTTTATGTTTCATATAAATTTACATTCCCAAAATATGTCAGGAAGTTAGGATGATGGAGTAATAATAATTAGAATGAAGACATGAGGTGATTGTGACTTGGTTCTCACATTAATTTTGGCCATTTTTTAGTTTTGCACTGAAAATTTTTCCCTTCAAGAAATTATTTTCCTTATAATACTATATGTACAAAGAAAAATGATTTCTTGGACATTTATTGATGATTTCTTGAGAAAAACTTGGAGGATAAACCTAGAGTTGTTGAAGGATACTATATTGTAGTTGACATGCCTATTTAGATTGATACTTGATCATTTGAAGGGGTAACTAGACAAGGGGTATATCGATCTCGAGGTTAAAATATTATTTAAGGGTTGGAGACTTGTAACATATTAGATTTGGGTACTAAATATATTCTCAGCTATAATCCATGATTCTCTTGAAATCTGAGCCCATTCACAAATTTTTCTCTCCTCTAAATCTCATTTGATTATTTTGGTCGATTATCAGGTTCTTGGATATTATATTTTCTACTCTTGAAATTATTGTGTATAGATGAGTTCCTCAGAAACATTTACAAATTAGTCCCTCAAGATTTACTCCATGAACCAATTTTATATCAAGTAATGCAATTTGGTCAATTGTGCAAATATAACTTGATTTGACCATGTTAAGAGTGGTCTTGAGTTTATAAAAAATAAATATGTAACTAATGTAAACTAATATTTTTAATTATAGATATGAATATTGGAGGGATTAATGAGAGAAATTATTTTTCTAAATGGGATCTTTAAGGTGGAGAACTAATATCATTGATAATATTTATGGAGAAAATAAAACATATGGGGAAACTTCCATAATAACAAAACCTTTTAGACTAGGAGTTATATTGTGTCACTACTATGATTTATACATTGTCTCTTTGAGCGGAAGTGTCACCCCTTCTCAATCATGTACTGCAACTTGCGAGTACAAGGAAAGATGACCCCATCTATAGGTCATCCCCTCCATTGAATTAGCAATGCAAACTAGAAGTGGGGGTACTTTGTGAGGATTTAATACCTATGTTACTACAACCCCACCTCCCTCTACCCTCAAGAACTCTGCAAAAGCCTAGAATTACTTCTCCCTCTCTCTATAAGAATGTTCCCACCACATTCTTCACCAACATGAACAACGACATGTAGAAGGCCACCATATCCACAAAAGTGAATTTGCAACATAACAAATGTAGATCTGTAACAACACCATTACGGACACCTTTATCCTTGATTCCTATCAACCATGGACCAACATACTGAGTAGGAAGCAATGAAACCATCAACAATCAAATGCCTTGTCAAACTAATCAGATTTGCAACAAGGAATTTGCAGACCTACAGTCCCTATGCGCCTTGCTTGACCACCGCAGTTGGCTGGCCAGCATTGCCACCTACAACACCACCTCTCTGAAAATCCCTCATAATTCCTATAGGGAAAGGACAACTTGGGCTACCACCAACTGTAGTATCTCACCAACTGCTTCTCTAGCAAATGTTGTTCCAACGAGCACTAATAGAACATCTTGAGCCTTGACTGATCCACAACCCTAGTATCCACAATGAAGATATTCACTTGTTCGGCCCAATGAAACATAGCAAATCATCTCCCCACTTGGCCTTTAACCTTGCTACCTCCTCCCATTGAACCCCAACTACAATTAATAAAACATCCTCAAGCTGTCGCTTCAATTAAGATGATTCAAGAGGTGGCATAATAGGAAGAATGATGACTAGGAGCCCTTGAAGTAGATTTCTCTCATGAAGCCCTCTCTCTAGACTCCTTCTTGACTTAAGGCTTAACTTTAGCAAACTGACAACTGCACATCAGGTCACGAAGTTGTTGTTTACCCACAAAGAAGACCAACACCTAAAAAGATCACAGTCTTGTTCCAGGGAATCTAATAGTTAGTAAAATACCCCATGGTATTAAGGATGCTCAATCAAGAATGGTTCAGTAGATCCCAGGTTCAGCAAGTAGTCTCTCCCTCTCATATAATAATCATTTTCAAGATACCTTGGATTGGTTATAGAAAATAAATGAATAGAAATAGCAAAAATTATAATAGATTGTTTTATTTAGTATAAAACCCCTATACATATTATATTTATGAATCAATGTGTTAATAGTGGTATATGGAAATCATGTTAAACATATGTATACAACACTTTAATTTTTAGGCCCTGATTTCAAAGATTTAATTATCATGTTTATTGATAAAGGTAATTTTGATAATACATATTATGGCATTAATCTTACAAATGAGTATACTAGATGTAGGATAATCTATTGATCAATTATTAAGTCTATATATAAACGTAATTTTGATAATTGTCAATTTATGTATCAATGTTATCATGTTATTAAATAGAAGGATATGGAAAATTAACAGTACTCATTAAACTTCTACTAACGTTAATATTTTTATGCATTAGAACCCTATAATAGCTAGAGATGATATCAATTTAAAAAGTATTTTAATATAAAATCAACCTACTTTGATTAAGATGAAAGTTAAGTGATAAAATATAAAAGAGAAACATGTTTGATTATGGGTAACCCTATACATGGAAATGCAATACATGTTCCATTATGATATTCTTATATTAATAATTAAGACCTCATAAGAGTGTATAACTAGTATGCATTGAACTTTGTATGATTTAAACCCTAGATAGTCCTAGTAAGGGTATCTTGGCAAAAGCAACACCTTCAAGCATAATAAAAAAATAGAATTATAAATTAATCTAGAGGAATTGTAATATAACCATCGAGTATATAATAATGGTTGTAGATAACCTAACTACAAACCTTATATATGTGGATAATGGAAAATTGAAATAATAGTCCCAGATGAAAAACCCTAATAACATTGATACTACATAATCAAATTTTAAATAAAAAACACATGATTCCAGCCCATATCGTGATCAATATTTTTTACATTTGTAGATCTCTCTGTTTTGAATTAATCTCCTAGAGATGAATACTTGGAATGCACAATGTTGCATACTTTGATCCAAAGGTATGAAATTTCATTTTCCATTCACAATTATTTCCCCCATTGATGTCATGCATGATTAGATAGGTTGGTTGGCCCATAAACTGGTTTTGAAGCTTAGTATATCTCTTTCAAAGGCCGCCAACACTTAATTCTTAAAAAAGAGTAGCACAATGTTTAAACATCAAAGAAGGGAAAGCTAGTGCCCACAGTTTAATGGAATTACACTTCCACATCTCTGTGCAGAGTTAAAGGACATAGGGTTCCTTCGTATGTCCTTTAACTCTGCACAGAGGTGTGGAACCCTATACTAAGGAACCCTATGTATACTAAGGAACCCTATACTAAGGAACCCTATGTCCTTTAACTCTGTGCAGAGTTAAAGGACATAGAGTTAAAGGACATAGGGTTCCTTAGTTGATTTGTTGTCATTCTCCTTGTAGCGGAGAACACATGGCTTCCCCAACAATTAGACATTGACATGTACTATCTATTTGAAAATTGAATTACTAGTCTCATAATTAGATATTGAATCTTATTAAATTTGAAAATCCATTACTACCATTTGATACTTGCCTATATTGTTTTTCTTTTACATTTTTTCATGAAAGTCATTTAAAGATAGGCTCATACTTTTACATTCCTAATATAAATTTTGTACCGTTCATTTTTATGGGCTTATGTTTCCTTTCTTGGGTCCATGATGTTTTGTGTTCCCTTTGGAAACTCATGTTTGGTGTTTTACATTCCAAATATTTACAAAATTATAAGGCATGAGTGTACAAAGATTTTTTATTATTTTTGTACAATTTTGTAAATATTTGGTTGTAAGTATTGGGTCTTTACATGCTTGGTCAACATGTGTTTGAATATCGATTAAAATTGGGATTTAGTTCCTCTTCTCTAATGTATTTTTTTCCATTTTATATCTCCAAACTCACAAACTTGTTTCCTTTGTAATTCTCAACATAAGTTTAACTGTCATTACTTGAAATATTAGATATATTAAGTCCCTTGTTTATGATTCTAAAATGGTTAAGTCAATTACTCTTGCAATTAATTCAAACATATTTATCTAAATTAAAAATACCTTTTTATGTGATCCCAAAGCCGAAAATCAATCATGGTGTTCAATTATCCAATTGTTGATCACAAGTGGGGTGATTTGATGAAAGTGAGGTGTAATTTCACTTTAGCTACTCAATTTAAGATATTTCAAAAAGTTGTAAAATGTTCATAGGAATTAGTAACAAATATTTTGAAATATAGTGAGATATCTAAACTAATTCAAAATCAGACTAGATAATTAAATTAGGCATGTTATGAGTTTGGTTGATGAGTCATTAGAAACTTCTGTCTTGACATGTGTGCTTGTTTGGGGTATTTCGAAGTACTCCATAACACATCATGATCTATTTTAATTAAATTCACTAGACTTTTCAAATTATTTGCAAGTCATAAATCAATAATAGTGATTTACATCAATAGAAAAGAAGAATTATGTATATTCTTCAACCTTGAATCTGTGTGCATGACTTTACTTGAACCTCCAATTCTATAATTTGAAATTTAGGGAACTTGGGGAGTTGTTGTTCAATCTAAAATACTCTTCATAGAAGTATTAGACACACATGATAGGAATTGTGAAGTCTTAGTAGAAATATGGACAATGTAAACTTAAAGGTTGACATTCTAGCCTTTTTTGAAGATGGTAAGCCATTCCTAAATATATAATAACACATGAAATCATGAATTTCATACCTTTGAAGTCAAAGTGTTTTTACCGTTTGAGTGCAATGACTCCCCCTCAATTCATGATTTCAATCACATATGTTTGTTTTCAAAAAGTAGCACAGATATTGAAATATATGTGTTCATACAATTTGTAGCACAAGGTTCTAACACAAACCAATCATAGATAATTGAAATTGGAAAATATTTCATTAAAACAATACCTGCAAAGTGTTTTATCCCCTTTTTTATTTCAAAAAGGTGGTGACCAAGATAAAAGTATCTACACAATAAGATCAAACAACTAAATTGAACAATTTATGACGTAATACATGAAGCGTCATCAAACAAGTGAGAAAATCAAACAAATAGATATGTCATTTGATAGATATAACTTGAGTATACATAAATTTTAAGAAAAGATACAACCAATGGAAGAGAAACACACCAAATAATTATACCTTGAAATAAAGTGCATGCCTTAAATACAAATGCCTTTACTACTAGATAATTAAGCTCATAAAATGTATAATCTAAGGATAGAAATAATAGATCTCTAAATCATCATAATGGTTATCATAGTCTTAACCTTCTAGATTATAGTGAGAAATAGGAGGGTAGTGTGCATGTTGTTCCTATCTTCATCATCCCTAAGATATTCAACTACAACTTCAACTTCATCACTGACATATTCTTCCATAGCCACATCTTCTTGGACTTTATTTTTGTGCCATATTCCATTTATATCATGCCATGTCATGAATCCATGTACACAAGCACCTGGGCCACATGGTAGGTAGGAGAAAACACCTAGTCATATTAAGAAAGGGCTATATGGATTGGCATGGAGAGTACCACTAATTGTTGAGCATGCAGAGCATCTTTTGGAAATGTAGGTTGGGTAGTGTGCAAGTAGAGTATAGAGGTGAGTGAACAGGATGTATAGACATTTAAACTTATGAATGATAAAAATATTAATAGAAATTTAATTGTAAGAAATTTAAGTAATTTATGAGATGGAAGAGAAGTAGACAAACCACTATTAGTTAATGCAGTTCAGAAACCAAAAAGATTTTCTAATCTATGTGTAGTTGATTTCTCAACCACTAGGTTTGAGAATAATAATAACTATTGTTAGTTGAGATGGAATACAATACAAGATTATACATCTAACAAATAAAAGTAAAGATCAAATTGTTTCACTCTCTCCTTAAGATATTGGCTAAGGAATATCCCCATGTTTTTTCAAACTAATGATAAACCACCTCAACACCTTCTTTTGATAGTAGCCAAAGGAAGGTCACCACCTCTATCCTCTTTTCCATAGTAAAGGAGGACCACCACTTGCTTCTAGACTGTCTACCACTTTAGTCACCTTGAAGCACCTCTTTAATACCTCTTCACAAGGAAAGAGATTGGAAGAAAGAGAAAATAGTTAAAGAAGAAAGAATTTGCTTTTGAGATTCTCTGAAGGATTTAGAAACTTTTAGAAAATGGAGAATCTCTACTTGATCACAAAGTGGGTTAGTAAGGCACAATATCACTAAAACGTTCTCAATAAATTATTTCTCAAGTTTGTGAATAAGTGGTCGAATACTGCCCCTATATATAAAGTATACATTAGGAAAGAAATTTGGAGTGTTTAGGAGTGTCATTAGTCAATATATAAGTTATGAAGTCAGTTATGTTTTTACTGGTCCCTTAATTGAATTGCACTTTGACCTAGGTGCCCTTCAGTCATATAAATGACTTTGAATTTGTACATATGTGTATTGATTCAAAACAACATTCTAGGAAATTGAAATTAGGTTATCTTGACTGTCCATTGGTCAAACTAGTATGCAGATGAGATAGAACTCGGTTGAATTGTAGTTTGACTTGGAGACATCTAGAATAACATTTTCTTCTTAGATGTATTATGGATGAACTAAGAGTTTGATTGATGCCATCTTGGTCCATCTATAAATCGGACCAAAATTTTGTATCTAAACTCACAAAATGAATTTCATCTCTTGACATGTAAGTAGTAAAAGATATAAATTTATATAGCTTTCTATGGTCTTATTTAAGACAAAAAAATCTTGTGGGGTCATCATCATATGCTTTTTACAAGGTTACAAATAATTCTTGTGGGGTCATCATCATATGCTTTTTATAAGATTACAAATAAATGGACAAATACAAGGTTTACAATGATTTCATTTAATAAAATTTATGTAAGTATTTTATCCTTGTATTTGATAAGTCCATTTTCACTATTCTATCTATATGTTCCCAAAAACACTTAATAACATAGTTAGAAACAACACTGATAGAAAATATATCATTCAAAAATAGGTTTACATAATGCCCTTGGGCCAAAAATCTTCCAATTTTTTGTGATGATAATTATTTCCTAAGAAAATAAAATATGATCAATGAGTTTTAATTCGAGTGGAGACATCATGACATGTACTTAAGTTGTACAATATTACAAACTATGGTTGGATGTATGAATATAATGTAAATGATGTCAACCATAGTGTTAAGAAATATAGTTCCATCTCCAATGGATGATGCACTTATATTTTTTACTTTTATCAATATTTCTCCTTAAAACAAGTATTTTTAATTATGAATTAAAATAAAATTGGTATGAATTCAAAGAAAACTTGTTATTAAAAAAACTCTTCTTATCAAGTTATTTTTCCCCTGTCAAAATAGAAAAGGAAAGGTGGGTGCAGTATGGAAACCTAATAACCTACACATTGAAGTGATCTTTCTTCTCTATGAGAACTCAAGACATGGGGACAATAAAAATGTATAAAATCTAATCCTAGTTGATAAAATAGGGTTGAAAATACATATTAGATATTTTTTCAATGGATGTTAATAGTGTGGTAGAAACTACAATATATGATACCATAAAGTGGATTAAGAAACCAAAAATGATAATAAGAAGAAAATAATTTATAATATTAACTTGTCCAAAGAGATTTTTTATATAGATCAAGGCCAAATATAAATAGAAAAAAGAGAGAAAAAGAGTTTTGATCACAAAAAGGAAAAAAATAAACTCAAGGCAAGCTACAAGTTTTCGGGTTTGAAAGCAAACCATCTCACGAGAGAACAATCTCAAAGGACAACAAAATATAACATAGTCATTCCAACATCCCAAATTTTGACTTCAATAAGTTTAGGGTTTTAAATGGAATTTCTCTAGTAATTAAATTCAAATATTGGACTTCAATGTAATAAATCCAAATTTTCAAATTTCAAACTTGATGTTCAACTAGATGCTAAAGTGATTATTTAAATCTTGTTTCCACTAAATTCAAATATAACTTCACATTATCAATCCGATTGCAATTCAATACAACCCTGATTACTCAATTTGCATTACATATGGGCTAAAGTGAAATTAGCACATTTAATAACCAAAACTTGGCCTTACAATCATTGAGTGAAAAAACTTGACAATGTATGGTATTTACCAAAAGATGAGCCCCAAATATTTTATTAAAGTAATTCTATATTATTAAGTCATGGTTATTCTAGAAAGAGAAATATAAGAAATATGGTTTGTAAAAAGAGGAAACTAACTAGATTTTTTCTTAGACTTCTCAAGGTCCAATTAAGTAACACATAAAACTTGATTAATTTTTTACCTTTCTAGATACCTAATTTGAGTGGGAAAGAAAAGAAAATAAATATGAATAAATTTCCTTTATAATTAGAATCCTGCTATGACTGAACTTCAGTTCAACATTTTAATAAGTGTCACATATCCTGCGAGCGAGACCCAACAAGTTAGACCCAGATCTTTGGCTTCTGTGAGAGTCACCCCCTTGCCCAATGCCTAATTTTGTAAGGACTGCGTCCCTAGTTTTCCTCTGCTAGCCTCTCCCTTCAATTACAAACTGACTCCTCAACAGTTGCACCTCATTGTTCAGAGTTTTTTCATTCTAGGTTCGAAGTGGTTTTGATCCCTAGAACTCTTGGTCAATGAGGGACTCCTTGTTTCCTTAGAACTCAAACTTCCAATGACTCTACGGTACACCTCCAACCATCAGGTATGAAACTACACACTCTAAAGCTTCGATCCATAACCAGAATCCTAAGGAAAATCTCCAGTACCATTGCCTTCCCTACCACTCCTCTGTTGTCGCTTGTCTTCTACCTCAACCATCGACAGTTTGTCATGACCAAGGAAGATCTCGATCTCCCTGACTCACTGTTGTAGGCCATATATCCTAGAGAATCATCTCTGACCTTCCTTTCTTCATGGCTCTATAGGTGTCCATCCTTTTCACCTCACCTCAATGTTTTGTTGTCCATGGATCCACAACGAAAGTTTTTCAAGGCACTCACTCATGGTCCCTCCTCAGAGTCTTTTGAGGGTTTCTATGTGTCCATAGAGCCTCTTCAAACTCGAACAGATACTTTGAGGTCCATGACCTGGTGCCACCCTCATTGGAGCCCTCTGCCTAGGAGGCATAGTAGTATCCTGTAGAGGTATTGGGTCGTGCACAGGAGGCGTGTCTGTGGGAGAAGATGAGGAAAATAGATCAACAGACTATAGATGAAACAGACCCAAGAAAGGTATCTTCCAACTTGTATTGACAAGGTAAAGAGTATAAGAGTATACTTTCTAATGTGTCTACCCATGATTGGTCCATCAATGATAAACATGTAAATAATGTAGAAATTAGTTGGTTGATCCAAATACAACATATATATATATATATATGTCAAATTGATCTAAAAAAGATGAACAATCTAAATAAAATACTTTCTATGACTAGTTTTGATACTAGCTTAAAATGTAAGTTAAAACATGAATACAAAGTGACGTATACAAGTAAACCACAAAAATCAAGTTGATGTCAACTATTAGTGAATGTTAATTGTTTCAACAGGGTAAATGGGGTTTCTTCATCATTAAAAGACCATTAGGACTTGCTCTAATCTTTATAAGTGGTCCATGCACTTTGAACATATTTATTGTATGTTTATATGTTATTATGTATAATGTGCATGTATTATTCATGCTATAGCTTTGTTGATTAAAATTAAAAGATAATGGATAGATGAAATCTTGTTTACCATTTATTTTCATGAATCATCATATTATATTCATGTTTAAGAGAAACAATAAAGAGTATGTAAGGGTAAATAGTAAAGATAATGAACAAACCTTATATAAGATCCCCATCATAGGCTTTCCTAGCATACAATGTACTTTGGTAAAAATTATGGGCTTTCCTAGCATATAGTGTACTTCGGTTCAAATCATGGGCTTTCCTAGCAAACAGAGTACTTCAGTGCAAAGAGAAGAGGCACTTCAATGCAAAAATTGAGAATTCTTATATAATTTAGATAAAAGACAGTGATAAAACACAAAGCTTATTTTTGTAATGTTAATTATTTTCTTTTCAAAGTATATGTTATTTCAATTTTATAATATTTTCAATTCCATTTACAAATTATTAACTGCATGGTTGGGGGCGTGATGCCTGTGTGAAAGGAGAAACGTTGAGTATAGAGAGATATGAAGTTCAACCTAAGGAATTGATCAAGCTTTCCCAAAGACCTTCCTGGTGGGGTGCCATCTACAATAGAAGATCCTAATATTTATTAAAAAAATATGTATGTCCTAGATAATTCTTAGTCACGTTTGGCTTAATTAGTTTCAATTCAAGAACTCAATTATAACATATTTCCTTTGAACAATATATGAATCAATTTCAATATCAATGCATAGTGTTTGTTTACTTTATTTGTAATGTTTATTATTTTTGTGGCATCCCTTTTAGCTAAAGTTCCTCATGTTATGTAAAACATGGGAGTTGCTTCTATTAACACATGTATGCCTTAAGGGGGTGTTACAAAATGGTATCAGAGAAAATAAGTAGATGGAAACTAGGCATATATGATTCATATATGGTTAACCTCAGGATGAACATATAAAATTAGGATATAGGAAATTACTACAAGGAAGAATATCAATCCATAGAAAACTAGAGTTTTCAACCTAGAGTAGAAAGACATGTTAGGGATAGGTGTATATCTTGTTTAGATCTTAACTATCAGCCTAATCTTAGCTAATGTCATGTCCTCTCTTATCTCAATGGTTGGTGCACACCGTGTGAGGAATGTAGAGGGATGTCATATGCATAAGACTTATTGGTTATCTTCCCCTTCATACTATCATGTGTGGTATGGGACACATGTACTATTAGGTTGGTGAAAGATAGCACAATAGGATATCACATCGTTGGGTAGGTGTCTGATCAACCTGTACATGGGAATGTCTAAAAGATGGGCAATACAAAGGATCCAAAGTAGGAAGACATATAGACCTAATGTTAGAAAGTTATTTCAAAGTCAGAAATAGACCCCTTAGCAAAATAATTGACTTCCATAGACCCTATTTATAGTTTAAAGGTGGAGCCTAAGATTTAATATGAAATCTATAAAACTCAATGGATGGGGGATACATGTTACAATAAAAAAGGGATAAGTAAAACCCTAATATGGGTAGTAACCTAATGAAATTTTGAGGAAAAAATTTATTTAAGGTGGGTAGAACTGTAACATCCCAAATTTTAATTTAAACAAGTTGAAGGTTTTAAATGAAATTTCTCTAGTAATTAAATTCAAATATTGACTTCAATGTGAATAAATATAAATTTTCAAATTTCAAACTTGATGTTCAACTAAACCCTAAAGTGATTACTTAAATCTTATTTCCACCAAATTCAAATATAATTTCACATTATCAATCTAATTGCAATTCAATACAACCTTGATTAGTCAATTTGTGATACATATGGGGTAAAGTGAAATTAGCCCATTTAATGAAAAAAACTCGACCTTACAATCTTTGTGTGAAACAAACTTGACAATATACAGTCTTTACCAAAAGATGAGGCCCAAATATTTTATTGAAGTAATTCTATATTATTAAGTCATGATTATTCTAAGAAGAGAAATATAAGAAATATGGCTTGTCAAAAGAGGAAACTAACTAGATTTTCTTGGACTCCTCACGATTAGGCAACACATCAAACTTGATTAATTTTGGACCTTTGTAGATACCTAATTTGAGTGGGAAAGAAAATAAGATAAACATGAACACATTTCCTTTATAATCAGAATCATGCTATTACTGAACTTTGGTCTAGTGTTTTAGTAAGTGTCATGCAGCCTGAGAGTGAGACCCAACGAGTCAGACCCAGATCCTTGGCCTCCGAGAAAGTTACCTCCCTTGCCCGATGCCCAATTTTCTAAGGACTCAGTCCCAGTTTTCCTTAATGCTAGCATCTACCTCTAATGAATAATAGTACATTTTGGACTCCTCAATAGTTGTGCCTCACTGTTCTGAGCTTTTTTATCCCAGGTTTGAAGTGGTTTCAAGCCCTGTTACTCTTGGTCTATGAAGGACTCCTTATTTCCTTATAATTCAAACTTGCAGTGACTCTACGAAACACCTCCAACCATCAAGTATAAATACTACTGTGATATCATGGTTTTCTCTCACTCCTTGAGCACATTTTGTCTACTTCATCTTTGCTTTAATTCTCATCCTAGCCCTCAATTTCATGTTGGAATGAGTTTTGATGCACAATTGATCCATCTAGTGTGCTTCTATCACTAATATGATGCTTAATTTGAATCAAAATCAACTTGCCTTCATATAACACATCATCATCCCTCCCTTGAGTTTTGATCATACCCTTGTAGAATTGTGTACCCTGATCTTATTCTAGTGTGTTCTTCTCCCCTTTCCAATGCACCAAGTTTTGTCCAATTCTGAGTTAGTATGAGAGAGTTACACCCATTTAAATTCTCCCTACTTTAACCTTGATTTAACTCTTATAATCAGTTTTTGCACCTTATTGGGCTGTATTCCCAGGTGTGCGGCCCATTCCTCTTTTGTTTTGGCAATCCAATGATCTCTTTGATAAATAATCGCATGAAGCAATTTCTGAATGTCAAACTACGACCCTTGGATCATGTAGTGTGGATCGGGGTCATCATCAGATGGTCCTCCCTTCTCCTTCTACCTTTTAGTCATCCAACAATGTGTGAAGGCTCTTTGTTGGCTCATGCCCCACCTACTCCATTGTTGGCTCCCCCAATCTCACCCTTTGCTTCAAATTGACACATCTTTTCACCTCATCTCACCTCTCCCATTCTTTTCCCCTCATTTCCCCTCTCGTGAACCCTAATTCACCCCATCCCCCCTTCTCAGTGGCACGACACCGCCCTACTCACAGCACTCTGCCCCCTTGCTGCAACTCCTCTTCTCACGATCGGGGGCATCTGAACTTGGTCCTAGCTTCATTGACCCTATACTGGTGCATCCGACAACCTCTTGAGAACTCACCCTACCTCCTTTTCACTTCCCCCTTTCTTTCTGATGAGTTCTCCACCACGGCCACGATGGCCCAGCTCCATGAGAGTGATGAGGGGAAGACTGCTTAATCGGGCACCTACGGCCCAAATCATGTGGCCCATGGGTGCCTGCCCCTTCCTCTCTCTCTATCACCCACTCACCACATGCCACACATGCCTCAACAGCCACACAGCCCCTCCAGCCAACTGACACATGCCACAAGGCTCACATCGGCCCCGCTCGCCCTAGAGATGTAGCCACTGACCAAAGATCGACCAGTCACATGGCTCTGCCCCTTACCCCTCATGGCCTCCCGCACTTGCTCATAGTAGTGGCATAGAGAGAGAAGCCAACGGTCCCTAATCATGCCCCAAATGAGGACCCAACCTGACCCAAAGCAAAGAGTGCAAGCCTCATTGGTCGGATAAAATCAATGGATTTGCGGCCCATTAAGGGTATAAATCCCTCAAAATTCCCTTTTTATTGCCCTAACCTTCAACTTATGTATCTCCCTCATTTGGCATCCAAATATCTAACTGTTATGTATCGATTTGATCGGAAAAATGCCACCTTTCTAGTGATAACTTTTGTTCCTGATCTTAATCTGGCCCCTACTATTTTATTGTTTAATCAAGTTGCATGCTCTTTTAATCATCCAACTTTATGCACACATGCAAATCTTGTACCACAAATGCTATGTAATTGTATTGTCATGCAAATCATAGATATTTCTTACCTAAAATGTGACTTAATGATCTAGTTCATCAGTTTGTCCCTCAGTAACATCTTTATCTATCATAACCTAAAAGGTTGTTCCTTTATGTACTTAAATTATGTAATTTGGTCTTATGTGAAGTCCTAGACCTAATTAGTCCTTTTGGAAATGGATGAACTTTGAAATCAGTAACTTATCTTATGTCTTGTACCCTTTTGAACCAAGATGTTGTACTAATGAGCTAGAATTGCCTTATGATATCTCAAGTACCTATTTTGTGCTTTAAATGATCTAGTTGACCTAGTTTGTTTCCATATGATGAAATATGATTTTATGCAAATCTTATACCCTATCTTATTCAAATCAATAGTTTATCATGTTTGAAGGACAAGATACTAACTTTATCAATCCTAATCTCTTCTATGATCATAAGACTTGGATATACGATGCTATTGCTTGATATGAATCTTAAATGACTAAACGTAATCATGCATGGTTAGACTTTGTTGATAATCTAACTCTCATTCTTCCTCATTGTCAAATTAGACTTTACCTCAATCTTGTATCACTTATGATGTGGACCGTTTTCCTAGACCTAGGTCTTAATGTTGATTCTTATGCTATGTTGAATCGAGACATGCATGGTTGGAACTTTGGAAATGATTTTGACCTAAGAGAAACCTAGATCTAAGGAAACATCCACATGAATCATATGATGTTTATCTTACTAAAACTCTATTGATCTAATACCCTCTATTATGTCCTTGTATATCTTAGGTCCCCTTGGGATTGGACCATCACTAGGGGTCTTACTCATGAATCATAAAGTGTTCTCTAATCGCAAGGTATGTCTTCCTCTTGACCCTACTATGATATTGGTTTGTTTGTATGTATGCTCGAATGAATGCTTGTCTACTTACTTGGGTGGGCTATTGTTTCTATGATTACTACTTTCATGTTTGAGTACTCTACGTTGGCAAACCTTGTATATAATATACAAAAATCCATTATGCAACCTAATGTTGACACAATGGATAAAGGAACCTAAGGCATGCTTTACATAACATGATATCATTAATTATTCTCATTTTATTCCTTATTCTTGACTATGATCATGATTCTAGACAAGCTTGTTTAGTATTACTCTTAAATTGTTTACATGCCTTTTCATAGTGTACTTAATGCTTTAGCATTAATATGTTTTGTTTATTGAATTTTTAGGTGCTAAATGAAGATCCACTGCACTGAAGACTCTAAGAACCAAAATGAATCATCAATGGGATGCTACAGGTAGGAATGGGTTATCTTGAATATAGAAATGGGTATATGTCTCTTACCCCCTTGTTTAGTATCTTGATGTTACTGCTTTTACAAATATATTGTTTGTGTGAAATATTTGTGCCATTTTACAGACAGACGCCCAAGTCCACTCTCCTTTGGCTATGTAGCCATTAGGAGTGTGGACTAGGATAACAAATAGTTTCATGGCAACTACCCTCTCCAAATATTCGAGCCATAACCAAAATCCTAAGGAAAATCCCTAGAACCATCGCATTACCTACAACTCCTCTGTCGTCGCTTGTCTTATACCTCAACCATCAGTGGTTTGTCACAACCAAGGAATACCTAAATCTCCCCAACTCACCGTTGCAGGCCACGTATCCCTAGAGAATCATCTTTGACCTTCCTTTTTGTGTGGCTCTATAGGTGCTCAGCCTTTTCACCTCACATCAATGTTCTACTTTCCATGGATCTACAACGACAGTTGTTCGAGGCACTTATGCCTGGACCCTCCTTGAAGTCTTTTGAGGGCGTTCGTGTGTCTTTGGAGCCTCTTCAAACTCGGATGGCTGCTTTGAGTTCCATGGCATGGAGCCACCCTCACCAGATCCCTTGGCCTAGGAGGCATAGTGGTGTCCAATAAAGGTATTGGGTCGCGTGTGGGAGGTGCGCCAGTAAGAGAAGATGAGGGAGGTGGGTTGGTATACTATAGATGAATCAGACCCAAGAAATGTATCAACTGGCCTGGGTTGACAAGGTGAAGAGTATAAGAGTATACTTAATGATGTGTCTACCTGTGATTGGTCCATCAATGGTAAACTTATAAATAACATAGAAAATAATTGGTTGATCCAAATACAACATATATGTCAAATTGATCAAAAAAGATAAAGAATCTCAATAAAATACTTTCTATGCCTAGTTTTTATTCTAGTTTAAAAAGTAGGTTAATACATGAATATAAAGTGATGGATACAAGTCAACCCTAGAAATCAAGTTGATGTCAACTATTTATGAATGTTAATTGTTTCAACAGGGTAATTAGGGTTTCCCAAACATCAAAAGACAATTAGGACTTGCTCCAATCTCTGTAAGTGGTCCATGCACTTTGGACATATTTATTGGATGTCTATGTGTTATTATGTACAATGTACATGTATGACGTGGTTATATTATTCATGTTATAGCTTTGTTGATTAAAATTAGAAGATAATGGATAGATGAAATCCTTTTTACTATTTATTTTCATAAATCATCATATCATATTCATGTTTAAGAGAAATAGTAAAGAGTATTCAAGGGTAAAGAGTAAAGATAATGAACGAACCTTATATAAGATCCTCGTGATGGAATTTCCTAGCATACAATGTACTTCGATACAAATTATGGGCTTTCCTAGCATATAGTGTACTTCGATACAAATAATGTTTGGCTTATTTAGTTTCAATTCAAGAACTCAATTGTATCAGATTGCCTTTAAACAATATATGAATCAATTTCATTAATAATGAATAGTGTTTGTTTACTTTATTTGCAATGTTTATTATTTTTGTGACATCCCTTTTAGCTAAACTCCCTCATGTTATGGGAAACATGGGAGTTTCTTCCGCTGACACATGTATGCTTAAGGGGGTGTTATAGATATACATAAAATGTATGGATCCACACAAAAGTATGTAACAATTTCATCCAAATATAGATCTTGATGCATATATCGTTATTTTCCATAATAGAAATAACCAGCGTAAAGTGTGTAAGCTTACAAAAAGGTAGGTTCTCAATCAAATTTAAAGTGATTGGAAATGTCTTGGATATGAGGGAAAGAGAATTGAATATGGTTAGAAGTAGGTTGTAATGGATTTTGATCATAGTTGTAGGGAAGGGTTGTACGACTCAATCGACATAGGTATGTCTAGGATGCTTATCAATTAAATAGGGATTAAGTTGAACAAAATAAAATCCATATATTCTAAGTCTTGTTGGTTATACACAAAGTGACAACTCAATTGATAACTCAAACCATGCATGTATGTAAAATAATTTACATGGTTACAAGTATGTGTTTGGGAAGCTCATTGATGTGTCCTTAAAGCCTCTTCTTCCTTATGGGAATCATCAAATTTATGATCTCTTTTATTCCCAAAATTTAATGCCATATTTTCAATGGTATATTTACTAATCATTATGCATTTTGATCAAGTTTATAGTTCAACTCAGAGAGTGACTTGTTTGTGCAAAAAGGGTCATAGAGAAAAACTACATCAGCATATGGAGGTTTAATCAGAAATTTCATCCTTTCTATAGGAATAAGCCTAAAAATGTTGGTGGGTGTTTTCTTGGATATGGCATAGATGATTTATTAACATAATTTTTGAATCTTAAATGCATTATCTCTGGGAGGAATGATGTGGGAAACAATGAGATTGGCGAGAAGAACTTCAAGAATAAGATATGTGTAACACCTGGGCCCACTACCCAAGGCTCTAGTAGAGTTTCAGGAATGACGACTGGCCCCACAGGCCACCACTAGTCTTAAATGTGTTATTTATCCTCACTCACATGCAAGCCAGGATCAACTTCTCGACTGGTCACCCATCCTAGTACTACTCCAAGATGAGCATTCTTAACTATGGAGTTCTTTAGTAATGAGCTCCCTGAAAAGGAGGTGCACCTTGGTGATATGGGTAGTCCAAGCATTCCTTATAAGATCATTTTATCTGAGAGCTCAATCATGGGATGTTACAATCTCCCCGACTTAGACTTCAGACATCCTCATCAAGACTCAATTACATAGCCTCATAATATTACCCCATTTCAGTACAGACCTAGAATGGCTCATGGACACCCAACTTGTGATCACAAAATACCAGTGCAAGGGTGGCTATATCACCATGGATATCCATTTCCAACTTGCCTTGACCGCACGGATCAACACTGGCATGCCAAATGCTCAACCTACTAGAGGGGTTATGGGTCTAATACCATTTGTAATGTCTGGGCTCACTTCCTAAGGCTCTAGTAGAGTTTTAGGAATGAGGATTGGCCCCACAGACCACCACTAGCCTTAACTATGGAGTTTTGTAGTAATGGGATCCCTAAGAAGGAGGTGTACCTTGGTGATATGGGTAGCCCAAGCATTCCTTATAAGATGATTTTATCCAAGGCCTCAAATCCTGGGACGTTACAATATGTATCGATAGGTGTAACCCTAGTTTCATGCATGCATTGCCATTCTGACATGATGTATTTCCTAGTGGTAAAACTAGATTTTTGGTTGTCTTAATAGGCGGAGAAGGTTTCAAGAGGATTTCCAATAGATATGTTAAGATAATGAGAGTAGGTGTCAGAATCAATACCAATAATAGTAAGAAGGCCATCATCTTCAAAAGTGGTTACAATACCACCAACAAGAGAGGTAATGGGCAATCTTCCTCATAGATGTAGAAGTAGATCTCTAACCACTGCCTTCATAGAGAAGAAGAGACTAGATTGATGAATCATGTCCTTCGTGTTTAGCAATGAGAAAAGTACTTAAATGTCAATGTTGAAGATGGATCAAACATCAACTAGGTGGGGATCAATGGAGTTGTAACTACATATCTCAGTGTAGTTTTTTTACTACATCTATGTCAAATAATTTTACCCTACCAAGATCTAGATAGGTGGGTGTTATCTTCTTCCCATGAGGTCCCTTCTTGGTTGGGTGGGTAGAAGCTAAGGTCATTTGATATCTCAAGTATGGGGTAAGAAGAATGCCTGAAGAGATAATAAAAGTTCTCACATCAAAAAATTCAAGGGAAATTATGAGAGCATAGGAAAATTGATCTCTAGAAAGGAATGTAAGTATAACAAGTGAATTGTGTGAGGAATGAGGTGCATTGTTAGACTTTTTATAGAAATATGAAAGTGAATCGTATAACGGTAAAATAGATTGATTGTTGTTGGTCAAAGTGTTTGTTCATAGCTATGAACTAGAAAACCCTCGATCGAATATCATGTTTCACTGACCCCTCTTCTAGTTGAACATAGAGTTTGACTGGAAAATTTACTAATCACACAAAAAATATAAATGTGTATATAGAACTTTGAGATAAAAGTAATGTTATAGAATGTATATTTATACTAGAAACTTCATAGTAAAAAATCTTGATAGTAGTTCATTTAAATTCATTATTTAATTACTTTGTAAAAGTAAGATTTGTAATCAATTTGGGCATATAACATATAAATGAAGATTATTTTGAGTAATTCTAAGTGTTTTGGCTTGGTAGGGTTCACCAATGAGGATTCCTTGTAAACCAATCTAGTGGTATATAAGAAAATAATACCACCCATTGGGGTTGTCCATCCTAAGACACCATCACCTTCAAGAAAACTCTAATTATACCTATAGTTTTATATATTTCATAAAAATCAAGAGTATATGCATAGTATTATAATTTTTGGCTTAACTAGAGTAAGACATATTTGAATTAGATGCCAACATGAATTCAGGACTTAGAAAATGACAATGATAAATAACGTTTTATGAAAGCATAAAGTTCATTTAGTGAAAAATACAAGAACTAAAAATCTATATAGATTATAATAAAGGGAAAATTAGCAATCCATCTCTTACATAATTGAAGTGTTCTATATATAATTTTTTTTAATATATATCCCAATGAAATTCAATTGTATACATGTTCAAGGTAAATTTTGTTTTTCTCGTAAAGATCACGAAGAAGATTGACATCTATGTTTGTATCATAATGTAAAATATAATATTTTCAATAAGATTATAGATCTAGTGCTATTACAATATATGTATTTGAGGCAGTATCCATAGTGAATCTTGCAATGCTTCATTCAAAAGAACACAACAATTTTTGGAAGACAAGCACTCAACTCTGGTTGATGATAATTCTATAATGTTTTTTTTCCTTATTGAACCAAAATATTATTGAGTATGAAAATAGAAATATGAAATGTGAAAGTATGACCAATTGTACATTCAATATAATCCACATTACTATAGATTATAATTTAAAATACAAATCTTGTGAATGCCAAATACTTTAGGTAATATTTATAGTAATATATCAAAAAATACCTTTGAGTGTAGTAAGATGTGCTTTTTTTTGGATTAGCTTGAAACCTAGAACAAATTCATATTGAAAAGGATGTGTCAAATCTTTAGGCTATAACATAGAGAATGATACCAATGATGCCTCTACATAAGTGACTATCTATGTATTCTCTCTATCATCTTTATTAACTTTAGTAAGATCCAGCCACATGAGTGGTACTGGTACATTACTTACAATTTTTCATATTATATATTTTGTAAAAAAATTGGCATACTTTAATTGGCAAATGAAAATCCTTTTAAAGTTTTATTAATATGAAAACTTAACAAGAAAGTAAATTTTCCAGTAATTACATTTTTGATTCATTTTTCATCAAAATAACATAATGCATCATAATTGGATCCAAAAATAATATCATAGAGATTTGTGCACATATAAACGGTCCATTTATAAGCTTAACAAATAGTGTACAATCATATTTTTAATAAAAATTTATTTTAAAAAATAGTTTCTCATACCATTTCCTAGGAGCTTGTTCAAAATCATATAAATTTTTCTAGAGTCTCATCATGTTTTACATATTAAAAACTGGGCAGTCATAAAACATAAACTTCCTCTTCAATTATTCTATTTAAAAACTTGATCTTGATGTCAATTTGGTAAATATTTATCATAAGATGTGTAGCTAGCGCCAAAACATACATATATATTTGATCCTAGATAGTTATGTACAAGTTTCATTAAAATCAATCATTCTTATTGATAATAGAATTGAGCCATGAGACATGCTTCAATGGAGATATATAATCAACTTCATCAAGATTATTCCTAAAGACCCATTTTATCTTGATCATAGTTTTGTAAGGTGGTCTAGGAACTAGATCCCAAGCTTCATTTTAAACAAATTGAATAAGTTCTTCCTAGGTGTCTATCATGCAATAGTCATCACCAAGTGAGTAATAGATGGTTTTAGTCACTAATTAGGATACAAATGAGACGTTGCCTTTTTTATCTAGGTTAATATGTATTCTTAGATTATTATCTAGGATTACCAATGATTAGATCACTATGATCGTATTTAATGAGCTTAGAACTTGAATAATCATTTGAGTGTTCTTTGGGTTGAAAATATTGTTACTTTTGTCATTCTTGATTTACTACAATTGGTTGATTTAGTTGAAGAGTATATACTCAATTTTAGGGATCAGATATTTAATGTTATATTTCAAATAATTTTGCATAAATTTTATATGAATGGATTCTTCAAACTTTTCAAAAAGTAATTACTAATCATATATGCTTTACTTATTGAATTGTGTCCTAGAAAGGAAGACTTGGAGGATTTGTCAACAGTTTGTGGCTGTCTTCTTTTGTTTCTAGGGTATAGTATGTGGAATCAAACATATGGAAGTAAACAAATTTAGGTATCTTTCTACAACCAATGAAGTTTAATTAATATGAGAATGGATATACAATCTATTATGAATGTGGAAAGATGTGTTGATTGTTTCTACCCAAATGGTTTTAGCAGTATTGATTTCAAGACGCATTGTTATAGACATATATTGAAGTGATCATTTGGTCCTTTTTAGCCATTTGTTGAGGACATATTTTTGAAGAGATGTTGTGACCATATCCTTCTTGCTCACAAAATATTTTAAACTCATTGTTTTCAAACTCCCCACCATGGTCAATCCTAATGGTACTAATCTTAAGTTGAAGCTAATTTTCCACTCTAGTGCAAAAAAATGAATCAAGTGAAATGTGTTTCACATATAGAAAGTGGACCCAATTATATCTAGAGAATCATCAATGTTAACAAAGTAATATATGTTTCCACCAAAAGTTATCATTAGTCCAAAGAGATATGTATGAATGAGTCTAGTAGTGGATGTTATGTTCTTAGACTCGAAGGAGAATTTGGTTTGTTTTCTCTTTGTATAACGCTCAAATGCATCTTACTTTTTAAAGGAAGTTTGGAAAGAACTATAACTAGATCAAGTTTACTAGTTTATGGATTAGGTTCATGTTCATGTGGCCTATTCTTCTATATCAATGAGTTTGTTGTCTTCATTGGCTATGCGACATTTTCCTTTAAAGGGACAACTTGAATTAAGATTGAGGATATTTACATTATTGTTCCTAACACCCTCTTGGTTAAAATCACTAGTAATTTCATAAATAAGTCTACATGCATCCTTTTAAAATAAGAGATTAAAACCATTATCACATAATTGACTGACATGAATAATGTTATAATGCAATTAATATACAACTATAACATTTTCTATAAAAAATATTATTATCAATCCACCTAATTCCAATAACTTTTCCTTTGACATTATCACAAAAAGTTGTTATTTCTTCTTTCTTATTTTCTAGAGATTTGAAATTCTTTTTCTCTCTAGTTGTGTGCTTGGGGAAAACAGTGCTAATTTCTGAATTCTTTTTCTCTCTAGTTGTGTGCTTGGGGAAAATAGTGCCAATATCCCAATCTTACAAGATAAAATTTTGATACTCGTATGTGGATACTTATGGGTTAGGATGATAATGTTTATGCAATATATGATATGTTAATCAACTGAATAAAAATTGATCATAGACACATTGATTATACAGTATATTATATCTAAGTTAATATCATTTGATAAAAATACTTGGAAATTAGACATGTTATAGCTATAGTTTGATCAGTAACCTAGTAGGTTAAACTATAAGTTTGATTGAAATAAGTACCATCATAAAATAATAATTCAATAATTTGAATATAATCCATATATGCATTGTATGGAAAAATTCATTGCTAAGACAGGTGCTCGTCATTTATCAAAGTCACGAAAATAGTAACATATGTGTGTCATTAGGATTAGATCATAACTTTAATTTAAGAAAGATGGTTCAAATGGGTGGGGAACATGTTAGAATCCAAACAAGTTTACTAGGGTCACCCTTCCTATGGTGGCATGTATGGAATGGTTGTACAAAGGACAAAGTGAAAAACACTAGAGGGGGGTGAATAGGGTTTTATGAAAATTTTAAAGATTATTCAAGAAAACAACCACAAAAAGATTGGAGAAGGATACAAGGCGTTTAGAGTGGTTCCACCCTTAGCAAAAACTAAGGGAGTCAGTCCACTACCCAATTGTTTCCGATTGGGATTTTGAAAGCAATTGTATTCTATTACCTCACAAGGATGTTACATAAGATACAACTACCTTCCCAAACCCTTTGGACAGCCTTCACCCCAAAGTCATCTCACCAACCTTGAAGCAGCCTTCACTTGAAGTAACTTCAAACTCCCCCTTAAAGTAGCCTTCCTCCTTGAAGTAGCTTCCCGTTGAGACCTTATAGAAGTAGTCCAAATTACTCCTTCTTCACCTGAGAAGATTTCACCCTCTCCAATCTGCAGCCTCCAACCTAGGAGTAGCAAGGAGAGTACAAAGCAATAAGAAGGAACAAGAAAGGAAAAAAAAGGAAATTACAATTTACCACTTTGGCACAAGACTTGAATCCTATATCAAGCATTTTGATCTCCTATCCAATGTGTATGAAAGTGGAAGTATAGTGGGTAGGTGTAACATTCCAGGATTTGAGGCCTCGGATAACATGATCTTAAAAGGAATGATTGGACTACCCATATCACCAAGGTGCACCTTCTTTTCTGGGAACCCATCACTAAAGAACTCTACGGTTAAGCGTGCTTAGCCCAGAGTAGTACTAGGATGGGTGACCTGTCGGGAAGTTTATCCTGGCTTGCGCGTGAGTGAGGACAAAGTGCCTTGTTGAGGCTAGTGGTGGTTTGTGGGGCCAGTCGTCATTCCTGAAACTCTACTAAATCCTTGGGCAGTGGGCCCAGGCATTACAAATGGTATCAGAGCCATACACCCTCCAGTAGGTGGGGCCCGCATGGGCATGTGGCATGCTAGTCTTGAGCCATGCGGTCCATGCATGTAGGAAAGGGTTGTCTATGGTTGACGTAGCCACCCTTGCACTGGTATTCCATGATCGGGAGCTGGGTGTCCATGGGCCATTGTGGGTCTGCACTGAAATGGGGTCAGATTATGAGGCCATATAGTTGAGCCTTGACGAGGACGTCAAGAGTCTAAGTGGGAGAGATTGTAACATCCCAGGATTTGAGGCCTCGGATAACATGATCTTAAAAGGAATGATTGGACTACCCATATCACCAAGGTGCACCTCCTTTTTCGGGAACCCACATTAAAGAACTATGTGGTTAAGCATGCTCAGCCCAGAGTAGTACTAGGATGGGTGACCTGTCGGGAAGTTTATCCTGGCTTGCGCGTGTGTGAGAACAAAGCACCTTGTTGAGGTTAGTGGTGGTTTGTGGGGCCAGTTGTCATTCCTGAAACTTTACTAGAGCCTTGGGCAGTGGGCCTAGGTGTTACAGTAGGAGATTTTAGCCTATAAGACATAAAATGGCAGCAATGGAGATGATTGGAAAATGTTGGAATTGCTCACAAGTATGGATTCTCAATTGCAAATATGTGTGCTCAAGTGAGTTTGGGTGTCCTAAGGCATGTCCTATTTATAGGAATGGCCTACTAGTACTTAGGGACGTTCTAAACACTTTCTAGGGTGTTCTTAGTGCTTAACTAGTCGTTAGATATCCACTAATTGCATTTGTAATGGCTAATTAATCAACTCTGAAAAGTGTAGACATAACCTTTTTCGGTCGAAGTATTTGTCGACCGAGTGTCTCTCGGTCGAACTCTTTGTCGACTAAATGGGAGTCTGGAGTAAGTGTATACAATTTTCAATTCCAACCCCCAACTACTTTTTCCACTAAGTCTAACGGCTATAGAACCTATTGAAAGGATAGACTCAGGAGACTCTCAGTCGAGAAGATGTTCGACTGAGTGTGTCTCGGTCGAGAAATAGTTCGACCGAGAGAGTCCCTATTTTGGTCATTCTAGATATGTACTAAGTGTGTGTATCAAAGTGCAATTGTGATGCTATCATAGGGGATGACCTATCTAAGCGTTGTGAGTGGATAGGGAAGATCTAAATGATTTATTTACATGATATCTAAGTATTTGTACATTATATACTTGTACAAGTATTTACATTTGATTACAATCATGAAAATAAATCAATTTAAGCATATAGATCTTCCAAATCTTTTTCATCCACCTCCTTGTATTTGTGTTCCTAAAATACTCAAGTAGCATGTTAGATCCACAAGAATGAAATGTTTGTCATTTTCAAAACAAAGGGATTTTAACGATGTCCATTCAGCCAACAATCTCCCCCTTTTTGAAAATGACAAACATTTCTAAAGATAAGCTTAAAAATATTGAGTTTCATACCTAAATTTTACCTTGTATCTGCCTTCTCTTATTTATGGAATGTGTGCTTATTATTCCCAAAGAAGTGTGGAACATAAAATCCAACTCTTTGGAGAATATAGCAACTTTTGATGTGAATCCAAGAGAGTATTTATGAAACTCATTGATAGAGTATTTAATATTTATATTATTTCTCCCCCTTTGTCATTTCAAAAAGGTAACCATTAAAAATAAGATTCCCCCTTAATGAGTGCTCCCCTACAAATTTAAAAAGATGTCCATTTACAGCCAAAATTTAGGGATTCGAAAAACAAGACGATTTTAAGAAGCAAAAATGTCAAAGAAAACATCTTCTAAGGGAGTGACAAGTAATTTCTTTCTTATGTAATTAAATTGATCTAATGGAAGTGGTTTTGTGAAAATATCAGCCAATTGATCTTCGATATCAACATGATGAAGGGATATATGGTTTTTAGATATGTGATCCCTTAGAAAATGATGGTGGATTTCAATATGTTTGGAACGGCTGTGTAGAAGAGGATTATGTGCCAAGTTTGTAGCACTTGTTGTGACATTCAACTTATAAAAACATGATTTACTTAAGCGGAATTACTAAAAATCACTAATTTTTAAAACTTTGCACGAAGAGATCAAAACATAAGAAAACTATTATAACAAGATCCAAAGTAATTCAATTACATTCTGGTTTATTAGTACACCTCTTGTACCATTTCTTCTCGAGAGTTACAAACATCAACTGCCATGTTAAACTGTACATAGGCAGGATAAAAATCTCAAGGCATCAAGCCAAAATCTCATATCAATATAAAACTAGATACTGACTCCTAGGACCTGAGAGTACAGAGATGACACATAGGACTTTCTATATAAAGCTTGACAGCCAATATCCCCACCTGGGATATCACTGTTGTCCATGTTGTTGTTGCTGCTGCTATTCTTCCCCTGTTACAGAGTTTCTACCTCTTCGTCTTCGTCTACCTAAAAAGTTAGATCCCACGGGAGTGAGACAATTTATAAAATTGCCCCAGTGAGAGATATAACTCTTCACCGAAAACATTATTATTGCAGTTTAATAGAAATAAACTGAGCAGTGGAATCATATATTCAATAGCAGATAATGCATTATCTATGCATATTAGAGCAACATTCTTATTTAAGCATTTCAGCTATAACCTGATAAAGCATAAATGACATGTATAAGATTTATCCATCCATAATATATTAAGCAGGATAACATCAACCAATGATTCTCTATTTCATCTTTAAGCAAATATGCTACACGGCTGATTACATTTTACAATCATACTTGAGCTCTGAGGAGATGAGGTATACTGCTCATACTCCAACCGACCATTGCGAAATCAAAATCGGTACCATACATAGGTCAATGGAAGAACTGGATTTCCATGACCTCATCCTCCTCAATCAGTGTGAGGACAACTGTAGGACATCTAGTGTCTCTGCTAATAATAGCTTGCCAGGGTATAGTGACAACTTCGATATAGAGTTATAGTGGCGGTTGTACTCTCTTCGAAATAGAGAGATTTTATGTATATCTCCATCGATCCGGCATTAACATCATCGGAAGATTTGTGATACATCCATCCCGGCATATATAATGAAGGACTGAGAGATTTAATGTTTATCTTCCATCAACCCCACATTAGGACGTAAGGATATGTTCGCCCATTACCCCCACATACTCAACAGTATGCCCTCCAGGAGATCCCATAAGAAAACTTGTTTCACCATCACCAACTACTGACGATGATGGATCTATGGTCAGATCACTACATGATTAGATTTCACTTGATTAATTAAGTACATTTTCATATTCTTTTAGCATCAGCCAAGTTTTCAAACATAACTTATTATGACAAATGCCTCAAAGAAACATGTACTATTTCCATAAATTATTTCTTAGTCTTTATGAGATATTGGAATCTCAGTCCCTCATTTCAATACTGGGAATTATCATCCCTTCACAATCTCAATAACATAATCATATGGTTCTGGGTATTCAAACCCTTAGCTCCTCACTGAGCACTGTTACAACTTTTTTAGGTAACTATTATCTTAGGTCATCTGACCAAGGTAAACATGACACTTGCTACACAAGCATCTCTTATGGCACTTGAGGCCCATTAACTCTCTTGTTACCTCTTACTAAGCAACAAGGCATATTATGGCACACAAGGCCCAATAAACAATTTCAATAAATAAAGCATCATAGCTCATACCTGGCTATGTTCATCATCTCATGATACCTGCATGGTTAGCACACATGATAACAGATATATCAATCATATTTCAGTTCCATGCTATTCAATGGTAACACCACTATTCCCTTACCAGGGTTAGGGTCTCCCATTTCATATCAATTGGGGATATTCATCCCATTACCCAGATCAGGGTTATGGTTTATCACCATATTGCCCAAGATTAGGGTTTTCATATAGCCTTACTTACATCACCCTGGTTTAGAGTTTCACATCACATCATTACATCAGGGTTTCACATCACATCACCCTAGATTAGGGTTTATATTCAATAACCCACAATTAGGGTTTACTATTCATCCCAATTAGGGTTTCATGAAGCATACCCTTAATTTAGGGTTTTTCATCATGATTCCCTAAATTAGGGTTTCTCGTGTCATCACCCTTAATTAGGGTTACACTATTACCCTAGATTAGGGTTTATATTCAGAATTGCCCTAAATTAGGGTTAGGGTTTTGTTAACCTTCTCGATCAGGGTTTCATGATCTCTTCACTAAGGATCATACCCTAATCACATACTTTACATGATTAACACTCAATTATGAACTCTTCTCTCTCATCCTCTCAACTTGATTAGGTTACATCAACCTTTCCATCAAGTACATAGAACTATGGTTGACATAGTGAATTATTTCTTTCATAAACTTTTAGGGTTAATCATTTTAAAGGTACTAATCATCTAGGTACTTTAGGGATTCAACCACTATACCTATCTTTCATTATCATTATTATCAACCATTGGATCAATGGATCAATCATCACTTCAAATATCCAAACGGTTTGATCACTTTTGACCTCCATTCGGTTTTAGCATTTCAACACCAAACAGTTTTGACACCGTTTGATTCCAAACGGTCCAGAGACCGTTTGACCCCAAACTGTTTCAAGACAGTTTGGACTCAAATGGTCTCAAGACCATTTTGTCCAAGTCATCCTCAAAACTGAAAGGGTCACCTAAAGGTTTCCATCAACCAATCGATCATGATTTGCACCATTGAAATCTTCAACAATTTAACTAGTTAAGTACATCAATCATTGATTCTTGAATCTCCAAACAATCCATCTTAGCTTTTGACCTCCAAACGGTCCTAATACCATTTGATTCCAAATGGTTTCAAGACCGTTTGGACTCAAACGGTCTCAAGACCGTTTGGTCTAATTTGTCTTGAAATCGAATGGATTCAAATAGGGTTTTCACCACTTCACCCGATTAGGGTTTGCAATTGGTAGATTATCCAATCATGGAACCTTTAGAAACCAATCAATTAAATCTATTAGATCATTATTCAACACATCAGAAACCCCCCTCAAATGGTCAACCCCTCCATTTGGTCAACCACTCCAAACGGTTTGGAACCCAAACCTCCAAACGGTTTGCAAATTGTTTGGTCACTAAACGGTTTGGTGAAACCGATTGGACCATATTGTTGAAACAGTTTGCACCCAAATTTCTTTTGAGGTGTGTTCTTAGGATGATTTCATCATCCTCAAGCTTCAACCCCTTGAAATCTACTACCATTTCATGATAGCTTCATCAATCAATCAATGGAATTGCAAGAAGAACAATTGAACAAAATTGATTGAGGAAATTGAATTTAATAACAATGATTAAGGGTTCAAGTTATATAACCCACCTTCAAATGTGCTTCAAAGCTTGGAGCTTCACATCAACAATGGTGGAAGAAGCTTTCTCAAACCACAAGGTTCGTTCCTCAAGCTTTTGAGTGAAAAGGATTGGCTAGAATTGAAGATTGATTGAAGAAAGTAAGAAATCAAGCATTGATTTGTGATTTCCACCATGAATTTGAGGTGAAAGGGGATCATGGAGCTTAACTACAGGTTGGGGGTCGTCCTCCTGTTGCTCCCAACTGGGTCATCTGTACCAGCATAGCTGGGTCATCTGTACCAGCATAGTCTGTGAAGCCTCTCAAAAGTCTTACCAACTCCATGTCTCTCCTCAGGAACTGGTGCTCTTAGTGCAGGTGGTGGCATCCTATCTGCTATGTGCGTCATAGTCACCATAAACTGCCCAAACAGAGCATGGAAAGCTGGATTCTCTATCATGGTAGGGTCATACTGAGGTTGTTCAAGTACTGGCTCCTCCCTAGTTTGGTCCCTTGCACCTCTTCCTGGTGCAGCAACACTGCTCTCAGCAGTGTGTTCCTCATGTGATCTAGACATCTTCAAGTTCTTCTTCTCCTATATGAGAAGAAGACACTATTAGATAAACTGGAAGACACTAGAATAGACTCAACAACCTTAGTCCTATGTCTTTGTAGACTCAGCGAACCTAGAGCTCTGATACCACTAATTTGTGACATCCAACTTATAAAAACATGATTTACTTGAGAAGAATTACTGAAAATCACTATTTTAAAAAAAAAATTACGAAGAGATCCAAACACAAGAAAACTATTATAAAAAGATCCAAAGTAATTCAATTACATTCTGGTTTACTAGTACACCTCTTGTACCATTTCTTCTCGAGCGTTACAAACATCAACTGCCCTGATAAACTGTACATAGGTAGGATAAAAATCTCGAGGCATCAAGCCAAAATCTCATATCAATATCAAACTAGCTACTGACTCCTAGGACCTGAGAGTACAGAGACGACACATAGGACTTTCTATATAAATCTTGACAGCCAGTATCCCCACCTGGGATATCACTGTTGTCCCTATTGTTGCTTCTACTGCTGTTCTTCCCCTGTTACAGAGTTTCTACCTCTTCGTCTTTGTCTACCTAAAAAGTTGGATCCCACAGGAGTGAGACAATTTATAAAATTGTCCCAGCGAGAGATATAACTCTTCGTCGAAAACATTATTATTACAGTTTAATAGAAATAAACTGAGCTGTGGAATCATATATTCAACAGCAAATAATTCATTATCTATGCAGATTAGAACAACATTCTTACTTAAGCATTTCAGCTATAACCTGATAAAGCAGCTTGTGTAATGAATAAATGACATGTATAAGATTTATCCATCCATAATATACTAAGCAGGATAACATCAACCAATGATTCTCGTATTTCATCTTTAAGAAAATATGCTACACGGACGATTACATTTTACAATCATACTTTAAGCTTTGAGGAGATGAGGTATACCGCTCATACTCCAACCGACCATTACGAAATTGAAATCGATAACATACATAGGTCAATGGAAGAACCAGATTTGCATGACCTCATCCTCCTCAGTCAGTGTGAGGACAACTGCAAGACATCTAGTGTCTCTTCTAATAATAGCTTGCCAGGGTATAGTGACAACTTCGCTATAGAGTTACAGTGGCGGCTGTACTCTCTTCAAAATCAAGAGATTTTATGTATATCTCCATCGATCCGGCATTAACATCATCGGGAGATTTGTGATACATCCATCCCGGCATATATAATAAAGGATTGAGAGATTTAATGTTTATCTTCCATCAACCCTACATTAGGACGTAAGGATATGTTCGCCCATTACGCCCACATACTCAACAATATGCCCTCCAGAAGATCCCATAGGAAAACCTATTTCACCATCACCAACTACTGAAGATGATGGATCTATGGTCAGAGCACTACATGAATAGATTTCACTTGATTAATTAAGTACATTATCATATTCTTTTAGCATCAGCCAAGTTTTCAAACATAACTTATTATGACAAATGCCTCAAAGAAACATGTATTATTTCCATCAATTATTTCTTAGTCTTTATGAGATATTGGAATCTCAGTCCCTCATTTTGATATTGGGAATTATCATCCCTTCACAATCTCAATACCATAATCATATGGTTCTGGGTATTCAAACCCTTAGCTCCTCATTGAGCACTGTTACCACTTTTTCAGGTAACTATCACCTTCAGGTCATCTGACCAAGGTAAACATGACACTTGCTACACAAGCATCTCTTATGGCACTTGAGGCCCATTAACTCTCTTGTTACCTCTTACTAAGCAACAAGGCATATTATGGCACACAAGGCCCAATAAACAATTTCATTAAATAAAGCATCATAGCTCATACATGGCTATGTTCATCATCTCATTATACCTGCATGGTTAGCACACATGATAACAGATATATCAATCATATTTCAATTCCATGCTATTCAATGGTAACACCACTATTCCCTTACCAGGGTTAGGGTCTCCCATTTCATATCAATTGGGGATATTCATCCCATTACCCAGATCAGGGCTATGGTTTATCACCATATTGCCCAAGATTAGGGTTTTCATATAGCCTTACTTACATCACCCTAGTTTAGAGTTTCACATCACATCATTACATCAGGGTTTCACATCACATCACCCTAGATTAGGGTTTATATTCAATAACCCACAATTAGGGTTTACTATTCATCCCAATTAGGGTTTCATGAAGCATCCCCAAAATTTAGGGTTTTTCATCATGTTTCCCTAAATTAGGGCTTCTCATGTCATCACCCTTAATTAGGGTTACACTATTACCCTAGATTAGGGTTTATATTCAATAACCCACAATTAGGGTTTACTATTCATCCCAATTAGGGTTTCATGAAGCATTCCCTTAATTTAGGGTTTTTCATCATGTTTCCCTAAATTAGGGTTTCTCATGTCATCACCCTTAATTAGGGTTACACTATTACCCTAGATTAGGGTTTATATTCAGAAATGCCCTAAATTAGGGTTAGGGTTTTGTTAACCTTCTCGATTAGGGTTTCATGATCTCTTCACTAAGGATCATACCCTAATCACATACTTTACATGATTAACACTCATGTATGAACTCTTCTCTCTCATCCTCTCAACTTGATTAGGTTACATCAACCTTTCCATCAAGTACATAGAACTATGGTTGACATAGTGAATTATTTCTTTCATAAACTTTTAGGGTTAATCATTTTAAAGGTACTAATCTTCTAGGTACTTTAGGGATTCAACCACTGTACCTATCTTTGATTATCATTATTATCAACCATTGGATCAATGGATCAATCATCACTTTAAATATCCAAACGGTTTGATCACTTTTGACCTCCATTCGGTTTTAGCATTTCAACACCAAACGGTTTTGAAACTGTTTGGTCCAAGTCAGGCTCAAAACCGAAAGGGTCACCTAAAGGTTTCCATTAACCAATCGATCATGATTTTCACCAGTGAAATCTTCAACAATTTAACTAGTTAAGTACATCAATCATTGATTCTTGAATCTCCAAACAATCCATCTTAGCTTTTGACCTCCAAATGGTCCTGAGACCATTTGATCCCAAACGGTTTCAAGACTATTTGGACTCAAATGGTCTCAAGACCGTTTGGTCCAATTTGTCTTGAAATCGAATGATTCAAATAGGGTTTTCACCACTTCACTCCATTAGGGTTTGCAATTGGTAGATTATCCAATCACATAAACCTTTATAAACCAATCAATTAAATCTATTAGATCATTATTCGACACATCATCAACCCCCCTCAATCGGTCAACCCCCTCCATTCGGTCAACCACTCCAAACAGTTTGGAACCCAAACCTCCAAACGGTTTGCAAATTGTTTGGTCACTAAACGGTTTGGTGAAACCGATTGGACCATATTGTTGAAACCGTTTGCACCCAATTTTCTTTTGAGGTGTGTGCTTAGGATGATGTCATCATCCTCAAGCTTCAACCCCTTCAAATATACTGCCATTTCATGATAGCTTCATCAATCAATCAAATGAATTGCAAGAAGAACAATTGAACAAAATTGATTGAGGAAATTGAATTTAATAACAATGATTAAGGGTTCAAGTTATATAACCCACCTTCAAATGAGCTTCAAATCTTATAGCTTCACTTCAGAAACGGTGGATGAAGCTTTCTCAAACCACAAGGTTCGTTCCTCAAGCTTTTGAGTGAAAAGGATTGGCTAGAATTGAAGATTGATTGAAGAAAGTAAGAAATCAAGCATTAATTTGTGATTTCCACCATGAATTTGAGGTGAAAGGGGATCATGGAGCTTACCTACAGGTTGTAGGTCGTCCTCCTGTTGCTCCCAAGCTCCCTTGGTTGTTTAGCAAGAAAATAGTGAAAGAAAATTCGAAAAAGAGTCTTTGGTTGAGTGGAAAATTGGATATATATAAAGGATTTTCAAGGAGAGAGAAAGTTTATAAAATTCCTTCAACTCCCCAATTTGATGCCACACACTCCCCTCAACTCCTTGTATACAAAGGCAACTCCGTTTTACTTTTATTCCTCTTCATTATCCATGAATTAAAGGAAAAGAAAATTAAGCACCTTAACCCATATAATAATAATATCCAAAAATTAGTGGATATTACTTTTCTTTATTTTATGTGAGTGGGTTATCCACTTTCTTTGAGATATTTCGTGGCCTTTTCAAGGCACAAGGACGTTCACACTTATGCAAATTCATCCTTCACCTTTTGATTAAGGGTACTTGAATTATTTTATTTATTTTTGCATTAAATTGAATTAGGGTTTCAATTATGCTTAAATCTTGATTATTTTAATATTAAGATTCTCTCTCCTCCAAAGAGACTCAAATAAGATGCCCCCCTCATTTTCTTTCCTCTACATGATGTCAAGAAATATTAGGGACCTTATTGAATTGATAATTTGCATATTGAAACCTAGGTTTTGGGTAATTTGCACATTACACCAAAACTAGGTTTTAATGCACAAACATTGCTTAATCAGCTCTTTCTTGGTATTCAGGCTTTCACAAGCCATTCCTCTGCATCATCTTCATTCTCATGATGCTTCAACACATTAGGACCGTATTATCATGCACATTTTGCAATTTAACCCTTCAACTTGGGTAATTTGCACTTTAGTCCAAAACAAGTAAAATATCATTTCAACATTATTCAAAAAGGACTAAAATTGAAATATGAGTTCCTCTTGAACCTTAATTACTTTTCAAAAGATAAGAGCAAGCATATAATCCACTTTATTAATCAAAACATCTAGGGTTAAAGCATAACCCAGGTCAGGGATGTTACACTTGTATTGTCATAATAGATAGGCGTAGATGAAAACATAAAACCATAATCATTTAAAACTTGTTGCATATAAAGCACTTAAGCACACCAAGACCCGGCTGCCATATATTTAGCTTCAGTGGTGGAAAGGGCAACCATGTTTTGTTTCTTGCTAAACCATGAAACTAGGGCTCTCCACAATAAGAAACAACCACTGCTTGTGCTCTTATGGTCAAGTCAACAAGAAGCGTAATCGGCATCGGTATAACCTTTCAAATCCAAAGATTGACTTTTAGGATACCATAAAACATAGTTTGTAGTGTCGTCTAAATATCTTAGAATCCTTTTGACGGCTTGAAAATGAGTTTGTATGGGTTTTGAATGAAATCTCGCACAAAGTCCAACTGGACCTTTCAAATCCAAAGATTGACTTTTAGGATACCATAAAACATAGTTTGTAGTGTCGTCTAAATATCTTAGAATCCTTTTGACGGCTTGAAAATGAGTTTGTATGGGTTTTGAATGAAATCTCGCACAAAGTCCAACTGAAAACATGATATCTGGTCTAGAAGCGGTTAAGTAAAGCAAACTACCAATCATGGCCCTATACAAGGAATCATCAATGGGTTCCCCATTTTCATCCTTTTCAATTTTAGTAAAGTAGCCATTGGTGTTGTAGAATGATTGCAATGTTCCATTCCAAAACGTTTTACAAGTTCATTTGTATACTTCTCTTGTCTTATAAAAATCCCAGCGGGAGTTTGCTTTATTTGAAAATCAAGAAAGAAAGTCAATTCTCCCATGAGACTCATTTCAAATTCCTTTTGCATAATATCACTAAATTATTTGCATAATGATTCATTTGATGCACCAAAAATAATGTCATCAACATAAATTTGTACAACTAGAAAATTCGATTCATATGTTTTGAAAAATAAAGTAGAAACCAATTGAAAAATTATTATCAAAGAGATAATTGTTTAATCTTTAATACCAATTTCTAGGTGCTTGTTTTAACCCATAAAGTGCTTTCTTAAGTTTTTATACATGATCATCTTTACCAGGAATTTCAAAACCAGGTGGTTGGGCAACATATACTTCCTGTTGTATTATTCCATTTAGAAATGCACTTTTTACATCCATTTGGAATAGTTTGATGTCTTTGTGAGAAGCAATAGCTACTAGCATTCTAATAACTTCAAGTCTTGCCATGGGTGCATAAGTTTCATCAAAGTCTATTCCTTCTTGTTGATTATACCCTTGTGCTACCAACCTAGCTTTATTTCTTACTACTTCCTCGACTTCATTTAATTTATTACAAAAAACCCACTTAGTTCCAATAATGGTTTTATCTTGAGGTTTAGGAACTAAGTCCCATACATCATTCTTATCAAATTGATTTAATTCTTCTTGCATGGCCATTATCCAATAATCATCTTTTAGAGCTTCATTCACTTTCTTAGGCTCAATTATAGATACAAATGCCATATTTGCAACATCTCTAACAGATGAACGGGTTTTTACTTTATCATTAGGATTTCCAATGATTAGTTCTTGAGGATGATCTTTAATTAGTCTAGGAATTGGTTGTTGTGTCTCATCTTGTTGATCATTTTCAGCATTTTGATCATCTTTTGTTGATATGGTTAGATCTTCAATTTGATGAGTAATATCAACTATGTCATTGTTTTCAACACTTTGTTTTAGTTCTTCATGAAAAGTAATGTGAATGGATTCTTCAAATTTTCTAGAGATGGTGTTGTAAACTCTAAATGTTTTTCTAGAAGATGAATATCCGAAGAAAAAAGCTTTTTGTGATTTAAAGTCAAATTTATCTCTATCATCTTTTGTGTTTAAGATATAGAAAGTTGAGCCGAATGTATGAAAATAATAAACTCTTGGTTTCTTATCATGAATAAGTTCATATGGTGTTTTCTTCAAATAGGAGTGTACGGTTACTCTATTTAGTACATAACAAGCTGTGTTTACTGCTTCAACCCAAAAGGTTTTAGGTGTATTGTGTTCAAGCATCATAGTCCTAGCCATTTCTTGTAAGGGCCTATTTTTTCTTTCACCTATGACATTTTGTTGTGGAGTGTGTGGAGTTGAAAAGTTGTGAGTGTAGCCTTGAGATGTGTAGAATTCTTCAAATATATGATTCTCAAATTCTCCACATGATCACTTCTAATTGTGCATATTTTGCTTTGTAATTTATTTTCAATCTTTGAGCAAAATTGAATGAACACTTGAATGGTATCATCTTTATTTGCAAGAAAATGAACCCATGTATATCTATTGTAGTCATCAACAATAAAAAAGCAATATATTTTTCCACCAATAGATTGTGTTCCCATGGGTCCAAATAAGTCCATATGAATAAGTTCTAGTGATCTATTTGTGCTAAGCATGTTCTTGGGCCTAAATGAAGTTTTAGTTTGTTTACCCAAAGTACATGGCTCACAATTTTCAGATTGATCAAAAGATAGCTTAGGAAAACCACGAACAAGATTATATTTAACTAACTTTTTAATAACATGTGAACTAGCATGACCTAATTTTCTATGCCATAGTTGTAGAGAATTTTCTTTTGCAAGTAAGCATTTTCCAACTACATATTGCATAGAGTTAGGTCTAAGAATATATAGATTTCCAATTATTTTTCCTTCATACACAACATTTGTAGTGTTCTCTACTAATAACTTGTAGCAATTTTTATTGAATAAAACATCATATCCACTATCACATAATTGACTGACACTTATTAGGTTATGGTGCAAGCCATCAACAAGTAAAACATTTTTTATTTCAAGATTTGTACCAATATTACCTATTCCAACAATTTTACCTTTACCATTGTCTCCAAAAATGATTGTTCCACTTTTCTTTTCTTCAAAAGTTTGAGAAGCATCCTTGTTTCCGGTCATGTGTTTGGAACACCCACTATCGACCACCCAATCCTGCAACAAAATATAGGTTTTGGTACCCATGTGATGGTCCATTATGGTTAGGTACATTTAATAACAAACTGAACATGATTGAATAAATTAAGTTGAACATAACTTCATTCGGTCGAAAAAAATTTCGACCAAATGTATATCGGTCGAAAATTTTGTCGACCGATAACGTTGATGTTTTACAGGTTGAATCAAGAAATTTCTTGGCCGACAATTTTCTCGATCGAAGTTGTCTCGATCGAAGATTTCTCGACTGGGATTGTTACTATTTTTACAGTAGATTTCGGATTTGATACAGGCATTCCCTCAGTCGAATACTTTCTCGACCGAGAGGTGTCTCGGTCGAACAATTTGTCGACCGAGGTTGTTTCTATTTGTTTTCAACAATTTGTTTATGTCTGTTTTATGCTTAAATCATTGCAATAAGCTAAAATACCAGTCTATTTAGTTGAGATGAGACATTAACATATTCAAATGAAGTGTTAAGTCAAATCTCAACTTAATCATATTCAAATTTTATAAGTTTGGGGTTTTGGAACCCAGACTAATTCCACATCCTTAGTCTTGTATGGGCATGAATAAAAATAATGTACATGATGCAAGTAATAGTGACAGCAAATAGAATCAATCTCATTTCTCTTTCTAGAAGTTGAGTTATTCTTGGGTACTTACATGATCTTAGCCTTGGGTTCTTGTGTTCTTCTAGGTTTAAGTTGATAGGATTTTTCTTTTGGAACATATCCTAAACCTCTCCTTCCATTATAGACAGAAGAATTCTTTAGGATCTTATCAAGAACATCATTATTTTTCAAACTACTAATTTTTTTTGTGTAGCTTAGCAATATCATCCATTTTCCTTTTGATATCTAATTTTGCTTGATCTAGATTAGATGATAAATTATTTCTTTTTTTAACAATAGCATCATAATCTAGATGAGTGCATAGGATAGGTTGAGTTTGAAAATCATTTAGCTTTGCAAGCAGTCCAACCTTTTCTTGAGAAAGAAGATTATAGTTAGTTTCTAGAGAAAGCAACTTTATATTGCAATCATTTAAAGATGATTTCAAAGTAGAGTTTTTAGAAATAATATTATCCTTTTCAAATCTAAGATCATTTAATTTTGCATACAAATCCTCATTAGTTTTAGTAATTTTCTTTAGTTTTATTTTGCAATCAACATATTTTTCATGTGTATCTTGAAGGCTAGCAATTAGATCTTCTTTTGGTAAATCAAAAAGGCTTACCTCTTGTGAATCATCACCATCATCTTCTTTGTCCATGAGGCACTCCACATTCTCTTCTCCACTTTCACTATTACTAGACTTATCCCATGCCGCTTTGTATGCTTTTTCTCCCTTCTTCTTGGATGCGCTTTTCTTACCCTTCTTTACTTTAGGACATTCATTCTTAAGATGTCCCTTCTTTCCACATTCAAAAAACCTAGGAGAGGAAGAAGAAGAACCAATACCTTTGTTAGATTTAAATCTTCTATATTTCTTACCATTTACAATTAGAGCTTCTTCTCCCTCATCTCCATCACTTGTCTCATCACTTTCTTGAGTGATGACCTCTGTAGCCTTTAGAGCCATGTCCTTCTTTCTCCGTTGTTGAAGTTCATGCTCCCGTCTTTCTTCCTCCTCCAAGATTGCCTCATGTGCTTCTAAGTTGCCAATAAGTTGATCCATCCTTAGTCGAGTGAGGTCATTGGCTTCTTCAATTGCAGTCACCTTAGGCTTGTACTTGGGAGGAAGAGACCTAAGAATTTTTGACACTTGATCCTCTTCACTAATGGCTTTACCTAATGCATTCAGACCATTAACAATAGAAGAAAACTTTGCATACATTTCACCAATAGACTCATTTGGTTCCATACGGAATTGTTCAAACTTCTGTTTAAGCATACCAATAATGGAATTCTTTACTTGAACAGATCCTTCATAAGTAATAGAGAGTCTATTCCATATTTCATATGCAGTTTCACAATTTGATATTCTATTGAACTCACCTACTAAAATTGAACAATAAAGGATACTTACAGCTTTTGCATTCATTTGGGCTAATCTCACTGTATTTGCATCCCATGTAGCATATTCAGTTTGAGGAAGATCAAAAACCATTCTCCAAAGATCCCAGTTGATTCCTTGAAAGTAGAATTGCATCCTCCTCTTCCAATAGGTGTAGTTGGTGTCATCAAATGGTGGAGGTCGATCTACAAGTGTTCCTTCCAAGTTGAGGTTGTTTAGTACCCCATCACCTATTTTCTTCAAGACTTGTTAAAGTTCCTTGAATCCTGCTCTGATACTAATTGAAAAACACTAGAGGGGGTGAATAGGGTTTTATGAAAATTTTAAAGATTATTCAAGCAAACAACCACAAAAAGATTGGAGAAGGAGACAAGGCATTTAGAGTGGTTCCACCCTTAGCAAAAACTAAGGGAGTCGGTCCACTACCTAATTGTTTCTAATTGGGATTTTGAAAGCAATTGTATTTTATTACCTCACAAGGATGTTACATAAGATACAACTACCTTCCCAAACCCTTTGTACAGCCTTCACCTTGAAGTCGTCTCACCATCCTTGAAGAAGCCTTCACTTGAAGTAACTTCAAGCTCCCCCTTGAAGTAGCCTTCCTCCTTGAAGTATCTTCCCGTTGAGACCTTCTAAAAGTAGTCCAAAGTCCTCCTTCTCCACCTGAGAAGATTTCACCCTCTCCAATCCACAGCCTCCAACCTAGGAGTAGCAAGGAGAGTACAAAGTAATAAGAAGGAACAAGAAAGGAAAAAAATTACAATTTACCAATTTGGCACAAGACTTGAATCCTATATCAAGTGTTTTAATCTCCTATCCAATGTGTATGAAAGTGGAAGTATAGTGGGTAGGAGATTCTAGCCTATAGGATACGAAATGGCATCAATGGAGATGATTGGAAAATGTTGGAATTGCTCAATTTCTCACAAGTATGGATTCTCAATTGCAAGTATGTGTGCTCAAGTGAGTTTGGGTGTCCTAAGGCATGTCCTATTTATAGGAATGGCCTACTAGTACTTAGGGACATTCTAGACACTTTCTAGGGTGTTCGTAGTGCTCAACTAGCCATTAGATATCCACTAATTGGATTTGTAATGACTACTTAATCAAATCTAAAAAGTGTAGACAGAACCTTTTTCGGTTGAAGTATTTGTCGATTGAGTGTCTGTCGATCGAACTCTTTGTCGACCGAATGGGAGTCTGGAATAAGTGTATACAACGTTCAATTCCCACCCCCAACTACTTTTTCCACTAAGTCTAACGGCTATAGAACCTATTTGAAGGATAGACTCAGGAGACTCTCGGTCGAGAAGATGTTCGACCGAGTGTGTCTCGATTGAGAAATAGTCCGATCGAGAGAGTCCCTATTTTGGTAATTCTAGATATGTACTAAGTGTGTGTATCAAAGTGCAATTGTGATGCTATCATAGGGGATGACCTATCTAATGTTGTGAGTGGATAGGGAAGATCTAAATGCTTAATTTACATGATATCTAAGTACTTGTATATTATATACTTGTACAAGTTTTTACATTTGATTACAATCATGAAAATAAAGCAATTTAAGCATATAGATCTTCCAAAGCTTTGTCATCCACCTCCTTGTATTTGTGTTCCTCAAATACTCAAGTAGCATGTTAGATCCACAAGAATGAAATGTTTGTCATTTTAAAAACAAAGGGATTTTAACGATGTCCATTTAGCCAACACAAAGTATGTTGTTTTTTGAATGAGTGATTCACCTACCATATGGTTTGGTGAATATCTTCTTTGGTGGACAATTGATGGGTTTGTGGCCAAGGCTACTTCTACCTAATTGTTTGTTGGAGTTATGAAGATGTTTATCTAACCCGTGATACCCTTTTAGTAATTTGGAGATTATAGTTTTGTGGCCTTTGTTCTCTCTCAGTAAACCACAAATTTTTATTTCAAGAAGTACTACTCGAGAATATAGTTGTTCTTTTCATCACATATGTCATCATAATTTTCATGATTTAATATGATAGTTTGATATCTATAAGTAAAAATATGTTCTATAAGAGAAATATTGTGTCTAGTCAAATAGGGATTTATCTATTTCTAAAGCATCAATTCTATAGCTAGAGTAGTTTGAATATAAATTGTTATTATGAGAGAATCAAAGTTATAAAGATCCATGTGTATAGCCTTGTCTCAAGGTTTGAAGTACTGGAGACAAACATAACATAAAATAAACCAATGCTAATGGGTCTGAGTAGAGGAAGGCATGTTAGCTAATACAAGAGAAAATAAATAACCTAAATCACCACCAACACTCCCCTCAAGCTGGAAAGTACATTTTGTGTATTCCCAGCCTACCATACATATAGGACAAGGATGATTGTGGAAGATGATTGGTGAAGATATCATCAGTCTATTCTTCAGTCTTTATATAAGGTGTACTGATCATCTTGTCACGAATCAGGTTTCTCATGAAGTAGCAATCAACCCTAGTGTGCTTGGTACATTCATAAAAAACTAGATTAATATCTATATGAATAGTTGCTTAATTATCACACTTGAGAGTTGCTAGAGAGGAAAGAGAAAAACCTATTCTTGAAGAATAAATGTCACCCATTATAATCAGCATGTTCCATGGCATGATATTTAACCTTAGTGTTGTAATGAGCCATAATATACTGCTTCTTACTCCACCAACTGATGGGGTGACCGCTCAATTGAAAATAGTATCTAGATATCATTCACATCTCTGACCCAATCAACATCTGCATAGCAGGTCAAAGAGATATGTGGAGATCATGGTTTCTTGTAGATAAGACCTCAGCTAGGTGCACTTTTTAGATAGAGTAGGATACATTGGACCTAACTCTAGTGACATACAAGAGGTTTATGCATGTGTTAACTAACAACAAGGACAATATCTTGTCAGATAATTGTATGAGTTTCCCAACCATGTATTGTTTAGGATTGGAAAAAGACTCCTCCTAGGAGAGAACTTTGTTGCAATAGTCCAAAGGTGAAGAAGTAGGCTTGAGTTCAACATAACAGAGTTCTTCAAGAGGGTGACGATGTACTTTTACTGAGATAAATAGATTCGATGATGACAACATAGCACCTCTATACCAAGAAGTAGCAAATTAGTCCTAGATCTTTGGTATGAAAATGGTGCTAGAGTGCCTAATTTGATGTTGAAATCACATGGGCATCACTAGTGGTGATAATGATATCATTACAATAGATGGATAGAATGGTTTTTCAAGATTAATAAAAACTAAAGAAGAGATTGTGATCATAGGACGGTCTAGAAAAACTAGGCTCACAATAACTCTACTGAGTTTTTTAGAGCAAGATCGTGGTGATTTCTTGAGGCCATACAAGGAGTGTTTGTCATTATATACTCTTTTTGAGTTAAAAAATCTAGAGGCTATTATACATAAGCTTCATCTTTAAAATCACCATGAAGGAAGGCTTTTTTAATATCAAGTTGGAACAGAGGCTAGTCCATCTGAGTGAGAAGGGAGATTATAATCCTAACAGAAGTAATGTGAGTGACCAATGAGAAGGTTTCAAAGAAATCCATACCTTTTTTTAGGTGAATCCTTTAGCAACAAGTCGGGCTTTAAGACATTCCACCAATCCATCTAAACTAAATTAAATAGAGAAGACCCATCTATAGTTGACAATATTTTCATCAGGAGGAGGAGGGACAAGATCCCAAGTCCCATTCTCATGTAATGATGTCATTTCCTTGAGCATCGCAACTTTCCAACTAGGGAGTTGAAGTGCCTCATGATAATTTTGGGAATTTGGATAGAGTCAAATTGATGGTGATGCATTTAGAAGTACGGGAAATCTTAGATAGGAAATGTGTATAAGATACATGGTGGCAAAGGGTGCAAGAGTGTATACCATTTTGCAGAGTCGAAAGGCATGATGGATCCTCAGATGTGAATATTGGTTTTAGGTCCTATGTTGTTGCAAGAGGAATGTTATGGGGATGAGTGATTGGTACGTGACCTAGTGGGTCAAAAAGATCAAGATCAACAAACTTAGGTGGAGGTTGAGGTTGAGGCAGAGAGGATGGTGATGCAAAATCAAGTAATATATCTTGTTCATGAAAAGTAACATAGACAAAGACATAATATGACGGTGTATGATGCTCAGCCATGCTAAATGAGATTACTCAAAACCAAAACATGACCGATCATTAATTAACCACATAGAAAGGAAAAGGAATAATAAAAAACAAATAAAACATATTTAACATGTCCAGGAGCATTTATGTATAAGTCCATCATCTTGCATAACAATACATATTGTACCAGGTATCTATACAATTGTCCAATGGCCTCAGCTACAACTTGTATGGGAAAACATCATTCCACATACATACATGCCATATACAAGATCATCACATTGCCAAAAACTTGAGTCAATACATATCATCTATAAAGCATCCCTTGCACAGACCTGGGAGTACATGGACGACTCTAGGACACACTAAGTACTAGTCAACCTTCTACTCCTACTAATCTCCAATCTACTCTTCCTCACCACCAAGAGTCTGAAAAAGATGTTGTTGATATCCTAAAAAGATGTGGTGACCCACGATGTGAGATCCATGTACTAATGAGAGATATAACCCTCAACAATGTTTATTGATTACAGCACGTTATATGATTAAATAGATTTAGTAGATAATATTATAGTATTGATAACACCCAAATATACACATATTGTCCATGCATTTCATCTATGGTTTCATGTCACTTTAGTCTTAATATGCCCCTCTTTGCTCATGTTTTAGTCCTTTTCTTATTTACTTAGATAAAGTAACTAATTATCCAATAATGTAGCTAATTAGACAATGTTGGACTTGCATGCACCGAACATAGATGAACAACCTCTTATCCTTGCTCTCTCTCTGCTAAACTAAGGCCCTGTGGACTGTATATTTTTAATATTTCATCTAACGATGAATACATAATCATCATGGTCTAACCATTACTTTGGGCCCATTCTGGCTCTCGTTTATTTGCTTATATTACCTAATTCACATCATACATCATGACCTTGCTTAATTGACTTTATCTCATTTTTATTGGTTTTATCCTTGATATACAGGTCTATTTAGGCCCAAATCCAGTGGGGTCGGCCCCTTTATATCCATGCGCGGCTACAGTGTCCGCGATTCTCCTCTTACTCCCTCAACCCTAGGCACGGACGCCCACGGTTCCCTATCTAGACCGTGATTTACAGGACATCGGCTCGCGGTCTTCTTTCTAACCAACATCACGCCCGCGATCTTTATCATGACCGTGGCGCCATCGACTCCTACCCGCAACCTTGCATCTACCCGCGATCTTGATCGTGACCGCGATCTTGATCGCGACCCCTTCTCTACCACGACCATACCCTCTCCGATCACCCGTAGTCGACATCAGCAACCTTCCCGCCACCTGCCACACCGCGCCTTCTCTTCCTCTCTGCCGTTCACGACCAGCATCTCCACCTGCAACTCACGCTGCACACCATCATTTCCATCATAGCAGCCTCACCTGCACCCTAAGCCGTGACCTGCCACCCTCATGATCGTGACCTCAATGTCTGCCCGCGGTCCCTGCTAACTAGCCTAAAAGTCGATCGCGGTTTTAAGTAGAGCAGGTCGCGATAGCACGTAGGGTTGGCAAGTGGTCAGAGCGGGCCATCAGTGGCGGATGATCGCTGTGTAGGGTGGAGATGATCACGACTTCTCTAGATCATGACCGGCTCCCTCTCTGCTTCTTCCTTGCAGCCGCGACCTCCAAGTACCCACATAGCGGGCAGAGCAGGACCCTCTTCACCACCCGCGGTGGCACCTGCAACCTCTTGCCACATCAACGACGGTAGCGACTCACCCTCCGTCCTGACCTCGGCTTCATCCCCTACACACCGCGATCTGCATCCACGCCACTTCCATCCCTACTAATCGCGGTCTGCCGCCCTCGACTGACTACGGTTCCTGCTTCTCCACTCGCTTATCCAACAGAATCGCAACCCGCGATTAATAGACTGCGACCTCCCCACAGATCGCGACCGCGATCTTCCATGATCGTGACCTATCTTTCCCTCTACCCTTATCGCGACTGAGGTGATCATGTGCAGCATTGAGCCGCGACCCACGGTCTTCCCCGTCCCAACCCACAGCTGCGATCGCAGTTACTTCCAAAAAGACAGCGACCAGCCTGTGCAAAAAGGGGACCGCGACCCAGCTCTCAAAAGACCTCGACCGAGGTCTGGATCTCCAGCCACCGCCTTAACTTAAAAGTGCACATGCCAGGCACATGTTGATGCTCCCAGCTGTGCCTATAAATAGAAGGGTACCTCCCTACCATTGGGGATCGAATCTAGACGTCGGAAGGCTACCAGGTTGGAGCCAGAGCCTCAGCGAAGCATCCCAAGGTCTGAGAGGACCGAGGCAACCAATCTACGTGGTCCAGCAGCCACCAGCCTTCACTCTCTCTCTCCTCTGTCCCCATCTCAGATCTACTCTCTCCAAGGGTGGAAACCAAGGAGAGAGCATATATGTGCTACGTTCATCCTCACCACCAAGGAGAGAGAAGATCCACATCACCGCTCTCCTCCACTACTGGTCTATGATCTCCACAGGCAGAAGCTGAGGAGAGAGAAGATCAGTCTACACCAACATCCTCTCACATCCACCGGGCTACTGTTTGGAGTAGATCTAGAGAGAGAGAGAACCAAGGAGTCCAGAAGGACGAAGAGGAGGACCAAGGAACGAGATACGACCTGCACGAAGACCGAGAAGCGAGAGCCACCTTTCCTCTCTGGGCCATATCTCTTTCTTCTTCTCTTTCATTCTACAGCATTCCTTTGTTTCTTGTACAAACAATGTTCATCCATTTTGTTCGGTGCTAACCATGCTTGTCTGTGGCTAGTTAGATCCTTCTTGGCTATGTAGCCCAATCTGGGCATGTATATGTACTTTTGCCTTAAGCAAGTAGATTTATATCAGATCTAGTATGTTGCATGTTCTATTTTCTCTTTCCAAGTTATGATTGCTAGTTTGGTTGATCTCTTACTAGTTTGAACTACTATTTCTGCCTATATCGTGATATCTGTGTAGGAATGGTTAAGAGAAGATATGTTGGATCCGAACCCGAGAGGAGGACGATCCAAGGTTTTTTGTTCCTAACATCCCAGAATATCCTAAGACCTGAAAGGGAACTTAGCATATTCTGAGGTGTTGATATGTCATTCCTCGAGAGAGGGTCGATGACATATTGTTGATGGTTTTAGTCACGCTTCACAAAAGTGAGTGGGATGACCCCACAGGACAGATGCCGTTGTGTGTACTAGATGCTTGCTTAGGTGTTTGAGGGTTGTCTACGCCCGAGAATGAGTGCATAGACTGCCCCATTTGTGGTTACATAGCCAGGAACTCTCTTTCTCAGATTAGTAGAACCACGAGCTCTGTTTTGTTTTACTTTTCTTTTCTTTATTTTGTTTTAATTCGTGACAACCCGCTGGACTAGTTCTAGCACTTACTTTTATCGACTATCTTCTTGGCTTATCTGACTAAAGAACGAGATCTGTGGTGTCCTAAATGTCACCACGTCCCTGTGTTCGACTCCGTATATCTACTTCGACCCCGTAATAAAAGTTGTGGGGGCCTAGAAGGTTTCGGGTTATAAATTTAAGAGTTCGATTCCTTCTGAATCTGCCTATGTATTCTGGACGCGCGACTCAGGTGTGATCAAGTATGCATCATTAACATGATATTTAGAGGAACATATAAAGTTATCACCCTTCAAATAGCTGATTACTCTTACCATACTATACATCAATGAAACATTATACAAAACAAGTAAAGGGTACCAACCAATGTGAATCATTGTGTAACCATAACAGATATGCACACGGCTGTTACATCTTTTATTATGCCATGGGGAGTTTGAGTCATACCACCCAAACTTCCAACTGACCACTGCAAAGTCACAATCAGTTTTGTACAAGATCTAGGAGAGATAGAATCCTAAGATCTCTTCCCCTCAATTAGTATGAGTCCTCCGCAATAACATAATAGTCAAGCTACAAATAGCCTAGTCTGCCATTGGTATATAGGTCATGACACTGGAAACTAAGGTATTCAACCCTTTCATCCATGGTACAACCGCAATTGTCCTCAAGCACATCACATACACATATTCATAATCATCAAAGATATGACCTCGTTTATTCTCTATAACCTTGTGATTAGAATGACAAGGATGTACCCTCCCTGCACCTACACATACTCAACAGTATGCGACTCCGAGCTCACCTTTTGTAATACTCTTTTCCCTATCCAGCAAGTTCTATCACTTGAATTATTGCACAACACAAGGCACCACATGATTAGGGTTTCACTTAATTAGTTGTTACCAACTGGGTGAGTTTAGGCTACGTCAATCAAGTTACATACAGACCCTAAAAGATTTCTACAAAAACATTAGTATATAACAACTCCAAAAGATATAAAACGTATGAGACATATGCCGTATCACATCATCACTAGGTACAAATCCCTTGTTCACATGAAGATGATTACACCTCCATTAGGGCTCAAGTCATGCCCAAAGGTCATTCATATCATTCACATACTTTCTACAAGAATATTATTATCTTTCAACACCTTCTAGAAGGTTATACAAATCACCATCATACTGGTAGTACATAGGTATAGCATAACATTGCATTAAACATAATAGGTATGATGTTCACAAGGTAACATAGTAGGGTTACCATAACATTATGAGAGTATTCCCCACCACTAAAACATTATAGGAAGGTGCATATTATTAAATACCTCTTAATCATTCAACTAACATTCAGGAAGGTGAATTGAATTGATGTTATAAATCAACACTCATATGTAATCCACCAGTTTGTACACACATAGGTAAAGGTAAGACCATAGAATCATGACATTCAAACATAAACCATCAGATATAGGTATTCAAAAAATCATTAGATCTTGCAACTAGTAGAGCCATTGAATCATGGACCCAGGGAAACCATCATAGGATAAAGGTAGGTAACCCATCGGATGTTAACCATAGGTATACCATCGGATGTCAAGCTAGGTAGACCATCAAATTTTGACACTAGGAAACCCATCAGTTGTGAACAAATATGAAGACCATTAGTTCTTGAATAGAGGCAAGACAACAAATGTTAACACTAGGTGAAAATAGATTTTTTACACTGAGTAAACACCATCGTTTCAAGGGATAAAGAGAACATCAGTTGATCCACTTCGAGAGAGCATCATGGCCATCAGTTTTTGATGGAAACATAACCACTAATTCTCAAGCATAAGAAAATCCATCAAAATAGCATCTAAGTATGAACCTTCATTTTGCATAAGAAGTCAAATTGTCAAGTTATGAATTAAGCGAGGAAATCAGCCCATAACCTTAACAAAAAGCCATCATTTTTCACTACAAAGAACCCATCATTTCATGGACATGCAAAGGTATAGGACTCCTTATTCCAAGGAAGAAATGTGCACAATATTAAAAGGTACATCAGGTAAGATTATCTACTCAAGAATTACCACATATGCTCAAACCCTAGTCAAAGAATCATCTTTCTACATGTTTCTACATTTTTAGAGAAAGATCTATGCATAGCAAATTAAGAGTTAACAAGAAACATAAATATGTTTTATATAACTAGCCTCAAGCAAGATCATGAAGGTCCAAACAGCAAGGTAGCTCCAATAGAGAGAAGAAAAATTCTAGCTTGAGCACTCCAAACGTTCAAGCGAGATCCTTTGTCCAAGAACAATGAAAAACCTAGGAAAAAAGAGAAGAAAAAAGGTGTTCTTCAACCATAAGCTCAAGATCCACAAAAAAACCATTGATCCAACCAATAAGTAAGAGAGAATAAGGAGTTCAGTATGGAAAATGAAGATAAGGAGATGATCTTTCTTGCTTAGGCCAAGAAGCAAGGTTAGAAGCTCCATATGACCCAAGAGAGAGTAGATCTAAATCCTAGAAACACATGCATCCAAGATCGACCAAGATTCTTCCTCTAGAGCTCCTTCTCCTCCACCAAGAAATAGGGTCAGACATCTTTAAGCAGCAAGAAGATGAAGAAGGTGTGTATAGATCTCATTTGGGTGAAAGGAGAGAAGTATATAAATCTTAGGGTGAAAGAAAGAGGTAGGTTGAGGTGTGAGTACATGCATACCATGTGTCTAAGAGATGAAACCCAACATCCATGCAAAACTAAGTCAATCATCATATCTTGATTCTAGGGGGACCATCAGTTGTCAACCCTAGGAGCACCATCAAGCTCAAGCATCAAGTAGGCCATCAGATCATGCCCTCACTTGGCTATAAAACCAAACCCTAACACCACCATTGGTTGTTGCATTCCACATTCAAATCCATCAACCTTTGTAGTTCCTCAAAACAAACCATCAAATCTCATACATCACAAGAGAACCATCAGATCCTCCACTCCCATGGTGGACTATCTGATCCCAAGCATACAAAGGAAACCCATCAAGTTAGTGCACTTAGGTGAGAAACCCTACATCTCAACCCTAGGTTAGGTAACACCTCTAATACGATGGTACACTAGGTGACCAAAGATGAAACTATATCAAACATTTTATGAAAACTTATGAGGCATAAATTACATGTTAATATTACAAGAAAAAACCCTAGATATGGAAAAATGCATAAAGGCCCTTATAAGCACATAAATTGCAAAATTGACTCAAACAATTTCCAAACTGGACCAAACTTGAAACTTTGATTTGTCACATGATATCAATGCAAAAGTTAAGGTTTGATTAAAGTTTTAAGCATTCAATTAAGATAAGAAAGCATTTTTAACCACAAATCTAGGTTAGGGGTCTTACAACCATAAACCCCTAATAGGGATTTCGTCCCCAAAATCCTACACAAACAAAGACGGGTACTTCATATGCATCTCATCCTCTAACTCCCATGTGGCTTCCTCCACACCACAGTGGTGCCACAACACCTTCACTAAGGCTATGTCCTTCTTCCTCAGCTTTTGTACATGCTTATCTAGTATTAACGCATGACCCTCCACATAAGAAAATTCCTCCTCTAACTCAACATCTGCTTGTTGTAATGTTTGTTGTATATCTAAGAGATACTTCCTCAGCATGGAAACATGAAAGACATTGTGTAACCTATGCAACTCTGGTGGTAACTCTAGCTTGTACGTCACCTTTCCAACTTGTATCAAGATAGGGTAAGGTCCCATAAATCTTGGAGCCGACTTACCCTTCTTACCAAACCTCAACACACCCTTCCAAGGGGAAACCTTGAGTTACATGCGGTCTCCAACTTGGAACTCTAACGGTCAGTGATGGTTATCAGTATAAAAATTTTGTCTGTCATGAGTTGATTTCAACTATTGTTGTATCACCTTGACCTTCATAGTTTGTCATACTAACTCAGGACCCAAAAGAAGATATTCACCTACCTCATACCAACAAAGGGTGACCAACAACATCTCCCGTACAAAGCTTCACATGGTGCCATGTCTATACTTCTATGATAACTATTGTTGTAGGCAAACTCAATAAAACTCAGATGGACATCCCAACTACCAAGAAGATGAAGAACACAAGCTCTCAAAAGGTCCTCCAATGTCTGAGTGGTCCTTTCTGACTGACCATCTATTTGTGGATGAACAGTTGTGCTAAACCTTAGTTGTGTAACCAAAGTTGCATGTAGACATTCCCAAACCATGCTCATAAACTGAGGACCTTTGTCAAACACTGTGGTAATTGGTACCATGCAAATGAACTATCTCATAAACATAGATCTATGCCAACTTCTCAATTGTATATGTTGTTTTGACTAGAAGGAAGTGAGTTGACTTTGTCAAATAGTCAACTATAACCCAGATGGAATCATGACCTTTAACTATTCTTGGAAGACCAACGACAAAGTCCATGGTTATATGATCTCATTTACACTGTGGTATTAGAAAGGTAGCAGTGTCCTTGTAAGCTTTTGATTCTCAACCTTGACTTGCTGGCAAACTGGAAACTTAGCAATAAACTCTACCACATTGCGTTTTAGACCTGGACACCAAAACAAATCCTTTAGAATATGATACATATTTGTATTGTCGATATGCATCACGTACATCAAGGAATGAGCTTCCTCACCATCTCCCTAAGACCATCAATATACGGGACCATTATTCTGTTGTGAAAACACACTGTCCCATCATATGACTCATGGAAGCCATCATGCTTCCTGTTGCCAAACTCTAATCTAATATTATGTATCATGATATCATTCTCTTATGTGCATCTAATTTGTTTTATCAATGTAAATTTGACATATAACTATGCCAACAATCATGCCAACAATGATACTTCCAACTGTACATCATTTACTAGAGCGACGCTATCATGTATCGCTTGTGACACACCATTGAGTGTAGTTCTTCTTTGTCTGCAGATGATGATGAAGATGACTTCCTTCTCAGTGCATTAGTCACTACATTCACCTTCCCCAGATGATGGTCTATCGTATAATCATAGTGTTTGATCATCTCCATCCATCTTCTATGTCTCATGTTCATATCCTACTTTGAGAAGATATATTGAAGGCTCTTATGATCTGTGAAGATTTGACACTTCTATCCATATAGATAGTGTCTCCAAATATTTAGGGCAAGAACTACAACTGCTAACTCTAAGTCATGAGTGGGATGGCTCTCCTCGTGTTTCTTAAGCTATCGCAAAGTAAAAGAAGTCATGTTCTTGTCCTATAGCAGTACACATCCCAAGCCATTCTTTGAAGCATCAAAGAGAACGATATAGCCTTTCCCTTGATATGTAAGAACTAATACTAGAGTACTTGTCAACTTCTCCTTAAACAACTGAAAAGAATGTTGACACATGTCATCTCAAACAAAAGGACATTTCCTAGTCAACCTAGTTAGGGGTAACACTACAAAATTGAAATTCTCGATGAATCTCCTGTAGTAACCAACTAGACCTAGGAAGCTTCATACCTCACTCATAGTCTTGGGCTACTCCCACTCCAACATTGACTCCACCTTATTAGGGTCTACATGAACACCTTTAACAGATATAACATGACCAAGAAAATACACCTCGATCAACAAAAACTAGAACTTGCAGAGGGCATACATCCAGTGTTGCCTCAAAAACTCTAATGCTTGGTGAAGATGTTGCTCATGTTGTTGACTATCCCTAGATTATATCAACATATAATCTATAAATACTACCACAAACTAATCAAGATACAGTCTAAACACCTTGTTCATGAAGTCCATAAATAATGTTGATGCATTGGTTAGCCCAAACGGCATAACTACAAACTCATAATGACCATACCTAGTCCTAAATGCAGTCTTAGGTATGTCATTTATCTTAATCTTCAATTGGTGATAACCTAACCTCAATTCTATCTTGGAAAAAACTATAGCACCTCTCAACTGGTCAAACAAATCATCAATTCTTGGCAACGTGTACTTGTTCTTTACTATGACCTTGTTTAGCTATCAGTAATCTATGCAAAGCCTCATAGAACCATCCTTCTTCTTCATGAATGACACTGGAGCACCCCAATGGGAAGTGCTCGGTATTATTAAAACCTTCTCCAACAACTCATGCAACTATTTCTTCAACTCATGCATCTTTGTTGGTGCAATACTATAAGGCACCTGAGCTTTGGATTGTGTTCCAATAACTAGATTGATCTCCAAACCAACCTCTCTAGGAGGTGGAACACCAGGAAACTCATCCGAAAAGACATCATCAAACTCTCGCACTATTGGTACATCCTGGAATACTATGACTCCTTACCTTGGTATCCACACTATGTGCTAAGAAAGCCTCAGACCCTTGTCTCATCAGCTTCTCCGCTATCACGGCCAGTGCCAAACACATAGCAATAATCTTCCTATCTCCTTGGAAAGTACAAGAGACATCTCCTTCACATAACATCCCAACCCTTATAACTACAGTACAAAACAACCTTGTACTTCTCCAAGGTATCAAGTCCTAGAATCACATTGAATCCATGCATTCCAAGTGGCGTGAGATCCAGTTGAATGTTGCATCATGAAAAACAAAGAATGCAAGAGGGACACAGCTCCTGCAACTCAATGGAACCAACTAAAGGGGTTTCTAGCAAGAGACTATCAGATATACTACAAACATGTAGATAACAACTACTTATCACCTCTCTGGTGATAAATGACTACATCACACCCAGGTCAACCAAAATAGATATGAAAGAAGAAGTAGATATGTCAAAATAAAAAAGTTCCATCTGACCTGTCACGGCCTGTGGGTTGACCACTCCCTTCGTCTCACTCATAACATAGAAACTAGTTGTCTCCTATTATCAACCTCGTCCTTTTTTAGATGGTCAGATGACCCATCATGTGATGCTTGACCACACTGCTATATTGTTACTACAGTGAGCCCCCCACTGACTCTGCCTCGACTTTTATGTCATTTCCTTATCCTTCATAGGGCAAAACCACCTCATTGATGCCCAACTTGTCCATAATTGAAACATGTCCTCGAATTGTACTATGGTCTAGATGGCCCTTTCAGTGACATTGACACTGAGACTACACTATTTGCCCCTATCTATAGAAAGTTGTGACCTCTCCCTTTACTAGGAGACCATTGTGATGGTACTCATGATCTTGGTTTAAGAAAAGTCAATTTCTATTATGAGTGTTAGTACTGTGGAGATGAGAACCTCTACTTCTTGAAGCTACTAGATGACTACCTTGAAACTAAGATTGGACTCTTCTTAGCATTTGTTTTATGCTTCTCGATAGCAGGCCTCTCAATCCTCCTCACAGACTCCACAAAGGTATAGAAATTCTCCCTATTCTCCAAAGTAGATGATTTTGTAGACAACTCAGAGCTTCGACCCTTCTCAAAGCTCCAGATCCTCTCCTTCTCTGTGATTTCCATAGGGGGATGGAACCTCAACATTTTCATAAAGCTTGCCTCATAGTCATTGATAAACATCGACCCTTGGCGCAATCATCTGAAATGGGTTGTCTTCTCATACAGGTACATCTCATGGAAGTAGCAGCTCACAAACTCTTACCAAAACTCTTCCCAACTCACCACAAATCATGGTCTCTTCTCTTTCTCTATGGTCTACCAAAGGCTAGCACTGCCCTTCAATAGGTAAACAACATGCTTGACCTTGTCCTTTTTTGGAATGTTTAGGATCTTAAACGCCTTCTCCAACTCTATTAACCTCATACCGGCATGTATTGGGTCCATTGTATCCATATATTCAGTAGCTTCCATGCACTTTAGCTTCTAAAAAGTCTTCCCTAAACCTTGAGATTCAACATTAGGGACAAGTTCCCTAGGTTGAGGTGCAGGAAACCTATCCTCTAAGTGCCTAATCATTTCCATTAGCTATCCAAACATGGACTATAACGCTAGATTGGTCATGGCTTCAGGGTCAAAAGGAGGCGGTGCATGTTGTTATGTCCCTGTCACATGTACTCTTCCATCTAGTGCCAGCCTCCTAATGCCACATCATGGCATGAAATAGCTACTCTCAGCATGGTCTTCATGTTCTCTGGACATATCTTTATAAGCATAAGATATAATTAGATATGTTGGATTATGTAAGAACACATACAAAACCCAAGTCTGATGTCCCTGTAGACTCAACGAACCTAAAGCTCTGATACCAACCAAACTGTGACACCTTGCCATGCTAAATGAGATTGCTCAAAACCAAAACACAATCAATCATTAATTAACCACATAGCGAGAAAAGAGAATAATTAAAACCAAATAAAACATCTTTAACATGTCTAGGAACATTTATGTATAAGTCCATCATCTTACATAATAGCACATACTGTATTGGGTATATATACAACTATCTAGTGGCCTCAGCCATAACCTATATACCAAAGCATTGTTCCACATATATACATGCCATATACAAGATCATCACACTGCCAAAAACTTGAGTCAAAACATATCATCTACAAAACATCCCCTGATAGGACCTGAGAGTACATGGATGACTCTATGACACACTAAACACTGGTCAATCTTTTGCTCCTACTGATCTTCAAGCTACTCTTCGTTACCACTACGACCCTGACGACAGTCTTGACGATCACCTAAGAAGATGTCATGACCCACAATGTGAGACCCATGTTCCAGTGAGAGATATAACTCTCAACAACATTTATTAATTACAGCAGGTTATATGATTAGACAGATTAAGCATATAATATTTTAGTAAGCATGATTAACATGATATTTAGAGGAACATGTAAAGTTATCACCCTTTAAATAGTTGATTTCTCTTACCACATTATATATCAACTAAACATTATAAGAAACAAGGCAAGTATTATCAACCAATGTGAATTGTTGTGTAACCCTAACAGATATTCTACACAACTGGGTTACATCTTTATTAATCCCTAGAGAGTTTAAGACATATCGCTCAAACTTCCAACTGACCATTGTGAAGTCACAATCAGTTCTGTACAAGATCTAGGAGAGTCAGAATCCTAAGATCTCTTCCCCTTGGTCAATACAAGTCTGATGTAGCAACATAATAGTCAAGCCACAAACAACCGAGTTTGCCCTTGGTATATAGGCCATGAGACTAGAAACCATGGTAGTCAAAGTTCTTATCCGAGGTACAACTAAAGTTTTCATCAATCACATCACATATGTAGATGGATAATCATCTAAAATATGACCTCGACCATTATCCATAACTTTGGGATTAGGATAACAAGGTTGTACCCTCCCTACACATGTACATACTCAATAGTATGTGACTCCGACCTCCACTTCTAGAATACTTGTTTCCCTATCCAGCATTATTTTATCACTAGAGTAGTTCTACGGCATAGGGCACTACATAGTTACAGTTTTACTTGATTAGTTATTTCTGATTGGGTGAGTTTAGGATGCATAAATAAAGTTACATACAAACCCTAAAAGATTTCTACAAAAACATTGGTATATAGCAAGTCAATAAGATATAAAACATATGAGACATATTCCTTATCACATCATCACAGGGTAAAAATTGCTTGTTCACATGAAGAGGATTGCACCTCAATTAGGACTCAAGTCATGCCTAAAGGTCATTAAGACCATTCACATACTTTCTATAAGAATATTTATGATGCCCAATGTTACGTCAAATGAGATTACTCAAAACAAAACCCACAACCAATAGTGAAACAACCACATAACCAGAAATGAAGGTAAATTAGACCAATTTATACATTGCTATCCTATTTAGAAACTTACATAAAGGTCAAACAACTTGTATATCAACATATACCATATCAGGCACTCACATATGTGTCCAGTAGCATCAGCCACAACCTGTATACAAAAGAGATGTTATTCATATACATTTCATATACCAACATCGGGATACTACCAAAACTACAAAGTATTATACATATCATCTACAAAACATCCCTTGCCCGGACCTTAGAGTATAGGGACAACTCTAGGACTATACAACTACTATCCAACCTTCTGCTTCTACTTCTCTCCAAGCTGCTCTTCTTCAGCACCACAATCCTGACCATGCCACTAATGACCACCTAAAATGATGTGGTGACTAGGGCTGAGCATCGGTCCAGAACCGGACCGGACCGGACCGAACCGGATGGACCGCGGACCAGATTTTGACAAATATATGGACCACAGACCGGACCGTTTTGAGGTAGGACCGGACCGGAACCAGACCGTTTTGTGCTAGGACCGGACCGGACCGTTTGGACCGTAATCAATCTTTTTTACATGTTTTACAAGTTATTTAATTATACAAATTTGATAATCTTAGTCACTTATAACAATTATATAACTTTAGTATCAACCATTTATATTAGTAGTGCTTATATATGTACTTTATTTGTAGTTATTATAGAATACACCTTCAAATATACATGAATTTTATATAAAAGTTGGTCTGCGGTCCGGACCGGACCGAAGACTGAACTCATCAAAATTCTGGGACCGCAGACCGGACCGAACTCAAAATGGACCGGACCAGACCGGACCGAATTGAGTAGTCTGGTCCGGTTTTGCGGTCTGGACCATTATTCCCCTAGTGGTGACCCAATATGTGAGACCCATGTCCTAGTGAGATATATAACTTTCAACTAATAGTTATTTATTACAACATATATATTATTAAACAAGTTAATAGGTTAAGTAGATTAAGTATATTAAGCTATTCAAACATGTTCATGAGATCAAATAAACTAAATTGATAGGCATAGCAACATGCATGACTAGTAAGTATATAAAGAAGCATATAAGACTATCATCTACTAAATAGTTAATTTCTTTTACCATATTATATATAATAACTAAGTAGTATCGAAAACAAGGCAAGGATTAACATCTAATGTGAGTCGTGTTAACCCTAAGCAGATATACTACATGGTTGTATTATATCTTTTATTAAGCCCTGAGGAGTTTGAGGTATACCACTGAGACTCCAACTCACCATTGTTAAGTCAAAATTAGTGCCATAAAAAAACTATAAGAGTTGGAATCCTAAGATCTCATCCACCATCGGTTAGTATGAGTCATCCATAGCAACATATAAGTCTAGCTGAAAACTAGCTTAGTTCACCTTGGTATATTGTTCAACGCACTAGTGAAACCAGCATATACAAAACCCTATCATCGGAGGTACAACTGTAGCAATCCTCAATCTCATCTCATATACAAATACCTAAAATATGACCACAGTCGTTCTCCTCCCTAGGCATGACCACAGCCATCCTCAAAAATGGGGATCAAGATGTCAAGGACACACTGTCTCTTGCACCCTGCATACTCAATAGTATGTGCTCCAAGTTTCCCTTAGGAATACTCATTTCACCATCCAACAAATCCTAACACTCAAATGGATCTATGGCACATGGCATACATGATTAGGGTTTCACTTGATTAGTTAATATTAGTTGAGTGAGTTAAGGTTGCATCAATCAAGTTACATACAAACCTTAAAAGAGTTCTATAAAAACATGGTATGTTGCAACTTTAGAAGATATGAAACAAATGACATATAACTTTAATCATAAAACCACACATTACTATTTCATTGCCATACATGGGTCCATTCTCATCATCATACCATCACAGGATACAAGTCCTTGTCTCATCATGAAGAGGATAACACCTCACTAAGGACTCAACCATGTCCAAGGTCATAACACCATTCACATAATGCTCTATAAGAACATCATTATATTCCCATACCTCATCAAGGCTCATCATACCATCACCATACAAGCGGTGCATAAGTTTGATACCACATTATTTAAGAGCTACGTTGTTCATATGATAGCAAATTAGGGTCACAATAACATAGATAGAGAGAAGGTACATTCAACATCATGCTAGTCACACAAGAAGCTTTGTATCATCATTACTTACTTATATTAGGGTTAGTTTTAACAAGGCAAGTTGAATTAGAGTTTCAAAATAGCAATTATAAATAAACCCTAATTCTTATCATCTCCATCAATCATGAATGTATAAAGTCAACCATCATCATCATAGAGTCAACAAAATAGGACGGCCATATAGATCAGAGAACTTCATCGACCAATTAGATCAGAAGTGTCAACCGCTGAGAAACATGAAGATCGGTGACCTCCAAAGACCAAAAAAGTTGGCGACTGTTGAAACTAGGTTCAACATTCTTGGCAAAAGTTGAAGTTGGTCATCTTTGGCGACCACTAGGGTTAGCCACTTCAATGAACACTGATGTTAGGTAACATTTGAGACTGATGAAAACATAAAGCATTGGTGACTTAGGATTGAAACCAAAACTTGGTGACCACTTAGGATTCCATAATATTTAATGATCATTGAGGGTCCAAGACCTCAATGACCACTGAGGGTCCAAAAATCTTAGCGACCAATATAGGTGTCAACATTCTTAGCGATCAAAACATGAGGTCAAACTTGACGACCATTTTAGATCAAGACTTTGCAACCCATAAAGAGAGAGAAATCTTAGAGACCATGTGAAGACCAAGAACTCATCAACCACAAGGATCCAAATAGGTTGGTAACATGGAAATTAGATCATTAGATTATGAGCAAGGTGGAAATCTGTTCAAGGCATACAAGGAAGAGCCACTATTTGCTACTCAAAGGAAAACCCTAAAAGTCCAAGAACAAAACCAATGATTTCTGCATGCAAGCAAGCACCAAATACTTCCATCACCAAGCAAGATTTGTTCCCAAGGATTAGGGTTCATCCAAGAAGAGATGTCTACTCAACATCACCATGTGAACACAAACCCTAGATAAAGGATACTATATTTCAACTTGTAACAATGTTTTAGGTTAAGATTATGCACATGCAAGGTGAGTGTAAGAAATAATTGACGAGAAAGTTATATAGCTCGACTCAAATAAGATGGATCAACTCCAAATAGAAAGATAGCTCAAAGGAAAGGGAAAGAAACCCTAGCTTGAGCACTCTACTTTGGCCAAGCTAGCTTCTCCACCAAAAGAAGAAAACCCTAGGTTGAAAAGGTAAGAAAGAGAGTGTTTAAAACCTCTAGAACAAGCTCCCCCATGAAATACCATGGGTTAGGACAAGAATAGAAATAAGAAGGGAAATATAGAAATGAAAACATAGGTAAAGAGGGAGATATCACTTACCAAGACCAAGAAGAAGAGCAAGATAGCACCAAATGGTCACAAGATGGGTAGATCCAGACCCTAGGTCAACATGCAAGGAAGATTGGCCTCCTTCTTTATCCTTGATCTCCTACTTCACCACCAATCAAGAGGTGATGAGATACAAGAGCAAGGAAGGGAAAGAGAGAGAATATTAGGTGTGTAAAGGGGTTATTTGCATGCAAGGAGGGAGGTACATATAGAGTTCAAAGAGAGATATGAAGGGGGATTAGGTGTCAAGCTAAACACGCCACATGTGCAAAAGAACCACACTCATCCATGAAACTGGGGGGGAAAAAAGGAAAATTAAAAGACCAACTTGGTCCAGAAAAAAAAAAAAGCAAACAACTGTCAAAAAAATTGGCGACCAATTGATCAAGGAAATCAAATGATAGCCAACACTAGGCATACTTGGAGGCCTAGAGGAGTCATGAGCCTCATCGACCGCCAAGTCTGGAGGGCACACACAAAACTTCATCGGTCGCTAAAAACTAGGATCACAAGAACCTTGGAGATTGCCCGAATTTGGGCTCATCAATCAAACACACTTCAAGGTCAACCATCAACTTTGGACATCCATGCAAACCCTAATCTCAACACAAGGTGTCACCACTCAAACCAAGATGTAACAAGGTTCCCCAAAGCACAAATATATTCAACATGATGTCAAAGCATGTGAGGCACAACAAGCATGTGATAAATTTCAAGGAAAACCCTAGTTATGGGTAAATTGCAACTAGGTCTAAAACAAGCACATATGCATAACTAGCTCAAACAGTGTCCAAACTGGACCAAACTTGAAATTTAAGCTTGTCACGTGATATCAAAGAACATCACAATGTTATATTAAGGTTTTGAGCATGTTATTATGATAATAAAGCATGTTCATCCAAAAAGCAAGGCCAATGTCTTACAATATCATTATCTTTCAACACCTTGTAGAAGGTTCTACAAATCATCATCATATTGGTGGTACACATGTACAACATAAGATTGCATTAAATATAAGAGCTATGATTTTCAAAAGATAACATAGTAGGGTTATCATAATATTATGATAGTATTTTCCATCATTACAACATTAGAGGAAGGTAGATATTATTGAACTATTACCTCTTCATCATTCAACTAAGGTTCAGCAAGGTGAATTGAATTAATGTTACAAATCAATACTCATAAGTAATATATAAATCTATACACATACATAGACAAAGGTAAGACCATCAGATCATTAACTTCAAACCTAAACCATCAAATCTTGGAAATCAACAAACCCTCAAATCTTGCAACTAGTAGAGCCATCAAATCATGGACCTAGGGAAACCATCGGTTGATAAAGCTAAATATACCATCAGATGTCAGACTAGGTAGACTATCAAATGTTGACACAAGGGAACCCATCAGTTGTGAACAAATAGGAAGACCATCGATTCTTGAACATAGGAAAGCCATCGGTTGCTAAGACTAGGTTAAAATAGATTTTCTACACTAAGTAAACACCATCGTTTCAAGAGCTAAAAAAACCATCGGTTGGTCCACTTGGTGAGAGCATAATGACCATAGGTTGTTGAGGGAAACATAACCTTAGATTCTAAAAATCCAACAAAATAGCAACTAAGTGCAAAACATTGGTTTGCATAAGAAGTCAAACCATCAATTTTTGATACAAGAGAGGAAACCAGGGCATAACCTTAAGGAAAGCCCATCGTTTTTCACTATAAAGAAACCATCATTTCATGGACATGCAAATGTCTAGGATTCCTTATTCGAAGGAATAAATGTGCCGAAAGTCAAGAGGTACATCAAGGAAGATTATCTACTCAAGAACTACTACATATGCTCAAACCTAGTCAAAAAATCATCTTTCTATACTTTTAGAGAAAGATCTATGCATAACAAGTTGAGAGTAAGAAAGAAACATGAAGAAAATTATATAACTCACCTTAAGGAAGATGATGAAGGTATAAACATCAAGGTAGATCGAATAGAGAGAGATAAAAACTCTAGCTTGAGCACTCCAAACGTCCAAGCTAGTTCCTTCCTCTAAGAACAAGGAAAAACCTAAGGCAAAAGAGAAGAAAGAAGGTGTTCTTCAACCATAAGCTCAAGTTCCACCAAGAACACCATGGAACCGACAAAGAAGTAAGTGACAAGAAGGAAGGTAGCATGGAAAATGAAGATAAGGAGATGATCTTACTTTCTTAGGTCAAAAAGAAAGGTTAGAAGCTCTGCACGACCCAAGAGAGAGTAGATCCAAACCCTAGAAGCATATACATATGAGCTCGACCAAGCTTCTCCCTCTAGAGATCCTTATTCTCCACCAATCAAGAGGGTCAGACTTATCCAAGTAGCAAGAAGATGAATAAGGTGTGTAAAGAGCTCGTTTGGGTGAAAGGAGAGAGGTATATAAAGCTTATGGTGAAAGAGAGAGGTAGGTTGAGGTGTCAAGACGTGCATGCCATGTGTCCAAGAAGTGAAACCTCACATCCATGCAAAACCAGGTCAACCATTGGATCTTGATTCTAGGGGGACCATCAGTTGTCAACCCAAGGAACACCATCAAGCTCAGGCATCAACTAGGCCATCGGATCATGCCCTCACTTGGCCATAAAAGCAAACCCTAACACCACCATTGGTTGTTGCATTCCACATGCAAAACCATCGACCTTGGTGGTGCCTCAAAACAAACAATAAAATCTCTTACATCACAAGAAAGCCATCATCCTACACTCCTACAGTGGACCATCGGATCCCAATCATACAAATGGAACCCATCGAGGTAGGGCACTTAGGTACGAAACCCTAAGTCACAACCCTAGGTTAGATAAAACATCTAATCTGGTGGTGCATCTAGGTGCCCAAAGATGCAACTATATCAAACATATTATGAAAACTTAATAGGCACAACATACATGTGAAGATTATAGGAAAACCCTAGATATGGAAAATTTGCATAAAAGCCCTTATAAGCACATAAATTGCAAAACTTACTCACAATGTCCAAACTAGACCAAACTTGAAACTTAGCTTTGTCACATGGTAACAAAGAAAATGTTAGGGTTTAATTAAGATTTTATGCGACATGGTATCAAAGAAAATGTTAGGGTTTAATTACGGTTTTATGCATCCAATCAAGATAAGAAAGCATGTTTAACCACAAAGCTAGGTCAGGGGTCTTATAATAATAATTATAGACTTTTTGAAAAGTGGAATAACCAAGGAAAACTATTTTGACACAATTGATATTAAGTTTATCTTCTTTTGGATCAAAGACACAAAAGTAGTACACCCAAAAATATGCAAAGGAAGATGAAAAAGTGTTTGCACCTAAAAACAACCAAAACGGGGATATTGTTCCAAGGAACTGGTGATGGTTTTTTATTGATAAGGTAGCAGGTTGTGAGAATACTCTTAGACTGATAGTGCTTAAGAAATTTAACTTGAATCATAAGAGCACAAGAAATTTCAAGCAAGTGACGATTTTTACGTTCTACCATCCCATTTTGTTGTAGAGTGTGAGTGCAGGAATGTTGATGAATGATTCTAGTTCTAGAGAAAAATGAAGAGACATGAATCAAAACATATTCTAAAATGATGTTTGTCCAACAATATTAATGGATTTATTAAATTGTGTTGAAATCATTTTATGAAATTTGAAATATACCAAACATCTCATCATAGGATTTTTAAAGATTTAACCACGTGATATGAGAGAAATCATCAACAAATGTAATGAAATAACATAATCTATTAAACTAGTGGTTCAGGAAGGACCACAGATTGTCACTATGAATATCATCAAATACCTCTTTAGAACATAGACTAGTTTTTCCAGTAATGGAACTCCTATGATGCTTCTCAAACTCACATGAGTCATATGGGAGACATTTTAAACTAGATAAAGAGGGCTCTAGGTGCTTCAACATTCCAATAGAGAGATAATTGTAACATTGGTGAAGCTGAAGAGGAGCACTCACAAGAAGCAAACAATAGGGAATATCATCACCAAAGTAATAGAGGTCACTCGATCTAGAACCCAATCCACTAGTCTTGGAAGTCTAAGAATCATGCATTATAAATCGTGGCTATAAAAGGTGAAGTTATAGGTAAAGGCGTCAACTAACTTAACAATAAACAATAAATTCAAGGGAAAATGAGGAATATAGTGAACAAATTTGAGTTTATGACTAGGTGAGATATTAAAAATCCACACTTCTGGATAGTTTTAATGAGCCCATATTCTAAAGTGACAAATGGGGTATGAATATGAGCTTAAGTGAATGAAAGGAGGTGTTTCATACAAGTAATATGTTTGGTGGCCCCAGAGTCAACAATTCGGGAAGAGTTGGGTGCTAGCATGGAGTTCTCGACATTACCTTGGTTGGAGGTCAAATGTGCTAAAGATGTCACAACATATTTCATGGTCATGGAATCTCTAGATCATGTGGATTGTGTATGAGACTATTGAGAGTCCTACAAAAGTTGTTCATACTAATCTAAATATCTGGTAACAATTGGAGTGTATGATCCTTGGGAAACATGGGCAACCCTAGTTCAATGATTGTGCCCATAGGGATGATCGTGCTTTTGGTAGCACTCCTCCTCCATGTGGCCTAACCTATTCCAAAAAATGCATTATGGCCTTGAATTACATCCCCCATACACATCCACATCTATGATCATTGGCATTAATTACTGTTTGTGATTATAGTGGAGTGGAAGATGAGTGAAGACATAATATTGTTGGATACTATGGAAGACATATCATGCTAAGATAATGTTGTGGACTAGAGCATAGGACAGATGAAGGCCATTGAGAAATTTAATCATGTCAAGATTGTCCCATTCATTGATGTGATCCTCAAAAGAGACGGGTTGAAAATGGTCTAGTTGTTGAGACATGATGGATATGCAATCAAAATGTTCATAAAGGTTCATGTTGATTTTCAATGAAAAATTTATCCTAAATTCTATAATGTCTTAAAGCATTCTTTTCTTGCATGTAGTGATGATGGGTAGCATCCTCACAGTTCCCTTACAATTTTATAAAATATGTAAATTCTATAGTCTTAAAGCATTCTTTTCTTACATATTATTCTATAGCTAGCTTTTGACTTGGTTGTTACCCTGTTTCTATTTAGGAGTATCCTCAATTGTTTTTTCCTATTAATTTCACCTTGTCTCTAGATTCCAAGATGGTTTTAGTAAATTCCTCTAGAGTAGGTAATCATCTCCATTCAAATTGTGGAGATAGGAACATTGTCATTATAGACAATGGTCTGAGGTGGATCTGTACTGATAGCCATACCTTCATAAAAGATTAGAAAATGGAGAAATATATCAAAGTAGTCACACATGTAGAATAGTTATGGAGAATGATATCAAGGTAACACATTGATAGAAAAATGATATATATGGGCTATCACTCATAATATGTATAAGTGAGAGGACAAAGCAAGAAACAAACATAGATGAAGCACTATCACATGAATGATGCACTATGATAGAAAGAAATAATAGATCCCTAACAATTATTGGGAAACACCCATGTACATATAGAATATACATGAGGAGCAAAGTAACAAAAAGAGGAGATTTGAGGTTGTTACAATCTTGTTTATAAAATCAGATCCCTAAAATGTCGAGATCATCATGTTGCCAGTCAGATCTAGTGAGTGATGTAGAAGGGGAAGGTATCATCAGATTTCCATAGAGTTTTCTATGTCAAAAAGCACCCAGTCAAGGGGCCATAGGTTCAACTCCAAAGGAGAGGTGACCTATGACTCCACTGCCAAAAGATTAGGTGTGGGGGGGTAGAGAACCCCCCCTAATATAGAGGAAATAAGAACTGACTGTTGGAAATCACCAGTCGGTCAAAGGTAGGACAGGATTTTCCAACCCTATCAACCGTCCTTTGGGCAATGGTTGTCAGTCGTACGATCAATGGTTGGTGGTGGATACCCACATACATTGTGGTGGATTAACGGCCATAAGTGGTAGTAAGAGGGTGGGGTGGTAGGCGGCAGCAAGGTGGGTGACGCCACAATTGGGGTAAAGAGGTAAGCAGTAATGATGATGATGATGATGATGATGATGATGATGATGATGATGATGATGATGATGATGATGATGATGATGATGATGATGATGATGATGATGATGATGATGATGATGATGATGATGATGATGATGATGATGATGATGATGATGATGATGATGATGATGATGATGATGATGATGATGATGATGATGATGATGATGATGATGATGATGATGATGATGATGATGATGATGATGATGATGATGATGATGATGATGATGATGATGATGATGATGATGATGATGATGATGATGATGATGATGATGATGATGATGATGATGATGATGATGATGATGATGATGATGATGATGATGATGATGATGATGATGATGATGATGATGATGATGATGATGATGATGATGATGATGATGATGATGATGATGATGATGATGATGATGATGATGATGATGATGATGATGATGATGATGATGATGATGATGATGATGATGATGATGATGATGATGATGATGATGATGATGATGATGATGATGATGATGATGATAAGGATGTCATGAGAGAGAGTGTTCCTTTTTTGGAAACTAGATGGTCGCTCTTGATACCATGCTAAGTGAAATTCTTACTATGAGAAAATCAAGGTTATAGTGAGTCATATATACATTATTGTATCTTTAAAGTCGACTATAAACTTAAGAGATTGAGAATGTCTGTTTCTACTTGGAATAAAAATTTTGTTGGTAATTTCTCTGATGAAGCTAGAAGGAAGGAATTCATAGATGTGGAAGATCAAGTTAAATTAGATTTTGACCCTTATAACCTTATTTTTCAAGCTAAAGCTATTGAGAAGAGAAAAGTTACTCTCCTAGCAAGACTATATGAAGATTATTTATTAAAAAAATACAAAGTCAGTTGGTTAAGAGAGGTGATTCTATTTTGAAGTTTTTTTATTCCTCAATCAAAGTAAGAAGGAATTTAAATCATATAAGGATCTATCTATTAATGGTTCTATTTGCATGTCTCATGTTCTTATCAACAATCATATTGTTGCTTATTATTCAAGTATATTCAACAATGATCACTCTTTTGAGTTAGATATTTTGAAAAATCTTAGCTTCCCCAAGCTTAATGATGTTCATAAGACATGTTTAGATAGATGCTTTTCAATGAAGGAAATCCTCAATTTTTTTTAATGGTTTGAATATTGACAAGTATCTTGGACCCGATGGGTTTATTGATAAATTCTTTAAGTGTGGTTGGAGTATCATTTTCTCTGATATGGTTGAAGCTATACTCATTTTCTTCAGTTCTAGAATACTTTTGAATAAGCCAATCGTACCTTCATCACTCTGATTCCCAAGGTCAAGGACTCCATTGATTTGAAGAATTTGAGGCATGCTTCTTTATGTAACACCTTTTATAAGGTCATTTATAAACTATTTATTAACAACTTCAAGGTGTTCTTCCTTCTATCGCCAACAACAACCAATGCTTTTTTGTAAAGGGTAGAATCATTAAAGATATCATCCTTCTTTCTAATGAATTGATTCATGACTTCAACAAGAAGAGTGGAAAGCCAAAAATGTGTCTTAAGATTGATATTTCAAACGCACATGATTTTGTTTCTTAGGAAGCTATCTTTCATATTCTTTCTCTTATGAATTTTCCTCATTGTTCAATTGTCTGTCTTAAAGAAATTTTCAATAGCATATCTAATGAGGTTTGATTGATGGTGAAGCTATTGATACCTTTAAACCTAGAAATGATATACAAAAGGTGGCCCCTTACAACCATATGTCTTTGTCATGGTTATGTAGGTTGTTTCTCTTTTACGTGATAAAGAAGTTGAATAAGGCAATCTTACTCCTCCAAAAGCATCTTCCAATTTTGTGATATCTCATTTGATATTTTTAGATGAACTTATATGATTTTTATGAAGCTAATGATCAGAGTGCTTTTTCTATTAAAAGAGTGTTAGATAGCCTTTTTGCTGCTACTGGTTTGAAGATCAATAGGGAGAAAAGCATTGATATTTATATCCAGGGAGTTGACAAGGAAAGAGTTAGTGGTATTATGGGCATCAATGAATGTTCTTTACCTCAGAGATATCTTGGTATTTCATTGTTCATCGGCAAGCTCATTAAGGATCATTGTAGCACTCTGTTAGATAGAATAAAAGGAAGATTAGATGGATGGAAAGCTAGACAATTGTTTATGGTAGGGAGGGTTGAACTTGTACACTCTACCCATTTGGCCATTCATCAATACTGGCCCTCTATGTTCCTTATTCCTTGTTCTATTTGTGATGATATTGAGATATTTTGTAGAGATTTTATATGGGAGAAGATTAAAAATAAAAGTATCATACATCTTATCAAATGGAGTGATGTTGTGAAGCCCAAGGTCAAAGGTGGGTTGGGTATCAAGAACATGAGAGAGGTACTCAAGGCTTATATTCTTATGAATGATTTGACATTGCCAAAAATAAAGATAGCATATGGATCAAGTGGATCCATGAGAAGTACTTACATAGACATTCCTTTTGGTTTTTGCATGCCAACAATTCTTTCTCTTGATTTTTTAATAGAATTCTCAATTAAAGGATCTATTTGAGTAAGTTTATTGAATTTATGACTGGGGATGGAATTAAATTTTCCATTTGGAATGATCCATGGCTTCCTGGTGCAAAGTTTCTTATCAACATTTTGGGAAGACAGAGCACTATCCAGCTTGGGTTGTATTTTAATTCGAGATTGGGCAGTTTGATTAGGGATGACATGTGGTCCTTTGAAAAAATCTAGATTGCATAGTGGGCTAGTAGACCTTCTTAAGACTTACCTAAGCCTAAAGCTCTTTATGATGATATCCTCTTCAATGGCAAGTCTGATCTAAAGCTAAGACATATTTGGGTTTGTGTTAGATCTAAGCATGATCCTATTCCTTACTTTTAGTGTCTTTGGAAATTCAGATTTCCTAAAAGGTTTTTAGATTCATGGGTGGAAGATAGTCCATCATAGGATTCTTATATCAACTAATATTAAACTACTTGGAATTAGCCTGGCGTCTATCTATTTCTTCTGCAAGAGTATTAAGGAGGAAGTGAAGCATGTTTTCTTCAATCGTTGCTATTCTTCAAAATCATGGTACTTTGCTAGTTGTCATTTTGATAATCAAAGGCATGATTATATTGAGGATCTCTATAACTTTTGTAGTAAGAAACAACTTTTAATCAGTGTTTGCATTATGCACTGGATTTTGAAAGAGTGGAATGATAAAGTCCACTAAGATGTTGAAAGGGGTAAATGACAATTTTGGGGTGCTATTCAGAATGATATTAAGCTTTTCTTCGAGTAGTCCTTTATTGGATTTTAATTATTTCCTGGCTTAGAAGGCGATCAGACTGTTCTATCTGCCACAGATGAAGGCTCTGATGGTTGTTTTTCCACAACATGTTTTTGTTTTGTCCATTGCTTATTTGGGTCTATAAAGTTCTTTTCATTGCTTTATACACTATGGAAGTACTCTTGGCGAGTGTTTGTTTTCCCAAAATTGTACATAGATACTTGTGTACATAAAAGAAAATAAAAAAAGAAGTAACAGAAGAGTTGAGTTCATAAAAAAAATAGTATTGCCTCAATGTATGATGTACTGGAGACACAACATTACATAAACTAAACCAATGCTAATGAGCCTGAGCAGAAGAAGCCCAATTAACTAATACAAGAGAAAATAAATAACACAAATTACCACCAACAAGTAGACATAACATTACTAATGGAATGAGAATATTTGAGGTCATGTGTAATGACCCACACTTTTGAGTGTCTAAAATACCTTAAAGTCATAAATTGTCACTCATAAATTCCAGGATCAAATTCAAGAAATAATACAGAATAGTAAACAATTTCCATTAATGAACAAATAGTTACATGTTCGCATAAAAAGCTCCTCTAAGGAGTTACATAAATTTTATAAAGAGTTATCATGTACATGTATGATGATATACCATTATATATAAATCTTCATGAATAACTTTAGTGTCTTCAATATCTTTATTTGTAACCTCATGTCCACGAATCAAGTATACCTGATACCTAAAATGCCGACAAATAAATACGCGATTAGTATATATCTATATTGGTACGTGGGTTCAAACAACAATCACAAGTACACATATAATCAAACATCTTTATCTTGAATATAAGAATATAAACTTGTTTTCATATTATGACCCATATCTGGTCAACTACCTCTGGTGTAATCACTATCCCTCTAGGGCTCGTGTGCATTACCCTTAAGATCAATCTAACCCAGGGTTCAGAATACTTTACATGATACTCATAGGAACTTTATAGTTTGTAAGAACTAAATAAACCAGAAAGCAATTTATTTATCATTCAATCTCATCGAGAAATCTCAACAATCTCAGAATTCGATACAGGTATTCATAAGCGTAACCACGTACCTTATGCCATCACAGAAATCATATAGAACATCATACTTTAAGAGTGTATCCAAACATCCAAGCAACCAAGCATATAATCAATAGTATCTGAAACAAATCATTCTACATATGTGTCACCATGTATTCGCATTACATTATTTAGATCTAGATGCGCTCCTAAACTAGGGTTTAGGACTATCTCATGTTTGGACTATAAGTTTGGGTTACAAACCCTAATATGATCATATTATGGTTTCTAAGATTACAACATTTAATTAATCATATTAAGTGAAACCCTAATCATCATCTTACACATATTAAACTATTCATGATACCTAGATCACATTACTGGCATTAAGATCATAGCAAGATGTCAACATTGGTTTTAAAACCCTAAACCAACATATATAAGATTGCTAATCTAGAATTGTCCATTATTCATCTTTATCAAGTATTTCTTCATAATAAAAGTCTAGATTAGGTATTAGTTTAAGATGAACGAATCTATTCAATTAAGTATCAGGTTAAGCTAAATCTAGGTTTTCCTTTTCATTAAACACATTAGGACATGTATAGCCTATACTTTTATAACAGGAAGCACTATCAGGTTCTGATATTATTTTATTTGGATTCCTCCCGTTCTCCTGATCAATTTTCATATATTATATGTTGCAATTTGAGTTACTAATAATTAACTACATATTTTGCAAGCTAATTAGATTTGAACCAATCAAATGCTGACATGTCAGCATTTGCTAGACTTTTATTTGACCTATCGGGTACTTAGAAACATAACTAAATTATTGAAATACCCTTACCTCGGTGGATTGGGCTCCTCGCGTGCTGGGGGTGATTTGGTCCTTAGCCAGGGGGTCTTCTCCTTCCTCGCGAAAACCCCCTCTCGTGGCTACGGCGCTCTGCCGCCGAGTCTCTATCTTGGATCCTTTGGCTTGAGGGATAGAAGGGAAGCATTGGGCACCTTCCCTACCCTTGATGGAGATGGCCAGACCGCAACCCCACACCACAATCACCAGAGATCAAAGGCCCCATCCTCATCATCTGGGTCTGTCGCAGCTACTGTGAAATCGGAAAACTCCACCTATCCACAGTCATGTTGGCAATCGCCCCCCTCGTTAGTGAGACCTCTCTGTCGTTCCTCAGTGGGTTCCACCCACCAGGGTTTGTCATCTCCAGTTCATCATCTTTCGACCTCCGCTACACGTGATCTGCAACCCGAGACCGGGACCTAAACATCGGCGTCGCCCCCCCCCCCCCCCAAGGCTCCTGTTGAGCAGCCAGAAGCCAAGGGCGTCTGCCCAGTTTTATAGTAGCATCTCGTCTCGAGGCCCACCTCTCACCAACCCATGCCGATGGCACATCTCGCTCGAGCCTCTCTGAACTAATACTACATGTAGGGCTTGAGCCCTAGCCATGGAAGTGTTTCCTGCTTGCGAGGCAAGCCAGGGAGTTGGCCCTCCTATGCTTCCCTAACCTCCTCCCATACTACCAAACCTACTGTGGTGCAATGGCTATATACAAACTAGGCGATCAACATCCATCCTCCCCACACAACGTAAAAAGAGTATGAAAAGAGGACTGTAGGTCCAGTCTCTCATCATACTCACAAGAATACTGCTATATATCCTTCCTTGGCTCCCAGAGAAGTTGGTGGTTTCTTAAGTAGATGGTTGGGGGATCTCCTAGGGTTTAAGAGGAGACAATGACGGTATAGGCATGAGGGGTGTGTGCCAGAGAAGGATGGGTCTCTATACTCATATTTATAACCATGTTGTATATGGACCATGTATCCTTATTCTGTGGAACTGGTTTCCCTTCAAAGATTGGGCTACTATAATACCCTCAAGACATAATAAACTTTCCTTCTCATTTCTCTTATCTCTTTTCCTTGACCAACATGAAAAAGTCTTCTTCTGTAAGTATTACAAGATAATGTTTAGGAAGTCATTAATTATATTCCCCTCTCTCTTGCCTTATATTAGCCTCCTTCTCGATTATGGAGTGCCTTCATGGGAAAGTATTTTTAACTCTAAAGAGGGTAATAGATTTCCCATATGATGACATCGTTAATCCAAAGGAAACATGCACAATCTAGATAGTTCCTTTTTAAGTTATTTAAAACACCATGTTTCTTATTTCCTTTTGGGTACTTACATATTGTTCCTTTATTTGGCTTCCAAGAAACAGGTGGATCATCTTATAATTAATTATCTAATCCACATATTATCTCAGATATCTATTATGATCATGAACATCCTAAATGTCAAAACATATCTCAGGGACTCATATGTAAATCTTGATTATCCCAATTGGACCGGGATGTGTCTCTAATTTTATTTAGGCTTGAAATCCACATATTTCAAGGATGTAACATCATGAATCTCATAAGAAGTATCCTTAGTTTTCTCATGTAAGTTAGCCATTGTCTTAGATATCTTCTTTGAATACTCCTATAGGCTAGATTTTTAGTTCAAGTAAAAGAGAACATATCAATAAGTTCTTCTTTTGAAAGGTCATCCAATGTACATCATGTGATTCTTATTCAGTTGTCATTGTCATATAGCAAGAAACACTGATATCTTTTACATAGTTCCCATTGTATTGGTGAGAGGAATAGGAGAATTGTGTTTTTTCATGCTTTTCTTGAGATTTTGTTTCCCATAGGTCGATCGACTTGCTTCTATTCCCAGATTCTATGCTGAAGTACAATTTAGCACAACATTGACCTAATTACACTTTTAGCCCTCAATCGCCTTGATATTCTCACTCGTAATAATTTCCCATGATCAATGACCCTGCGGTGATCTATAAAGTGAAAATTTGTAGTTGAATCAATTTTATACACAAATTTTTAGAAAACTCTAACTTGAATATACTCTTAAATATTTTGATTAATATAATAATCATACTTGATCGTACTTGATCTTGTTGATTTAAAACTTGGCACACTTGTTCCACTCTCTAAGTTGAGTTATGATATAAATTTGAGGTCAAACATAGTTTTTTTTATAATTTCCTATGAATTTTCTAAGTATTTCTCTCAAAATCACCCTAGAATCCCTTTTCCCCTATTATGTTATCCCTATTTCATGCCCTTATAAACCAATCGGTTGGTTATCAATCATAATCTGATGGCCTCTGAGTCATCCTCTACCTTAGGTTAGCTAGGGCATCAATCATCCAAGCTCAAAAACCCTCATCTAGATTCAGGCCTCTCCTCACCTTCTCTCACCCTAATTCCACTACCTTTCTCTCCCTTTCTCATTCTCAAAGCCTCTTTTCATGTTTCTTGACTCAATCTAAGTCTTAGACCCCAAGTAAAACCCACCACGACCTTTACCTAACCCTAGATTTGTTTTAGCCTTAAGCCTAACCCCTTTGACCTACTGAAACAACGCCTTCACTTTGTTTTGCCAGCACAAACATGAGTGGCATCTTCTTAGCCCTAATTTCCTCTCTTACATTATTTCCTCTTTTTCTCCAATGTGTTTCTCTTTCCTATGCTGCCATGTGTGGGTTCCCTTCTATTTTGTAGGGAAGACAAACACAAGTCAATGGATCATGTTCAATGTTTCACCCCCAACCCACGATCCATGGCTCGTCTTTTTCCTTTTGTTCTTTCAAGGTTAAATACTTCCCCCTCTTCTTTTTATGCCAATAGACTATCCAAAAATCATAAATTTTGATTCCAATGTCCAAAACTTATAAGTAGATAGTCCTTTTTTATCAAAACACTACAAGCATTCTCTTAAAAAATGGCCCCAAAGCATGATTCTCATTTTTACTCCATTGATACTCTCAAACATCAATTTTAGACTATATAAATTATCTGTTCACTCATCATGGTGATTATAACTCTAGAACACTAATTTTGACTCTATTTATTTCTTTGAGACTCAAAACCATGATGAAATGATCTTGAATTTTTTTGGGACCAAAATCTAATCACTCTTATTGATTTTCTTAGGTTGAACCCTGAATCCCTCTTTAGTGAAGATAAGGAAGATGTTTTGGACAAGTAGGTTTCATCGATAGTTTCCATGAAGAATACCTTTAGAGTGTTGGGGTGCCCTAAAAACAAAAAGGTGACCCTTGCCATCTACCATCTGAAGGCAGCTACCAAATTGTGGTGGGAAAATTACACCCACTAACAAAAGACCATTTCACTAAATTAGGAAGCCTTTGAACCTATCTTACTACCTGTTTCATGCCTAGATCTGAGTTGAAGGAAAAGAGGAAATAGTTTCTAGCCCTTACTCAAAGTAAATCCTCTATGTCTATATATGACCAACAATTTTCTATCTTTGAGAATCATGCCAAGAACTTGAATCGCAATGAGAAATTGGACTATTATGTTGAAGGACTCAATGTGGCTCTGCAAACTCTGGTTGCCTTTTCCAGACCTGCCACATTCTAAGATGCCTTTATTCATGTTGTAGATATGAAGAGGACCTTGGGAATGGAGCATAGTAATACCTTGATCTTGTCTTATCTAGGACTAATAGATGTTGTGATAGACAATACTAAGCAAGGGGAAATACCTCAAAATGATAATAACGGAAACAAAATTCAAGGTCATAGAAACCCTAACCAAGGAAATGGTCAGAATCAAAGGCTCAGATGATACAGTTGTGGAAGTAACCATGGGGGAAGTGTCCATATCCAAAACCCAATTTTCTACTATCATAAGTAAGAAGGACAATGTAGGAGCTAGTGCCCTTATCAACTCCCCCATGGGACACTAACGCCTATCATCAAGGTAAGAACCCAGGGAACTAAAATTAGGTCTTGAATATGCTATTTTTATTATGCACCTCTATTATTTATGCAAAAACAATTGTGATTTTGGAATCACCGTATTTACAAAAACTTGAATATGATGACATGTTGTGTTGGGCTTACTCCACTTATCTATTATTGAGAACCTACTTTGTGTTTGGATTTGAAAGTTAATATCTTTATTAGACCAAATTGATCATCTCAATTATGAACTTAAATTGTCAATGTGGCTACTCAATATGTGATGTGATGATTATGATACTGAGAATGAGGATGTGGAATATGAGATTCATGGATGTTTTGGGTAGCATCAGAGTTTTGGGGACAAAATTCCTCTTAAGGGGGGAAGGATGTGATGAAGTGCATTTTGGCATAATTTTAACCTAATTACTCTTTTAACCCTCAATTACCTTAATTTTCTCACTCCTAATAGTTTTCCATGATTAATGACCCTATGACGATCTATAAAGTGAAAATCTACATGTTGAATCAACTATATACACATGTTTTCACAAAACCCTAGTTTGAATATACTTTTAAATGTTTTGATTGATATTATGATCATTCTTGATCTTCTTGATTTGAAACTTGGCACACTTGTTCTATTCCCTACTTTGACATCATGGTCCATATATGAGTTTAAATAGACTTTCCTAAGTTTTGTGCTCAAAATCACCCTAGAATCCTCATTTTCCCCTTTTTTGTTCCTATTTAGTGTAATAGGGGGCCCTTTTATAGCTTAATGGGCTGAGTGCACACATGAGGCCTAGGTCAAGGACCCTAGTCAGTGCCATAGTGCCCCCAGTTAACTTGGAAAAGGGACCGACCGACTGACCCTCGAATCATGATCTAACACCCCCGAGTCGTTCCCTACCCCAGGTTATGTAGGGAAACAAATTCCCAAAACCCTAGTCTCGGTATGGGAATTTCCTAACCTCCTCTCACCATGATTACATTTCCCTTCTCTCACTCTCACCTTATCAAATCATATTTTCACATTACTTGACTCATTACAAGTCTTGGACCCCAAAGGAAAACTCACTTCCACTTTTACCTAACCCAAGCTTCGTTTTAGACCCAACCCTAACGCCTTTGACCTATAAAAACACCCCTTAATCTTTTTTGCACACACAAACATGAGTGGCACCTTCCTTGGCCTTAGCCCCTCTCTCCCCTTATTTTCCATTTTTTGATGTGTTTATTCACCACGAGCCACCGCACATGGGTGCCCTTTTGCATTGTGGGGAAGATGAACACAAGTTGTCGGATTGTGATCAATGTTTGACCTCAAACCACAATTCATGGATCTAAATTTTTTCTTCTTTTCTTTCAAAGTAAAATACTTCCCTCCCTTCTTATTATTCCAATAAACTAGCTAAAATCAGAAATATCATAAATTTTGTTTCCAAACTCCTAAATTACAAGTAAGTAATCCTTTTTTATCAAAACACCAAGAGGATTATGTTAAAATGTTTTAAAAGCCCTCATCGGTACTCCACTAATATCCTCAAACATCAACTTTAGATTCTCTAGAGTATCTATTGACCCCGTCATGATGATTATAACCCTGGAACCCTAACTTTGACTTTGATTATTACCGTGAGACTTAAAACTATGATGAAATTATCTTGGCTATTTTTTGGACTGAATTTTAATCAAGATGTTTAGTAAAGATTTTAAATCAACTTCTAACCTAAATCTGGTGATTATGTTCGTAAAATTATGGTGGATCATGATTATGGATTCTTACCCTATTATTATGAATATTGATTCTAAGGGTTATCAAATCTTATGATTTTCCCATCCTAAAACTTGAGAATCGTATTGAAAACTTGGTGAAAATGATTATCTTAATTTTTGGATCATTTTTTTTGAATCCATCATGAATCTTGAATATTAGACTTATATTAAAGACAATTTGACCCTCTTAATTATGATTTAGGGTTTTATCCTATATGACTTAAGTGGAGACCATATTTTAAAAATGTGATCAATAATATATGGAAATGAATAGTAATACCTCTAAAACTTGTTGTTTTATATCAAGGATGAATAGACCACCTTGTGACCTATATTGTTGAAAACCCTTATTTGATCCTCATTTTGTTTAATCATGCTCTTGTCAGTTTTGTAACTCCAAAATCATGCTAAGATATCTACTCTAGCATAAAGGTACGCTTTCCTTATATTGGACTTGATTATGGTATTGCCTATACTATTTGATATGTATCCTTTGTGTGCTCATTGACTATCATAATTGTCTAAGCTACTCCATTCTATAGTGAGTAATATTATATTTTTCGTGTATACATTTATGGAACTTGAAACATAAGATAATGAAAGGAAGTTATATTTTATTGGGTATCACACTTGCTTTGGAAGTGACTAGTATTGCACTTCTTGTAGAAGTACCTAGTATAACACTTCTTTTATAAGTGTCTAGGATCAATCTTCATAAAGAAGTATCCATTTACTTGTGATAAATCGGATCACACTTCATTTGGAAGTGTCTAAAACATGTCTCGACACTTGTTGACTAAAATTGGTAGAAATTGTGATAAACATGAAAGTTTCAATGGCTTAATTTTTGTCTAAAATGTTACCTTATTTTTATAAGTCTAGCAAAGAAGAACTTCTTTCTTAATATTGAACAATGTTGGTTTCACTGATAGAATATATGTGCATCCACACTGACTATGTGTCTTAATATTATGATTTTAGATGTAGCAAGTGGACTACCAAGATTATTCTCATACATTTGATTGAATTACTCTGTCAAAATGAAAAAAAATCCATCAAATATTCATGAGGGAATATTTCTAAATGTAAAAGGTGTTTTCTTATTGCAAGTTTGAGTTTCTCTTGTATATTTTCCAATTTTCCTTTAGGCCATGTCGTAAATTCCTATAAAGTTCATTGAATTAATAAAGATCAAATTTTAGCCAATCTTCATGTATGTTGTGTTTGTGATTTCAGGAAGCTTGGACATGGGTGCTTCAATCCACTTGACACTATGTAGGTGGTGGGACTGGGATTGGAGTAAGTGTGGATCTATGAAATATTTCTTAAAATGTTGTCACCATGCTTCCATCTTATCTTAAGGTACCTAGAATACCTAATTTGATATCATTTGAAAATAGAGTCTAGAGTGGGTTGAATAGACTCTAATGGAAATCTATATTTTGTAAATAATAAATCTTTAGTAGTAGAAATAATGTTATAATAGGGTCAATGTGAATTTGCCTTTGTCTTTAGGGGCACTCTATTACATCTCTACATGGGTCCTAGGTTGTACTCATGGTTGTTGTCAACCAGGCTGGCGCGGGATCCTCCGGTACAATGCCACCTCCAACCTTAGAGACCTCTAACTAACCATAACACTAGTGGATCTTCTGCCATCCCCACAGATGCCACCAACATGCCAACTACACCAAAATGCCACCATTACCACTGTCGCTGCCACCCCAACAGTCAGTAGATGGGTGATTGCTCAGACCCTATGATTGACATCACAATATGTAGGACATGAGCAAGCACTCTGGTGAAACTGATCAAGGTTCAATAAAATTTCTAGCTTGAGGTTTTCATTGAGGATCCTAAGGAACCTTCTATAGGAAGGATGATAAGAGGCCATGGATGAAGTTTGCCCCTCCAGTCATGACGACAATGGATAAATTCCAAAAAAAAAACTCTATCATAACCCAAGTGATGGGATAAAGATTCTTCATTCTTCATTTGTATGTGTGGATGCTTAGAATGTGGAGGCCCAAGGGTGAACTACAAATATCTCCTCTCAAATATGGGCTCTTTTTGATAGGTTCATCATGGAGAGTGATATGAAGGTTTCTTTACTAAAGGGGATGTTGTTCTTCAAAAATTAATTGGTGTGGATGCAGAAGTGGTTGCTTGAAGAGGATGTGAGAAGAGACTCCCTTACATCAACTCTGGTTTGGGTTATCTTGTTTGATCCAGGTCATCATTAGACCAAGAATGAGTTGATGATTATAGGATACATAATTGGGTTGCTAAAAGTGGTGGACTTTCTACATACAAGGAAGAATGTTGGGGTACCCCGCATGTGCATAGAGATTCTAATGGACATGAAACCACCTCTAGTGGTTATGGTTGATCTTCTAAACAAAAAGGAACTAGAGATCAAGGTTGAGTATGGTGCACTTCCAAAGAAATGTCTTTCTTGCAAGGAGTCTGGTCATTTGCATGGAAGATGCCCAGTCACACTTGAAATACATGGGGAACTGCCAGTAGAGAGAGGTCGGTCTCCTAATAGGAAAATGAGATACATAAGGAAGAAGAAAATCCTTAACCGTCAATAGGAGAATGTATCAACACAATTGGTCTCTCCAAATAGCCTAGAGGTAGAGTCCCAATGTGAGCCAAAGTAGGGATCACTCGAGGTAGAAAGCAAGTCTGATAGAAACATCCATATTAGTTGTGAGGAGGGAAAGATACCAAGTTGGATTGATCTAAACACATAGGATGGTGTGGAATATCCTACATATGTCAGAGGAAATGATGAGGATTCTAGCATTGAGGTAGAAGATGGTAACGTTCGATTGGAGAACTCCTTCTGTGTCTAGCAAGTACATGAGATTCATGAGATGAGTCCCCCCATGAATAACAGACATATCTTGTATACAAGCAATCATCCTAGCTAGAAGAAACCACTCAGAGAGAAGAACAATTTTGGAATAGGTAGAGGAAGAGGAGGTGCCACCTTGAGTAGGGGTGTACAAACAAGAAAAACTAGATGGCCATCCTCATGTGGAATGTGTGGGGAGCTACTCTACCTAGCAAACTGAGAATTCTTTGAAAAATCATTGAGGAATTAAATTTGTCCTTGATTGTCTACCTCAAGATGAGGATAAGAAGAGATCTTGCACACAATTTGATAGGTTTGTTTCTGGATGGATGGGATTTCACCTCAAATATGTACCATCTAGAAGGTGGGAGGATTGTAGTGGCTTGGAATCCTACCATATGGGATGTGCAAGTGATCCATCGTGTGGATAAAATGATCATCCTCAACTGTATCAACAATGGGTGATTTCATTGTGTCTTATTTGTAGTCCATGGATTAAATGTGGATACGTGTAGAAGAAGAATTTGAAAATTGTTGGTTAATGCCACACAACAACACTTCCAGTGATGGTCATTGGGGATTTTAAGCTTCTCCTATAGGCCAAAGAGAAAGTGGGTACACTTCCATCCTAAATTCAGTGCCTAGGAGGTTAATTGAGGAAGTAGATGCTACCAATATGATGAAACTAAGTATGGAGGATATCACTACCTGGAAAAACAAGAGATCTTTGATTAGGAGGATATCAAGCAACCTAGACTGATTGGATGCCTATCCAAAGGCATTGATGTATGGATATTCATCCTATTTTTAGTTGCATTTTTAGCTTAGTTTGCATTCATCTTTATCTAGACACTAGTACATTTTTGATGTCTAATGTCACTTTTGCTAACCTTAATTACAATGAAAAACTGACACCATACTACCAAAAACGTCAGTTCTAAAGAAAAACCATCATCATTGGTCAAGTCATGCCGACTTAGAAAAGATATGGGTACCACTTTTACTATAACCTCAGTTACGTTTATGTGAAATTGACACCTTAGATAAACCACATAATATAATTTTTTTAGGGTAAATGTTTGCCTCCAAAAATTTTATTTTTAGTGTCGATTTGTGTTAGAACATACGATATAGAGTTCTGTCGTGTCTTTACAAAAAAATTGTTCCCTCCAAATTGCTTTTGAGTCATCGGTTGTTAGGAGGAACTGATGACATAGTCCCCTTGTTGAGGCCCAATTTTTTTTGTTTGTGGAAGGGTCTCTATCATTAGTTTTAGATAAAGAATTGATGTCTGATTGCTTTCTCTCCTTGTGCCCGTGAAAATATCCCCCTCCCAAATTTTTTTTGTGTAGTCAGTTCCTTTGAGAAATTGATGACTAAGATACCTTGTTGAGGTCGACTCCTTTTGTTTGGGGATGGGTCTCTATTGTCAGTTTCTTAGTATGATTAACATTTATGTTCAAGCTTAGTCGTCGATGCTAGATAATCAAACTGATGACTAAGTCTCTTGACAAAGATTGTAACCTTTTTTTGGGATTAGGGTTTTTGTCGTCGGTTTAAGCCTTTGAAAACAAACAAATTCGTCACTGACACAGTTGTGTTGGTTTGCACAGCTGTGTTGGCTGCACCAGATTATATGTCAGTGTTATTTTAATAATGATTAGTTCTAAGACATCAATTTTGTTTAACAACTGACGACTAAGTTCACTTAATAACACCCATGAAATGTTTCTTTCCCCTTCCCCCTCAATCTTCTATTTCATTGCCCTCTTCTGCCTAGCTCTGGTAATTTTCCCTTCCACCACCACACCCTGTTGTTGCTATTGTTGCCCTCCTCCAACTGCCACTATTCCATCTCTACCCTGATGCTACTACTGCCCTACTGTGCCACCTCATTGGCGACTACAACTGCCTTATTCCAGCCGTTGCTGCTGCAGCCTGCTCTACCCTACTCCACTGCTCCATTCTTTTAGCTCCAGCTGCAGCCGTAGATGCTCCATCAAGGTTGGTCACCTAGAATAAAAGCTCTGACTGCAAGAATGACAGTTATTGGAAGGCATAAAGCAGCTTCAATGCTGATGACATTAGGTGGCAATCAGAGGAGAAGCTCCAATGCTAGATGCGGTAAGTCAAATATAACTATAATATGTATAATTTCATAAGAAAGTGACTTTTTTAATGATGCCTAAAGTACATGTATACACACATTTATGCACTGAAATGTAAGCATATATATATACATATACATCTATATACACATATACTTACAAGTAAACACACACGTGCCCATGCACATGAAAAACTAAAACTAAAACAAAACACTTTAGTATGAGAAAATTCACATATGGTCAAAAAATAATGTTATTTGGGAATGGAATAGAAATTGCATATTGACATGATGAAGATGAGGGATGAAAATATGATAGAGTATTGGGGCCATTTTAGAGTCATTTATCAAATTGTTGCATTGGGAATATAAAATCAATATAATTGGAGAGAGCGTATAGAGAGAATGGTGAGAGTTTAGATCGTTGGGGTTAGACTGGGAATAAATAGTTCAAGTAATAAAAATTTGAGTAGGTGGTGATCCAGACTAAATGTGGAAACCATTAATTAACTCAATGATAATATACATGTACAAGCTTAAGAACAAGCACTTTGAAAGAGATTCGAGGGTAGGTTGAATCTATTCATAAAATTATTTATGGATGTAGGATATGGAAGAGAGATAATTGTGGGTCATTGTAGAATTACTTATTGAATTATATTAGTGAATACTCATATCCATGTTCATCAAATGGGTGTTGGACAAAAGAACATGTGTTTTTTCCTCAAAGTAGAAAAAAATGTGAGTGTTGAATCAACAACATGAAAAAATTTCATTCTCTCATAATAATCAGGAAATAGAGAGCACATAAGTGGGCTTGGGAGATTATGAGTCCTTGTGGTCAAGTAAAAGAGAGTATGGGACATAAATATTAAGGATTATTTAAGAGAGGTGTAGTGGAATAGAATGAGATATCAAGATTGGTGGAGAGGCTAGACGAGGGTTGTAGATGAAGAGATAGCGGGAGAGAGAAGGTGGATGAAAGATAGAAATAGTGGAAAAGTTTGTTGCCACAATTGGATTTGTTGATAATTTTCTTTTAAATATAAAGAGCTAAAGAATATTGATTTGAATTTTTCTTTGATAATTTTTTCATTACTTTATTTCTAAAGTCAGATGTGTTTAACCATGTAAGGAAATGTGCGTGGTAATTCAAAAGTATAGAGATTTTCATAATGGAGATGTGGGATTACCATAGAGAGTAATAGGTGATAATCAGGAGAGAGTGGTTGGGAGAGGAATTCAATTCGAAGCAGGTAGTTAAGAGTGGATATGTGAGAAATAAGAAGATTGACTGTGAGTTTAAGGGATGTGTTTACTTTTAGTTGACTGAGATAATGGATAATGAATAAGTTGTCTAGTGGAAACAATTTGTTGAGTGGCCCTTTTTGTAGAGAATAACTATTTATAGATAATCTGATTCATGGGATGAGGAAAGATGGAGAGAGATACAAAGATAATGGAAGTATGTAAAGGGAGTGGGTAGTGGAGATCCGTTGTTTGAGGTATAGGATTTAGAAAATTATTAAGATTGACATTTAAGTGGAACAATTGTTGGATTTGATAAAAGAAGACATGAAAGAAAATCGAGCGGAAAGTCAGGAGTGATTGTAAAATCATGTCTTATATCTACATGTTATTTTTCTTTGAATATCCTGTGTTGTCTTTGAATTTGGTATATGATAAAATTGAAGATAATAAGCCTATGAAATAAGGATGTGAGCATTGATAGTTAGTTAGAAAGAGTTGTTGAAAAAAGAGAAAAGTAAGGAAATAAAAATGTGATATAGGTTGATAAAAAAAATCTTATATAAGAAAGAGGACGTGGTCACTGAGTAGAATTGGTGGAGAAAAAAGCAACTATAATTTTTCTGATTTGATGGGCAGTTTACGGAATGAGAAAAGTGAGAGGAAACTATAGATTGTTAGAGTTATGGAGAGAGTGGGATCGGGAGGAAATGTAGGAATAGATTGTCTGGGATAGAATTAAAGTTGGAGCACATAAACTGAGACACATACATAGGGTTTTGGTATAAAAACTACCAATAAAAATAAAGAAAAACTTTGATAAAAAGAGAGAAAAGAGATGATCAAGTAAAATGCGTTATTTCAAAATGGAACAATTTGATATGTCGGTGGCATGTTTTATAACTTTTGAAACAAACTCACTCTTTTTATTATAGTATTAATGTCGTCAATCACTAATGATAAAAAATTCTTTATTTTATTTAAATTATTATATTTTTTGAGGATATTATTATAAAAAAGATTGATTCTTTCTGTTGATAAATAAGTTCACAAGAGACGGAATGGTTTTGTGGACTGAATTACAAATGGTTTTGTGGAATGTTTTACATTTTTGTTATAATCAACATAGATATGAAGTAGTCATTTACTTTGTACAAATTCTTACCAGTAGTCATATGTATGTTTCAAATTTAACATATGCTTATAGTATCTTGTTAAATAAAGAAAAGTTCCCCAATCTAAACCATTTCAACTCATAACCTTTTAATGTTGATTCTTTCTCTTTACAATATTTTGTATGTAACCAACGTGACTCATTAATTGTATATTTTGACAAATAAAACCTTTTTTTGGCTAATAGACTATGTAAAGTAAATTGTATACTTGTTTATATGACATTAACCCGTGTCAGATACTTATACATTAGTGTAAAAAAGTAATAACTAAAAGTATATATATATATAATTGCTAAGCATGGTGTTGCATATTGTGAGGTAAGACTTGGATAGAGAATCTTGTACACAACATGATTGTTAAGAAATTAACAAACTTAATTGACATAGCTTGGCTCAAACGCTAACTTTACTATGAAGATAGTCTCAAAATGTTGTTCTCATAATTTGACCATCATGATTACTGTTGTAGCATAATGTTTGATGCCATTACACAGAGTAGTAGTCAATGTACACGAGTTAATTTAAGCATAATACCTACAACATCTAGGTGATTTTTTCATGCTTAATACCAAATTTTGTACTCCATATACCTTAAGTGTGAGTAATTTTTCAACTTCTTTGCTTGCCTATGTGCAAATAAATAGATGTCTAATAGTTTGCTACTAATCAAAATTGGTTTCAGGTTTCAAAGTTGTAGGGACAGCGTGATGTGCCAATGCCTCATGTGAAAGTAAGTTCTAGATGTCTCCTCTGAGATTGTTGCAGCTGCATCTCATAAAATATTTATCATGTCTTAGAAATCAGTCAGTGAACCGCTTCTATATTGCCAAAATGCGTCCATGCAGTTTGCCAATTTCTATGATTCTATGTAGTGTTATACATCATCTAAAAAAATCAGATGTGATCACATATATAATAAAAAAAATGTACGAACTCATTTGGCTAACCAATCTTGTTTATGAATCACATATGGATACTTCTCAATATGATTACTTATGTGTGAGTCTACACAATGACGACTAACATTAAATTCGTTTGATAGTGCAAGACTTGTGAAAACATGTGGACCATCTCAAAGGAAGATACTCTTAAGAGATACTAAAAGAAGGGTTTGTGTAAGCAAACTGTTGTCTAAATAACTTCATAGATGTTCTGTAATTATCAAAGTAATAGAGCCATTTAGAAGTTCTTCATTTTAACCATTTCTAAACCATTTCAAAGAATTTGATTGTAATATTACTATAAAATTGTCAGCTAGAAGTGAAAGGTATTGACTACAACCCATGTGATAAAATTCTACATGCTTCATATTTTTTTAGTGAAGTTGTGGTATCTTAATAGGAAAGTAATGATATTTTTAATGAAGATTACCTAACTCCTTTAGAAACAAGGATTGATGATAAGAATAGAAATAAAAAGAACTCACATTTATTATTTCCGAATATGTAAATGTTGTGAGCAGCCATTTACAATCATGTGATCCAAAAAATAATAAAATCAATCATACGAAAACAAGAATCCAAATATTTGTTCTGTAACCGTAGCTGAACATATATATAAATAGTTAAAATAGTATAAAGTTAAGTGTAGAGTGATGAGGATACCTCCTTCAGTTCGTTCTTTTTTTGCTCTTCCTGCAACATTATGGAGGACTGCATTTAGGGAGAGGGATGACACAAAGTATATATTCTATATACTATTGAATAAATCCAGATGTGAAATAACTACCCGCTCGTCTATGAGTCTCACGATAATATTCCAATAGAGTCTCAACTTTCTCTAGGTCGATAGTGTATGTCTGAGATACAATGTTGTGTGCTTCATAATGTTACAGACATCCCAAATGAATCAAACCAAAGCACAATCATGTTCAGTAAAAAAAGTTTTACAAAAATAACTACATGTTTCCACTCCCTCTTGATCTAGGGAGTGGATTCCCTATTCTGATTATCTGCCTCTATTGTTGCATTTTGTCCTCGGGCTCCAGAAGAGTGTCCTCTTGCTTCACGCTAAAGCACCACCTTCAACACTCACTGACACCATTGTTTCCCAATCTTCTGACCCTTTCCACGAATCCCTCCCCACAACTCATTCACCGCCCTCCTCTCCTCATCCTCTGTCTTGGTAGATCTACCACAATAAGGCACAGTCTCCCTAATGGGTACACAGGATGCAACTAAACTTAAAGATGATAATATATCTATGTGGACACGTGAAGAAACAATTCTAGACATTCGGCTGGGAACCGATTCATGTTTCTAAATATATGAATTAAGATAATATATGTTCAACTGTGAAAGATGTGAGACTAAATTAGGGCATGCATACGTCACGAAGATGATGGCATTGGCTGTGCAAATAGCATCGGAGGCAGGAAGCATGAGAGCTTAGAAATAAGTGATCCTTCTGAAGAAGTTTGTGATGGCATCAACATGATCGTGGCATTGTGTGGATCAATCCAGGGCTCCTGGATGGTTGGTGTGCGTTACATGAGAAGTATGGAGCTGGAACTATATTTTGTACTGTGATGGAGAGGAATGACCAAGAAATTACAACATTAGGGGCAGAATTACTCTATACTTATTTGTATTAAATATCAAGAATATGATAAAGAACTTTTGATGTTGGAACCTATCGTCCCCTTGCCTGCACTGAAGATGGGAGTTTCCTTCAACGGAGTACCAATTACCATAAGGTAGAGAAATTGGCTCAATGTTGCTTCACTGAAGATGGAAGTTTTCTTCAATGGAGTACCAATTACCATAAGGCAGAGAGATTAGCTCAATGTCACTTCTGATGTGCATTCTTACGGAAAGAGTGATAGGAAGCAGTTGTTAGGAGAGTAGGTAGATGAAGCGGAAAGTGGGATAGGGAATGTGGAAGGCGGTTGTTAGATATATGGGGAAACTAATCATTAATTGACTAAGAGAAAAGATAGGAATATTTTAAATCAGTTTGTCTTGGATATTTTAGAAATAACTCATCGATATGTACATGTTACAGGAATTGAAACGTGGGAATTGGAATTCAAATTTTCATATAATTGTAGTTTGTGATTAGATCAAAAACGTGCACATGTTGTTGTTGACTGCATAGATTTGTTAGTTATCATAATCAGAATGTGGAAAGCGGACGTGGTTTTTTTTTAGTGTACACAATCACAAAAGCAATAAAAAGTGAGAAAAGATAGAGAAAAAATGTGAGAAGAGAAAGAGTGAAGGAGAGAACATCATTTCAAAATCCTATATTCTGATAGGTTGAGGGGTTAAAATGGCTTGTGTTTGTAATTTGTCGATAAAACTCCCTCTTTATATATATATATATATATATATATATATATATATATATATATATATATATATATATATGTGTGTGTGTGTGTGTGTGTGTGTGTGTGTGTGTGTGTGTGTGTATTAATGATGCATGAATGAACTAACCCAAATGAAATAATGAATTGAATTAAATTATGTTAGTGAGATTGTCTGAAATGTGGGGCGTCAAAGTACAAAATGATGACTTCAAGAAAGTCAAAAATTGGCTCTCTTGCCAAGGTGATGTGGTATCTGCCTATAATATCATGGTTTTAATGCTTTTTTTCCATTCCCATAGATGTTAAGAATTTAAGGTGGCATGCAGAGGTAAAGAAAAATAATGATGGGATCCTACGACACGCGTCTGATTCCCCACAGTGGATTAGGATTGATTTATTGTACCCTGAATTTGGTGAAGAAGTTAGGAATCTAAGACTTGGGCTTTGTACAAATGGGATGAATCCATGTGACACATTGAGCAGCCAACATAGCACTTGGCCTATTATGAGTGTTATATACAATCTTCCTCCCTGGTTGTGTATGAAAAATAAGTACTTTGTGTTGTCATTGTTGATATATTGTACCTAAACAACCTAGCAATGATATTGATTTTATCTTGAACATCTGATTGATGACTTAAAGAAACTCTGGGGAGAAGGTGTGATGACCTATGATGCTTCATGTAGAGAGACATTTCATTTGCATGCTATGTTGTTTGCACTATTAATGACTTTCTAACATATGGAAATTTTTTTGGATACATTGTAAAAGGATCCAAATAATGCCCTATATGTGAAGAGAATATTGATTCAATATGATGAAAATATGGCGGAAAGACTATATATCTTGGTCATCAAAGGTTTCTTCCAAAAGTTCATACTTACTGAAGATCGCACAAAGCGTTCAATGGATCAAATGAGGAATAGAGTGCTCCTAAACCTATATTAGGGGAAGTTTTTTATGAAAGAGTAAAAGACTTTGTCAAAGCATTCCATAGGAGATCACAATGTATCATTCCCACACAGAATGACAAATCTTTATACAAGAAGAGGTCAATACTTATTGGAATTCTTTGGCAATTAATCATTGTATCGATGGGACGTAGAACAAATTAGGAGATATACCCAACCCCATAACTGTTGAGGCGGCTGCAAAAATGGTAAAATTCAACTCTCCAATCAATTAGTATTGATGATTGTTATATTTTACTTACCAATTACTATTGATGATGGTTAGTAGGAGCTCTATGAGCAAAGGAAACAAGGCAAGTTCATCCCTTAGGGCACAAGAGATGAATTGAGAGTTGCTCCAGGTAGCCCAGAGCATCCTGGGCGTGTTAGGGATATAGGAATTGGTGTTGATAAAAGAGTGTTCTTTGGGCCATCAGAGAATAAGTGCAAATATGTCCATAAAGGGGGATTTTCAAAAGAGGAGGTACAAGAGTTAATTGCAAAGGGAATTTAGGAAGTAATGAGCCAATATCATGCTTCTCAATCAGCTCCTCAGAAAGTACCTATGCCTCCTTGCTCTTCGTAAGAGGTAGGAGACTAAGGTAGTTGGAACTAATCATGTGGACCCTCCACCCACCACGTCTGTTGTAAGAGTTTTTATGATATAGTAGTCTTTTAGAAATATTTTTATAATATATATAACACTCTATGCAAATTTGTAGGGGTTGGAGCCATATTGTCTTAAATTACAAGAATATGTCATTATTGTGGGCACGACTTACCCATGCCTTGAAGGTGACACAATTCATGGTGCATCATTTCCCGTCGATGTGATTTGTGTGACGTCGAACCTTGTCTACACCCCTTGGAAGCAGACTACACTACATATGAGCACCTTGAGCACAACACGATAGGTGATGCAGAAGGTGGCATGGCCACGTGGACCAAAGAAAGAGTTATCTATACCAATATATGTTAAATTTAAATTGTGTTTGTATCTTTATATACATGACACAATTGATATAAGATTATATATTGTAAGATATAGTGCCTAAGAAACCCCTTACAGCTCGTCCTCCACCTTCACCTCTTCCTCAATTACCTAACTAGCTTGCAAAGGACCTATTTGACTCAATAGGTCCTCAGTGTAGGGGTATGGTACTATGGATAAGAGAACATGAAGATAGGTCGCCTATGATGGTCACTATTAAGGAGGACATTGTAGGGCAACCTCATGATACTAGTATATTTCTGCAAGATGTTTTGGTGTTTTTTGGTTATGCTTGATTGAATACGTCTATGATAGAACTTTACATATGGTGAGATTTTATATAGCTATATACCTTTCTTTATATATGTTGATATGTTTTCTTATGTATTAATGAATACATGATATATGTTAAGTAGCCACTTGCATAGGGTCTGTACAGAGTTTTCACTGCCCCATGTGGAATTTCTAGTTCCATCCTTGATTAGATGTGTAATTAAAGACCCTACATCTATTACCCAATACTACTCTACCGCATTTAATTATTTTGCTAAAAATAAAAAGAATGTGATGTTAGCAAAATGTTAAGTTTACTTACTCTTCTTATCATTTTGACCTAATAAATTACATTTCATTGTGGATTTTGAGTTATATTTGTTTACCTTCTTATCACTCAGGAATAAACATTGGGTTTTATTGGTTATTATGGCCACAACGCTAACTGTGTATTATCTAGATCCTAAGAGTGACAAAATAGATAGTGCAGGACACGATTTGAAAAAGACATTATTCACGTGAGTAAATTTTTATATTTATATCCGTTAACATATATATTACATGACTATTTATTAATGCAATTCAATGTGTTACATTTACATATAGGGGTATAAAAGAATTCAAAAAAGTTGGGGGAAAGGTGGACAAGAAAAGAAAGTGATAATTTGGAAGAATTTTGAGGTAGTTTTCTGACTCCAATGCATATTTATGTCGACTATGCTTATTTTTATTTATTAATGTTTTGTATGTTGAACTTTATAGTGTTCTTTACAAGACAATAGTTGGACATGAAGACACTACATGATATAGTATATGAACACAATTGTCAGACATGGGGCACTAGGCATCGACGAGATGCAAAATGTAATATATATATATATATATATATATATATATACACATATATATAGTCTTGATCATCATAAGTACATAGTCTCATTAGATATTTTCAAACGTATTAATTGTATACCCCATTATCTTTGCGGGTGTTTAAAATGAAAGGCTTCAATACGTTAGAAAAGTTATAAGACATACAAATACCCTATACCACAAAACAACTAGATGAGATATGAGAATAATGAGCATAAGTCTTCAAAAAGGAAGAAAGTGAACTTTGAATTTGATTGGGATAAGGAATGATTTTTCTAAAGCTTGATGCCATCAATTCTATATACATGTGGTTCTTATGACTTCTTACAAGTTTAAATTTGATGCGAGTAAATTATTGGTGCATATGTGAATGATGATATATATACATGTGTGTGAATGAGAAGATGAATGAATGAATTGTATATGAATGAATTAATTGTGTTTCTACATGTCATGAGAATGGAATTAGTGTATATGTAAATGAAGTATCATGTGAGTGAATGAATGTAAAGAATTATGTTTGAACATGTGATGAAATGGAATTGGAAAATGAATAGAATTATATGCAAATATTATGTTTGTTATCATAGGTTTGGTGACATGTTGTTAAGTTAAACTCATAGGTTGTTGTTAACCTACAGTTTAGAACTTCAGTTTTGAACTATAGGTTCTACATCCCGTTGACCAGTCGAGCAGCATGTTTGCTATTTAAAAACAAAAATCAAAACTTAGTCGTCAGTTGTAATAAAAAAACTGACACTATATGTCTAAGCCGTCAGTTTCAGTAAAATAACATGCATTAAAGGATAAAACCTCCAGCACGGCCTTACTGGTAGCATGTCATAGTCATCAATTTAGTATATTTAACCATCATTGTACATCATAATCGTCGGTCATTTAGGACGCAATTGACATTGTACATCATGATAGGTGTCAGTTGTTACCAAATCAATGATGTAGGGTCCTTTACCAGTTACAAATGTGACCTAGTGTGCCTCTTTTGACGTCAGTTTTTGGAATGCAACTGATGCCTCAAACTCCAATCTTTGTTGCTTTCTTTTATCCACACAACTAAGGCTGGATCTCTAGTGTCGGTTTTAACATCCCTAAAGAACCAACATTTTAGATCTGTGGTTGTAGTGTCTCCCACTTAAGTGTCGGTCTATAACTGATGTTATAGGGTTGTTTTAACTGACAATTGAGATAGCTTCTGTACTAGTGAGAGTACACTTAGGTTTTATTAGTTTGATGTTAATTTATAGGATTTTTGGTTTGAATCCATGACTTTCATGATAGGTTTGAGATTCATATCTCATGCACCATCTATGAGATGGTGGTCCTGCTAACTGAGTCACAAACATGAGAAATTTTGAATAAATGTACTATATTTCCATTAATCCATCCCTCCTTAAGTTGACGTTTCCATTGTTTGATGCCTCACGACATATGAAAATAACCCCCCTGGGGTGTTGCACCACTCTCTTTCTTATGATACTAAAACACTTAGAACACATTCCACATGTGACATTTTGCAATGTAACCCATCATCTTGGGTAAATTTCACTTTTCACTCAGACTTTCATATAATGCACAAATAGTTTGCAATTAAGCTCAAACTTGTAAACAAACTTCACAAGAAGCCTTAATTACTTTTCAAGAGATTAGAACCAGTTGATAAGTAACTTACTTAAGTAAAAATTCTAGGGTTCAGCCATAACCCAGGTCAGGGGTATTACAATTATAAACCCCTAACAAGGATTTCATCACCAAAATCCCAGATGAAGGAAGACAATTGTCATTCATGTATCATATCATCAAGTCTCCACATAACATATTGATGTCATCGAGATGCTATAGAACTTTGTCCAGCACAAAGTCCTTCCATTAAAGATTATCATAAGATCTATCACGTATGACACATACTCAACTATCCTATCCATCATTGACTACGGAGTCAATTCTGTGTCCGGTAACACTTTCTAAGTCAAATAAGTGCTATTCATACTTTGGATAATTCAGGTGTCAAGCCTTAGTTTTAGCATTTCTCTTTCATGGAGAGATTATAGTTATGTTCTATCCCCACTTAGGACTTACAAGTCTTATCATACATTTTCAGTGCCATTGTAATATGTTTGAGATGACACAAAACTTTCTTATGACTTGTACCAACTATCTTCCTAGTTGTACATTCTCTTGTCATAAGGAAAGATCACTTTAAATAAGAACTTATCTTAGAGGTGTCTCTAGATGTTATGTATAGGCTACCTCAATAGATCTAGATAGAGATATTCTAAGGAATTGTTTTTAGCTTGATAAGCTTTTTCTCAAAATGATTCTACAATTGTTCCTTCAAGTTAATACATCCTAATCAACGGTATGTTTATGCAGAGCATAAACCCCTAACATATGATCTCCAGACTAGAGTTATTTCAAGGTTGTCCCTTCTAGGTAGCCAAACGTTATTCATTTTATCTAGAATCATATTCTCACTTTCCCATACCACCTGGCATATCTTGGATACCAGAACTCCTTACCTTGGTATCTGTCACATGTGTTAAAACACATCATATCCTCATCATTTCCATCTCTCTATTGTTAATACCAAAGCCAAACATACAAATGGATTTTTCTTTTATCTTGGGACATTATGTATTACACATATCTTTATCATGGAACCAAAGTCCAAGACGAACTGATACTTTTCTAAGTATCCATCAATAGAACACTTCTATCTCATACACATCAGGTGTCGTAAGACTCACTTGATGGCCATGTCCTTGAAAGGAAACAATACAAAGAAACATATTCCTTTTATCACCCCATCATTACCCAGGGTTGTTCATCAAAGAGGAGACATTATCATCTCCTAAGATTATTGCACGAACTTTCAACTATTCATGAGTCATTTACTCTTATTTCATCCTCGGTTCCTTGCCATCTGCATAGGAATTATATGGATGACTACATATCATCATTCATTTCTTTGTTGTTGTCTAACATGTTATGAACATTTTGTGATTTTATCACATTTCCCATTTTCACATTATGGAAAAGATCTTTACTACTCACACAGACTTTATCAGACAGGGATCATCTCCCTTGTTCTCTTTTTCTTATCATGAGGATTATACTTTTTACTTCCTCATACACACAGATTGATCTGATATCATCTCAGATTCCATTTTATTGCACTTAGGATGTGATAAAAATACCCGTGCCATATTTCTAGTTTTGTTATGCTCACTAGATTGTCTCAAAATGACTACTTGATCAAAGTAATCAGAAAGATAACAATCTAAGAGTTCCATGCCTACCTTATCTTTAATAGTTGAATACCTGGCCAGGGTATACAAGTACTAAGATTAGGTGGTATGCACTTTGTTTACTATCATGTTCCTTACTTTTCACATCATCAAAAACATAGGACTTAGTATCCCTAGATTTTCTCCAGGAATCACTTCTACACCTCATCCTCTTTCACACAGATAAAAGAAATTATAAAGCATTTAAAAGAATATTCTGATCAAAAAAAGAATATTGAACAGAATATAAATTCTAGTCCTCATCATTTCTTCCCTATGTTCCCATGGGGCAATCAATAGGGAAGTTAATAACAGCAATCCTTCTAATGATTATCAGATAAAAATCAGAAGAAGGCATATCAAAATGAAAACTCTCTATCTGACTTTACCCCTCACGGTCATCTACCGCTTTATGTTGACTCAACACATAGATTCTTGTTGTGTCATGTTGTTGTTTTTGCCTTTTCACACTATTGGGATGTAACTTTTGTAAGCCCTACCGAGTCTGCCTCGGTTGTTGGGTCATTTCCTCCCTTCTTTTAAAACAAAAAGAATTTAATATGCTCAACATGTCCATATCTATAACATGTCTTGTCCTCATACCATGGCCTTATCGATCTTGTTACCGATGTAGAGGCTAAGTCAGGAGGTCTTACAGGTAGAAAGTTAGGACTTTTAGTTTTACTTAGTGACTACTTCCCTGGTGCACTAGGCATTTATTGCACTAGTGGCATCAAGAACTTTGCCCTTTTAAAACAACTAGGCAAATGTCTCTAGAATTATAGTGACACTACCTTAATTCTTAGCTTATTTCCCCTTATTGGGCATTGCCATCATAGATATACTATCTATCTATACTTATGGAAGAGTCTACTTCTTGCCATATGTCAATCCTTCCCACATTTTCCACTATTCCAACATGACTATGTCATTCAAGACCCCCTTTAGAGCCCAAGGTTTCTGCATTAAGGAATGGTAACCTAGGTTGTAATACTAGTATCCAGTCTACTATATGCATCATTGTTGTGCTAACCTATCCAACAAGAGCATAAAAATAGGATTCTCTATCCTGATTGGGTCAAGATGGGAATTCTTTGGCACTCATTCTTCTCTTGTCTGATCCCTTGTAACCTCTCCTGGTGCAGCGACATTGCTCTTAGCAATGTATTCCACATATTCTCCAGTCATTTTTAAGCTTCACCCTTTCTTCTGCATAAGCAGAAGTCACTATAGGGTATACTGGAGGACACTAGAACAGACTCAACACCTTAGTCCTATGTCTCTATAGACTTAGCGAACCTTGAGCTCTGATACCAAACTTGTAACGACTGCCACCAAACTGGCAACCAAATCATTACTAATTAATGCAGAATAATCATAAACAACAGATTAACAAAAATCATTAAAATTTAAAACTATTTGCAAAGAGATCCTCTTCCAGAAAACTCTTACTAAAAGATCCAAAACATATACATATCACGATTCACATTGTACAAACATTATTTCTTCTCATCTAGAGGACAACATATAACAGTTGCTCTATCAACACATATACTGAAGCAACATAAAACCTCGAGGCATACAAGCCAAAATCCTCAGATCGTTCATGAAATCATTACAAACTGACTCCAAGGACCTGAGAGTACAGAGACGACACATAGGACTTCTATCTACTAGACATGACAGACAGTACACTCAACCTGAGCTATTACTGCTACCCCAGCTGATGTTCCTCTTCTACAGAAAGGCCTCCACCACTTCGTGTGCGTCCACCTAAAAAATTGTGGATCCCATGGCATGAGACAATTGTCCCAGTGAGAGATATAACTCTCCTCCGACCATATTATTATTATAGATAAACATTATAAAATTGACCAGGGGTTCTTTTATATTAGCAGGCATGATTAATCATTGTATGAATAGAACAAGTAATCTATTTACTTAAGGAAAATGATGAATCTACCCATGGTAGAGTAATAAACCATCTATCTACTTTACACTGAATGTAAAGAAACATAAATAACATCTATCAACTAAGATGTATAACAGAATTGTGCATCAAACAATGTTTTCCGTATTTGATCCTTAAGAAAATATGCTACACGACTAATAATATTTTACAATCACACTTATGCCCTGAGGAGATTAAGTATACCCCATTCATCTCCAACTGACCACAAACTTCTCACAAGTCAGTACCATATAAGGTCAATGGAAGAGCTAGTTGCCATGACCTCTACTGTCTCGATCAGTACGAGACCACTGGCAGTGACATCTCGTGTCAATCTGCAAAAGAGCATGCCAGGGTATAAAGGCATCTTCGCTCAGAGCTATAGCATCAACTGTACTATCTTAGGGGAACATCTACTAACAACTGTCCCCAGTTATGAAATTATTGAGTCACGGCATATAGCCATACTCCGAGCCACAGGCCAGTTCACCGTGCTCAATTGAGTCTACGATCGTAGTCGCACTCAAGCCAGGATATGACATATAGACAAATCCCCATTTATTTCAAGTTTGTAAGGGGATCGGCTCACATATGGTCGTCTGTACTTATGCCCCCACATATTCAAAAATATGCACTCCGAGTTATGTTGTGGGGAACCCATTTCACCATTCAGCAAATCCTGACGTTGATGGATCTATGGTCAGGGAAATATTTTATGGTTTCTAATGATATATTAAGTGTATAACAGTATTCTTTTAGCATCAAACAAGTTATAAGCATCAATCATAAACAAATGATGCAAAGAAATGAGTAATACATCTATCAAGTACTTTTCTAATCTTTAGAACACATTTAGATACATAACACTTGGGATCTTAGTCCCTTATCACATTATAGGGAATTCTCATCCCTTCACATCATCATCATCATGAATACTGGATCTAGGTATTCAAACCCTTAGATTACCACACAACATTGTTACCTCTGTAATAGGTAACAATTACTTCTAGGTCCTCAGACCAAGATATTCATCATACTTGTTGTAAAGTATTTCACATGGCTCACAAGGCCCATTTAAACATCTTGTCACCTCTCACTAGGAAACAACTATTCACATGGCTTACAAGGCCCATTTAAACATCTTGTCACCTCTCACTAGGCAACAACTATTCACATGGCTCACAAGGCCATTTAAATATCTTGTCACCTCTCACTAGGCAACAACTATTCACATGGCTCACAAGGCCATTCAAACATCTTGTCACCTCTCACTACGCAACAACTATTCACATGGCTCACAAGGCCATTTAAAAATCTTGTCACTTCTCACTAGGCAACAATTATCTTTTAGGTCATCAGACCACGTAAGCATTATACTTATTATACAAGTATTTAACATGCTTTACAAGGCTTATTCAATAAGGGAAATACATCCTTCCCATTATTAGGGTTAGGGTTTCCCTTTATAGCCAAATAGGGTTTCAAGTTCATATTATTAATCCAAACCCTAAATCATTGATCCACATATCTAGGAGCATACATTGATATCATAAGTATTCAACCATACTTATTTATTCTCATCATTTATCCTTAAATGATTATCAACACAAGGTATGAGTTTCTCTCTCATCCTTACTATGATATTGATTACATCATATTTTTGGTTCAATCCTCCTCTTTAGGAACATTAGATCATCATTAACAATTCACATCACCTTTTTTATTGCAATTATCACAACCTACAACATATTTCACTCAATCAATCACATATGATGGAAGTGTCCCTACCATATCGGGTATCAAGATGTGTGTATGTTAACATATAATGCTTTAAGATACCTTCTTATTTCATGTAGTGTATCCATATCGGGCATGTGGTATAACCACATAAACATGTCATGTTTTAGGGTGTATCCCCTAATCATCATATCGTGTACCCATATCAAATTGACTATCACTTAGTTCTTATCATCTCAAGATGACTTCATATTAGGTATGAGCTAGGTGCTTGACCCCATATCGGGTATAAGATATGTGCTTGGTGCCATATCATGCACAAGGTGTGCACCATATCGGGCATAGAATATATGCCTCATCATGTATCGTTTAAGTGGTACATACAAGATACCATGTTAGTTTCCCATCCAAGATTATTATATCAGGGTTCCATGTTGGGTAACATATTGGGTTACCATGTGAAGTAAACCCTTAATCTCATAACACCTTCATTCCTTTAAGGATCAACCTTATCATATAGTTACTTGAAAAGCTAGGTGTCTTATTGAATTCTCATACCACAATCCATTATACCAAGGATAGGGTATATTGGGTTTCAATCCTTCATATAGGGTTTTCCAACATATTGGGTAGATTATGCCATACTGTGTATAAAGTATGAATTGAACCTCATATCATTCATAGGGTAGGATTAGGTTCTATTCCTATCATCCAAGGGATATCATTCATATCATCCATGGGGTATCACTCACCACTTGTATTGGCTTACCCATCACCTTGGGTATCCAACTCTATCTTGTTTAGAGTGTTCACTATCTCTATATCGTGTAAGAAGTGTAGCCTTAGACTTGTATCATGTATAAGGGGCAAGTGGGTATCTCCCATATCATGTAAAAGGCATGGCTCATATTGAGTATGATCTATCCTCTATCCCCATATCGGGCTAACCGCCATCTTAGGATTCATATCAGGTCAAGGTATTTCAACCATATCAGGTTATACCATGTATTTGAATCTATGTTTTATATTATGAATAAGTGTATCCTCCATCAATCATATCGTGCACCAGATGTGTGATTCATGATATCATATACAAGGTGTGTACTCACATGACCATATCATGCAAGAGGTACTTGCTTAACTTACTCATATTGGGTTACCCAAACTAGGGTTTTAACATATCAATTTATTTGAAGTGCATACTTGACACTATATCGTACATGGAGACCTATTGCTTTCATATCGTGCAAATGGTGTATAGTTAACACCATATCATTTTCAAGGTTTGAACTTCATCTCCATATCGCGAAAGGAGATATAACCTTCTAAACATATCGTGCAAGTGTTGTTTGCACATACCCATATTGGGTTAGAGGTACTAGTTTGTGTGCTTGAACCCGATATCACTTTATAAAGTGATACCATCCTCTTAAAGCTCTAGAACTTCGTTCTAACTATTATTGTTCATGGACAACAGGTCCGACAATTACTAGAACTCATAGTTTCATCAACTATTCATGGAGATTTTGGAATTGAAAGTAGATCATTAAGTATAGCAATTTAGATGATGAATAATAACATGATTGAGTTCAAGTTATATAACCCGCCTTATAAACAACTTCAAAGCTCCAAGCTCCAAAGCTTCACGTTCCTAAGGTTGAATATGAACCTCTCCCACGTCCAAGTCTCATTCACAAATCCTCCATATACCAGAAATCACCATAGTTAAGAACTTGGTGAAGAAGGAAAGAAAGGAATATCCTAACCTGATATCCATCTTCAACCAAGGTTGAAGATGACCAAAGCCTTGCCTAAAGCTTGGTGCTCAAGCTCCCCTAGCTCCTTCATCTGCTTTTCATGATATCTAAGAGTCTTTGCATGATATCTCTAAGGTAGAGGGTTGTGAGGTTCATAAACTTCCATCAGTAGGTGGAAGGTGAAGTATATATACTTGGATTCATGAGATAAAGTATATAAGAGGTGTCTCCACCTCATGCTACTAGATGAAACGTGGCTATGCATGGTTGACACGTGTCCATGCATGAACACATATATATCTTTCCATGCAATATTCTTGAGGATAACTTAGAGACAATATATCGGCCCTTCCTTATCTTGTTGGGTAAGTTATCTCATCTTTATCTCATCAAATAAGCAACCCGATACACTTTTTGTAAGGAACTTGCAACTCGTCATGGACCACCTCCTTGAGATTCTTTGCCCATCATGGACTTTGGCAAGGCTCAACAAATCGATAGGAGACTTTTATCATGTCTCCTTGGCCGATAGGACTCCTATGTCAAGTCTACAACCCGATACAACACATATAAGGCTTCACCTTCAACTCTTTCTTGATCTTTCCATCACCAAGAGTATCATCACTCAAAGGTGATTCAAACATAGTGTCTCCTTATTTCTATTTCCTCTAAAAGATACATAGAGTAAGTGGGGACAGTCTAGAGTGGTAATTTGCATTCCAACCCCATATATTGGGTAAATTGCAAATTGTATCAAAATCGGTGCACAAAGTACTAACATTGTTCAAACAAGTTATAACTTGGGATTTAGGTTTTCCACAAGCCATTACTTAGAATCATTCTCTTTATTATGATACTAAAACACTTATAACACATTCCACATGTGACATTTTGCAATGTAACCCCTCATCTTGGGTAAATTGCACTTTTCACTCAGACTTTCATATAATGCACAAATAGTTTGCAATTAAGCTCAAACTTGAAAACAAACTTCACAAGAAGCCTTAATTACTTTTCAAGAGATTAGAACAAGTTGATAACTTACTTAAGTAAAAAATCTAGGGTTAATCCATAACCCAGGTAAGGGGTATTACAATTATAAACCCCTAACAAGGATTTCATCCCCAAAATCCTGGATGAAGGAAGATAATTGTCATTCATATATCATATCATCAAGTCTCCACATAACATATTGATGTCATGGAGATGATATATAACTTTGACCAGCACAAAATCCTTCCATTAAAGATTATCATAAGATCTATCACGTATGACACATACTCAGCTGTCATATCCATCAACCTTTTTTTGGGATTAGGGTTTTTGTCGTCAGTTTAATCCTTTGAAAACAAACGAATTCGTCACTGACACAGTTGTGTTGGTTTACACAGCTGTGTTGGCTGCACCAGATTATATGTCAGTGTTATTTTAATAATGATAAGTTCTAAGACATCAATTTTGTTTAACAACTGACGACTAAGTTCACTTAATAACACCCATGAAATGTTTCTTTCCCCTTCCCCCTCAATCTTCTATTTCATTGCCCTCTTCTGCCTAGCTCTGGTAATTTTCCCTTCCACCACCACACCCTGTTGTTGCTATTGTTGCCCTCCTCCAACTGCCACCATGCCATCTCTACCCTGATGCTACTACTGCCCTACTGTGCCACCTCATTGGCGACTACAACTGTCTTATTCCAGCCGTTGCTACTGCAGCCTGCTCTACCCTACTCCACTGCTCCATTCTTTTAGCTCCAGTTGCAGCCGTAGATGCTCCATCAAGGTTGGTCACCTAGAATAAAAGCTCTGACTGCAAGAATGACAGTTATTGGAAGGCATAAAGAAGCTTCAATGCTGACGACATTAGGTGGCAATCAGAGGAGAAGCTCCAATGCTAGCTGCGGTAAGTCAAATAGTAACTATAATATGTATAATTTCATAAGAAAGTGACTTTTTTAATGATGCCTAAAGTACATGTATACACACATTTATGCACTGAAATGTAAGCATATATATATATATATATATATATATATATATATATATATATATATATATATATATATATACATATACATCTATATACACATATACTTACAAGTAAACACACACGTGCCCATGCACATGAAAAACTAAAACTAAAACAAAACACTTTAGTATGAGAAAATTTTAAATATATATATTACATATATTAGTAAATGAATGTCATCATTTTGTATAGTATTTTGTCACATATGGTCAAAAAATAATGTTATTTGGGAATGGAATAGAAATTACATATTGATATGATGAAGTTGAGGGATGAAAATATGATAGAGTATTGGGGGCATTTTAGAGTCATTTATCAACTTGTTGCATTGGGAATATAAAAGCAATATAATTGGAGAGAGCGTATAGAGAGAATGGTGAGAGTTTAGATCGTTGGGGTTAGACTGGGAATAAATAGTTCAAGTAATAAAAATTTGAGTAGGTGGTGATCCAGACTAAATGTGGAAACCATTAATTAACTCAATGATAATATACATGTACAAGCTTGAGAACAAGCACTTTGAAAGAGATTTGAGGGTAGGTTGAATCTATTCATAAAATTATTTATGGATGTAGGATATGGAAGAGAGATAATTGTGGGTCATTGTAGAATTACTTCTTGAATTATATTAGTGAATACTCATATCCATGTTCATCGAATGGGTGTTGGACAAAAGAACATGTGTTTTTTTCTCAAAGTAGAAAAAATGTGAGTGTTGAATCAACAACATGAAAAAATTTCATTCTCTCATAATAATCAGGAAATAGAGAGCACATAAGTGGGCTTGGGAGATTATGAGTCCTTGTGGTCAAGTAAAAGAGAGTATGGGACATAAATATTAGGGATTATTTAAGAGAGGTGTAGTGGAATAGAATGAGATATCAAGATTGGTGGAGAGGCTAGAGGAGGGTTGTAGATGAAGAGATAGCGGGAGAGAGAAGGTGGATGAAAGATAGAAATAGTGGAAAAGTTTGTTGCCACAATTGGATTTGTTGATAATTTTCTTTTAAATATAAAGAGCTAAAGAATACTGATTTGAATTTTTCTTTGATAATTTTTTCATTACTTTATTTCTAAAGTCATATTTGTTTAACCATGTAAGAAAATGTGCGTGGTAATTCAAAAGTATAGAGATTTTAATAATGGAGATGTGGGATTACCATAGAGAGTAATAGGTGATAATCAGGAGAGAGTGGTTGGGAGAGGAATTCAATTCGAAGCAGGTAGTTAAGAGTGGATATGTGAGAAATAAGAAGATTGACTATGAGTTTAAGGGATGTGTTTACTTTTAGTTGACTGAGATAATGGATAATGAATAAGTTGTCTAGTGGAAACAATTTGTTGAGTGGCCCTTTTTGTAGAGAATAACTATTTATAGATAATCTGATTCATGGGATGAGGAAAGATGGAGAGAGATACAAAGATAATGGAAGTATGTAAAGGGAGTGGGTAGTGGAGATCCGTTGTTTGAGGTATAGGAGTTAGAAAATTAATAAGATTGACATTTAAGTGGAACAATTGTTGGATTTGATAAAAGAAGACATGAAAGAAAATTGAGTGGAAAGTCAGGAGTGATTGTAAAATCATGTCTTATATCTACATGTTATTTTTCTTTGAATATCTTGTGTTGTCTTTGAATTTGGTATATGAGAAAATTGAAGATAATAAGCCTATGAAATAAGGATGTGAGCATTGATAGTTAGTTAGAAAGAGTTGTTGAAAAAAGAGAAAAGTAAGGAAATAAAAATGTGATATAGGTTGATAAAAAAAATCTTATATAAGAAAGAGGACGTGGTCACTGAGTAGAATTGGTGGAGCAAAAAGCAACTATAATTTTTCTGATTTGATGGGCAGTTTACGGAATGAGAAAAGTGAGAGGAAACTATAGATTGTTAGAGTTATGGAGAGAGTGGGGTCGGGAGGGAATGTAGGAATAGGTTGTCTGGGATAGAAATAAAGTTGGAGCACATAAACTGGGACACATACATAGGGTTTTGGTATAAAAATTACCAATAAAAATAAAGAAAAACTTTGATAAAAAGAGAGAAAAGAGACGATCAAGTAAAATGCGTTATTTCAAAATGGAACAATTTGATATGTCGGTGGCATGTTTTATAACTTTTGAAACAAACTCACTCTTTTTATTATAGTATTAATGTCGTCAATCACTAATGATAAAAATTCTTTATTTTATTTAAATTATTATATTTTTTGAGGATATTATTATAAAAAAGATTGATTCTTTCTGTTGATAAATAAGTTCACAAGAGACGGAATGGTTTTGTGGACTGAATTACAAATGGTTTTGTGGAATGTTTTACATTTTTGTTATAATCAACATAGATATGAAGTAGTCATTTACTTTGTACAAATTCTTACCAGTAGTCATATGTATGTTTCAAATTTAACATATGCTTATAGTATCTTGTTAAATAAAGAAAAGTTCCCCAATCTAAACCATTTCAACTCATAACCTTTTAATGGTGATTCTTTCTCTTTACATTATTTTGTATGTAACCAACGTGGCTCATTAATTCTATATTTTGACAAATAAAACCTTTTTTTGGCTAATAGACTATGTAAAGTAAATTGTATACTTTTTTATATGACATTAACCCGTGTCAGATACTTATACATTAGTGTAAAAAAGTAATAACTAAAAGTATATATATATATAATTTCTAAGCATGGTGTTGCATATTGTGAGGTAAGACTTGGATAGAGAATCTTGTACACAACATGATTGTTAAGAAATTAAAAAACTTAATTGACATAGCTTGGCTCAAACGCTAACTTTACTATGAAGATAGTCTCAAAATGTTGTTCTCATAATATGACCATCATGATTACTGTTGTAGCATAATGTTTTATGCCATTACACAGAGTAGTAGTCAATGTACACAAGTTAATTTAAGCATAATACCTACAACATCTAGGTGATTTTTTCATGCTTAATACCAAATTTTGTACTCCATATACCTTAAGTGTGAGTAATTTTTCAACTTCTTTGCTTGCCTATGTGCAAATAAATAGATGTCTAATAGTTTGCTACTAATCAAAATTGGTTTCAGGTTTCGAAGTTGTAGGGACAGCGTGATGTGCCAATGCCTCATGTGAAAGTAAGTTCTAGATGTCTCCTCTGAGATTGTTGTAGCTGCATCTCATAAAATATTTCTCATGTCTTAGAAATCAGTCAGTGAACCGCTTCTATATTGCCAAAATGCTTCCATGCAGTTTGCCAATTTCTATGATTCTATGTAGTGTTATACATCATCTAAAAAAATCAGATGTGATCACAGATATAATTAAAAAAATGTACGAACTCATTTGGCTAACCAATCTTGTTTATAAATCACATATGGATACTTCTCAATATGATTACTTATGTGTGAGTCTACACAATGACGACTAACATTAAATTCGTTTGATAGTGCTAAACTTGTGAAAACATGTGAACCATCTCAAAGGAAGATACTCTTAAGAGATACTAAAAGAAGGGTTTGTGTAAGCAAACTGTTGTCTAAATAACTTCATAGATGTTCTGTAATTATCAAAGTAATAGAGCCATTTAGAAGTTCTTCATTTTAACCATTTCTAAACCATTTCAAAGAATTTGATTGTAATATTACTATAAAATTGTCAGCTAGAAGTGAAAGGTATTGACTACAACCCATGTGATAAAATTCTACATGCTTCATATTTTTTTAGTGAAGTTGTGGTATCTTAATAGGAAAGTAATGATATTTTTAATGAAGATTACCTAACTCCTTTAGAAACAAGGATTGATGATAAGAACAGAAATGAAAAGAACTCACATTTATTATTTCTGATTATGTAAATGTTGTGAGCAGCCATTTACAATCATGTGATCCAAAAAATAATAAAATCAATCATACGAAAACAAGAATCCAAATATTTGTTCTGTAACCGTAGCTGAACATATATATAAATAGTTAAAATAGTATAAAGTTAAGTGTAGAGTGATGAGGATACCTCCTTCAGTTCGTTCTTTTTTTGCTCTTCCTGCAACATTGTGGAGGACTGCATTTAGGGAGAGGGATGACACAAAGTATATATTCTATATACTATTGAATAAATCCAGATGTGAAATAACTACTCGCTCGTCTATCAGTCTCACGATAATATTCCAATAGAATCACAACTTTCTCTAGCTCGATAGTGTATGTCTGAGATACAATGTTGTGTGCTTCATAATGTTACAGACATCCCAAATGAATCAAACCAAAGCACAATCATGTTAAGTAAAAAAAAGTTTTACAAAAATAACTACATGTTTCCACTCCCTCTTGATCTAGGGAGTGGATTCCCTATTCTGATTATCTGCCTCTATTGTTGCATTTTGTCCTCGGGATCCAGAAGAGTGTCCTCTTGCTTCACGCTAAAGCACCACCTTCAACACTCACTGACACCATTGTTTCCCAGTCTTCTGACCCTTTCCATGAATCCCTCCCCACAACTCATTCACCGCCCTCCTTTCCTCATCCTCTGTCTTGGTAGATCTACCACAATAAGGCACAGTCTCCCTAATGGGTACACAGGATGCAACTAAACTTAAAGATGATAATATATCTATGTGGACACGTGAAGAAACAATTCTAGACATTCGGCTGGGAACCGATTCATGTTTCTAAATATATGAATTAAGATAATATATGTTCAACTGTGAAAGATGTGAGACTAAATTAGGGTATGCATACGTCACGAAGATGATGGCATTGGCTGTGCAAATAGCATCGGAGGCAGGAAGCATGAGAGCTTAGAAATAAGTGATCCTTCTGAAGAAGTTTGTGATGGCATCAACGTGATCGTGGCATTGTGTGGATCAATCCAGGGCTCCTAGATGGTTGGTGTGCGTTACATGAGAAGTATGGAGCTGGAACTATATTTTGTACTGTGATGGAGAGGAATGACCAAGAAATTACAACATTAGGGGCAGAATTACTCTATACTTATTTGTATTAAATATCAAGAATATGATAAAGAACTTTTGATGTTGGAACCTATCGTCCCCTTGCCTGCACTGAAGATGGGAGTTTCCTTCAACGGAGTACCAATTACCATAAGGTAGAGAAATTGGCTCAATGTTGCTTCACTGAAGATGGAAGTTTTCTTCAATGGAGTACCAATTACCATAAGGCAGAGAGATTAGCTCAATGTCGCTTCTGATGTGCATTCTTACGGATAGAGTGATAGGAAGCAGTTGTTAGGAGAGTAGGTAGATGAAGAGGAAAGTGGGATAGGGAATGTGGAAGGCAGTTGTTAGATATATGGGGAAACTAATCATTAATTGACTGAGAGAAAAGATAGGAATATTTTAAATTAGTTTGTCTTGGATATTTTAGAAATAACTCATCGATATGTACATGTTACAGGAATTGAAACGTGGGAATTGGAATTCAAATGTTCATATAATTGTAGTTTGTGATTAGATCAGAAATGTGCACATGTTGTTGTTGACTGCATAGATTTTTTAGTTATCATAATCTGAATGTGGAAAGCGGATGTGGTTTTTTTTTAGTGTACACAATCACAAAAGCAATAAAAAGTGAGAAAAGATAGAGAAAAAATGTGAGAAGAGAAAGAGTGAAGGAGAGAACATCATTTCAAAATCCTATATTCTGATAGGTTGAGGGGTTAAAATGGCATGTGTTTGTAATTTGTCGATAAAACTCCCTCTTATATATATATATATATATATATATATATATATATATATATATATATATATATATATCTGTGTGTGTGTGTGTGTGTGTATTAATGATTCATGAATGAACTAACCCAAATGAAATAATGAATTGAATTAAATTATGTTACATAAAACCTAGGAGATGGATGATGAAACGATGATCATAGGTATAGGAATGACAACATATATGCATTTTTTATGTTGGCCTATAAACCCGTCTGAGATGCTCATTGGGTGTAAATCTTAGACATTCCCCAGTTTGGGATTGTTCTTGAACACTTAATCTCACTTAGAATGTAAGTGTATAATGTATATTCGGTTTTCAATATGTTTTGTCAGCACTTCCCCATTTTTCCTCTAAGTACATATGTTGGTATACTTGGAGAACTGTGGGGAAATTTTGTAGAAATTTTCTTGAAAACCGAATACACATTACACACTTGCTAGTGAGATTAGTTGTTCTAGAATGGGATAGGTGGTACACACATTCATTACTGAACCCTAAAATCTAATCTGTAAACCACAACCCTAATATGTAAACCCTAAACCCTAATCTATAAACCCTTGTCCCTAAATCCAAAATAATAAACCCTAATCTATAAACCCTAAACCCTAATCGATAAACCCTTATCCCTAAATCCAAAATAATAAACCTTAATCTATTTGTAAATCCTAAACCCTAATCATGTAAACCCTAAATCCTAATACTTATTTTTTCTTTGATCATAGAATGGATAAATCATGTATGTCCATTCCAAGTCATTGCACCCTAGAGTTTATTGCTGGTCTTGACTAGTTTATAAGATTTGCAGAGGAACATAGGAAACAACATGGAGATGGGATCTACTATCCATGTAGGTATTGCAGTAACAACTTGAAAGTCAACACTATTGATGAAATCAAAAGTCATCTCATGTGCAACGGGATTATACTGGGATATATGGAATGGTACTGGCATGGATAGAATCTAAAGGTGAGATTAGTAGATGTCAATAATAGTAGTTTTATTGAGGAAGAAATTGTCATCGATGATGTAGATGTGAATGAACCAATCACAATAGACATGGTTGATGCAATGCTAGATAGTCATGGGGTAGATCACACTAATCCACCTTCCTGATTTAGAAGCATTGTGCATGATGCTGAGAGACCATTATACTCAGGTTGTACTAAGTTTATGAACATGAGCATTGTGTTGAGATTGTATACTCTAAAGGCTAACAATAGATGGATCCATAAAAGCTTCACGCCATTGTTGTCTTTGTTGAAAGAAATTCTTCCTGAAGGCAACGAGCATCCAATCTCAACATATGAATTAAAGAAAATTTTATACCCAATGGGAATGAAGGCTAAGAAGATACATGCATGCCCAGATGATTGTGTGTGATTTCAAAAGGACTATGTCAATTTGAAAGATTGTCTGAAATGTGGGGAGTCAAAGTACAAAATGATGACTTCAAGAAAGTCAAAAATTGGCTCTCTTGCCAAGGTGATGTGGTATCTGCCTATAATATCATGGTTTCAATGCTTTTTTTCCATTCCCATAGATGTTAAGAATTTAAGGTGGCATGCAGAGGTAAAGAAAAATAATGATGGGATCCTACGACACGCGTCTGATTCCCCACAGTGGATTAGGATTGATTTATTGTACCCTGAATTTGGTGAAGAAGTTAGGAATCTAAGACTTGGGCTTTGTACAAATCGGATGAATCCATGTGACACATTGAGCAGCCAACATAGCACTTGGCCTATTATGAGTGTTATATACAATCTTCCTCCCTGGTTGTGTATGAAAAATAAGTACTTTGTGTTGTCATTGTTGATATATGTACCTAAACAACCTAGCAATGATATTGATTTTATCTTGAACATCTGATTGATGACTTAAAGAAACTCTGGGGAGAAGGTGTGATGACCTATGATGCTTCATGTAGAGAGACATTTCATTTGCATGCTATGTTGTTTGCACTATTAATGACTTTCTAACATATGGAAATTTTTTTGGATACATTGTAAAAGGATCCAAATAATGCCCTATATGTGAAGAGAATATTGATTCAATATGATGAAAATATGGCGGCAAGACTATATATCTTGGTCATCAAAGGTTTCTTCCAAAAGTTCATACTTACTGAAGATCGCACAAAGCGTTCAATGGATCAAATGAGGAATAGAGTGCTCCTAAACCTATATTAGGGGAGGTTTTTTATGAAAGAGTAAAAGACTTTGTCAAAGCATTCCATAGGAGATCACAATGTATCATTCCCACACAGAATGACAAATCTTTATACAAGAAGAGGTCAATACTTATTGGAATTCTTTGGCAATTAAGCATTGTATCGATGGGACGTAGAACAAATTAGGAGATATACCCAACCCCATAACTGTTGAGGTGGCTGCAAAAATGGTAAAATTCAACTCTCCAATCAATTAGTATTGATGATTGTTATATTTTACTTACCAATTACTATTGATGATGGTTAGTAGGAGCTCTATGAGAAAAGGAAACAAGGCAAGTTCATCCCTTAGGGCACAAGGGATGAATTGAGAGTTGCTCCAGGTAGCCCAGAGCATCCTGGGCGTGTTAGGGCTATAGGAATTGGTGTTGATATAAGAGTGTTCTTTGGGCCATCAGAGAATAAGTGCAAATATGTCCATAAAGGGGGATTTTCAAAAGAGGAGGTACAAGAGTTAATTACAAAGGGAATTCAAGAAGTAATGAGCCAATATCATGCTTCTCAATCAGTTCCTCAGACAGTACATATGCCTCCTTGCTCTTCAAAAGAGGTAGGAGACTGAGGTAGTTGGAACTAATCATGTGGACCCTCCACCCACCACGTCTGTTATAAGAGTTTTTATGATATAGTAGTCTTTCAGAAATATTTTTATAATATATATAACACTCTATGCAAATTTGTAGGGGTTGGAGCCATATTGTCTTAAATTACAAGAATATGTCATTATTGTGGGCACGACTTACCCACGCCTTGAAGGTGACACAATTCATGGTGCATCATTTCCCTTCGATGTGATTTGTGTTACGCCGAACCTTGTCTACACCCCTTGGAAGCAGACTACACTACATATGAGCACCCTGAGCACGACACGATAGGTGATGCAGAAGGTGGCATGGCCACTTGGACCAAAGAAAGAGTTATCTATACCAATATATGTTAAATTTAAATTGTGTTTGTATCTTTATATACATGACACAATTGATATAAGATTATATATTGTAAGATATAGTGTCGAAGAAACCCCTTACAGCTCGTCCTCCACCTTCACCTCTTCCTCAATTACCTAACTAGCTTGCAAAGGACCTATTTGACTCAATAGGTCCTCAGTGTAGGGGTATGGTACTATGGATAAGAGAACATGAAGATAGGTCGCCTATGATGGTCACTATTAAGGAGGACATTGTAGGGCAACCTCATGATACTAGTATATTTCTGCAAGATGTTTTGGTGTTTTTTGGTTATGCTTGATTGAATACGTCTATGATAGAACTTTACATATGGTGAGATTTTATATAGCTATATACCTTTCTTTATATATGTTGATATGTTTTCTTATGTATTAATGAATACATGATATATGTTAAGTAGCCACTTGCATAGGGTCTGTACAAAGTTTTCACTGCCCCATGTGGAATTTCTAGTTCCATCCTTGATTAGATGTGTAATTAAAGACCCTACATCTATTACCCAATACTACTCTACCGCATTTAATTATTTTGCTAAAAATAAAAAGAATGTGATGTTAGCAAAATGTTAAGTTTACTTACTCTTCTTATCATTTTGACCTAATAAATTACATTTCATTGTGGATTTTGAGTTATATTTGTTTACCTTCTTATCACTCAGGAATAAACATTGGGTTTTATTGGTTATTATGGCCACAACGCTAACTGTGTATTATCTAGATCCTAAGAGTGACAAAATAGATAGTGCAGGACACGATTTGAAAAAGACATTATTCACGTGAGTAAATTTTTATATTTATATCCGTTAACATATATATTACATGACTATTTATTAATGCAATTCAATGTGTTACATTTACATATAGGGGTATAAAAGAATTCAAAAAAGTTGGGGGAAAGGTGGACAAGAAAAGAAAGTGATAATTTGGAAGAATTTTGAGGTAGTTTTCTGACTCCAATGCATATTTATGTCGACTATGCTTATTTTATTTATTAATGTTTTGTATGTTGAACTTTATAGTGTTCTTTACAAGACAATAGTTGGACATGCAGATACTACATGATATAGTATATGAACACAATTGTCAGACATGGGGCACTAGGCATCGACGAGATGCAAAATGTAATATATATATATATATATATATATATATATATATATATATATATACATATATATATACATATATATAGTCTTGATCATCATAAGTGCATAGTCTCATTAGATATTTTCAAACGTATTAATTGTATACCCCATTATCTTTGCGGGTGTTTAAAATGAAAGGCTTCAATACGTTAGAAAAGTTAGAAGACATACAAATACCCTATACCACAAAACAACTAGATGAGATATGAGAATAATGAGCATAAGTCTTCAAAAAGGAAGAAAGTGAACTTTGAATTTGATTGGGATAAGGAATGATTTTTCTAAAGCTTGATGCCATCAATTCTATATACATGTGGTTCTTATGACTTCTTACAAGTTTAAATTTGATGCGAGTAAATTATTGGTGCATATGTGAATGATGATATATATACATGTGTGTGAATGAGAAGATGAATGAATGAATTGTATATGAATGAATTAATTATGTTTCTACATGTCATGAGAATGGAATTAGTGTATATGTAAATGAAGTATCATGTGTGTGAATGAATGTACAGATTTATGTTTGAACATGTGATGAAATGGAATTGGAAAATGAATAGAATTATATGCAAATATTATGTTTGTTATCATAGGTTTGGTGGCATGTTGTTAAGTTAAACTCATAGGTTGTTGTTAACCTACAGTTTAGAACTTCAGTTTTGAACTATAGGTTCTACATCCCGTTGACCAGTCAAGCAGCATGTTTTCTATTTAAAAAGAAAAATCAAAACTTAGTCGTTAGTTGTAATAAAAAAAACCGACACTATATGTCTAAGCCGTCAGTTTCAGTAAAATAATCGGCATTAAAGGATAAAACCTCTAGCACGGCCTTACTGGTAGCATGTCATAGTCATCAATTTAGTATATTTAACCATCATTGTACATCATAATCGTCGGTCATTTAGGACGCAATTGACATTGTACATCATGATAGGTGTCAGTTGTTACCAAATCAATGATGTAGGGCCCTTTACCAGTTACAAATGTGACCTAGTGTGCCTCTTTTGATGTCAGTTTTTGGAATGCAACCGATGCCTCAAACTCCAATCTTTGTTGCTTTCTTTTATCCACACAACTAAGGCTGGATCTCTAGTGTCGGTTTTAACATCCCTAAAGAACCAACATTTTAAATCTGTGGTTGTAGTGTCTCCCACTTAAGTGTCGGTCTATAACTGATGTTATAGGGTTGTTTTAATTGACAATTGAGATAGCTTATGTACTAGTGAGAGTACACTTAGGTTTTATTAGTTTGATGTTAATTTATAGGATTTTTGGTTTGAATCCATGACTTTCATGATAGGTTTGAGATTCATATCTCATGCACCATCTATGAGATGGTGGTCCTGCTAATTGAGTCACAAACATGAGAAATTTTGAATAAATGTACTATATTTCCATTAATACATCCCTCCTTAAGTTGACGTTTCCATTGTTTGATGCCTCACGACATATGAAAATAACCCCCCTGGGGTGTTGCACCACTCTCTTTCTTATGATACTAAAACACTTAGAACACATTCCACATGTGACATTTTGCAATGTAACCCATCATCTTGGGTAAATTTCACTTTTCACTCAGACTTTCATATAATGCACAAATAGTTTGCAATTAAGCTCAAACTTGTAAACAAACTTCACAAGAAGCCTTAATTACTTTTCAAGAGATTAGAACCAGTTGATAAGTAACTTACTTAAGTAAAAATTCTAGGGTTCATCCATAACCCAGGTCAGGGGTATTACAATTATAAACCCCTAACAAGGATTTCATCACCAAAATCCCAGATGAAGGAAGACAATTGTCATTCATGTATCATATCATCAAGTCTCCACATAACATATTGATGTCATCGAGATGCTATAGAACTTTGTCCAGCACAAAGTCCTTCCATTAAAGATTATCATAAGATCTATCACGTATGACACATACTCAACTATCCTATCCATCATTGACTACGGAGTCAATTCTGTGTCCGGTAACACTTTCTAAGTCAAGTAAGTGCTATTCATACTTTGGATAATTCAGGTGTCAAGCCTTAGTTTTAGCATTTCTCTTTCATGGAGAGATTATAGTTATGTTCTATCCCCACTTAGGACTTACAAGTCTTATCATACATTTTCAGTGCCATTGTAATATGTTTGAGATGACACAAAACTTTCTTATGACTTGTACCAACTATCTTCCTAGTTGTACATTCTCTTGTCATAAGGAAAGATCACTTTAAATAAGAACTTATCTTAGAGGTGTCTCTAGATGTTATGTATAGGCTACCTCAATAGATCTAGATAGAGATATTCTAAGGAATTGTTTTTAGCTTGATAAGCTTTTTCTCAAAATGATTCTACAATTGTTCCTTCAAGTTAATACATCCTAATCAACGGTATGTTTATGCAGAGCATAAACCCCTAACATATGATCTCCAGACTAGAGTTATTTCAAGGTTGTCCCTTCTAGGTAGCCAAACGTTATTCATTTTATCTAGAATCATATTCTCACTTTCCCATACCACCTGGCATATCTTGGATACCAGAACTCCTTACCTTGGTATCTATCACATGTGTTAAAACATATCACATCCTCATCATTTCCATCTCTCTATTGTTAATACCAAAGCCAAACATACAAATGGATTTTTCTTTTATCTTGGGACATTATGTATTACACATATCTTTATCATGGAACCAAAGTCCAAGACGAACTGATACTTTTCTAAGTATCCATCAATAGAACACTTCTATCTCATACACATCAGGTGTCGTAAGACTCACTTGATGGCCATGTCCTTGAAAGGAAACAATACAAAGAAACATATTCCTTTTATCACCCCATCATTGCCCAGGGTTGTTCATCAAAGAGGAGACATTATCATCTCCTAAGATTATTGCATGAACTTTCAACTATTCATGAGTCATTTACTCTTATTTCATCCTCGGTTCCTTGCCATCTGCATAGGAATTATATGGATGACTACATATCATCATTCATTTCTTTGTTGTTGTCTAACATGTTATGAACATTTTGTGATTTTATCACATTTCCCATTTTCACATTATGGAAAAGATCTTTACTACTCACACAGACTTTATCAGACAGGGATCATCTCCCTTGTTCTATTTTTCTTATCATGAGGATTATACTTTTTACTTCCTCATACACACAGATTGATCTGATATCATCTCAGATTCCATTTTATTGCACTTAGGATGTGATAAAAATACCCGTGCCATATTTCTAGTTTTGTTATGCTCACTAGATTGTCTCAAAATGACTACTTGATCAAAGTAATCAGAAAGATAACAATCTAAGAGTTCCATGCCTACCTTATCTTTAATAGTTGAATACCTGGCCAGGGTATACAAGTACTAAGATTAGGTGGTATGCACTTTGTTTACTATCATGTTCCTTACTTTTCACATCATCAAAAACATAGGACTTAGTATCCCTAGATTTTCTCCAGGAATCACTTCTACACCTCATCCTCTTTCACACAGATAAAAGAAATTATAAAGCATTTAAAAGAATATTCTGATCAAAAAAAGAATATTGAATAGAATATAAATTCTAGTCCTCATCATTTCTTCCCTATGTTCCCATGGGGCAATCAATAGGGAAGTTAATAACAGCAATCCTTCTAATGATTATCAGATAAAAATCAGAAGAAGGCATATCAAAATGAAAACTCTCTATCTGACTTTACCCCTCACGGTCATCTACCGCTTTATGTTGACTCAACACATAGATTCTTGTTGTGTCATGTTGTTGTTTTTGCCTTTTCACACTATTGGGATGTAACTTTTGTAAGCCCTACCGAGTCTGCCTCGGTTGTTGGGTCATTTCCTCCCTTCTTTTAAAACAAAAAGAATTTAATATGCTCAACATGTCCATATCTATAACATGTCTTGTCTTCATACCATGGCCTTATCGATCTTGTTACCGATGTAGAGGCTAAGTCAGGAGGTCTTACAGGTAGAAAGTTAGGACTTTTAGTTTTACTTAGTGACTACTTCCCTGGTGCACTAGGCATTTATTTCACTAGTGGCATCAAGAACTTTGCCTTTTTAAAACAACTAGGCAAATGTCTCTAGAATTATAGTGACATTACCTTAATTCTTAGCTTATTTCCCCTTATTGGGCATTGCCATCATAGATGTATTATCTGTCTATACTTATGGAAGAGTCTACTTTCTTGCCATGTGTCAATCCTTCCCACATTTTCCACTATTCCAACATGACTATGTCATTCAAGACCCCCTTTAGAACCCAAGGTTTCTGCATTAAGGAATGGTAACCTAGGTTGTAATACTAGTATCCAGTCTACTATATGCATCATTGTTGTTCTAACCTATCCAACAAGAGCATAAAAATAGGATTCTCTATCCTGATTGGGTCAAGATGGGAATTCTTTGGCACACATTCTTCTCTTGTCTGATCCCTTATAACCTCTCCTGGTGCAGCGGCATTGCTCTTAGCAATGTATTCCTCATATTCTCCAATCATTTTTAAGCTTCACCCTTTCTTCTGCATAAGCAGAAGTCACTATAGGGTATATTGGAGGACACTAGAACAGACTCAACACCTTAGTCCTATGTCTCTATAGACTTAGCGAACCTTGAGCTCTGATACCAAACTTGTAACGACTTCCACCAAACTGGAAACCAAATCATTACTAATTAAAGCAGAATAATCATAAACAGCAGATTAACAAAAATCATTAAAATTTAAAACTATTTGCAAAGAGATCCTCTTCCAGAAAACTCTTACTAAAAGATCCAAAACATATACATATCACGATTCACATTGTACAAACATTATTTCTTCTCATCTAGAGGACAACATATAACAGTTGCTCTATCAACACATATACTGAAGCAACATAAAACCTTGAGGCATACAAGCTAAAATCCTCAGATCGTTCATGAAATCATTACAAACTGACTCCAAGGACCTGAGAGTACAGAGACGACACATAGAACTTCTATCTACTAGACATGACAGACAGTACACTCAACCTGAGCTATTACTGCTACCCCAGCTGGTATTCCTCTTCTACAGAAAGGCCTCCACCACTTCGTGTCCGTCCACCTAAACAATTGTGGATCCCATGGCGTGAGACAATTGTCCCAGTGAGAGATATAACTCTCCTCCGACCATATTATTATTATAGATAAACATTATAAAATTGACCAGGGGTTCTTTTATATTAGCAGGCATGATTAATCATTGTATGAATAGAACAAGTAATCTATTTACTTAAGGAAAATGATGCATCTACCCATGGCAGAGTAATAAACCATCTATCTACTTTACACTGAATGTAAAGAAACATAAATAACATCTATCAACTAAGATGTATAACAGAATTGTGCATCAAATAATGTTTTCCGTATTTGATCCTTAAGAAAATATGCTACACGATTAATCATATTTTACAATCACACTTATGCCCTGAGGAGATTAAGTATACCCCATTCATCTCCAACTGACCACAAACTTCTCACAAGTCAGTACCATATAAGGTCAATGGAAGAGCTAGTTGCCATGACCTCTACTGTCTCGATCAGTACGAGACCACTGGCAGTGACATCTCGTGTCAATCTGCAAAAGAGCATGCCAGGGTATAAAGGCATCTTCACTCAGAGCTATAGCATCAACTGTACTATCTTAGGGGAACATCTACTAACAATTATCCCCAGTTATGAAATTATTGAGTCACGGCATATAGCCATACTCCGAGCCACAGGCCAGTTCACCATGCTCAATTGAGTCTACGATCGTAGTCGCACTCAATCTAGGATATGACATATAGACAAATCCCCATTTATTTCAAGTTCATAAGGGGATCGGCTCACATATGGTCGTCTGTACTTATGCCCCCACATATTCAAAAATATGCACTCCGAGTTATGTTGTGGGGAACCCATTTCACCATTCAGCAAATCCTGACGCTGATGGATCTATGGTCAGGGAAATATTTTATGATTTCTAATGATATATTAAGTGTATAACAGTATTCTTTTAGCATCAAACAAGTTATAAGCATCGATCATAAACAAATGATGCAAAGAAATGTGTAATACATCAAGAGAAGGCATATCAAAATGAAAAAGCTTTATCTGACTATTACCCCTCACAGTCATGTACCGCTTTAGGTTGACTCAACACATACAGTCTAGCTGTTTCATGTTGTTGTTTTGCCTTTTCACACTATTGGGCTGAAACTTTCATAAGCGATGCCGAGTTTTCCTCGGTTGTTGGGTCATTTCCTCCCTTCTTTTAAAATAAAAGAATTTAATATGCTCAACATGTCCATATCTATAACATGTCTTGTGCTCATACCATGGCCTTATCGGTCTTCTTATCGATGTAGAGGCTAAGTCATGAGGTCTTACAAGTAGAAAGATAGGACTTTTACCGTTACTTAGTGACTATTGCCTTGGTGCACTAGGCATTTATTGCACTGGTGGCACCAAGAACTTTGCCTTTTTAAAACAAATAGGCTAATGTCTCTAGAATTGTAGTGACATTACCTTAATTCTCATCTTATTGCCCCTTATTGGGCAATGCCATCATAGATGTACTATCTGTCTATACTTATGGAAGAGTCTACTTTATTGCCATATGTCAATCCTTCCCACATTTTCCACTATTCCAACATGACTATGTCATTCAAGACCCCCTTTAGAGCCCAAGGTTTCTGCATTAAGGACTGGTAACCTAGGTTGTAATGCTAGTATCCAATCTACTATATGCATCACTATTATTCTAACCTGCCCAGCAAGAGCATAAAAATAGGATTCCCTATCCTGATTGGGTCAAGATGGGAATTCTCAGGCACTCATTCTTCTCTTTCTTGATCCCTTACACCCTCTTCTGGTACAGCAACATTGCTCTTAGCAACGTGTTCCTCATATTCTCCAGTCATTTTTAAACTTCACCCTTTCTTCTGCATAAGAAGAAGTTACTATAGGGTATATTGGAGGATACTAGAACAGACTCAACACCTTAGTCCTATGTCTCTATGACTCAGCGATCCTTAAGCTATGATACCAAACTTGTAACGACCACCAACAAACCGACAGCCAAATCGTTACTAATTAAAGTAGAATAATCATAAACAACAGATTAACAAAAATCACTAAAATTTAAAACCATTTGCAAAGATATCCTCTTCTAGGAAACTATTACTAAAAGGGTTACACTCTTTACTTGGAAAGGGAAGAAAACCACTCGTTAACTTGCTGGTTTTCAGGTTCTTTTTGGCTTAAAATTTTCAGCTAAAATTTTAGTGGGCTCATTAGCAAGCAGCCTACTAGAAGGGCGCCCCTTACTCCATTTCAGATTCTTGAAATGGTAGGGCGGTTAGAGAAGGTCACCCCTTAATCTATTTCATATTCATGAAATAGAGGGGTGGTTAGAGAAGGTCGCCCCTTACTCTATTTCATATTCATGAAATAGGGGGGCATCCAAATATACACATATCATGATTCACATTGTACAAACCTTGTTTCTTCTCATCTAAATGACAACATATAACAATTGCTCTATCAACACATATACTAAAGCAACATAAAACCTCAAGGCATACAAGCCAAAATCCTCAGATCGTTCATGAAACCATTACGAACTGACTCCAAGGACCTGAGAGTACAGAGACGACACATAGGACTTCTATCTACAAGACATGATAGACAGTACACTCAACCTGAGTTGTTACTGTTGCCCCAGCTGATGTTCCTCTTCTGTAGAAAGGTCTCCACCACCTCATACACATACACCTAAGAAATTATGGATCCCATGGGTTGAGACAATTGTCCCAGTGAGAGATATAACTCTCCGCCGACCATATTATTATTACAGATAAACATTACAAAACTGAGCAAGGGTTCTTTTATATTAACAGGAGAGATTAATCATTGTATGAACAGAACAAGTAATCTCTTTACTTAAGGAAAATGATGCATCTACTCGTGGTAGAGTAATAAATCATCTATCTATTTTACAAGGAATGTAAAGAAACATAAATAACATCTATCAACTAAGATGTATAAAAGAATTGCACATCAAACAATGTTTTTTGTATTCAATCCTTAAGAAAATATGCTACATGGCTAATCATATTTTATAATCACACTTATTCACTAAGGACATGAAGTATACCTCATTCATCTCCAACTGACCACAATCTTCTCACAAGTCAGTACCATACAAGGTCAATGGAAGAGTCAGTTGTCATGACCTCTGTTGTCTCAGTCAATACAAGACCACTGGAAGTGACATCTCGTGTCAATCTACTAAAGACAATGTCAGGGTATAAAGACATCTTCACTCAGAGCTACAGTGTCAACTGTACTCTCTTAGGGGAACATCTACTAACAACGGTCCCCAGTTATGAAATTACTGAGTCATGGCATATAGCCATACTCCGAGCCATGAGCCAGTTCACCATGCTTAACTGAGTCTACGACCGTAGTCGCACTTGAGCCAGGATATGACATATAGCCAAATCCCCATTTATTTTGAGTTTGTAAGGGGATTGGCTCACATCTGGTCGTCCGTACTTACACCCCCACATATTCAAAAATATGCACTCCGGGTTATGCCGCGGGGAGCCTGTTTCACCATTCAGCAAATCCTGACGTTGATGGATCTATGGTCAGGGCAACATTTTATGGTTTCTAATGATATATTAAGTGTATTACAGTATTCTTTTAGCATCAAACAAGTTATAACCATCAATCATAAACAAATTCTACAAAGAAATGTGTAATACATCTATCAAGTACTAATCTAATCTTTAGAACACATTTAGATACATAACACTTGGGATCTCAGCCCCTTATCACATTACTGGGAATTCTCATCCCTTCACATCATCATCATCATGATTACTAGATCTGGGTATTCAAACCCTTAGATTACCACACAACATTGTTACCTCTGTAACAGGTAACTCTTACTTCTAGGTCCCCAGACTAAGATATTCATCATACTTGTTGTACAAGTATTTCACATGGCTCACAAGGCCCATTTAAACATCTTGTCACCTCTCACTAGGCAACAACTATTCATGTCTCACAAGGCCCATTTAAACATCTTGTCACCTCTAACTAGGCAACAACTATTCACATGGATCATAAAGCCATTTAAACATCATGTCACCTCTCACTAGGCAACAACTATTCACATAGCTCACAAGGCCATTTAAACATCTTGTCACCTCTCACTAGGCAACAATTATCTTTTAGGTCATCAGACCACATAAGCACTATACTTATTATACAAGTATTTAACATGCCTTACAAGGCTTATTCAATAAGGAAAATACATCCTTCCCATTATTAGGGTTAGGGTTTCCCTTTATATCCGAATAGGGTTTCAAGTTCATATTATTAATCCAAACCCTAAATCATTGCTCCACACATCTAGGAGCATACATTGATATCATAAGTATTCAATCATACTTATTTATTCTCATCATTTATTATTAAATGATTATCAACACAAGGTATGAGTTATCTCTCATCCTTACTATGATATTGATAACATCATATTTTTGGTTCAATCCTCCTCTTTAGGAACATTAGATCATCATTAACAATTCACTTCATCTTTTCTATTGCAATTATCACAACCTGCAACATATGTCACTCAATCAATCACATATGATTGAAGTGTCCCTACCATATCAGGTATCAAGATGTGTGTATGTTAACATATAATGCTTTAAGATACCTTCTTATTTCATGTAGTGTATCCATATCATGCATGTGGTATAACCACATCACCATGTCATGTTTTAGGGTGTATCCCCTAATCATCATATCATGTACCCATATCAAATTGACTATCACTTAGTTCTTTTCATCTCAAGATGACTTCGCATTGGGTATGAGCTAGGTGCTTGACCCCATGTCGGGTATAAGCTACGTGCTTGATGCCATATTGTGCACAAGGTGTGCACCATATTGGGCATAGAATATATGCCTCATCATGTATCATTTAAGTGGTGCATACAAGATACCATGTTAGTTTCCCATCTAAGATTATTATATCAGGGTTCCATGTTGGGTAACATATGGGGTTACCATGTGAGGTAAACCCTTAGACTCATAACCCCTTCATTCCTTCAAGGATCAACCTTATCATATAGTCACTTGACAAGCTAGATGTCTTATTGAATTCTCATACCACAAATCATTATACCAAGGATAGGGTATATCGGGTTTCAATCCTTCATCTAGGGTTTTCCACCATATTGGTTAGATTATGCCATATCGTTCATAAAGTATGAATTGAACCTCATATCATTCACAAGGTAGGTGTAGGTGCTATTCCTATAATCCAAGGGATATCATTCATATCGTCTATGTGGTATCGCTCACCACTTGTATCGGCTTACCCATCACATTGGGTATTCGACTCTATCTTATTTAGAGTGTTCGCTATCTCTATATCATACAAGAAGTGTAGTCTTAGACTTGTATCATGTATAAGGGGCAAGTGGGTATCTCCCATATCGTGCAAAAGGCATGGCTCATATCGTGTATGAGCTATCCTATATCCCCATATCGGGTTAACCCCCATCTTGAGTTTCATATCAGGTTAAGGTATTTCAACAATATCGGGTTATACCATGTATTTGAATCTATGTTTTATATTATGAATAAGTGTATTCTCCATCAATCATATCGTGCACCAAATGTGTGCTTCATGATATCATATACAAGATGTGTACTCACATGATCATATCGTGCAAGAGGTACTTGCTTAATTTACTCATATCGGGTTACCCAAACTACAGTTTTAACATATCAATTTCTTTGAAGTGCATACTTGACACTATATCGTGCATGGAGACCTTACTTGCTTTCCTATCATGGAAAGGGTGTATAGTTAACACCATATCATTTTCAAGGTGTGAACTTCATCTCCATATCGTGCAAGGAGATATAACCTTCTAAACATATTGTGCAAGTGATGTTTGCACATACCCATATCGGGTTAGAGGTACTAGTGTGTGTGCTTGAACCTGATATCACTTTATAAAGTGATACCATATTTTTCAAGATCTAGAACTTCGTTCTAACTATTATTGTTCATGGACAACAGGTCCAACAATTACTAGAACTCATAGTTTCATCAACTATTTAATGATATTTCATAATTAAAAGTAGATCATTAAGTATAGAAATATAGGTGATGAATAATAACATGATTGAGCTCAAGTTATATAACCCACCTTATAAACAACTTCAAATCTCCAAGCTCCAAAGCTTCACATTCCTAAGGTTGAAGATGAACTTATCCCAGGTCCAAATCGCGTTCACCAATCCTCCATATACAATAAATCACCATAGTTAAGAATTTTGTGAAGAAGGAAAGAAAGGAATATCCATAACCCGGTATCCATCTTCAGCCAAGGTTGAAGATGACCAAAGCCTTACCTAAAGCTTGGTTCTCGAGCTCCCATAGCTCCTTGAGCTTCTTTGCATGATATCTAAGAGTATTTGCATAATATCTCCAAGGTAGATGGTTGTGGGGTTCGTTAACTTCCATCAGTAGGTGGAAGGTGAAGTACATATACTTGGATTCATGAGATAAAGTATATAAGAGGTGTCTCCACCTCATGCTACTAGATGACATGTGGTCATGCATGGTTGACACATGTCCTTGCACGCACACATATATATCTTGCCATGCAAGAGTCTTGAGGACAACCTAGAGACAATATCTCGACCCTTCCTTATATTGTTGGGTGATGAATGCATATTCATCATGATTTTCAGTCGCCTCTCTGGGACCAATTTGATTCAATACTTTCGATTTCATCTCCTTAATCTCACAAAATGCAAGATTTCTTAACTAATTCAATTATCAAGATTATTAACCAGATTTATATTGATTTTGTGCAGGTCTTGACTAAGTTCAACCATCAAATGGAATTCGCTCGAGATCCTCTCAACTTTGGTCTTGACCAATCAGTCTTGACCAAACAGTTTGCCCTAATAGTCTACCCAAGTGGTTTTGACCTCTCGGTCTCAAACATTCACCTACATGGTCCTCCACTCACTACTCTACCTAAATGGTCTCAGGATCATTTGAGCCCATACGGTCTCAAGACCGCTTGAGCCCAAATGGTCTCAAGACCGTATGACACTTAACGGGTTCAAAACCATTTGGACCAAGGATTGATTGGATGTTGAAAACCGTTTGGATACCATCGGTCCTCAAGACCGTTTGGTGCCATACGGTATCAAGACCGATAGGCTAGTCACCCATAAGATCGTTCAGGTGTCAAGACCATTTGATCAGCGAGACCGTGCAAGCCCCATCGGTCCTCAAGACCGTTTGGATCCCATCGGTCCTCAAGACCCTTTGCATCTCCAGACCGTTTGGAAGTAAGACCGGTTGGGGTGCAAAACTGATCAGATACAAGACCAATAGAGCAAAGATCTCAAGACCATTTGGATCTATTCGATATTCAAGACCGTTTGGACAGAGACTCAAGACCGATCAGAGGCAGAGACCGATAAAAGCCAAGACCGTTTGGATGTCAAACGGTCTCTAAAACTGTTTGCTCCAGACCGTTCAAGCAAATCGTTTGCTCCAAACCATTTAGAGCAAACTCACAGCAAAAACGTGAGGACCCCTTCTAAGCCTATAAATAGGACCACAAGGGTCCTCATTTGGGCATCGATTCTAGGATGTCATGAGGCTGCTTGAGAAAAGGATCGGTCTCCCTTCCACACCGCCACCACTCCACCATCTTCACCCTTTGCCACGCCGCCACACCTCCTCCTGGTGCAAGCAAGGAGGTTGAGAAGAGAAAGAAGGTGGAGAAGAAGGTCTGCTTAGCCCACCTTGGTGGTTCTTCCTCCTCATCCAGATCTATCCTGACATGACGTAGAAGACCGCATCATCTTCACCAAGTTGTGACTACCTTCTACATCATGCTCATGCTGGAACCTTCCTTCTCTCTTGTTCTTCTTGTTTCTCACATCATGAGCGAGTAGTCACTTTTCACTGGGGTGTGGGGACTAGCCCCGCTGCCCATGCTTTCATGTATTTTCATTTAACATTCCAAGTCAATGTATATAACTTTCTATTTCACTGTTAATTGATAATGGTTGTAGCTTGATTACCTGCTTGCTTTCATCTTGTTCTTCCCTATGTTATGAGAAATTATGTATGTAGGGTGGAATGTCTATTAATAAGGTAGACTCTCAAACTAGAAATAGAATGAGATTCCTTGAGGTTTTAAGTGTATGATCTGTGAGGGGACAAGCCATCTATCCTACGGTGATGCTTCTGTGCCCTAAACATCCCTTAGGGAGGGCCACAGCCTTAGTTGGATTTTGTATCTTCTTTGTTAATCATCGATGTTTGCTTGTATATTAATCACATGCTCGCTTGTCAATTAGTGTAGTTGACTCCCTGACTAGAAATAGAATGGGATTCCTTGAGGTCGTAAGTGTATGATCCATGAGGGGACGAGCCATCTAGCTCGCGGTGACACTTCTGTGGTCTAAACATCCCTTAGGGAGGACCTCAGCCTCAGTTGGATGTTGTATCTTTGGAACCGTGACTGCATGATCTGGATGGCGACGAGAAATTGGATGCCTAAGGGGATGCTTATGTGGGCCTAAACATCCCTCAGGGAGGGTTCGCAGCAGTTCCATTTGGATAGTTAGATTCTTGCCTGGATGTTTGATGTTTGGATGTGTTTGCATGTGTAGTGGTGGTGAAACCTGAGACCATCCCAGTGATTCCATATCATTAATCTAGAACAAACTTTAATTCTACTCTTTTACTTTCTTGCGATTAGTTTAATCAACCACAACCCAATCAATCGTTCTAATATTGGTCTTACTTGTGCTAGATTTGACTGACAAAGATTCTTTAAAATGTTGTCCTTTGGGATTCGATCCTTAACTATACTGCGATAAGACCCATCCGCTTACGGGTGGTATTATTGCACGAGGTTTTGGTAAAAGCTCAGGGATTTCAACCCCGAGTGAGTTTGTAGTGCGATAATATTCCACGTCAATTTTTGGCGCCGTTGTCGGGGACAACAGAATCAGTTAGTCAAATCTAGTTCTTTTAAGACTAATCTAGGATTTTGTTTTCTTTTGATACAATCGATCATTTACTTGAATTTCACTCCACTCCATCAATCTTACTTCAGATCTTTTCATTTCAGGAACCCCCAAGACGGGTGTATGCATCGTTTGAACAGTCCCATACTCACTGCCAGCTTTGATCTAGAAATTGACGGGACTTTTCATCGTCAAAATAGAGAGAACCAAGCAAGAATGGCTCAAGAAGAGGAAATAGCCCGAAGGGTGGCTCAAGCCATCAATGCACAGAGAGAAAGACTCATGTAAGAAGTTAGGGTTGCAGTTCAAGAGGAAAGCTTAGCAACACAAGCAGCAGAACTGTAAAAGGATCTTAGGGAATTCTCAATCCCTAAGTCAGCTGATGTTCATCACCATGTCCAACCTCCTCCCATCCATGCTCCTAACTTCGAGATACGAGCACATTGGATTACCTTACTTCAAAACAACCCATTTTATGGTAAACAAGGAGAAGATAGTCAAGAACATCTTCTGAGATTCATCGATCTATGTGCTATGACTAAGCAAAATGGAGTATTCGACTCCAGCTCTTCAAGTATTCACTTGTTGATAGAGCCATACGTTGGTACAACTCCCTGCAATGTGAACCCATCACTACTTGGGAGCAGCTTTAAAATGCTTTTCTAGAAAAGTTCTATCCTCCTTCTCTCACTTATGAAATTAGGGGTCATATAACAATGTTCACTCAAGCCCCTGGAGAAACCCTTGCTGAAGCATGGGAAAGATATAAAGAGCTTCTACGCAAGTGTATACACCATGGCATTCCCAAGAATCAACTCATCGAAATCTTCTATATGGGTGTGGAATACGATATCAAGATGTTCTTAGATTTCTCATCTGGAGAAAACTTCATGCGTCAGAGTTATGACAGTTCATGGAGGGTTATCACCCTTGGAGCTAAAAATCAAGCTAATTGGGGTAGATCTGTAGGCAAGGGAGTGTTGAAGGTAGCTATGGCTGAAGTTATGCCTGAATACATGTCAATCGATGAAACCCTCAAACTCCTAGTTGCCAAGCAAGACCATATTGAGTCATCCCTTACTGCTTTTGGAAGAGGACGTTCACCCCCTCAACAACAAGAACATATCAAGTTAGCTTCATTGTTTTGTGAAGCATGTAAAGGTACTAATCATTCCACTTTAGTATGCAATGTTCTATATGATGTGGTTCTAAGCAATGCTTATGGACAAGGAGATAATGGTCAAATGGAAAATCTTAATGTTGTCAACACCATCCCTGGTCAAGGATATTATAATCCGAATCAAAATAGGAACCATCTAGGATTCCCATATGGAAATCCTTCAAGAGCGGAAAACTCGTGATAACTTGGTTCAACTAATCAACAAAGAGGCCCACCAGGATTCTAGTATAACCAGCAACAAAATTTTAGGAATCAAGGAAACCTTAGGGGTAACTTTCATAACATCAACTACAACCAGTATCAGAACAACCCTCAGTTCTAAAATCTCAACCAAGTTCCTTATCAACAACAAGGACAACTAGTTGGTCCCATTTCTCATGATGACAAGTTAACAGCCATTGAGAAGATGTTACAATCACAACAGACTATGATAGCTAGCCAGCAAGCCCACCATGAAGCTATTGAATCTCAACTAGCTCAACTTGCAGCTAGCATGAAGCCACCTGTTGGAGCCTTTGTTGGCCAACCAGAGAACAATCCTAAGCACCCAGAACAACTGAAGGCTGTCACAACCAGATCAGGAAAAGATTATTCGGATCCTCATGTATTATAGACGAGGATGATTCTATAATTGTACAAGACTCTACAACTCCTGAGTCTCAACCAAAAGAACCAGTAACTAATGATAAGTCAGACAAAGAAAATTCTGAGAAGCCTGCTACAGACGAGGAAGATGCAACACCAGAACATGATATCCCTATATTTAAACCTCGTATACCTTTTCCATCTCATCTAAGGAAAACAAAGCTTGATACCAATTTCAACAAGTTCAAAGAAGCTATGAAAAAGCTTCATGTTGATATACCTTTCCTGGATGCACTGGATGAAATACCAGCCTGGACAAAATATCTGAAATCACTTCTGACAAGGAAATACATAACTGAAGAGCATGAGATAGTCAAGTTGACGACTGAGTAAGATGCCCAAGAAGTAGAAAGATCCAGGATCTTTTGGTATTTCTTGCCATATCGGTGATTCTTCCTGTAAGAAAGGATTGGCCGATCTTGGCGCCAGTATCTCCATCATGCCACTCAGCCTTTGCAAAAGGCTAGGGTTTGCTGAACTTCTCCCGACTGACATGACCATACAACTTGCAGATAACATTGTGACTCTACCTTTAGGAATCATTAAGGATGTCCCTGTCAAGGTAGGAAAAGATTCCTATGTTCCGTGTGACTTTGTCATCATGGACATAAAGGAAGATGCTAGATATCGTCTCATCTTTGGAAGACCTTTCCTTGCCACTGCAAGAGCTCTGATCGACGTTGAAGTAGGAACTTTGCTGCTCAGATTAGGTAAAGAAACTCTCGAATTCAAAGTTTTTGAAAGCATGTGAAGGCCAAGCATGCAAGAGGAAGTCTACTTGATTGAGTGCGTAGAGTAGATGTCACTCCTAATGCAGGAGGATTATGAACAAGAAGATCCTTTAGGGATGAACCTCACCAATCCAAATGCAGAAAGTTCAGATGACCAACAAGTGAAAAGTTGTGTTTTCCACCTCGATACTGCTGAAGAAGATCCTGAAGCCAAGATTGAGGAACTAAAAGCAGTGGATGTTACTAAAGAAGCATGTGAAAAGCCACAAGCTCCTGAAATGAAGCCCCTACCAGAAGAATTGAAATACGTGTTTCTAGATGAACTCAAGATCTACCCAGTCATCATAAATTCAGATCTAACGGCTGAACAAGAAGACAAACTTTTGAAGGAATTGAAGGAAAGAAGAAAAGCAATCAGCTACAAGATGAGCGACCTCACTGGGGTTAGTCAAGCATTGTGCATGCACAAAATCCCCATGATGGAAGATCACAAGCCGACTATTGAACATCAATGCATATTGAATCCAAATATGAATGAAATAGTTTGTCGTGAAGTCATTAAACTGCTCACTGCTGGAATAATCTATCTGATATCGGACTCACCATGGGTAAGTCCCGTACATGTGGTCCCAAAGAAAGGTGGAACAACTGTGATACGAAATGAAAACAATGAACTCATCCCCACTCAAACAGTCACAGGGTGGAGGATGTGCATTGATTACAGGAAGTTAAACAAGGCAACTCGAAAGGATAATTTCCCAATGTCTTTTCTTGATCAAGTATTAGAACGGTTGCCTCATCAAGAATATTTATGTTATCTCGATGGTTACTCTGGATTCTATCAAATACCCATACATCCAGATGACCAAGAGAAAACCACTTTCACATGCACATTCAGAACATATGCATTTAGAAGAATGTCATTCGGCCTCTATAATGCACCTGCAACCTTCCAGTGTTGCATGGCTTCCATATTTGTTGGTTTCGCTGAAACTGTCATGGAAGTTTTTATGAATGATTTTTCTGTGTATGGAGATTCATTTGAATCATGCCTAAAACACCTCTCCCTTGTCCTCAAACGGTGTGAAGAAGCACAACTTGTGCTAAATTGGGAGAAGTGTCACTTCATGGTAAAGGAAGGCATTGTCCTCGGTCATAGGGTCAGTAATTGAGGAATTGAAGTAGACAAGGCCAAGATCGAAGTAATTTCCAAGCTCTCTATCCCAACGAATGTAAAGGAGGTTCGTGCATTCCTAGGTCATGCGGGCTTTTACCGACGGTTTATAAAGGATTTCTCAAAGATAACCAAGTTGATGACAAATTTGCTACTAAAAGATGTTGAGTTCAATTTTAACAAAGGATGTGTTAAAAGTTTCAACCATCTAAAGCATGCTCTTACAAAAACACCCATCATCAGAGCCCCTGATTGGGATCACTCTTTTGAAATTATGTGTGATGCCAGTGATTATGTTATGGGTGCTGTCTTGGGCCAATGTATAGAAAAGAAATATTATGTGATCTACTATGCATTGAAAACCCTCGATGAAGCTCAGAGGAATTATGCAACTACCAAGAAAGAATTTATTGCGGTCGTGTGTGCCTTTGACAAGTTCAGATCCTACCTCATTGGTTCAAAAGTCATTGTCTACACAAATCATGTCATTATCCGTTACCTCCTGGCAAAGAAAGATGCTAAACCTAGGTTAATTAGATGGATTCTCCTCTTACAAGAGTTTGATTTGGAGATAAGAGACAAGAAAGGTATAGAGAATGTCATGGTAGACCACCTCAGTTGTATCCATGCCCTGGAAACCGAGAAGATCCCCATCAACGATTCTCTTCCAGACGACCAGCTTATGAAAGTTTCTGAAGCCATCCCTTGGTACGTGGACTTTGTGAACTACCTAGCTGCGGGTGTCATTCACCCCGAATGCACCGAAAATGCACTGAAGAAATTCATGCATGATGTGAAGCAATATCACTAGGATGAGTTGTACCTCTTCAAGCTCTGTGCTTATGGCCTATACATACGATGTATCACCAAAGAAGAAGCTCAACTTATTTTGGAGCAATGTCACTCAGGCCCAGTTGGAGGCCATATGAGCCCTAAGAAAACTACCTTGAAAGTTTTGTGATGTGGATTCTTTCGGCCAACCATATCCAAAGATTCCTACAACCTTGTTTTATCATGTGACAAGTGCTAGAGAACGGGTAACATAACCAAAAGAGATGAGATGCCACTAAACTTGTGGCAAGAAGTGGAGATATTTGATGTTTGGGGTGTGGACTACATGGGTCCATTCCCATCTTCTCATGGATTTTCCTACGTCCTAGTGGCGGTGGATTATGTCTCAAAATGGGTCGAAGCCATACCAACTGTCACTAGTGATTCCAAACATGTCATCAAAATGCTCAAAGATATCATTTTCCCCCGATTCGGAGTCCCACGCACTGTGATTTCTGACGAAGGTTCTCATTTCCTAGAAAGAAGCTTTGAAGCATTGCTGAGAAAATATGGTGTAACTCACAAGGTAGCCTCACCCTACCATCCACAAACTAGTGGACAGGTAGAGGTTTCTAACCATCAACTCAAGGCTATTTTAGAAAGATTGGTCAGTAAAAATCAATGACGCCTTGTGGGCCTACCGAACTGATTTTAAAACTCCCCTTGGGACTACACCTTTTTGACTAATCTATGGAAAGTTATGTCACTTGCCGGTAGAATTGGAACACGAGGCATGGTGGGCAATAAAACAACTGAATTTTGATATGAAAGAAGTAGGCCAAGCCAGGATTCTGCAACTCCAGGAGCTGGAAGAACTCCGAATGACAGCTTCTGAGAATGGTAGAATCTATAAAGAACGCACAAAGTTGTGGCACGATGGTCATCTCAAGAGGAAGGACATTCAAGTGGGAGACCAAGTTCTTTTGTTCAACTCAAGACTAAGGTTATTCCCAGGAAAACTCCATTCCCACTGGTCAGGACCTTACATCGTCAAGAGCATCTCCCCACATGGTGCTTTTTCTTTATGGAGTGAAAAGTTAGGCAAATTCGTGGCAAATGGTCAACGACTGAAGAGATATTTCACCTCAGCCGACACAGGCACCTAAGCAATATTGGAACTCACCAATCCAACATATCCACCATGAAAGTTGAAGAAACCAAGTTGAGCCATTGACATAAAACAAAGGCGCTTGTCGGGAGGCAACCCGATCAATAAATTTGTATTTATTTTCAATTTTGAATTAGAACTTTTTCTTAATTTTGTTTTTATTTTTAGATAATTTTGCACCAAATAAAATTGCATCACGAGATGCTATCTTGAGTTCTGAATGGTCTTTATGTTTGAGATTTTTAGATGGAGGGTGCACGCTGATTGGAATGCAACCACATTTGGTGGTCCAAATGGCATGAACTTTCCCCTCCATCTCGGATTTAGAGTTTTCTCGGGACGAGCAAATTTCTAAGTTCGGGGTGGATGGTGGGTGGTACGTATCTTACTTTCCACCTTCACCCATCTAATTCAGACTTAAGATTTCATCGTTGCATTTTTGACCAAAATTTACTAAAATTTTCACCGTACCAATATTTTCAAAATTTTCAAAAAAAAATTCCAAAGAAATTTGAGCAGATACTGGATGAAGTTTTGACACTTTTTATTTCAATCTTTATGCATTTTGTATCATTATACTACCCTTATTCAATGAGCTATCTTTAAGAGCTATCAAGTAAATGGTTTATTTGTTTACTTGCAAAATCAAGAAATGAAGGATAAGAATGTATTCATGGATGGTGGGTAAGATGCTTGTGTGGCTTCTTGTATATCATTATACTACCCTTATTCGATGAGCTATCTTTAGGAGCTATCAAGTAAATGGTTTATTTGTTTACTTGCAAAATCAAGAAATGAAGGATAAGAATGTATTCATGGATGGTGGGTCAGCTTCTTGTGTGGCTGCTTGTATATCCTTAATAGTTTAAGGCCATGGATGCATGGAGAGATTTTTAGACACCTCATGCTTCTTCTCTCCCTTATCCTAGAGCTTTATATATCTATTTTTGAGATCCCAAATAAAAGTTTTACTTTCCACTACTTCTCACCTGCTAAGAACCTCGTTCCCTATCTATTTTTCTATAGAAGACTTGTCCAAGGTAGAAGAAGGAGGCGAATTTCTTGGTGGAAGCTCCTAGGGTTTTGTTTTGATCTCTTTTAGGGTTTAAAAGGCTTCCTTCTAGTGATCTTGACCTAAAAGAGTATGAATCCCCTTCTTTCCTATGTTTATTTATTTTTTATCCTTCCTCCTACCTTACTCGAGGTTAGAACCTTGTTGTTTCTTGGTAGAAATTGATCTAAAGATCTAAAACCCTACCTTTCTTGCTCCTTATGGTTAGGGTTTGCTCATTTGATGAAGAAAGGTGCTAGATGGTCGAGTTCACAGCTTATGCTTGGATTTTCTACCCTACCTACTCGTGTTTTCTTCTGTTTGGGAGTTTATCTTCTAACTAGAGGCAAGTTTTATAACTTTCTCCACGTTTGTTGCTTACTAAAAGTTTGCTAGCTCATGTTCTTTCTTTTAAATGATGATCCATGCACTAAAAAGCTATGCTTGACTTGGATTTCAATTTTTTATAATGTTCCATATTCTGATTTCAGTTCTAGATGAACATGTGATCATGTGTAAATTATTCCTAAGGTATAATATGACTTGGATCAGGTTGGTTTGACAATTGATGGTGCTAAACACCTATCAACCAATGGTCAATTTTAGGGTTTAAAGTTGATTTCTTCTATAAACACGACGCAATGGTGGTACCATTGCAACAACCGGTGGTGTTGTCTTCATGACAACTAATGGTGGTGACTAAGGGTGTCAACTGATGTTCACCCCTTAGGTCAGGTGTTGGCCTAACTAGAGTCTTAGTGATTAACAACTAAGTACCCTAATGATGATATCAATCAATGGTGATATTAGTTTGATATTTGATGGTGATTAATGAATATAGTGTTGATCCAACAACCTATGGTGACTTAATGGTCACTACTTATGGTGTATCAGGTCTCCACAACCTATGTAAGTTAAGCATGTAGTTGTAGCATCAATTAATCCTTAAATCAATGGTTTCTTGGGTCCTTTGATGCAATGGTCGGACCTATACTCCAATTGATGGTTTTAATATATGAACTTGACCTAATGGTTAAGATATAATGTTTCTTCATCCAATAAATTGGAATGATGCCTAAATGTAATATGTGGTCCTAATTAAGTGATTTAAATGGATTCCTTTATGAGATCAACTTAAGAAGCTCATTTACTAATGGCTTGTTTTAAATAAACAATCACTTGTGGGTTTTACCCTACTCTCAATGGAACTTTTTATGTTGTTAATCAAGGTATGTATAGGGTTAGAGGGTGACTTTTTCTAGAGCACAACTCAATGACTTCATAGGTGGTTTGTTCAAGATGTTTACTTATGTAAATGACCAATGGCTTTACCTTTTCAACATTTAATGGTTAGAACTTGATGCTTCAACATTCCCATTATTTTGGGTGAAGCGTGTAGTGTAATGTTATGATTTTAATGATGAGAATTTGATGGCTCAATGCCTTAAACTTGTAGTCTTACCCTTGCCCTCGTATGATTATGATTTATAATCACCATAATGAATTAATGGGCAACCCTAGTGAGGTATAGCTTGTTATACCTAATATAACTAAATGATGATAATTGGGTATGAATAGTCCTTGAATGACTAATACAATCATGGAGTACTCTTATATTGTTGCTGAAACCCTAGTATGCTATAACTCGATGGCTACACCTTGATTTATGTGTGGGTTCATACTTGAGAATACTATGGAATGTGATGGTGATGCTTCACCTTATGTATCCATGATCCAATGGGAATGTCGTGAGTTAGGATTTGGGTATAAGTGAAGGTTAGTAACATTAATACAATTCATCTTGTTGAACCTAACTCTAATGCAAATAGATAAATGAGTATTCATATTTAACATTCTTATATGATGGAATGATGGTGAAATAACCTCCTGAATATGATCATAACCTTAATATGTTAATTGGTGGTTATCATAGCCACATGGTTGATATTTTCTTATGCTAAACATGTGCATTATGAATATGATGAGTGTTAATTATATTTGGATTCCTTGCATGTTGATGTAATAAAGGAACGTTCTTAGTGTTAATATAACCCTGCTATGATTGTTTACGAATATCTCCTAGCTCATTAATGCAATATTGTGTTGATCCAGTGTATTATATGTAAGTGATGTTGTTGAGCCTTGTTATAAGGCATGCAAAGATAATGATGATCTTGCAAGGAATAGTATTATGATCTCAATGACCTTTGGGCATGGTTGAACCCTAAATGAGGTGTATCACTCTTGTATTGGTAAGGGTTAATACCCTGTGATATTGTGAAAAGGATTTATATCACGTGATAGTATGATGACAAGTGTAGTCTCATGAATGGCAAGTAAATAGCATCATGTAATGATGAGATGATGAACAATATGTCTCATATGTTTTATATCTTCTGAAATATTTATATAGCAATGTTTGCTAGAAGTGAATTAGGGTTTGTATGTCCACTTGTTTTATGCAAACTTAATTCACCCAATTGTAAATAAATAATCAAGTGAAATTCTAATCATGTAGTGCCCTATTCCATAGATCCATCTAAGTGTCAGAACTTGCCCGATGGTGAAATGAGTATTTCTAAGGGAAACTCGGAGCACATACTATTGAGTATGTGGGGTGCTTGTCATCCTAAATCCAAGTGTTTAGGGGGATGACTATGGTCATACCTAGCCCTTAGTTTGATAACGACTATGGTCGTGTCTCGGTGATTATATATGTGATGAGATTGGAGGACAACTGTGGTTGTACCTCAGATGGTAGGGTATGCGTACCCACCTCCTTTCACTAGTGTTGTGACCTATACCAAGGATGGACTAGGTTGTTAGCAGCTTGACCTTATGTGTCACTATGGCAGACCCGTACTGACTGGGGGTGGAGAAGATCTTAGGAGTTTGAATCTTCCTAGATCTTGTATGGCACTAATTTTGACTTAGCATTGGTCAGTTGGATTTTGAGTGGTATCCTCAAATTCCTCAGGGCATAATAAAAGATGTAATACAGTCGTCTAGCAAATTTGTTTAGGGCTATAAACGACGCTTCATATTGGATGATAACCCTTGTTTTTCTCTGTACATAAAGATGATATTTAATGCATGATAGTAGATATTCTTATGTTGTGGATATGATCATGTTATAAATGTGTACATACAATAGTCATGCTTAAGTTGATAGAGATATTATTATTGTTGGCTATGGTTATGACATTCATTATCACATGTTGTTAGCTATGCATTATATTGCTAGGTATGCCTCTGTAACTAGAGATGCCTATACTGGTAATCATGCTTATGAATATAGTTGTCTTATAGTGTTAGCTCTACTTATGATGTTGATGTGTTCAACGTGTTAGACATGCTGATGTTGTTAGATATGCTTATTGATACTAGACTTATTCATGATGTTAGAGATGCTCATGATGCTAAACTCCTTATACTATTAATAGGGTTATGAGAATAGTCTGGCTAATGTAGATAGTTATTATCTGCTCCTTTATGTATTTTGTTAATCATCAGTGTTGTTGAGATTATTTGTTATATATGATTAAACTTCTTAAACTATCTCATTACCTAAAAATGTTGGAATCAATAAACATTGTTGGAGGTTATATCTCTTACGGGGACATGGGTCTCATCCTTATTGTAACGTCACATGATGAGGTCTCGGATAACATGATCTTAAAAGGAATGATTGGACTACCCATATCACCAAGGTGCACCTCCTTTTCCAGGAACCCATCACTAAAGAACTCCATAGTTAACCATGCTCAGCTTGGAGTAGTACTGGGATGGGTGACCTGTCGGGAACTTGATCCTGGCATGCGCGTGAGTGAGGACAAAGCGCGCATTTAAGGATAGTGGTGGTCTGTGGGGACAGTCGTCATTCCTGAAACTCTACTAGAGCCTTGGGCAGTGGGCCCGAGCGTTAAAAATGGTATCAGATCCATAACCCATCCAGTAGGTGGGGCCCACATGGACATGGCATGCCAATCTTGAGCCGTGCGGTCCAGGCATGTAGGAAAGGGTTGTCTATGGTTGACGTAGCCACCTTTGCACTGGTATTCCGTGATCGGGAGTTGGGTGTTCATGGGCCATTATGGGTCTGCACTGAAATGGAGTCAGATTATGAGGCCATATAGTTGAACATTGATGAGGACGTTAAGAGTCTAAGTGGGGGAGATTGTAACGTCACATGATTTGAGGCCTCGGATAACATGATCTTAAAAGGAATGATTGGACTACCCATATCACCAAGGTGCACCTCCTTTTTCGGGAACCCATCACTAAAGAACTCCATAGTTAAGCGTGCTCAGCTTGGAGTAGTACCGGGATGGGTGACATGTTGGGAAGTTGATTCTGGCATGCACGTGAGTGAGGACAAAGTGTGCAGTTAAGGCTAGTGGTGGTCTGTGGGGACAGTCATCATTCTTGAAACTCTACTAGAGCCTTGGGTAGTGGGCTCGGGCATTACAAAATGGTATCAGAGCCATTACCCCTCCAGTAGGTGGGGCCCACATGGGCATGTGACATGCCAGTCCTGAGTCGTGCGGTCCAGGCATGTAGGAAATGGTTGTCCATGGTGACGTAGCCACCCTTGTGCTGGTATTCTGTGATCAGTAGTTGGGTGTCCATGGGTCATTCTGGGTCTGCACTGAAATGGGGAAATATTATGAGGCCATATAATCAAGCCTTGATTAGGACATCAAGATTCTAAGTGGGGGAGATTGTAACGTCCCAGGATTTGAGGCCTTGATAAAATGATCTTAAAAGGAATGATTGGACTACCCATATCACCAAGGTGCACCTCCTTTTTCGGGAACCCATCACTAAAGAACTCCATAGTTAAGTGTGCTCAGCTTGGAGTAGTACTAGGATGGGTGACCAGTCAGGAAGTTGATCCTGGCTTGCGCGTCAGTGTGGACAAAGTGCTCAGTTAAGGCTAGTGGTGGTTTGTGGGGCTAGTCGTCATTCCTAAAACTCTACTAGAGCCATGGGCAGTGGGCCCAGGCATTACAAATGATATCAGAGCCATAACCACTACAGTAGGTAGGGCCCACATGGACATGGCATGCCAGTCTTGAGCTGTGCGGTCCAGGCATGTAGGAAAGGGTTGTCCATGGTTGACATAGCCACCCTTGCGCTGGTATTCCATGATGGGGAGCTGGGTGTTCATGGGCCATTGTGGGTCTGCACTGAAATGGGGTCAGATTATGAGGCCATATAGTTGAACCTTGACGAGGACGTCAAGAGTCTAAGTGGGGGAGATTGTAACATCACATGATTTAAGGCCTCAGATAAGATGATCTTAAAAGGAATGATTGGACTACCCATATCACCAAGGTGCACCTCCTTTTTCGGGAACCCGTCACTAAAGAACTTCATAGTTAAGCGTGCTCAGCTTGGAGTAGTACTGGGATGGGTGACTTGTCAGGAAGTTGATCCTGGCATGTGTGTGAGTGAGGACAAAGCACGCAGTTAAGGATAGTGGTGGTTTGTGGGGACAGTTGTCATTCCTGAAACTCTACTAGAGCCTTGGGCAGTGGGCCCGGGCATTACAGCACAAATCACAGTTACACTAGCTACTTAGATCTCACACCTAATTGTACAAGAAGGGATATGTATGTAGGAACAAAGGGGGCTAGATAGGGATCCACTAATTGGACCTAGGAGCCATTCCTAAGATTGCCACATACATTTATTTTCCCCAAGAAGCTAAGTGTCATCAAGCATCACAAAACAAACAATTTATGTTCAAAAGCATAAACCATATTCAAGATAATGGGAAATGAGATAGAAGCAAGAGGTGATCATAATAGAATAAAATTATGGTCAATACAAGTTATTTTCCCCCAACATGGTATCAAAGACACATTTTAACCCCAAACAGCCCACCACTACGGGCTTAGCTAGACATGCTCAAACAAAAGAGAAAAGAAATGAGAAGAAGGGGGTAGGAATCCATGGAGCTCGAAGTAGCTTCTTCTTCTTCATCTCCTAGCTACTGTAGAATGACCTCCCTCTTCCTAAGTGGATGAATGGCATGGAAATTAAGGGTATTATGGTAGAAAACTAGGTTTCTATAGTGGAGATGAGGTGAAAATGGTGGGTGGATGGCTTGAATGCAAGGAAGGAGGCAATGAATGCTCTAGAGTAGGTAGGGGGAGTAATGGCAGCGAACCTAGTGTTGTGGCCACCACCCATGTATATATAGGTGGTGATGGAAGCAATAGGGTAAGCAGGTGTATAGTTGAAAAAATAGTGTAGAAAATGCTAGGGTTTAGGTGGGCAGCACAGCCGTGGTGGGTGAGGGTAGGAACGGTCGTGGTGGTTGGGAAGGGTTGTACTAGGAATTGGAAAATGTCAAAGAAATTTTGGTGAAATGAAGGATGGTATCACGGCCGTTCTGGGTAGCTTGACCGTGGTGACAGCTAGGTAGAACGGTTGTGTTGGGTAGCACGACTGTGGTGGAGGATGTGAAATGGAGGCCGTTCTAGTCAGCATGCCCATTCTCATCTTTGGCAGCACAACTATTTTGGGGTCTTCTCAGCACGATCGTGCTGGGTAGCACAGCCATTTTGGTCAAGTTGTTGTAGCTTGCAATTTTGATGTCAACTCAGTAACTTTGGCATTGTCCAGCACGGCCATTCCTTGGCACCACGGCCATGCTGGGGTCTTCAGTGGCAAACTCACTTTGAAACTTCATGATCAATGGAATTATTTGCTTGATGTCAACCCTTGTCCATTAGGGGTAGGTTGAAGGAGCTTTGGGGTCTTCTTTGGACCCCTCCATGGGTAGAGTAACCCTAGAATTCCTTCCTTCTCTGTTAGCCATCCAAAGTATGGTCCAAGTAGCTAAAAAGTATGCAAAAAAACATCTATAAGTGCATTTGAAAATAATATGCATATTGGGGGACTTAACTTTTATTCTTCTATGTTTAGAAGTGATTAAGATACAAAAAGACATAAGATGAAGCCCTAAAATAGGGTTGCATCACCAGTCCCTTCACCTATCGATGGTTGTCCTGCCCATTCACCTATTGCAGAATTATTGTGGTATGCAGACCCTTTGTCTACCTTGGGTATCCACCTCTTCACCTCCATGGCATCAAAGATTAAACTCCAAGGTAGATGGGAGGGTTCCAAACCCTAGTCTCTACCTATAAAGTAAGGAAACCAAATCCAAGCAACGAATCTGCCATTTGTCCCCTCTAGGGTTCCAAAAAAACTTTGAGCTTCCACCTCCAAAATTTATCAGTTGTTTACCGTGGTTGATGAACGTCAACCAATAACACTTCCACCTTCACCTCTACCAAGTATGCAAGTGTGAGAACCTGTTACACTAAACGAGATTACTCAAAACATAAAACACAATCAATCATCGATTAACCACATACCCAAAAATATGGGTTATTAAATCTGATTTCAATATCAACACCCGCTCAGAAACATTGGCATAAGAGCCCAATATCTTTCTTGTATCCATACTATGACAAGAATTTGATACAAATTGTTCTATCACCTTAGCCACAACATATATGCAGAAGATAACAATATTTGTATATGCCACACAAACAAGCATTAAAATGCTAACAAAATTCCATTTCATTTGAAACACCATATACAAACTTTTCCTACTCAGACCTGAGAGTACATGGACGACTCTAGGACACACTAGACATCTAATTAACTTTCTCAAAGATTAATTACTATAACTCCTCTTTGCTGCCACAAGTTTGTTTTTGTCACTTCCGATTACCTAAAAATATGTGGTGAACCACAAGTGTAACGTCCCAGGATTTGAGGCCTCGATAAAATGATCTTAAAAGGAATGATTGGACTACCCATATCACCAAGGTGCACCTCCTTTTCTGGGAGCCCATAACTAAAGAACTACATAGTTAAGCGTGCTCAGCTTGGAGTAGTACTAGGATGGGTGACCAGTCGGGAAGTTGATCCTAGCTTGTGTGTCAGTGTGGACAAAGTGCGCAGTTAAGGCTAGTGGTGGTTTGTGGGGCCAGTCATCATTCCTAAAACTCTACTAGAGCCTTGGGCAGTGGGCCCAGGCATTACAAATGGTATCAAAGCCATAACCCCTCCGGTAGGTAGGGCCCACATGGACATGGCATGCCAGTCTTGAACCGTGCGGTCCAGGCATGTAGGAAAGGGTTGTCCATGGTTGACGTAGCCACCCTTGCACTAGTTTTCCATGATTGGGAGCTGGGTGTTCATGGGCCATTGTGGGTCTGCACTGAAATGGGGTCAGATTATGAGGCCATATAGTTGAACCTTGATGAGGACGTCAAGATTCTAAGTGGGGGATATTGTAACGTCACATGATTTGAGGCCTCGGATAACATGATCTTAAAAGGAATGATTGGACTACCCATATCACCAAGATCCACCTCCTTTTCCGGGAACCCATCACTAAAGAACTCCATAGTTAAGCATGCTCAGCTTGGAGTAGTACTGGGATGGGTGACCTGTCGAGAAGTTGATCCTAGCATGTGCATGAGTGAGGACAAAGCGTGCAGTTAAGGCTAGTGGTGGTCTATGGGGACAGTCGTCATTCATGAAACTCCACTAGAGCCTTAGGCAGTGGGCCCAGGCTTTACATAATGGTATTAGAGCCATTACCCCTCCAGTAGGTGGGTCCCACATGGGCATGTGGCATGCCAGTCTTGAGTCGTGCGGTCCAGGCATTTAGGAAAGGGTTATCCATGGTGACATAGCCACCCTTGTGTTGGTATTCTGTGATCGGGAGCTAGGTGTCCATGGGTCATTCTGGGTCTGCACTGAAATGGGGGAATATTATGAGGCCATATAATCAAGCCTTGACAAGGACGTCAAGAGTCTAAGTGGGGGAGATTGTAACATTCTAGGATTTGAGGCCTTGATAAAATGATCTTAAAAGGAATGATTGGACTACCCATATCACCAAGGTGCACCTCCTTTTCCGGGAGCCCATCACTAAAGAACTACATAGTTAAGCATGCTTAGCTTGGAGTAGTACTAGGATGGGTGACTAGTCGGGAAGTTGATCATGGCTTGCACGTCAGTGTGTCAGGCCCACTGCCCAAGGCTCTAGTAGAGTTTCAGGAATGACGACTGTTCCCACAGACCACCACTAATCTTAACTGCGCACTTTGTCCTCACTCACGCGCATGCCAGGATCAACTTCCCGACATGTCACCCATCCCAGTACTACTCCAAGGTGAGCACGCTTAACTATGGAGTTCTTTAGTGATGGGTTCCCGAAAAAGGAGGTGCACCTTGGTGATATGGGTAGTTCAATCATTCCTTTTAAGATCATGTTATCTGAGGCCTCAAATCATGTGACGTTACAATCTCCCCCACTTAGACACTTGATGTCCTCATCAAGGTTCAACTATATGTCCTCATAATCTGACCCACTTTCAGTGCAGACCCACAATGGCCCATGAACACCCAGCTCCCGGTCATGGAATACCAGCGCAAGGGTGGCTACGTCAACCATGAACAGCCCTTTCCTACATGCATGGACCGCACGGCTCAAGACTGGCATGCCATGTCCATGTGGGCCCCACCTACTGGAGGGGTTATGGCTCTGATACCATTTGTAACGCCCGGGCCCAGTGCCCAAGGCTCTAGTAGAGTTTCAAGAATGACGACTATCCCCACAGACCACCACTAGCCTTAACTACGCGCTTTGTCCTCACTCACGCGCATGCCAGAGGATCAACTTCCTGATAGGTCACCCATCCCAGTATTGCTCCAAGTTGAGCACACTTAACTATGGAGTTCTTTAGTGATGGGTTCCCAGAAAAGGAGGTGCACCTTGGTGATATGGGTAGTCCAATCATTCCTTTTAAGATCATGCTATCTGAGGCCTCAAATCATGTGACATTACAAGTGCAATTGTCTAGAGTTTCCTAAAGGCTAGATGGCAAGTAACATGAGGTGAAACACCCTCATCTCTAATCCGATTCCTACCCTTGGCTCTCAATTTCCCTAATACCACTTACTCTAGAAACCTAGACTTGCCAAGTCCTATTAGAATTATACCTAGCCCTAATTCTCGAACTAGTAATATAGGGTATATTCTAATAGCACTTGCCTTATTATTTGGTTTGGTAATCTAGATTGAAATGTGAGATTTGCATGCTATGTTAACCTTCCCCCAACTAATATCAAGTTGCATTCCCAAACGGCCCACCTATCCATCATATTGCTTAAAATCCACTCTTGCCTTCTTAGCTTGTTAATGCTATCTTAGTTATTTGCCTTTGTTAATTCTTAACTAATTGCTTAGTTCTTGCTAGATGGCTCTTTCTCGAGTAGTTAGGGATCCTTTAAGCTTTCTTCTATTAATTTATCTAGCTAGTGATAACTCAAGCTCTTGCTTATCTTATTGCTTAGTTTATATCTTAATTGACAACTTGGCTTGCTAGTGTAGTGTAACTTCTTGCTCTAGCCTAACTGCTTGACTTGCTTAGTTCCTTAGTCTTAACTTGCTTAGAGTAATCTAGAGTTTTTGTTAACTTAGTCTTTTTCTTACTCTTTCTTGCTTGCAATCATAGTATAATCAAACCAAACCCAACTTTAAACCTTCAAACCCTAGACTCTGCTTTAGAAACATAGCTAACACAAACCTAGATTTAGTGCCCTCTCTATCCCTGAGGATCGACCCTAATCTTACCACTAGCCTATACTACAACATGACCCCGTGTGCTTGTGGGTACATGTGATTAATTGTACTTATGGGTTGGACTAGGTCCATATACAAATTTTTAGAGATTTGCATGTTTTCCCTTAGGGTTGCATCTAGCCACCGTTAGTTGGTTTGTGTGTAGCCTTGAGAAGATCACACCCAACTTTCTGGGGTTGTTGCCAGGGATAGAGGCGCTCGGCCTAGCTAGTTAGTGTAGCTTAGCCTTTCCTACTACCCTCACAATTGCTATTCTTTATTCTTTGTTTACTTTTGCATATTTATAGGAAATGACTAGGTCCTTGAAATTAGGTATCGCCTTTTTTCTTTCTTTGTCCAATGAATAGATTGATCTATGTTGGGGCAGGTTAGATGATGCGATGATTTTGCGTCGCATTTATAGACTTGTTTGATAGGTTTTTTATGCACTTATTAGTCATTTTCATGGTTAATGTTGCATAATTCATTCATTTAGGTCTATGCTACTCCTTTATGTCAAATTCCCTTTATTTAAGAATTTTGGGTATTAATTATCGAAAGAATATATTTTGTGTGGATTTATGTGGTTTCGTGTGTCAATTTCAGGAAAAACAAGTATCTGCTACCATCGATACCATCGACGGTGGTCGATACTATCGACCAGACCACAGGTTGCCAGCCGCAAGGAACAGAAGAAAGTCGATACTATCGATAGGGATGTCGATGGTATCGAGATACCATCAGGTTGCTGGCGAGAAGTGTGTCGATACTATCGACTGATGGAGCTACAGCGACACAAAAAGACAAAACTATCGCTACAGGTTCGTCGATACCATCGACCCGCGTCGATGGTATCGAGATGACATCAGGCGCACAGACGAAAGAAAAGAAGGATTGCCACTATCGCGCTAGGTCGATACCATCGACCCGCGTCGATGGTATCGACACCATCAGATATGAGTTGGTTTCAGATTAATCCCAATCGTACGGCTGTGGTTAATTGGCGACCTAATTCGGGAAATATACCTAATGACGGCACCCTTGACTGGAGGAGGAGGTCATTAGTTGCTGCACACATCCCAGAGAAGAAGGAGAGAAGAACGGAGCACGAGAGCACGCCCCAGCCGATCCGGACGCTGAAGAAGACGATTTCCACCACCGAAAGGCGGGAGAACGCGTATTCTATGCCAAGGATAGATTGGATCTTCTCCGTTCAGGGGTTTTACCACTCAATCACGTTTTTCTCCATGTTTCCTTTTTTCTTCTCCACGTTGTACTCTGAGATGAACATGCGGGGCTAATCCCCTTTGTCTTTAGGACCGGGAGTAGCCCGGGGATTCATTGTATGATGATCTTATAATAGCAATTCATATCTTATCCCTTAAGTCTGTGGTATATTTTCGTTTTCTCCAATATATTGTTATGCTTGATCGCCATAATAATAATCTAATGCCCTTAATTTCTTTGAAAGAAGAATTAACGGTTGAAAAGAGACAGAATTTACATTAATTGACAAATCCCTTGAACAAGGCGGTGTAAGATTAATGGTGGATACCGAGAGGTCGTTTTTAATGCACCTAGTTTAGGGTATAGGTTACTACGACGGTGGAACCGACCTAGACATAGGTAGTGAATTGTGTTGGTATGTATGCCCTGAGAGCCAATCATGTGATGATTGGTGGGATACATTGAGATTGATTTGATAAACATCAAAGGCGAGCTTCCAATTCTTTCTGGTTCAGTCATATGAGATAGTGATAGAACAGATTGAATGTCTAGAGAATGATAGTACTCAATGACGTATGCCTTCAGGTTCATGACCTGAACGATGAGATCATACGGATGCTAAGAGTTTGTACATTCTTGTTATGTCCCTAGTCGGATGTCATTGTGGAAGGTAGATAGACAAAAATGACACACAAGACTAGATTGTGGTGTTGGTTGATGATAGAATCTCATTAGTCATGATATAGAGATATCAAACCAAACACATAGGTACTTGTTAGAGAACAAGTGTACCGGACAGACCCACCGTGAGTTTGACACATGGAACCATGAGATGGTAGTCACAGTCAGTACTCACAGTGATGGTGGTGAGTGTGATTCTTAGACCTGAAATCACTACACTCAACACATGTCGTTGGGAACACTTTGACATCATCAAACGCAGTCCTGAAACATGGGTTGTTATAAAGGTGATGATTGGGTGGCTTTGACACATGGGGCTTTTGAGGGGTGAGTGATAGATATGGGATTTGTCCCTCCTAAGGGAGTATGATATCCATGGCCACTTGATGAGTAGGATTGAGAAAGGCGTGCACGCATGTGTGAATCAGTATGTGATACTGATGTCATACATATCTCTTCCAATCTACTCTGAGATCAAGGAAGTGAATGAACGTTGATAGGATGACTGTTCCATGCCTCGAGTTCATTCGGGATATCAGTGAAAAAGGAATTATACATTCGCTGTAACACCATTCACGGATTGTAGGATGAAAGTTGTTCTCCAACTTTCTACTTTCACTTGGGTAGCACTGATGTGTGACTAGGCACCGCTCTTTGCTTGTGAAGTCATAAGTGTTATGGACTTTCACTGCCAACGTGAAATGGACCTGCAGGGTCACACACATAGGATTTGACCTGGAAGAGGAGTTTTGTCCACAAGCAATGTTTAGATTGATTACTAAAGGAGTTTAGTAGTTCAATTAAACATTCAATCAGTCAATAGCTCAATATCGTTCAAGGTGTTGGACGCATTGATTGGAGTATCGGATTGATTGAAATCGCAATTGACTGATTTTGCCCAACCTGTGCTCCCAACCGATCGGTTCATGTGATGAACCGGTCGGCTGAGGTTGCTGAACCGGTCGTCTGGAGTGTCCAGGCCGATCGGCTCATGCCCAGGTTGAAACGACCGGTTCAAGGGTTGAACCGATCGGCTCAACTGGTGCAATCGACCAGTTGGGAAAAGTCTTGTCGGCAAGAATTTTCCTTTGGTTTCAAATTTCCCAATTTGATTGGGAATAATATTGGTATTCGATACCAATTGGGAAAGAAACAAGGAAAGTCTTTTTGAGCCGGATTAGGACCATGAACCGATCGGTTCAGTGCACCAACCGATCGGTTCAGGGCACCAACCGATCGGTTGGAGTGCCCCAAACGATTGGCTCAGGTCCAACCGATCGGCTCAATGGCCGAACCGATCAGTTCAGTTGTGAACCGATCATTTCAAGTTGCGAACCGGTTGCTTTTTGTGGAAAATTCTCGAACCCTTCTACTCCTGCTTTAGTCCCGCATTGCTCGGGATGGAGAACCCTGTCCCATGACTCTCCTATATATAGGGGTATTGAGGGCTTCTCAAAGTACAGCTCAGTGCAACCAGTTGCTCTGCAAGTTGTCGTTCTCTCTGGTTTTGGTAACCGTGAGAGAGCCCGAGCAAGTGCTTCCCGCAAAAGGGAGGTGCAGTAAGGGAAGGACAACTGCAGTTGCAACAGGAGGCAGGAGAGCGTGTTGGCGACTAGTACGTCAACAGGAGGGTGCGACTCCTTTTGGGACAAGGAGTGTGGAGTTCCAGGTGGTCCGTGTGGACTACTACAGAGGCGGGAGGACACTGCCGCTTAGGAGGACAACTGTCATCTGACAGTCCGGTTCGAGTAGGAGTTGTCAGTCCCGGTGAGACCAGGAGCTGCACAGACACCGTCGAAGTCCGGAGTTGAAGACCACGCATTGCGCGAGGTATTGTCGCCGAGCAAGCCTCGGGACAAGGTATGATTCCACAAACCATCCTTTCCTATTATATAGACGTTGACGCGTTTCCTCAGTATGGGTTGGGGAGAAAAATTTTGTTTCCGTTGCCTTCTCTGTCTCCCCTAAAACCCAACAGTGGTATCAGAGCCAGGTCAACTGCTCTATGTTTTAGGAATATCGATATGATCGATTTTGGTTTGTCGCCTTTAATTATTGCATATGATGTGAATAATATCGGCTTTATGCATGTCCAATCCTAAATCCACAAATCCCTAATTACATATATGATATGTATTATTAATGCACTCGATACGCGTCGCCCTTAAATGAGTTTTGTGGTGGATGTGTATAGCGTGATTATGGCCTATAAACCCCTATCTGTGTGTGGTTGTTTGTGGTTGCTTGCATCTCAGTCTGCGCACCGATCTTCCCTCTCTTATTCCCGATGTAACTCGAAATAATTCGAGATTCTTTCCTACCTTTGCTCCCCCCGAATGTAACTCGGGGTTTCCCTTTTTAAAGCAATGTAATAAATAGGATAGATTTTTATTTCCTGTTATGTCGTATACCGGCGGACATCAAGACGACAACTGAAATGATCGGTTCAAGGCGTGAACCGATCGGTTGACGTTCCAGACGGTCGGTTCAAGGAGTGAACCGATCGGTTAATGACCGGTTCGAGGAGCGAGACGAGCGAGTGGCGGACATGACGAGATGCACGACGACCAGGCAAACTGATCGGTTGGAGGAGCCAACCGATCGGCTGGTGGCACCCAGACAACCGGCTGGAGAGTACAGATCATTCATGTGATGAGTTGATCTACTCGGATGGCAAGGCACAGAGTTCATCTTGTACAGGTTGCATGTGATGTAGACCTAGATGACCGTGATTCCTCTTGGCTCGAGGAATCACATTAGGATGGCCATAATCATCGCTTTTTATCGTTTGTGCATGTTTTCTGTAGGATATAGCATGTATATGATACGTACTATGTATTGTGGTGATTGGATATGTATATGTATATAAAACCAAATCCCTCATTAAAATATTAAGTTTTAGATGCCTTCCAAATGCGACACACGTGAAAAGCTTGATCGACCAAGTGTGGGCACGCCCAAGCGTGGTGCAGCATCTATCTCGTGGAAGCGTGAAGGATGAATGTGTGGGTCTGCCCAAGCAGGGTGCATATTCATCGTGTTCGTTTTGGGTCGGACTTAACAAGGTGACCTAGATAGGATCTAGCGCCTTGAGGCATGGAGATGATCATTGCAAGGAGTTGTATATGACATCTTATCAAGAGTTGCATATGATGCAATTGGCAAGAGTTGCCTACCTGAGAGATCTATGTTGTGGGTGACAGCCCAAGCTGGTCCATGACTTAGAGGATTTCAGGATCTTGCCCACTAGAAGGTTGTACGTTGCAATCTTCTGAATTGATGGTGAGGGCTATCAATTTGTAGTAAAATAGTGGGAGCGATAATTAATTAAAGGCCTAATTATATCGTCAAACTTTCAAATCAATCAAATAAGTCAAAAATGAGTTTTGGACTAAAATTGCATATTTTCCTTTTTGTAGTTCAAATGGCAACAAACAACAACAACTTTTCTTTGCGATCGGTCCTTGACAAGGACAAGCTAAATGGGACAAACTTCCACGACTGGTATCGGACATTGAGAATTGTTCTCACTCAAGAGCGCAAGCTCTATGTCCTGGATACTCCAATTCCAGAGGAACCCGCTCCTAATGCACCAAAGGCAGAAAGGGATGCTTACAAGAAGCATTCTGATGATGCCATTGATGCAAAGTGCTTGATGCTATGTTCAATGAACCATGAGTTGCAGAGGCAACATGAGAACATGGGTGTCATAGAGATGATTCTGCATCTCAGGAACATGTATGAAGATCAGGCACGGCAAGAGAGGTACAATGTTTCTAGGGCGCTGTTCAAGTGCGTCATGACAGAAGGAGATCCAGTTGGTCCTCACACACTCAAGATGATTGGGTATGTGGAGAACCTGCAGAGACTGGGATTTCCACTGAGCCAAGAGTTGGCTACTGACGTGATACTGCAATCGTTGCCAGAATCTTATAGTCAGTTTGTGATGAACTACAACATGAACAACTTTGATAGGCCACTGTCAGAGTTGTTGGGCATGTTGAGGACAGCCGAGTTACAGATGAAGAAGGACAAGCCTAAGTCCGTGATGGTGATCACGAGCAAGAAAGGCAAGTCCAAGCGCAAGGGCAAGGGAAAAGCTAAGAAAGGTTCTGAAGCTAGCCAGGAGTCCAAGCCATCTTCAGCTCTCAAGGCCAAGGGAGGCGTGACAAAGAAAGGAAATTGCCACCATTGTCAAAAGCCAGGACATTGGAAAAGGAATTGTCCTCTCTACCTGGAAGAACAAAAGAAGAAGGAGGCGACTGAAGCCTCTACTTAAAGGTGTCATGTAAATAAACTTGTAACACTTTTTGAGATATATGATATCAAGATGTAAAGTGTAAAGCATTCTTACTTGGGGCAAGTGTTGCCTTTGTAGATTGGAATACTTTAGTTTATTTTCAGCCAATAAGGCATGTAATACAGTTATGAACTGCTATTTCATACTTGCCAATAGATAGAAACACTTTATTTTTGCATATTGTGTGACAATGATGGCAATTAATAAAGAGATGTTTCAATTTATAAAGATGTGATCTTTGTGGCAATGCCTTATTTATCTTATGATATTTGATATGCATAAGATAAGACGATACCTAAAAGTTATAGATAACTCAAACAATTTAATTAGCATTAATCATGAGAAATTCATTTCTAGTTTCCATGTGATGGATAAATCTAGACTCTTTTGGTTATAGAACCAGTAAGAGACATGAATATCTTGGACATGATTAATCAATCTTCACTAATGTAGTGGGAGAATGATTATCCTATTAGGTATAATACATGTGATGTATTTACATACCTATTGGAATAAATGCTAATACTTCAAATGGTGTTTAGAGAAATACCAATATGAATATCTTGAAGTGTTCAAGATTATCATAAATGAAGTACAATTTTGGTAAAGTATTAATTCTTGATGAGATCAATGAATGAAATACTTGGACCAAATGTTTGAGATCCTTATGAGTGATTACGATAGTGTATCATAGTGAACTCATGATTAAGGCATGGTGATGTCTGAATCAAGAAGGAATCATACTCTAAGGAGTTAGAGAATGATTATCAAATAACTGAATTCTTCTTAATAAATGAATACCCCACACTAATAAAAGAAATTAAGAATCACAAGGGTTGTGAGTTCTTATATCTTTAACAGATACACCTCAATTATCTGTAAGATGAGTTGTTCATGTGATGAGTCAACTATCAATATGAATATGAGGAACTGAATCTTGAGTTATGGTTTAAAACCATTACATCCTAAATGACTTCCATGTGAACCATAAGGTATGACCTTGATGGTAGCACTCATTGGATCATATCCATAAGTTGCAGATGAGTCTTAAGTGTTAAGACACATGGATAACATTTTGATAAGGATGATGCTTGTTGCAACTTAATGACTAAGACATTTGGCATATGGATACTAAAACCGCATTCCTATGAGGAATAAAACCAGGATGTGTACGTGACACAGCCTATAAGGTTTATAAATCCACTAATGCAAATGAAGTCTATAAGTTACAATGGACTAATCAATGTGATTGATTGAGTTCAAGCAACTCAAAATTGAATCTTTATTTTGATGATATAGTCAAAGGGTTTGACTGATATGTCAAAGATAAAGAAGGGATCTGTGATTTAGTGGGAGCGTGTTCACATTCCACATATTGATGTGAAATGGAAATGTTCTAGATTGGAAATACGAATGTGGAAATTATCTTTTAGGAAGATAGAGATGTTTCCTATGTGATAGGAATAGAGATCTATAGAGATAGTTCTCGAAAATCTCTTGACCTGGAAAGAGAAAGCATACATTGGCAATCTGTACTGAAGTGTTCAGTATGCACAGATTCAGTGGGAGAAAACTTGTCCATGTTGCATGGATATTAGTATCCCAAGGCCAAGTGTCCAATTCTTATGAAGAATGGGAACACTAAGAATAGATATGGATCTATCATGTATGTAATCATCCCATTATCTTGCATGTATGACATGGCAAGAATAAAATGCATTCATCATCTTGTATGTAGGACATGGCAATATGATGTGCTCATCCTGATAACTCGTATGTAGGACATGACGAGTGGATGTCTGTCTACTTCCAGTAAGGGTTACTGGAATACCATGAGAACTTGATAAGTGCTTGTGAAGTACTAGTTCTATGGAGATAAGGAAGAGTTTAATGTAAAGAGTTACATTGATGCGAACTTCCGAAAGGACAAAAAATTAATAGCAAAATATATACATAAGATGTATAAAAGTGAAAGTTTGTTGATAATTGGAAATGTTCCAATAAAGCCATTTAAAAGGGAAATGTCGAGTATCTATGTGTTAGTAAATAGTAGTAGATACTATGTGGATCTGGAAGTTTATGAGATGAACTTGTATTCCACTCATTGATGATAAGTCTGGAATCCTTGATCATGCAATGTGGCTAAAGGTTAGCAAAGGAATACTAGATCGCATATTACGGCAACTCCATCTCATACGTATGACGTACAGCGAAAAGATGCGAGACATGCAATTTGTACAGACTTTGGCAAGGTGTTGTCATTACTCACTATGTTGGCACTAGAGCACAGTAACATGTGGGACATGTTTGAAGATCACTATGAATATGATTCAAGGGTGATTGGCTCGCAGTGCAAGTGGGAGTCTATTGGTATGTATGCCCTGAGAGCCAATCATGTGATGATTGGTGGGATACATTGAGATTGATTTGATAAACATCAAAGGCGAGCTTCCAATTCTTTCTGGTTCAGTCATATGAGATACTGATAGAACAGATTGAATGTCTAGAGAATGACAGTACTCAATGACGTATGCCTTCAGGTTCATGACCTGAACGATGAGATCATACGGATGCTAAGAGTTTGTACATTCTTGTTATGTCCCTAGTCGGATGTCATTGTGGAAGGTAGATAGACAACAATGACACACAAGACTAGATTGTGGTGTTGGTTGATGACAGAATCTCATTAGTCATGATATAGAGATATCAAACCAAACACATAGGTACTTGTTAGAGAACAAGTGTACCGGACAGACCCACCGTGAGTTTGACACATGGAACCATGAGATGGTAGTCACAGTCAGTACTCACAGTGATGGTGGTGAGTGTGATTCTTAGACCTGAAATCACTACACTCAACACATGTCGTTGGGCACACTTTGACATCATCAAACGCAGTCCTGAAACATGGGTTGTTATAAAGGTGATGATTGGGTGGCTTTGACACATGGGGCTTTTGAGGGGTGAGTGATAGATATGGGATTTGTCCCTCCTAAGGGAGTATGATATCCATGGCCACTTGATGAGTAGGATTGAGAAAGGCGTGCACGCATGTGTGAATCAGTATGTGATACTGATGTCATACATATCTCTTCCAGTCTACTCTGAGATCAAGGAAGTGAATGAACGTTGACAGGATGACTGTTCCATGCCTCGAGTTCATTCGGGATATCAGTGAAAAAGGAATCATACATTCGCTGTAACACCATTCACGGATTGTAGGATGAAAGTTGTTCTCCAACTTTCTACTTTCACTTGGGTAGCACTGATGTGTGACTAGGCACCTCTCTTAGCTTGTGAAGTCATAAGTGTTATGGACTTTCACTGCCAACGTGAAATGGACCTGCAGGGTCACACACATAGGATTTAACCTGGAAGAGGAGTTTTGTCTACAAGCAATGTTTAGATTGATTACTAAAGGAGTTTAGTAGTTCAATTAAACACTCAATCAGTCGATAGCTCAATATCGTTCAAGGTGTTGGACGCATTGATTGGAGTATCGGATTGATTGAAATTGCAATTGACTGATTTTGCCCAACCTGTACTCCCAACCGATCGGTTCATGTGATGAACCGGTCGGCTGAGGTTGCTGAACCGGTCGGCTGGAGTGTCCAGGCCGATCGGCTCATGCCCAGGTTGAAACGACCGGTTCAAGGGTTGAACCGATCGGCTCAACTGGTGCAATCGACCAGTTGGGAAAAGTCATGTCGGCAAGAATTTTCCTTTGGTTTCAAATTGCCCAATTCGATTGGGAATAATATTGGTATTCGATACCAATTGGGAAAGAAACAAGGAAAGTCTTTTTGAGCTGGATTAGGACCATGAACCGATCGGTTCAGGGCACCAACCGATCGGTTGGAGTGCCCCAAACGATTGGCTCAGGTCCAACCGATCGGCTCAATGGCTGAACCGATCAGTTCAGTCGTGAACCGATCATTTCAAGTTGCGAACCGGTTGCTTTTTGTGGAAAATTCTCAAACCCTTCTACTCCTGCTTTAGTCCCGCATTGCCCGGGATGGAGAACCCTGTCCCATGACTCTCCTATATATAGGGGTATTGGGGGCTTCTCAAAGTACAGCTCAGTGCAACCAGTTGCTCTGCAAGTTGTCGTTCTCTCTGGTTTTGGTAACCGTGAGAGAGCCCGAGCAAGTGCTTCCCGCAAAAGGGAGGTGCAGTAAGGGAAGGACAACTGCAGTTGCAACAGGAGGCAGGAGAGCGTGTTGGCGACTAGTACGTCAACAGGAGGGTGCGACTCCTTCCACTTCCTTGTGGTACAAGGAGTGTGGAGTTCCAGGTGGTCCGTGTGGACTACTACAGAGGCGGGAGGACACTGCCGCTTAGGAGGACAACTATCATCCGACAGTCCGGTTCGAGTAGGAGTTGTCAGTCTCGGTGCGACCAGGAGCTGCACAGACACCGTCGAAGTCCGGAGTTGAAGACCGCACATTGCACGAGGTATTGTCGCCGAGAAAACCTCGGGACAAGGTATGATTCCACAAACCATCCTTTCCTATTATATAGACGTTGACGCGTTTCCTCGGTATGGGTTGGGGAGAAAATTTTTTGTTTCCGCTGCCTTCTCTATCTCCCCTAAAACCCAACAAATTGTACAATGACAGTGGGCAATTCTGATTTCAGGCCACTACCCAGATAGAGAGATAAAAATTGAATAACTATGTAGAATTTTATACAATGAAAACTAGCGGTGAAACCGCAATCCTAAAGCTCTCCTCTTGAATTGATTAAACTAACATTTAATCGATTGCTTGTTTTGTTTTATTTTTATTTTCTTTTAATCTTGACAACAACTCTCAACTATTTAATCGGCTTATCTGATCGCGAGTAGTTAGTAGGAGTCTCTGACGATTTCACGTATCCCTGAGTTCAACTCGGGCCTCACAAAGGCCTGTATTACTTCGACGTGTTCACTTGCATTTTTGCGCACGGTAAATTTGCGTCAAGTTTTTGGCGTCGTTGCCGGGGATACGGCGAATTGTTGGAACTTCGAGTGCTGCAAGCGGCCACTCTAGGCCACATTTTTATTTTTTTTATCATTCCAAAAATTTATAATCCATTGTCTAAATATTTGCAATCGTAAAGAACTGTACTGAAATAAAATTTCTCTACTTGTAGGTACTGTGCATGGTGCAGACGCGTAGTACAGATTACACGTAGCACGCACCAGAGGTTCCGCTGCCGGGATCGGAAGATGAGGACGAGTATAATCAAGACCAGCTGGAAAATATAGTTTCTGAACCTGAACAAGAAGAGATGGACGAGCCACAGACAATATGGGAGAAGATCAAGGCTTCTTCCTCATCCGCTTCCAAGGGGCCGATCAAGAAGCAAGCGGTGAATATTCCAACATACAAGATTGATCCGGCTTTAATCAACTTGGTGAAGTCGAATGCTTTCCATGGGCTAAAAAATGAAGACCCTGTCGCGCACATAAGTCAATTTTTGGAGAATTATGATATGATAAAAATCGACAGATTTCCACAAGATGTGCTATACTTGAAGCTCTTCCCGAGTTCTCTAGCAGGAAATGTGCGTGAATGGCTACACAACTTGGACGATGAATACGTGGAGTCTTGGGACCACATGGTGGAGGTTTTCTTCGAGAGGTTCTTTCCACCCGAGAAGATCAATGACATGATCAGAAAGATCCACAACTTCACCCAACAAGCAGGAGAGACCTATTCTGAGACCTGGGAAAGGTTTCAGATCATGCTCAAGCGGTGCCCACATCACGGGCTTGATAAGGAGACACAAGTCAAGATCTTCTATTTTGCTCTCTCCGAGCATGATAGAAGCAACCTTGATTCAGCCGGTTCTGTATTCTTCTTGAATAACACGGACAGTAGATGTTGGGAGATCTTAAAGAACATGGCCAAGAAACAATCATGGGGCGAAAGAGGCGCCGTGGAGTAGGTTCGAGTAGTAGGTGAATCTAAGGCAATAAAGGAGCTGAATGAGAAGATGGATCTCCTCGCAAAGAAATTGCTTGCAAAGGAGGATACTGAGTCCGAGGACGAGGCTCAAGTAAAATTCATGAGGCAGCAGCAAGGCTACAGGAACAACGACTATTCATGGAGGAAAGACAAGAAGTTCTCCTGGAAGGATCCAAACAACTTCTTGCAGGATCCGGATGCTAAACCCCAGCCAGTAGAGGAGGATAAGATCACAGAGCTGCTCAATCAAGTGATAAAGAAAAACCAAGAACTCATGGCTACTTTCGGCCAGCAAATAAAGCAACAAGGGGAGTTCATGAACCAATTCGGGCAGACACTGTAGAGCCATGGGGCTCAAATGAGGACAATAGAGACATCTATGGCACAGATGGCTACGGAGATAGCTAGTTTGAAGAAGCCAGAACATCCAAGTTTCCCGGGAAATACTAATGTTCCAGGAGGAAACCAACAAGCGAAGGCCATCTTGCTAAGAAGTGGCAAGAAATTGTTAAATCCCAGGGCTGATGAAGAAAACAAACCCCAAGATGAAATTGAAGTTGAGGCCACTGAGGAGCTGCATGTTCCAGTCACAGAACCAGTTGATGACACAGCATTGGATGCTACTGAAGATCATATTGCAGAGGAGGAAGGGCCTAAGAAACAGACACCCTATGTGCCACCGCATCAAAGGGCACAGGTTGTCCCAGTCCCTTATCCGAATAGTGCTAAGGCAAGGAAGGTAGATGACCAATTCAAAAAGTTCCTAGATAGTTTCAGAAAGCTTTCAGTCAACATCCCTCTATTGGAAGCTATTAAGCAAATTCTGTCTTACGGGAAATTTCTGAAGGATATCATCACCAAGAAAAGAAAAATTCCGGACACTGAAGTAGTTGTGCTTAAGGAGCAGGTGAGTGCCTTCATCATGGGTACATTGCCACCAAAGAGGCAAGATCCGAGTTGTTTCAACATTTCATCCTATATCGGGAAAGTCAAATTTGGTGAAGCATTGTGTGACTCAGGAGCAAGCATCAGTTTAATGCCCCTTTCTACATTCAATAAGTTGGGATTAAAGGAGTCAAGGCCAAGCAACATGACAATTCAATTGGCGGATAACTCTGTGGTGAAACCATATGGGATTTGTGAAGATGTGCTTGTGAAAGTGGATAGATTTGTATTTCCTGTAGATTTTGTCGTCATGGAGATGCAAGATGAACAAGGCAATGAGCTACTACTCGGAAGACCATTCTAAGCTACAGCTGACATGATACTCGAGATGGGGAGAGGTCGGTTGACCTTGGGTATAGTCGATGACCGATTTGAGATGGTCATGCCTTCCAGTGCCACTTCACCTAAATCCAAGGAGCAATGCCACATGGTAAAACATTTTGATAATACCATCTCACTTTGTCTAGGGAAGCCATTTCTGGATATGGCTCATGTAATGACCAAGGTGGACAAAGGGACTTTGGCTGTAGACATCATGGAGCAGACCAAAGTAGTATCCCTTTGCAAGGCTGTCGGGTTCCCGAATGATGAGAATGAGGACATTCCTCCCTCTACGGAGGATGATGCTAAAGAAAATTCAGTTTTTGATGCATATCCGGAATTACCATTGGAGGCTTGTTTAGTCAACATCACTCATGATTGGATGAGAAGCAAATCACTCAAGGAGTGCACCAAGATGTTTCAGATGCTTCCATGCTTTTATGCGAGGTATTATGAAGATTTAGGTGAACTTCCCCCTCTGCTTCAATCATCCTTGATCAGCCCGTTAGAGTTAGAGTTAAAGCCACTGCCACCGCATCTTAAGTACGCCTTTCTAGCAGAGGAAGAAAAGTCACCTGTGATCATTTATGCATATCTGAGTGTGGAAGAGGAAGACCAATTGTTGATAGTGCTGAAGAACCACCGGGGAGCATTTGGGTGGTCTATTGCAGATATCAAGGGGATTTCCCCTACTTTGTGTCAGCATAAGATTCGGTTCGAGGAGGGAGCTAAGCCGGTAATCCAACTGCAACGTCGACTGAATCCGAGCATGATGGAGGTGGTGAAGAAAGAGGTGATTAAGCTTCTCTCCGCAGGTATCATCTATGCGATTTCAGATTCGACATGGGTGAGTCCCACGCAGGTAGTCCCTAAAAAGGGGGGTATTACTGTCACTCAAAATATTTTAAATGAACATGTCACTACCCGTTTGGTAACCGGGTGGCGAGTTTGTATTGATTACTGACGTCTTAATGCCGCTACGCTGAAGGATCATTTTCCTCTCCCATTTATTGATCAAATTCTAGAGCGCTTAGCCGGCCGATCTCATTTCTATTTTCTGGATGGGTATTTGGGATATAATCAGATTTCAATTGACCCTAAGGACCAAGAGAAATCTACCTTCACTTGTCCTTATGGAACTTTTGCGTATCGCCGCATGCCCTTTGGATTATGCAATGCACCAGCGACTTTTCAGCGTTGTATGCTCACCATTTTTTCTGATATGGTAGAACGCTGTCTTGAAGTCTTTATGGATGATTTTTTGGTTTATGGTGCTTCGTTTGATGAATGTCTTTATAATTTGGATAAGGTGTTATAGATATGTGAGGATACACATTTGGTCCTCAACTGGGAGAAATGTCATATGATGGTAAGTGAAGGGATAGTGCTAGGATATAAAGTGTCTAACAAAGGTTTGGAGGTAGATCTGGTTAAAATTGAAGTAATTTCTAGATTTCCCCCACCAAATTCGGTAAAAGGGGTAAGGAGTTTCTTAGTACATGCCGGATTTTATCGTCGGTTCATAAAAGATTTTTCTAAAATCGCCAAACCTCTATCCGAGCTGCTCGAGAAAGATGTCGTTTTTTATTTCAATGACAAATGTTTACACGTGTTCAACGTGCTGAAGGAGAAATTGATTTCTGCGCCGGTTGTTCAAACACCGGATTGGACTAAGCCGTTTGAACTCATGTGTGACGCATCGGATTTTGCTGGAGGAGCTGTGTTGGGTCAGCGGGTGGACAATAAACCCGCCGTAATCTTTTATGCTTCTAAGACTTTGAATGATGCCTAATTAAATTACACAACTACTAAAAAAGAATTGCTTGTTGTTGTTTTCGCTTTTGAAAAGTTTAGGAAATATTTAGTTGGATCGAAGGTAGTTGTTTGGACTGACCATGCCGCTATTAAATATTTGATGGAGAAAAAAGATGCCAAACCTAGATTGATTAGGTGGATCTTTCTCCTACAAGAATTTGATATAGAAATTAAAGACAAGGCGGGGATTGAGAATGTTGTTGTGGATCATTTGTCTCGGTTAGAGAGGGTAGATTAAAAAGATTTACACATACCCATAACCGAGACATTTCCGGATGAACAATTGTTGAAAGTGAATTCTAAAGATCCTTGGTTTTCCTATATTGTGAATTATCTTGCTTGCATGATCACCCCGGATGATTGGACATATCAAGAGAAGAAAAAGTTTTTCCATTCTCTATGATATTATTTTTGGGATGACCCCATTCTTTTGAAGCAATGCAGGGATGGTGTTCTACGCAGGTGTGTACCTGAGGAGGAATATGAGAGTGTTCTTTGTCACTGCCACACTCTACCTACAGGAGGACACCACGCGAGCTCTTGTACAGCGGCCAAAGTGTTGGAAAGTGGCCTATATTGGCCTACCTTGTTCCGAGATGCCTATGAGTTCGTGAGACAATGTGATTCCTGCCAAAGGGCGAGTAACATTTCAAGGAGACAAGAGATGCCCCTAAATGTCTTCCAAGAGGTTGAGGTATTTGACCTATGGGGTATAGATTTCATGGGACCTTTTGTGTCCTCTAATTCGAATTTATATATCCTCTTAGCTGTTGATTATGTGTCAAAGTGGGTAGAAGAAATACCCACAAGGACTAATGATTCTACTATAGTGTGCAGATTCGTTAAGGAACATATCTTCTACAGGTTTGGAGTGCCCCGAATGATCATCAGTGATGGGGGTACGCACTTTAAGAACCAAAAGTTCTCGGCATTGTTGAAGAAATACGGGGTCAAACATAACATAGGTACCCCGTATCACCCGCAAACTCAAAGACAGGTGGAGGTCTCCAATCGCAAAATTAAGAAAATCTTGGAGCGTACGGTGGCTTCCACGAGGAAGAACTGGAGTGCCTTACTGCCGTATGCATTGTGGGCCTATAGGACGTCATACAAGACACCTATAGGCACCACGCCTTTTAGGTTGGCGTACGGCTGGGCTTGTCACTTACCAGTAGAGTTAGAGCATAAAGCACACTGGGCGCTAAGAAAGCTCAACTTAAGTTATGATGAGGCGGGGAAGAAGAGATTGTTTGAATTAAATGAATTGGATGAGCTGCGCATGACTGCATATGAGAACTCTCGGATATACAAGGAGCGCACTAAGTTGATCCACGATCGCCACATTCAGATGTGCACCTTCAAGAAGGGAGATCGTGTGTTGTTGTTTAATTCAAGGCTGAAGTTGCATCCCGGGAAGCTAAAATCCCGATGGAGTGGGCCATTCACGGTGGAAGAGGTCAAACCGCATGGCGCAATCATGGTGCGCGATGGTGAGACTACATTTTTGGTGAACGGACAGAGGTTGAAGTTATATTTTGGTGAAGATTACACGAGGAAGGTGAGTGAGGTCAAACTCATTTCACTTTCGGATGCATGATGTGCTTCAAGTCGTCTAGCCTAAGACGTTAAATAAGGGCGCTTGTTGGGAGGCAACCTAACCATTGGTACGTTACTTTAGTTCCTTTACATTCGTAGTTTGATTTGTTTAAACTTAGTTTGTAGTGTAAAAAAGATATTGTGATCGTTTGATGCATGTGCAGGGCTGAGGCAGAGTCGATACCATCGACCCTTGTGTCGATGGTATCGACCATGGTACAGGTTGGCGACTGTAGGAATCGCACTGCGTCGATACCATCGACGGCCTCGTCGATGGTATCTACATACCACCAGGCAGATCGCAATCAGCGGTCGATGGTATCGACATGGCTGTCGATACTATCGATATCTCTGAAGACTTTCAGAACAAATCGTCTCAGTAAAGTCGATCGTCTCAGTAAAGTCGATACCATCAACGGGCATGTCGATGGTATCGACACATTCATGCAAACAAGGTGGCGGCCGGGCCTCGCGAGGGTTTGCCCTAATCATAGAGTCGATACCATCGACTTGCGTCGATAGTATCGATGCACCATGTCAATGATCCGCGAGGAAAGATCAACGGCGATCACATCAGCCAAGAAGTCGATCCGGGGGATGGGTCAATACTATCGACCCGCGTCGATAGTATCGACGCGTCAGCAATCCGGGCCCCGCAGATCCAGCCATCGACAACCGTCGATACTCGCGGAGGTACGGATCGTGCTACCCGAGTCGATACCATCGACTCGTGTCGATGGTATCGAAGGGCGGACAGTAGCGCCGGCCACGGCTATATATGAGGAGTATTTGCGTCAGATGACAGCACACCTTCAGTGCAATCTTCCTCCACTTGTGTTGAGCGTGTTCCAGAGCTGTCCAAGCCCGACGACGAGCAACACCGAGCGAGTTCTTCATCGAGTGGAGATTTGATTCTCTGATCTTCACCGAGCTCCCTTTCTATTCCCCTTTCTCTCGCAATCATGGTGCACGTAGCTGGAGCGTCGTCTTCACGCACGAATCCGATGGACATCCCGGAGTTCGTGCCACCTCCGACCGTGTCAGTTGCATGCCTGCGACTGATCCATCCATCTGCGGAGGTGAAGAAGATCTACGAGGAGATCTTAAAGAGGAAGATCGAGCCAACCCGTTATGTTGAACGGGATACCATCTGCAACCTCGGGTTCGAAGCCAACCTCGACTACGTCCTGAAGGGTCAGGCCTGACGCATGGGAAGACGGCCTGACGAGTTGGAGTTTCATGTAGATGGCCAGCCGTTCTTCGACGAGTGGCCTACGTACAAGGAGCTGGTGGCTGAGTTCATGGCGTCATTGGACGTCTGTGTCGTACCCAACGACGTCATAGCCACTGACCGCGAGTGGATTAAGGGTCGGGTGTCATTCCGGTTGTACAACAATGACTATACCCTTACACTCCGGCAGTTCAACAAGATCTTTAACTAGAATCACTCGCAACATGATTACCGGCGACCGGACAACCGCACCGACTATGATGCCATCTTCTCCGAGTTGGTGATGGTGCCTCCGGGCAAGTCAGTAAGCTACCATAATGTTGCGGTAGCTGATTTTGAGCACCCTTTCGTCTGGATACTTCATCGGATGCTCAGTTCTACATTGTTTGCTCGGGGTGATTTGGCCCTCAGCAAGTCTCAGGAGACGGACTTATTCTTCTTGTATAAGCTCCTGAAACGTCAAGAATGCAATTGGGGAGCCTTCTTTTTGCAGAGAGTTTTGGCGGTGAAGAGGAGTACACAGAAAGCGCCAATTCATTTTGGCGGGTTTATCACCAAGCTGGCCTTCTACCTCAGGTTGAATTTCCAGCAGCTTACCCCTCTCTCCACCAGGAGCAAGGTGAACTTGCAACATCTTCACCGCTCCAATCTCATCCTTCTTCGAGATGGTTTAGCGTATGCGCACTACCACGTCAACCACGCATACCAAGAATGCTCGCTTCCCGATCCAGTCTTCAATATCGAAGGGGCGCAACACTTCCGATGGCCTATCATAGCCATCGCCGACTCTGATGAAGACGGCGGCAACGACGACGGCAACGACAATGACAACGAGGCTGAAGAGGAAGAGGAGGCTTTCACACCTCTTCGGGCTCGAGTGGCACCACGGAAGCGTCCTCAGATGCATCCGGGTGCATCTTCATCATCACAGCCTCCACCACCACCACCGCCCTCGCAGCCAAGCGAGGATGCCTACTCGATGCAGGGTATGTATATTATGCTACAAGACATACAGCAGACGCAGCAGCATCACATGGCGATGTACACCGGTATTCAAGACACTACAAACCAGTTACTGGACAATCAAAGGGCAATGTTCGAGAACGAGCGTCTTCTCCTGGACAACCAACAACAAATTCATGATCGGTTGCAATGGATGGAGATGCAACAGGAGCCCTTTTACGACCACTATTGGAGCCAAAATTACTTTGGAGGATATCCAAAACCTCCACCTAGGGCCCAGTTTGATCCGAGCTTCCAAGGGGAGTATCCGTCTTGGGACCCTACGGCTCCGCAGTACCCGCCTCCACCTGAAGAGTAAAAGTGGTATCTCTGTTCCAACCTTTACGATTGTTTTTTACTATGAGGCCATAGTCGAATTCAAGCTTAGGGGGGTATTGGAACAGTTCTATCTTTCATTTTCTATATTTTTAGTTTTATTGCTTTTGTTTCCTGTCATTTGTTTTCTACAATCTTAGTTTGTTTTAGGATCCACAATTTATCTAGTGTAATCATGGATGTCGTTAATGTTGAGTCATCTCAGTTGCATGTGCATGGGAATGAAGGGAAACTAAAAAAATTTTGAGTGTTCACAAGCTTGAGTGTTGTTTAACCTTGATCACTTAACTTAGAAAATGATTGGTTTTGTCAACTTTAAAACAGAAAATCACAACTATATCTCCCTAAGGATTCATGAAAGTGGATGGAAATGGTTGTTGAGCCTAAACTGACCAAATGATAATGAGACTTTAATGTGAAGTAAGAGAGAAAAACCTCTTAACTACTATACAAGTCAGTAAGGAGGGACACATAATATTTTTTTTCAAAGGTTCAGCCAATTAGTCTTGTGATCTTTCCACCTCATCGCCTTTCACAATCCACCCAAGATTTGGAAGTAAAGTACGGCTTTAACCTTGTTGATTGCATGGCATGTAGATAGGACTTGCATTGCAACCACCTTTATATGTTTGCATGAAAAAAAAAAAAAGTTAGAATAGGTTTACATGCACACTACCCGTAGGTGCATGTCATGTAGTTGCATTCATAACTTTTATGCATAAAGTATATCATGTATCTCATTTATTCTTTAATGGTGAGTTAATTTGTTTCATACCTTCCGAATAGTGCAAATATTCGAGCTATGCAGAAAATATAAGCCCAATAAGTATTCATTGTCAATCATGGATATAAGGGTTTGTAATGAAAAAAAAGAAGAAAAAAATCTGAAATTGAAAAAAAAAGTTATTCAGAAGAAACAAGAATAAGAAGGAGAAAGGAACATAATCTCACCTGTATTTCAAGATAAGTGAGTACATGATGTAGCTTAATTAGATATCCATCTCATTTGGAGACGAATGGTTAGTGCATGCATCATTCCACCTAATATTAGGCATTAGGGCATTTTTCATGTGCATTTGCATCGTTTAGGGCATTTTTGTTGTATGCATGTTGAAATCGTATAATACTTCCACTTCTTCCATGAGCCACCCATTTCATCCACCCGTTGCTCGGATTGGTAGGCCACTGTGAATTTCTCCTCACTAGTGAATATCAGGAGAACTGCTTCCATGTAGATGGTAGTTAGGGCGAGCAACATAGTTAGAAGATCACAAGATGCACTAAGTCTGGACCGGAAATTTTTTTTATGTTAACTGCCTTATGTGATAGTGTTCATCAGTTTTGAGGTTGATATCTTTTATGGATGATTATTGTCGCCTTTAGGGTAATTATCATTTTGTGGTTAGCGAGGGCCAGTATGTGAATGTCCAGTGGGAATCATATGGGATGTTTGTTGTGATGCTTTGTTTTTTAGTTGACTCTGGCAATTCTATTCTAAGGAGTAGTTGCTCGAGGGCGAGCAATGTTCAAGCTTAGGGGAGTTTGATGCGATGATTTTGTGTCGCATTTATAGACTTGTTTGATATGTGTTTTATGCACTTATTAGTCCTTTTCATGGTTAATGTTGCATAATTCATTCATTTAGGTCTATGCTACTCCTTTATGTCAAATTCCCTTTATTTAAGAATTTTGGGTATTAATTATCGAAAGAATATATTTTGTGTGGATTTATGTGGTTTCGTGTGTCAATTTTAGGATAAACAAGTATCTGCTACCATCGATACCATCGACGGTGGTCGATACTATCGACCGGACCACAGGTTTCCAGCCGCAAGGACCAGAAGAAAGTCGATACTATCGACAGGGATGTCGATGGTATCGAGATACCATCAAGTTGCTGGCGAGAAGTACGTCGATACTATCGACCAAAATGTCGATACTATCGACTGATGGAGCTACAGTGACAAAAAAGACAAAACCGTCGCTACAGGTTCGTCGATACCATCGACCCGCGTCGATGGTATCGAGATGACATCAGGCGCACGGATGAAAGAAAAGAAGGATTGCCACTATCGTGTTAGGTCGATACCATCGACCCGCGTCGATGGTATCGACACCGTCAGATATGAGTTGGTTTCAAATTAATCCCAATCGGATGGCTGTGGTTAATTGGTGACCTAATTCGGGAAATATACCTAATGACGGCACCCTTGACTGGAGGAGGAGGTCATTAGTTGTTGCACACATCCCAGAGAGGAAGGAGAGAAGAACGGAGCACGAGAGCACGCCCCAACCGATCCGGATGCTGAAGAAGACGATTTCCACCACCGAAAGGCGGGAGAACACGTATTCTACACCAAGGATAGATTGGATCTTCTCCTTTCAGGGGTTTTACCACTCAATCACATTTTTCTCCATGTTTCCTTTTTTCTTCTCCACGTTGTACTCTGAGATGAACATGCGAGGCTAATCCCCTTTGTCTTTAGGACCGGGAGTAGCCCGGGGATTCATTGTATGATGATCTTATAATAGCAATTCATATCTTATCCCTTAAGTCCGTGGTATATTTTCATTTTCTCTAATATATTGTTATGCTTGATCACCATAATAATAATCTAATGTCCTTAATTGCTTTGAAAGAAGAATTAACGGTTGAAAAGAGACGGAATTTACATTAATTGACAAATCCCTTGAACAAGGCGGTGTAAGATTAATGGTGAATACCGAGAGGTCGTTTTTAATGCACCTAGTTTAGGGTATAGGTTACTACGACGGTGGAACCGACCTAGACATAGGTAGTGAATTGTACCACGACATTGGGCAATTTTGATTTCAGGCCACTACCCGAATAGAGAGATAAAAATTGAATAACTATGTAGAATTTTATACAATGAAAACCCGCGGTGAAACTGCAATCCTAAAGCTCTCCTCTTGAATTGATTAAACCAACATTTAATCGATTGCTTGTTTTGTTTTATTTTTATTTTCTTTTAATCTTGACAAAAACTCTCAACTAATTAATCGGCTTAGCTTATTGTGAGTAGTTAGTAGGAGTCTCCGACGATTTCACGTATCCCTGAGTTCGACTCGGGCCTCACAAAGGCCTGTATTACTTCGATGCGCTCACTTGCGTTTTTGCGCATGGTAAATTTGCGTCATTAGACTAAGTGCATCAAATTATCAACTAAATGTCACAAATATGTCAAATGGTCAAGGGAGTGTAAATGAAAGTCCAAAGTCAAAAGATAAAGATGATCAAGATATAAAATTAAGGATCTGAAAACATTTCGAACTAGGGTTTTCAGTGATTAGGTGTACCAATGCGATTCAAAACATGGAAGATGAACATACTAGAGTCATCGATTGTGGGAAATGGCAAGATTGAGGAAGTCAAGTAAATTAAAAGGTAGTTGAGTATTATATCACAATTGGTCCAATAAGCACTTTATCAACATAGATCTGTCAACTTTTATAGATGGTCATGTGTATCCTCCCCGACTCTCAAAGCAAAATAGTTGTTTTGCATCATCGTCACCAAATGCATCTCTATTTTTAATTCAGTGTTGTAATGTTTGGTTGAACGATTAGGTTATGGATGTTTGCATCTTAAGGGATAGAGAACTCTCACAGTTCTCTCCATCATTTGACTTCTTCAGCTGCTCATAGTTCAACTTGCACAACAGCTCTGACTTCTACTACAAGTCTATCTCTGTGTTGCTAGTGTTGCTTCAAATGTATAGTTGATCTCCTCTTTAGCCATCTTGGCTATGAGTTCATGAATGAGCTTGTGGTAGGTTCTTTTGATCTCATGATTGAAGTCTAATCCATGATTAACACTAGAAGAGTGGTAGATGCACTAGAGATGAATTCGAAGGAAGGAAGACCACCACAATTAATATGACTAATTTGGAGTTGAGCTCGGGAAGATGTGCAATGTTGTCAATAATAAAAGTAAAAATCCTAACTTAGCCAAATTGGTTAAACTGGTTAGAAATTTCCTTTTATCATAGCAACGACACCAATATTTGATGTTTGTGTTATTTTATAGGAAAATTCACTTAGTAAGAAATCCTTACATTTTTACCTAAACTTGTACAATAATAATCACCCACAAACGGACAAATAATATCATTGTATTGTTCAAAATCAGACCCAAAGAAGAATATTTTTAAGAATAAGTTAGATCAAACTACTCAAGCAAGAACCAATTTTTAATACAAAGATGTTTGATTGTTAATCATTTTTATATTGCAAATAATAACATATTAGATTAATGTCTAGATTTATCAATGGATAGGGACAGTAGGGTGGAATAATTTTCAGCTCCTCTACCTATCATACACTCTTTCATTGCATATTTTAAGCATGGAAATACATATGTTGAGACTAGGAAAATCCCCCTTTCGATGTTAGGACCAATACCATACAAATATAATTCTAAGCTCGTTGTTGCAATGCCTAGAGATCATACACATATTGCCTCAGAAAATGCCTATCCAAAATATTTATCAAGGATTTAATAGGAAACAATGATATCCTAGATCCTAGGCTCAAAATTATCTACACTTAAGATGTAAAAACAAGTAAATTTGATGATCATTCAAGAATACAAGCATGAAAATGATTGACTTAAACATACATATTAGCCCATACAAAAATAGATGCAATAAAGAGAACAAAATGGTGTAGTGATGCTACTCCTTGCACTCTAGCAAGAGGACTACTTGCTTATCGCAATAGTAACAAGATCAACAATGGAAGAAGAGAAGAAAGACATCATCACAATAGATAAAGAATGAGTATCCATGGTGTTTGGATGCCTATCTTCAATGTTAAGGGAGATGAAAGTCAAAATAGTAGCAAGGTTTCTCCTTAACATTTGTTGCGTAGAGACTTGGTAGTGTCTTACTAAGGTTGGATCTGATCAATGTGAAGATGGATGTCATTAACCAATAGAAATAGGTTATATGCATCAAGCCTCTCTTGAGATATGAACCTTGCATCCTTGGTGGAGGTGAAGGTGGAAGTATTATTGGTTGATGTTCATCAACTGCAGGAAACAACTGATGGATTTGGCGTTGGAAGCTCAAAGTTTTTTTTGGCATCCTGGAGGGGACAAATGGCAGATCTGTTGCTTGGAATTGGTTGTCTTATTTTATAGGTAGATACTAGGGTTTGTAACCCTCCCGTACACCTGGAGTTTAAGTTTTGGCGCTATGGAGGTGATGAGGTGGCTACCCAAGGTAGACAAAAGGTCTACGTACCACAATAATACTACAATAGATGAATGATTAAGACAACCATCGATAGGTGAAGGGCCTCGTGATGCAGCCCCATTTTAGGGCTTCATCTTGTATCTTTTTGTATCTCAATCACATCTAAGCATTATAGAATGCAATTTAAATTCCCCAATATGCATATTATTGTCAAATGCACTTATGTACGTTCTTTGCATACTTTTCATGAACTTAGAACATGTTTTGGATGGCTGAGAGAGAAGGAAGGAATTCTAGGGTTCCTCTATCCATGGAGGCAAATCTCCTTCAACCTACCCCTAATGGACAAGGGTCGACATTAAGCAAAGAAGTCTGTTGATCATGCAATTTCAAAGTGAATTTGCCAATGAAGACCCCATCACGACCGTGGTGCTAAGGAATGGTCATGTCGTGGTGCCAAGGAACTGTCATGTTGGATAATGCCAAAGTTATAGAGTCAACATCAAAATTGCAAGCTACATCAACTTGACCAAAATGGTCATGCTACCCAGCACGGTCATCCTGAGAAGACCCCAAAACAACCATGTTGCCAAAGATGAGAACGGGCATGCTTGCTAGAACGACCTCCATTTCACCTCCTCCACCACAATCGTGCTACCCAACATGACCGTTCTACCTAGCCCTCACCACGGTCGTGCTACCCAGCATGGCCATGCTACCATCCTTCATTTCACCAAAATTTCTCTAATATTTTCCACTTCCTAGAACGGTCGTTCCCAACCACCATGACCGTTCCTACCCTCACCCACCATGGTCGTTCTACCACCTAAACCCTAGAATTTTCTACACCATTTTTCCAACTATACCCCTACTTACCCTAGTGCTTCCACCACCACCTATATATATATATATATGGGTGGCGACCACAATACTAGGTTAGCTGCCATTACTCCCCCTACCTACTCTAGAGCATTCATTGCCTCCTTCCTTGCATTCAAGCCATCCACCCACCATTTTCACCTCATTTTCACCATAAAAACTTGGTTTTCCAGATTTTCTACCATAATCCCCTTCATTTCCATGCCCTTCATCCACCTAGGAGGAGGGAGGTCGTTCTATAGTAGCTAGGAGGTGAAGAAGAAGCTACTTCGAGCTCCATGGATTCCTACCCCCTTCTTCTCATTTCTTTTTTGTCTTTTGTTTGAGCATGTCTAGCTAAGCCCCTAGTGGTGGGTTGTTTTGGGTTAAAATGTGACTTTGATACTATGTTGGGGGAAAATAACTTGTATTTAACATAATTTCATTCTATGATGACTGCCTCTTACTTCTATCTCATTTTCCATTATCTTGCATGTGGTTTGTGTTTTGAACATAAATTACTTATTTTGTGATGCTTGATGACACTTAACTTTTAGGGGAAAATGGAATGTATGTGGCAATCTTAGGAATGGCTCCTAGGTCCAATTAGTGGATCCCTAGTTCGCCCCCTTTATTCCTACATACATATCCCTTCTTCTACAAGTAGGTGTGAGATCTAAGTAGCTAGTGTAAGTGTGATTAGTGCAATTGCCTAGAGTTTCCTAAAGGCTAGATGGCAAGTAACATGAGGTGAAACACCCTCATCTCTACCCATTCCTACCCTTTGATCTCAGTTGCCCTAATACCACTTACTCTAGAAACCTAGACTTGACAAGTCCTATTAGAATTACACCTAGCCCTAGTTCTCCAACTAGTAGTATAGGGTATATTCTAATAGCACTTGCCTTGTTGCTTGGTTTCGTAATCTAGATTGAAATGTGAGATTTGCATGCTATGTTAACCTTCCCCCAAGTTGCATTCTCAAATGGCCCACCTATCCATCGTATTGCTTAAAATCCACTCTTGCCTTCTTAGCTTGTTAATTCTAGCTTAGTTAATTACTTTTGTTAATTCTTAACTAATTGCTTAGTTCTTTCTAGATAGTTCTTTCTTGAGTAGTTAGGGCTCCTTTGAGCTTGTTTGTGTTAATTTTGATAGCTAATGATATCTCAGGCTCTTGCTTGTCTTATTGCTTAGTTTGCATCTTAGTTGACAACTTAGCTTTCTAGTGTAGTGTAACTCCTTTCTCTAGCCTAACTGCTTGACTTTCTTAGTTTCTTAGTCTTAACTTGCTTAGAGTTAATCTAGATTTTGTGTTAACTTAGTCTTTTTCTTACTCTTTCTTGCTTGCAATCATAGTATAATCAAACCAAACCCTACTTTAAACCTTCAAACCCTAGACTCCACTTTAGAAACATAGCTAACACAAACCTAGATTTAGTGCCCTCTCTATCCCTGAGGATCGACCCTAATCTTATCACTAGCCTATACTATAACACGACCCTGTGCTCTTGCGAATACGTGTGATTAGTTGAGCCTGTGGGCTAGACTAGGTCCATATACAAATTTGAGAGAATTATGTCTTTTACCTTAGGGTTAGTTGGTTAGTGTGTAGCCTTGAGAAGATCGCACCAAGCTTTCTGGTGTCGTTGCAGGGGATAGAGGCGCTGAGCCTAGCTAGTTAGTGTAGCTTAGCCTTTCCTACTGCCCTCACCATTGGTATTCTTTATTCTTTGTTTACTTTTGCATATTGTCATTCTAACTTGGTTTTTGTTTCTTGTTTGTGTATTGTGTAGGTGACAATTGTGCATGCATAATACACATTTGACTTGTACTGACTTGGTGTTATACGACCCCTAGATAGGTAGATTACACGGGTGTTAGCATATGCTCTGTTCGAGAGAGTGTTAGTAAGTGAATGATAGAGATGGGTGAATGTTGAAAATCATCAAGATACCACGGGCAGTCCTACCTAACATATAACACTGGTGGAGGCTACGGATTTGGCATGCAACTCAAGCATCCAGCATCAATGAAAATTGTAAAATTGGCACCATTCGTATCGAGTTGCCAAACAACGCAATAGCCTCCTTATCTGACAAATATTACTTGGGCACCTTCTTAAAATGTGTGGTTTGTAATCTAGCCCCTGCACACCTTAATCTTGTGTGAAAATAATTATATATCATGATAGAATAAATTACAAATCTCACTCCTATTTCACAACTTCTTTCCAGACTTAAAATGATGTCAAAATAGGTTAACTTATTTAATTGCATTTGGATGATAATATTTGTTATTCACTTAAAATTCATCCAATTGCAGATCTCCCCAGATCGGCCATTATTGGACCCCACCCATCCAAAAGTAAACCCTGGGAACAGTCGTGTCATTGGGGGGACACCACGGCATGCCAAGTAAAATGCCAGCCACTGCTGCACCACAGTCGATGCCAAAAGTCAAACGTGGGATCTTTCATTGAGGTGTTACCGAGCCGCACCACTTGAGATAGGAATGTTAAACATTATAATGTCCATACCACTATATTTATAGGCAATGACTAGGTGCTTGAAATTAGGTGTCGCCTTTTTTCCTTCTTTGCCTAATGAACATATTGATCTACGTTGGGGCCAGGTGAGACTAAGTGCATCAAATTATCAACTAAATGTCACAAATATGTCAAATGGTAAAGGGAGTGTAAATGAAAGTCCAAAGTCAAAATATAAAGATGATCAAGATATATAACTAAGGGTCTAAAAACATTTCAAACTAGGGTTTGCAATGATTAGGTGTACCAATGAGATTCAAAACATGGAAGATGAACATACTAGAGTCATTGATTGTGGGAAATGGCAAGATTGAGGAAGTCAAGTAAATTAAAAGGTAGTTGAGTATTATATCACAATTGATCCAATAAGAACTTTGTAAACATAAATATATCAACTTCTATAGATGGTCATGTGTGTCCTCCCTAGATCTCAAAGCAAAATAGTTGTTTTGCATCATCATCGCCAAATGCATCTTAACTTTTAATTTAGTGTTGTAATGGTTGGTTGAAAAATTAGGTTGTGGATGTTTGCATCTTGAGGGATAGAGAACTCTCACAATTCTCTCCATCATTTCATTTCTTTAGCTGCTCATAGTTTAACTTGCACAACAACTCTGACTTCTACTACAAGTTTATCTCTTTGTGTTGCTAGTGTTGCTTTTTTTTGTAAAATTGGGTAAGTATATTCCAAAAAACCACGGGAAGGGGACAAAGTTACAAGCCACACCCACACATGTGACTACACACTTCTAAGAATTGGTTACAGCAGGTCCCAATTCCTAGCAATCATAGGAGAAATATCAAGACATGATTTAAAAGTAAAATACATTCTCTTGGTCTCTAGAGCAAGATGGTTGAAGATGACATCAAAGTCTGAAGCACCACCATTATGCAACCTTTTGTTACGCTCCTCCTAAATGAAGTGGACAGCACCAGTAATGGCCCAAAGTTCAATGATATTGGACTGTTTTGATCTCTTACCACCAGTAAGGCAACCATATAAAGAATAAGAGGTTCTAATGTTGAGTTTAAGTTGAGCATGGCCCCAAATATATTTCCAGAACTTACAGCCCTCAAATAAATGAGCTATCGAATCCTTGTGTTGGCCACACAATAAGAAAGTTGGGGCAGGAGCCCCTGACCGGGAGATAATCTTTTCCAATGTAGGAAGGACATTGTTGATAGCTCTAAAGGTAGTGAGGCTCCATCTAGGATAATGCTTAGATAACCAAAGACTTCCATAAGCCTTGTCAACTGGATTTTTTTGCCTGGCGTTTTCCTAAAGATCCTTTCCCACCCATGTAGAGAAGGAAGGTCACAGAGTTACCATATGTCTATGGCAAGTAGAACCACACATGGAAATAGCAACCAAGGAATCACCATACCTACAAGAAAGCCATGAACTCCATATACTTTGTACTTGAGTGAACCTCTTAATACGACGTAAAGTATAATAATCCACAAGTTCATCAAGTCTCTTCAGACTAAGACCACCTTCACAAAGCGGATAGGCCAGCTGAGACCAACAAGAGGGGTGCACCAAGCTGCCCCATAAGAAATCTGAAAGTAATAATTCCATCCTACGTAGAACATCTAGAGGAATTTCTCCCATATGTAACTAGTAGCCAATCAAACCCATGGCATAGTGCTTAATAAGTACAAGATGACCAGTCATAGAGATTTTAGACCCTGGCCATCTCTGTATCATATCTCTTAGTTTATCCAAGCATTCATGGAAGTGGCGCCTCCTCAGATTTCCACCCGCCATAGGAAATTCGAGATACTTCATAGGCCAAGTGCCTTGCTGAATACACAGGCATCTGATCAAGGCATCCTTGTTGTGTCAAGAAGATGAAAGAAATATATGGGTTTTATTAGGATTGCACTTCATACCAGAGACAGAACCAAACTCAACCAAGAGTTGTTTGAGATTCGTAAGACTACGCGGGCGCCCCTCGGTGAAAATAAGAACATCATCCGCAATTAGAAGATGGCTAAGAGACTTGGTCCTATTGATAGGATAGCTTCTAATGAGTTTTCTATCATACACTTCCTTAATACATCTGCTAAAACCTTCCATTGCAAGGGTGAATAATAAAGGAGATAAGGGATCACCTTGCCTAAGACCATTGGAACTTTTGAAGAAGCCAACCGAAGATCCATTCAGCAAGAGAGAAAAGGATGGAGTCTCCACACATTTCTTTAGGATGGAGATAAACTTCTCATTGAACCCAAGACCAGTAAGGCAATCCCATAAATAGGACCAACGAACAGAATCAAAGGCCTTGGTTATATCCAACTTGATGCAAGCAGCAGGGGGACTAGATTTCCGGTTGAATTTAAGAGTAAACTCAACCGTAAGAAGAGAACAATCTTCAATAATCCTACCTTTAACAAATGCGCCTTGGTAGGGAGAGATAATATTTGGCAAAAGAGTGGCTAACCTCCTAGAGATGACTTTGGCAATAATTTTATAGAGCATTGAGCAGCAAGAAATAGGCCTAAAATCAGCTGGAGACGAAACAATGTCCTTCTTAGGAAAGAAGAGTAAGGAAAACATGATTGACCTGTCTAACCATGCTTCCACCCTCGAAAATCCACTAGACAAGCTTAAGAAGATCATCACAAATGACGTTCCAATTTTCCCTATAAAAAAAACATTAAAGCCATCTGGGCCCGGGCTTTTATGGGGCCCTATGCTCCACACAGCATCACGAACCTCATTCAAACTCGGAGTAGAACACAACATGACATTATCATTCATGGAGACAAGAGGGGCCCAATCTGGAATACAAGGGTTGGATGCATCCTGAGTTTGATTATAAAGTTGCTCAAAGAAATGTACAGTGTCATCTACAATGGCATCATTATCCTGCACAAGATCACCATTAGAATCAAAAAGCTTAGTTATAGAATTAATAGCATCCTTTCTCTTCACCATGGTATGATAGACTTTAGTGGTCGTATTTCCATTGGAAAGCCACTCCATCCTACTACGTTGCCAGAAATACACCTCCTCCACCTTGAGAAGAGTGTCCAATCTCTCAAGGGTTTGTTTTTCGGCATTGATGAGATCAGGATCTAGAGGGCATCTACGAACCACAGCGGAGATGTCATCTAGCTCCATTCTTTCTCTATCTATAAGATTCTTGAGATTGACATAGTGTTTGGACCAAGTCTTCAACTTGTCCTTAATAACCTTGAGTTTATGACAGAATTGAAAGAGTGGGTTGCCTTTAATATCAGTAGCCCAAGCATCCTTAATAATGTACCGACAACCTTCCCATTCCAGCCAGAAATTAAGGAATCTGAAAGGTTTCTTTTTGAAAGAAATAGGCCTCATATTGATGTTTAAAGCACAATGATCTGAATAATTGCAAGTGATGAACTTAGTTTTGGAACCCAGAAATTTAGACAGCCAAGCATCATTGACAAAAGCTCTATCAAGCTTGCAAGCAACCCTTTTAGCAACACCTGGTTTGTTATACCAAGTATAAACCTCTTTACCGATGACTGGTAGTTCAGTAAGACATGCATTATCAAGAGCAGCATTAAAAGAGCTAAGGATGGTAGAGGGAACCTCCCAACCCCCCACCTTCTCCTCTTGCTTCCTGATGTTATTGAAATCGCTGATGATAAGTCGAGCATCTTCTATGTTAGTAGCTATCCTCTCCAAGGTATCCTACAGAACATAATGATCAGCCACAGAGTTCCTAGCGTAGATAGTCGTAGTGTAGATAGTGAGGCCACCTTTGTTAATGCATTTCATAGTGACATGTTGATCATCCATCTCAGTCATAGTAGTAGTCCAACAATTAGGATTCCACCTAATATAGATACGGCCATTGGGATCATGTAGATGATTAGAAACCCAAAGCCAGCCTTTAGGGAACATACAATCAGACGTGTGAATCATATGGGACTTGATTTTAGATTCAACAAGAATGGCCATATTAGCTTTGTTCTCAAGGATAGTTATCCTCACTTCTTTCTTTTTATGTGGCTTCCCCGAGTGACAACCTCCAATTTTGTGATGTTATCTTAGTAATATTCTTCAGTTTTCCACACTCTTTCTCAGATAAAGTAGACAAAATCCCTAACAATTCTCTTTTATTGCAAACACACTGCTAGATTAACTTTTCTCCTTTTTACTTACAGAAAAAGACACAAAAAAATCATAAAAGACTCAACCGGTCTCAAGACCGCATTGAGTCAAACGGTCCCAAGACTGCATGAAGCCAAACGGTCTCAAGACCGCATGTAGTCAAACGATCTCAAGACTGCATGGAGTCATACAATCTCAAGACCGCATGAAGCCAACTGGTCTCAAGACCGCATGGAGTCATACGATCTCAAGACCGCATGAAGCCAACCGGTCTCAAGACCGCATGGAGTCCTACGATCTCAAGACCACATGAAGCCAACCGGTCTCAAGACCGCATGGAGTCAAACGGTATCAAGACCGAATGAACTCAAACGGTCTCAAGACCGAATGAAGTCAAACGGTCTCAAGACCGCAAGAGTCCAAACGGTCTCGAGGTCCAAATGGTTTCAGGGTCCAAACGGTTTCAGAGTCCAAACGGTTTCTAAGACCGTTTGGACCCAAAGTTTACCAAACCGTTTGGACTTCACTTAAGGCCTATAAATAAGACCCCAAGGGTCCTCCAAAAGGTATCGAGTTTCAGACGTCCATAGGCTGCCTCTATCACTCCAGAGCAAATCCAACTTCCATCCTCCGCCCAGGGGCTGCCGGTCTGAGATCCACACTCCATCTTGAAGCTGCTTTCTCTCTCTCTGCCAAAGAAGGTGGGAACAGGGGACCTCATCATCAAGCAACCTGTGAAGCTAGAAGATCGTCTCTCTCTCTCCAAGGGGTTGACTTTCCTCTCTCCTTCGTGGGAATGATGCGCTCTCTCTCTCTTCTTGCCTCCTTCTTTGTCCTAGCGATGAGCGAGTAGTCTCTCTCACTAGGGTGCGGGGAGTAGCCCCGCTACCCATGTTTTCATCTCATGTAATGTAATCCATAGTTTGCAATATAGAGATATTCTCTTTTCAGTTCAACATGAAACGTTTAATGAATGCTTGTTGCTTGATCACCAACTTGTGTTATCTTTTATCTTTTAGTATGAATTGTCTACGTTTGTATTACTAGATTTGAAACTCATTTGAATGTTGGTTCTTGGTGCATGTATCCACCATGCATCTATTTCGGTATCTAGGAGTGTCTTTCAAGAAGTGGAGTAAGCTCATTCCCATCGTTGTACTTTCATTCTATGAAATGGAATCAGTTGACGTATGAAAGTACAACCTTGATGAATCGAGGAACACACTTTGCGAAGGGAATGATGCAAAGTAGTTGACCATTCGTTTGGGGATGGCTGACTTTGCAACATTCCCGCACTTCTCGTAGTTAGTTCTCCGTAAGGAAACTAAGTCTACAAAGATACTAACTGACTAAACTATTGTTGCAGGTTGTGTTTTATTTTACATGTCTTGATCCATGTGTAGTGGCGGTGAAAACCGATCACACCCTAGTGACTCCTTATCATTGTTTAACTTCCTTAAATTTACTTGTTTGCTTTACTTTACATATTCTTAGTTTAAAACAACCAAACCAAACTTTCGATCTAAGTACCTACTATTAAGAGATTAAGTGAAGTTCTAACATTTTTCATCCTGTTGTTCACAACAAGACCGTTGTCCCGTGGATTCTACCCTTAACTATACTACGATAAGACTTCCATGTATCTCAGCATACGTGGGTGGAGTTCTCAATCTAGTATAAGTAAGGCTAAACTTAAAGACTCACCATCTTTAGGATTTTTAGTTGGTGCACGCAATTCCACGTAAGTTGAAGCTCCATCAAAAATCGGCATCGTTGCTGGGGACAACGGAACATTTTAATTTCATTTAGTATCTTGCTAGTTGGTTAGGGTTTTACACTTTCTTTTAATCATTAATCCATATCTTCTTGAATTCACTATATCTTTGGCAGCATCTAAAAGGTGTATTCTTTTCTCTACTCAGGTAGAAAACGTGTATGCGATCATCGCATAACCTCGGATTCTCCACTGATCCAGAGTACGACTCTGAGGTAGAGAGAAGCTTCCATGCCGCATCAGACTCAATTGCTAGAGAGCCAGGCAAATGGCTGAAGATCAATGCCAGGTTGCATTGGTGATGGAGAGGGTCAACGCCACCATCGCCGCTCAAAGAGCACAACTCATCACTGATACTCGTACTCAGATTCAAGCGGAGATTCGTGCGGAAGAACAGGCCTGCATCTGAGTTGAAAATGAGGCAGCAAACCAAGCTGCTCAGTTGGAACTAAGGAACAAGCAGTTGAGGGATTATGTTGTCCCCAAGAACTACGAAGACAACCATCCGGTTCGACCTCCGATCATCAACATACCCAACTTTGAGATCTGAACCCAATGGATTCAGATCATGCAGGGCATCTCATTCTCTGGAGGTTCTGGAGATGATTGTATGGATCATCTAAAGAGGTTCAAGGCACTGTGCCGACTGGTCCCACAGGCCGGAGTTGCCTTCGACGCAATAATGCTGCATCTGTTTCACTTCACTCTGTCTGGGAGAGATCTGAGCTGGTATAACTCGCTTGAGAGGGAGCCAATAATCACCACATGGGCTACCGTGGAAGAAAAGTTCTTGGAGAAGTTCTTGCCCCCTTCACTAACTTACGAGATCAGGGGGCAGATTAATCACTTCTCTCAACTTCCCGGAGAATCACTTGCTGAGGCATGGGAAAGGTTCAAAGAGCTTCTGCGAAAGTGTCCTCATCACGACATCTCCCAAAACCAACTAATAGAAACATTCTATAGGGGAGTGAGTGATGACATCAAGAAGTTTCTGGATTCCTCATCTGGAGGAAATTTTATGAGAAAGAACTATGAGGATGCCTGGAAAATAGTCACACTCGGAGCTGAGAATCAGTCCAACTGGGGACGATCAGCTGGCAAAGGAGTCCTCAAGGTCTATAAATTCAAAGAATCAATGGAGATGAAGGTTATTGCTGAAGCCTTAAAGACCATAGGTCATAAGCAACAAGCTCTTGAAACTTCTCTTGGAGAATTTGACAAGAAGAAAAACCCTCAGGTCCAACAGGTCAAAGTTGCCACAAGAACCTGTGAAGCCTTCCATGCATCTGATCATCCAACTCTTTCATGCGGTTTTCTTTACAATGTGATGATGGATATGCATCCACCACCACAACAGTTCGAACCAATCATGGAACAGCCTGAAGAGCAATTGCCAGAACAAGTCAATTCTATTCATTCCATTCCTGGACAAGTTTATTATAATCCTAACCAACCAAGAAACCACCTAGGATTTCAATACAGGAACCCTGCTGGGACTACAAATCCGCAACACCAGACGCAGGGCGGGTCCTCCAGTAGGTTTCCACCAGGATTCCCAAGCAACTTCAATCAAAATCAGGGGAACCCCAGAAATAACTTCCCGAGATCCAACTAACCCAGGAATCCATCTGCCTACTATCTGTATACTCATCCTCCTCTACATCCATAGTTTCACCCTCAGTTGCAGCAACCTCAGTTAGCGCTGCCTCCGCAAAAACCACAACAAGGACAACAACAACTTCCTCAGAAAAATACTCCTTCTCAGCCAGAAGATGAGATGACTTTGATAAGGCAGATGTTGCAATCCCAACAAACTATGCTCGCTAATCAACAAGCTCAGCAAAAGGCAGTAGAAGCTCAACTAGCCCAAATTGTTGCACAACTGAAGCTCCAGCAGGCACATTTGCTGGGCAGCCTGAATCGAACCCTAAACATGGATAGAATAGGCCTGAATAGTTGAATGATGTTACTACGAGATCTAGACGCACCCTCCATGAAACTACAAAGATCACTCTTGATGATGATAATACACCTGCCTTTATGTCAAATGAGAGCCCTAAACTAGGAACGGAGAAGTCCACAGAGAACACAAAGGGCAAAGAAGCAGAACAAGCGTCCGCAGAGCCAGAAATCTTGCAGTATAAACCAAGGATCCCATATCCGGGAAGGTTACGAGAGACAAAAATGGACACCAAGTTTCAAAAATTCAAGGATGCGATGAAGAAACTTTACATCGACATCCCACTCCTTGATGCTCTCTCTGAGGTACCGGCTTGGGCTAAATACCTAAAAACTCTGTTATCAAGGAAGTACATCATTGAGGAACAAGAAACCATCAAACTTGCCCAAACCACCTCCGATATCATCCTCAATAAAATGCCAAAGAAAAAGAAGGACCCAGGTTCCTTTGGCATTCAATGCTGTATTGGAAATGCATCAACCAAAAAGGGATTAGCTGACCTAGGGGCCAGCATATCCATTATGCCCTATTCCATGTGCAAACGATTAGATTTCACCGACTTGCTACCCACATCAATGACAATTCAGTTAGCCGACTCTACCATCACCGCACCTCTGGGAATTATTGAAGATATTCCAGTTAGGATAGGCAAAGATGCCTATGTCCCGTGTGATTTTGTCATCATGGATATCAAAGAAGATCTGAGATACCCAATAATTTTTGGCAGACCTTTCCTCACCACAGCCAGGGCGCTTATCGATGTGGAAGCAGGCACGATCATTCTAAGACTCGGAAAAGAAGCAATTCAATTCCGAGTTCTAAACAGCATGAAAGGCCCCAACATTCAAGAGGAGGTCTTTCTCCTAGATGCAATACATTAATTGTCCCAATTAGAAATTTCTGAGCCATCGGATGAATTAGAGAATGTTCTAACCAACCCAGAAGTCGAATTCTCTGCAAATGAATTGGTCTAACAATGTCTTCAACACCTAGAGAAAGTTGAGGAAGCATCAACGGCCACCTTTGAGGAACTCAAAGCTGTCACCATTTTAGAAGCAATAGAGCCACCTAAGGCTCCTGAGATGAAGACTCTACCCATGGGGCTTAAACATGTCTTTTTATACGAGGAAAAATTATGTCCGGTTATCATCAGTTCCACCTTAACAGAAAACCAGGAAGAAAGACTTCTTAATGAACTGAAGAAACATAAGAAGGCCATATGGTATAAGATAACTGACCTGACAGGCATAAACCCAGCTTTATGCATGCATAGACTACCCATGGTCAAAGAATATAAGCCATCACGCGAACATCAGAGGAAGTTGAACCCTAATCTCAAAGAAGTGGTTCGCCTTGAAGTCCTCAAACTACTGAAAGCTGGCATAATCTACCCGATTTCAGACTCTCAATGGGTCAGCCCCGTTCAAGTAGTTCCTAAAAAGGGAGGCACCACTATCGTGCTTAATGACAAAGATGAGTTAGTACCCACTAGGACGGTGACGGGGTGGAGGATGTGCATCGACTATAGGAAATTAAACAAATCCACGCGGAAAGATCACTACCCTCTTCCCTTTCTCGACGAAGTCCTAGAATGCTTAGCCCATCAGAAATACTTCTGCTATCTAGATGGTTATTCCGGGTTCTACCAAATCCCCATACATCTGGAAGACCAAGAGAAAAATACCTTCACCTGCCCCTTTGGAACCTATGCTTTTAGAAGAATGTCATTCTGGTTATGTAATGCACCCTCTACATTCCAAAGGTGTATGTCTGCCATTTTCGCAGGATTAACAGAATCCATAATGGAGGTATTCATGGATGATTTTTCGGTTTATGAAGATTCTTTTGACAACTATCTAATCAACCTTGGGCAAGTTTTACAACGATGCAAGGAGACAAACCTCATTCTGAATTGGGGAAAATGCCATTTCATGGTAACTGAAGGTATTGTCCTCGGGCATAGAGTGAGTGATAGAGGGATTGAGGTCGATAAGGCAAAAATCGATGTCATCTCGAAATTATCGCCACCAAAAGATACAAAAGGAGTACGAGCTTTCTTGGGTCATGCGGGGTTTTACAGAAGATTTATCAAAGATTTCTTAAAAATAGCAAAACCCATGACCCAACTCTTGACCAAAAACGCTGAGTTCATTTTTAACCAAGAATGCTTGCAAAGTTTCTCAACTCTCAAAAATGATTTAATTTCTGCACCTATACTGAGAGCCCCAGATTGGTCACAACCATTTGAAATCATGTGTGACGCCAGTGATTACGCCATAGGGGCCATTTTAGGACAGCGGATCGACAAGAAACCTTACGTAATCTATTACGCATCTAAAACGCTCGATGAAGCACAGAAGAACTACACTACTACTGAGAAGGAGTTCCTAGCTGTCATCTACGCGTTCGAGAAATTCCGCTCCTATCTGATTGGATCCAAGGTCATCGTCTACACTGACCACTTCACCATACGATACCTAATTCAGAAGCAAGATGCCAAACCCAGACTTATCCGCTGGGTGTTGATGCTTCAGGAATTCGATTTGGAAATCAAACATAAAAGCAGAGTGGAAAATGTCTTAGTCGACCATCTCAGTCGTATTGAAGTTGAAGATGAAGATAAAATCCCTATCCGAGACTCTCTTCCAAACGACCAATTTATGAAGGTTACCCATGGATTCCCTTGGTATGCAGACATTGTCAATTATCTAGCTACAGGAATCATTCACCCCTCTGCTTCCTACCATGACAAAAGGAAATTCCTCCACGATATAAATCAATATTATTGGGATGAACCTTACCTCTTTCACCTATGTGCTGACGGACTTTTCCGTCGCTGCTTACCGGAAGAAGAGATTACCCCCGTTCTAGAGCATTGCCATTCAGGCCCCACGGGGAGGCACATGAGTGCAAAGAAAACTGCCATAAAGGTTCTGCAATCAGGTTTCTTCTGGCCAACCATAGAAAAGGACTCCTATGATTTTGTGAAATCCTGCAACAAATGTCAATTCTCTGGCAGTATATCCAAAAGGAATGAAATGCCCCTTACAATGTGGCAAGAAATTGAACTTTTCGACGTGTGGGGGATAGATTATATGGGCCCCTTTCCTTCTTCCTATGGTTTCTCCTACATCCTAGTTGCGGTGGACTATGTCTCGAAATGGGTCGAAGCTATACCCACTATTTCCAGCAATTCCAAACCTATTATTAAGTTGTTTAAAGATATCATTTTCCCCAGATTTGGAGTCCCCAGAACTGTCATATCAGATGGCGGGACCCATTTTCTGGAACGAAGTTTTGAAGCCCTGTTGAAAAAATATGGAGTCAATCACAAAGTAGCCACGCCTTACCATCCACAGACTAGTGGTCAGGTCGAGGTATCAAATAGACAACTAAAGGCGATCCTAGAAAAAACAGTTAATAGAAACTGTACTGACTGGTCCACCAAGCTTCCCGATGCCCTTTGGGCTTATCGAACAGCCTATAAAACACCAATCGGGACAAACTCGTTCCGCTTAGTATATGGGAAGTCATGCCATCTTCCAGTAGAACTGGAACACAAAGCTTGGTGGGCCATCAAACAACTAAATTTTGATCTCAAAAGTGCGGGACAAAATAGACAACTCCAGTTACAGGAGCTAGAGGAGCTCTGAATGACCGCTTATCAAAGTGCCAGGATTTATAAGGAGCAAACTAAAATGTGGCACGACGGTCATCTTAAGAGAAAAGACATCGCCATCGGCGACAAAGTACTCCTTTTCAACTCCAAGCTCAAGTTGTTCCCTGGAAAACTCCGAACAAAATGGTCTGGGCCCTTCACCATAAAGCATATATACCCAACTGGAGTTGTCATAATTGTCGACAATAACGGAGGAGAAAGGACGGTCAATGGCCATCAATTGAAAAAATACTACACTCCAACAGATAAAATGCCGAGACAGACCATTGAAATCAGAGACGCCACAACATCAGCATAACAACATCTCAGCTTCATCGAGCCAGCGACATAAAACCCAGGCGCTACTTGGGAGGCAACCCAAGATCTGAGTTTCTTCTTTTATTTTCTATTCTTCTCTTTAACTTAGGTTTGTCTTTCCAAAAAATATAAAAATTCACATAACCAAAACAAAAATACAAAAATCAAAATAACAACCCTTCCAAATGGTCTTCAAACCGTTTGGAGCCAAACGGTCTTGAAACCGTTTGGAGCCAAATGGTTCCTAAACCGTTTGAGCTAGGGTTCTTGCGAGGTCAACCCCCCGAATCCTATAAATACAACCCCCACCCTCCTTCTTCTTTCTTTCGACTCCCGAGCCTTCTACAACCCTTGCGCAATCGCTGTTCCATCGCCCCTATTCTTCTTTCCCGCGCTTCTTGCAACCTTTCCTTCCGCCACCGTCACCGACGCCCTCCCCCTTACGCACCACCGCTTGCACTACTTTGCCCACATCACTGCAACGCCTTCATCACCTCCTCAGACAGTCGCACAAGAACCCACCCCGCCGCGTCGTCGGTGACTCCATCTGTATACCGCCGCCGTTTTCACCTTAGGCAACGTCTTCTTCGCATCAGCAGCTCCCCTAGTCAGCCTTCTCGGCGCCGCCGCGGCCATCTTCATTTTATCAGTGCCGCCGCTATCACTGTCGCGCTAATCGTGCTTATCATCATCTTCGTCGCCTGCTGTTCCCTGACGCTCTACCTTCCAAACAGTTTTCAAACTGTTTGGGACCAAACGGTCTTGAAACCGTTTGAGGCCAAACGGTCCTGAAACCATTTGGTCTTTTCACAATCACTTGCTTTTAATAAAAACACATAAACACATCTTTTATTTTAAATAAACTTCTCTTTCTAACACATGACTATCTTACTTCCAGTAATGGCATCACCAGCAAAGCAATCCACCGGATGTGAGGATGCTCCCTTCTGGACACCAGAGGAGCTCATAGTGGACCGAGCCAAGCTTCAAAAGATCATAGATAACTACAGCGCGACTGTAAAGGCCCCTCCAAATGTCAAAATCATGGCGGTTCTGTGTGAAATTGACCGCATCAACAAATGCCTAGCCAAGGCACCTGAAGAAGAAGTGGAAGAAATTTCTTCTGATGATGATGAAGGCTCAGAATATGAGCCGACTCCTGAGGCGGAATCCCCCACCACAAAGAGCAATGGGAAGAGGAAGGCCCAGGAAGATGCTACAACTCAACAACAAAAGAAACAGGCAAGGAAGCAAGTTCATCCTGCCATTGCAAGGGAACAAACCCTGGTTGGGTATGTCCCACCAACCACTACCACCACCATTACCCCTCCCCCTTCTACCACCACCATCACTACCCCCGTCTTCTCAATTATCACCACCACCGCACCACCACCAGAAAACCTTTTCATCCACACCATCCAATCCACTGACAAAATCCCCAAACCCACAAAGTACGTTTGCTCAAGCGTACTACTAAAAATGGGGATTTATGACAGAATCCTCTCACTTCTTGACAATGCAAATCTTTCAAAACTGTGTTTTATCCCCGAACCCTCTTTTATCGAGCCTACTACTGAATTTTTCACCTTCCTTGCTAAAGAAGTTGTCGACATCATGGATAGATCAAGGGACGGAGGTGACCGTAGGCTAGTCACTAAACTCTTTGGCAGCAAGGTTGTCATCACAGAAAACATGTTGAATGAAATTTTTATAGACAACCAGGAGCAGCTCAAGAAAGCCAAGTCTGTTGGAACTAAGAATTCCCAGTTCAACAGACATAACTTTTGGAAGTCCTTGACAGGAATCCCCAACTACGATGCAAAAACATGCAAAGCCTCGAATATACAATCTAGTTTAGTGTGCACACTACATAAAATTCTTACCGGCGCATTCTTCCCCAAGACAGAAGGTGGAAATGTCATCACTTCAGATCTTTTTGTCCTCTGGTCAGTCCTACATGGGATGCCAGTCAACATTGGACGTCTTATGATTCAAAAGTTATCCGCATATGCCCTGGGGAAAGAAATCTACATGGGGGGTCATATCACATCCATCATCAAATATCTCAAGATGGATAGACTTCTACAAAGATGCAAGCAGATAAAGGGCGACATCCTAACCAACGAACAAACCTTGAAGAACTCCTACATCATCAAGGAAAAGGATGTGAAGTTATATTATATCTTCTGCCCTACAGTCAGATCTTCCAAAACTCTCCTCCCGCTTCCGGAGCTCGCAAATTATGACACAGAAAAGCTCCTCTTCTCTTACGAGGAGCTTAAACAACTCTTAGCTTCGGTTAAAACAACCGAAAAGAAAGCAAAAGCGGGACAGACAGAGCTAAGTATCACAGCCCCGACAGCTCGATCATCAAAAATACATGTAAAACGACCTTCCATAAGGCAGTTGCAGGCACAATAGTTGTCGGGGACACCGACATCAAGGCCACATCCAGAGGCCGAACCCCTCCCCGAAGAAAACATAACTACCTCATCAATCGACTCTTTTATTAAGAGTTTGAATGTTGAGCTCTCCTCCACCACCCCTTCCACACTACCACCCACCACCACCACAACCTCCACCTCTACCCCACCAGCATCCACCCTTCCCCAATCCACCGCTTTCCCATCACTCTCTACAGTAATGTCCACATCCCCTTTTCCTAACTCATCCCTTTTCACTTATAACATCCCCTTCTCAGCTTCAATGCCATACTTCACCACCTTCACCTCCATTCCCACCAATCTTCACCCAACATTTTCACTCCCACCGCTCTCACCACCTTTTCTGTCCACCACTGATAACACCAAATTTTGTGACGTTTTTGCCCTTTATTCTATTATCAAAACTACCCTTTTTTGCTATTTTCCTCTATTTTATTAGCATTTTCGCAATAATTGGCCAAGCAACGCTCTTATTCCAATTTTTCCTATCTTCTACAGAGTTTTCCTCCGGTTTTTGTGCAATAAGGCCGATTCCGGCCCACAATAAGTCTAAGCCCGCCTCGGCCTTCCTGTCGCCCGATACAACCCCAGCCCGACAGGGGCTGGGCGACACAAGGATACTCGACGGAGAAGGGTGTTGTACAAAAGGAACGTGCCGGCCGATACACCTTCTACCCGACAGGGAGCCAAAGCCGCACCGACGACCTAGCTCGTCGGGCGACACGGCCACCCACCGGCAGGCGTGCCGCCCGCCACGTGACCGATAGCCAGCACCTCGCGCCAAGATGCATCTGTATCATCCATCCACATCCATCGACCGGCGTATGGAGGAGCTACGTGGCACTTCGAGCGCCATAACTCCTTCAACCACCGCCTATAAATAGCAGCTACAGGAAGCCGAAAAGACGGTCGGACAGTCGGACCGTTCGCAAGGTCGGATAGGTCGGACAAGTAGAGAGAATTCGGACAAGACAGTCCGGAAGTTCGAGAGCCACCTTCGAAGGAAGCTGTGAGAGCAAGAGTATCGCGCCCCAGTGCTTGTGTCGGGCGACACTAGGTGAGCTTTCCCTCATCCCGAGAGGGAAGGGATGGTTCACTTAGTGTTGTCCCGGGCGACACTGCGGGCCGATATCGGCCAGCGAAGATGAGCGACACGAGTGCCTGACAGTAGACTCGTAGCTCTTTGCCCGACACGATATCGAACCCGATACGCTCCGCCCGTCATGCATGCCGCCCGAGAGGGTGCGCCACCCGACATGAGCGTATCGGCCAGGGTCCTTGAGCGATACAGTCAGTCGTCAGTCGGCGCTGCCCGAGAGGGGGTGCCGCCCGACACTGCCGTATCGGGCTCGGCTCCTGACCGGTATCGGGCAGGAGAGCTACAATAGTCTGTCATTATTCTACATCAAGAAGGCGACATCTATCTTTAATTCTGTTATTTAAATTCTTAGCTTATGCATTGTATTAAGACCCTTATTGCTTATGGAAATAGAAATGCTTAACTGCTATTTGTTTAATGCTTGGTGCCTTATGATTGGGTAATTGCTGTGTTGGATATCTGAACTCTAGCTTGCATGTTTTGGATCACGTTTCGCTTAGCTACCAAATCGTCTTTCCCGTCGCAACTGCTTCGAGAGTTGGGTTGTGGCTCTAGGGTTTGGTCCGGTTCTGGAGTACGAGAGTGCCCGGAACGGAGTTGTTTTAGTATCATTCCACTCTAACTTGAGCCCAGCAACCTCGAGAGGGGTGTTGAAGCTTGGTTAGAGGCACCCGCTCTGAGAGGAGGGGTGCAGGGTGTTACTGCTACCACTTGTCTTACTGAAGTCTTATCCCTTGCATTACGCCTTAAACTGCAGTTTATCTTTCTATTTTCTGTTGCATGAAAATTCCTAAAAACTGCTAAATGACAAAATCTTAATCTTTCTTGTAACTCCTGTTGGAGATAGTTTTCTTTGATTTAATCATGACAGCTTGTTGTTCCCCTTCGGGGAACTTTAATATCTCTTTATACCCATCGGAGTGTAGAGTGTCGATTCAGAGTCGTTAACACGACCCACCTTGTCCCTGTGTTTGACCCCGTATGACTACTTCGACCCCGTAAACAAAGTTGCGGGGGCCTAGAAGGATTCGGGTTATAAATGTGAAGGCTCGACTACCTCAAATACGCCTCCAATTTTAGGACGCGCGATTTAGGCCGGTCAACTTTCTGGCGCCATTGCCGGGGAACAAGGCAAATGGCACTGTTGACGAATCTGAAGCCACTAACTACACTCCCGTGCCTCAAGCTTAGAAATAGGCTTGACAGCACCTCTTTTTCTCTTTCTTTTTCTTTTTTTCTTTAAGCATTATTCTTTGCCGGAACTAAATAACTCTATGTTCTAAATTGATTTCTCGTGATATTTCAGGTACCCTGCAAAGCTGTGACCTACTCCACTGAGCCTTGATACCATGCCTTGTTGTGAGCAACCCCTTTCTGAGGGCGAATGTCAGAGCCAAAGCGAGAGGGCGACCCAGCCTAATTGGGTTGGCCAGCTTTCCGCCTACATAAAAAGACAGGACACCATTATCAACCAGTTGGTACAGGGGACGTTTACCAACCCTGGATCTCTGAATTCCATGCAACACCAGATAGCGAGTCTGCAGACGCGCCAATGGGAGGTCGATCAACGGCTGTCTCAGATGGCTGCTCTGATGAAGAACCATGCAGGAAAAACGCTCCCTCACCCTGAAACTGCAGTAATGGTAGTGCTTAGATCAGGAAAGACGGTAGAGTGCGCTGATGAAGCCCCACCGGAACCTGAGTAAGGGCCCAAGGATGCTATTCCAGCAGGAGGCGGAGGTAGGCCTGCAGAAGCCCAAGAGCTTGCGTCGAGACCGTCTGATGAGCCATCTGGTGGGAGGAATCCTTATGCTCCCAGGATACCGTTCCCATACAAGCTGATCAAGGAAAATCTGAAGAAGCAGCACGAAAGGTTCATGGACTCGATCAGGAAGCTGCATCTTGAAGTCCCCTTCCTTGACGCTTTGGAGGAGATGCCCACATACGCCAAGTTTCTCAAAGATCTAATAATGAAGAAAAGAAGGGGAGGAAGGATAGAGACAGTGTACCTAGCCTCTACTCCCTCTGCCTTCGTAAAGCCCAGCTTGCCAACTAAGAGAAGGGATCTCGGAGCTTTCACAATCCCATTCGCCATCGGGGACAATGTCGAGCGGAAGGGTCTAGCGGACTTGGGAGCAAGCATCAGCCTCACGCCCTTAAGTTTCGCGCAAAGGATGGGTTTGACCGACATGGTTCGAACCAATATGCGGATTGAACTGGCGGATCACTCCTTCAAAAGACCTGCTGGCATTGTCGAAGATGTGCCGATTAGGGTCGGTGATTTCTTTATTCCCTGCGACATCGTCGTCATCGACACAGCTGAAGATCCCAGATGTCCGATCATCTTCGGACGCCCTTTCTTGGCAACAGGGAGGGCGCTGATTGATGTCTCTGAAGGGATAATCACCTTGAGGGTTGGAAACAACCACATGGACTTCAAGATGAAGGAGATCATGAGAGGTCCATCCCTGTCTGAATCGGCCTATTTTGCGGATAGTTACAATAAATTCTGCGAGGAAATAGAGGAGGATATCCGGACAGTGGACCCCCTCGCAAGGGCAATAAGCTGTCAGGATCCCGACAGTCAGTCGTCAGTCGGCGCTGCCCGAGAGGGGGTGCCGCCCGACACTGCCGTATCGGGTTCGGCTCCTGACCGGTATCGGGCAGGAGAGCTACAGTAGTCTGTCGTTCTTCTACATCAAGAAGGCGACATCTATCTTTAATTCTGTTATTTAAATTCTTAGCTTATGCATTGTATTAAGACCCTTATTGCTTATGGAAATAGAAATGCTTAACTGCTATTTGTTTAATGCTTGGTGCCTTATGATTGGGTAATTGCTGTGTTGGATATCTGAACTCTAGCTTGCATGTTTTGGATCGTGTTTCACTTAGCTACCGAATCGTCTTTCCCGTCGCAACTGCTTCGAGAGTTGGGTTGTGGCTCTAGGGTTTGGTTCGGTTCTGGAGTACGAGAGTGCCCGGAACAGAGTTGTTTTAGTATCATTCCACTCTAACTTGAGCCCAGCAACCTCGAGAGGGGTGTTGAAGCTTGGTTAGAGGCACCCGCTCTGAGAGGAGGGGTGCAGGGTGTTACTGCTACCGCTTGTCTTACTGAAGTCATATCCCTTGCATTACGCCTTAAACTGTAGTTTATCTTTCTATTTTCTGTTGCATGAAAATTCCTAAAAACTGCTAAATGACAAAATCTTAATCTTTCTTGTAACTCCAGTTGGAGATAGTTTTCTTTGATTTAATCGTGACAGCTTGTTGTTCCCCTTCAGGGAACTTTAATATCTCTTTATACCCACTGGAATGTAGAGTGTCGATTCAGAGTCGTCAACATGACCCACCTTGTCCCTGTGTTCGACCCCGTATGACTACTTCGACCCCGTAAACAAAGTTGTGGGGGCCTAGAAGGATTCGGGTTATAAATGTGAAGGCTCGACTACCTCAAATACGCCTCCAATTTTAGGACACGCGATTTAGGCCGGTCAACCACCACCCCAACACCGCTGGTGACCCCATCTACAGTCACCACGCAGTTCACGAGACCATCATCAATGTCAATTCTGCAAGACACTACCGCCCCTCCACCTCGACCCCAACCATACCACCCTTCCGCATCTGGGGTCCCTTTTTTAAATGTCGGTGAGGAATTCGGACGTCAATTCAACACCCTCCGAAACCTCCTCACCGACCCTTCTAACATAATGCAATCTATTTTTTCATGTGTGCAAGGTATTTCTGAACAGGTCGCCAAGATCAACGAGCAAAACGTCGCCCTGCCAGGCATCCTCAGAAGCATCCAACAACGACAGGACGTAGTGGCCAAGCAAATCGATCATATCGATGACCGCTACAAACACCTGCCCAAGCAGGTACTTGGAGTAAAAAGCCAGCATGAAGCGTTGGCTAAGCAAGTTGATAGAATCTCAGCGCAGACTCAACCCCTGCCCGAGACCCTGCGCGAGCTTAAGAAGCAACAAACTACTTTAAGCATGCGCCTGGACGACATCACTAATACCCTCACACAGCTAGACAGCCGCCAAGAGGATTCAGCTAACACCGAGCTTCATCAATTACGCACTCAAGTAACAGATCTCACAGTGCAACTCCTCTCTGCTGAGGGACGTTACTCGGACCTAAAAGAAACACACTACGCACTACTTGAATCCCACGAGCATGTGCAAGTGGCGTATGATGAATTACAAGCAACCCATCGGCAGTGCAAGAAACCTCCACAATCGAAGCAAGCTTCCAAGAAGGCAGACGATGATGAGGATGAAGAAGACGATGAGGAGGACTCTGACTCCTCGGCTAATTCTAATAATAGCACCTCCTCAGCTGACAAATTTGGCGACCCAGGCAATGTTGGGGAGGGCACAAGCCGAGGAGCTGCATCAAAACAAGATGATAAAGATCCCAAATCCCCGACTAACATTGACAATATTAATATGTCTTACGGGGATCAATTCCTTGACTATTATGCAATAGGATCTCTGGGGGAATCTGCCAAAGAAGCAGCCTTTGCTGAGTTCCACCAATGTATACTAGGAACCAGCACAAATCCACCACCTAAAACATCTCCACTTCCCTCCGCACTTGACCAAACAGTGCCTTTTCCCCCAGAATAGGAGGAGTCAGAACGAGTACGTTTAGACACAGATGAAGAACTAGACTATGCTTCTGACTCTGACGAAGAGCTGCAAAGCTACATAGAAGATCTAGAACAAACCCCCCTCCTCCGCAGGAGCTACCCCCGCCACCACCTCTACCTCATAAAATGCATGATTTAGATATGGCGGCCATCTCAACACTAGATGCTCAGGACATCTTTATCCTGAACACTATTGTCGACGACGTTAAAGAAGGGGGAGACATCATATACCACAATACAAAGACTAAGCGCAAGTTGACACGTGAAGATTTCTGTAACATCTTGCGACCACGGTCAACGGTGTCAATGGAAATCTTCCATGTCCTACTCGCCAACAGTATAGAAGTTTACAGAAGCTCTAAGAGGCAGCAGCCAGTTTTCAACGTCTCACCTGCTCTATCTATCGGCTTGTTATATAAAGATATACGAGCAAAATCAATCGAGTGACTATGTGCTGGTTTAGCACGGAGGGCACGATATCTTACCGTGCCATTTCAAGTTTCCAATCACTGGTTGTTTATGATTGTGGACACCAAGGCTCGGGACGCCAAGGTGTACAATTTTTGTGCCACCGAGCTACCAGCTGGAATAATAAATTTTGTTGGAGATGAAGCCGGAGAGGCAAGATGTATACCTTTCCAGTTTCTCAAACTTATTTGGGCCGCACGCCCGTCCCTACGTCAAGACTGGAACCAACCATGGTTCCAAATAATAAACCCACAAGTCCAAACAACTGAGGGATCTGGGGATTGAGCTTTTTGCACTATCCGTCACATTCAAGTGCTAAACCAAGAAATCCCCTTTACGGAGCTGATCGCCGAAGATTTTCACTCCCTACGAGGGCGTTACGCCATGGAGCTCATTTGTGATAGAAGGTTCTTCAAGAACCCGACAATGGCACCAGATGACGTCCCCCGTTACCTTTTTTTCAGAAATCCACCGTCCGCAGAGGCGACCTTATAGACAAACTTTGAAAGAGTTGGAGAAAACCAAGCAACCAGACATAGCACACGAGCCAAAAAAAGGAAACATCGATCTTTTCTCAGGGGCAACCACTAGGAGTTCGCCATCGCAAATGGTGCCCCTATCTGCCATAGAACCAACTTTCCCAGACTTCGACCTCAGTGCTTGCAACGGTCTCTCCGACATTGAACTATGTCTCATCATGATGAGGCTTTCTGCCGAGAAGGATGAACTCGTGTTCATGTCCGATGACATTCTAATCATGGCAGACACGCTTCGAGAGACTTTACAGTTCAAAGGCTCTCTTTCCGTAAGTTTGATGGCTGCCTATCAATTTCTCCTCAGCCAAAATCACCCTACAACATATATGGCGTCCCCGTACATGAAGGATGATCTTTTAAAGCTAAAAAACTTCGGAACAACTGAAGCGCTAATCTCCTTCCTGCAACACACAACACCGAAGTTTCTCATGCTACCCTTCCTTTATCATGAGCACTGGCTACTACTGGCAACAAACCTACCCGAAGGAACAACCACCATCTATAACAGCTCCGACAGCTAGTTCAATCCTCGGTAGAGGAACTATGTAGTGACACCAAAGACGCCCACGGAAGTAGTGGCGAAGGAATGTGCAGACAAATTAATCGCTTTTTTAAGTCAGCACACAAGGGCTTACGACAACGAACATTTTTATCGCTCGTCCTTCAACCACAAATGTCCCCAACAATTTCGGCAATCAAATGACTGCGGCTTCCACGTCCTCTACTGGATGTACACCATCATGGTCCTTCAAAGACCAGTAGAGGATATGACCAACGTGGATTACCACGCCTTATGCGGAGAATTTGCAGCTAATCTACTCAGAACACCAGGGGCAACCTCGGGATTAACATAGCCTGCCGCCCTTGTCCCCGTACTCCTCAGCCTATCACTTTGACACTCTGAGGACAGAGTGACTGATAAGTTAGGGGGGGTACATTAGAAAAGGGCGAGGTATCATTTCTATATCTCTCTTTTTCCATCTTTTCCTTCATTTTTGTACAAATTTTCTTAGTTTCCTCTACACATTTAGCTTCCATTTTAAATAATTCATCTGACAATAAATCTTTGGAATAAAGTCACCCTCAGTTAACTTTAGAATCATGTTAGTCCTCAAAAGTAAATAGCACTTAGACATATAATGGCATCTTATTAATGTCTCCCCACCAGTGATTTTCATGCTTTTGTTTCACTTCTACATCTGACTCTCCACAGGTCAATATCAAGGCAATAATCCAAGCTCTCAAGGATGAGAGGGGCATCAGGCGACTTCCAAATCGAGAAGCCTCGCAAGTGGACCACTAGTAGAAACCAAATAAGTGCATGTCGAACAACTCTAAGAACAGTTTTCTTCTCTCCAAATAAAAGAGGCTTGGCCGCCCAAATCAAAATCCCCAAAATATCCAAATCCCAAGCCTGTGAGTTTATAAATAAAAGCCAGAGTGTTGAATAAAACCATGAGAGTTGTGCCATAAATAAGGATTTATATGAAGAACCAACAAAGGTCTCGCCCAGCCGGTACATCCAGTTGCCCTCACAAAGGCAGATGTGTCGTGCCCGGTAGTGAAACCCTAAGGTATCTAAATATATGAAAGGTTGATAAAGGACTCGCCCGGCTGGTACATTCAGCTGCCCTCAAGAAGGCAGATGTATCGTGCCCGGTAGTGAGATCCTAAAAGCATAGACAACCCCTCCCCCACTTGAAGGGGGAGTTACACACTAAGCCTTTAGCCAAACCTCATACCCACTCTAGTTTCCGGTAGGATCTTCAGAGGAGTATAAAACTGATTAGAGTCAAAGACATGCACCGAATAAAGAAAAAGTGGTCCCAATGCGGGCTAAGATATGGAAGAAACATGAGATCCAAACAACTCTCAATACCTGAAAGAGTTAAGGCAAAAAGCTCTGATACAACCTTAGGAGATATCAAGTTTAGAATTGAAGCAAGAGTATAGAAATCTTAACTGAATAAATTCACCTCGTCATTACATGCCTCAGCTCTATCTAACTTGAGGACAAGCTAGACTCTAAGTTAGGAGGGGTGATAACCTCCAATTTTGTGATGTTATCTTAGTAATATTCTTCAGTTTTCCACACTCTTTCTTAGATAAAGTAGACAAAATCCCTAACTATTCTCTTTTATTGCAAACACACTGCTAGATTAACTTTTCTCCTTTTTACTTATAGAAAAAGACACAAAAAAATCATAAAAGACTCAACCGGTCTCAAGACCGCATGGAGCCAACCGGTCTCAAGACCGCATGGAGTCAAACGGTCCCAAGACCGCATGAAACCAAATGGTCTCAAGACCGCATGGAGTCAAACGATCTCAAGACCGCATGGAGTCATACGATCTCAAGACCACATGAAGCCAACCGGTCTCAAGACCGCATGGAGTCATACAATCTCAAGACCGCATGAAGCCAACCGGTCTCAAGACCGCATGGAGTCATACGATCTCAAGACCGCATGAAGCCAACCGGTCTCAAGACTGCATGGAGTCAAACGGTATCAAGATCGAATGAACTCAAACGGTCTCAAGACCGAATGAAGTTAAACGGTCTCAAGACCGCAAGAGTCCAAATGGTCTCGGAGTCCAAACGGTCTCAGGGTCCAAACGGTTTCAGGGTCCAAACAATTTCAGAGTCCAAACGGTTTCTAAGACTGTTTGGACCCAAAGTTTACCAAACCGTTTGGACTTCACTTAAGGCCTATAAATAAGACCCCAAGGGTCCTCCAAAAGGTATCGAGCTTTCAGATGTCCAGAGGCTGCCTCTATCACTCCAGAGCAAATCCAACTTCCATCCTCTGCCCAGGGGCTGCCGGTCTGAGATCCACACTCCATCTTGAAGCTGCTTTCTCTCTCTCCGCCAAAGAAGGTGGGAAGAGGGGACCTCGTCATCAAGCAACCTGTGAAGCTAGAAGATTGTCTCTCTCTCTCCAAGGGGTTGACTTTCCTCTCTCCTTTGTGGGGATGACGCTCTCTCTCTCTTCTTGCCTCCTTCTTTGTCCTAGCGATGAGCGAGTAGTCTCTCTCACTAGGGTGCGGGGAGTAGCCCCGCTACCCATGTTTTCATCTCATGTAATGTAATCCATAGTTTGCAATATAGAGATATTATCTTTTCAGTTCAACATCAAACGTTTAATGAATGCTTGTTGCTTGATCACCAACTTGTGTTATATTTTATCTTTTAGTATGAATTGTCTACGTTTGTACTACTAGATTCGAAACTCATTTGAATGTTGGTTCTTGGTGCATGTATCCACCATGCATCTGTTTCGGTATCTAGGAGTGTCTTGCAAGAAGTGGAGTAAGCTCATTCCCATCGTTGTACTTTCATGCTATGAAATGGAATCAGTTGACGTATGAAAGTACAACCTTAATGAATCGAGGAACACACTTTGTGAAGGGAATGATGCAAAGTAGTTGACCATTCGTTCAGGGATGGCTGACTTTGCAACATTCCCGCACTTCTCGTAGTTAGTTCTCCGTAAGGAAACTAAGTCTACAAAGATACTAACCGACTAAACTCTTATTGCAGGTTGTGTTTTATTTTGCATGTCTTGATCCATGTGTAGTGGCAGTGAAAACCGATCACACCCTAGTGACTCCTTATCATTGTTTAACTTCCTTAAAATTACTTGTTTGCTTTACTTTACATATTCTTAGTTTAAAACAACCAAACCAAACTTTTGATCTAAGTACCTACTATTAAGAGATTAAGTGAAGTTCTAACGTTTTTCATCCTGTTGTTCACAACAAGACCATTGTCCTGTGGATTCGACCCTTAACTATACTATGATAAGACTTCCACGTATCTCAGCATACGTGGGTGGAGTTCTCAATCTAGTATAAGCAAGGATAAACTTAAAGACTCACCATCTTTAGGATTTTTAGTTGGTGCACGCAATTCCACGTAAGTTGAAGCTCCATCATCGAGCCACGAACATTGGTTATGAGAAAGGTCATTAATGACCTCTAAAGGTAGAACGGGTGTTACGGGACCCATCACCCTTGGATGTCTTAGGAACCTTGGATGATGAAGATGAGGTACCAATAGGACGTTTAGCTGCTGAATCAACAGCCTCACCCGAGCCATTGACATTAGCCCCCACCATTGAACCAACAGAACTATTGCCAGCAACGCCCGAGCCATCGCCCATAGCGCTGACTGCCACGCGACGCAGCGTTGCTCCATCAACCAGAGGAGTAGCATCAGTAATATCTTGTGACACTTCATTGGAAATGACCAAAGATGCAACATCAGTAGCGACTGGAGATGCAACATCAGTAGCATTGGAGGAAGTAGTGAAACTGTCCACCTGAGAAGCAGTGTCGTGATGTTGCGTCGTGACTCCATCACGCTGTGTTGTGACTCCATCAGTAGCATCGTGACACTACACCGTGACTCCATCACCACCATTTGCCCCAGTGTCGCCACCTGAAGAGGAAGCTCCGCCACCATCCACCCTTGTCTCAGCACCTCCACTAGAGGAAGTGGTCGCATCCCTCATGTCTGTGATGCCATGAACATGCTCCCCATCACTGGTAGCACCATCAACATCACCAGTGACGTCCTCAATAGTAACACCATCATCACCAACACCTTCGTTCATATTTGATTCAGCCACTGTTTTGCCCTTTCTACCCACGACCATCCAGGTTTGCTTTGATCTTGGAGCAGGGACCTCCACATCGACAATCGGATTGATTGGGAAATCAGAGCCATCATGGCCAAAGACCTTGCACTCAACGCATCTATTCAGGATGTATTCATACTGGATATTCACCGGAATAGGGTCACGCCTAGGCATATTGACCCATACCTCTAGAGGTGGTTCTTCATCAGCTTCAATTTCCACCAAGGCCCACGCCTCTCCCAGTGATTCTTAACCTATCGACTTGTAGTCAATTCTGAGAAGTTTCTCGACGCCACTTGCTACAATGTCAACTGCCCTAGGAGACCAGTTGCGACCCATGCTAGGGATACTAATCCAGACCGGTATGGTGATGAAGAAATCTTTCTTCAAGTCATCCCCCATCTTGTAATCTTTGACAACCACCAAGCGATTATCAAACCAATGTGGACCACTGTTGATGACGTTCTTCTTGTCCTCAGCAGAGTTGAAGCGGAGCAGAAAGAACTTGTCCGGCTTAGAAAACAAGTCGAATCCACCATTAGGTTTCCACACCCGATGTATCCAAGTAAGAAGATGGAAGTAGTAAGGCAGTTTTCCCATCACATACAAGATCGTTGTGTGTTCCCAGTACTTCTCCATAGCTTCATAGGTAGGTTCATCTATGGTAACAAAATGTTTACCATCTATCTTCTCAGGAGGACTAAACATGTGCTTCTCGGCTCCCATGTCTCCACCATCCAGGACCTGGTTCTAGGCCCTCCTAGGGATGGGGCATTCGGCAAGAGATGCACCCTCGCCAGACGGATCCTCCGTAGCCATGGTGCTGGAGAGAGGGGAGGATCGCCCCCCTCCAGGGGGATGGGAGGTGGATGCCACGGGATCGCCTGTTCGTCACAGTAGGCAGTGTTGCTTCAAATGTATATTTGATCTCCTCTTTAGCCATCTTGGCTAGGAATTCATGAAGGAGCTTGTGGTAGGTTCTTTCAATTTCATGATTGAAGTCTAATCGATGATTAACACTAGAAGAGTGGCGCATGCACTAGAGATGAATTCGAAGGAAGGAAGACCACCACGATTAATATCACTAATTTGGAGTTGAGCTCAGGATGATATGCAATGTTGTCAATTATAAAAGAAAAAAATCCTAACTAATCCAAATTGGTTAAACTGGTTAGAAAATTCCTTTTATCATAGCAACGACATAAATATTTGATGTTTATGTTATATTATAGGCAAATTCACTTAGTGAGAAGTCCTTACATTTTTACCTAAACTCATACAACAATAACCATCCATAGAAAGACAAATATTATCATAGTATTGTTCAAAATCAAACCCAAAGAACAATATTTTTAAGAATAAGTTAGATCAAACTACTCAAACAAGAACTAGTATTTGATACAAAGGTGTTTGATTCTTAATCATTCTTAAATTGCAAATAATAACATATTAGATTAATTTCTAGATTTATCAGTGGATAGGGATAGTAGGGTGGAATAGGTTTCACCTTTGCTACCTATCATTCACTCTTTCATTCCATCTTTTAAGCATGGTAATACATATGTTGAGACCAGGAAAATCCCCCTATCAAAGTTAGGACCAATACCATACAAATATAATTCTAAGCTTGTTGTTGCATTACCTAGATATCATACACCTATCTACTCAAAAAATGCCTATCCAAAATCTTTATCAAGGATTTAATAGGAAACTATGATATCCTAGATCCTAGGCTCAAAATTATCTACACCTAAGATGTAATAAATAAGTAAATTTGATGATCATTCAAGAATACAAACATGAAAATGATTGATTTAAACATACATATTAGTCCATACTCCATACAAAAATAGACGTAATAAAGAGAACAAAATGGGGTAGTAATGCTAGTCCCTGCACTCTATCAAGAGGACTACTTGCTTATCACAATAGTAACAAGATCAACAATGGAAGAAGAGAAGAAAGCCATCATCACAATAGATAAAGAATGAGTATACATGGTGTTTGGATGCCTATATTCAATGTCAAGAGAGATGACAATCAAAATAGTAGCAAGGTTTCTCCTTAACATTTGTCGCGGAGAGACTTGGCGGTGTCTTACTAAGGTTGGATCTGATCAATGTGAAGGTGGATGTCATTAACTAATAGAAATAGGTGATGTGCAACAAGCCTCTCTTGAGATATGAACCTTACATCCTTGGTGAGGTGAAGGTGAAGTGTTATTGGTTGACGTTCATCAGCCGTGGGAAACAACTGATGGATTTGGAGGTGGAAGCTCAAAGTTTGTTTTGGCATCCTAGAGAGGACAAATGGCAGATCCGTTGCTTGAAGTTGGTTGTCTTATTTTATAGGTAGAGACTAGGGTTTAGAACCCTCCCATCCACCTTGGAGTTTAAGCTTTGGCACCATGGAGGTGAAGAGGTGGATACCCAAGGTAGACAAAGGGTTTGCATACCACAATAATTCTGCAATAGGTGAATGGTTAGGATGACCATCGATAGGTGAAGGGACTGGTGATGCAGCCCTATTTTAGGCTTCATATTGTGTCTTTTGTATCACAATCACATCTAAACATAGTAGAATGCAAGTTAAATCCCCCAATATGCATATTATTGTCAAATGCACTTGTGGATGTTATTTGCATACTTTTCTGGTACTTGGACCATGCTTTGGATGGCTAAGAGAGAAGGAAGGAATTCTAGGGTTCCTCTACCCATGGAGGGGTCCAAAGAAGACCCCAAATCTCCTTCAACCTACCCCTAATGGACAAGGGTCTACATCAAGCAAATAAGTCTGTTGATCATGAAGTTTCAAAGTGAATTTCTCACTGAAGACCCCAGTATGGTCGTGGTGCCAAGGAACGGTTGTGTTGGACAATGCCAAAGTTACATAGTCAACATCAAAATTGTAAGCTACAACAATTTGACCAAAACGTTCGTGCTAAGAAGACTCCAAAATGACCATGCTACCCAGAACAATCGTGTTGCCAAAGATGAGAACGGGCATGTTGGCTAGAACGACCTCCATTTCACATCCTCCACCACGGTTGTGCTACCCAGCACAATCATTCTACCTAGCCCTCACCACAGTCGTGCTACCCATCACGGCCGTGCTACTGGCCTTCATTTCACCAAAATATCTCTAACATTTTCCAATTCTTAGAATGGTCGTTCCCAACCACCACGACCATTCCTACCCTCACCCACCACGGCCATGCTACCACCTAAACCCTAGCATTTCTGCATTATTTTTCCAACTATACCCCTACTTACCCTAGTGCTTCCACCACCACCTATACATACATGGGTGGCAGCCACACCACTAGGTTTGCTGACGTTACTCCCCCCTACCTACTCCATAGCATTCATTACCTCCTTCCTTGCATTCAAGCCATCCACCCACCATTTTCACCTCATTTCCACCATAAAAACCTAGTTTTCCAGGTTTTCTACCATAATCCCCTTCATTTCCATGCCCTTCATCAACCTAGGAGGAGGGAGGTCGTTCTATAGTATCTAGGAGGTGAAGAAGAAGCTACTTCAAGCTCCATGGATTCCTACCCCCTTCTTCTCATTTCTTTTCTCTTTTGTTTGAGCATGTCTAGCTAAGCCCCTAGTGGTGGGCTGTTTGGGGTTAAAATGTGACTTTGATACCATGTGAACATAATTTCATTCTATGATGATTGCCTCTTGCTTCTATCTCATTTCCCATTATCTTGCATTTGGTTTGTGCTTTTGAACAGAAATTGCTTGTTTTGTGATGCTTGATGACACTTAACTTTTAGGGGAAAATGGAATGTATGTGGCAATCTTAGGAATGGCTCCTAGGTCCAATTAGTGGATCCCTAGTTCGCCCCCTTTATTCCTATATACATATCCCTTCTTCTACCAGTATATGTGAGATCTAAGTAGCTAGTGAAAGTGTGATTAGTGCAATTGGCTAGAGTTTCCTAAAGGCTAGATGGCAAGTTCCATCAGATGAAACACCCTCATCTCTACTCCCATTCCTACCCTTGGCTCTCAATTTCCCTAATACCACTTACTCTAGAAACCTATAATTTCCAAGTCCTATTAGAATTACACCTAGTCCTAGTTCTCCAACTAGTAGTATAGGGTATATTCTAATAGCACTTGCCTTGTTGTTTGATTTGGTAATCTAGATTGAAATGAGAGATTTGCATGCTATGTTAACCTTCCCCCAACTAATATCAAGTTGCATTCCCAAACGGCCCACCTATCCATCATATTGCTTAAAATCCACTCTTGCCTTCTTAGCTTGTTAATGCTAGTTTAGTTAATTGCCTTTGTTAATTCTTAACTAATTGCTTAGGTCTTTCTAGATAGTTCTTTCTCGAGTAGCCAGAGCTCCTTTGAGTTTGCTTGTGTTAATTTATCTAGCTAGTGATAACTCAGGCTCTTGCTTGTCTTATTTCTTAGTTTGCATATTAGTTGACAACTTGGCTTGCTAGTGTAGTGTAACTCCTTGGTCTAGCCTAATTGCTTGCCTTCCTTAGTTCCTTAGTCTTAACTTACTTAGAGTAATCTAGAGTTTTTGTGAACTTAGTTTCTTTCTTACTCTTTCTTTCTTGCAATCATATCATAATCAAACCAAACCCAAATTTAAACCTTCAAACCCTAGACTCTGCTTTAGGAGCATAGCTAACACAAACCTAGATCTAGTGCCCCCTCTATCCCTGAGGATCGACCCTAATCTTACCACTAGCCTATACTACAACAAGACCCCGTGCGCTTGTGGGTACGTGTGGTTAGTTGAGCTTGTGGGTTGGACTAGGTCCATATATAAATTTTGAGATATTCGTGTGTTTTACCTTAGGGTTGCATCTAGCCACTATTAGTTGGTTAGTGTATAGCCTTAGGAAGCTCATACCAAGTTTGTTGGGGCTGTTGCCAGGGATAGAGGCGCTCGGCCTAGCTAGTTAGTGTAGCTTAGCCTTTCATAGTGCCCTCACCATTGTTATTCTTTATTATTTATTTACTATTGCATATCATCATTCTAACTTGGCTTTTGTTGTTTGTTTGTGTATTGTACAGGTGATAGTTGTGCATGCGTAATACACATTTGACTTGTACTGACTTGGTGTTATACGACCTTGAGATAAGTAGAAGGAGATGCCAAAGCCACCGCAAACAACATCGAGAAACTGAGATGGGTGACCATGAAGCTAAAATACCTCATGGAGATGCTCAACCACAACCCAACTGCGCTCTCCATGAATACTTCACCCCAGGGAACTACACCCCCCCACTGCCACCCTTGTTGACTAAATGTCAGGTCAACAGTTCTCCATTCCACCTGTACTTATTGGACTCCTTCCTACTTACTATGGTATGGAGAATGAGAACCCATACCACCATATTGATGCCTTCCTTAAAACTTGTTCCACTTACCGCACACCTGCCGCCATCGATGACTCCATATGGAGAACCCTTTTCCCATTCTGTCTAAAAGCCAAGGAATGGTACATCTCCAAACCAAAATTGGTGACATGGAATGTAGTAAAGAATGAGTTTCTCAAGAAGTTCTTTCTGATTGCCAAGCTGACCCAGATGCAAATATGTATCACCACATTCTCACAAAAAGAAAATGAACCCTTCCACGAGGCATGGGAAAGGTTCTAAAAGCTCCTGCATGACTGCCCCCATCATGAGGTACCTTTGTGGCAGCTTGTTCAAGCTTTCTACACCAGGCTAGTGGAGTTGAGCCAAAACACTGTTGATTCATCATGTGGAGGCACCTTCATGGAAAAGCCACCTGAGGAGTCGTGGCCCTTGTTCGAGCACCTTGTTGAGAATTCTCACCATCAAGTTTATACTAAATGGGAACATTGTAACCATAACTACATCCGTCCACATCCTCCTATACTTCTAGCCCAGGCTGCAGCCAATCCCGACATGATGAAAATTATGGCGGATATGATGAATATGATGAAGAACCATGCTGGTGGTTCTTCTAGTCAATCCAGTATTGCAGTTGAAGCTAAGGACGAAGAAGTGCATGCTTTGCATGCCTTTGGCAACTGAAACAACCAAGGCCCGATGTCCAACTCCTATACTCCCGAGTGGAGGAATCATCCAAACTTCTCATGAAAGTAAAAAAATGAAGAGGGGCAAGGACAACCAAGGAAACACCAAGGGTCCAAGTACAACTCCAAGTTTGAGGAGGAAGTTCTAGAAGGCGAAGGAACCTTATTGAAGTGAAGAAAGAGGTGTCATCTCAAGGACAAAACATTAGCCGCCTTGAATAAAGGCTTGATCAAATCTCCCTTTCACTTGCCCGTCGTGAATTGGGGAGGCTCCCGTCTCAACCCATGACCAAACCAAACAATGATGGTGGTTATGTGAGCACTACTCAAGGTGCTTATGTCCCACCACAAGGCGAAGTACCCCCACTTCACTAATACCAAGGACCACCACACCCATATGCTCCTCCACCTCAACAACCCCCTTACAACTATCAATATCCTACACATCACTCATACCAACAACCCCCTTTACACTATCACCCCCATCCACCACAACAACCCCAACCCCAACTACAATTTATCCTCCAAAACCCAAATCCACCACACTCAAGGCCACCACCACCTCAACAACTACAACCAAATCTACATGCTTCCTCTTCCACTACCCTGAGCATGTGAAGGCAATGATAGTTTTGAGGAGTGGTAGGACCTTGGAGCAACCCCATGGTACTTCTGTTGATAGCACATCCAGTGATTACAGGGTTGATACTGTGATCAGGGGTGTTGATACTAAGATTTAGGCTGATGATACCATGATACCTAGAACTGATACAGTGATACTGCTTGATAATATTGTTGACTTGATTCAGTTGGGAGCACAACTCCCTCCATTCCCCTATGCACTTGAAGAGCTGTCCACCAAAAGAAGGAAGAAGAAACATACCAAGGACATCATGGAGACCTTTAACCAGATCAAGATCAACATTCCTTTGCTTGATGCGATCAAGAAAATTCTATCTTACGCTAAGTTCTTGAAAGACTTGTGCACGTTCAAGAGGAAGAGCACTGAAAGGACACCAAGGAAGGTCTAGCTCACTGAGCAAGTGAGCTCAATTATGCAGCACACCGTGCCAAGGAAGAGAAAAGATCCTGGTACCCCCATCATCTCATGCAACATTGGAGCACATCACATAGACTAAGATCTTCTTGACTTGAGTTCTAGTGTAAATCTGATGCCTTATGATGTGTTTGCTAAACTACAAATGGGACAACTAGGTCCCGCTCACTGTACCTTACAGTTTCCAGATAGATCTGTGAAAATGCCTAGAGGGCGTGTTGATGATGTGTTGGTCAGACTTGATGATGAGACCTCCACATTCTTTCCTGCTTATTTTATCATCTTGGACATGGAAAAAGACTCGAGGAAAGTGCCTATTATCTTGGGGAGACCCTTCTTGACCACAGCTGACGCAATGATTCATGTTAGGGCTGGCACCATGTATATGACTTTCATGCACATGAAGATCCGGTTGAACATCTTCAAGTCTTCTGCTAAAGCCTAGGTGATAGGTGCTACAAAAGAGGATTGTTATCTCATTGAGTCTTGATGAGATAGTAGAAGAGTGTCTACCTGCCTAGATTCAGACCGCCACATAAGGTAGAGGTCTAGAGCCCATTGTGGAGTTAATTGATGATGATGACGATGATGAGGATGAGGAAGAAGAGATGGCCTTAGTGTCTACAAGAAGACCTCCCGTCCATTTTCAAACCATTGAAGAATTCCCTCAAAGAGCCTCCCATTATTGAGCTCAAGTCTCTTCCTGAAGGATTGAAATATGCATTATTAGGCTCCAATGACACTCTCTCGATGATCATTTATTCTATTCTTTCTTCAGAGTAAGAAGATGCATTGATGGTAGTTTTGAAGAAGAACTTTCAGGCCATTGGATGGTCCATTGCTGATTTGAGGGGTATTGACCCTTCTATTTGTTTCCATAGAATCTCCCTTTAGGATGATACTACACCAACCCATCAAATGCAAATACGATAGAATCCCAACTTGAAAGAGGTTGTAGCAAAAGAGGTCATTAATCTACTTGATGTCGGAATCATATATCCCATTTATGACAGCCCATGAGTGAGTCCCATCCAAGTTGTACCCAAAAAGGGTGGGATCATAGTCGTTGAGAATGAAGATGGGGAATTGATGCCCGTGAGAGAGCAATTAAAGTATAGGATGTGCATGGATTACAGAATATTGAATGAAAAGACCAATAAAGATCATTATCCTCTCCCATTCCTTGATCAGATTCTGGAGAGATTAGCTGGACAGAGTTTCTATTGTTTTCTTGATGGGTACTCTGGTCACTTCCAAATTGTTGTTCATACAACTGATCAAGAGAAGATGATGTTCACTTGTCCAAGTGGCACTTTTTCTTGTAGGAGGATGCCTTTTTGATTGTGCAATGCACCTTTGACATTCCAAAGACGTGCGACGTCCATCTTTACTGATATGCTTGATTTGTCACTTAAAGTCTTCATGGATGACTTTTATGTGTCTGGTAAGACATTTGATGAGTGTTTGCTTCCCCTAGAAGTTATTCTTAAAAGGTGTGTCAAGGTCTATTTAGGTCTATCTTGGGAAAAAGTTCACTTCATGGTGCCTAAAGGCATTGTTTTGGGTCACCGAGTCTCTAAAGCTGAAATAGAAGTTGATAAGGCCAAAGTGGGCATGATCTCCACTCTCACCATTCCTTCCACCGTAAGAGATGTTCGTTCTTTCTTAGGGCATGCAAGTTTCTATTGCCGCTTTATTAAAGACTTTAGTAAAATCTCGAGGCCACTTTATCATTTACTTGAAAAGGATGTGGAATTCCATTTTGACGACAACTGTGTTGAAGCCTTCAACCACTTGAAGCACAAGCTCGTCTCTGCTCCTATCATGCAGCCCCCAGACTTCTCCTTGCCATTTGAGATCATGATTGATGCATCGAATATAGCAGTGGGGGGATATGTTGGGCCAAAGGATTGGCCAGATTCCACATGTCATTTACTAAGCAAGAAAGACTCTTGATGAAGCTCAAAGGAACTACACTACCACAGGAAAAAATAAGTTACTTGTTGTGATTTTTGTTCTTGACAAGTCTCACTCTTATCTCTTACAAAACAAGGTGGTGGGTTATGCGGATCACGTAGCTTTGGAGTACCTTATGACAAAGAAAGATTCTGAGCCAAGATTGATTCAATGGATTCTATTGCTCTAAGAGTTTGATCTAGAGATTGTTGATTAAAAGGGAGTAGAAAATTATGCAGCCAACCATCTCTCCCACATTGAAGCACAGTATGATGATAGGAACCACATCAAAGAAACAACGTCGCATGAGCACCTCTTCTTACTTTCATCCACCCAAAGACCGTGGTATAAGCACATACCTAACATCATAGCTAGTAGAAGTATACCAAGTACTTAGGTAAGAGAGGAGAGCAAAAGACAATTTGCTATGGTGAAGAATTATGCTTGGGATGACCTACATCTTTTCAAATATTACCCCGACCAACTCATTAGAAGATGTGTTCCAGAAAGTGAGCAACAAGAGATCCTAGCCATGTGCCACTTCGGTGCATGTGGGGACATTTTGGTGGAAAAGGTACATCCTCCAAGATTCTTCAAAATGGATTTTATTGGCCAACTTTGTTCAAGAATTCTCATGAGTTTGCAAATGTTATTTGAGGTGCTAAAAGGTGGGCACTATCTCAAAGAGGGACATGATGCCTCAATCACCCATTCTTGTGGTTGAGGTGAATGATGTGTGGGGAATTGATTTCATGGGTATGTTTCCTCCCTCCTTTGGATATGTGTATATCTTGGTGGCCGCATATTATGCATCAAAATGGATTGAAGCTATTGCTACTAGAACCAATGATCATAAAGTGGTGTGTGATTTTGTGAAATCAAATATCTTCACTCAGTTTGGGGTGCCAAGAGACATGATTAGTGATGGTAGAATTCACTTCATCCGTCACACTTTTGAAGGTTTTCTAAAAAGACATGCAGCGAATCATTATGTGGCTATTCCTTACCACCCTTAAATGAGTGGTCAAGTCGAGTTAGCTAATCGAGAGAAAAAGCTCATTCTTAAGAAGACAGTGAGGCTGGACTGTAACGATTGGTTTTTACATCTCAATGAGACTTTGTGGGCATATAGGACTGCATATAAAGCCCCAATTGGCACCACACCATTTAGGCTTATTTATGGAAAAAGTTGTCACCTACTTGTGCAAATGCAAGATAAGGCTTTTTGGACTTTTAAAGCCATGGATATGGATGGTGACATAGCTGGGTTGAAAAGAAAGTTGCAGCTGCATGAACTTGAGGAGATCAGGCATGAGGCCTATGAGTTGTGCAAAAGCTACCAGGAAAGAACAAATTTTCTTCATGACAAGATGATCAAGAAGAAGGATTTTGAGCCCAGGCAATGGGTATGGTTGTATAACTCTAGGATGAAGTTCTTTCCTAGAAAATTTTGATCTAGATGGGAAGGACCTTATCTCATCAAGAATGTATACCCATTTAGAGATATTGTGATATGTGAGAAGGATGGAGCAAGAGAGTTTACTGTAAATGGACAAAGATTGAAAGCAGTAGTTGAAGTAGGTCCTGATAGAGCCAATCAAAGTTTTGACATTGTGATGTTAGTAGAGGAACACCAGCTCAACAAAGAGATGTGCTTGAATGCACATGAGAGGGATATTTACTATAAAGATTATTTGAAAATGTCACGAGGATGGTCGAGTTCAAGAATCAATAAGCCCGACTGAAGGCATAAAATTTCGTGCTAGTGAGAGGAAACCCACCTAGGTTTGGGAACTTTTTCACCCAAACTTCACTTTTTAATACTTTTACTTTGTTTTTACATGATTCCAAGAACACACATGCACACTTGTGCTTCATAATTTTGTTTTAGTTTTGATGATATGATAGGTGAGACAGGTGAAAGTTGAGAAATGAGGCACATTTTAGTAAAAAATGATGGATACAACATCAAGTGGATCGATTAGATGGATTGGATTATGAATGATGGAATTATTAGATGATTTTAGAAGTTTTTTAAATTTGGAGGACCCAACACAGTCGTGCTGGCATGGAATGACTGTGCTGGCAAGTCGTGTTTCAATAGGAAAAACTAAAGCTTTGGGCATGGGCAGCACAACCGTGCTAGCCAACACAACTGTGTTGGCATCTCGCCAGAACGACCGTGCTAGCCCGAGACCAGTACTTAAGTTACTCGCTTTTGCCTAAGCTAGCATTACCCAAACATCATTTCTTTGACCCAAAACGGTCGTTCTGCACAAGGAGGCAGCTAGGGTGTTACGACCCACCTTTCGGTAACCCCCAATTAAGGGAGACCGAGAGGTCGAAGCCGCACACATAATTTTTGGATCAAAGGTTCGGCAATTAACCAAGAACAATTATTAAATTTTAACAGACTAAACTGGAAAGTTGTAAGAAAAAAAACGTTTGCATACCTTTTGAAAACTTGTATCTCTAAACTTCCATCCACATATGATTCTACTCTAACTAATCCTCCTTGTATTTTAATTCATGTATTTCACAATATGACGATTTACTATTTGTCCTTTTGGCTTTGTATCTAAAACGTCGACAAACAAAATGTCGGTCAGCATAAAGATGGTATGTGGGGGAACCAATAATCGTGCAATTATTCATAACAATGTATTGCAGCCAATTACCATTTAACAAACAATTTTACATTTTAAATATAACTGCGTGATCCATGCATTCTCTATCCTCTACGATGTCCCTATAGTGGACCTGGATACTACTTTCCTTATAGTAGCTCCCCTTTAAACCCCTCATGGTCCCACATGTAGGTGAACCAGTTTCTAGGGTTGAGTCACATGGCACTACCTGTAAGTAGCCCACTCCTTAACTCATGGCATGATAAAGGGTCTCATGGAACTACACTTGGTAGCCCAATTGCTAACCCACGATAACCTAGACCTTACTCTAGGTTACCCCTTTTTAGCCTTTACAAGCCACAGAGGTGGATTCAGATCTAATCCAGTTATATATATATATATATATATATATATATATATATATATATATATATATATATATATATATATATATATATATATATTCATGGTGATAATCATAGTCACTTTATAGTTACATGAAATAAAAGGCATCCAATAGTTATTTTCAATAAACACGTTCGGAAATCTCCGTGAAACTAAAGTGATTATTCATAAGCGTAACCACATACCTATTCAGTAGATTTCTCAAGCTAATATCAATTCCAACTAAGAAAGCAATCCAAGCAAGTAGTTCAACCACACAATCAAGAATCCTAAAAAACACATGTACTCTATTAACTACACACTTTATCAAGATTCTTTCTATTCAACTTGAAATCGCTTCCTATGGTTTCCGTATCCATTTTAGGGTTTCGTTTTGCAATTAGGGTTTCCCTTCATTTACTATTTTAAACCCTAATTCTATTCAATAACTTACAAACCCTAATTTTGGATTAAAGGCACACTTAAACATTAATTATGTAGCGACCGATAAACAAATAGTTACTGATTAAGCAAAATTAAATATTAGCAGCGGATTACTGAAAATCACTAAAAATTAAAACCATTTTCAAAGAGATACAAACATAGGAAAACTCTTTCATCAAGAACCAATGTATAACATTTACATCCTGGTTCATAAGTACATAAACTTGTGACATCTCTTCTCGAGGATTACAAACATCAACTGCCCTATTAACATTATATACAGACAACATAAGAACCTCGAGGCACCAAGCCAAAATCTCATATCGATTCATTAAAAACATTAACTACTAACTCTGAGGACCTGAGAGTACAGAGACAACACATAGGACTACTATCTATATGTCTTGACAGCAGTATCTCCACCTGAGATCTCACTGTTGTCCCTACTGTTGTTGTTCTTCCTCTATTGTAGGGATTTCTATTCTTTGTCTGCGTCCACCTAAAAATGTTGGATCCCACGGGGGTAAGACAATTGTAAATTGCCCCAGCGAGAGATATAACTCTCCGTTAAAACATTATTATTGTAGTTTATTAGAATAAAACTGAGCAGGAGTTCTTATATATTAACAGTAGTATTAATCATTGTATGAACAGAGTGAAGTAATCTCCTTTCCTAAGGAGAACATTGCATCTACCCATGGTAGAATCATAATTAATCCATCTACTTGCAATGAACATAAAGAGATATAAATAACATCTATCAACTAGAGATGCATAAAAGAAATGTAACATCAACCAGTAAATTTCCGTATTCGATCCTTAAGCAAACATGATATACGGCTGATTACATTTTACAATCACACTTATGCCCTGAGGAGATGAGGTATACCGCTCATACTCTAACCGACCATTGCGAAGTCAAAATCGGTACCATTCAAGGTCAATGGAAGAGCTGGCTTCTAAGACCTCCCACATCTCAGTCAGTGCGAGACCACATGCGGGACATCTTGTGTCTCTACTAGATAGCTTTCCAGGGTATACTGGAAACTTTGCTATAGAGTTACAGTGGATGTTGTACTCTCTTCGCAATTGAGAGATTTCATGTTTACCTCCATTGATCTGACATTAATATTATTGGGAGATGTGTACGGCATCTATCCCAATCATTGGGAGATTCGTGATACATCCATCCCGGTACAAATAATGAAGGATTGAGAGGTTTAATGTTTATCTTCCATCAATTCCCTCATTAGGACGTAAGGATATGTTCGCCCATCAACCCCCACATATTCAAAAATATGCATTCCGGGTTTTGCCGTGGAGCAACCCCTTTGACCATTAGTAAATACTGACACTGATGGATCTATGGTCAGAACTCTACATGATATGATTTCACTTGATTAATTAAGTACATTAGCATATTCTTTTAGCATCAATCAAGTTCTCAAATAGGAATTATTATGACAATTGCTACAAAGAAACATGTACTATTATCATCAATTACTTCTCAGTCTTTAAAAGACATTGGGATCTCAGTCCCTCAATTCATTACTTGAAAGTTCACATCTCTCAACAACATCATTATTATGCTTATCAAATCTAGGTATTCATACCCTCAGTTCATCACTAATCATTGTTACCAACTATTAGGTAACTATTACCTCTAGGCCCTCAGACCGAGGTATACATGATACTTATTACACAAGCATCTCACATGGCTCACAAGACCATAAAGTGTCTTGTCACCTTTCACTAGGCAACAACTTGTTACAAGGCCAATCAACATCTATATCAAATAATCACCATAGCTCATATTTTGCTATGCTTATCATATCATGATACATGTATGGTTGATACACATGATAACAGCCATAAAAAGCACTTATCACATCATGTGATACAATAGTAACACCACCATTCCTTTATCAGGATTAGGGTTTACTATCAAATAGGATTTTCCATTCCATTACCCAATTTAGGGTTAGGATTTCCCATTTCACATTAATTAGGGTTTCAGGTTTATATTATCTATCCAACCCTAATTTATTGTTCCATTCCTCTAGGAGCATTCAATAATATCATAAGTATTTAATCATGATCATTACTTTCATCATATATGATTAATAATTATCAATTCAAGGTATGAGTTCATCTCTCAACCTTACCATGGTATGTTTATATCATACTTGTTATCTTGTCTTAACCCCTTTCTCATAGTATGTTATTCAACACTTATCAAAGTGCATTGAGTTCATTACACCTTCATTGTAACAATTTACATAACACACACTTCTTGTGTTTCTTATCCAAGTATATTGGATTTGAGGTGCATCAAGGTATAAGACCCTGAAATGCTAAATGTGATATCTATCATGTCTTGATGTATCACTTTTCTCCTCATTTCCATCTTACTTAAGTTAATCAACTGACCTTGTATTAAGGTATTTCCCTCTTAATACTTTAACCACTAACCTATCACCTTTATCATGTAGTGTATAGGTCACCCATTTGAATTTATACAACTATCTTTAATGATACAGACTTATCTCAAGTTAAGGCATTGCTTGCTATAAGGTTACCTATAATCAATCACTTTAGGTACTTACCTTATCAGTGTAATAATCACTATTCCATTATTAGGATTAGGTCTCCCATACCATCACCATTTATTAGGGTTTAGGGTTTCACACATTATCATACTTCATTAGGGTTAGGATTGTGTATAGCATCACCCTTCATTAGGCTTTCTCATCACATTGACCATAATTAGGGTTTATTATTCATCCTAACAAGGGTTTCTCATGGCATCACCCTCAATTAGGGTTTCTCATGGAATCACCCTCAATCAGGGTTTCTCATATGACTTTACCCGAAATTAGGGTTTCATGAAGTATCTTCTCAAATTAGGGTTTTTCATGATGTTACCCTGAATTGGAATTTCCCATATTATCATCCTATTTTAGAATTACACCATTACCCTAGATTAGGGTTACATCTGATATTTCCCTAAATTAGGGTTAGGGCTCAACAACCTTCTTGATTAGGGTTTCATAACCTCTTTATTAAGGATCATACCCTAATTACATGATTATTCAAATTGAAGGTGATAAGGCTTGACCTTTACATGATTATTATACATGTATGAATTCCTCTCTCTTTCATCCTCTCTAGGATGTCTACTACTCGAACCTTGATTAGATTGAGTCTACTCTTTATTCAAATTCATGCATTTAGGGTTAGCCTACTGTATTGAATTATTGCATCATTATACATCAATGATTAATCCCATTAAGGGTACCAATCATTTAGGTACATTAGGTGTCCAAATGGTTTGATCAATTGAACCTTCAATTACATGAGGTATCCAATTGTATTGACCAAGTTGTACCTCAAATGATTTTGATTACTTAGACCCCAAACGGTCTTGGTCTCTCAGAACTCAAACGGTTTAAAACTGTTTGGGCAAATTGCCCTTGAAACCGTTTAAGCAAGAAGTGCATTGAAACCGAATGGACTTGGGTCTCCAAACGGTTTGAGATCATTTGGATCCAAATGGTCTTGAGACCGTTTGGACCCAAATGGTCTTGAGACCATTTGGTCCAAACCCTCTCAAAACCGAATGGACCAAAAAGGTCTTTCAACACTTAATCAATTCAGGGTTTCCATCAATGAATCGCCTATCAATTGAATCCTCGATTCATTCATCAATTGAACTATTGAATCATTATTCAATTGGACCATCAATTAGGGTTTTAAACCCAATTTAACTAGAATTTATAATCAAGAAACCATCAATTAGGGTTTTGAATTCGAGGAACCATCAATGGTTAACATTGTGGGACTAATTCAATTGAAATCAATGAATCATCATCAAATTATGATATGACCTGACCTCAAACGGTCTTGAGGTCATTTAGATGACCTCTAAATGGTCTAGAGACCGTTTTCCCCATCCATCAATAAAATTTGTGTAATCCAATTAGGGTTTAGATCATTGGATTGATCATCAAATTAGCTATTGATTGCATTTTGATTTGATATCTCTAAATCTTCAATTACTCAACCATACTCAACCCTAGACCTCCAAACGGTCTTGGTTGACCTCCAAACGGTCTTGAGACCGTTTGGGTGACCTCCAAATGGTCTTGAGACCATTTGGGTTAGTCAACCCAAAGTTTTAAATCAACCAATTGAAATTTCAGCACTTAACCCGATTAGGGTTTCTAATTGGAGGATTGTCCATATATTGAATTAATCAATTGGATCCATTAGATCATCATCCAACATGTACTAGGGTCCTGACCTCAAATGGTCAACCCATCCAAACAGTTTGGGATCCAAACCTCCAAACGGTTTGCAAACCGTTTGGTCTCCAAACGGTTTGGTGAAACCGTTTGGACCAAGGTATTAAAACCATTTGCAATAGAAAACTTGTTGGAAAGTGTGCCTAATATGATGTCATCATCATCTACCTTCGTTCATGTAGTTCATATTGCTACTAATTTCATAAAATTATCAACTACAACAAGCAATTGATCAAGAAGAAGAAGGAATCAATATAATTGCAAGATTGATGGTTGAATAATAATGTAAATGGGTTCAAGTTATATAACCCGCCTCCAATTGAGCTTCAAAGCTTCAATCTCACGTAAAAAATGGTTTATGTAACTTCTTTCACTATCCCAAATCTCATACTCAAGCTTTGAGTGAAAAGGAATGGTTAGAATTGAAGATGGGATCGAGATAAGAAGAAATCATGCATTAATTTTCGATTTCCACCATGGAATTAAAGTGAAAGGAAGTCAAGAAGCTTACCAACAGGTTGGGGGTCGTACTCCTGATCCTCCAAAGCTCCCTTGGTCGTTTTTCAAGCAAAGAGAAGAATTGGATTCGAAAAAAGCCTTTGATTTGAGTTGTAAAAGGTGTTTTTATAAGAAAATCAATGAGAGAGAAAATGCCTTATAAAAATCTTTTAATTCTGAAATTGGTGCCACCTCTTCCCCCTAAATTCCTTGCATGCAAAGATATCTTCCTCACCTCCAAAATCTTCTCCATTATCCATGAATTAAAGGAAAATAAATTAAGCACCTTAAATCATATAATACTAATATCCATAAGTTAGTGGATATTTCTTTTTCTTTTCTTAATGTGAGTGGGTTCTCCACTCACGTAGATATTTCCTTTGACTTTTCAAGGAACAATGGCATCCACACTTGTTGATTTTCAACCAACACAATTTTGGTTGAAGGGAAATCCAATTAATATAATTATTTTTGCATTAAATTGAATTAGGGTTCCAATTATGCTTAAATCTTGATTATTTTAAAATCAAGATTCTCTCTCCTTCAAAGTGATACAAATAAGATGCCCTTCTCATTTCCTTTGCTCTAAATGATGCCAAGAAACATTAGGGACTATTTTCAAGTGGTAATTTTCATATTGAACCCTAGGTTTTGGGTAAATTGCATATTATACCAAAACTAGGTTTTAATGCACAAACATTGCTTTATCAGCTCTTTCCTGGTACTCAGGCTTTTCCCAAGCCATGCCTCTGCATCATATTCATTCTCATGATGCTTCAACACATGAGGAACATTTAATCATGTAACATTTGCAAGTTAACCCTTCAACTTGGGTAATTTGCATTTTAGTCCAAAATAAGCAAACATTGCTTCAACATTATTTAAACAGGACCAAAATTGAAACATAAGTTCCTATTGGGCCTTAATTACTTTTCATAAGATAAAATTAAGGATCTAATTAACTTGCTTAAGCAAAAATCCCAGGGTTAAGGCGTAACCCAGGTTAGGGATGTTAGAAATTATAAACCCCTAATAAGAATTTCGTCCCTGAAATCCCAGATAAAGGAAGACAAATATTATTCATTCATCATACTATCTAGTATCCACATAACATTTCATTGTTATGGAGACACCATAAAGCTTTGATCAACATAAAGTTATTCCACACAAGTTTATCATAGAAGGGTTCACACGGGACCCATACTCCACTGTCCTTTTTATTATTAACTGTGGAATTAATTCTGTGTCAGGTAACACTTTTTCTTAATTTACAGTTTCATGTGACATATTCTTGTTTCTGAGGGGTCTCCCATGCTCCTTATTTAATTCAGCATTTCATTTTCATGATCACAATTGTGTTTTGTCACCCTCTTGGAACTATAAGTCTTTTCATACCTCAGTTGTGCCTTCTAATCTACTGATATAATACTAGGATTCCTTGTTACTTGTACCAACTATCTCATTAGTTGTATATTCTCTTATCATAAGGAGAGGTTACTTATCAATTAAGAATTTATTTTAAAGATATCTTTAATTGTTATGTTTATGCAAAGCATAAACCCCTAACATATGACGTTCATACTATTTTACATGATTAATCTGATTTCATGGTTGACCATTCCAGATAGTCAACATAAACCATTTGATATTTTTCAGATACCAGAATCTCTTACCTTGGTATCTATCACATGAGCATTTTTATCTTATGCACAATGAGTATCTCAAGACTTACTTGATTGTCATGTCCCCAAAAGGAAAGAAAGCAAGGGATCATATTCTTTTTATTATTTCATGAGTTTTCAACTATTCATGAATCATTTACTCTTTGTCTCATCCTCTAGGTTCCTTGCCCTTTGCACAGGAATTTTTAAGGATTATCACATGACATTAATGCTTTCTTTGTTATTATCTAACATGTTCATGAGCATCTTATGATCTCATCACATTTCCTATTTCCTCATTATGGGAAGAGATCTTTATTGAACAGGGACCACCTCCCTTGTTCTCGTTCTCATCTTATGAGGATCATACTTTTTATTTCCTCATACACACATATTGATCTGAGATTATCTCAGATTTCTCTTTCTTATAGTTAGAATATGTCACATTTATCCATACCATATTTTTAATTTCATGATACTCATTAGATTGTCTCAGAATGACTACTTGATCAGAGCAATCAAAAAGATAACAATCTAAGAGTTTCCATACTTACTTTATCATCAATAGTTGTTGTAACGTCTGGGCCCACTGCCCAAGGCTCTAGTAGAGTTTCAAGAATGAAGACTGGCCCCACAAACCACCACTAGCCTTAACTGCGCACTTTGTCCACACTGACGCGCAAGCCAGGATCAACTTCCCGACTGGTCACCCATCCTAGTACTACTCCAAGCTGAGCACACTTAACTATGGAGTTCTTTAGTGATGGGCTCCCGGAAAAGGAGGTGCACCTTGGTGATATGTGTAGTACAATCATTCCTTTTAAGATCAACTTATCCAAGGCCTCAAATCCTGGGATGTTACAATCTCCCCCACTTAGACTCTTGACGTCCTCGTCAAGGCTCAACTATATGGCCTCATAATCTGACCCCATTTCAGTGCAGACCCACAATGGCCCATGGACACCCAGCTCCCGATCACGGAATACCAACGCAAGGGCGGCTCCATCTCGTCTCTACAGATAGCCCTTTCCAACTTGCCTGGACCACACGGCTCAAGACTGGCATGCCACATGCCCATGTGGGCCCCACCTACTGGAGGGGAATTGGCTCTGATACCATTTGTAACGTCTGGGCCCACTGCCCAAGGCTCTAGTAGAGTTTCAGGAATGAAGACTGGCCCCACAAACCACCACTAGCCTTAACTGCGCACTTTGTCCACACTGACGCGCAAGCCAGGATCAACTTCCCGACTGGTCACCCATCCTAGTACTACTCCAAGCTGAGCACACTTAACTATGGAGTTCTTTAGTGATGGGCTCCCGGAAAAGGAGGTGCACCTTGGTGATATGTGTAGTACAATCATTCCTTTTAAGATCAACTTATCTAAGGCCTCAAATCCTGGGATGTTACAGTTGTATACCTGGCCAGGGTATATAAATACTGAGATTAAGTAGTATGCACTTTGTATACTATCATATTCCTTACTTTTCATATTATGACAAGCATAAGATTTAACATTCCTGGATTTTATCCAGGCATCTTTTCTATACCTCATCCTCTTTCATAGAGGTAAGAACAATATGAAGCATCTATAATATTACTGTACAAAATGTAAGTCCTCATAGGACTAATCAAGGAAAGCTCAATCAATTACTTTCTCAATTTAACTCAGGGAATCATAAAATGACATATTAGAATGACATTATTTTGTCTAACCTATCATGATTCGTGGATAGTTCACTACCTCAGGTTGATTCTTATCATAGAATCTTGCCATTGCTGGTTTCCAACTACGCTTTCTGTTATTATATATAGATGAACCGGCTTGGGATGCCTGTCTTTGTCCTCGTGTGCTATCACTAGACCACTTGTTATGAGAGTCATGTTGACTCTGCCTCAGGGGATGATTCACCATAACAATTTTGGCTGAGCAATTTCTTGCCAGATGTCCTACCTGTCTACATTGATAGCAAATTTTGGGCTTTAGATGTGGTCTAGAAGGTTCTTTACCCTTTTCGGGTAGCCATTGCCTTGGTGTATTAGATATTGGATGTACTGGTGGTGCCAAGAACTTTCCCTTTTTGGAACTAATAGGCCTCTGTTCCTGGGTTTGGATAGGCCTTTCCTCAACCCTCACCTTATTTTTCTTTTCTGGACAATACTTTCTGATATGTCCAGGCTGCCTACACTTATAGAAAATCCTATTTTCAGGTTGTAACCTATTCCTTCCATCACTATTTATTGATTCATCATGCTGAGGCTGAGCAAAAATTTGGTTTAAATCCAGAACTTCATCATTGGGGGCTGGTAATCTAGGTTACATTGCCAATGCATGATCTACTATATGCATCATAGCTGTCCTAAATTGCTCAAACAGAGCAGGGAAAGTTGGGCTCTCTATCATGGCTAGGTCAAACTGGGGATGTGCAGGTGTATGTTCTTCTCTGCTTTGATCCCCTGTACCTCTTCCTGGTGCAGCAGTGTTGTTCTCAGCAGCATATTCTTTGTGTGACTCAGCCATCTTCAAGCTTTACTTCTTTCTCCTATGAGCAGAAGTCACTATCAGATAGACTGGAAGACACTTAGAATAGACTCTACTACCTTAGTCCTATGTCTCTATAGACTCAGCGAACCTAAAGCTCTGATACCAAACATGTAGCGACCGATAAACAAATTGTTACTGATTAAGTGGAATTAAACATTAGCAGTGGATTACTAAAAATCACTAAAAATTAAAACCATTTGCAAAGAGATCCAAACATAGGAAAACTCTTTCATCAAGAACCAATGTATAACATTTACATCTTGGTTCATAAGTACATAAACTTGTGCCATCTCTTCTCGAGGATTACAAACATCAACTGCCCTATTAACATTATATACAGACATCATAAGAACCTCGAGGCATCAAGCCAAAATCTCATATCGATTCATTAAAATCATTAACTACTAAATTCGAGGACCTGAGAGTATACAGACGACACATAGGACTACTATCTATATGTCTTGACAGACAATATCTCCACCTGAGATCTCACTGTTGTCCCTACTGTTGTTGTTCTTCCTCTGCTGTAGGGATTTCTATTCTTTGTCCGCGTCCACCTAAAAATGTTGGATCCCACAGGGGTGAGACAATTGTAAATTGCCCCAGCGAGAGATATAACTCTCCGCCAAAACATTATTATTGTAGTTTATTAAAATAAAACTGAGCAGGAGTTCTTATATATTAATAGTAGTATTAATCATTGTATGAACAGAGTGAAGTAATCTCCTTTCCTAAGGAGAACATTGCATCTACCCATGGTAGAATCATAATTCATCCATCTACTTGCAATGAACATAAAGAGATATAAATAACATCTATCAACTAGAGATGCATAAAAGAAATGTAACATCAGCCAGTAAATTTCCGTATTCGATCCTTAAGCAAACATGTTATATGTCTGATTACATTTTACAATCACACTTATTCCCTGAGGAGATGAGGTATACCGCTCATACTCCAACCGACCATTGCGAAGTCGAAATCGGTACCATACAAGGTCAATGGAAGAGCTGGCTTCCAAGATCTCCCACATCTTAGTCAGTGCGAGACCACATGCAGGACATCTTGGGTCTCTGCTAGATAGCTTTCCAGGGTATACTGGCAACTTCACTATAGAGTTACAGTGGTTGTTGTACTCTCTTCGCAATTGAGAGATTTCATGTTTACCTCCATCGATCCGGCATTAATATTATTGGGAGATGTGTACTGCATCTATCCCAATCATCGGGAGATTCGTGATGCATCCATCCTGGTACAAATAATGAAGGATTGAGAGGTTTAATGTTTACCTTCCATAAATTCCCTCATTAGGACGTAAGGATATGTTCTCCCATCAACCCCCACATGTTCAAAAATATGCATTCCGGGTTTTGCCACGGAGCAACCCGTTTCACCATCAGTAAATACTAACATTGATGGATCTATAGTCTGGGATCTACATGATATGATTTCACTTGATTAATTAAGTACATTAGCATATTCTTTTATCATCAATCAAGTTCTCAAATAGGAATTATTATGACAATTGCTACAAAGAAACATGTACTATTATCATCAATTACTTCTCAGTCTTTAAAAGACATTGGGATCTCAGTCCCTCAATTCATTACTTGAAAGTTCACATCTCTCAACAACATCATTATTATGCTTATCAAGTCTGGGTATTCATACCCTCAGTTCATCACTAATCATTGTTACCAACTATTAGGTAACTATTACCTCTAGGCCCTCAGACTGAGGTATACATGATACTTGTTACACAAGCATCTCACATGGCTCACAAGGACATAAAGTGTCTTGTCACCTTTCACTAGGCAACAACTTGTTACAAGGCCAATCAACATCTATATCAAATAATCATCATAGCTCATATTTGGCTATGCTTATCATATCATGATACATGTATGGTTGATACACATGATAACAGCCATAAAAATCACTTATCACATCATGTGATACAATAGTAACACCACCATTCCTTTATCAGGATTATGGTTTACTATCAAATAGGATTTTCCATTCCATTACCCAATTTAGGGTTAGGATTTCCCATTTCACATTAATTAGGGTTTTAGGTTTATATTATCTGTCCAACCCTAATTTATTGTTCCATTCCTCTAGGATCATTCAATAATATCATAAATATTTAATCATGATCATTACTTTCATCATATATCATTAATAATTATCAATTCAAGGTATGAGTTCATCTCTCAACTTTACCATGGTATGTTTATATCATACTCATTATCTTGGCTTAACCCCTTTATCATAGTATGTTAGTCAACACTTATCAAAGTGCATTGAGTTCATTACATCTTCATTGTAACAATTTACATAACACACACTTCTTGTATTTCTTATCCAAGTATATTGGATTTGAGGTGTATCAAGGTATATCGACCCTGAAATGCTAAACGTGATATCTATCATGTCTTGATGTATCACTTTTCTCCTCATTTCCATCTTACTTAAGTTAATCAACTGAGCTTGTATTAAGGTATTTCCCTCTTAATACTTTAACCACTAACCTATCACCTTTATCATGTAGTGCATAGGTCACCCATTTAAATTTGTATCACTATCTTTAATGATACCGACTTATCTCAAGTTAAGGCATCACTTGCTATAAGGTTACCTATAATCAATCATTTTAGGTACTTCCCTTATCAGTGTAATAATCACTATTCCATTATTAGGATTAGGTCTCCCATACCATCAACCTTTATTAGGGTTTAGGGTTTCACACATTATCATACTTCATTAGGGTTAGGATTGCATATAGCATCACCCTTCATTAGGCTTTCTCATCACATTGCCCATAATTAGGGTTTATTATTCATCCCAACTAGGGTTTCTCATGGCATCACCCTCAATTAGGGTTTCTCAGGGAATCACCCTCAATTAGGGTTTCTCATATGACTTTACCCGAAATTAGGGTTTCTCAGGGAATCACCCTCAATTAGGGTTTCTCATATGACTTTACCCGAAATTAGGGTTTCATGAAGTATCTTCTCAAATTAGGGTTTTTCATGATGTTACCCTGAATTGGAATTTCCCATATTATCATCCTAGTTTAGAATTACATCATTACCCTAGATTAGGGTTACATATGATATTGCCCTAAATTAGGGTTAGGGATCCACAACCTTCTTGATTAGGGTTTCATAACCTCTTTATTAAGGATCATACCTTAATTACATAATTATTCAAATTGAAGGTGATAAGGCTTGACCTTTACATGATTATTATACATGTATGAATTCCTCTCTCTTTCATCCTATCTAGGATGTCTACTACTCGAACCTTGATTAGATTGAGTCTACTCTTTATTCAAATTCATGCATTTAGGGTTAGCCTACTGTATTGAATTATTGCATCATTATACATCAATGATTAATCCCATTAAGGGTACCAATCATTTAGGTACATTAGGTGTCCAAATGGTTTGATCAATTGAACCTTCAATTACATGAGGTATACAATTGTATTGACCAAGTTGTACCTCAAATGATTTTGATTACTTAGACCCCAAACAGTCTTGGTCTCTCAGAACTCAAACGGTTTAAAACCGTTTGGGCAAATTGCCCTTGAAACTATTTAAGTAAGAAGTGTGTTGAAACCGAATGGACTTGGGTCTCCAAACAGTTTGAGATCGTTTGGATCCAAATGGTCTTGAGACCGTTTGGACCCAAAGGGTCTTGAGACCGTTTGGACTCCAACGGTCTTAGGACCGTTTGGTCCAAACCCTCTCAAAACCGAATGGACCAAAAAGGTCTTTCAACACTTAATCAATTCAGGGTTTCCATCAATGAATCACCTATCAATTGAATCCTTGATTCATTCATCAATTGAACTATTGAATCATTCTTCAGTTGTACTAGCAATTAGGGTTTTAAACCCAATTGAACTAGGATTTATAATCAAGAAACCATCAATTAGGGTTTTGAATTCGAGGAACCATCAATGGTTAACATTGTGGGACTAATTCAATTGAAATCAATGAATCATCATCAAATTATGATATGACCTGACCTCAAACGGTCTTGAGGTCATTTAGATGACCTCTAAACAGTCTAGAGACCATTTGCCCCATCCATCAATAAAATTTGTGTAATCCAATTAGGGTTTAGATCATTGGATTGATCATCAAATTAGCTATTGATTGCATTTCGATTTGATATCTCTCAATCTTCAATTACTCAACCATACTCAACCCTAGACCTCCAAACAGTCTTGAGACCATTTGGGTGACCTCCAAATGGTCTTGAGACCGTTTGGGTTAGTCAACCCAAAGTTTTAAATCAACCAATTGAAATTTCAGCACTTAACCCGATTAGGGTTTCTAATTGGAGGATTGTCCATGTATTGAATTAATCAATTGGATCCATTAGATCATAATACAACATGTACTAGGGTCCTGACCTCAAATGGTAAACCCATCCAAATGGTCAACCCATCCAAACGGTTTGGGATCCAAACCTCCAAAGCATTTGCAAACCGTTTGGTCTCCAAACGATTTGGTGAAACCGTTTGGACCAAGATATTAAAACCATTTGCAATAGAAAACTTGTTGGAAAGTGTGCCTAAGATGATGTCATCATCATCTACCTTCGTTCATGTAGTTCATATTGCTACTGATTTCATAAAATTATCAACTACAACAAGCAATTGATCAAGAAGAAGAAGGAATCATAATAATTGCAAGATTGATGGTTGAATAATAATGTAAATGGGTTCAAGTTATATAACCTGCCTCCAATTGAGCTTCAAAGCTTCAAGCTCACGTAAATAATGGTGTATGCGACTTCTTTCACTATCCCAAGGCTCGTCCTCAAGCTTTGAGTGAAAAGGAATGGTTAGAATTGAAGATGGGATCAAGATAAGAAGAAATCATGCATTGATTTTCGATTCCCACCATGGAATTAAGGTGAAAGGAAGTCAAGAAGCTTAACAACAGGTTGGGGGTCGTCCTCCTAGTCCTCAAAGCTCCCTTGGTCGTTTTGCAAGCAAAGAGAAGAAGTGGATTCGAAAAAATCCTATGATTTGAGTTGTAAAAGGTTTTTTATAAGAAAATCAATGAGAGAGAAAATGCCTTATAAAAATCTTTTAATTCTGAAATTGGTGCCACCTCTTCCCCCTCAATTCCTTGCATGAAAAGATATATTCCTCACCTATGAAATCCTCTCCATTATCCATGAATTAAAGGAAAAGAAATTAAGCACCTTAAATCATATAATACTAATATCCATAAGTTAGTGGATATTTCTTTTTCTTTTCTTAATGTGAGTGGGTTCTCCACTCACGTAGATATTTACTTTGACTTTGCAAGGCAAAAGGACATCCACACTTGTTGATTTTCAACCAACACAATTTTGGTTGAAGGGAAATCCAATTAATATAATTATTTTTGCATTAAAATTAATTAGGGTTCCAATTATGCTTAAATCTTAATTATTTTAATATCAAGATTCTCTCTCCTTCAAAGTGATACAAATAAGATGCCCTTCTCATTTCATTTGATCTACATGATGCCAAGAAACATTAGGTACTATTTTTAAGTGGTAATTTGCATATTGAACCCTAGGTTTTTGGTAAATTGCATATTATACCAAAACTAGGTTTTAATGCACAAACATTGCTTTATCAGCTCTTTCCTGGTACTCAGGCTTTTCCCAAGCCATACCTCTACATCATCTTCATTCTCATGATGCTTCAACACATGAGGAACATTTAATCATGTAACATTTTCAAGTTAACCCTTCAACTTGGGTAATTTGCATTTTAGTCCAAAATAAGCAAACATTGCTTCAACATTATTCAAACAGGACCAAAATTGAAACATAAGTTCCTCTTGGGCCTTAATTACTTTTCATAAGATAAAATTAAGGATCTAATTAACTTTCTTAAGCAAAACTCCCAGGGTTAAGGCATAACCCAGGTTAGGGATGTTACAAATTAAGCCCATTATGCCTCTTTTATATTAAAACTACCATTTTTACCCTTTTAATCCATGGCAAGATCATTATACTCATCTATCATCAATTCTAAGTTCATTAGGGTCTAATCACATATGAACTCAATTTACCATAAATCTACCTTTTATTCATGAGAAAACCCTAATTACTACATATAGGGTATTTATCCAGAATTAAGGACTTTTGTTTATAAAATAACTTAGAACCATCATTTAACAACATATTTTCACATTTTTCAAATTAAATATGATCTTATCCTCTTTTACCCTAAATTAGGGTTCCTAAATGCTTAATCATTCTCATATGGGTAAAAACCCTAAATCATGTAATTTCACATCTAGATCAGATTTGAATCTAACATTATCATTCAACAGGTTATTAAGACTTAAATTAACTCATTAAGCATACTAGATTCAACCTTTAATCACAAATAGGGTTTTTAACTTAACTTTAATGCACTTTTCATCAACTTATTGTACTTTTGCAATTAGGAATGGAATCAATCTTTAATATCATTTTTATTGGATTCCTCTCGTTCTCTTGATCCATTTTCATATTTTATATGTACTAATCTGAGCTACCAATCTTTAGTTATGAAATTTGCAAAAGTTACTTTTTTAGACCAACCAGGATGCACCATGTCGCCTATCCCATGCAACACAATGCGCTTTAGTTTATAACCGAATTACCAAAATACCCTCAGTTAAGTTAAGCATTCTTTTAGCCCGCGGAGGGCAGGACCGTCCAACGTCATCCTGGTTCCTCTTCTTCCTTGGGTCGATGGCCTACTTCCACCCTAGTGGCCATGGCAGAGCGTCGCAGGCCGCCCCCCCCATCACCTCAGCATTCAGCTCCAGCCGAGACTCATCTCCTACCTCCGTCCTCCCCTCCCGCACTCAAGTAGGCCGCAAACTCTGGCCGAGATAGCTAATCCCATGGACTTCAAGCCAGCAATCCTTTGCAGGATTACAGTCCTATTGCAGGTGTTGTGTGAGGACGAGAGAGAGGAGGTGGTGGTGGATCCCTTCTGGGTAGTCGTGGGAGCGTCCTACCTCCAACCATATGATTCCATATCCCATCTTTGATCCCGGGATGGAACTATCTTCTTGGTTAGGGTTTTGGACGGAAACAAAGAAGAGAAAGAGATAGCTGCATAAGATCTCTCTCCTGGACTCAGCCTAGGGCTCTCTCTCTCTTTTATAGATGAGGGTAACAATGCCCTATGATACTTGCTCACGAAGCAATAAGGTCCTTTCCTACTAGGAATCAGATTCCTTCATGAAAAAGCAAGATTCTCTCTCTTTATCATCCTTTTGATATTCTTTATTATTTGTATAATTAGGAATTCGAAATTCCTCTTACTTATTCTCTTTATTCTTTCTTTTAAATCCATTAGCACGAATTTCTATTTTCTTTTAATAGAAATTACTTCCTTTTTAATAATACCCCAAAATCATTCATTATGCATCATATTATCTTCTTATTTGACATTATTGGTATTTTCTCTTTCCTCTTCCTTCATTGGGGCTCCTTGTACCCCAAGAAACTCTATTATTTCGAAATTACTTTTTAAGGATACTTATTATCCTTCTAGATGCATCTATATGCATTATTTCACATTATCTTGTTTATTTCTCATTAAAATATCTCTTTTTGAGGATTTCTCTTTATTTCTCTTTTATTTTCCTCATTGGTATTCCTTTTAACATTAGGAATCCTTGGGATACAAAATTCCACCAAGGATAACCCAATTATACCTCTTCCCACTTATTTCCAATATTTTATCATTATTTTCAATTTCTTTCTTAATAAAGAAATACTTAATTGATCTTTTCTTTTCTTATTGCACTCTCTATGCAGCTTTGGACTCCTTGGAACCCAAGGAACCCAAGAGGCATGAAATCCATCTTTGGATTTTCCTTCTAGAGGTTTCCACATTTTTCTTTTCTCAAATATTCCATTATTCATTTACTAATTGAATTTCCTTGTTATTGGGCCCAATAGCCAATAAAGCCCACAACACAATCATCAAGGCTATTGTAAACGAAATCCATTTATTCGAAACAAATTCTATCATTATTTGTCCAAATATCTTTATTGTGGCAACACATCCCACTATCACATAGACAACGAGGTGTTACGCAAAAACGTGCAGAAGTCACCATAAACCACATATTACCAAAAACACGGGTTAATTAAAACCGATTGCAGAAAGAGGAATAACTGAGAAACTATTACATTTAGGTCCTTATCCTGCAAGGAAATAGGCTATATAAATATGTACAAGATCTTGACACGTGTCCATAGCTTAGGGGATCAGTTGTCTAGTCATCACATGAGTTCATCACCTGTTTATATGTACATAACGGCCCACATTCGGCCAGCAGCAGGATATACAAAACGTCATCAGCTATTCATCGTGAAACAACGTCAAAATGCCCCTGAGGACCTGAGAGTACACAAATGACTCTAGATTCTACTACAAAACAACCAAAACAACAGCATGTCCATCTCTTGCCTTCTACTGCTCGTCTTGCTGCTCGGTCACAACTCCGCGACCACCACCACGCCTAGCACGAACACCTAAAAAGTTTATAAACCAGCGGGGTGAGACACACAGTCCCAGCGAGAAACATAACTCCCCGCCGAAACTATAAAACCATAGAAAGATTAAAGCAACAACAGCATATAACTGATAGAGAGTATAACCAGAGCAGTTTATAAAGTAAAGTTGTTCATACCATCAAGCTTACCAGAATGTACGGAAGGCGTATACCCATGTATTTATTTATGGAACATGATTAACAAGATAAGATTTATAAGATCTCATAACATAAGGAACGTATGAGTAACTGCGAGGTATAACAAGATTAACTACTCAAGAAAGGCCTCAACCAATATTATGTATTTTGCCTTAAGCAGTAAATACTATTCGGCTGGGTTACGTATTATTATGCCCTGAGGAAGTGAGTTGTACCGCTCAAATCCAACCCTCGGTTGCGAAACCCAATCCGGTGCCATACAAGGTCAATGGAAGAGTCGGACTCCACGACCTCCCACCTCGTGGTCAGTGCACAAGTACAACACAAGAAGGACCGCAGTCTCGTGCTTAGGTGGCCTCAGCCATAGGGTCAGGCTACCCTCTGCCTAGCCCGCCTTGGTACAGGTATCGGCACTAGTGAAACTGAGCCACGGGCATGTTCACCGTGCTCTGAGCCATGAACGCACACATCCTGAGCCATGGGCCTGTTCACCATGCTCTTATCATATTTGGGCTACGGGCCTGAATCCGCACCCTGGAGTCTACAACCGAAGTTGCACTCTTACCTCCTCACTTTAGGCTAGGAGAAACCTCACATACTCAACAATATGCGCTCTGGGTTAACCCGCAGGAGAACCCGTTTCACCATCACCAGCTCCTGACGATGATGGATCTATGGCCAGGGCAAACTACATGATATATTCCACTGTGATTAATTAATATCTTTTAGGTGGATTGCAAGATTCAACCAAGTTATATAACATGCAAACTATAACGAGAATAAACAGTATGAAACTCAACATTATGCTTTTATTGTAATCAACATCATCTTGATCCATCACAAGGATCCAACATTACATGTTATCACTTGGCTTCTTGCCAATAATCTAGATCCATCTCAAGGATCATCACATTGCCATGGGATCTAAATCCCTCATCACATAGTGCCACTGCCTCTCAAGGCTTACATCATCACCATGGGATAACAATCCCAGCACTTTAGCCAAACTCAAGTCCTCATACCAGAACACATATATCATTTCATCATCAAGAGTAACCATTAAAGCAATGTTACTCAACATATATACCTCATAGCCCTTTTTCCTGGCTATGCATCACCTGCATGGTTAGTATAGAAAGGTCGTATTATCAATCATAGGGAAAAATTGATGATTATATGCTTTATCATATATTTCTCAACCTGTGATCATAACACCATGCAAGGCATCTTATATACTTATCATTTACTCAACATTATACGTATCATTTCAGATGATCATAACACATGTAGAGTCATGTCAAGTTACATAGATGAGTTCTACTATAACGATTACCATCAAGCATATCAAGGGTCACCATCATAACCAAACGTGTTAACAAGAGAAACATCCAACATATCAGTTTTCCATAAGGAGCAAGATCCTCACTAAAAGTACCCTCACCAGAAGTGGTATCGGGCAGGGCACCCTCACCCATCGCCCAACACATAACCTCACAATGAATAACACATAGGGTGTGACGCGCAATGCCATGTCATACAACGGCGCATCAGGCATATCGTGCACTCACCAGTGTCGTGCACTGCAGTATCGTGCAACGCTCCGTCGTCCTCCATGTACAAAGTGCAGCTCATTCCTTGTCGTGCAACGGTGCGTTGTACATATCTGTGTCGTGCAACGACTAGGGTTACTACAGGTTACTATACCAGGAATCATCACTATATTGTAAAACCCAACACCAAGCTAGCCACCTAGCTTCTTATCGTCCAAGGTATGACGACCACTAGGCTACCACCTCAGGTCAGGTGTATCGGGTAGCAGGGACCTATCACTTAACCAACCTATCCATGACCCATCGGCTGACGCAAGGCAAGGACCTGTCGTGTGACGCCCGACACACAAAGGTCAGCAACCAGGAGCATGACGCCCGACACAACACCACCAACTAGCTATAAGCTCCACGCTTCAACGCACAACGACAACAAACCATCACACATGTATCGGGCAGGTTACTCATCAAGGTGGGATGTCTGACACACACAAGGTAGAGACCAAGGGTGACACCCATCACAACCACACATGTGTCGTCAAAAGCTCAAGATCAAGAGGAATATCAGGCAGCACCTCCCCCAAGATCATAACGGTTAAGATGCAACTCCACAAGGTCGTCATCAACCTCAAGCACGAGGTCACCAAACCCTAATGGCTCAAGAAGATGGCTCACCTCTCAACAACTAAGAGAGAGGGGTCTTGCACATCTCTTATCACCAATCGGGCAACACAAGAAACAACCCTAACAAGGTTTACAACTGCTACAAAGCTCACCTTTCAAGTCCATGGTGAGAGTAGGGTGTTGCTCAAGCAACTAGAACACAAGCTCACCTCTCAACTTAAACGAGAGAGGGGTATTGCCCATATTACTAGCACTCGATCTCACTCCTCTAGACCAAGGAGAGAAAGGAGTGTTGCTCACCAAGAAACCCTAGAACAAGGTTCAGCCACAAGGTACAACTAAGCAAGAAACTAAACTAACAACATGCAAAGTCGATATGATCATAACAACATATAAGAACATAGAAAAGAGGTAGTGTAGTTAGGGTTAGTAGTTATGTAACCCGCCTTAAGCAAGCTCCAAGATCCTAGCCCCAAGCACCACCAAAGAAGGAGAGCAAGGCACTCTAGGGTTCGGCCACCACTAGAGGAAGAAGGAGGCTCCAAAAAGGATCGACCACCAAGCTTGCAAAAGAAGAGGGATGTCGTGCACCAAGGGAGAGGGAGACTAAAGAACTAAAGGGATCCTTAACAAGAGAAAGGAAACGCATATATAGAAGAGGATGGAGGAGAAACCAAGGTAAAACAAAGCAAGGTGTCGCCCACCTAGGGACACTTGTCCATGTGCAAAGCCACCACTCTAACATGTCCTAAACACATGTCCAAGGCCATTGCCACATGAAAGCATCAAGCACCAAGTGTCCACTAGTGGTGACACAAACGAGTTCAAAGAAGGTCAAAGGGGTACATGGGCAACACACCCACACCACTGGCTGACACAAACCCTGGGTGACACACCACTGGCCGACACAAACCCTGGGCGACACACCACTGGCCGACACAAGCATGGCCAACACACTACTGGCCGACACGAGCACTCTTGCCTGACACAAGGTCCAAAGAAGCAAAGACAAGGCACCGCAAATCCCAACAAGCTCAACCAAGCCCAAAGGAACTCAAGCAACGAGCCCAACCCTTCCTCTCAACACTAGAGGAAGCAAGGAGAGGGAGGAACACCTCACAAGGTGACAAACTTTCCCACAAACCCTAGACTTGGGTTAATTGCAAGTAGCACCTCCAGCTCTCAACAAAACACCAACAAACCCTAATCACCACTAAAGGTGATTAGCAAGCAACTAAGCATCAAGGTTAAGAAAAGCAAACAGGATAATCCCTAAACGGAGGTCAGGGTCCTTACAAGCTAACCCCCTACAAAGGGATTTTGTCCCCGAAATCTGAAGAGAAAAGTGAGGGATACTTCCTCCTCATCTCTTCCTCAAGCTCCCACGTGGCTTCCTCAACGCCACGATGATGCCAAAGAACCTTTACAAGAACCAGGTCCTTCCTCTTCAGCTTCTTAACTCTCCTATTAAGGATCATCACAGGACCTTCCTCGTAGGTCACATCTTCATCAAGCTCAACTTCGTCTGGCTGTATCACTGTCCTTGTATCTGGATGACTTTTCTTCAGCATACTGACATGGAACACTGGATGTAACCTGTGCAACTCTGGAGGAAGCTCCAACTCATAAGCTACCTTTCCCATTCATGCTATGATTGGGTATGGCCCCATATATCTGGTTTCTAGCTTATCCTTCTGGCCAAACCTTAGCACACCTTTCCATGGCGAGACTTTAAGATACACTTTGTCTCCTACCTGGAACTCCAAAGGTCGGCGGCGATTGTCTGCATAAGACTTCTGTCTGTCCTGTGCCGCTTTCAACTGTTGTTGTATCACCTTGATCTTTTCTGTCGTCTGCTGTACTAACTCAGGACCCAAAAGCTGATATTCACCAGACTCATACCAACACAAAGGAGATCTGCACTTCCGTCCATATAAGGCCTCATAAGGAGCCATGTCAATGCTCCGCTGATAACTATTGTTGTAGGCAAACTCTATCAAATTGAGATGCATGTCCCAACATCTTAGGAACTGCAAAACACAAGCTCGAAGGAGATCCTCCAAAGTCTGAATAGTCCTCTCAGACTGTCCATCTGTCTGTGGGTGGAAGGCGGTACTGAATCTCAATTGTGTTCCCAACGCTTTGTGCAACTGTTCCCAGAAACGACTCGTGAACTGAGGACCTCTGTCAGAAACTATCGTCACTGGCACACCGTGCAAATGTACTATCTCATCCACATATACTCGAGCGAGCTTCTCGGCTGTATATGTTGTCTTTACAGGTAGGAAATGGGCAGACTTCGTCAATCTGTCCACTATTACCCAAATGGAATCATGATTCCTAGTTGTCCTGGGTAGACCAACTACGAAATCCATGGTTATATGATCCCATTTCCATTTTGGTATCGGCAAGGGTTGCAACGTACTGTTCGGCTTTTGATGCTCAGCCTTGACTTGCTGACAAACCGCACACCTAGCCACGAACTCAGCTACATCTTTCTTCAAGTCGGGCCACCAATACAAGTCATTAAGACTATGATACATCTTGGTGACACCTGGATGCATAGCATACATCGACGTGTGCGCTTCCTCGAGCACTAGCTTCCTCAGATCATTAGCATCGGGGACCACCATCCTATCACGATAGCAAACTAGTCCATCCTCGGACTCGTGGAACCCATCACGCTTTTTGCTGTCGAACTCTGATATGATCAACTATATTGTATCATCTGTTTGTTGTGCATCTTTGATCTACTATCTTAGCATAGGCTTGACTTGTATCTGTGCTAGAAGTCCAGCTAAAAAGGAAACTTCCATCTGCACATTCATCTGCCGCAAGGAAACAAGCATATCCCGTATATGGCATATTATGGAAATCAATTGTGCCTTCTTTGAAGAAAGAGAAGAAGACTTTTGGCTAAGCGCATCAGCCACCACATTCACCTTACCAGGATGATACTCGATGGTGCAGTCGTAATCATTAATTAACTCCATCCATCGATGTTGTCCCATGTTTAACTCATGCTGCAAAAAGATGTACTTCAGATTCTTATGATCCGTAAAAAATCTGACACACTTCCCTGTAAAGATAGTGTCTCCAAATCTTTAACGCATGAACCACCGCTGCCAACTCCAAATCACGAGTCAGGTAGTTCTCCTCATGTTTCTTAAGTTGTCGTGAAGCAAAAGAAACCACATGATCTTCATGCATCAGCACACAACCTAAACCTTTCTTGGAAGCATCGTAGAAAACAACATAGCCCTTTCCAGGCTCTGGCAGTACTAGTACTGGAGCACTAGTCAGTTTCTCCTTCAAACTTTGGAAAGCTTGCTGACAATGATCATCCCAGACAAAAGGTACATCCTTCCTAGTCAACTTTGTCATCGGCAACACAATCGCACTGAAGTCCTTGATAAACCTCCAGTAATATCCTGCTAAACCCAAGAAACTACAAACTTCTGTCGGCATTTTCAGTTGTTCCCATTCTACAACGGACTCCACCTTCTTCGGGTCCACTTTGACTCCTTCTACAGATATCACATGACCCAAGAAAGTCACTTCTTCCAACCAGAACTCACACTTATTGAACTTGGCATACAACTGATGTTGGCGAAGAAGAGTCAACGCTAGTCGAAGATGTCACTCATGCTCTAGCCTGTCTCGACTATAGATCAAGATGTCATCTATAAAGACTACAACAAATGGACAGAACACTCTGTTCATCAAGTCCATGAAAGCAGCAGGCGCATTGGTTAGCCCAAACGACATAACCACAAACTTGAAGTGACCATACCTCGTCCTAAAAGCTGACTTTGGTATGTCATCCGCCTTAATCCTCAACTGATGATATCCAGACCATAGATCGATCTTTGAAAACACTATAGCACCACACAACTGATCGAACAGATCATCTATCCTCGGTAATGGGTACTTGTTCTTGATCGTGACCTTGTTCAACTTTCGGTAATCTATACATAGCCACATCAATCTATCCTTCTTCACGAACAACACTGGAGCACCCCAAGGTGACGTACTCGGTCGGATGAAGCCTTTCTCCAACAACTCTTGTAACTGCTTCTTAAGTTCTACCATCTCTACTGGAGCCATCCTATACGGTGTCTGTGCGACTGGTTGCATTCCTGGAACCAGATTGATCTCGAAATCAATCTCTCGGGGTGGAGGAACACCAGGAAACTCATCAGGAAACACACCTGCAAACTCTCAGACAACTGACACCTCCTCGAGACTAGGACCTTTCGCCTTGGTATCCACAACAGTATCCACTACGTGAGCTAAGAACGCCTCACATCCTTGCCGTAGCAACTTCTCTGTCACCATAGCTGATACTAGACATGTTGGAAGAATCTTCCTATCTCCTTGGAAGATCCACTTCGCTCCATCATCATCAAACACTGCCTTCTTAGAACCACAGTACAAAACAGCCTTATACTTCTCTAATGTATCCATCCCAAGGATAACATCAAAACCATGCATATCAAGTGGTATAAGATCCACTTGTATGTTGTGTCCCGAAAAAGATAAGACACAAGATGGACACTCTTCTCGAAGCATTGAGGAACCATCAAGAGGGGTTTCTAACAACAGGCTATCTCTCTTACAGCTAACAGGTAAATGACAGTTCTCAAGCATACTATAGGCGATAAAAGAGTGTGTAGTACCTGGGTCAACCAGAACAGATATAAAGAAAGAAGAAGACATATCAGAATGAAATAACTCCATCTGACCTGTCACCACTCGCGGGTTGACTATCGCCTCCGGCTGACTCATAGCATAGAATCGAGTCGTTGCTTGTTGTCTACGTCCTCTGCTTCCTTGAGCAGACGATCCCGCTTGTGATGCTTGACCGCGTCCTCGCCCTCTACTACTACTAGGCTGATGTCTATTTGACCCTTGTTGATTCTACCTCAGCTGTTGCGTCACTTCAACATCTCTATTCGAGCAATTTGACCTGAAATACCCGATCTGACCACAAAGATGGCATCACCTATCTTCAAACCGTGGTCTAGATGGCCCTGTCACTGCCACAGAAGCTGTACTATGTGCCTTTGATGGTGAAGAAAAATAACATCTTCCCTTACTCAGAGACCACTGGGATGGTACACTGGAACCTCTCATCACTGAAGGTGCTGAAAACCTGGGCTTCTTGAAGCCACCAAACCTCTATCCCTGGAACTGAGCAGGCCTCTTCTTAGACATGGATTCTCTTTTCTCCCTAACCGACCGTTCGATCCTCTGGACAGATTCCACAAACGTAGCAAACTGCTCTCGGTTCTCCAACGCAGAAGCAGGTGTTGTCAGCTCAGCACTCAAACCTTTCTCAAAGCGTCTGATCTGCTCTTCATCTGTCGTTGCCATGTGAGGACAAAACCTCAACAGATCCATGAACTTGGCTTCGTACTCGGTGATGTTCATCATTCCTTGGTGTAAGCGCTCAAACTGGCTGATCTTCTCATCCAGATACGTCTTCGGAAAGTATCTGCTGACGAACTTGCGCCGGAAAAACCTCCCAACCGATCACCTCACCAGGCCACTTCTCCTCCTCGATGGTCCACCAGTAACCAGCACTACCCTTCAGAAGGTAGACAACATGCTTTACTTTGTCTGCTTCGGGGATGTTGAGGATCCAAAAAGCCTTCTCAAGACTTGTCAGCCACAGATCTACATCCGCTAGATCAGCCATTCTAGCATAATCCGAAGCTCCGACTCGGCGAAGCCGCTCAAAGGTCTTCCCAATACCTGATGTTTCACCATGGGGAGCATGTGCTCTCGGCAGAGGCAGTGGCAGTCTTTCTACCATGAGATTCATCGTAGCCATCATCTGCCCCATAAGTTGTTGATAGACAGGGTGTTCAAGAATGGCTGGGTCAGGTTGGGGGACCTCAGGCACTCGATCTTCATGTGCCTAACCTATAGCTCCATCAACTGATGCAGCATCATTGTTCTCGGTAGCATGTTCTTCATGGTTTCCAGACATCTTGGCTTTTCTTCTGCTGAGGGCAGAAGATGATTGTAAGAAAATCTGGAAAACTCACAAGAACAGACACAACCTAGTCCTAAATCCCTGTAGACTCAGCGAACCTAGAGCTCTGATACCAAAACTTGTGGCAACACATCCCACTATCACATAGCCAGCGAAGTGTTACGCAAAAACGTACGGAAATCACCATAAACCACAGATTACCAAAAACACGGGTTAATTAAAATCGATTACAGAAAGAGGAATAACTGAGAAACTATTACATTTAGGTCCTTATCCTGCAAGGAAACAGGCTATATAAATATGTACAAGATCTTGACACGTGTCCACAGCTTCGGGGATCAGCTGTCTAGTCATCATATGAGTTCATCACATGTTTATATGTACATAACGGCCCACATTCGGCCAGCAGAAGGATATACAAAACGTCATCAGCTATACATCGTGAAACAACGTCAAAATGCCCCCGAGGACCTGAGAGTACAGGGATGACTCTAAACTCTACTACAAAACAACCAAAACAGCAGCATGTCCATCTCTTGCCTTCTACTGCTCGTCTTGCTGCTCGGCCACAACTCCGCGACCACCACCACGCCTAGCACGAACACCTAAAAAGGTTATAAACCAGCGGGGTGAGACACACAGTCCCAGCGAGAAACATAACTCCCCGTTGAAACTATAAAACCATAGAAAGATTAAAGCAACAACAACAGATAACTGATAGAGAGTATAACCAGAGTAGTTTATAAAGTAAAGTTGTACATACCATCAAGCTTACCAGAATGTACGGAAGGCGTATACCCATGTATTTCTTTATGGAACATGATTAACAAGATAAGATTTATAAGATCTCATAACATAAGGAACGTATGAGTAACTGCGAGGTATAACAAGATTAACTACTCAAGCAAGGCCTCAACCAATATTCCGTATTTTGCCTTAAGCAACAAATACTATTCGGTTGGGTTACATATTATTATGCCCTGAGGAATTGAGTCGTACCGCTCAAATCCAACCCTCGGTTGCGAAACCCAATCTGGTGCCATACAAGGTCAATGGAAGAGCCGGACTCCACGACCTCCCACCTCGTGGTCAGTGCACGAGTACAATACAAGTAGGACCGCAGTCTCGTGCTTAGGTGGCCTCAGCCACAGGGTCATGCTACCCTCTGCATAGCCCGCCTTGGTACAGGTATTGGCGCTAGTGAAACTGAACCATGGGCATGTTCACCGTGCTCTGAGCCATGAACGCATTCATGCTCCCATATCACACATCCTGAGCCATGGGCCTGTTCACCATGCTCTTATCATATTTGGGCTACGGGCCTGAATCCGCACCCTGGAGTCTACAACCGAAGTTGCACTCTTACCTCCTCACTTTAGGCTAGGAGAAACCTCACATACTCAACAATATACGCTCCGGGTTAACCTGCAGGAGAACCCGTTTCACCATCACCATCTCCTGACGATAATGGATCTATGGCCAAGGCAAACTACATGATATATTCCACTATTATTAATTAATATCTTTTAGGTGGATTGCAAGATTCAACCAAGTTATATAACATGCAAACTATAATAAGAATAAATAGTATAAAACTCAACACTATGCTTTTATTGTAATCAACATCATCCTGATCCATCACAAGGATCCAACATTATATGTTATCACTTGGCTTCTTGCCAATAATCTAGATCCATCTCAAGGATCATCACATTGCCATGGGATCTAAATCCCTCATCACATAGTGTCACTGCCTCTCAAGGCTTACATCATCACCATGGGATAACAATCCCAGCACTTTAGCTAAACTCAAGTCCTCATACCAGAACACATATATCATTTCATCATCAAGAGTAACCATTAAAGCAATGTTACTCAACATATATACCTCATAGACCTTTTTCCTGGCTATGCATCACCTGCATGGTTAGTATAGAAAGGTCGTATTATCAATCATAGGGCAATATTGATGATTATATGCTTTATCATACATTTCTCAACCTGTGATCATAACACCATGCAAGGCATCTCTTATACTTATCATTTACTCAACATTATACGTATCATTTCATATGATCATAACATATGTAGAGTCATGTCAAGTTATATAGATGAGTTCTACTATAACGATTACCATCAAGCATATCAAGGGTCACCATCATAACCAAACGTGTTAACAAGAGCAACATCCAACATATCAGTTTTCCATAAGGAGCAAGACCCTCACTAAAAGTACCCTCACCAGAAGTGGTATCGGGCAGGGCACCCTCACGCATCGCCCAACACATAACCTCACAACGGACAGCACCTAGGGTGTGATGCGCAATGCCATGTTGTACAACAGCGCGTCAGGCATATCGTGCACTCACTAGTGTCGTGCACTGTGGTATCGTGCAACGCTCCGTCGGCCTCCATGTACAAAGTGCAGCTCATTCCTTGTCGTGCAACGGTGCGTTGTACATCTCTGTGTCGTGCAACGACTAGGGTTACTACAGGTTACTATACCAGGCATCATCACTATATTGTAACACCCAGCACCAAGCTATCCACCTAGCTCCTTATCATCCAAGGTATGACGACCACTAGGCTAACACCTCATGTCAGGTGTATCGGGCAACAGGGACCTATTGCTTAACCAACCTATCCATGACCCATCGGCCGACACAAGGCAAGGACCTGTCGTGTGACGCTCGACACACAAAGGTCAGCAACCAAGAGCATGACGACTGACACAACACCACCAACTAGCTACAAGCTCCACGCTTCAACGCACAACGACAACAAACCATCACACGTGTATCGGGCAGGTTACTCATCAAGGTGGGATGCCTGACACACACAAGGCAGAGACCAAGGGTGACACCCATCACATCCATACATGTGTCGTCCAAAGCTCAAGATCAAGAGGAATATCGGGAAGCACCTCCCCCAAGATCATAACAGTCAAGATGCAACTCCACAAGGTCATCATCAACCTCATGTACGAGGGCACCAAACCCTACTGGCTCAAGAAGATGGCTCACCTCTCAACAATTGAGAGAGAAGGGTCTTGCACATCTCTTATCACCAATCGGGAAACACAAGAAACAACCCTAACAAGGTTTACAACTGCCACAAAGCTCACCTTTCAAGTCCATGGTGAGAGGAGGGTGTTGCTCAAGCAACTAGAACACAATCTCACCTCTCAACTTAAAAGAGAGAGGGGTATTGCCCATATTACTAGCACTCGAGCTCACTCCTCTAGACCAAGGAGAGAAAGGAGTGTTTCTCACCAAGAAACCCTAGAATAAGGTTCGGCCACAAGGTACAACTAAGCAAGAAACTAAACTAACAACATGCAAAGCCGATATGATCATAACAACATATAAGAACATAGAAAAGAGGTAGTGTAGTTAGGGTTAGGAGTTATGTAACCCGCCTTAAGAAAGCTCCAAGATCCTAGATCCAAGCACCACCAAAGAAGGAGAGCAAGGCACTCTAGAGTTCGGCCACCACTATAGGACGAAGGAGACTCCAAGAAGGATCGGCCACCAAGATTGCAAAAGAAGAGGGGTGTCATGCACCAAGGGAGAGGGAGACTAAGGAACTAAAGGGATCCTTAGCAAGAGAAAGGAAACACATATATAGAAGAGGATGGAGGAGAAACCAAGGTAAAACAAAGCAAGGTGTCGCCCACCTAGGGACACGTGTCCATGTGCAAAGCCACCACTCTAACATGTCCTAAACACATGTCCAAGGCCGTTGCCACATCCAAGCATCAAGCACCAAGTGTCCACTAGTGGTGACACAAACGAGGTCAAAGAAGGTCAAAGGGGTACATGGGCGACACACCCACACCAGTGGCCGACACACCACTGGCCGACACAAGCATGGCTGACACACCACTGGCCGACACGAGCACTCTTGCCCGACACAAGGTCCAAAGAAGCAAAGACAAGGCACCGCAAAGCCCAACAAGCTCAACCAAGCCCAAAGGAACTCAAGAAATGAGCCCAACCCTTCCTCTCAACACTAGAGGAAGCAAGGAGACGGAGGAACACCTCACAAGGTGACAAACTTGCCCACAAACCCTAGACTTGGGTTAATTGCAAGTAGCACCTCCAGCTCTCAACAAAACACCAACAAACCCTAATCACCACTAAAGGTGATTAGCAAGCAACTAAGCATCAAGGTTAAGCAAAGCAAATAGGATAAGCCCTAAACGGAGGTCAGGGTCCTTACATTTATTATGAGAAATAACATTTCTCAGCAAATGAACCCAAAATTGGGGTTGTAACATCCTTCCCCTCTTATAGGAATTTTGTCCTCAAAATTCTATCAAGCAAAAGAACAATTCAGGATAAGACTTTTCCATGTCCATCATTGGCCCCTATGTGGCTTTACCTTACCCATGGAGCTTCCAAGGAACCTTTATCATCACATATTCTTTTCTCTAAGTTCTTTCATCCTAGCGTCTATAAACTGCACAGGTGACTCAGGCCATTTCAGCCTCCCTTGGGGCACACTAGGTTCATTGCTCAACACATGGTTTAGGTACCTCACATAGTGCTCTAAATTGGACACGTGGAACTCATCACACATTTCTTTATCCTGAGGGGTAAGATCAAACTTAACCTTCTCCACCAAACCATGACAAAATAACCCATGCATCGGGGACTCGGCTCTCTTAGCTATAACTTAGAGGGGTCAGATTTTCATGTCACATATTCTCCCACAGTGAACTGCATGTCAGTCTACTTTTCATCCGCTCACGACTCCCGTCGTCTCTAGGCTCATTTTAGCCATTGCATGCATGATCAAAGAGACTTCATCTACACGCACTATGGTCCTTTTCTAACCATCACGTGGTCCTTTCACCAACATCGCCTTACTGAAGTGGTGACCGACACAACCTCCCTTACAGAGCTTCTTTAAAACCCGATACTGGCTATGGTGGTTATCATCACGTCTTACAAAGGATAAGAATTGTCTCTATGTATCACCCTGAATAAGCACGCATGCTCTCATCAGACCCTCTAGTCTTGATCATACTAACCATTAGTTAGTTAGAGGTGATAAACTGTACTAACATAGAGTTCTTCATGTTTCTACTTCCACCTCACGGAAGTGAACCTTTAGGTTATATTCAAGAACTTTTGAACTCACCTCCTGGTGTAGTTGAACCATCTCTCTCATATGTAGTTCAACCCGATCTATCCCTTGACAGTACTCTTTCTTTCTCATGTCATCTAAGTAAGGCGATCTACCATAACCCATATTGCATCTCGACCTTCCTTGGTCCTGGGGAGACTTACAACCTCCATAGTGATGAACTCCCTTTCTCTTTCGGGGACTCTTTATCCCTTATATCAATGCACTGGGTTACTGGTGTTCGTCCTTCACCCTCAGCTTGCATGGCCATATACCTCATGCAACTTTATCTTAGGCATCTAAAGTACTAGTGTCACTTATTATCTTGGTAGTACCATGGTGTATGGTGATCTGTATGTCATGATTCCTCAAGATCGATTCCTCATAAACTCTAAACCACTCTAGTCAGAGTTTCATCACCTTTCTTTCCAAAGAAGTGCATTTGAGGTTCTACAACCATCCTTTCATTGCATCAAGGCCCATACTGGCTAACCAAACAACCATTAACTTGTTCAACAGATCTCATTACATCTGAGTATTAGCCAAACATATCTCCTTTCCAAACTTAGGGTTAGCCTAACAACCTCTTCTAGCTTCTAGACAAACTAGTCAGATATATCTCAACCTGAGCATCCATTGCCACTTCACATCCTTAGGTATTAGGTAACATTAAAGACATACACTTCCATGTATTTCACTTATCATCTCGAACTCTAAGTCTATCTTCATTGAAAACACTTTGAGCTCATATTTTTGGTGATCCAACTCAACCTTGTATGAATCATATCTCATGATAAAAGCATCCTCATAAGGTGACTACCTCATTCCTCTTAGTGGTTACAAACCATCCATGTATCATTCACTTTACCAAGGTATGTTATCTTCTCTGTCCCCATATCATGTGGAAACGTTCCAACCCACATTATCTTTATCCTTGGTGTATGGCATGCGTACTGTCCTATCTCTCACTCCCATAACAAGAGGAAATAAGCATTTGGTTGCAGTCCAAATACAGAGTTCTTCCTGTTCCAAGAGTAGAGATGGTACATCCCACCTTGCTATTACACCTTCAAAACTAAGTTGAAACGTGTCGTTTATGCCTCTATATTACAATCATCTTGATATCAAAGTTACCTCCATGGAAAACTGGTTTCAAACCTACTTGGGTCCACACATATTCCTTGGTCATCACCTCTAGGTCTATAGGGTGCCGACACTTTTGGGGTCATCCCTCTTCCCTTATGCATTCAGAGAGTGCCCTACTCATCTGCCCTTTGGGTCCCATGAGTTCATGAAGGTGATCAATCTCCTAACCCATGGCCCTCAAACAATGATAGTTGTTACCTCCCGACCCTATGGTCATGTGCAACTAGGGAATTAGATAGCTCCTACTTCCATCGGTCTTATCCCTACCTGACCCTAGGATAGACTTAGGATTCTCTTATAGTACATGTTCAACTTAGAACCTTACCCAAGCCTTCATCATCTCTCTCTCTGCATTCAAGGGTTGACTTTCATCCTTTCACAGGAGTCATGGTGACCTGCCTACCTTGGTCAGGCCCCATACCGGTTACCTCCATGGTAACACATCCACATGCACTTAGAGATGGTTATCTATGGGTCTACAGGTTCATCCTCATACCATGCACTTTACACTTAGCTTCTCAAGATCCTATGAGACCTCTTTAGGTTAACTTGAACCAACAAAATAGGTATACACCCTACCAAAGGGTCCCTCTCCCGGGATGGGAGGAAAACTTCACCTCGATAACAAAGGCCACAAACGTCCTTGGGTCTAGCATGCTTAACCCTAGCAAGCTATGCAAGGCACAAGTAGACCACCTACTAAACCATGTTAGGTCATACTTGTTCTCATCCTCCATATTGGATCGAGATCATACCTTCCCATGTCCTCACTTAGCTATGAGGGGTTCATCAAACATACCTTTAATCTTAAGGGGTTTCCCTTTTCCTCTATACATGAGGAGTACCATGCTCGAAACTATATCAACTTAATTCTCGTCATGATCATTAGGTACACCACTTCCCCTCTTAGGCCTAGGAACCCTAGGTTCACTTTTTGATGACCAACTACATGCTCAATCTATTAACTACGAATCAAGCATGTATAAGGCATGACATGCGCTTCCTGTCATCCTTCTACTCGAGCAACACTTCATAGTGGAGTCCTCCCCAAGGACAACCAACAAGGTACAAGGCCTCACAACCTGTTATTAAATCTCTCCAGGGTATACATAACTTGTTCTTCCTTTCTCATAAGGTAAACACTTATACCATAAGCACATAGGTGCCAGAAGCCTCATCCTCCCTCTCGGGTTTGTTCCCTCTAAAGACAACCAAGATATCACCATCAACCAGGGATCAAGCATGAGGCCACAACTTTCATCCACTTAGGCCGCATCTTTCTCAACCCCCCACTTTTCCTCATATCTCGGAGTATAGGTTTACCACCTTCTTGCTTGGGGTCCTGCTCTTTCTCTCTAGAAATAACCCTACAAACAACCTTACTACGTGAGGTTCTCTCTCCATGAAGGTGGGTCAAGCTTACAAGCATTCCCCTTAAGATTATGTCTGCTCAAGGTTATCCATAACCCTCTATGCTTGTCTCATAAGCTATCCATCCTACTTCCTTGGCTAGGGTTTCAACCTTCTACTCGTACTACTGATGTACTTTGGGTGCCTACTATGCCATGCTCATATAAGCTCATGGGGTTTCCATAGGTTCTTCTCTAACCTCATCAATGAAGGAGCTATCCTTCGCTCTCCACTGCTCGACCCTTCCCAGGGTTGGGTCGCCAAAGGTACTCGGTCATCCAACCTCTCATGGCTCATACGTCATCCAAGGCATGTCCATCCAACCACCTAGTCTTCCATGACATCTAACCCATCATGTTGTCTATCTCTCTAGCCTTCACTTAGGGTTAGGGTTAACATCATCCTCAGAGGATGTGCCAGGTCTCTACTTTTAATGGAGGCCTCTACCTCTAAGACTAACTCTCTTTACGTATCCTCCTAACAAGAAGGTCTAGCCTCAGGCCTCTCCTGAGGGCATGACAACTTATGTCATACGACCTAAGCATGCATCTATTCCTTTACGCTTAATCTATTAAGATTATGTCCATGACATCTTATTTACACGCTTTTCATTAATTTGGTGGAGGATTCCTTAAACCTTATCAACCTTACCCATACCTCAAGAGGGTGAGGAGAAGAGAGAAAACCCTAATCCTTAAGGTCCTTAATAGAATTTGAGTTGAGAAGGGATGAACAAGATGAGAGAGTCCTAAAGGTATCTTATTTCGAATTGTACCCTAAGACTTTGGCCAAGCAGTCACACGGATCCAGGAGTCCTCGTATTCTGACTAGCGGTGCGGAGGAAAATATTGCCAGCCCCCGGTCGTGATCCTTTTCTAGACACCTCCATCTTTCGGATAATCCTCTAATAACTCCCTTGGGTTCTATGGAGTTTATAAAATTTAATAATTATTAATGGTTAAGTGAGGAACCTACGCTCTGATACCAAATGTTACGACCCACCTTTCGGTAACCCCCAATTAAGGGAGACCGAGAGGTCGAAGTTGCACACATAATTTCCGGATCAAAGGTTCGGCAATTAACCAAGAACAATTATTAAATTTTAACAGACTAAACTGGAAAATAGTAAGAAAAAAAACTTTTGCATACCTTTTGAAAACTTGGATATCTAAACTTCCATCCACATATGAATTCTACTCTAACTAATCCTCCTTGTATTTTAATTCATGTATTTCACAATATGACGATTTACTATTTGTCCTTTTGGCTTTGTACCTAAAACACCAACAAACAAAACGTCGGTCAGCATAAAGCTGGTATGTGGGGAACCAATAATCGTGCAATTATTCATAACAATGTATTGCAGCCAATTACCATTTAACAAACAATTTTACATTTTAAATATAACTACACGATCCATGCATTCCCTATCCTCTGCGTTATCTCTGCAGTGGACCTGGATACTACTTTCCTTATGGTAGCTCCCCTTTAAACCCTTCATGGTCCCACCTATAGGTGAACCAGTTTCTAGGGTTGAGTCACATGGCACTACCCATAAGTAGCCCACTCCTTAACTCATGGCATGCTAAAGGGTCTCATGGCACTACACTTGGTAGCCCAATTTCTAACCCACGATAACCTAGACCTTACTCTAGGTTACCCCTTTTTAGCCTTTACAAGCCACAGAGGTGGATTCGGATCTAATCCAGTTATATATATATATATATATATATATATATATATATATATATATATATATATATATATATATATATTCATGGTGATAATCATAGTCACTTTATAGTTGCATGAAATAAAAGGCATCCGACAGTTATTTTCAAGCAACCGATAAACATGTTCGGAAATCGCCGTGAAACTAAAGCGATTATTCATAAGCGTAACCACATACCTGTTCAGTAGATTTCTCAAGCTAATATTAATTCCAACCAAGAAAGAAATCCAAGGAAGTAGTTCAACCACACAATCAAGAATCCTGAAAAACCATGTACTCTATTTACTACACACTTTATCAAGATTCTTTCTATTCAACTTGAAATCGCTTCCTAAGGTTTCTGTATCTATTTTAGGGTTTCGTTTTGCAATTAGGGTTTCCCTTCATTTACTATTTTAAACCCTAGTTCTATTCAATTACTTACAAACCCTAATTTCGAATTAAAGGCACACTTAAACATTAATTAAGCCCATTATGCCTCTTTTATACTAAAACTACCATTTTTACCCTTTCAATCCATGGCAAGATCATTATACTCATCTATCATCAATTCAAAGTTCATTAGGGTCTAATCACATATGAACTCGATTTACCATAAATCTACCTTTTATTCATGAGAAAACCCTAATTACTATATATAGGGTATTTATCTAGAATTAAGGACTTTTGTATATAAAATAACTTAGAACCATCATTTAACAACATGTTTTCACATTTTTCAAATTAAATATGATCTTATCCTCTTTTACCCTAAATTAGGGTTTCTAAATGCTTAGTCATTCTCATATGGGGTAAAAACCCTAAATCATGCAATTTCACATCTAGATCAGGTTCGAATCTAACATTTTCATTCAACAGGTTATTAATACTTAAATTAACCCATTAAGCATACTAGATTCAACCTTTAATCACAAATAGGGTTTTTAACTTAACTTTAATGCTCTTTTCATCAACTTATTGTACTTTTGCAATTAGGAACAAAATCAATATTTAATATCATTTTTATTGGATTCCTCTCGTTCTCTTGATCAATCTTCATATTTTATACGTATTAATCCGAGCTACCAATCTTTAGTTATGAAATTTGCAAAAGTTACCTTTTTGGACCAACCAGGATGCGCCATGTCGCCTATCCCATGCAACACGGCCCGCTTTAGTTTATAACCAAATTACCAAAGTACCCTTGGTTAAGTTAAGCATTCTTTTAGCCCGCGGAGGGCAGGACCGTCCAACACCATCTCGGTTCCTCTTCTTCCTTGGGCCGACAGCCTGCTACCGCTCTAGCGGCCATGACAGCACGTCACAGGCCGCCCCCCATCACCTCAGCGTTCAGCTCCAGCCGAGACTCATCCCCTACCTCTGTCCTCCCCTCCCGCACTCAAGCAGGTCGAAAACTCTGGCTGAGATAGCTAATCCCATGGACTTCAAGCCAGCGATCCTTTGCGGGCTTACAGTCCTATTGCAGGTGTTGTGCGAGGACAAGATAGAGGAGGAGGTGGCGGATCCCTTTTGGGTAGTCGTGGGAGCGTCCTGCCTCCGACCATATGATTCCATACCCATCTTTGATCCCAGGATGGAACTATCTTCTTGGTTAGGGTTTTGGACAGAAACAAAGAAGAGAAAGAGAGAGCTGCGTGAGATCTCTCTCCTGGACTCAGCCCATGGCTCTCTCTCTTTTATAGATGAGGGTAACAATGCCCTATGATACTTGCTCACGAAGCAATAAGGTCCTTTCCTACTAGGAATCAGATTCCTTAATGAAAAAGCAAGCTTCTCTCTCTTTATCATCCTTTTGATATTCTTTATTATTTGGATAATTAGGAATTCGAAATTCCTCTTACTTATTCTCTTTATTCTTGCTTTTAATCCATTAGCACGAATTTCTATTTTCTTTTAATAGAAATTACTTCCTTTTTAATAATACCCCAAAATCATTCATTATGCATCATATTATCTTCTTATTTGACATTATTGGTATTTTCTCTTTCCTCTTCCTTCATTGGGGCTCCTTGTACCCCAAGAAACTCTATTATTTTGAAATTACTTTTGAAGGATACTTATTATCCTTCTAGATGCATCTATATGCATCATTTCACATTATCTTGTTTATTTCTCATTAAAATATCTCTTTTTGAGGATTTCTCTTTATTTGTCTTTTATTTTCCTCATTGGTATTCCTTTTAACATTAGGAATCCTTGGGATACGAAATTCCACAAGGATAACCCAATTATACCTCTTCCCACTTATTTCCAATATTTTATCATTATTTTCAATTTCTTTCTTAATAAAGAAATACTTAATTGATTTTTCTTTTCTTATTGCACTCTCTATGCAACTTTGGACTCCTTAGAACCCAAGGAACCCAAGAGGCATGAAATCCCTCTTTGGATTTTCCTTCTAGAGGTTTCTACATTTTTCTCTTCTCAAATATTACATTATTCATTTACTAATTGAATTTTCTTGTTATTGGGCCCAATAGCCAATAAAGCCCACAACACAATCATCAAGGCTATTGTAAATGAAATCCATTTATTCGAAACAAATTCTAACATTATTTGTCCAAATATCTTTATTATGAGAAATTAAATTTCTCAGCAAATGAACCCAAAAATTGGGGTTGTAACATAGGGAAACCCCCAATTTACCTCCTCTTACTCCCAAACTCCAAATTTGAGTTCCCTTTGGGCCCCAATCACCTTCCCCTACCTCAAGCTCTATTTTCCACTCTCCATTATCATCTATTTCTCCATCTCCAAGGAGATTTTGCCCCTACAACCTGGAAGTGCAATTCTTGTTGTTCTTGCTCATTTTCCACCAAAAATCCTTACAAAGATGAAGAGCATAGGCAAAGCAATAAAAAAAGGGGTATAAAAGACCATGAACATCTTCACTAGAGGAAAAAGCTGCACCAAGCGGGCCTCCAATGTCACACTGCCATCACACAGCTCATTGTCACCGTCTAACTCCATTTCACAATTGCTTCAATGGTCAGCATCGATGAGCACCTCCTAACATTGATCCTCCTCAAGTGGCCACACGTCAGATCCAAACCACAACACCTCAACAAGGAGGAGGAGAAGGAAGAATAAGAGATGGAGAACATCGTCGACTTATTGGATATTGATGCACCAGCCTGAGAGAGGAGGGCCAAGAAGGCTACTAATGTGTCATCTTCACGACTACCCCCACACCTGACTCCGAAGAGATGCTCCACTTCATCATTACAACCACACACTGCTCAATAGCCTGCTAGGTGTCGATTGGTGATTGAGGAAGAAGCTGAAGATGCACCCGTTCAAATGGTGCCCTTGAACTTGGACAAAAGTTTGGGGTCACACACATATGAGGAGCAGGAGGTAGATGACACTGAGAGTGAGGAGATGGAAGACGAGCTAGTGGACTTCTTGTCTAAGCTATAGGAGAATAGGATGAAGTGGGTTGGGAAGCAGCCCGAGGAAGTAGAATATGGGAGAGGCACATCAAGGAGAGTGTTCACAAGGCTCCTTCACCCCGAGTGCACTACTAGGAGGGTGATTCCCATAAGATATGCTTGCCCCAACACCATGCAAGCCCTAGGGATATATGTTGATGCTAAGAGTTTCTTAGAATCATGTGGGTTGCATCAACTGTTGACCATTGTAGAAGAAACACACATAGAGACAACTCATGAATTTTTCGGGTCTCTAGAGAAAGTGGAATATCAAGGGGAGGATGCAATCCGTTTTAGGCTCAACGACTCCACTCATGTACTAAAGGCCTCCAACCTCAATAAGATTTTCACACCAACACCAGAGATGGCTCAAAAGTTTGATGGGGGCAGGTTTGACAAAAGTGGGAAATGCAACTACTCCAAAATGTGGGAAACATTCACTGGACAAAGCTCCTTTGCATGAGGAAAGTAAAAAAACAAGTAAGATTTTCAACCCCATTCTAAGATATATTCAGAAAGTCCCCGCCAACTCCATCTTTGTCTGGTATGACAACCAAGGTTGTTATTCTAAAAAATAAATAGTTTGTGCTGACAATGATGGTAAGTTGTGGCCATGTGAATTTGGGAATGATGATGATTGATCACTTAAAAACAATTTCCTCCAAGACCAAGCTTCCCTTCATAATGGGAGGGATTGTCACCACCATAGCAAAAGCACTTGATTATGATCTCTAGAACTTCACAAAGTTAGAAGGGGCCAAGTTGATTGATGTGAACTATCTTGCAAGGTCTCAGATGATTTCCATAAGAGATAAGATGATCATTTACAACATGAACCCCGAGTACCTTGAAATCACTTTAGAGCTACCTTACCATGCTTTTATTCTCATGGATGATACCATGCCGATGGAAAATCTGCCATCACAACTCGCCAAGTGGGAAAGCCAATATCCTAGAGAAGACTACAAAGTCATGCTAGTGGACTTACTAGAGGGTGCAGGAGAGACAAATGTGCCAGAGCAGCAACACATCCTTGAGAAGCCATGCTGCACAAGACATCAACATGAGGACTTTGATGCGCAACCACCTCTAATAAATGCATATGAAATGTCAGTCATTCATGCACAGTTGGAGGCAATTCAATAGACACAATAGGCCATGTGGTTAGATCAACAACATATCCATCATCGGATCAACTACATGTACCAGTATCAACATGCGCAGGTACAGAGAAACCCCCAATGGGGGGGAGTATTTCTGGGGAGGACTATTTGGATACCAGGAGACATACCCACCTCCATAGGTGGACTACTAGGGTCACTATTACCAACACACACCTCCATAGGCCAGCCCACCGTAGGATCCCACACCACCAAAGCAGTGATGTCTACCCTATCACTCTTAAGCTTTCACTTCATACCGAGGACAACATGATTCAAAAGCTCGGGGTGGTAGGACAGTATGCCCCCTTTCTTAGCTTATTTTGTTGATGTTTGTCTCACATGATCTATGTTTGTTTGACATTACTATTTCTAGTGTAGATCTCTTTTTGCTTGCATTCATGCATATATAGTTGAATTTCATGCATTTTTTTGTGTACTTTTTCAAAATTTCTGTTCTTTTTTCTCTTCCATGTCATGCATTTCATTTCCATGTAGATTTTGGTAATTTTTGTGTATTTTAATTAGGATTTGTCGCTTTATGCTTTAATTTCCCTAAATGTAGGTTTATATGTGATTGATTGCAAATTGGCACCATTTTGGCCAATTTTGCCTAAACTTGAATGGTCTTGCCTAAAAGCATGTTTTAACTTAATCTCCATTGTTTGAAATGAAAATGTTGGTTTTTGACAAATGCATGCCACTTTCTTAGAGTTTATCGCTATATGGTCTTAATTGTTGACTTTTTACATGTGCATCACCTCTCTCAAGTTTGTAAACATTTTGGTTGAATTGTGAATTGAGCAAGATGTGAATGCTTAGAGCCTATGGAATCACATGATATAAATGTGAATCTCATGTTGTTCACTCATGTGGTGTGGCATCATTTGATGAAGTGTTGAACTAGTTTTCATGTAGGATATTTTATGTTGAGAACTACACTAATGACCCCCTTTTAACCCGACTCTTCTTTCACCATCTTCATACCTCTCTATCTCATGAAAGGATGCCTTAGAATACATATTTATCCTTGGCCACCCCCAAAAGCTTGGAGTGGCCATGTCTACATCTCGCCACTTCACTCTATCCACCATATGCCCTACCTACACCAAGGGCAAAAGAAATTAAAAGAAGAAAATAAAAAATAAAAATAAAATAAAAGATGCTCATGTTTAAGAGCATCTAAATAAAGAAAAGATGAGTGTGTAAAATCTCTCCAATCTCTTACTGTAATGATTTATTCCTTTTTCATACCCATTGAGCTTGAAAACATCAAATCTAGCTCACTTTACCCTTTCTACAGCCATGTGGGTCATCTAGTGTGGTTTGAGGCATAAGATTGAATGCATGAAAGTGAAACAACACTCCTAGTCATCATTCATTAATGCTAGCATGAAACTATTTATCTGGAATTACATGAAGGACATATGGAAAGCTTGTGTATTTTATTCTCTATATTTGAAGTTTGTACGCTCAGTGCTCTTTTCATGATTGGTTTGTGAAAGTGGAAAGGTTATAGGTGGAACACATGCACTTAGTCACTTCTAAGACCATTTAGTCAATAATTTTCTGTTGCAATGCTTTCTATCACTCTTGTTTATTGAAATAAAACTGAAGAGACATATTAAGTTGGATCATACTTGAGGACAAGTATGTTTTAAGTTTGGGGTGGTGATACAACCCTATTTTAGGGCTTCATCTTGTGTCTTTTTGTATTTCAATCACATTTAAACATAGTAGAATGAAAGTTAAATCCCCCAGTATGCATATTATTGTCAAATGCACTTATGGACGTTCTTTGCATACTTTTCAAGTGCTTGGACCATGCTTTGAATGGTTGAGAGAGAAGGAAGGAATCCTAGGGTTTCTCCACCCTTGGAGGGTCCAAAGAATACCCCAAAGCTCCTTCAACCTACCCCTAATGGCCAAGGGTCAACATCAAGTAAAGAAGTCTGTTGATCAAGAAGTTTCAAAGTGAATTTGCCACTAAAGACCCCAACACATTTGTGGTGCCAAGGAACGACCGTGCTAGACAATGCCAAAGTTACAGAGTCAACATCAAAATTGCAAGCTATAATAACTTAACCAAAATGGTCGTGCTACCCAACACACTCATGCTGAGAAGGGAAGCACGGTCGTGCTCCCAAAGATGAGAATGGGAATGCTGGCTAGAACGACCTCCATTTCACCTCCTCCACCATGTTTGTGCTACCCAGCACAGTTGATCTATCTAGCCCTCACCACGGTCGTGCTACCAGCCTTCATTTCACCAAAATTTCTCTGATATTTTCCACTTCCTAGAATGACTGTTCCCAACCACCACGATTGTTCCTACCCTCACCCACCACAGTCATGCTACCTAGTATGACTATGCTACCACCTAAACCCTAGCATTTTCTGCACTATTTTCCAACTATACCCCTACTTACCCTAGTACTTCCACCACCATCTATATATATGTAATACCCATGACCTAGGATATGGCTTAAACCTAGAAGTTTTACTTAAGTAATTTACTTATAAATTGGTTCTAATCTCTTGAAAAGTAATTAAGGCTTCTTGTGAAGTTTGTTTTCAAGTTTGAGATTAATTGCAAACTATTTGTGCATTATATGAAAGTCTGAGTGAAAAGTGCAATTTACCCAAGATGAGGGGTTACATTGCAAAATGTCACATATGGAATGTGTTCTAAGTGTTTTAGTATCATAAGAAAGAGAGTGGTGCTAAGTGATGGCTTGTGGAAAGTCTAAATCCCAAGTTATAACTTGTTTGAATAATGCTTGTACTTTGTGCACCAATTTTGGTACAATTTGTAATTTACCCCATATATGGGGCTGGAATGCAAATTACCACTTCTGTAGTGTCCCTACTTTCTCTATGTATCTTTTAGAAGAAAGATAAAGAAGGAGACACTATGTTTGAATCACCTTTGAGTGATGATACTCTTGGTGATGGAAAGATCAAGAAAGAGTTGAAGGTGAAGCCTTATATGTGTTGTATCGGGTTGTAGACTTGACATAGGAGTCCTATCGGCCAAGGAGCCATGACAGAAGTCTACTATCAATTTTTTGAGACTTGGAAAAGGTGATGATGGGCAAAGCACCTCAAGGAGGTGGTCCATGACGAGTTGCAAGTTCCTTACAAAAAGTGTATCAGGTTGCTTATTTGATGAGATAAAGATGAGATAACTTACCCAATGACATGAAATATTATCGCACTACAAACTCACTTGGGGTTGAAATCTCTAAGATTTTACCAAAACCTCGTGTAATAATACCACCCGCAAATGGATGGGTCTTATCACAGTATAGTTCAGTATCTAATCCCAAAGGACAACATTTTTAAGAATCTTTGTCAGTCGAATCTAGCACAAGTAAGACCAATATTAGAACGATTGATTGGGTTGTTGTTGATTAAACTAATCACAAGAAAGTAAAAGATCATAATTAAAGTTTGTTCTAGATTAATGATATGGAATCACTGGGATGGTCTCAAGTTGCACCACCACTACACATGCAAACACATCCAAACATCAAACATACATGCAAGAATCTAACTATCCAAATGGAACTATTGCGAACCCTCCCTAAGGGATGTTTAGGCCCGCGTAAGCATCCCCTTAGGCATCAGATTTCTCGTCGCCATCTGGATCATGCACTCACGATTCTGAAGATACAACATCCAACTAAGGCTGAGGTCCTCCCTAAGGGATGTTTAGACCACAGAAGTGTCACCGCGAGCTAGATGGCTTGTCCCCTAAAGGATCATACACTTATGACCTCAAGGAATCCCATTCTATTTCTAGTCAGGGGTCAACCACGCTAATCGAAAAGTGAGCAGGTGATTAATCTACAAGCAAATATCGACGATTAACAAAGAAGATACAAAATCCAACTAAGGCTGTGGCCCTCCCTAAGGGATGTTTAGGCCACAGAAGCTTCACCGTAGGCTAGATGGCTCGTCCCCTCACGGATCATACACTTACGACCTCAAGGAATCTCATTCTATTTCTAGTTTGAGAGTCTACCTTATTAATCGACATTCCACCCTACATACAGAAGTTCTCATAACATAGGGAAGAACAAGATGAAAGCAAGCAGGTAATCAAGCTACAAACATTATCAATTAACAGCAAAATGAAAAGTTATATACATTGACTTGGAATGTTAAATGAAAAGACATGAAAGCATGGGCAGTGGGGTTAGTCCCCGCACCCCAGCAAAAAATGACTACTCACTCATGATGTGAGAAATAAGAAGAACAATAGAGAAGGAAGGTTCCGCCATGAGCATGATGTAGAAGGTGGTTGCAGCTCGGTGAAGATGATGCGGTTTTCTACGTCGTGTCGGGGCAAATATGGATGAGGAGGAAGAACCACCAAGGCGGGCTAGGCAGACCTTCTTTCTCTTCTCAACCTCCTTGCTTGCACCAAGAGGAGGTGTGGGCAGCGTGGCAAAGGCTGAAGATGGTGGAGTGGTGGCGGTGTGGAAGGGAGACCGTTCCTTTGCTCAAGCAGCCTCACAACGTCCTGGAATCGATGCCCAAATGAGGACCCTTGTGGTCCTATTTATAGGCTTGGAAGGGGTCCTCACGTTTTTGCTGTGAGTTTGCTCCAAACGGTTTGGAGCAAACAGTTTGCTTGAACGGTCTGGAACAAATAGTTTTGGAGACCGTTTTACATCCAAACGGTCTTGGCTTCTATCAGTCTCTGCCTCTGATCAGTCTTGAGTCTCTGTCCAAACGGTCTTGAAGACCGAATAGATCCAAACAGTCTTGAGCTCTTTGTTCTATTGGTCTTGTATCTGATCGGTTTTGTGCCCCAACCGGTCTTGCTTCCAAACGGTCTGGAGATGCAAATGGTCTTGAGGACTGATGGGATCCAAACGGTCTTGAGGACCGATGGGGCTTGCACGGTCTTGCTGATCAAACGGTCTTGGCACCCAAACAGTCTTGTGGGTGACTGGCCTATCGGTCTTGAGACCGTATGGTGCCAAACGGTCTTGAGGACAGATGGCCTCCAAACAGTTTTCAACACCCAATCGGTCCTTGGTCCAAATGGTTTTGAACCCGTTAAGTGTCATACGGTATTGAGACCGTTTGGGCTCAAGCAGTCTTGAGACCGTATGGGCTCAAACGATCCTGAGACTGTTTAGGTAGAGTAGTGAGTGGAGGACCGTGTAGGTGAATGTTTGAGACCGAGAGGTCAAAACCGCATGGGTAGACTGTTAGGGCAAACTGTTTGGTCAAGATTGATTGGTCAAGACCAAAGTTGAGAGGATCTCAAGCGAATTCCATTCGATTGTTGAACTTAGTCTAGACCTGCACAAAATCAATATAAATCTGGTTAATAATCTTGATAATTGAATTAGTTAAGAAATCTTGCATTTTGTGAGATTAAAGAGATGAAATCGATAGTATTGAATCGAATTGGTCCCAGAGAGGCGATCGAAAATCATGATGAATATGAATTCATCAGAATACCCCAAACTTAAACGTTGCTCGTCCTCGAGTAACACAAAATATGAAACAGACACAAAATGAATACCTTCCGATCATGTGATTTCCTCCTCTTCACATCACGATTGTTTCCTTTCTGCTTAGTATGACTAAGCATCTCAACTTCCTGAGGCCACTGAACACATCTTACCATATCTTCATTCCCGAGTTTGCTTTCCAACTTCACTTCCTCCTCATTTTTTCCAACAACAAGCATGTCAAAGAGTTTCATAAGAGTCTAGAGGTACCCGCAGAATAACAAGTGTGCATCTGATCTGACATTGGTGTATTTCAGGGTAGTAGAGGCATTTATTGTGCCTTTAGGTAGAAAAGGGAGTAAAGGGTGGTATGGAAGGAAGGAATAAATCTCTCCTCTATTCGACTTGAGATTTTTATTATATTATTTGCAATTTCATTTATTGCATTTTTTGTGTGCGAATCTCTCCTCTATTCGACTCGAGATTGTATTTTTGTGTGTGCGCTTTGGCATCTTTTCTTGGTGGTACGCCTCTATTAATTTTCAAGGGGTATGGAAGAAGTGGATATAGAGGGAAGTGGCGTGCCACTCCGAACTTAGGGTTTGGCACTATTTTGGCTATTTTTTGTTTCTTTTTGATGGATGGAGGGATACAAAGATGATAGAAGAAGTATAGAAGAGAGTTCAGATCGAAATGCAAATTGATTTACAATTTTGTGCACCAGGTTGTTCTCTTTATCGTACTCTGCTCAAATAATGACTTGATGAGGATCCGGTGGGGATTCCATGTTGTTGTTCCAGTAGTCAGTTAGGAAGCATGACGTATTTGATCCCTATCAGTTCGACAAATGCTTGCCATTTTTACATAAAGATCATGATGTTAGGATTCACAAACTTCACAAGATGATTTCAATCAAAAGACTAGTTTTCAGAAGAAGGTCCTTTTGAGGACCTAAAATACCCTTGAGGAAAACACCTCCAAAATAAGGTTCAACTAGGCTCCCCATGGCTCAACAAACTCAAGAATGATGTGATAACATCCAAATAACATAATGTAAGTGATAATTTGCAAAGAAAACCTCTCAATTGGGTAAATTGTAGAAAAGTCCAAAATGTGTATAAAATTGCATAACTTGCACAAACAGTGTCCAAATTGGACCATACTTGAAACTTAAGCTTGTATTATGATTACAAAGAATATAACAAGGTTATATTAAGGTTCTAAACATTCAAGTATGATATTTAAGTATGTTCAATACTTTGAGCAATGTCAGGGGTCTCTCAACAAGGTTCATATCTCAAGAGAGGCTTGTTGCACATCACCTATTTCTATTAATTAATGACATCCACCTTCACATTGATCAGATCCAACCTTAGTAAGACACCACCAAGTCTCTCCGCAATAAATGCTAAGGAGAAACCTTGCTACTATTTTGACTGTCATCTCCCCTGACCTTGAAGATAGGCATCCACACACCATGGATACTCATTCTTTATCTATTTTGATGATGGATTTCTTCTCTTCTTCTATGGTTGATCTTATTACTATTGCAATAAGCAAGTAGTCCTCTTGCTAGAGTGCAGGGAGTAGCAACACTACCCCATTTTGTTCTCTTTATTGCATCTATTTTTGTATGGACTAATATGTATGTTTAAATCAATCATTTTCATGCTTGTATTCTTGAATGATCATCAAATTTACTTGTCTATTACATCTTAGGTGTGGATAATTTTGAGCCTAGGATCTAGGATATCATAGTTTCCTATTAAATCCTTGATAAATATTTTGGATAGGCATTTTCTGAGGAGATATTTGTATGATCTCGAGGTAATGCAACAACGAGCTTATAATTATATTTGTATGGTATTGGTCCTAACGTCGACATGGGGATTTTCCTGGTCTCAACGTATGTATTTACATGCTTAAAAGATGCAATGAAAGAGTGAATGATAGGTAGCAGAGCTGAAACCTATTCCACCCTACTGTCCCTATCCATTGATAAATCTAGACATTAATCTAATATGTTATTATTTGCAATATAAGAATGATTAACAATCAAACACCTTTGTTTCAAATACTTGTTCTTGCTTGAGTAGTTTGATCTAACTTATTCTTAAAAATATTGTTCTTTGGGTTTGATTTTGAACAATACTATGATAATATTTGTCCGTTTGTGGGTGGTTATTATTGTATGAGTTTAGGTAAAAATGTAAGGACTTCTCACTAAGAGAATTTGCCTATAAAATTACACAAACATCAAATATTGGTGTCGTTCCTACGATAAAAGGAATTTTCTAACCAGTTTAACCAATTTGGATTAGTTAGGATTTTTTCTTTTATAATTGACAACGTTGCATATCTTCTCGAGCTCAACTCCAAATTAGTGATATTAATCGTGGTGGTCTTCCTTCCTTCGAATTCGTCTCTAGTGCATGCGCCACTCTTTTAGTGTTAATCATCGATTAGACTTCAATAATGAGATCGAAAGAACCTACCACAAGCTCCTTCATGAACTCCTAGTCAAGATGGCTAAAGAGGAGATCAACTATACATTTGAAGCAGCACTAGCAACACAAAGAGATAGACTTGTTGTAGAAGTCAAAGCTGTTGTGCAAGTTGAACTATGAGCAACTGAAGAAGTCAAATGATGGAGAAAACTGTGAGAGTTTTCTATCCCTTAAGATGCAAACATCCACAACCCGATCGTTCAACCAACCAATACAACACTGAATTAAAAATTAAGATACATTTGGCGACGATGATGCAAAACAACTATTTTGCTTTGAGAGTCGGGGAGGACACACATGACCATCTACAAAAGTTGACAGATCTATGTTGACAAAGTGCTTATTGGACCAATTGTGATATAATACTCAACTACCTTTTAATTTACTTGACTTCCTCAATCTTGCCATTTCCCACAATCGATGACTCTAGTATGTTCATCTTCCATGTTTTGAATCTCATTGGTACACCTAATCACTGAAAACCCTAGTTTGAAATGTTTTCAATTCCTTAGTTTTATATCTTGATCATCTTTATCTTTTGACTTTGGACTTTCATTTACACTCCCTTGGCCATTTGACATATTTGTGACACTTAGTTGATAATTTGATGCACTTAGTCTCACTTGGCTCCAGCATAGATCAATATGTTCATTGGGCAAAGAAGGAAAAAAGTCGGCACCTAATTTCAAGAACCTAGTCGTTGCCTATAAATATAGTGGTATGGACATTGTAATGTTTAAGAGGTCTAGCTCAAGTGGTGCGGCTCGGTATCACCTCAATGGAAGGTCCCAGATTTGACTTTTGACGACGGCTGTGGTGCAACAATGACTGACATTTTACTTGGCGCACCGTGGTGTTCTTGGGATTTACTCTTGGCTGGATGGGGTCCAATAGTGGTCGATCCTGGGAGATCTGCAATTGGAAAATTTTAAGTGAATAACAAAGATTATCATCCAAATATTGATCCATTTTAAGTCTGGAAAGAAGTTGTGAAATAGGGGCGAGATCTGCAAATTTATTCTATCATAATATATAATTATTTTCACACAAGATTAAGGTATGCAGAAGGTGCCCAAGTAATATTTGTTAGGCAAGGAAGCTATTGCGTTGTTCGATTTTACAATTTTCATCGCTGCTGGATGCTTGAGTTGCACGCCAAAGCAGTAACCTCCACCGGTGTTACATGTTAGGCAGGACTGCGCGTGGTATCCTGATGCCTGCCCGCGTTCACCCGTCTCTATCGTTCGCTTGCCGACGCTCTCCCGAACAGAGCATATGCTAACACCCGTATAATCTACCCTCCCAATTTCCCTAATTTTACGGTGACTGCCCACCTTCCCGACCGGCGCTACAAGTCTGCAAGCGCAGCTAACAAGGAGTTCGCGGCGCAAGCGGCGTTGGTGTGCCCGCTGCTGCTGTGCACCTGTTGGGCATCGATCGTTGCGCAGAAATCGCAACCTACACCTTCTGCCGGAGTGACCAACGTCTCCGCATCACTTCGGACAACATGCTACGTCTCCTCCCCCGCCTCACAGGCGCCCTCCGCGAACCGTTTGATGTCGACCAGGAGTACATTAACAGGAAAACAATCCTCCAAAGCCTCAAGCAGAGGTTTGTTACCATTCTTTCGAAAATCCATAATCCCTTCTCTATCATGTTTCCCTTCTACAATTTGTTTTATGTATGTTCCTGCGGAATTCAGTCATAGTTTCTGCGCATTATTATCAAATATCTGACACATGCCATCTTATGTTCATTCTCATTCAAAGATCGCACGAGGATCATGAGCTCGCTCGGAAGCTTGTGCAGCGATGGGATGAAGGTAATGAATGATCAAAGTCGTTTGTATTTTGGACGTTGACGTTTTGATATTTATACATTTTGTCTTCCTCCTATTATTCTCCCTCTTTCGCAATTCATCCTCTTTGACCTTGAACAGCATTGTAAGGTGCCCTGGTTTTGCTAATGGCATTCGTCTGAACTTTGTATTGCTAACGACTTGATCGTTTATTTTGAAGCCAATTTTTATTCTGGGTTTGATGTTGCAGCCTCCAGTGAAACTCGCCAGACATATAGACAGTTTCTTGGAGCTATAGTTGAGTTAACCGGTGGTGAGGTTGTAGGTGAGGAATTCAATGAAATCGCCAAAAGCATATACAATCTTTTCATCAATGCGGATGTCAATTCAGATGAAAACCAAAGGATACTTGAGAAGAAGTAAGCTGTCAGGTCTTCTCATGGTTTAACTGACATGATTGTCTTTTCTCATTATTTTGTTAGATAGCATCCTTGGTATAATACACTTAATTTAGTATCATATGTTGCGATTTATTATAGATAGCATCCTTCGCAATTTTACCCGGTTGAAGTAAGTTGCGATATATTATGTCCTGTGACTTTGTAGCAATATTTTTTTTCTTTTATTATACTGATTTGGGAATGTATTTAGCTCCTTGACCTCTGTATGGTGATCTTCTTGTGAGTAAGCTCAATGAGGTAATTGTTTTGTTCCTTTTAGGGGGGAGGTGCAGAGTATCGTTGGTTGTCACGTTTCAGACCAGAACATGCAAAAAATGGGTTCTTTAGCTCTTAGGCTTTGTGCATTGCAGTCTGCAAGTTGTGGGTCTACAATAAAGAAGATGGATAGTTATGACACAGAAACAGTCGAGTTTGGCTCCAATCTTCCGTTTTCCGTCCCAGAAAGATATCTCATGGACGAGCCTACTGAAAGTGGTCCGCTCCTTGATAATCAATATCCTCATGTTTTTACTGAAGTCAAAGATCATAATGAACAAAATGGAAACATGGACGGTTACCTTAACGCCAATGCTGGAACTGTCGATCTGAGATGGTTAAGGGATGTTTCGGATCGGATCGTTAAGGACAGTGGTTCGCAGTTGTCCGGGGATGAGCTTGCACTGGCAATATGCAGAGTGCTCAATTCAAGTAAAGCTGGTGATGAGGTATGGTTTATATTTCCTGCCAAAAGGTTCATGACTGTATATGATGTGGGGCATTTTATATGAAGACTTTGTTTATACTGATTTCCTTATTCATATTAAAGATAGCTGGAGATTTATTGGACCTTGTTGGAGATGGTGCTTTTGAAATAGTCCAAGATCTTTTACTGGTAAGAACCATGAATTGTCCATAAATAGGTAATTGTCTTGATTTGAGATTCAAGAGTACCTAAGTTGATTAATTGGTGTTCATCTTATTTTACTCAACTTTTAGGTTTTGTCATAAAAGTTACTTGATTTACATATAGCTTTCTTTGAAACACATTAATGTTTAAGAAAATCTCTGATTTCGATTGGCACAGAAACATAAATTACAAAAAATTTTGATGGAAAATTTAACGGGCACATTCGTGGTGTTTCGACACCAAAATGGATGAATTAATTCATAATATTTTACTAAGATCGATCTACTAGTGTAAATACACTTATCTATGGCATATGTCATATTAGATATGTAGGATGGGGAGAGTCTCCTACATGTGTCAGTGACTGAAACTCACCGTTTTTGAGATTTTGACGTCAATTTTAATGGTGAAATTAATGAAATAAGTCATGATAGTTCGCAAACGCAATATATAGGTTTAAAGGCACAATAATATGCAAACAAATTATGGTCGAGGACCTTTTTTTTGAGGGGTAACTTATGTATTCTCATTCACGTAAATCGTCTCGAGCATACATACACATGTGAGGTGTCAAGGTCCTCGAAATAACACATACATCAACAATACGCAACCCATTCCTAGCTAAATTATGTGCTACTGTATTAGCCTTCCCAAACACATGGTCAACCCGGAAGAAGTGGAATCCATTACTTAGCGCTTCTATGTCTCTCGCAATCAGGTTCAGATAACTTTGGTCTTCATGTTTCCCTATCAGCTTTGTCAGAAGCTCCATAGTATTGGTCTACGCAATCACTTTGTGAACTACTCTTTGCTCCGCCACTTGCAGACCCCATCACAATGCTTCATCTTCCGCCCAATCCCTCTTTCCATAGTATTGGTCTTCAAGCATCCACTCACCCTCTTTCCCCCGGTTAATATCACCTTGCCAGTATGGTCACACAAAACCCAATTGAGATCCGATGCTCTGTATCACTCTTCATTATCACGGTGTCTAGACAGCTCCACATTGATGCTTGTTTGCATGGTACCATGGCCTCACTATCATAAATCTTGGCTATATGGGTACGATAGTCTTTGATCGTCTTATATAGGTTGATGAATGGATCCCTCCATCTCCTTGCTTCCTGGTTGAATAGTAGATCATTCCTCATCGTCCATGATGCCCACATTGTCACTTCCATGAAGTTCCTCTTATCATCTGTCATATAATCAATCATCCACTTTAAAATGCCCAACATGCTGTCTGTGGGGGCATCTCCGTCGTGTCCCAACCAACAAGATGAACGATAAGAGGCTGTGTGCACTAGGTCATGACAGTCTCTCGCTCAGACCCACAAATCATGCATATTAGTCTTTGCCATTTTGGCAGCCAATGTAGTCCCCTTAGCTTTCTCAAGAGTCCACCGGCGTCGCTCTCGCTGTGCTGATTTGTACTCTCTATGGTGCTCAGTCTCTCGAACCAGTAGGCTGGTTTGACAGTGTAAACTCCGGTCTAGGATCTAGGTAGTATGTCATACACTAAGGAGTAACATTTTTTATCCAATGGTTAGTGCATTTCGGTATCCAATGGTCATAGCTACATAATATTTTTCTAAATTTCACATGTTTTGATGAAATTTTAGCAATGACACTGAGGTTGCTGAAGTCACCATCTTTTTGCTATTGACTTTAGGTCAAATTTATTACAGTAGCTAATGGGATCAATATATTGATAATGTATTCTATCGACTTTCAACACAAGTATAATTCCCATTCATATACTTGACTATGAATCTATGATACCCTGAAATTTGGATCTCATATGGTAGTTCTTTCTATGGTATAGTGTACATGTTGGCATGATAATATTGTTTTACATGGGTAGAAAACATGTGTCACCTCAGCTAGAATATGGCCCAAAATAGAGCTAAGGGGAAAAGAATGATTCATGCAGTTAACCCAACATGGTAGGGACTTAGGTTTAGATGAAGTCATTTTGTATTGGGCATGTGTGCGTAGGGGTGGCAATCGGTTTCAGGTTGACCGGGTTCGATTTTGGGTCATTGGGTCAACAATTTTTGACAAAACCTTAAAAGTGCAAAAGATGGATTTTCGGGTCGACCCCAACTAGACCCGTAAATATTTTCAGGTCTATAGGGTCTCGTCTGTAAATCCAAATAATAAGAGATTTTTTTAAAAATAATGACATAATCCTTGATGATTATCAAGTATAATTCATACATTGCAATGTAAGCAAACTTGAAATGTGATTAATAACACATAAAAATTAATATACTTAGTACTATAATTTTAAACACAAATCAATAAATAATTAGCATAATAAATCATATAAAACATATGTCTGTATTGTGAAAAGAATTGATCTAAAGTTAACTATATAGAATTTTCAAAATAAACATTTTGAATGATGTATTAGTAAAATAAAAAGGCTATTGGCTGTGTGAAACGATAAGTATTTTTAATTTTATTTGAATATATAAAAGTGAATTTCAGGTCATTTGGTTCAATTCAGGTCTAAAGTACAAACCCGGACCCGACCCTAAAACAATTTGGGTTCTTCGGGTTTGGGTCAAATTTGGGTCAGGTCAAAATACCTTAGACCCTAACCCGCTTAAATAATCCGGGTTCGGGTCGGGTCTGATTTCATCAGCCCTGTGTGTGAGTATGCAACCATACATAATCTGACGATATGTGACCTTTAAACTCAAGAATTAACACAGGCACCAATTGTAGGAGGAATGATCAAAGTATTGTATGCAAAGATGACCAAAAGAATGGTGCATGAAGCAAAATCAAACAATCATGGCATGGTCATGTTTAGTAAAACACACTCTTCACGATAGCTTGCATGAGGAGCATTCCTTATGCTATTAACTTGTTCCAATAAAGAATATATGTTTTAGAGTAAGTTCTATCGATCTTAATCCTAACATCATTCAATTCAAAATTTACACACTGTGAGTCTCATACTTTATTGTTCACCCTGTTATATAAGTTGTGTTACTGTTTTTTTGGATCTTCTTTCTTATAGTCAACATATGTCCTGAAATTAATAAAATATATGGTCGAAGCTCAGTTGTGTATTAACAAGTAGATAGAAACACAACAAAGAAAAATGTTCCCTACTGAGTGTCGACATCTCGCCACTTTTCGCTGTCTTATGTTTCGGGCGTTTATGCTCCCCCTCTGCCTACTACTTGGTCGGACATGGTGAATTGAGCTGGGGGGATAGATAAGATGGAGGGCGTTAGACTCTTGGCAATCCTTGGTCCACGGCAAGTTGGTCCGTAGAAGGGAACCCAAATTATAGTAGGTATGGAGGGGGGGATATCGAGGTGGCTGTGGCTGTGAGGGAGCTATCTATGTTGAAGGCAGGAGTAGAAGTGTCTTCTGTTGGTGGAGTCATCTACACGGAGGAAGCAGCTGGGATACTGAGAACAGGTCAGCTGGTAGGACCAAGGCTGACTTTATTGGTCACAAAGAGGTCATGCAGGTATTGGTAGCTCCTGATGGAGAGAGGTGGTGGTGGAGTGCATTAGGTGTTGAATGCGGTAGCAGTTTAGAGGCTATAAAGCACCCAGGGAAGGAGGTGGTGCATTAGGAAGAGGTTGAAAATGTTCGGGCTCAAGGTTGTGGTGATGGTGGATTTCTTGTTGGAGCCCGACCCTGGTCTTGTCTCAATGGTGCTCACTTTGGGTTGGTACCTGAAATCTGTTGTGGATTGCTTCAAAGGAAATTGGAAACTGAACATTATTTTCAGTGGCATGCAGCAGCATGTTTTGAAATGGACAGATAACTTAAGAAGATTTCTGTGACTAACAGTTGGGATTAGGAAGAAGTAAGTGACAATTGATAAAATCTAGTGTGTTAAGAGGTGTGGTTGTTTCTTCTTGTGTAAGGCCTCTTCTTGTGCTCTTCATACTTTAGGGGTGGTCTCTTAAGGTCTTCTTTTTTGAGTTCTGGGATCTGGCTTTTGATGACTTTGATGAATTTGGTTTTTACTTCTCTGTATTATGCACGTACATTCGATGTTGTATCTTTAATAAACTAAAATTTTGGACTCATCAAAAATATGTAGTCTGGATAATGCGGAAAAAGGTCTTGTATTATTCGATGATAAAAGAATATACAAGAGTCTCTATATAATACACAAAAGAACCACAGGGTCTAGAGATAACCCATGTGGGATAAAACATAAGTGTAAAGGAAAAGAAAAATAGAAAATAGACTAAGTGTAAAAGAGAAAAACACAGCAAAGTCTATCTACTAATACTCCCCCTCAAGCTGGAGCATAGATGTCAATCATGCCCAGCTTGGATGTCATATCAGTGAAGCGCTTCTTCGGAAGAATCTTTGTGAAGATATCAGCAATCTGCTCATCAGTATGAATGTAAGGGGTAGAAATCTGACCAGATAGAACCGCCTCACGAACAAAGTGACAGTCCACTTCAATATGCTTCGTGCGCTCATGGAAGGTAGGGTTGCTAGCAATGAAAGTGGCTGCTTTATTATCACAGAACATAGGAATGGGCGCCAAGTCTGAAAAACCAAAATCTGTCAGAAGGCTTCGAATCCAGAAGAGCTCGCAGGTAGTATGTGCCATGGCGCGATATTCAGCTTCAGCACTAGAGCGGGCAACCACAGCCTGTTTTTTGCTCCTCCATGTGACTAAATTGCCCCCAACAAAAGTACAATATCCAGAAGTGGAGCGGCGATCAACCTTGCTCCCAACATAATCAGAATCTGAGTAGCCCAATATCTTACAATGCCCATGTTTTTTGTAGAGAAGCCCTTTTCCAGGAGAGTTCTTCAAATAGCGCAAAATATGGCAAACAACATCCCAATGACATTGTTGGGGTACAGCAGCAGTAATGTCAGCTCGTGTGACTGTGAGGTAGATAAGCTTCCCGACCATTCGTCTGTACTGATGAGTGTCAGGATATGCAGGAGAGGCTTGATCATCCCAATCAGTGTTAGGATCAAGAGGGGTGCTAGCAGGCTTAGCACCTAGGAGTCCAGTCTCAGATAACAAGTCCAGAACATACTTCCGCTGAGAAAGACACAGTCCTGCAGAAGAGCGAGAGACCTCTATCCCAAGAAAGTAGCGTAAAGAACCGAGGTCTTTAGTAACAAAGTGCTTTTCAAGATACCGCTTAGTTGCCTGAATACCTGCTGCATCACTCCCAGAGAGTATAATATCATCAACATACACAATAAGAATAATAATGCCAACTGTGGATTGTTTAACAAAAACAGAGTGGTCCGACTGAGAGCGGCGAAAAGAATAATCCTGGAGAATAGTGCTAAGTTTGTCAAACCACGCACGTGGACTCTGTTTGAGGCCATAGATAGCTTTTTTTAAACGACAGACTTTAGATGGCTCCCCCTCACAGATAAAGCCGGGGGGCTGAGACATGTAGACTTCTTCATGTAGATCGCCATAGAGAAAGACATTTTTCACATCGAGCTGGTATAACGGCCAATCAGAATTAACAACAACAGAGATCAGAATCCTTACAGAATTAAGTCGTGCCACAGGAGAGAAGGTTTCAAAATAGTCAACCCCATAGGTCTGAGTGTATCCTTTAGCAACCAGTCTGGCTTTCAGGCGCTCGACCGTACCATCAGGCTGATATTTCACTGTGAAGACCCAGCGACACCCAACTGGCGAGCAATCAGTAGGAGGATCAACAAGAGTCCCAAGTATGACGATCAGTAAGAGCCGTCATTTCTTCTTCCATTGCCTGACGCCATGCTGGGATTTTAAGAGCCTGAGCAGCAGTCTTAGGGACAGAAATAGCAGACAGAGCAACAGTAAAGTTGGCAAAATTAGAATTCAAATGAACAGACGTACAAAAATTCCCAATTGGATGTTTCGTACAAGCACATGTCCCCTTTCTCAGACTAATGGGAACATCAAGGTCAGAAAATACTTGCGGAGGTGGCTGATCTGGCGCAGAGGACGTGGACGATGGAGAGGCCATAGAGGGAGCTGTTGGCTTTGGTCTTCTGTGATAAACCTGCAGAGGGGGCTTCTCACTTGTAGATACAGGAGCAGGGCTATCATACTCATCATCCACCATAGGTAAGGGCGTATCAGTCAACAAATCAGACGTAAGAGCAGAACCCTCCGAAGAGAAAAATGGCATGTGTTCAAAGAATACCACATCCGCAGATACAAGCCATTTATGTGAAGCAGGATCATAACACCGATATCCTTTCTGAGTGCGGGAATAGCCCAAAAAAACACACTTGGTGGCCTTGGGATCTAATTTAGTAAGACCAGGTCTAAGGTTCTTCACAAAGCATGTGCTCCCAAAAATACGCGGTGGTACAGCAAACAGTGGTAGATTAGGGAAAAGAATTTGAAAAGGGATTTTATTGTGAAGTACAGAGGAAGGCATGCGGTTTATGAGATAGCAAGCAGTGGAGATTGCCTCAGGCCAGAATTTGTGAGGAACATGGTAGTGAAAGAGAAGTGTGCGGGCGACCTCAAGGAGATGACGATTCTTACGCTCAGCGACACCGTTTTGTTGTGGGGTATAAGCACAGGAAGTCTGGTGAATGGTGCCCTGACGTTTACAAAAAGACTGAACAGAAATTTGCACAAATTCCAAGGCATTGTCTGTGCGAAAAATCTTGATGGGCTTAGCAAATTGAGTCCGAATTTCCGCAAAAAAAATCAGAAATTTTTTCAACTACAGTAGATCTGTCTGTCAGTAAGAATAACCATGTGGTTCTGGAAAAATCATCAATAAAACTTAAGAAATATTTGAATCCAGAAACGCTAGGCACAGAACACGGCGCAGGGGTAGGTTAGGGTAAGGAGGGGGGGAAAAAGAATTAGGGTGGATCTTGTTGCTCTGATACCATCTGGATAATGCGGAAAAAGGTCTTGTATTATTCGATGATAAAAGAATATACAAGAGTCTCTATATAATACACAAAAGAACCACAGAGTCTAGAGATAACCCATGTGGGATAAAACATAAGTGTAAAGGAAAAGAAAAATAGAAAATTGACTAAGTGTAAAAGAGAAAAACACAGCAAAGTCTATCTACTAATATGTAGCATCACTCCATTTGTAATTTTATTACTCCCAAGTATGAATTCCAGCTCCCATCTTTATTTCAATCTCCGTCAACCCAAAATTTATCCTAGTCGTGTGGGCTATGAACTGCTTCATCAGTTTCTGAATCTCAAAATCATTTGAAAATTGGATACTAGCAGAAATTTATATTTTGCAGCACCGAAAGGATCTTCTTAGTGCAATCCGTCATGGATCTTTTGTGCTTAAATCTGAAAGGACACCCTCAAACAATCAAACTCGGATGCCCAGTTACGGTACCCAGGTAACACATCTAGTTTTTGGTGATTTTTCTTGAGTATACTTTTTTATAATTTACTCTTGTAGGTCACTATTCAAACAGAAGCTGAACGCCAAATTGAGAAGCTTAGACGCAAAGAAGAAAGGCGGTTTAAGCGTGGTACTGAGCAGAATGCCGAGCAAGATTTTGGCACAGAAAATTTTTCACTATTACTTAATGCAAGTGAGAAAAAACAACCATTTGATGATCTGGTTGGAACTGGCGAAGAAACATCCGTCACTGCTCTGCCGAAGGGAACTAAAAGGTCATTTCAGAAGGGGTATGAAGAAGTAATAATACCACCATCTCCAACTGCACCTATGAGGCCTGATGAAAAACTGGTATATTCTATCTATTTTGTGCTCTTTGAATCTTATTCTGGACATTCGAGTATTATGGCTGTATAGACTTCTGCTCATTCTACTTGGGGCATAACATGTGTTGTTACTTTTAATTATCATTTTAATATATGCTGCTAACCATACAAAAATATTGGTAGCTCCTGAACTTGTGTTGCTACTAATTTTACATAACCTTTTAACCCCCCTCAATCTCTCAATTATTTCTCCTCTTTTTTGGGTTTAGGGTTATCGTGCTGTAACATCCCTCCCAAGTTATAAGCACAAGCCGATACAAGATGACATGTGGCCTATACATGTGTCCCTTTGCTCGGGGATGTGTCACACAAAATGATATTCATAACAATTAAGATAGATGAAAACGCCATGCACGAATGAAAATAGATTCATACATCGAGTTCTTGAAAGGGAAACCTAATACAAATTGTTTTTTCAAAGAAAACTTAGCCCTAATACATGAGGTCAAACAATCTAAATCATAATATATGTAGATGACACCCCACCATGCTATGTCCTTAAGTATAGCTACTCTTGGAGTGCTCACTTCAAACTTCCTTTGCTCCTTGATTAAGGGACATCTCGTCTCATGACCATGCAAAAACAGACAACACAAATCAATAAATGCTATAGGTTGACATTATAAGATATATATATATATATATATTTTTTTTTTGGTGAAAACAGTTACATCAAGGGCATGTAGGGAACAATTTAGGGAACAATTGAATATCAGAAAGATAAAAGTGCTGCCCTTGAGGATAAGATATTTTCATACACTTGATGGGAAATAAAACATGAAAAATTTGACTTCATTGATTCTTGAACAAATTAATCCCACTTTATGCAAGGTTGAGATCATTTTCCTTTTTTGGGCTCATTGATGAATTAGGGGTGATTGAATAGAGTTGTTTCAAATCAAGATTGTGACTAGATTTTGAAGATTCGTTTTCTTTATAAGAAGTTAGTGATCATACTAGTCAAATGGTGATCTAGGAAGCACGGATACAGATACGGGTACGGGGATGCAACAATTTTTTAAAATATAGGATACGGGTACGACATGGATACAGATTTAAAAAAAATATATTTATTTAAATATTTTCAAAAATAAATAGTATATTTATTTTAAAAATATATGAAGGCAGTCAAATTTCATTTATACACAATATATCTAAAGAAAATGGAAACCAATTCCATAGTATCGAACAATGATATAAAAAGGGGTCTTTCATTCATATTAATGTCAGATAAAAGTTACAAAAAGACGTCATAAAATCATATTCTAAACCGTTCACATTTCATGTATCATTTAATTTTGTGTTGTAAAGTGTGTCATGTCATCTGTGACACCAAACCATCTTCTTTCGTCGATAAGAAGTAATTAAATATTTATGTATACAAGAAGTATATCCAAATTCCAAAATAAAAAAAATAAACTGAAATATGAAACAGCAGAGGCAATTATAGACAAGTAGGTATATTAACAGCAAGACATGGTGAGAAAATCAGAACTACTAAACAGCAAAATTAGAGAAAGCTAGAGAGGCTTACATTCAAAAGGGATGAACAAAGACAATGCCAAAATAGAATTCCGAAAAGAGTTAAGGTAGAAATTCAGAGGCTAGAGGCTGTAACCACCAATAGAAAATTGAATCCCTTTGGAGAAGATGAGGCACAAAGGCTGTACGTTAACCACCAATAGCCCATTGCAGAAGATGAGGCACAAGCCGCACAACAATAGAAATATGACGTGGACTGAAGCAAAACCAAGCTTCAAAATGTATCACACAAGCCAAAGGAGCCGTTTTACTGATTTGCACAGAGAATCAGTAAAAACGTAGGCCAATCCGTTAAAAGAAGATTTTAAAAACGAAAAAAGGGCTTAAATGGTCCGGGACGTATCCAGGCCCAAAAAAAACAGAAAAAAAGGGGATACGGCTGGAGAGGTATCCGATACGTATTTAGGTGTATCCATGGAGTATTGGTATCCGATACGTATCGGATACGGGTACGACACCTATTTTGGAGTATCCGTGGTTCCTAGATGGTGATTAAAGCATTTAAATGAGAGAAGAGAGATGTTTTCTATTTAGCTTTTGCTATTAACTAACAAATTTCAAGATTTGGGTTTTCCTCTATTAATCAACTTATTATTCATCAATGAATGGAGGAGAGAGGGCAGAACTCTTTTTTTAGCTTTTATTTTGTTTTGAGGTTTTGCAGCTGTTAAATACAAGGAGATATTTTGTTGGGACTTGAAGTTATTTGCATTGAGATCTAATATTAGGTTTTATCTTGTAAAAACTTTTTGAAAGGATTTCGATTTAATTAATTGGCTAAGAAATGTTTAGGGATGTCACTGATCAACTCTTGATACCATGTGGAAAACACTATTTGGGAAAATGAACTAATGCGTTTCATTTTGCAAGCCCTACTCCCCTATATATAGGGAGACGGAATAATACATACTAAACTCCAATAAATAAAGGGCTACAACCCATGGAATGATAAATTACAAAAACAAGCTAAGCTAATATACTCTCTACCATCTACTATATTAACGTTTTTTTTAATTAAGTGAGCCCATGATCATGATATTTAGTCAGATTTAGGTCATGAGATATATTTTATTTCTTGTGTAAGGAAGCAACTACATTGTGCTCGTTTGATTCAAAGACCGTTCAAAATTTTGGGGCTTCATGTTAGCTTCGTACTTGATAAAACATTGTGATCCTCTTATATCTTGTATACTGATATATATTAGTGGAATTAAACTTTTAAGATTGTTAGTCTAATAAGCAATTCTAGTTTTTTTGCTTAATTAGGACAAATGGGCCTCCCCTCCTTCAAGCCCATGAGTGTCAATCTAGTTTATCATATTGTGTCTGCATGTACATTGTACCTTGAGTCAACTCTATATATAAACTCGCTATACTCTTGTTATTGTTGATAAGATTGCTACACAAGTTACTCACATGGTATAAAAGCCACGTTACTCACAAGTTACAAGTTACATGGTATTGTAAGATTGACATTTTTTGGATATTACCTAGGCTCTTCTTTTCAAAGCTCAATTACCTAAATCCTATTGGTCTGAAACCATTCAGTGACTGCTAACTTATCAACCGTCAACCTTCCTCTACTCTCCAAAACAAGATTCTCACTTTTTTTTGGAAGACAAGTTTTTTCATCTCCCTTTATACTTTTTTGGCTACACCACCTCCGCTCATAACTTTGATCTGAATGCAAAAAAAAAACTTGATCCTCGCTCAATTAGAACTGTTTTCCTCAGCTATTCCACCTTGCAAAGAAGTTATAAGTCGGTGATATAGTCCAAGCTATCGATGCATGTATTTCTCGACCAATGTTATCTTCCATGAGTCTGATATTTTCTTTGCCACTCCATCATCTCCCTCGCCTCAAAGTGTATTTGTTGATTTAGATTTTCTAATCTAGTAGAGTCTATATCGATATGGTCCCCTCCCACTGATCCTCCCATTAATCTTCCCATTGATCTAGTGGAGCCTAACAATCCTCCTGAAACAAATCAGATTTTTGAGTTTGCCAATGTCTATCATTGAAGCCCAAAGTAGAATCCCTAGCTCTAGGACATGACTCAATTATCCAATTTTGAGGATTCAACACGCCTTTTGGCGCTCTGGAACGGTATAAGTTCTTGCACTTTTCGTCAACCCGTTTCTTATACCTGACATCTTTCCAAACTTTCTCGAATGCTAAAACAATTGCCCAACACTTAAAACTTCATCAAAATTCCAAAAAACTACCATGGACTCCTGAACACCATAGTTCAAAAACTGCGATGATTGAAGAAATGACAACCTTGCATGAGAATGGAAGTTGGGTTCTCCAAGCAAAAACATTGTATGTTGCAGTTGGATCTTTTCTGTCAAATCCAATTTTGATGGATCCATTGAACATCTCAAAGCTTGGTCGGTTGCCAAATGCTTCACCAAGGCATATTGGGTGGACTTCTTTGAAATCTTTTTAGCAATGTTCAAAATTTCGTCGAAATTGGCGGAATTTCGACAATTATTTTGATGCCGACACTAATCGGACATAGAAACAGCCTTACATGTCTGTATGTACAAAATTTTGCCAGAAATAAAAAAAATTAAATTTCGATACTTTTTTTGAATTTTGGCAAAATTAAGTAAATTTTGATAAAAATGGCCCATTTCGTCCGCATTTTGACGAAATTTCGAGAAACACATGTATTATTTCGAGAAATGGGGTACGGTGTCTGCAGATTTTACGATATGGTTCCTTGGGTTTGTTAGGGGCAATATAAGTTATGTTTCTTTTCTTCCTAGCCAATTCTACCTCTCCTATTTCTCCCACTTCTATAAAGATCGAAGAAGGAAATATTTAAAAATGGGTGTGGGAGTGATATCTATGGCTATGATGACCCACTAGCTTTTTAATTTCTGAGGTCACATGATTTGTATTAATAGTGCGCAAAATTAGGATGACCACCAAGATATTTTGTATATACGCCATTATCAATCACACCTGTAACTATATGGTTGCCTCCTATAGACTCTAGCTACAAAAGCACATGACTAAGAACAAACCTTGAGTAAATCCACGAGCATGCATTTCATCACCAGTAGGCATATAGAGATTAACATTGAGACACATCTAAGCTTGTATATAAAAAAATAAACTGGAGCCAATATGTTGATAGGTATAATCAACACGGAGGATGACAACCATCATGTTTCAACTAGATACATAAACCATAGTTGTCTCATGCTTCCTCAATACTCACTCACATACCACTACAACATTGTTTATGTACTACGTCTTGTCATCCTACCTAGATATCCTACCTCCTAGATCATGTTACGTTTCCATAAATTTGTCTCTTTAAGTCTATATATTGTGCTTGCAAACTATAATGACTTAATTCATTGATTTCATCATTAAATTAAACCCCAAAATCCCCATCGAAATCCCCATTGAAACAGTTCAGCTTCCTTCACTTACACATGAGGATCCCAACACCCCCACATATCCAATATGAAATATTATTGCATATCTGGGTAGATCTACACAAGTAGATTGTTCTGGTAAAATTTCTTTACATAATTCGATCATTTGATCGTTGAAACGCTAGGAATGCATTTGTTGAAATTTTCGTCGAAATTTGTCAAAATTTCTGTTTTTGTGGCCATCGAAACGACGTCGAAATCGGACATTTTCTTCCTTGCTTTTTAGCTAGTCACTCATATCGTCGTAGCCCAACTTTTTATCTCGTTAGCAACTCAACAAGATTGGTCGTTCTACCAACTTGACATAGAAAATGCCTTCCCGGATGGTCAGCTAGAGGAGGAAGTTTATATGCAACAACTGCTGAAATTTACTATTGCAGGGGAGTCTTATCACATTTGCCACCTCAACCGCTCTTTGCACGGATTCAAGCAATCACCTCGAGCATGAGTTAACAAGTTAAGTGGCGTCCATGCCTCTTTGGGTTTTATTAGACCTTCCAATGACCAATCTCTTCTTCTCCAAAACTGCATTTCTAATTATTGTCCTAGCTGATTATGTTGAGGATATCATATTTATTGACCTTAGTTGTCAAGGCGCCCTAGGCGCTAGGCAAGTCGCCTCAAAATAGGCACCCATCCTATTAATTGCATTAAGTGGTCGTCTGAGACCTTTTAGGCCCAAATTAGGCCATTTAAAGGCTAAATTAGCATGAATTGAGTCTAGATTTGATCAAAATAGATCACATTGGGTCATATGCTCTTTGATTTAGGCTTTGTAATACTCTAATATGGTTAAAAAAGTAATAGTTATTCTATTAACCGGTGACCCTAACAGATTATATATAGGGTGAGTGATGTACTATATGAAAGTGTGCCGTCTTTCTATATTCTGGAAAAGAGAAAACTCACTCCTATAAATAGGAGGCTGTACAGGGAAGCAAACCGAAAACCCTAATGGGCTTGTTTATACAAAGGCCCATGTTACACGATAAGTAACAATAAGAAACAGGAAATAAAAGTACATCAATATATCTCAATACTCCCCCTCAAGTTGAAGCATAGATGTCAATCATGCCCAACTTGCAGCGCAGCTCCGCAACTCTCTTGCCAGAGAGAGGCTTAGTGAATATATCTACAGTTTGCTCATGTGATAGCAGAAAAGGAGTAGCAATCTTCTTATTCAGTACTGCATCTCAGGGAAAATGACAGTCGACTTCAATATGCTTGGTCCTCTCATGGAAAACAAGGTTACTTGCAATGAAGGTAGCACCACGATTATCACAATATTTCGGGATAGCATAAGTGATAGGGAATCCAAAGTCTACAAGAATAGATTTAATCCATAACATTTCACAAGTAGAATGTGCCATTGCACGATACTCAGAATATGTACTAGATCTGGCAACAACATTTTGTTTTTTGCTTCTCCAAGTAACTAGATTACCTCCTACAAAGGTACAATAACCAGAAGTGGATCTCCTGTCAGACTTGCTCTCTGCATAATCAACATCAGAATATCCAATGACATCAAGGTGTCCATTTCGTTTATAAAAAGTCCCTGTCCAGGTGCATTCTTCAAATATTTCAGGACATGACATGCAGCCTCCCAGTGACATTGCCTAGGGAAATCTGTAAACTGAATAAGAACTCCCACAACAAAGTATATATCTGGTCTAGTAACAGTGAGATACAATAGTTTGCCAACCAGACGCTTGTAGCAATACTTATCTTCTAAGGGTGGAGTGGACTCAGCCCATAAATCATGTGCTTGATCCATAAGTGAGACTGTAGGTCGACACCCCAACATTCCAGTTTCAGTTAGTAAGTCAAGAGTATACTCCCATTGTGAGAAAGATACTCTAATTTTGTTGTGTGTTACCTCAATGCCAAGAAAATACCGAAAACGGCCAAGGTCTTTGGTTATAAAATGTTTCATAAGATAGTTCTTTGTATCAACAATCCTTGTGTCATCTCTACCAGACAAGATGATATCATCCACATAAACAGTGAGAATAATAATTCCAGAAGTAGTGGTCTCGATAAAAGCAGAATCATCACATTGAGACCGTGTGAAATTAAATTTGTGCAGTATAAGAGAGAATTTGTAAAACCATGCCCGAGGACTCTGCTTGAGACCATTAGTAGCCTTCTTAGGTAGACACATTTTCCCAGAATGCTCCCCTCAGTAGCATAACCTAGAGGTTGGGACATATAGACAGTCTCCTGCAAATCACCATATAGAAAGGCATTCTTGACATCTAGATGATGCAGATGCCATCCTTGATTGACAACAACAGAAATAAGAATGTTGACAGAATTAAGACAAGCTATTGGAGAAAAGGTTTCAAAGTAATCAACCTCATATTCTTGTGTGTATCCTTTAGCAACCAGTCTAGCCTCCAGACATTCAACTGTCCCATCTGGTAGATATTTGACGGTATACACCCAACGACAACCAACAAGATTGCTACCCTTAGGCAGATCAACAAGTTTCCATGTCCCACAGGATCGAAGGGCATCCATCTGCTCATCCATAACCTGTGTCCATCCAAGGTATAGCAGTGCCTCCTGAACATTCTTTTGGATAGAAACAATAGATAAAGCATCAGTAAATTGAGCCATGGAAGCATTGAGATGGTCTGTAGAAATATGTTGAAAATACAATATTTGGCACTAGATCGCTGTCCTTTCCATAATGCAATAGGAATGTCCAAATCAGAAACAGGAATGGAGGAAGTAGAATTACCATCATCTTGTAGTGGATCATCAGTCGTAGAAGAGGTCATAGCAGGGGATACTGCAGGTGGAGGCCTTTTGTTTCGTCGCTCATGCACTTTCAAAATAGGGGTAGAAGACTTGTTCAAGGAAAGTACACTTAGAAGTGGCACATCAGGATGAGACACATGTTTTCTAGGCTCAGAGAAGAATGATGCATCTTCCAAGAAGGTGACATCCTCACTGACATACAATTGACATGCAACATGATCAAAACATTTATACACATTTTGTGTACGCGAATAGCCAAGGAAACAACAACTAAAAGCTCGTGGAGACAATTTATCACGCCCAAGTTGACGATTGTGAACAAAACATAGGCAGCCAAAAATCGGTGGTAGTAGGGCATATATTGGTTCATGAGGGTAGAGGAGTTTTTAGGGTATTTTATTTTTTTAAGATAGAAGAAGGCATCCGGTTGATAAGGTAGTTGGCTAAAAGAATGACATCAACCCAATAAAACTTAGGAACATTCATTTCAATCAGAAGAGTACGAGCTACATCAAGAAGATGTCTGTTTTTCCTTTCATCTACACCATTTTGTTGTGGATTGCATGGGCAAGAGGTTTGATGAATAATTCCTTTGGAGATACAAAGTTTTTGAAAACCATGTTGCACATATTCAAAAGCATTATCAATGCGAACAAACTTCGGAATAGCAGAAAATTGAGTCTTTATTTCACTCAAGAATTTGGAGAAAACATTCAAAATTTCAGAACGGTCTTTAAAAGATAAAGCCAAGTGGCATGAGATCAATAATCAATAAAGGTTACAAAATATCGCACATAAGTACGATTACCAAGATGACATGGTCCCCAAACATCAGAGTGAATTAAATAAAATAAACTTGGACTCTTGTAATCACGACGAGGAGCAAACACAGATCGATGATGTTTTCCAAGTTGACAAGACTGACATGTAAAGTTTTCCGACGACAAACTAGAAATAAAGACTTCAACTTAATGGCGGAAGGATGACCAAGCCTCATATGCCATTAATAAAGAGAGGTAGACTGGGCCACAAGAGCAGCAACATGCAAAGTTGACGAGGTCTATAGATAGTCAAACCATCTCCATCTTCATATCCCCCACCAATCGCATTCTTCGTCCTGAGAGCCTCCATGGAGACAGTGTAAGGAAAGAAGGTTACATTGCAGTTTAAAGACTTTGTAATTTACTAACAGACATCAAGTTCAAAGGAAATCTGGGCACAAACATAACATATTTAAGAAGAGTATTATTAACATCCCTTATTCCAGTGACCGGAGAAATAGATCCATCATCCAGACACATAGGAGAATGATAGGTGGATTTCTTTAGATAAGTGAAGAGATTTTTATTACATGTCATATGAGTCATAGCACCTGAATCAACAATCAAATCTTCTTTTGTCGAAGAAGAAGATGCTTGAAGACAAGAAGGATCGCCTGAGTGTTGAACGATATTTGCCTGAGGCGTGGTGGTAACAACAAAAGTGGCTTTGATTAGCTTGTCAAGGTCAGAAGAACTTAGTGTTACCATCTGAGAAGTAGCAACACTAGAGGCATATGTAGATTCTCCATCATCATCAATAGTGGAGACTTGGTTTGCCCATTCTGACTTTCCATGCTTCTTCCAGGATTTGTCTTCAGTATAATTAGTCCGTTTACAGAAGTTGCAGTACTAAGACTGAAGAGGAGAGGACCCTCTTCCAGAAGACTGAGGAGGAGGCCCTCTTCCACTGTTGTTGAGACCTCTACCTCGTCCATGAGTAGAATTACCACGTCTTCGTCCGAAAACAACTAGAGCAACATGCTCTTCTTTGGTAGTAGAAGACGCCGTGAGATAACTGAAGGTAAACATCGTCTAGCATGGGCAAAGGTTCAGATGCTAGGATTTGTTGACGGACATCATAGCTGGGAGGCAAGGATGCCAAAAACTGGCATAGCTGGACTTCATCTTGTTGTTTTTGTAGTTTAGTGAGATCAGTGGATAGCGGATGGTGGAGTTTGAGCTCTCCCCAAATACCTTTGAAGGTATCAAAGTGTGAAGTAAACGATTTAGCTTCGTCAAGTCTTAGAAAATGCAGGCGTTTATAGAGTTCAAAAACTCGGGAGGCATTTCCCTTACTGGAATAGATTTGAGCAATATGATCCCAAGCTTCCTTGGTAGTGTCAGTAAAAAGAAGATTGGTGGATACATGGGATTCAAAACTATTTAGAATCCAAGAGAGGATTTGAGCGTTACACTCTGCCCATTTTTATACTCGACTTTCTTTTTGTCAGTCGTATCCAGTGAAATGAAAAACGGGCTGAGCGGCCGATTAAAGGCCGATTAATCGGCCAAACACCCAGCCCGTTCGATTTTTGCTAAAATCGCCGGTTAACTTTTTTTGTAATTAATCGGCCGTTTTTTACCCGTTTTTTTGCCCGTTTTTTTCCCGCTTTTTGGCCGTTTTTTGTCCCTTTTTTGTAAATTTTGCTGTACACCTGTAACTTTATATAAACTATATGGCCCCAAGTATTACTGACTATAATATATTAAACTTAAATATCCTATGATAAGCCTAGTCTAATAGAATGCATACTTGTATGCAAGTTGGGATAATAGGGTACTGTTGTAAAGTGTAATTTATACAAGTAAAATATATGTAATGTAACTATTATCTAATTTTAGAATGCATACTTTAGTTAATTGTACTGCTGTAATGTATGACTAATTGATGATATGCACATATAACAATAAGTTAGAAAGGTATCCAATAATGAGTCTATTGTTTACTGCTTAACTATGTAAACATGTGATGCAAAAATATTTCTGAATCATGTATGTGGGGTATTTTATCTATGTCAAATCTATTATTTATTATATTATGGCTATAATTATTGTCTTATAGCTATCTTATAAACTAATTGGGTGTTTTTACTGTTGGGTAGAGTGTTTAGAATCTTTAGATATATATAAAAGTTTCAAAGAGTATTAGTATTTATATACATATATATGTAATTTTGTATAAAATTATATAGGAAATTAAAACCCGTTCTTTAAAAAATCGGCCGCTTAATCGGCCGCTTACCGCTTAACCAGTTACAAGGTGCTGTCCGCACGGTTACCACTTAACGTTTTTTAAAACATTGGTCGTATCATCTTTAGCAGGAGGAAGTTCGGTGAGATGCTCAAGCTTGCCTGAGGAGTGAGCATAAATTTGAAAGGATTGTGCCCATAAAATGTAATTGGAGCCGTTGAATTTGACAGAAGTTACACATCTAGCATGTGTCTCAAGGGTCTCAGTAGAAGATGAAGCCATGATTTCAAAGTATAGAATAGTAGTAGTTGACAGATGTCGACAGATGCAGGGACACGACATGTCAGGAAATCGACCCGGCGTGTGCACAGTTGACAAAATTCTTCAGCGGCAGGAACACAACGTGTCAATAGACAGACACGGCGTGTGCAAAGTTAACAGAGATGTCCGGAAGTAGTGACACATCGTGTGGATAAGGCAACATAACGTGTGAAATAAATAGCAGCGACAACATGTATTATGGACACGGCGTGTGCAGAAAGAGACACGTCGTGTTCTGGCGGCATCAGTGGGTAGTTCACCGAAGACACACGACACAGCGTGTCCACATGCATGGCGGTATCTGGCAGCAGCAGTGGGTAGTTCACCGAAGACACATGACGTGTCAAACTGATACACGACGTATCCACGTCGTGCAGAACCAACATAAAGGTCACAAAAGGACCCATAATAGATGACAAACACTATGGTTCACCAAGAAGAAGAGCGATATGTTGGATAGATCAATCATATCAATAATGAGACAGATAGAGCCCTATAATAGGTGGTCATGGATGACCACACAAATTTGCCAAACGGTTTTCCAAACAGCAGTCTTCAGGGCATAAGACCATTGGAAAGACCGCCAACCATGTCCCTAGATCCTCTTGTTGGAGAAGATGATAGGGTTAGAGAGGGGAGTAGATCCCCTTAGGCGTGATCAACAGCGACAATGAAGACAAATGATGCTAGCGGCGACGACGACTGATGGAGGGAAATAGAGAGAGAGAAGGCGGCGGCGGCTGGTGGAGATCAGGGCTAGGTATCATGCTCTGATACCATATGAAAGTATGCCGTACTTCTATATTCTGGAAAAGAGAAAACTTACTCCTATAAATAGGAGGAGGCTGTACAGGGAAGCAAACAAAAAACCCTAATGGGCATGTTTATACAAAGGCCCATGTTACAGGATAAGTAACAATGAGAAACAGGAAATAAAAGTACAACATTATATCTCAATATACTAGACTCCCAACTTAATGTATATTAGGTTACATGACCCCTATGTGTTCTATGATAGTATATGGCTATGACTAAACGGTCATTGTAACGACCCCGCCTCCCAGTAACCCCCAATTAAGGGAGACCAAGAGGTTAGAGCCGTTATCCCAATTAACCAGATCAAAGGTTCGACAAATAATCAGTAATAATTATAAAATTCTACCAAACTATATTGAAAGCTGGTATAAAATAAAACTTTGCATACCTTTTAAAAACATTGGATATCTACTTCTATCCACAGCTTGAATCTATTCTATCTAATCCTCCTCGCACTTTATTTCTTATTTTCACAATGTGTCACTTTAATGTTTGTTCTTTTCAGGGTTGTACCTAAAACACCGACAAACAAAACGTCGGTCAACATAAATGAATATGCCGGTATGTGGGGACAACCAAAATTTCACACATAAGGCTAACAACCTATTTATCACAATCAATGTAATTAACAATTCAATTTACATTTTCAATGTGTCAATCTCCTCCGCTTTTGCCCTAACCCTGGAATACCCCCATTAGGATTTCTCTTTTGCCATTGACTTAAGGCCACCTTCTCCATCCTGAGCTTGATGCCTGAGGTCACCTCTCATGGTGCCCATTAGTCATGCAATATCATAAGGCCACCTTCTCTATCCTGAGCTTGGTGCCTGGGGTCACCACTCATGGTGCCTATGGGTCTTCCCTCTTGGGCTTGACCTCATTGCATCATCCATCAGGGTGGCATGTAGGTGCGAGATTACACACTTATATCATAATTGTGATAATCATAGTGACTTTATGATTTGCAAGTATGAACATCCAAGCTGATAGGTTGCATACAATGCGATTAATCATCCGGAAAACCTTCGAGAAACTAAAGCGATTAACCATAATTAACCACATACCTGATCCAGAGCAACTTGATGTCCAAGCAATAATGATAAAGAACAATCAAACAAGCAATCAACAACATCCTAAAATTAATGGATAACATCCAAGTGTTATAGTTTCTCCAAAACATTCTCAAGAAACTAAAGCGATTAACCATAATTAACCACATACCTGATCCAGAGCAACTTGATGTCCAAGCAATAATGATAAAGAACAATCAAACAAGCAATCAACAACATCCTAAAATTAATGGATAACATCCAAGTGTTATAGTTTCTCCAAAACATTCTCAAGATAGACTTGGATTCCACCTTAGGATTTCTAGGCCACTTTAGGGTTTTATTAGGGTTTTAGCCTCCATAATACCTTTATCTCGTTTAACACTCTCTTAGTTCACAAACCCTAACTTCAACATCATAAGCCTACTTAAAAGTCAATTAAGTCTATTATTCCCCTTTTACACTAAAATTACCATCTTTATCCTTTTAAGTTGTTTCAAGATCATTAGACTCAATTATCACCTTTAGTTTCTTTCGAATTGACAACTCATATTTCATTATGATCTAATTCATATATGGACTCCATTTATTACTAATTCCACATTTATCCATTAGAAAACCCTAATTACCAAATTAAAGGTATTTATCCACAATTAGGAACTTTTATACTCAAAATAGCTTAGAACCATCATATCTCAGCTTTATTCCTGAATTTGAACAATTAAAGCCATTAAGAGTCATAATTACTAACATTAGGGTTTCAAGGCCCATTAAAGCTTATTTATGTACATGGAACCCTAAATTAATCAAATTACGCATAAAGTTCATCCTTTTAGATCTAATGCGTCTTTTTATAATCAACAGGTTAATATCAACTTTAATCATCCATATAACCCTTCTCAATACATTAATCATCTTAAATTAGGGTTTCTTAATCATTAATGCACTAAAGTTAATAACTTCTACTACCTTTCGAATTGCAATAGGAATTAGCTTCTTAATATATATTTAATGGATTCCTCGCATTTTTTTGAGTAAAATACATATATTATATGTACCAATCCGATCTACCAATATTTAGATATGATTTTTGTAAGAAATACTTACTTGGACCAATGGCAGGCTGCCACGTCATCCTTTCGATGCACTACGTAGTCGGCCCAAAACATAACCAAAAGACCATCTTGCCCTCACTTAAGTCGCCAGTTCTTCACAACGCGGAGGGGCAATTTCGTCAACAGCCACCCAATCATCTTCAACCTCTCGACACCCTACCCGGCCGCCGACTGCAGCCTACTCGCGGGTCCGCCCCCTCCTTCCTAGGGCTCGAGAACCGCCGCCAACGGCCGCCCTAGCTCTGCCACCCTCCGCCGCACCTGTGGCGTCGCCCAACTCGCGGCCTAGATGGCTAGCTTGGGCTGGACAGGCATGCGACCTGCAGCCATGGCGCCGACCTTCTACAGGCGCTGCTCGATGGCCGTGGGCATGTAGGCGATGACCATTCATCCCAGATCGTCGTGGGTGCTTCGTGTCTCCGATGAGACTTCAACACAACTCCTTGGTGCCCTCGAGATTGATCTACTCTCTTGGCTAGGGTTTGAACGAATAGAAGAAGGAGAAGAGAGAGAGATGCATGAAACTCTCTTGGGCTCGAGCCAAGAGTTCTACCTTTATATAGGGGAGGGTAGCAAAGCCCTAGGATGCCCATCCACGAGATCCAAGTCCCTTTCCCAAAAGGAAACCAAGTTCCTTCATTAAGAAGCAATCTTCTCTCTCTTAAATATCTTCTTATTAAACGATATACCTTAGATATTGAGAATTTGAATCTTTCATCATCTCTATGCTTGACTTTTAATCCATTTGCCACGAAATTATACTTCTTAATAGTAGAAAGTACCTCTTTTTAATAATACCAAAAATTCATTAATTATGTTTCACATTATCCTCTTATTTTGTATTATTTGCATTTTCTCTTTCTTCTTATTCATTGGGACTCCTTGGACCCCAAGAAATCCTAAGATTTCGAAATTCCTTTTTAAGGATACTTATTATCCTTCTAGATGCATCTACATTCTTCATTTCTCATTATCTTACTTATTTCTTTATTAAGATATCTCTTTTCAAGGATTTTTCATTATCTTTCATTTCCTTTTTCCTCTTTTCTATTTTTTTTTCATTAGAAATCACATATACACGAAATCTATTCAATTGTGGCCATTAATGCCACTTTCCAGAGATTTCTATGTATTTTTATAAATACTTTGCTTAATATTCATTATCTTGTATCTTTTTCTATTATTTGGACTTTTCTTCCTTTCTTCTCTTTTATATCCATTAATGGATTAATCTAATAATAGGAATCACGAAATTCCTATCCAAAGGGATATTTGCAAAGAAATCCATCCTTTGAAGCAAAGCATACAACCTTTTTAATTAAGCCCAAATTCGTAAAATCATTATATTTCAATTATGAAAACATATGCAAAATCGAGGTTGTAACAGTCATTTTCCTAGGGCTACATATAATACACAACTTCATAATGAATACCTTGTTGACCATCTAAATATACTGAAAGGGTTTGCACCTTGGTATTGAAATGGCATATGTACAGATGCTAATTACTGGGTCTGGTTTGCCCAAACTTATGAATTAAATTGCTTTCCCTTTCCCCTTTTTGCATTTTCATGGTTATGTCTCTGCACGCAATCAATTTGATTATAATATCTATATCCTGTAATTCCCATTCATTCTTCACAACTTTCTCCCCATTATATTACACTTAACTAGTACTAGTAATCTTGTAATTCCATCGGTGCGATGTATGATACAGATGCTTATGTCATTTTCGATTTGAATCCTCATTCTGTCTTTTGTAGAATTTTTTTTATTCACTTAACAAATTCACATCATTTGCATGTCATATATTTTCCAGGTTGAGATCGGGGAATTGGATGATTTTGCACAGGCAGCATTTCGAGGATACAAGTCCCTTAATCGCATCCAGAGTCATATATATCAAACAACCTACAATTCAAACAAAAACATTTTGGTAGTGCTTTCTTTCTTATAAAATGGTTTTGAGAAACCTAAAAATAATACGATCTTCATTGAGCATCTTATAATCTATACAGGTTAATTATCTCTGTTCCGATGTTATATAAATATTCGCTAGTTCAGTAATGATTTTATAATCATAATTGTAATTATTGCAGGTTTGTGCACCAACTGGTGCTGGGAAAACTAACATCGCTATGATTGCTGTTTTGCATGAGGTATGGATCATGATTCATGACTATGTGAAAGAATATATATTTTTGTTTTAAGTACATAAGAGATAATTTAAATAGCAGTAAAGTACACAATCTTGGATTGTCGTTTATATTTTAAATGTAGAAACAGGATATATATTGGATGAACTGTCTTTCAACCTTTTTTTTAATCATTATTGAAACATCCTGCAGATCAAGCAGCATTTCCGTGATGGCTACTTGCATAAAAATGAATTTAAGGTTGTATATGTTGCCCCAATGAAGGTAAATTCTGTATCATATTTTCTAATTTTATGTGTTATTGCATGCTCAGTTTCAACTGCGAACTGATGCTTCTGATTATCAGGCATTGGCTGCAGAAGTTACATCAACATTTAGCCATCGTTTGGCTCCTTTGAATTTGACTGTCAGAGAGCTCACAGGAGACATGCAACTTACAAAGCCTGAATTAGAAGAGACCCAGGTCTTCATCATCTCATTTTGCCGCCATCGTATAATTTTCCATAAAAAGCGTTGTCAAATGTAAGCCAATTTTCCATGTATTAGATGATAGTTACAACTCCTGAGAAGTGGGATGTCATTACTCGCAAGAGCAGCGATATGTCTCTCTCCATGCTGGTGAAGCTTTTGATAATTGATGAAGTGCATCTGCTGAATGATGATAGAGGCCCTGTTATAGAAGCTTTAGTTGCTCGGACTCTCCGCCAAGTAAGTGATAGTCGATGATGACATATCAGCAAGAAGTTGCAACTAACAATCCACTTGTTGAGTTTCATAATGTTATTACCAAGGTATGCTACTTGATGTTTATGCTTGTCGCCTTACAGTTAGGTATTATCGACCGGTATAGTAAAAACTCCACTTTTTTAATAATGAATAAAATCTAATCTTATGGGTCATATATTCCTAGACATGGCTTTCGGATTCATGGGAATTAAGTAGGTTCAGAGAGAGTTGGGCTTATATCTTAGCTCTCTTCTTCCTGCAACTGAACTGAATTGTTTTACTAACTCATGCCAAGCTTGTCTAGGTGGTGCCCTCAAGGGCAAGGGAGCTAGGTTGTCTAGGCATTTTTGTTTTTTCATATTTTATGTATATGCTATCTGAATTTACACATATAGTTAGATATACATTTGTTCGAATAAGTTTATATATAATGGGTTACTTATATTTTTGAGGGTAAAAGAAGAACCCATTATATACAATGGGTTACTTAATTTAATAGTAAGTATACTAAAACCAAACCTAACATGATCTATATAGACCGAACTTGCCATAACTTGACCTACATTTGACCTAACTTGCCATAACTTGGCTAGGCAGTGCCCTCAAGGAGAAGGGAGCTAGGTGGTCTAGGCATTTTTATTTTTTCATATGTATGTTAGTTGAGTTTACACATGTAGTTTAATATACTTGCACATATGTTGAATAAGTTTATATATAACGGGTTACTTGAGTCAATACGAACTATATTAAGATCACACCTAACATGACCTATATTAGACCTAACTTGCCATAATTTGACCTACATTTGACTTAATTGCTACCTAACTTGCCTCAATTTTGAACTAATTAGAACCCAATCTGATCTAATATGAGCTAACCAGGTCTAATTTGGGCAAATCAGGTCTAACTTGCCAAATCGTGTCTAATTTAGGCAAATCACTTCTAAGTTGTTCAAAAACATATATAATTTGACCCGATCAAACCTTATTTGATCTAAACCAGGCATGATTCGACTGAACTCAACCCTAAATGGACCTAAGTTTATCTAATGAGACCTAAAGGAAATTAATTTTCCTTCAAAAGGTCTTAGATTGGGCTTAAAGGCCCTAGAGGTTGGTTTGCCACTAAAAGGCTTGGGCGCCCAGATTTGGGACACCCTTGAATGCTAGGCAGGTGCCAAGACAACAGCGACGAAATCATTTGATGTAGGATAGTTGTAACAACTGCAAGAGAAATTTATAACTAAAAAAATGGGAGCATGGGTCATCAAGATCACACTCGAAGATTGTCATAATGAAGCTGCTTGTATCATAATGTAGCATTCCACAAGTCATGACTTAATAATAAAATGTCAACACTAGACTTATACAAGTTGTAATTTGTAACTTACAACTGTAAGTTTTAAGTTCTAAGTTGTAACTTGTGGGTTTGTAACTTACAGTTTAACAAACTTGACATTTCTGTTAATTTGTGCACTCACTCATGAAGATGTGAACCCCACCGTGACCTCTAAACATATAATTTTTTTATATAATCTAGTTTGTTTGTGTCTAAGCATTGTGTTTGCAAAACTTTATCTAATTCCTTCATTTTACCATTGAAAATTGTCATTGTAATTCTGTCAAAACAGTTTAACACCCCCACACATATCCAGTATGAATTAATTGCATATTTGAGTAACATTTAGATCTTCATAGTAATTTTTCATAATCAATTCGCTCATTTTGGATTCAAAATTGGCATGGCCTAAATATCAAATTTCTCGTCAAAATTTCTGTAAATTTCTGTTTCTGGGCCATCCGATACATCATTGAAACCGGACATTTAATTTTATGGTTGCTGCTACAATATAATACTAACTACTATGTACCATTTAGTCTATTATAGCAAATAATACTATGTATATGTAATGTATGTAATAGTATGTGACTATGTCATAAATCAATATTATTTTAGTGCTATATAGTGCTAATTACTAAGTATGGAACATTAAATAGAAAACAGTCAGTCTGTAAATGTAATACAATATAACAATGTAAAATACTGTAAAGTGTTGTACTGCTATATCATACTAATTACTAAGTATATTATATGATGGTATAATACTAGTATACTACTATATGTAATAAATATCACTATACATGGTACTAGCTATTAATTAGGTTACATGATAGTATGTTATTAGTGTTGTATGTAATATGTGTATAATAATATTCCATATGTAGGTAAGTAACTAACTAAGTAATAATATTGTTGTGTAAGCTGAATTCTACACTGTTGCATCAGTGTTTCAAAAAACGGTTCATACGCGGTTCGACCCTGCACTGACCACATATGGGAATTCAGTGCCTAAAATGGACCATGGCTGCATAGTCGCATATAAGGCCGATTAGTCCCGATTTTTGAATGGTCAAACTGCGAAGCTAGCTTTTATTAAACGTCACCCCTTATAATTCATGCAACTAAAACCACCACCTACATTCAGCCTACCTTCTTCTTCCATTTCCTCTTTTTTTACATTACATTCATCTATGGTTGTTTTACATTAGTATTGCATATCTGTATATATTTACTTGTTTAGGTTTGTGTTTGATTGCATATTTTCGTGATTGCATCCATAATATGTAATTCTACAAATTGAATATGTAACTGTATGATTATTGTATATTTATATAGATATAATAATAAAAAAACAAAAAAACCAAGACCGCATATACTCCCGCATACCGCATATACTCTATTCAGTGACCTCTCCGAATATACTGCTTTTCAAAACTATGGTTGCATGTGTTTAGTTATGCATACAAGTCTGTAAAAAATGATTATACTGTATACAGATGTGTGTATTTGTACAAAATATTATATGAAATTTAGCATTCACTTTTTCAAAAAGGGCCCACTTGGCGATCAAGCGGCCACAAGGTCCTGTCTGCCTGTCTCATGCTTCATGCTTTCTAAAAACATTGTGTGTAGTAATGCACCACATGTAGTTTACTGAAAATTTATTATTTTTAGCCAAAAATATTCATAAAATATGATTTCTTGCCCGTTATACTAGCCTCTAAACAGTAAACTCGAATCTGTATCCATTTCTTCATAAATCTGGGACACACTTTGTTTCCTGCTAGTCAATTTTCGTCTGATTCAAATTTCCTATCTGAATATGGAACAAGAAAAATCTGTATCTTGTTTTGCCCATACACACACTGTATTTGGCTGGATTTCACCCTTAGCAGTAGTGCTTTCCAATCGACTGATACTGTCTTGTTCAAATAAAGAAAAAAAGTAAGCAAGCCTGCAACCCATCAAATGATAGATTTCTACCCGTGTAGGGGCCAAGGTCCTCTTGTGGACTAGTTGTGTGTGAGGAGCAATTCTAATATGCTTTGTATGTACTGGTTGAATTTGACCATGCAGTTTGTGAGCACTTCCATTATTGTATGCAGGTTGAATCCACACAATCCATGATACGAATTGTTGGTCTGTCTGCAACATTACCAAATTATTTGGAGGTTTGTCGATTGCCCTGGCAGTTGGTATCAAACCTTGTATTTCCTTGCTTAGTTACTAACTGCATGTTTGCCAGGTTGCTCAATTCCTGCGGGTGAATCCTGACAGTGGATTATTCTTTTTTGATTCGACTTACCGTCCTGTACCTCTAGCACAGCAGTACATTGGAATAAGTGAACCAAATTTTATAAAGAGAAATGAATTGTTGAATAATATATGTTTTGCAAAGGTCTGTCCTTCTCTGCCCTTGTTTCCTGTCTTTATCTACAGTTTCTTTGCATGTTTTCTTATTTCATGGGACTTTTTACAGGTTGTATATTCTTTGAAGCAAGGTCATCAAGCAATGGTTTTTGTTCATGCACGTAAGGAGACTGGTAGAACTGCTCAAATGCTGGTAATTCCCTTGAAAAAGGCTTCAATATTATGAAGACAATGCTATTACCAAATGTTGTAAAATGCCATGATGATTGTAATGAGTTGACTGCCATCTTTTTTCCTATTTCTTTTCTTTTTAACTGCTAAAGACAGCAGCTTTCATTTCCAAAGTGTTATGTAAGTTTCTTTGAACGAGAAAAATAGTCAGTGACACCCATCTTGATGGTCTAGAATATGCAACCTGATGTTGCTGTGCCTGTCATATATCCTCAGGAAGAATGAAAAAATATTCACTTGGTTAAGGGAAAGTCTGGAGCATGTCCAAAGAAACTTAACAAAAGGATTCTAGAGTCTCCTTGCTTCTGATCTCGAGGATCCGTTCACAGGCAGACTAACATTGGACACCCCAAAACAGGATACCCTGGGGCCAAATGACCAGTCACCACCGTGCCATTCGTAACATACGTTTGGTGCAAAAGTCGGGTACACAATTTTTCAAAAAATGTGCCGAATCTTGTGACTATGGAATTTACTACCTGGAATTGGTATGGTTCCAAGACCGACGGTGTAGAGGATGTCTGATGATGGTAAGAAAAAGTAGCAATGGGCAGAGTTGGCGTGTTTCCATTGACATTTATGGTAAGTATGATCCATATTGGATGAGTGTGATCCATCATCATGGTGCTGGAACTGGGAACATGACTAGTGTGTGGGGGTTGTAGTGTCTATGCAGGCTGGTTTCCAGGTAGCTTACGAGAAAGGAGACAGGTAGAGACAAAGTTGAATGCTCCTCCTTTCCTCTTATATCTTGGACCTTTTTCTACGTTTGAAAAATAACTAAAGCAGAATAAGGAAGGGTGTGGTGTAAAATGAACAATAATATGGTGGAAGGTAAAGTCATGTGGAATCTAGTACAAGTGAAAAGTGAGGATACACAAGGATTTGTTGATAGATACACTAGCCTAAGAATAAGATTACAGTTCAAAGTTAGAGTAAAGTATACTTATATGATATGTCTGGACTCCAAGGTTGTAAGAACTAAACCAGTGAACGAACCATTGAGGCTTCCGATTCTCAGTTCACTGGCTCAACCAGTGGTTGGACCGATTCAACTGGTGACACCAGCACTGTCATACGTTATTTAATTGTTTTTGATAATATATGAAATATCAAGAGAGGTAACATTCCAAGACATTGGAATATAGCATATAAACCGCAAGAATTCAATCGAATACTACAGTTCTTATGCCAATTTATAGTGGAAGAGAAAATGGAGATGAGAAGATGGAAGGAGCAAGTGGGAATAAACATATTTTGGACCCGGAGGTAAAGGTATACACTTGGCCAAAAATTGGCTGGTTGCAGAAAATCGGGACCGGTTCACTGATTCAACCTGTCCGACGTGTCCGTTGGTCGGTTTAAGGTCAATTTTCAGGTTTGTGAGAGAACTGAATTGTCCCAGCCACTGGTTCCTGGTTCAAGCGGCCCGTTCGGTTCTTACAACCATGTTAAGGATATCACGGAGAATACATAAAAATGTCATATAAATGACAAAACTTCAATTGAACAGTACATTCCTTATGCCAAATTATAGTGGAGGAACAAAGGGGCATGAGAACAAGGGAGGAGCAAGTGGGAATAAACATAAAATTGGGTTCGGGGGTCAAGGTATACACATGGCCAAGAACCGGCTGGTTACAGAAACTTGGGGCCAGTTCATCAGTTCAACCGCTCCAGTTGACCAATTTTTGGCGATTTGAGGTCATTTCCGGATTTGTGAGAGAACCAAATCATCCCAACCACTGGTTATGTGGTTCAAGGTACAACCAGGTGGTTCGGTTCGGTTCGGTTCTGACAAGTTGACTCTTTAAATGTAAATCAGTTTGTTAGGCTTATGCCAAGACATGAAATTTAGCTTACTGAACAAATTTTATCTATTAACTATTACAATAAATCTATCTCATGGAATAGATCTACTTTTTTCGGCTTGAATTGCTTGCTTGTTATTCCTTAAGGAATATATCTTGTTAAAATTATATCACATGAAACATTGTCACAGATAGATATGACGAAGAAAGCAGAACAGTCAGAACTCTTTAACGTTTCAACACATCCCATGTTTAGTTCAATGAAGGTAATGTTTATCTTTCCAGATTTTCTTATCACCGCTAGATAGCTCCCAAGGGCAAGAAGCCATGGGAAGTCATGATGTTGAAACTTGTTGGTGAATGGGAAATCTATTTACGAAGAGTCTTTCTATTCTGCAGAAAGAAGTGCAGAAGTCCAGGAATCGGGAAGTTGTTGAATATTTTGAAAATGGCATTGGCATACATCATGCTGGCATGCTACGCGCTGATAGAAATTTGACGGAGCGCTTGTTTTCTGATGGACTTATTAAGGTATACCTTTCATTTTTCTACTGAAAGAACAAATTTTAACTATTTGAATGATTCAGGTTCTTGTTTGCACATCAACATTAGCTTGGGGAGTAAACTTGCCAGCTCACACTGTGATCATTAAGGTGAATTGCTTAGTAAAGCTTTCCTTTTTGGTTTTCCTTATAGTTGTTAAATATGGGGAAAGAGTGATTTTTAGTGTAATGCAATGTTTGAGGTGTGCAAAGCTGATCATTTAAACTCTTTATGTCATTCTTGGATAGAATGCTGACTGTTTGCGGTTTATATTAATCCCTGACTGGTTGATGCCGATACAAGTTACAACTTGAGATTTACCATTTAGATTAGTCCTGTATATAGCCCACTTACTGCCCAATGATCTTTATTGTTAATGTCATATCAGAAAGTATGTTGGTCAGTGAGAGTATGCTCTTGGTATCTGAACCGTAAGGCTGTGTAGTACATGCCTGATGCAGTAAGATGTTTAGTTTTCAGGAATCTGCTTCAACCATTCTGCAAATTTTCTTAGAGTCACAGCCAATACTATGCAATTTATCCAGAATATGTCATTTAATATGAACTCAGTGGTCATGGTTACTGTAGTTGCTTTTGTATGTACCGAGTATGATTTATGTCTTTCAGTAGGCAGTGTACATTTTGGTAGAAGATATTTTCCAGTTTAATCAAACACCTGCCACTTGCAATGTGTAATCAAGCTTGATTTGTTATTTTTTGATTTTAACATCAATCATTAAAGAATCATAAGCCTGACAGAAGTAGACACCAATTCTGGTATATGAATATCCATGCATCTTGCTAATAGGGATCCTTTTTCTGTATGCAACTATGATATGAAACACGACATTTGTAAAAGTCCCTGCATCACAACTATTTATTTGATAAATGCAGGGAACTCAAGTCTATGATGCGAAAGCTGGAGGGTGGCGGGATTTAGGCATGCTTGATGTCATGCAGGTGAATTTCTAATGACTCATTCTTGACAAGTAGAATTTATGTTTGACTATAGTTTTATATCTTAGATTTTTGGGCGTGCTGGGAGGCCACAATTTGATAAAAGTGGTGAAGGTATTATAATCACGTCTCATGATAAATTGGCATACTATCTGAGGCTGCTAACCAGTCAGCTTCCAATTGAAAGCCAGGTATTAATGCCTCTCTTTTGGCACATGTTTACTTCATTGCTTTTGTGATTGATATTTTTATCCGTCCCAATGCAATTAATTGTGCGCCTGCCCTCCCGCCGCAAAATGTTGATACTGATATTATTATGCTAAATATATACTTGATTGATGGAACCACACATTGAGCCACAAAACACAAGAAGTATATCAGCATCATCAGTCTTGACCCTGCCAATCAGCTTCTCTGTAGAATTATTTGCTTCTATGTACAATACCTTCCCTTAGTTGTCGTGATTGGAGGTAATAATCCAATTATTCTGCTTAGGTGATTGCAACATGTATGTGTTGGACTACTTGTAGTAACTTCTGAGATATTTATCTATAGAGAGGGGAAATTTAATTAAGGTGAAAAGTGTTTGTTTTGATAACCATTTAGAAATTATATGTTTGCTTAGCTTTACTCAAGCTCGATTCTTATTTAGAACATGGGTTCTCTTTGCACCCAAAGAATCTTCTTAGTGACTTTGTTTTGTTCCAGATGAGTTTCCGTGAAGATGAGCAATAGGCTCCCATGTATGTGATTTTTATGGGGCTTTAGAATATTAAATGCAACCCTTTTGAAGGGAAGCATGCTCCCAGGGAACAATAAACTTATAACTCAATTATCAAATGAGAATATAATACACCTTGACAATGCCCCAAGGGTTGAACTATGTCGATCGAAACTGTGTTGGTGTCAACGACACTGAGCTCGGTGGTATCAACGTCTATCATTAGGAGTTCTGATTAAAAGAAGTTGGTGCCACTGACAGGGGTGTCGGTGGTACCTAGACTGAATTTCTGGGTTTGTAGATGCGAGAGTCGGTGGTATCGACTCTATTAGAAGTTCATGTGCATGAAGTCAGTGCCACCTACAATAGGGTCAGTGGTACCGAGTTTGATGGTTTAAGGAAGCCTTTCTATACAGCATCGCGGTGGCACTGACTGGGTTGCCAGTGCTACTGACTCTGACTTCAGATATCCAAATATCTTGAAATTCAAAATGCAACACATTAAGCCAAGGTACAAAGTGATAAAATAATGCAAAATACGTGCATAATGAAAATTATAGATGCAGAAATGATTATTAATTTGGTGGAAAATGAATGAAAAGATATGCAATCAAGATCAATCAATATGTGAAATCACCCTGATTAGCCTATGAAAACATCGATAATTATGCGTGCATCACGTCACAAAATGACGTCTCATTTTTCTCATCATCTCCTTTCCTCCATCTCTCGTCTTCCCTTATTTTTCCCCTCATACCAACTATGACAATTATAGAACATGAAGCACATGGAGTAGTTGGGCAGGCGAATAATTGGTAAAAGTAGATGTTGTAGATGGGTAGGCAAATATGTGGATGGAGGAGAGAAGCTATAACATGTAGATAGGTAGGAGTATATGTGGAGGGAGGAGATAAGCTATAACACGACTCAATGTAATGCTTGACGAATTACATGCATCAAGGTAGAAAATAACTGGATCTTTTCATGACCTAGACAAAGCCCCAATGAGAAAAATGTTTCCGATTATGAATTTGCATGCAATGTATGTGGGGCATTAATAGGATTTAGAAGGGAAAGCTTTGTAGTAAAGGATGAAAGGAAGCACAGCTACAAAAGGAACAACTAAAAAGTAATAGCTTGCTGAAAAAGAAAGATGATAAGGACACACTGTGTATTGAATCCTTCCGCCACACAATGATGTGGCATGCTTTTTGTAGAGCCTAGTGTGATATATGGGATGCCATGAAATAACATGACAATAACAATTGAAACTAATTGTTGAGAAATCACACACCATATGATGCTACAAAATGTGAAGACAACATGTGTCACCATGTTGATGAAGTGACACACTGTCTCTAAGGAAAGTACTCGGGCAAAGCAGGTATCACTTAGTGTGACCATGGTATCAAACGGTGCACCTCGAGGCGCTTGAGGTGTACGCCTTGAGGTGTGCCCCTTAACCTGCTCATGTGAGACGTGCACTTCAAAATGATGAGACGACCTAAAAGTAGTGAGGCTGTTATGAAGGCATAGGCCTCTTTGATACAACGGAGAAGGGGGAGAATAATTGCAAGGAGGAAATGAGAGGGTGGGGGCGAGAGGAAGGAGGTGTACCTCCATTGGATCCTTGTAGTAGAGGTGACAAATGTTGCTGCTGTTAGTGGTTGCTGCGGCTATGTGCGACGACGACAGTGAGGGGGAAGCTTAATGCAACAACTGTTGCTTCTCCACAACAATTACTGCTTCTTTACATGTCTGCTAGCCTGCTAACGCTACCATTACACTAGTGATGGCTGCCCTGGTGACGGCCGTTGCTGGCGCTTGGGAGTAGAGAGGGAGAGGGGTGCATGAGTGAGAGGGGGCTATGTCGTGGCTGAAGGTCAAGGGAACATAGTTTAAAATGTCAGTACTGATGCTACTTCGGAAGGTGCAATAATAGAAATTTACATAATCTTTGACGAAATATTGATAATTTGCTCCCATCGACACAAAATTTTGATGACCAAATAAAGGAATTAAGTTTGAAACTTTACCAGGATGTTCTACATACATAAAGACATATAAATGACCATCTATACCCCCCCCGGGTGTCTGTCCTCCGCTACAAGTTGTGGGAGGGGAGAGATCTTTCTCTCTTAATTTCATATATGATCGTTTATATATGTATTGTAATTTAATATATTATTATATATATGTGTCTAAGTCATTTTGCGCTTACACCTGAAAGCCTTGAGACTTACACCCCACTTGATGACATCAAAATGCCTCGATACGCCTCACAACAAGCGTGCGACGGATTCGACATGTAGGGTAGAAATCTGTGACAAATGAATGGACAATTCGCCACATATATGCTGTGTCATGTGATGATAAGCGCTGCGTGACACGGTGTAACATCAACAAATAACCCTAGAAAGGAAGAAAGATGGTGGAAAAACCCTTTCGAATCTTCACCAAATGATAATCCCCAATAGTTGTTGGCAAATAGATCTCTTGGCATGAGTTTTTTTTGGGTACGCTCTCTTGGTATGAGTTGACCAAGAGAAAAGTAGCCAAAGCAACATGAGAGGGTGACGATGCATTAGATCTTGATGGGGGCAACAACGTAGATGGCAGAGGCAACAAATCTTCTCGGGGATGTAGCATGAAACAAAATTTCGATCGGGGCTGTAGCATGAAACAAAATTTCGATCAAAATTGCGATTTTTTTATTTGCAATCAGACATTGAAACGTCAGTACGCAGGAATTGGTTCCAAATTTTGCAGTTGCCATCGAAATTTCACAAAACATGGGGTATTTCGGTGCAAAAAGCCCAGTGAGGGCCTTGATATTGCGAAATCACTATGAAATGCAGCCCCGTTTTGCGAAACAGTGTTGACTTTGATCTTTTGGGGATTTTTGTGACTTCTTGCTCTCGGAGTCTGCTCTACTTGATTTTAAGGTATGTAACCCCTCTCCCTAGCCCATCTACACCTCCTTCTATCTCTACTCCCTTTAGACACATCTTAATAAATATACTCCGAAAATCCTAAATATTGAAGTGACATTTCTCTTTAAAAACTCAAGATCTTGAAGTGAAACTTGTAGATCTAAGAAACAATAAATACATGTATCTATATTTATTTTGAAAATCTAATCAATGTATTTTGTATTTATACACAAAATGCCTGAAAAAGCTTTTTTTAAAATGAAAGTTCTAATATTTTTGTATTTTTCACTTATGTCACCCTAAATATATTATAATAGTAGACTTATACAAAATGTTAACTGTAGGTTGCAAGTTGTAATACTATATATATTTATAAAATTTTCACTTATGTAACCCTAAATATATTATAATAGTATACTTATGCAATAAATATATAACCTACAATATTGTAACTTGTAAGTTGTAACTCTCAAGCTTTAAAGCCTAGTACTCTAGTTGTTTTAACTTGAAGTTTGCAAGTTTGTAACAGTTTAACTGTCTAACATACTTGACATTTCTGTTCATTTGTACACTCATTCATCAAGACATGGATCCCACCCTAACCTCTAAACATATAAATTTATTATATAATCTAGTGTCTTATGTCTAAACATTGTTTTTGCAAAATCTCATAACTTAATTCCTTCATTTTTTCATCAAAATTTCCATCGAAATTATGTCAAAACTGTTCAACTTCCTTCACTTACAAATGTGGGAGACCCCCCACGCATCTAATATGAAATATTATTGCATATTTGAGTAGATCTTGGCGTTTAGATTGTCTTGGTAAATTTTCATGTATAATTTGCTTATTTGGTCGTCGAAATCGTTACGGCCGTAAATATCAAAATTTTGACTGAAATTTTGAAAAGATTCTTTTTCCGGGCCATCGAACACAACATCGAAATCGGACATTTAATTCCTTGGGTGGTAGCCGATAGGGTGGTGGCAGTTGCAACAATGCCACAATATAGATACGGGGGACAATAGAAACTTCAATTTTTAGGTGGCGGTCACTCCATGGAGACACTTCTAAAGGAAGTTAGGTTGGACATCCACATGGAAAGCCAAGCATGGCTAAGGGGTGGCCACCACCCTTAGGAGGGCATTTCTCTCTCTCTCTCTCTCTCTATTGGGGCTAGGTTGGATCATCGCTTTGATATCATGTCAGAAAACTAGATGATGAGAAAATCCCTTGTATTGCTGCTATTCATAGAATGGGCAGACCCGTTTCCTATGTAGAGGAGGCCACCAGTACAAGGCAATAGACATACCGTAATGGACTAAAGAGTCCAAACACTCATAAAAGATGAACTAAAACCATCATATAATCTAACAGCTTATATATTTTTGAACCATGATAAACTTTAGTTCAGGTTTAATGATTTACATAGTATGGGGGTATTTGAAAGTAGATACATAATATACTATTGTAGCCATTGCACCTGGTATTTGGCCTTATATGTTATGATTCTCTATCAGAAAATTAGCAATACTATTAATTGCTTGTTCGTTATGCCATTTTGGACATTTGATGTACTATTTGCTTGTTGCTTCTTTAGCCTGTAGCTTACGGTTTTGCATACTTGTACAGTTTGTTAGTTCGTTGAAAGATAATCTCAATGCAGAAGTGGCCTTGGGGACGGTCACAAATGTCAAAGAAGCTTGCACTTGGCTTGGCTATACATATCTTTTCATCAGAATGAAGACCAATCCATTGGCATATGGAATCGGTTGGGACGAGGTACCTATTCTTTTTTGTCCCGTCGAGGATTTTTTTTACAATAAGCTTGGTATCTGTTTCTTGCAGGCTATATCACTTGTTTCCTATTATATAATGTATTTTTTGGTTGACATACCTGAAACTGGGTTTAGGACACCATCGTGTTTGTATTTGGTATATTTAGTAATAGTCATTGCTAGCTCTTCTAGAGAAGCGTTAGTCAGATCTGTGGTTCCGCTGACAAGCATCCTTTTTTGAATAAAAAGTCATTGCTGGTTCCTTTAGAGAAGTTTAAATTTTAGTCAGCTCCATCGTTCCATTGGCAAGTGCCTATTTTTGTGGTTGTTTACTAATTTTGCAGTCTTTTCATAATTATCGATGATGTATATTTTCTGATTCTCTGGTGTTATACAGTCTGGTTTAAATTCAATAGGAATGGAATCATATAATGGAGTACTTGATTGTATCCCTAATCAGATCATAAATATAGAATTCACTTACAATAACATTGCAAGTGAACGGGCAGAAAGTTTAATTTGAACCTACTTGTAGCACATGCTACACAAAAGCAACATTCTAGTACGCATAAATCAATAAATTGCTAAAGAAAAAAGTTTGATTTTTCGAGTTTACTGACTCGATGATGCATGCAAACATCAGCACAAGTTGTAGCACAGTTGAAGCACTTGAAGAACTGGTCAGGCCAAAACCAGTCCACTGGTTGATAGTCAGTCAAGTTCCAAATACATAATCTTGCCCAATGTGAGTCTTTTACACAAAAATGTCTTGATATATTACCTCCTCACATAAGTTGAATCTTATAAACGAGACCACATTATTATGGTTAGGAAAAACGTTAGCCTTGCAGTCAATTGATTTTAGTATGAAATTATGGAACACTTAATTGAATTAAAGAGTATCAGTTCAGATATACAAATTAGTTTATTGGTAAACAAAATGTACTATTCCTAATATACTTTTCATTGCTATTGGAAATTCATTATTAATGTTAGGATTGATTACAGGTAACTATGAAATTAGTTACATAAGTTTGAAATCTTAATTTATAAGTTCGGAACAACTAGTTCATTGTATCCTGGTTGTTAAAGGAGTGGCGTAACACTCAAAATTTTGGGTAGCAGAACCACATTTTTTATGGCTGATTCATTTAAGACTATTCTTCAAACATTTTTTTGTATAAATATAGAGTTCGGGGTTGAGGCTTAGATGGCACGACGATCGTGATGCCAAAGCACTAGGAGAATAGGAGGTTGGAGCAAGGTTTTAAAAAGCGCGAAGCGGGAAGCGTGCGGACGGGACTTTGTAGCCGATTAATCGCCAGGCGGGCGATTAAGCGGGCGCTTTTTAGAAAAGCGGATTTCCAATTCCTATAAACTTTTATGCAAAATTACATACATATGTATATAAATACTATATTTTTGAAATTTTTATACATATCTAAACATTGTACAAGACAATATAAAACACCCAAATAGTTTAGAATACAACTATACAACAACGATTGTATCTATATAATATAGTAAACAATATACTTGTCATAGATAAAGAAGCCTACACATAAAATAATAAGTGTATATACAAGATGAAACAACAATTTTGTATCATGTTTACATAGCTAAACAGTAAATAATAGACCTATCATAGCTAGCTAACAAACATATTGTTACATTTGCACATCATCAAATAGTCATACATTACAGCAGTACATTTAATCAAAGTATGCATTCTAAATTAGATAATAGTTACCTATAATTCACTTGGATACATCACTAAAGTACCATATCATTACAGCTTACATACAAAGTATGCATTCTAAATTAGAACTAAGTATATCATTGAACATTTAATGTATGCTAATTTAATATATTATAGTCAATAGTAAACGTGGCATATAATGTACTTAATGTTATATGCTTACAGTAGTTTTTCTAAAAAAAGGGGGCAAAAAGCGGGTTAAGCGGACAAAAAGCGCCCGCTTTTCTCAAATTTGTTTAAGCGCCGCTTATAGTACATTTTAATCGTCCAACACCTTGTGGCGCTTAAGCGGCCGCCTAGGACGATTTTTAAAACACTGGGTTGGAGAGCTTCGAAGATGAATGTATGATGATGCCTCATTGTTTGATGGTGTTTGGCTTATTTGACATTGTTGTGCGTTTCTATAGTGTACTTCAATATATGGAAGATAACACACTAAACATCTCTGTCCCCGTCGTATTTGTGCAAAGATCAATCAATAAAAACACGAGTCCTACTTCGACCAACCATTAACCTAGTGACGTGACACATCATGGGGGGGTGTTCGGTAGGCATAGTTTATTTGTCAAATCTAGTTTATCCATCCTGACAGTCCCCCCTCCCCCCCCTCCGTGGTTAGGAACTTATAACAAAAATCCAAAACCCTAATGACTTTTGGAAATTATGCAACCTATACCACCAAATCAACCTCCTATGGCATTAAATCTGAATCAAGTGTCTTCACTCACGAAGGCATCTGCGACTTGAAAGAAAAAGGGTGTTCCTAAGAAGCACAAACTCAGACACGGATGCGGACACGGACACGGGACCCAACAATTTTCAAAAATACAGGACACAGACACGACGTTGGACACATCGATATATAAGCATATATATGCATACATATATTTACATAAATATATACAATCAAATAAATGTATATATATATATATATAATTATATTTGTACACACATCAAACTTCAAAATTCTTCACAACAAAACAAAAATGAAAAATCACTATGATACCCACTCTATTCACATTTGTATTCAAACCCACTATGCTGATCAATATAAAATTTAGCATATATATTAAATTATTATAATATCCACAAATGATGGGACTTCAAGAAAATCATTCTAAATTAATTACACAACGATTTAACAGTTACAGTACTAATGGAGGGGAGTATAAGGAAGAGGAGGGGAAGCACTAATGATTGAGGGGATATGTGTATGGGCGGTGCTGATGGTGGTGAAGCAAGTGAAGGATTACACGTTTAGTGGTCATGTATGAGTGGAGGGTAGAGGGAAGAGATAAAAGCAAAAATGACTGCATGTTAGTTGGAGGAAAGGGGTGGAGGAGAAGTTTTGATAGAGTAGGAAGAAGAGGTGGGTGGAGGAGTGGTCACATTAGAGGACCAACGAAGTAGGAAGAAGAGGAGAAAATGATAGAGAAGAAAATCAAGAGGAAGATGAGGAAAGAAGTTCCTAGAACGGAGGAAGTTGCTTCTAATGGCTACTCTAGGTGTTGGCAACTCCTGCTGCAAATGGTTGTCGCAAACGGATGTTGCTTATGGCAGCTTCGACTCCTAGTCTCCTTATGGCGGCTGCTTGCAGCAACTTCCGAACCTAGCTGCTACTTACAAAAACTGCTGCAAGAGGCAGTTGCATCCAATCTCTGCAGGAACAACAACAATTACAGGGGAAGGATTGTTGGTCACCTCTTGAGGGAAGGAATTAGGGTTTTGGTGAGGAGTTGGGGTTTGGTCAAGTAGTCTACAGGGTTGGCTTTAATTCTCTTTTCTTTTTAGTTAGGTCTTATGGGGTTTGGGTTGGCTGTGTCCAGGAAGTGTCTACAGGGTTGGCTTTAATTCTCTTTTCTTTTTAGTTAGGTCTTATGGGGTTTGGGTTGGCTGTGTCTAGGAAGTATCCTGGACGCACTCCGTGTCCAGCTTGCAAATATAAAAAATATGGAACTGGACATGACAAAGGAGTGTCCGCCGCGTCGCGTGTCCACGCGTGTCCATGGATGTATCCGGGTTGGACACGTGTCGGACATGGATACAGCAGCCTCCAGGAAGTGTCCATGCTTCCTAGGGGTGTTCATATACTTTTGACAACCCTGGAACATCCTTAGCAGCACATGTTCCAGTGGTGGATAATATGACTTCTTTGGTAATAGCGGGAAGATAGGAAGACGAGGAGCCGAAGGCCCAAAAGAGATGGAAATTGATGATACCTGTTGAAAATAATAATATTGAATGCAATGGAATGGATACAAGACTGGACACCCTCTCCTTTATATAGGAGAGGGGAGACACACTAAGACTTAAGACGCAAGTAATCTAAACGGGCTAAGATACAAAAGCCCACTAACTAATTAACCTATTAACTAAATAGGCTTAATATATACTCTTTAACAATACCTTTGCATGCTAGAGGATGAAGAATGGCCTTGGCCATTGCCAGCCCTACGAACAACCATATTAATTTTAGCTAGAACTGTTAGGGCCTGTGCAACCCCAACAAGGTGAGAACTCTCAAATCTTGGTGTTAGAGGGAGAGGGCCCTAATGTGGTCTTTGTAATGGAAACCATCATGGATGGGAGAAAGCAAAAAAAAAAGTTGACAACGACATGATTCTTCAACCAAGGAGTTTGCGCCAGAAATGTTGGTAGATTCGTTGTTCTTGGTATCTAGTGGAATCAAGCTGATGTGAACTACTCGCAACACCACATCCTTTGCTATATTGGTTCTTGGTGATGCTTCTTGTTGGCGAGCATTTGGTATATATGGTTGGATGGAGACCCACCTGCGACATTATACCTGTGACCTTATGAAATCTGTATGCTAGGGTGCATCTGTACCATGGTTTGGAGGACTTCAAGGAGATCACATCTAATACAGGAAAGTTTGGCAGCCTTCCCTGCAATATAAGACATGCAAAATTTCAGAGGTGCTATTGACCACCGTTTATGGGCTTCTCGGGGGACTATTATACATGAAACTGTGACAGGAGAAAAGTAATCCTATCAAAGAAAGACTAGATTGCTTTCTCATCAACGAAAATAGGTGTACATGTTTGAGGAAAGACAGGATAAACATTTTCCTTGTGTCAGATCTGATTTATACACCTATCTTGCTTTATGCTGAGAAGATTGTAATAGATATCGGGGTGGTGGTATATTCTGTTTTAAACCTATGTGGATGTCTGATCCTCAATACAAGGATAATTGTTATGAAGGCATCACAGGATCAAGAAGATGAGGATTCCCTCAAAGAACTGCAAGCTGTCAACTGTGAAGACCATTTAACACCTTGGGCAAAAGGTAAATACGCGAACATTAAAAAAAATCAGAAAAGTTAAAAAGCAACTTAATGAAGCACATAGTGCCGATGCTACTAGTGATAGTGTGTGTGTGTGTGTGTGTGTGTATGGGGATTTATTTGCCGCATCCCGAAAAGAAACTATTTGGTCAGAAAAGTAAGTATTTGGTCCAAAAAGTAACTGTTCGGTCCAAAAAGTAATTATTTGACTAAAAAAGTAAAGACATGAAAAATACACTCTAAAAAATTTCCGGATCAGTACATAAAAGATGTAAGGGTACATCTGTAACAACTGTAGCTATGATGCATGTAATGTAATATTTGAAAGAGAATGTATCCCTCTAAACGTCTATTGTTAAAAACTGTAGAAAAGTAACTATTCTGTGGAGCAGGTACCTTATCGCGCGGGTATTAAAAACACCCCCCATACACAACATATTGCTATATTATCATATATATGCACACCATGATTTGTTTATTGATTCTTTATTCTCAAATGCCAAATCATATAATATGTTCTTAGCTATAAATGAACAATTCGTAAAATTCGAGAACAGTTTGTGAAGTTTAAAGATATTTAAAAGAATGTGGATAACTCTAGTAGGGGTTTCTTGCAAAATTCGGACGTAGCATTCTCTACATGAAAACTTTGTGAATTATACGCTAATAATTAAAAAATTGGGAGAGTATTGTGACTATGCTGCCCAAGTTATACTTAGAGGAATCTGTGGAGTGCGAAGGTATATGTACAGGGAGGCAGCTATTGAAGAGCTGGGACGGGATGCAGCATCGAATTTTGGACAGAAAATTGGATTCGGAATATCAGTGATTGGCTGGTTATTTACAGCCCAGGGGTTGGCGTGTTAACAAATAATTTTAGTGGGGTGATTGATGCAAATGTGAGGTCGTGGACTCACAGCAAAATCAGAAGAATGGTTACAAGAGTAGTAGCAGATAAAATTTTGGCACTACCTTCAATCATATCTGATCAGAAGGATCGCTCCTACTGGTTTTGTAGCAACGACAGAGGTCTCACTAATAGATTAGCATATTGGTTTGCGAAATTCAGGAACACTAAACACTGGAACACCAATGTAACTATTGCCTAGCAAGAACTGTATAGCAAGATTTGGTCCGTGCACCGGTCTCCTAAGCTAGTACAATTTTATGTTGTGCTGCTACTAGGGAGTTGCCCTTCAGGTGGAAACCGCAGATGATGACCTGTGCAAGGTCTGTCATACCGAACCGGAAAGCATGGCATACACACCATTCCATAGCAGGCTGCCCCAACAAGTTTGCTTGTATAGTAATGCCCCGGTGTTATTCAATCTGTTGGACTCTGCTGCTGACGACGTAAACTCTGTTCAACCATGGTGTGAGAAAAGAGTTGGGAAGCATTCTAATGTGGGTTACATGGATCTTTCTGAATGTAATCATCTTCGAACAAAAGTCCCAATGCGTCCCTGCTACGGTAAAGGGTTATCAGGATCTCTCCGGCAGGTACATAAATATATCATGCCAATTAACAAAGACAACATACAGATGCAAGATTCAAACCACAAATGGTCCTGCAACAGTGCCGAGGTTAAAGATAAAACACTGATGGAGCATGGAAAAAGAACCAGGAGGCTGGTCCGGGAACCGTCATCCGTAATCACCTGGGCTCTGTGGCCTGGCCGCTTGCCAACAAATTCCAACTCCAACGCTTACATGAGCTCTTGCTTCAGAACTGTTGGCAGCAAAGCTGGTATCCTCTTAGCCTTTCAATTAGGGATACAAAGGATCAACCTGGAAATCGATTCCTTCCCTCTTGTGACAGCTATCACCAACAAGGGCTGAGGCAAATACTACCTTGATCGGACGGCCAAGGATATTATTAATCTCGGAAGTTGAATGCTAGAATTTGACACTACCCATATGTGCAGATCAGGGAACATGCTTTCCCACCACCAAGCCCAACAGGCTTCTTTGCTTTCTGTACCACTTCTGCTTAGAGAGAATTTCCCAAGTGAAATGCTTGTAACAGTTAACTATGATTTGAATTAATGGAATCGTTGGTTTGCAGTAAAAAAATGTACATCTATCACATTATACCAAACTCTACATCAAAAACTTATGGGTATTTGCTAGTTGCTACAGCTACAGTCATGGAGTGTCAATACAAGCCAAAAACTTCAATTGTCTCTGCTCTATTTTTGCTCACCCTCTCACAAGATGTTTATGGAATTATTTGGTAAATGCTGGTGATCTCCAGTTGCTTTCTTTTGCATTACCCCTGAGATCCACTATCATCACTTCATTCATCATCACCATAACCATCAGATTTAATCTTGGAAACGAACCAACAGCATCTCCCGCACAAAAACTTGGAAAACAGACTGCGCCCATATTGGGCGCAGTTCATCTTCAGTGAGCTAGGCCCTGGAACTGTGTTGTGTATCCTCCTACTTTCTGGTTACAACAGCAGAAGCTTTGTTCTTCACCTACGCTTCCCGTTGACAAATGACAACTACATACTTGAACTCTTTTCTACCAAACAAAAACAAATATAGGAGTGCAGTTGAATTCACATCCAACCAAACTATGAAATGATAGTTCAAAAACATGTTTTCTGTTTCCTGTTTTTGAATTCATTGTGTTGCAAACTCATACAACCAAACAAGCCCTAATAAGCAATTACATCCTCATATTGTAACACTTCATGCCCAGAGTATCCGTCTGTGGTCCACTGCAATCATTTGAACACCATTTTTCGATTATTGAATTGGATTCATTGCATCGTTTTTTTTATGTCTTAACATAATAGACCTAACTGACCTCAATGTGATAAAGCTAGCATTCAAGTGGTGCATTGTGGTTATTATATATTTACCTTACGGTGATTTAATAATTAATACCATATCAGTTAGGTGCTGTGCAGGAAACCCATTTCACCTTTAGAATGAATTGAGGTTAAATTTAGAATGAATTGAGGTTAAGGTGTCATATATTTTTGCACCCTCTAGTAGATGCAACATTTGGTGAAGTTTCACACTAATATCTTAATTATTAGTACTGAATTCGGGCTTATCTCTGACCATGGTTTTAAATTTCAGTCGAAATTGCGAAATTTTGGTCAAAATTTCGGTTTCGACCGGTACCAGACATCAAAATGGACAATTCAAATAGCCGAAATTTCTGATTTTTTATTGCATTTAAAATTTTAAAAAAATCTTAAAAATCCTAAATAAATGTAGGAGACCCCCCGAGTTAATTGAAGCCAAACTATAAGATCTAACATGTTATTGCATGTTGAAGACTGCATATCTCGGTACTACCGAGATATTGTCGGTAGTACCGACATGCTACAGTCGGAAGTTCTGTAGCTAGTGGGCCTTTAGTATCTCGACCCGTTTAGATTACTTGTGTCCCAAGTCTCAGGGTTTCTCCCTTGCTCCTCTATATAGGACATGGCTGTACGTCTTTTATTCATCGAATCAATTCAACACATTCATTATTATTTCTCACATGGTATCAATGCGTGTTCCATCCTAGGGAACCTTAACCTAGCCGCCGCCCCTCTTTCCTCTTCTCTCGGCCGCCGGTTCCAACCCTAGCAGCCGTCGACCCTCTCTCTCCTAGAGAGAGCCACAGGTGGAGCGCCCCCGCCTACAGGCTACTGCCGTCGCGTCTTCCATCGCTTAGGCCAGCTGCCCGCCAGGCATATCCCGGCCTCCATAGCTCATTCTCCTCTTTCTTGAAGATCCAATTTTATTTCTGTATGCCGACGCTATCCATCCCGGCTATCTTCTATCTCTGTGTCATCTCCCACCACTATCAACCACCATCATCAAGCCGCCGTCGACAATAGTCACCATCAGTCACGCCGCCGCATCACACCGCCGCATCACACCGCCACATCACGTAGCTGTCGATCCCCAGCTACCAGCCACAGCCGCCGCCGGTTAAGACATCAGTCGCCAGTTAAGACATCAGTCGACAAGTAATAGCAGCATCCACTGCGGCCAGTCGCCAATCAGCGCCATCAACAACAACCATCACATCTGTTGCTGCACCGCCGGGTCTGTACTACCGACAGGATGTTGGTACTACCGACTCCTTCGATGATTGTAGCCTGTGACCTCATCAGTACTACTAACTCTAAGGTCAGTGCTACCGAGAGTCTTGATCAACTGTTGCCCCAACACCATCTCCACGTCCTCAGCAACAACCTTTGCCACTGCTTATGGAGAGGCTCCGCACTTGACTCTGCATGCAGCCTCAGGGCATGCAATCTCTGGAGTCGTGTAGGAGACCGTTATCATCTCCTCCGTTGCAGCCTAGTGCCACGTCAGTCGAGCGACATAATCCAATCGTCCACTATGTTCGTTCGCTGTAGTATTATTGTCTCATTATCCAACAACTGTATCCCCAGTCGACGATCACACTCTTCAACCGTTGTCACCAACATCCAGGCCCCTAGGTCGCTGCTCCACGTTGCTGCCCTGCTGCCATTGACTCCACCATATTCAACCATGCTATCAACCCCCAACTGTTCTAGACTCTCCTAAGTTCGTGACGTCCTCCAAAATTTCATGGTCCAATTTTTTTTTTGGGGCTCCGCCCCCTTCACCCCCACATTTGTCGGTCTAAGGGCCGGACAAATGTCGTTTCGGATTGGGATTAGATCCATCTAGTTTTTCTACTCGGATCTTACATTGACCCATTTAGCATTTGCTCTCCAATTATCAGTTTCCAAACTCCACATACTGCCCTTCTCACCTTCACAGTTCCTTTCAATTTCACAGTTTCCAAACTCCACATACTGCCCTTCTCAATTTCACAGTTCCTCAGTTTCACAATATCCTTTCCCACCCTTCCACCCATCATGTGCGTTTCCCCTTTTCCACGTGCGGGGGGGGATATATCCTTTCCTCCACACCATATACTCACTCTCGTCGTATTTGGTGTGCAGGGGGGGATAGAGAGGTGAGGCAGAGTATGGGAAGAGAGAGAGCATGAGAAGAGTATGAGGGAGAGTATGAGAGAGAGGAGAGTGATGATATATATATTCCAGACTACTATCATCATGGAGCTTCGTTCTTCAACACATGTTCTCCACTTCTAGACATCATTTAAGGATCTCCATTGCAGCGTTGACGCTGAGCTTATCGCGTTCGTACCGCATTATGTACGTCAGGACAAGAGGTTGCTGCTCGCATTCCAGCCTTGTGTTTCCTCCCCATCCGGTGTTAATGGTGTTCCAGTTGATCATCCTCGCTGCATTCACATGAGACAAATGGGTGTTTTTTTTCTGATTCTCAGAAGCTCAACAATTTCTAGCCTGCCAAATCTACATCTGCAAGGTTGATTCATCCAAATTTATCTTCACCGAGCTGTTTCATCATGTCTTCTCCGAGCTGCATCTGTTCTATTAGCATCACCTTCTGTTGATCTACTTGAGACTTTCCTTGATGGATAATCTCCTTTCCCGTCAAGCCCCCAAGGTTTATGTGCCAGAGTTATGGTACATGCATCGTATCATCAACACATCGTCCTTTCGTGTTCGTGCCACGTTATGCACATTTGTCAGACGATTTGAAGATCCCGCTACTACTACATCATCATTGTGTATCCGCGTTTGTGTCACGTTAGGTACGTCTTCCAGTGAAGATGGCGTAGTCGTGGTATTGATGATCGTCTGCTTCAAAATGGCGAATTACTACTGTAGTATTCAGGTTCCATTCATCAGATATTCTTCATTCCAGATGCACTCCAAAAGACCTTCATCAAAGCTCGAGGATCTTCAGTCTGCAAAATACAATTCCAAAGCAGAGAGGCGTCGTCATCATATGATTCAGGGGAAGTATTGTTTAAGGGGGAGTATCTATTTTGTATGGGGAGTGATATCTATCTTCTTTTATCATTTCTATTTTTCTTTTACCATTTTATCAAGTCATGTAACTCCAAGCTTGGACATGTGTTTCGCCCATGCTCCAGCTTGAGGGGGAGCGTTGAAGACTGCATATCTCGGTACTATCGAGATATTGTCGGTAGTACTGACATGGCTACAGTCGGCAGTTCTGTAGTTAGTGGGCCTTTAGTATCTCAGCCCGTTTAGATTACTTGTGTCCCAAGTCTCAGGGTTTCTCCCTTGCTCCTATATATAGGACATGGCTGTTCGTCTTTTATTCATCGAATCAATTCAACACATTCATTATTATTTCTCACATTGCATAAGAATATATGTGTGTATACATTGCATCATCAAAATCCTGACTGAAATAGTTTTGTGTATTTTCACTCAAAAATGTAGAAGCCCTCCCACCCTATACCAACATATGATATTATTGCATAATTAGGTGTATTTATGTATGTAGATCATCGTGGTAAAATTTTATGTCTTAATTCCTTTATTTGGTCATCAAAGTCATCAAAATTTGTGTCGAAATCTTGTGTTGAAATAAGATGAAATATTGAAAGTTTGGTCGAAATTTTTGTAAATTTCTGTTTCTGGACCATCAGAAACGACATCCAAATCAACATTTTAAACTATGTCTGACTCATTTTGGCCTGTCTAGTTTGTAACAGTGTTTATATCTATGCCTTTAACAACTTAGATGTGTGTGTGTGTGTCTATATGTGCACTTGTGTGTATAATAACAAATCTATATATTAGTATTAATGATTGAAAGTGTTCACAGATAAAACCACCTGCTAAGGTCTTAGTCTTGCCTTGCTGGCTTGATAAGTATGTTGTCCCACTCTTATGTGCATAATTGGGCATGACTCTGTAGAACTCCAGTCTGAGCTTTAAACTTTTACTTGAGCAACATAAGCGAATTAGGTTTGTCAGAAAGTAAGTAAAAGACATATGCATATATTGATAAGAGACAACCTTGCTCCTATATATAGGAAAACAAGGAAGCGTACAAACTCAAATTAAGCCCTAATGGGCCAAGAGATACTTGGGCCCATAATATAAAGAGACTAAATAACATAAGTATATAGACTCTCTAACACACCCCCATCAAGCTGAAGCTTGGGAGAATACCAAGTCACCTTGCAATCAGAGATGCAAACTAAAAACAAAGACATAATAAATTGATAAACCAAGCCCATACAAGAATTTTCTCCCCCTCAATATTACAATAAAACGCCCAAATACTCAAACACTCCCCCTCAAGTAGATACTCCATAGCAGGCAAGCAGGTCGTAGAAGTTTCTCGATCATTTGGAGCAAAAGTAAGCAACAATAGAGCATCACGGTCTTATCACAATCGCTAATGTCGCAACCCAGGGAGTGTTGGGTCACATCAACAATTTTATTCGTCCGTGCAAACAGAGCACGGACGAACCAGAGAGTGTTGGGTCACATAAGCCGAAAGTCAACATGCACACAACATGGACAAGTAGAGAGTCAACATGCGCAAAGCACATATAAGTAGAGAGTGCTGGCGCACAACAGTAAAGTAGACGGAGCCGGATAGAAGACCATCAAAAGACCAAAAAGCAACAAAAGTAGAAATAAGCTCCAGATACAAAACGCTCAAGAAGCACGATCATTAGTAGTAGATACAAGACTTTCTCTTGTCTCCTCCGTTTCATCTCTCTTCTAATTCTCCCCCTCACACCAACCACGAAAAGAACCAAGAGTAGTTGGGGTGGACAATGATAAAGAAACACCCCAAAAAAATAAATAAGCCGTAGCATTGCCAGGGGGTTTGGGGGCGCGGTCCCCCAATAGGGGTCCCACTGCCCTTTAGCGGGCAGGGGTTGAGGGGAGGTCACCCCTCGCTGGGGCTCAGGGGCAGAGCCCCTGGAGAAAAAGGTCTGCAATAATTTTTGAAGAGAAATCAAGCACAAAACTTCATACAAAGTATTACCATGGTGAAAAAAATCCATTCAAATTTGCACTAGTAAGTTGCAAGAAAATAGTGGTTTCTTCTTGAAGTTTATACGCTTGCACGACAATAAGGGAGTAGCAATGCCGTCTAGGCAGTAGAGTAGCATGCTTAAGCGGCGGCGGCGAGTAGTCTAAGGAAAGCAGTGATTGGGGTAGCTGTTAGCAAGGAAGCCGGCGACCTTTCAGGTGATGAGCGGCCTGAGGCTAGGTGCTAGATGTGGCCAACAACAATTGATGGGCAACAGTGAGTGACCGACTGGGGGAAGCAAGTAGTAGGGACAATGACAGGAAGAGCATAAGGCTGTGCGATGTCGTGGGTAGAGCAGGAAGCACACGACAACAACAAGGGGGGGCCGACAACGGCTGGCTAGGAGGAGATAGTAGTTGTTGGGAGTGGGCTGTGCGACAACGCAGGCAGTAGGCGGGAACAAGGGTTGGCTGGCGATGCTGGGGCAGATAGCAACAAAGGTCCAGCAACAACAGAGGATGTGTCTGGGCAGCTCACCCACAAGAAACCCACAAGAAAGAAGGGTGGCCGCGCCAGCTACATCTCCTCTTCCCTCTCTCTCACGGGGTTTTGGATCTTGCTTTGATAACATGTCAGAAAGAAAGTAAGTAAAAGGCAAATGGATATATTGATAAAAGACAACCCTGCTCCTTGTATAGGAAAACAGGGAAGCATACTATAGACTCAAACTAAACCCTAATGGGCCAAGACATACTTGAGCCTATAATACAAAGAGACTAAATAACATAAGTAAACAGTCTCTCTAACAAACTTCAACCATTTACAGTTTACACTCAAAACAAGTGATAAACAACTAAAATACTGAAAAGGCTGATGCTATATGCAAGCCTATCCTCTTCCTCTGATAAAATTTGACCTTGTGCATGACTCTAGGCTTTTCTGATCTAGCACATACTATACTAGTTGAATATGTTGTGCGCACGGTTTAATTTTTTTACTTAGTAATGATTGTCTATTTCCATTACCCCTTCCTAATACCAATCCTTGCCCCACCCTTTACCAAGGTTTTCAGACTTGACAATCTAAACAGAAAAGCTCCTGGGTCTTGCGTTCAACTGCAGAGCCAACCCAGTTCACCCGGTTATGCTAGCTGATATCCGACACACAGAAAAAAGAAGACTAAAACATGCAATAATAAACATCAAAACATGCATAAGAAAGGAACCAACTAATTATATATACAAACAACAAATCAGTTGATTTGCAGCCCACACAAAAAAAACATGAATAATAAATAAATTACAAGTACGAAAAAGGCTAACAGTCAGCTTCAAGCATTAGCATTTAACAAAAGGTGCGGCATGAAAATAATCAAAATACAAATGTATCATAAGCCTCTTAAGCTCTACCAGATATTGTTATTTAAGTTATAACATCACTCAACTGTCATGCAAACCCCATCTTCATTTCCATAAACATCAACCACTAAGATGGGATCAAGCTCCAACATATCTTCTTTATTGCTTATCATTTCTTCGACCGTATTAGAATGTAATGGTAATATTGCTATTATAATCTTCGACAACATATGTGGTATTTTATTTCTTGCCTCTTTCTATGCTTCTCCTAACCTTCTCCTCAAGTTGCTCAAACAACTCAACCTCATCATTATCAAGCTAAGAATGTTCTTTCTCCTCCATCACTAAATCCTAACCAAGATCAAAGTTTTGACGCTTCATATTACGGCTAATATTATTCCATGTTAGTTGACATATTGAAGTCTGCACATACTCAACTATAAGATGTTGCATGAAAGTAACATACTGAGTTTGTAGCCACAAAATGCATCTCATATACATTATATCATTCCACATTTGGACTGGAGATACTCAAATGCACCTTAATTTCTGTCACAACTTCTAGAGCTACACGTTTTGTTGAAGACATTAACCACAATGGTGTGAAGCTTAGGAGCTTCCCCAAATGTTTTCCACCATTAACCTACATAGAGTTGTCAAGAGGTATACTTTGAAGTTGAAAATTTTGGGGTTGCATGCTTGTCTAACAGCTGTTGCATTGTATGCTTGTTTCAGATTATTTCTCTAACAGCTGTTGCATTGTATGCTTGTTTCAGATTATTTCTCAACAAAATGAAGTTGGTTTACATTGAGATGCGGAATTACATCTGTGTAGCAATCCAGTGCTAACTGCTGCTGCATTGTATGCTTGTTTCAGGTCATTGCAGATCCTTCACTCACTATAAAGCAACGTACTTTAATAACGGATGCTGCACGAGCCCTTGACAAGGCAAAAATGATGCGTTTTGATGAAAAGAGTGGCAATTTTTATTGCACTGAACTTGGCCGTATTGCAAGTCACTATTATATCCAGTACACTAGCGTCGAAACTTATAATGAAATGCTGAGGCGTCATATGAGTGATAGTGAAGTAAAATAACCAACTCATGTTATGGAACATGACCTTATCCTTTAGCTTTCATTTTATTAGTTGCATGGTCCTTTTGTAGGTTATTAACATGGTCGCTCACTCTACCGAGTTTGAAAATATTATTCTACGAGATGAGGAGCAAGATGAACTTGAAAATTTGGTCAGAACATCATGCCCTTTGGATGTTAAGGGTGGACCTACTGATAAACATGGGAAAATTTCTATTCTAATACAGGTACGTCTTTTTCCTAGAACAACGAGTCCCTGATTTATTTAATTTCATATAACATTATTTTGTTTCCTGTAGTTGCACATATCTCGTGGTTTCCTTCATACTTTTTCGCTGGTGTCTGATGCCACATATATCAGCGGAAGCTTAGCACGTATAATGCGTGGCCTATTTGAAATTTGTCTGCGCCGTGGATGGTGTGAGATGACCTCAATGATGTTGGAGTACTGTAAAGCTGTTGATCGTCAGATTTGGCCGCATCAGCATCCACTGAGACAATTTGACAGAGATATCTCAGCTGATGTTTGTTTAACATGCCTATCATCTTGTTTTTGTGGGGAGTTTATAGTTAAATGCTTACTTTTACACTAAGCTTATTGTTTAGGTTATAAGGAAGCTTGAAGAAAAGGAAGCTGATCTTGACAGGCTTAGTGAGATGGAGGAAAAAGACATTGGTGCACTAGTACGGTACATGCCTGGTGGAAAAGTAATGCTTCATTACCATCTTCTGTGTTCCATTGTCCATTGTATAAGCATATTTGTAAATTGTCCTTGGGAATAACTTGAGCTCCATTTTTTTTTGGTAAAGCTTGTAAAAAAGTATCTTGCATTATTTCCATGGATCAATCTATCCGCTAACGTCAGCCCAATAACGAGAACTGTCCTTAAGGTATCTCTGTATGCACTGCTTTTCATTGTATGCACAGAAGCTTTTATTTGAATCTATTAGTCAATAATTACTCACTTTGTTCTCCTTGTAAAAGGTGGATTTGCTTATAACGCCTGAATTTAGTTGGAAGGAACGATTTCACGGTGCTGCCCAGCGCTGGTGGATATTTGTGGAGGTTCTATTTCTAACTTCACTTATGCAGTACAATAATTAATTTGGATTATTGTTTTAGCTCTTATATATTGCTTAAATAGCATTTTGGTGTAACAAACATCACAAACTCTAGTCCACCAAATTTTTAACAAACGTGAGACTGATCTACTCTCATGAAATTTTTCATTAGAATAAGTGTAAATAAGTGTCGTGTACTAATTCTTTTCTTATACATTGCTATTAGTCCCACATCATGTGAATGGGTTATTGGCTACCACCCATACTGCTACATAAATAGTGTGCCTTGTCTTAAAAAGACAAGTCGCTAGTCTCCCTAATGATGTTTTCTCTATAGTATCAGAGATTCAGAGTGTAAGGTTTAATCCACGTGAAGAGAGCATCTTCAAGAGGAGCTGCCATTGCCTCTATCCCTAGGAGGGATCTCTGCCTCCATCTTTAGGAGAGGCTTCCATCGTCCCCGTCCTTAGGAGTTTTTCATTGGCTCCATCTTTAGCAGATGCTGCTTTCTCCTCCATCTGGATTAGAAATATTCTTTTCCTTCCATGAAGAGGGCCATCCCTCTATCTTAATTGAAGGAGGCCGCAACAACCTTTGTTCTCGTCTTGAAGAGTAGCAGCCATCAACTGACATGACGTGTAACCTAAGTATACACGGCGTCATCAGGTGCAATGGTGCTTGTGTCTCCCACACACCAAACTAATCGGGTACACTTCGTGTACTTCCACATGTCGTGATGCCCGACACGACGTGTAATCTAAGTATATGCCATGTCATCAGGTGCAATGCCGCTTGTTTGCCCTGATTTTCACATGGCATGTGCTCTTTCCATACACCGTCTGACTTTGTACAGAAGTTACAATCATTTTCCAACACATTGTGTGCTCTTTCCCGTGCGACTTTTCTATAGAAGTTGTCGTCGTCTTCCAGCATGCTGTGTCCTCTATTTAGATGCCATGTGTAGTCTAAGTTACTATGGCTATATAAAAAGGAGTCAACACAGTCTCTTCAATAGTCTCCCCTCGTTCAAAATTTACGCATCAATTCTTAGAAGCCCAATGACTGAAACTGAACCAATGGAGTCCCATGCTTAAAGTTTGGGCACAAAAGGCAGGGACAAACACCTCATTGTTGCTCCTTTGAGGGATAAGTCCTTATCTAAATGGCAGCAAAATGATGCTAACCTTCTCTCCGCTCATGGAACTCAATGAAGCGCTGGGTGGCTGATATCACTAATCACCTATGAAGCACGGATACTCCAAAACAGATGCCGTACTCGTATCCGATACGTATTGGATACCAATACTCCGTGGATACTCCTGGATACGTATTGGATACTCCTAATCGGTATCCATGCGTATCCAGGCCGTATCCAGTCGGTAAAAACTAGAAAAAAATCTGGGCATGACATTGCTTGATTAGCATTTGACATCAACTCATGTTTCAACCCTCTCTGCTAAGTAGTAGCTAGCAGCAAGGTTGTCACAGTTGCTTCCTTGAAGTAGTTTAAGGTTAGTCACCATCTCTCTTGCTAAATGTCAATCTTCCTTCTTCTCTTTATTGTTTGCACCTCCTTTGTTTTTTGGGATTTCACTTTTTAAAGAAGTTCCAAGCACCGATACTCCAAAATAGGTGTCCTACCAATACTGAATGCATATCTGATACTAATACTCCCTAGATACTCTCTAATACATACCAAATACTTCTTAAGTCATTCTTTTTTTATTAGCACGATATGACCTCAATGCAGCCAGGATACAACCAACCCATTTAGTAGCCAAGAGAGCACCCCAATCGTGTGATCCCTCAAAATCCCAAAACTGTGACTTCCAACTCTAGACTCCCCCTATTGTATTATGATTTGAGAATGAAATTGGTATTTTCTATTAAACTTTTAAAATAAACATTAGAAAAACTGTTGTATCCATGTTGTACTCGTATCTTATATTTTCAAAAATTGTCGTATCCCCGTACCGTACCCGTACCTGTATCCATTTCTATATCTATATCCGTGCTTCATAGTAGCTAGCCATACATGATAGAAGATAGTTTGGTATCATAGATGACACAACTCACTTTACAACACAACATTACATGATACATGAAATGTGAAAGGTTTAGAATATGATATTATCATGTCTTTTTGTAACTTGTCTCACATTAATATGAATGAAAGACCCCATTTTAAATCATTGCTTGATATGATGGTATTGGTTTTCATTTCTTTAGAAATTTGTGATTTTTAAATGAAATTTGATTGTCTTCATCTGTTTTTAAAATGAAAATATTGGTTATTTTAAAAAATATTAAAATGAATATAAAAAAATTGCCGTGTCCATGACGTACCCATATCCTATATTTTTGAAAATTGCCGTATCCCCGTACCCGTACCCGTATCGGATACGTATCCGTATCCGTGCTTCCTAGCTAATCACCCAACTAGGTATAAAGGTTCCTGAGATCATCTTCAACTCATTTACTTCAACATCTCTGAGATATATAGTATGACAATGGAGATTTACAACCTTTATTTGGAAGACAAAACTCATCAATTTTTTTTTGGTGAACTCACAGAAAGAAGGATCTGAACACCTTGCCCCCTCTATCCGCTGACCCTTTGAAGCTTCAAAAACAAAGGGATTAGATGGCAATATTCAAATTCGTAGTTGAGCTACATTAGGAATATGAAAGAGTCATATGACATATTTTTAAGAAGAACATTCCTTCTCACTCTTAAAGAGACATCCACATGTGTCTCACACCTTTCTTGAATAGGACTCTCCCTCTTCTCTTGCTAGTTTTTGTTCTGCACTTGTTACTCCATGGTTGTCAAAACCAAACCGAACGGGTCGGTTTAACCGCGAACCGGTGGCTGGCACGGTTTGATTCTCTTAGAAACCAAAAAATGACATCAAACCGGTCAAAACCTGTCAACTGACTGGTTGAACCGACCAAACCGGTGAACCAGTCCCGTTTTCTCCAACTGGTTGGTACTTGGTCACGTGTATACTTGAACCCCCAGATCAAATTTTTATGTTTATTCTCACTTGTTCTTATTCCTATTTGCTCTCACACCATAGCACATGCAATGCAGTGTTTGATTGAATTATAGTTGTTTCTATGTTCTTTTCTGATATTCTCCATTTCTCCTTGATATGATTTTACCTTTCCTTGATTTTCCATACGTTATATAATTTACAAAAAGATTTATGATGTCACCGTTTGAACTGATCCAACCACTGGTTGAACCACGGGACCGAGAACCAGAAGCCTCACCGGTTTGTCACTGGTTCGGTTATGACAATCTTGTGTTACTCGAAATAATGCAAATAACTCTTCTGGACGAGCTTGTACCCATGATGAAAGAGTTGAAAATGAATGACGTTCGATTGGAGGACGCGAGCTTCTAAAATGCGGTCACTATGGCAAGGGAGGCAATATAACGAGACATCAGACATGGAATGAACTCCATGTTCTTTCTCTTAGTACTTCTATTGCAATCTAGGAAGCACAAACACATCCTTGGAGATGCCGGGGCCATGTCTGACAAGTGTCGAATGCGGACATGGCTCTTGTGTGTCCAATTTTTGTTAATGTTTATGGGTCTGGACACTGCCTGTCACGACTTGGACGCGGGTTGGACACGACCTGAAGTCAAGGAACGAGGTATCCGATTTTGATGCCGTTTCGATAGCATGGAAACCAATTTTTTTTTGAAATTTTGACGAAAATTTGGTAAATGCAACCATGCCCGTTTCGACGCCTAAATGAATGAATGAATTTATAAATTTTTACAGGCATGATCTCTAAACCTAAGTGCATCATTTTATGCAATACAATTTTTGTGTGTGTGTGGCGGGGGTTATGTGGGAGGTAAGGGAATTGTCCTGTTTCTTTAGGATTTCGATGAAGGGTTTCAATGAAAAAATGTAGGAATTAAGGTATGTAATTTTGCAAGTATAAGCTATATACGTGCATGCACTTGTTTGTCTTATAATTTCATATATTCAATATGTAGGGCACCCCCACACATTTTACTTGGGATAAGAGTTTGTTGTTGATATTGACTCAATAGTCAATCATTCCATTGGTTCGAAGAACACTAGTGCAATGTTTCCAAGCTAAATCATTATTTGTTGGTGTGGTTGGCTTCCTAGCACCCTCATTGTCTGATAAACCACCACTAGGATACGTCATCCACATTGAAGAAAACTAAAAAGGGCTGCATCACATAAGTATTTAATAATTTGAATAGCAAATATTAGGGAATGCAATGCAATTAGGATATTACTATAAGTATATACTATGTATGACTACTAATGGTGAAATAATCCCGAACCCCCTTACTCTTCAAAAAACAACAATAACAAGGATTGAATTATTGAATTTTCATCGAAATTTCCATTGAAAATTTTGAGTTGTACACAAAAACCTCAAATCCGTTGAAATTTGGCTTAATCATCACAATTTTATAAATTTTTTCCAATAAATGCAATCTTGGTAGTTGATTCGATCGAAATCGGCACAGTCGCTTGTTTCGGTATCAGATCCCATTGAACTTGAAATTTTTAGTGAAATTTTGCCATTTTCAATGCAACTTCATTCCTTTCCCGAAGGCAACGTAGATGACGATCAACTGACAGTTAGTTAACGCAAAAAAATCTCAAACCCCTCGATCTAAAACCCAGACTTGATACCCAGACCATGTTCTCTCACCCACCGCCCACGACACCTCTTTTCCTTCGACTCTTGCCCTAACCTCTCCTCTCCCTTCTCTTCGATCAACATAACCCTCATCTTCTCTTTGTCTGACAACACTAGTTGGTGGAGAACCCACACCGCAAGAAGCGGTCGTGTGGATTAGCTGCCGCTGTTCAGGTGGAGCAGCTACCACCAGCGTGTGGAGTGCTAAGAGCAGCAACTACGCTGGTGCGATAGAAGCCAATTCTGACCCTAATGCAACAACACCTAATCGAGCTGCTACACCACAAAGCTGCAACATGCGACTCCATTTCTTCTTCCTCTAGGTACCATCCTCTTCCTCCTTTCTCTTCTTAAGCACCTCCTCTTTCTCTTCCTCTTCCACACATTCTTTTTTCTCCTCCCCTTTCTCTTCCTCCTTCCACATCTTCTTTCTCCTAGTTTGTTTTCCTTCATGATATTCTTTCACCACGATATTCTCCTTCTCCTTTTCCTCTTCCTCCTCCACGCAAGTTCTCTGATGAAAACGGAGGTATAAATATTCTTAAAGCTGACTGGTCATCACGAAGGGGGTGAGAAATTCACACAAACTATACATCTTGTAATGTTCCACCATCTCGTGCTCTGCAATGGTCACAACTCCATCTAAAGTCACTACAAGTCTATGGCATATGCGGTTGCAACACATGTTTGAGAAAGGGATGACCCTTCTGAGCAAGAGGGTTGTTGTGCGGCGAAAGCATTGGAAAGTTAGATTCTTGCGAGCATTGTATTTTGGGGAATGACAAACACAATAACACGATAATTCACTCTTTTGAGGATGCTCTAAATTAGTCCACTCTGATCTATGAAGCACTTCTCGTGTTCATTCCAAAGATGGTGCTTAATATACAATGACCTTCATTGATGACTACACTAGGAAGATGTGGGTTTATTTTCGGAAGAGGGGGTGCGACATTCTTTACTTTCAAGCAGTGGAAGACACTTGTCGAAAATGAAACTAACAAGTACATAAAAACTTTTCTTAGAGTTCTATTCTATGGAATTTCAATAATTTCTACAGTGATCTAAGGATAAAGAAACATTGCATAGTGCGTTAAATGTCCAAACAGAACGATGTTGTAGAAAGAATGAACAAGACATTGTTGGAAAAGGCCTGATGCATGCTTCTACAATACAGACTTGGATAGATCTTTCTGGGCTGAAGCTGTATCAACCTCTTGTTATCTGGTGGATCTTTCTCCATCTTCTGCTAACTTCAAGACTCTTAAAGAGGCTTGGTTTGGTAAACTTTTGATTATTTGAATCTACATATATTTGGTTGCCTTGCTTATGATCATTCTGAAACTGACAAAGTAAAACCTAGAGATATCAAATGCATATTCCTTGGTTACAGTTCTGGAGTAAAAGAATGTCGTCTTTGGTGCAAGGATCCTTCTTTACCACATTTCATTGTAGAGCGTAACTTTACTTTTAATGAGTTAGCCATGGTGTCTACTATGCTAGACTCGAACCCGTCTTCTCGTAGAGGTTCTCTAAAGGGCATCTCACGACAGGATAAAGTAAAGAAGTTGAAGGCTCATACATTTGATGAAAAAGGCTCCTCTTCTATGTTAGATGATTCATTTCATTCCAATGTTTTAAAAAGCGTAAAGCTGTAAGTGTGCGGAGATCACCTTGTAACAACTTAAGTGCTAGACGGGCGCTTAAGCTGGCAATTTTTGGAAAAATGGATTATAATTTCCTATGTATCTTTATGCAAAATTACTTCATCATCATCATCATCTAAGCCTCAATCCCAACTATGTTGGGGTCGGCTACATGGATCCTTCGTTTCCATTCAGCTCTATCATGGGCCATATTCTGATTGAGATGTAGAGATTCAAAATCTCTCTTTATAAGCTCATCCCATGTTAATTTAGGCCTTCCTCTTCTTCTATTTATAGTGTTTGGCTCAATAGCATTGCTTTGTATAGGCGCACTAGTAGGTCTGTGTTGCACATGTCCGTACCATCTGAGTAGGCCCTCACGCAACTTGTCCTCAATGCTCGCCACCCCCACTTTATTCCTGATATAGTCATTTCTCAAACGATCTTTTCTTGTCTTCCCACACATCCATCTCAGCATACGCATTTCAGCCATGTTCATCTTGTTGAGACCTTGTTTCTTCACCGCCCAACATTCACTCCCATAGAGCATGGCTGGTCGTATAACTGTTCTATAAAACTTACTTTTTAACCTGAGAGGGATCTTCTGATCACATAAAACTCCAGTTGCACTCCTCCATTTCAACCATCCTGCAGTGATCCGGTGACAAACATCATTTTGGACATCCCCGTCTATTTGAATAATAGAACCTAAGTAACGAAATTTGTCACATTTGGGTATATCTACTCCGTCCAACTTGGCTCCATCATTCACACTGCGAGATTGGCTGAAATTGCAATGCATATACTCAGTTTTGCTCCTGCTAATCATCAATCCATTTGATTCCAATGTCTTTCTCCAACATTCAACTTTATCATTCAATCCATCTTTTGTTTCGTCAATCAAAACAATATCATCAGCAAATAACATACACCAAGGAATATCATCCTGAACATTCTTTGTTAACTCATCCATAACCAGAACGAATAGATATGGGCTGAGTGTGGATCCTTGGTGTACCCCAACTGTAATAGGAAAAGTTGGTGTCTCTCCTCCAGGAGTCTTGACACTTGCAGTAGAGCTATCATACATGTCTTTGATCAAGTCAATGTATTGGATAGGCACACCCTTTTTCTTCAAAACCATCCATAACACTTCTCTGGGTACTCGATCATAAGCCTTCTCTAGATCGATAAACACCATATGAAGATCTCTTTTGCTTTGTCTATACTTCTCCATAAGCCTCCTTATCAGAAATATAGCATCTGTTGTTGATCTTCCAGGCATGAAACCAAATTGGTTGTTTGATACCTGCGTTATAGATCTTAACCTCTGCTCAATAATCCTCTCCCAAAGCTTCATCGTGTGACTCATCAGCTTGATACCTCTATAGTTTGTACAACTCTGAACGTCACCTTTGTTCTTGTAGATTGGGACTATAATACTATTTCTCCACTCATCCGACATCTTCTTGGTCTTCATGATCTTGTTAAAGAATTTTGTTAACCATGTAACTCCCTCACCCCCCATACTCTTCCATACATCAATGGGAATATTGTCTGGTCCGCATGCCTTTCTCATTTTCATCTTTTTCAAAGCATTCTTGACCTCAGATGGTGAAACTCGTCGTGTGTAAATGATATCTCTTGTATTCATGTCACACGAGTCGCTAACATTATATGCAGTATCTCCATGGAAAAGCTTATGGAAGTAATTTCTCCACTGGTTTTTGATATCATCGTCCTTCACCAATACTCTACCATCTTCATTCTTTATGCATTTTACTTGACTCAAGTCTCTTCCTTTCCTTTCTCTTATACGAGCCATTTTATATATATATCTTTTTCCCCTTCTCTAGTGTCCAGCTTCTTATACATATCATCAAAGTATCTAGACCTTGCCTCCCGAACCACCTTTTTAGCTTCTTTCTTTGCTTGCTTGTATCTTTGGAACGTTGCATCATCTCCAGATTTGGGCAAGCTCCTATAGATCTCCCTTTTCAGTTTAATAGCCTTTTGTACTTCATCATTCCACCACCAAGTCTCCTTCTGTGGAGGTCCACGACCTTTAGACTCCCCCAAAACCTCTTTGGGAATTTTTGTTATGCAGGAGCTCATGTTATGCCACATAGTGTTAACATCAGACTCCAAGTTCCAAGTTACCTCCTTGATGAGTTTATCATGAGAAGTCAATTTCTTTTCTCCTTTAAGATTCCACCACTTGATCCTGCTATCTTGGTTTCCGTTATGTTTGCCTTTATTGATCTTCATGTTAATATCCAAAACTACCAACCTATGTTGGGTCGTGAGTTCTTCGCCAGGAATCACTTTACAATCCTTGCATATGTTACGATCCACCCGCCTTGTAAGGAGGTAATCAATTTGGCTACAGTTGTGCCCACTCTTGAAAGTAATCTTATGAGATTCTCTTTTCTTGAAATGGGTGTTTGCCAAATTCATATCATATGCAACTGCAAAATCTAATATCCTCTCTCCTTCTCCGTTCCTGTTGCCATATCCAAAACCACCATGAACTCTCTCAAATCCAGCATTACCACTCCCCACATGGCCATTTAAATCACTCCCAATAATAATCTTCTCCTCAATCGGTATTCCTTGCATCAATTCATCCATGTCATCCCAAAAATCCTTCTTCGCATCCTCGCTAAGGCCAACTTGGGGGGCATAATATATTTTAGGCTCTTATATATATCTAACACCCTACACAACAATATAAAACACCCAAATAATTTATAACACAATTATAAAACAATGATTGAACAATTACAGACCAATGAAATACAATTTCGATCGAAATTGCAAAATTTCACTTGATTTTTTTTGCAATCGGATATCTAAACTTACGATCGGACATGCGGAACGCACAAATGCAGGGAATGGGATGTAATTTTGCAAAATTTTTGACCCTAAGTGTGAAATTTTGCCAAACAGGGTGAAATTTTGCGGCAAAAGCCCAGTTTGGGCTGTAATTTCACAAAATTGTACGGAAACACAACTTAAATTTTGAGAAATTGTTCGTAAGACTGCTTATACTACATCTTGGACATTTTGGCATTTTTTGAATTTCTTAATTGCAAAGGATATTTTTCTTTATTCTAAGGTATGTTTCCCCTATACCTAGACCATCTATACATTATCTTCATCAATTTGTACACTCTTCTATAGAGATATGGAAAAACACTCCAAAAATAACAAAGTTCTTTGTTGGATATATGTCGAAATGCCCTGTGTAACCTAGTTAAATGGTAACACTGGGCTTATACAAGTTGTAGTTAGTAAGTTTGTAACTTGTAACTGTAAGTTTTTTATTCTAAGCTGTAACTTGAAGTTTTTAACAGTCTAACTATTTAGCAGACTTGATATTTCTGTTCATTTGTGCACTCACTCATCAAGACATGGATCCCACCCTAACATCTAAACATATAAATTTATATATAATGTAGCGTGTTTATGTCTAGAAATTTTGTTTGTGGAATTTCATAACTTAATGCCTTCATTTTTCCATCAAAAATGCCATCAAAATTCTGTTGAAATTGTTCAGCTTCCTTCACTTACAAATGTGGGAGACCCCACACATATCCAATATGAAATATTATTGCATATTTGAGTAGATCTTGGAGTTTAGGTCGTCTTGATAAATTTTCATGATTTAATTTTCTTATTTGGTCATCAAAATTGTCAGGGCCGTGAATATTAAAATTTCGGACAAAATTTCAAAAAATTCCTATTGCAGGCCATCAGACACGACATCGAAATCGGACATTTAATTCTATGTTAAAATCCAATTATATAAATTTAAGACATGAAGAAATAAATGTAAATTAGTATTGTACCTGTAGATGAAGCACTTTCAGTGCAAAATAAGTTGACCCAATTGAAGAATGCATGCATCAGAATACTATTACAGTGGGTTCACAGATGTTTACATAGCTATACAGTGAAAAATAAACTTATCATAGATACCTTACTAACTTATTATTACATTTACATATCATCAATTAGTCATACATTACAGCATTATATTCAATCGAAGTATGCTTTCTAATGTATATATAATTGATATATTAAAGTCTACATTACTTGGATCGTATAATTTACTTATTTTTACAACTATATTAGGATCATCCAACTCAATATTCAATATTGCACTTCACTATATCATCCAATCTGTATATCTTGATGTTGCATTCTAATTTATAGATAATAGTTACATCGATCATCAATAAATTTATATTAAATACAATAGAAATAAATTAGAAAGTAATAAACTGATAGAAGCCCACAGTTAGAGTATTTAAGAACATAACTAATTATAAAAAAAGTCAGAGGGCAGTTTTTGGTGGTTCAAAAGGTCTCTCTTTCGACTGAAGAAATCTCCTAGGCAATATATTCTACATGAGATTGACTCTTTCATGACACACAATGGATTTTTTAAGAGTAGCTACGATGCTTGTGTCTACTACAAAGGGCTGAATAACACTTCCTTTGTTTAGCTATTGATGTATGTTGATTGCTTCTAGACATGCATATGAAAATGCCAAGGTAAAATCTCTTCTAGGTGGAGAAGAATTTGTGGCGAAAAACCTAGGTTAAGCTAAGAAAATTCTTGGCATGGAGATCAAAGGGATCGGAAGGATAGAAGGCTTATCCTTACGTGGGAGATGTATATCAAGGTTCTTCACAAGTTCCACATGTTAAATGCAAAGTTCTAATAACTCCATCGGCCACTCACGTCATATTATCTTATCAAATTATATATATGCACACACACATATAGAGTCAGGCTAGAATACACTCGAGTGTACATATCACACCATACACTCAAGTGGTAACAAAAAGTCACCCGACTTTGTTGAACCTCTTCTAAAACTATTTTTTTTGTTTTCATCTGTTGCAATGTAATAATTTGTATACAACTCAGTAAGATAGAGCCAATTGATTAAAAATTTAAAAGTCCTGTGTCTCCCTCCAACCTGTAAGTAAATATACAAACTACTTAAACACATAGACAGACTTGTCCGATGTGAATTGGATGCCTTATATTTGCCTGACGTAAAATATATTCAAAACGTGGCTCGTCTATAACAATTCTATTCTCTATGGGTGTTAAAACAACATTTAAAAAGAAAAATGCAAAAAAAAATGAGAATCACAAAAAAAAGAGACTGCGGAGTGACACAGCTTGACAACACACAGTCCCAACTGAACTGTAAGAAAAAGTCACCCGACTTTGTTGAACCTCTACTAAAACTATTTTTTTCATTAGGCTCATGATTAACACTACACTGCATATATAGTACTTTAAAATAACCCACTAATAGAGAAGTAGAGTAGCTCGCTGACTCCCTCCAACCTATAAGCTCACAAACAGGCTGGACTGGTCAACACACAGATAGGCTTCTGGAACACAGAAAGCGAATGGGCGGATGAGCATACAGCCAAGCTGTTGGAATACACACATTTGTTAAAACCACTTGAATCTCTCCAACTTGTAGCCCATCTTTTACAGTTACCAAAATGCAGACAGATTTGTTTGTTGGCTCATAATAAGTACTATGTTCAAATGTAATAATTTATATACAATTTAGTAAGAAATAGCCAATCTATTAAGAGTCCAGTGATTCCCTCCAACTACAAACTGGACCAATGTGAATCTGATGCCTTAATTTAGCTTGATAGGAAAATAAATTCAAAACGTGACGCTTCTATAATAAGTATATTCTATTTGGTGTTAAAACAAAATTTAAAAAGCAAAACGCAAAAAAAAAAATACTGACAATTGCAAAAAAAAAACTGTCGAGCGAACAGCTGTATAAAACTCAGTAAGAGAGCCATTCGACGAAAAGCGTGATGACTCTCTCCAACCTGTAGGTACACATATAGACTACTTAAACACATAGACAGACTGGGCCAATGTAAATCCGATGTCTTTCTTTAGCTTGACAGTAAAAAAAAATCCAAAACGTGGCACTTCTATAACAACTCCGTTGTCAAACAAAATTCAAAAAATAAAATGCAAAAAGAAACTGAGATCGCAAAAAAAAAAAAAAAACTACCAAGCGACCAGTCGAATAAAAGTCCGGTGACTCCCTCCAAGCTGTAAGTACACATATAGGCTACTTAAACACAGACAGACTGGACCAATGTGAATCAGATGCCTTTCTTTAGCTTGACAGTAAAAAAATCCAAAATGTAGCGCTTCTATAACAACTCTGTGTTAAAACAAATTTTTAGAGATCAAAACACGAAAAAAAACTGAGAAGCAGAGAAAAAACTATCTAGCAAAGCAGCTCGACAGTAGGCAGGAGACTTCATTTTATTATATGTATATAGATCTGGAACAGTTTTTTTTTCTAATATTTTTTTATCGACCTTCTATTATGCCTGTTGAAAAGGGTAATCAGGTATGCAATCCTTTAGTCATCTTACATGTGTTTCAGATAACCACGATTTAATTTTTCTGTCTAGCAGGATTCTGAGAATGATCATATCTATCATTCCGAGCTCTTCATTTTAACAAAGAAGATGGCTAGAGAATCACAGAAGATTACCTTTACAATTCCAATATTTGAACCACATCCCCCACAATACTATATTCGAGCCGTTTCTGATTCGTGGTTACAGGCTGAAGCATTTTACACCATCTCCTTGCAAGACATCACTTTGCCTCAGGTACGCGTAGTATGGTATAGCTGTGTGGAATGGATGAGATTGTGGAATAGTCAGACGAGTAGAGTTCGGTTTTTGGCCTCGAATTTCGTTCTACACATGGAATAAGCAGAAGTCTCTTGCAGTAGTTCTCTTTCATTACACCCATTTGATTTCTATTCTGTTTACCCAGTTACACCCTCATTTCCATATGTGTGACATCTTGAGTGATTAAATGCAGATCAAAATGTTTAACAACATTAGTGACTATTCTGATAATACTGTATCATATAATGTTAATGCTTATACAATTTAAGATAACTCTGGATATAAGTGGTCCTACCCAGGCCTAGCTGCTCTCATGATATCCTGTCCTCGTGAATTTTGGTGTTATGCTAGAAGCTAGTTGAGAATGGAATATGGATGGACAAATAAAGGGTGTTATTGGAAATTGACTTGTATTGTTTAGTCATGAAGATTATATTTCATAATTCTGTTTCTAACAGTGTTTTTTCTTGTCCAGATGCAAACATCTCATACAGAACTGCTTGATTTAAAACCTCTTCCCGTTAGTGCTCTTGGAAAGGAGTCATATGAAAGTCTCTACAGATTTTCTCACTTCAATCCAATTCAAACACAGGTCTGTTTAATACGTAGATGTTGTATACCATCAGTCAGGCTAGAAAACATTCAAACCTGTTATTTCTGCACCCAGGTCAAGATAGGTAATATAATCATTTTTAAAGAAACCCACACTCTTGATCATATAGTTTCTTGTTTGAATATTCTAATACCAAGTCTGAAATATTTTTTGGTAAACAAATTGATCAATTTTGGTACATCATCTATTTGATATGTTACTTAGAAGATCAATGATTTGGGTATTTTAAAAATGACTAGTTTTGCTAAACGAATTTGGGTGTAAATGACAGGAGTAAACTCACGTGTATTGTATTGTGTCACAAAATCAGTCCACATGCTGATATGGTCTTTATTTTCTTAAACTTTTCAGGCATTTCACATTCTATATCATACAGACAACAATGTTCTTCTAGGTGCTCCTACTGGTAGTGGCAAAACTATTTCGGCAGAACTTGCAATGTTTAGGCTATTCAACACTAAACCACATCTGAAGGTATTTTTTGCTTATTTGATTGTCTGATTATATCTTGTTACATCATGCTTCTTGTCCTAATGTTGTCCTTTACTTAGGTAATCTACATTGCACCATTAAAAGCAATAGTTCGTGAAAGAATAAATGACTGGAGAAAGAGATTGGTTTCTTTTCTTGGGAAAAGGATGGTAATGGTTCTTTTGTCTGTTTGTTTTTTTAAGTGATCTTCTCGTGTTTGGTAATATGCACCATCTGTTTGCAGGTTGAGCTGACAGGGGATTATACACCAGACCTTGCTGCACTTCTTTCTGCTGATATTATTGTTTCCACTCCAGAAAAGTGGGATGGCATTAGTAGAAGTTGGCATACGAGAAACTATGTGCAGAAGGTGCTTTATAATTGAACGTCAAGTTCTGGCTGTTGATTTCTTCAACCAGTAATTTTAAGTATTCTCGATTTACTCTCTGACATAGGTAGGACTCATGATATTGGATGAGATTCATTTGCTAGGAGGAGATCGTGGTCCCATTTTGGAGGTATGAAGTAACTTCTATGCAAATTTCTTGAATTCTTTCCATATTGCACATGTTTTCTTGATGTATGGACTAATTTATATCCTGGAATTGTGCTTTGATTTCACTCGATGGCCGATCTAATACAGATGGGATCCATTATCAACTTATTATTATCCTACAGAGTATTGCAGTGGCATTATCTTTGTCTCCACCACCAATCCCATCTCTATATTCATGCCTCTGGTAGCAGATCTTTCTTACATGTATGGAATGGGAAAATATCCTGTGAACAATAATATCTTCAAATAACATTGTTGCTGTGACCATATGGCCAATCTAATATTGATAGACCATTATCAATTCATCATATCTTCTAGAGTGAATCATTGTGGACTTTTTCTCCAGCTTCCCTCTCTTTTAACATCATCATCAGAAGTACCACAATAAGAGGGTGTATGCCTCATTAGGAAATAGCTTTTTTTTGCAGTTAAGTCACTTAAGTGTGTGCTTTTGTTGTATGGATCTAAGTTTATGGCCCACCAGGCTACAAAATTTAAATTTATACTGGTAAACATATGTGGAAATGCACATACCACATTATATTTTTTCTGGGTAACCTTTCAAATACTTTTTTTGAACCCACACAACATTATATGTGTTATTAGTAATAAATATTTATTACTTAATTACTTATTTTTTGTATTGTACGTTTATGGGTTTAATTCCATATCCTGTAATTGGGTTATTGCCACCGCTCAAGTCCATATATATAGGTGTGTCCCTTTAATACAAAGGTCAAGTTGCTTTGTCCCAGAATTTCATTGTTAACATGGTATTAGAGCAAGCGTTTCTCACCCTAACCCTAAAGAGAAGAAGCCAAGCGACGCTACCAATTATTGCTGCCACCATTAACGGTGCTGACGTCATTTTCACCGAGCATCTCCGTCTTTTTCTTCTTCACGGTGTAACTCATCGCAAAAGTTTGATGCAACATCTACTTCTCGCCCCCACCCCACCCCCGCCCTTCCCGCCGCCACCCCCCTTCACCTTCCACAGTCGCTATAGCCACCCCTCCCTTCACAACCAACGCAACCACCCCTCCCTTCCTGATCCTGCTACTACCCCATCCCCTACCAATTCCCTCCACCAGCCACCCCTACATCCCATCCCAAACCTCCTTGCTGCTTTTGCAGCCTTCTCTTCCCTTCTTCCTCCCTCTCTCACTTCCTCTCCAACTCTCTTGTCTACAAGCACTTTTCAAAATAGCCATTTGAAGATGTAAAGGTGCCACCTTTCTCTACATACACCACATGGTGGAGTAGATCTCACACCGTAGCCAGTGAATTAAAAAACGGCCGCCTGGCCGCTTGAGCGGCCGCTTAAGCGGGCAGCAAAGCCCATCCGCCTAATATCGCCCTTAAGCGCCCGCTTGAGCGGGTTTTCAAAAAACGCCCGCTTTTTTCCCGCTTCACCCGCTTTTTTCCCACTTTTTGCCTGCTTGTTTCCCGCTTTTTTCCCGCTTTTTGAAAAAAATGCTGCTGTAAGCATGTAATGTTAATTAATTTTATAATCCAAATAGTATTGAGTATAATATATGAAGCTCGTATACATTAAATGTTCTATGATATACCTAGTCCTACTCTAGAATGCAAACTTTGTATGTAAGCTTTATATAATAGGGTACTGTTGTAATATATCCAAGTAAATATCATATTACTCTATTATACTTCTAATGGTTTTACTAATTTTATTGATATTCTTGCAGATTTCGTTCATTAGGCATTGATACTACTGGTTAGTATTACTGATTTCCTTAGAAATATATTTTTTATATACACATACATGTAATTTTGTATATAAATATATAAGAGTTTAAGCATCCACTTTTAAAAAAATCGCCCGCCTGCCGCTTGAGCGGCTACAAGGTCCCGTCTGCACGCCTCCCGCTTCCCGTTTTTTAATACATTGACCGTAGCGTAGATCCTTTGTTCTCCCTGCTGCCCCTATGTGGGTTTCTCTAATCTACTGATACAGATGCTCTGTTGCTGCTTAGTGTGTATGTCAAACTATATCTTCTTTCTCATGTATCTCATGGCATCTACGGATCCTCCCCAATCTCTCTGTACTACCACCGTGAAACGTGACAGATCCAACTATCATCATTGACCGACTTTGTTTCAGCTCTATGTTAAAGCCCAATGCTGCTTTTCCCATATCTCTTCTCCTTCCCCGGTCCCTCCTAATGCCTTAGTTGATGAGAAAGCCAAACAAGCCCACACTCAGTGGACTACACATGATTTGGACGTGATGACGTGGATGATTAATAGCGCCGGACCAAAGATTAGTCAATCTCTCCTCCGCCTTCAGAATGCTAAAGCCATGTGGGATCAATTCTCCCATGTGTACTCTCATCAACAAAAACCGAAGGTCTTTGAGATCTTCAAGAATCTTTGCAAAAAAAAGAATATTCTAATAATGGATCTATAGAAGATTATTATAACCAGTGCTCGACACTCTGGGGTAAATACAAAGTATATCATCCTCTCTCTTCTGAAATCAAAGAAGTACAACGCCAACACAATGAACTTTAGTTAGTTCAGTGCTTAGCTAGACTCTATCCCTCTTTCTCTGGCATTGTCGATCAGATCTTATCCAGTGATCCCTTTCCTACCCTACGGGATGTTCTCAAGCGCGTCCCGCGTCCCACGTCCACCATCTATATCATGTCTACTACCTTCTACTGATAATTATTCCCTTGCGGTGTGCTTTGTGACTCTGGACAAGGCCGTGGATGAGGATGCGGTTGAGGTCGTTCGTCTGGCGATCCTGGACGAGGTCCTCCATCTGGACCTGGACGTGGACAATCTTCTACCAGGAGTGGATTCGACAACTTTTGTGGCGAACAAACCACACTGAAGACCGTTGTTGGGCGAAACATGATGAACCGGGTTCATCTGATGCTTCTGAAGATCCCTCTACTACTGCCTCCAGTTCTACCTTGCCCACTATTGAGTGGGCCTGCTCGGAGTTTGAGAAAATCCTTTAGGCTCACCTGCCTTCGCAACCTACTAATCAGGATGGAGGTTTTTCTTCTCTTGCAACATACGGTTAAAATAAATGGGTCATTGACTCGGGTGCATCTTCTCATATATCTAGTTGTTCTGAACTTTTTTCTTCTCTATCAAAACAACTAGAGTTCCACCAGTTACAGTGGCTTATGGAACTTAGTCCCTGGTGCACGCAATTGGAACTATCTCTCTATCTCATAATTTACCCTTAAAATGTGTTGTATGCTCCAAGATTTTTCTAAATCTATTATTTGTTAGTAAATCTGTTAAGAGCCTTCAGTGCTCCATCGCTTTTGATCCCGAGGGCTGTGTTTTTCAGGATCTCCACACAAAGGCTGTGTTAAGAGCCTTCAGTGCTCCATCGCTTTTGATCCCGAGGGACCAGATGGACTGTACTACCTTAATGTGCCACAATTTGCTGCTTCTCTGCTTTCATCCTTACTGACTGGACTACAATGGCGATATTGTCTGGGTTATTCATCTATTGCTAAACTGAAGTGCTTGTTTCCTGAGATACCTGATAAAACTTTACATTGTGAACCTTGTCAATTTAGAAAACAAACTCGGGATGTGTTTCATAAGAAAAAAGACATTAGCTCTAAAAATCTGTTTAATATTGTTCATGCTGATATACAGGGACCATGTTTTATTACCAGCCTCTCTGAATTTCACTGTTTTTTGACTTTCATTGATGGTTACCCTCAGGAAACTTGGCTATTTCTTTAAAAGATCACAATACCATTTTGAACACTATTACTACTTTCTTTATTGAAATTCAAACTCAATATGGTTCCTCACCTGGCGCGCAATACGTCGTGGCACTTTAACAAGTATAAGTTGTATCAACTTCAGAAAAAGAATGTTATAACTTGCACTAGAACCAATGACCCAAGAGCAGTTCACTTTTCTGAAATAATTTATTCTATTCTAACATGTTTTGAACTTGCAAGGTTCCAATTCTGTTGCATTTCGGGACTACTTTGGTAATTTTTTTGGCCATCCTGACCTCATCTCTAAAAAGTCCTGTGATAGCTGTTGTCTTGTAACAAAAAGAGGAGAGTTAAACTATTCAGACTTAATGCACCTATAATGAATTGAAAGTATTAAGTCGGTGCCTTAAACAGGGTGAATTGCATTGGCTATCCTGTGCCTATGGATCTCAATGAAATAGGGTAAGATAAGGGACAAATCTGATCCATGCTGTTTCATGCAAAATCTGTTAAATGATATTATACTTATACAGTAAGACTAGAATATATAGCGTGTTCATGTCTTTGTCAGTTAAATCAATTTCATGTAGTATGATCGGTATTACCACAAAAATTAAACCTTTGATATTTTAAATGCCACTAGAAATACCTAACAAACCAGATCTCAATCATAAAACAATCTGACAGAGAATGACGATACATGCTTATTGTTGAGCTAAGCTTTGTAGTTGGATTGCATTCTTACTCCGGCTTATGAAATACCTGACAAGCCTATGTCTTGTAGTTGGAATACTAGCTGTAGCTGATAAGTCAAGTTTCTGTAACTATTAATTCTAAAATGGAAATAATGTGATTAACTTGCTATCTCTCTTTGTTAAGGAAATGCTTCATATAATGCCGATGCCTATGTTCAGCAAAGTGGTCTAAGTTTTAATTCGTTCTTGAGAAGTCAACTTGTGTCAACAATAAGCACTATATTTTAGCTTTACTCAAGGCGCTGGATTAGAAAATCTTTATCATAAACCACGATCTTATTCTCATTCAGGAGTTTTCAAAATACAAATCTTATTTGCCATATTAGTTTACAGATGGTGTGATCCAAAATCTTTGCCATATTAGTTTACAGATGGTGTGATCCAAAGTGTACTGCATTTTACATTCAAAATATCTGACAATTCAAAGGGTACTGCATTTTGCAGTTGTCTGCCATGCGTTTTCTGCTGTGGGCTATGTGGCACATACTCACATAGCACAAAGTACATGATTTGGTATTTAATTATTATGAGGAGATATGAAGCTAGCTCTATATAGTACAGGGAACGTAAAAATTGCATTTCTGAATTGACATACCTCTAGAAACTCCGAATACTGAATCACATTTCAATTTTCTTTTTCAATATGGCCAAATGTGGCTTAAATATCTGTTACTTCTATTGAATCTTTACTGCACCTTTGCTGTTAAGACTCTTATCTGCATTTTGGTTTCTTTCAGGTCATAGTTTCAAGGATGAGGTATATATCCTCACAAACGAAAGATGCTATACGTTTTATTGGATTGTCTACAGCTTTGGCAAATGCCAGGTGCAGTTCACTATATACTCTTTTTAAGTTCTTAAAATTTCCTTTTTACGTCATCTTTCTTTTTATAGCTATTATACATTGTTCGTGCGCCCATATCATATGAAGCATGGTATATTCGTAGAGACAGACTGGGCACCTAATGTTGCAATCTTTGAAATATTTAGAATGTTGATATGCATTCCACTCCTCTATATCTTGTATTTACTTTCCATGTCATGACTTACTATAGTCCTGCCTTGTGTATCTAGGTTCTATGCAACCTGATGCCCCAATATATTAGCATTCTCTGTACTATTTAAACACATGAATTCTTTAAAACTGTGTATGGTATCAAATCAGGAGATCGAGATCCCTGACCCTCTCTCCATTTCAACTCTTAGTTGTCCTTAGTCCACACCCTTTATCATAGCCGCCACCACCTAACAACTGCCACCATCCCTGCCTTCTGTATCCATTGTCGTCCATGCAACAACCCTATCCTAGCCGCCACCTCCACCATCTAGTAGTCATTCGTATGTCTTTACTCCTTTGTCCATATCCGTAGCCATTCCTTTACCAATCGTGGACGCCATTGTCTCTATCTTCCTTGGCCAGCTACATGGCAACCCTAGTTGCCGGCACCCCTAGTTGCCGGCACCCCTCTTGCACTAGTGTCACCTTCCCTCTATTTTGTCTTGCTACCACGATCGTCCTCCTTTGTTGCCTTCTACCAACATCGGTACTCACATGACGTAGGTATGGCCTTCTCAGAAGACTCTGGACTCACATAAGCTCACAAACAGTATGTTCCTTAGCTCTATATGCAGCTTCTGCAATGGACCGAACTATATCAATTTGTTTCTTGCCTGTCCAGGTAACCAGGTTCCCGCATACAAAGGATATCTGATAGTTGATTTCCTATCAGATTTGTTGCCAGCATAGTTAGGATTAGAATAGCCAATCATCATACTTGTCAAAGCGCTCGCCTAGGCACGCCTAGGCGGCAACCTAAGCGGCAAGGCGTCCCAGGGCTGCGCTTAGGCGATGCCGCTTTATTTATAATGCCACGTTGACCTAGTTTTGTGGGTCTGGTTGTATATTCATGTATTTTAATGTTTAATGTGGCTGTATCAATGTTCAAAATCAATATTGTTTCCTATGTTATGCGCCAAACATCAATTTTTATTGGATCTAATACTCTTTTTTGGTTTGACCTGGATCTAATACTCTTAATACACATCTTTTGATTTTTCTTATTTTGCACCTTCAATTCAGATTGTATTCAGTAATCAGTAGCTATGCTATGAAGGCTAGTATACATTGCTTAATACTTGTAGATATGTATGACAATAAATGTATATTTACTTGTTGATAACTCTCTTACATTCTTTACAATAAATCTTTTATTGTTCTTTTTTTATTGTGAATGGTAATATATAGAAATGTAATTGGTTATTTTGTTATACAATAGAATATATAAATGGGGAGATCAACTATAAATATGTATATAACTAGATACATAACTATAAAATGTGTATATATGAGTAGGGAATATTCATAAAAACCTTGACACATGGATATATACATAAAACATATACATAGATTAATTTTTTAAAGGTTGCCTAAGCAACGCTTAGTCGCGCCTAGTTCCAAGGCGTTCAGCTGGAATGCCGTGTCGCCTTGACAAGTATGCCAATGATATTATAGTGTCAATGTTTCCATGCTTCATGTAGAGAAACCCTTTGCTTGGATGTCCTGTATCTAATAGTTGATTTCCTATCAGATTTGTTGCCAACATAGTTAGGATCAGAATAGCCAATGATATTATAGTGTCAATGTTTCCATGTTTCATGTAGGGAAACCCTTTGCTTAGGTGTCCTTAAGAGGTATTTCAGAATGTGGTATACTGATTCTGAGTGGCTCTTCCACGGCTTACTAATTGTCTGTTGACAAGCCCTATTGTTAAGGTGAAGTTGGTTCTAGTCACAATCAAATAAATAAGCTTACTAATGAGTATTCTATATATTTATTATTAGAATACATAGGAGATATTTATCATCCTAGTCTGCATTTGGATTCATATGAGTACTAATTGGTATAGATTCTAGCATACGGATCTCCTATAATAGGTCAAACGCATATATACGCTAAGACCAAGAAAGCACGTACACGTTTCTAGACACGGACACCGACACAGACACATGATATGAGACACGGCAATTTTCTAAAATATAGGACCACAAACACGACATTGTATGAGGGGTTTAATAAAACATATATGTGGGTGTATGGATTGGGATTTATTTTAATTTTATCATGATTCATGTATCTATGTTTGTATAATCATATATGCATATGTTTGTGTGTCTTCATGTATGTAGAAAGTAGAAACTAGTAAACAAAATATGTGTTTCTTCTGTATATGTAGTAGATTATAGAATAGATAAATGAGTTCTTCTTACTCATTAATCAATTTATTAGACTATAATGTTATTTGTAACACCTAATTCAGCTCATATCTTACAGATTGATTCTTTCTAAGAGAATTTGTTTGCAACTTTGATTAAATCTCAGCTCACTGTTACATTTTCTCAATGACAAGACATAAACAATAGCACATTTGCACTCTGAAATAAGCCATTGCAGCAGCAGCTGCTGCATTGATGTGTCCAGGAAGTGTTCAGGCCGTGTCTAGCTGTATCTGGACTGCTGGAAAACGACCAATATGGAATGGACGTTTTGGCCGTGTCGGGGAAGTGTCCATGTCCAAAACATGTGAACATGGACACGGGGGATGTCTAGAAGTCGCTGTGCTTCCTAGGCTAAGACTTGGCTTTTACAGGGTAGAAGATTGGGAGACTTCAATCCCTAGAAGATGATCGAGTTTGCCCTAGTTTATGTGTAAAGTGTTTGCTCAGAGATCCTTCAGTAGCTTGAATACCATCATAGTCACTCATAGACAGAATAATATCATCGACATATACTATCAGAATAATATCATCGACATATACTATCTGAATAATGATCCCAGAATCCTTACTTTTGGCAAACACTGAATGATCAAATTAAGACCATCTCAAGCTTCCAAAATGAGCCAAGATAAGACTCAATTTATCAAACCATGCACATGGAGTTTATTTTAGGCCATAAATGGCTTTCATGTGTTTGTAGAATTTAATATCCCCCCTGAGAAACTTACTCGGGAGGTTGTTCCATATAAAATTCATCCTGCATATCCTCATACAAGAAGACATATTTACTTCATGTTGGGATAAAGGCCAGACCTATTAACAACCACATATATAAGCACACAAACAGATTTGCGGCAAGAATTAGGAGAAAGGATTTTGAAGCTTTCAATCCCATGTGTCTGGGAATAACCCTTGGCAACTAGGCTGGCTTTAGTTTCTCAATAGTGTCATCAAGTTGATACTTAACAACGACGACCCCCAACGTCAGAGAACTAGGGAAAAAGAAGTAGGAGGATCAACAAGATCCTGAGTATGCTGGTCAGAAAGAACACACACATCATCATCCATCGCATAGTGCAAGCCAGATGGCGCTGAGCTTCATCTATAGTCTTAGGAATAGCAATAGCAAAAAGAGCGGTGGTAAAATATGCAAGAGCAGGATTAAGTTGTCCTATAGAGCATAAACTAATATGGGATTGGGGATGCAAAGTGCAAGAATGAACCCTTTTCATAATTCAATAGGAAGATCCATATCAGAAGAGTATCATTTACCTAAGGGATGCTGGAGTCTGTAGATACGAAAGGAGGATCAAGAGGAGGGGCTATGACAGAAGCAACATGAGCAAAGTCTTACGGTCTTCGATGATAGACAAGCAAATGTTCATTGTGAGATTGCAACATATTAGACTTCGGTGTAAAGTCAGTGTTACTAGAATAGGTAGTGCCATAGTGGTGGGTCCTACAAAATATCAATGGACATTAAGGAATCATCTTTGAAGAAATATGGGGAATTCTAAAAAAAGATAGCATCAATGCTAACAAACAATTAGCTAGGGTTATAGCATTTGTTCCTCTTGTGTTCTAGCATTTGTTCCTCTTGTGTTCTAGAGTATGCCGAAAAATACACTTAACTAATCTAGGATCTAATTTAGTATGAACCGACCAAAGGTTTTGCGCAAAGCATGTGTTGTCAAACATTCTTGGTGGCATTGGAAATAGGGAAGCCTTAGGATATATAATCCGATATGGTATCAAATTTTGAAGAAATGAAAGGGGACATGCAAATTAGAAGTATGCACACAGTTGAGACAACTAGCCAAAAATGCTTCGGTACGTTGTAGTAAAACATGATATTTCGTGGCACCTCTAGAAGATGTTTATTCTTCCTTTCGTTAATGCCATTACGCTATAGGGTAAAAATACGAAATAAGCGTGGTTTAAAATTTAGATTCGACGCCATTCCCGAGTTTAGGAACAAAAATCTATAGAAAAGTTTTGTCCGAGACACATGATTTCAACACATATTTTGACGACCAAATAAAGGAAGTAAGCCACAAAGTTTTACTAGCATGATCTACACACAAAGACACCTAATTATGCAATAATATCATATGTTGGTATTGGGTGGTAGGTTCTTACATGTATGAGTGAAAAGGTACAAGGCTGTTTCAATGGGGATTTCGATGACATTTTCAATAACATAATGAAGGAATTAGTTTATAGATCACCACATTAATAATCAATTTCAATCGATATTCTATAGCTTAGAGTTATACATTTGTGTATTGATAAGACCATTCACTATTTCTTGAAGCTCGATCTCCCCTTCGACAACTTCCTATGGGGAGATATGGACGGGAAGAAGAAAATTCACTCGGTCTCTTGCATATGCTTACCCAAGAATGAGGGTGGTCTTAGAGTCAGCCGTGGGGGTGAATGGGTTGCTGCTTGGATGACTCAAAATCTATGGGGTCTTGCCACAGAGAAAAAGAGCTTGTGGGTACGCTATAGATCATCAAGGGTGAAAATACCAAAATTATTCTCTATTTAGGTCTGAAACTGTTCATAAAATAGATACAAATGACTAAAACCGGTTGATGCTGTTAGCAGGGAGATTATGAGATAGAACAACTTAACTTTGTATTAATAGGGTACACCTACGTATATGGACTTGGGTGGTGGCTGATAATCCAATTAGACAGTACGAGTAGACCCGCGGACCCGCAAATCCAGACCCTTAAAAAACCCGTCACAGGTCTTATTTTTATACCCGCATACCCTTGAACCCGTATAACCTTGGACCCGCATATAAGCAGGTCCAATAATGGGTATGCTTGGACCTAGACCCGCTAGACCTGTGTACCCACTATACATAAGTAACTATTTAAATAATATGTTATATATATCATACTTTACTAGTCTAAATAATATAATTCTTGAGATTATATCTTACTCTAACCACAATAAGGTTGAGACTAGTCATATAGTTAAGAATTAACTATTCTAGTTACAATAATGAACATCATATGTAAACTTACAATATCTTGTTGTATTCTTGAGATTATATCTTACTCTAACCACAATATCTTGTTGTATTAAAATATATAGAACAAAGTCATTTCTCTTACATAAACAATATGATGTTTTATAGAACCGCTTACCCGCATACCCACACCACATACCCGCTATTATTGCGGGTACGGGTATGGTGCGGGTCCAGATTTTGTATTATGCGGGTCTAGAACCGGAACCGAACCCGCTAAATTAGATGGGTATGGGTATGGGTATGGCCAGACTCGCACCATACCCGCACCGTTTACACCCCTATAGACAGTATGGGACTTATCCCATATATACAGAGAAATAGTATAAAAATAATAAATAGTAAGTACTTATTATGCTAACACCCCCTCAAGCTGGTGCATAGATATCATAGGCACCAAGCTTGTTACATAAGAATTTGACCTGGCAACCATCAAGGTATTTGGTAAACAGATCTGTTATTTGATCTTCTAACTGGATTGGAACAAACATGATTTGTTGATCTTGTATCTTTTCCCGAATGGTAACATTGTCACTTATTGATTAAAGTTGTTCTCTACTTGTTTTCTTTTACTTGGTAGTAAACACTCTTTGCTTGTCAGATCTCTGATATTACTGTCAACGTAGTCTGGAACCTAAGGGTTCACGTGCATAAGGATGCTTATGGGTGAAGAAGTTCACTATCAAATGCCTGGATGCTTTTACAGCATAAGGGGGGCTGCTACATTGTAGCTGTTACAGTACCTCGATACTTTAGATGGCAACTAGGGTTCATGGAATAGAATTTTGATAGAAATTGTGAAATTTTGCTCAAAATTTTGTTTCTTGCAATCAAACATCGAAACATGTGATCTGACATCGATACACAAAAATGCAGTGAATGGGACATAATTTCACGAAAATTCGACCCTAGGTGGAATTTGCAAAACAGGGTGAAATTCCGCAGCAAAAAGCCCAGTTTGGGCCAAAAGTTTCCTGTAATGGAACAAAAACACAACTTAAATTTTGAGAAATTTGTTCCTAGGGCTTTTAATACAACACCTTGTGTATTTTGGCAGTTTTTTTTGAATCTCTTGCTTGTAGAGGCTATTCCTCTTGATTCTAAGGTTTCTATCCCTGGACCATCTATAGCTTACCTTATTCAATTTCTACATCTTCTACAGAGATCTAGAGAAATATATTGACAATTACAAAGTTCTTTCTTTGATCTATTTATAAATGTCCCATGTAACCTAGTTATATGCTAACACTAGACTTATACAAGTTGTAGTTCGTAAGTTTGTAACCTGTAACTCTAAGGTTTTAATTCTAAGTTGTGACTTTGAAGTTTTTAACAGTCCAACTATCTAGCAGAGTTGACATTTCTGTTCAGTTGTGCACTCACTCATCAAGACATTGATCCCACCTTGACCTCTAAACATATAAATTTATTATATAGTCTAGTGTGTGTATGTCTAAACATTGTGTTTGCAAAATTTGATAACTTTATTTCCTTATTTTGCCATCAAAATTGCCATCGAAATTCTGTCGAAATTTTTCAGCTTCCTTTACTTACAAATGTGGGAGAACCCCCACATATCCAATATGAAATATTATTGCATATATGAGTAGATCTTGGTGTTTAGACCATCTTGGTAAATTTTCACGATTTAATTCGCTTTTTTGGCCGTCGAAATTGTTAGGGCCGTAAATATCAAAATTTTTAAAAGTTTCTGTCTGGGCCATCAGATACGACATCAAAATCAGACATTTAGTTCTATGCTGCAGTTAGAGAGTGATATATTAGGGTTAGATTCTTTGGTACCATGTAAAATAATCAGAGACTAATTTCAGGTTTATTAAAACAATTACATGGTTGGGTTCGTATATGGGATACGATGTTGATACAATGTTCTACATGAACAAATTAGTTAAGTTGTACCCTAGGTCGGGTCAACTAGGCCCATGTACATGTAGATGTTATATAATACACCTATTCTAACAGTACTTATCACAGTCCCATTCCCAAACCCGAAATTTTAGGCTTTGATGTCTTATATATTCAATGTAAATGAGTATATATATGGCTTGAAAATAAAGAAAGGCCATTGACCGGTCAATGCTTTGTTGTCTAAGCACCCTAGGTGCTCAACCAAAGTCAGTGGGCTCCTATTGGCCCCGATAACCATGCACCAAACTTGATTGAAGTAAAGTAGATGCTGATATTGTCTATCCAAAGTCAAGGGTATGAATATCCTCCATGCCTAACTTGTTGCAAATGTATATGAAATGTTGACTAGGGAATCAACCAAGTCGTATAGGGAATGCATGCCTTTTCTTCTATAAGGAATATATTATTGATTGCATTTTTGGTTGTTGATCTTGATGATAATAATTTGCTTATTGAAGAAAAAATTAGCCTTGAAAGTTTTTTGGCAATCTGGCATAGTGTCAAGTCTGTAAATTTTGAGTTCAAACAATGATAATAGCTATAGAAACCAAGATGATGGTTACTTGGAATACACCATTAATGTATGCTATAGGTCTAACATCTAACTCGATGCTTATTTGTGAGATTTCTTAATATCGTCAAGACTTTAATTGTTATTCTGTTTTTAAGAGTTACAACAATTTCCCTATATTCAGCAGTAGTTCATGGCTTTCAATGCGATAGGGTATTCTATTCTTTGTTTTTGCATGCATGTTGTATTCTTTCTAAATTTAATTTAATGAGGGATATGGATTCATTACATCTCAATGAAATTACGACTCAAAACTGAATGGTAAATGACATGGATGAAATTAGAACGTAGATGATGATGAGAGATATTACCATTGGTACTTTTTAGGTCTCATCCTTTTTGCCTCCATTTCTTTCCTTTAATGATACTAGAGAGGGTGTGGTCATGGCCTCTATATCATCTTTGTTATCATCAAGCTTGGATTCTAATTGATAAGTCACACTTGATAATACTTACTTTTTTGGAATTTCGACATTAGAATCTGTCATACTCCCTTTATGCTATACTTGCATATTTTTCTTAGTGTTTCTTTTAGCTTTGACATTTATATGTAATATTATCCTTCATGTTTGTTAGAGATTTGGCTGACTGGTTAGGAGTTGGTGATGTTGGCCTTTTCAATTTTAAGCCGAGTGTCAGGCCTGTTCCACTTGAAGTTCACATTCAGGTAAAATTTCTTCTTCTGCATCATAGTTTGTATTTTCTACAATGTGTTGCAAACATCCATCTTGGATCTAAATTAGTGGTTGTCGGATTGACCCATGTTGTCCAAATATACTTCCTTAAGTTTGAAGAAAGTGTACTTCACTTGTTGGAAATTGATACGCTTGTAATAACTGACTAGAATATCCCGTAAAACACAATGCTGTCAAATTTTTGTGAGACTTCATGTTGTAATAAGCTAGGATATGGTTGTGCTTCTTTTACAAATTTTATATCTATGCCATCTTATGCTGTAATCTTATTTTCTCTATGTTATGATCATTTTAAGACAAAGTAATGTCTATTTTTCTATGTATATACTTTTCAAGCCAAATTAATGATGTTTTAGTCTAAAACGATTTACATCAACGAAGAAGTAAATTCCACTAGAGTAGATATAATATAGTTAATTGGTTAGCAATGCTGTTTCAACAAAATAGTTTTTTTCTTCGAACTTGTCTCTTTATCGTGTATCATATGACATTCTACTTCCTTATTGATAGTGACAGTGGGATATCATTGAATAAAAATACATTAAATGACAAAAGAATACATAATGACACTAATACTTATCCTCACGCCTTTGAATAAAGTCCTACATGCCCTACTTGCCAGTTAATTTAATGAACATCTCAACAAATCGAAGAATGAGCCAACCATTTTATCTTCAAACTGACATATTGAGTGCATAGCTTCTTAGAAAGAATAGACTGTGCTTAGTTCCCTGATAAAGATTGAACTTCTTGTTAACGAAATCAATGTTGAGGAAATATGTTTGTGCTGTCGCATATACTCCCACTTATGCATGTGCAGTTACCCTGCAACACGGGACATTGCTAATTGATCCACTGAGTAGTTCGAGGCCTGATGCAGCCGCCTTGCTGATTAAGCTGTCGATTATAATCCACTTTTCAAAGGACACCACCTGCACCCATACATACATACATACATATACGAAATTGCATACATTTAGTACATTATATATCTAGATAAAATTGTATAACATAAAATACATGTATTAGTATATTTCATATGTATTTGTATATTTTATACGAAATGCACACATTTTAATACATAAAATACACTCTATACACGTATTTGTATATTTTATATGTATACCCTTTGATACGTTCAATATATACTTCAATGCATGTTATACCTACATATTCACACACATTGATGCCACACGTATATATTTGTACATTAATATGTATTCTTTTTTTATATAATCACATATACACACCTCAACATATATTTAGTGCATACATTTCAACATTTATACATATAGTTGCAATTATAAATAATCTAATCTAAATATATATACATATATGTTTACATTTAAATGTATATCATTGTGTGTTGGTATTCAAGTATATTACTTTATAAGCTCAATATATAACTTGAGGAGTATTTATTATTTAATTCAATTGAGATATAAATATTTTTTTTCTCTTTTCTTATATCTTTGTCTTATGTAATAGGAGCCTAAGTTTATTACGCTCCTTAGGGTTTTTTCAATCTGCTTTCCTATATCTCTTCCTATTTATAGGAAAGGGGTCTGCTCTTTTATCAATAGAATATTACAACTGCTTCTATCATGGTATCAAGATAGAAAGCATAGCCGTAATGCTCTCTCTCTCTCTCTCCTTGAGGCCGCCGCCACCACCCACACAGCTGTGGTCACCACCACTCTATATCAATGTAGCAATCTACGATCATCTCCGTCTCCACCATTATTGATTATGCCCAGAGAGATTCCCCCCTCTCTGATCCAGTCCTCTCGTCCAACAAGAGGAAGTAGTGGCATAAGGAGCGACTATTCCGACAGTGTTATGCCCTAAAGACTTCGTTTTTGGAAAGCCGTACGACATGTGTATGGTCATTCATAACCATCTTTTATGGTGATACACCTATATCATCTGATTGGATCATATATTTTCGACACATCCGTTGCCCCCATAGGGATCCACATTGAACCCAACCATGTTGCCGTTATTCTGGGTCATTTTGAGCTTTCTATTGCTTGCTATGCCGTTAGTCACAACACATTTGCTATTTACACGAAGTATGCCCTTTGCAATCTGCTTTGCCCGAACTCTGCCTCAAGATATGATGTGCCCTGATAGGACACATCGTGCCGCTCAAGATACATGCCACTTGCAGGACATAGTGCCTATCTGTAGACTTTGCTGTTCTATTTCTCTGATATGCAACACGACGTGCTTTGGTGCCAACACGACGTTTTGTAGGTGGTACGACATGCGTCAATCTTGGCACTTGTCATCTCAGATCTGTCTCGACCTTTCCCTACTGAAAACTGACATGACATGTTAGTGCCTAAGACACAATGTGTCATTTATATGACACGACGTGTTGAAGTACAATTCTAGTGCATTTTCTTCTTTCTTGAAGGATTGCTTAAGATGGACTCATCTTCTGCTATTGAGGTCCTTGAAACACATTCCAGTTGTTTCACGGACCTAATTGCATCCTATGGGCATGTTCTTTTGAAATTTATATTCACTGTATGTCGAGCTTGATCATCTTATGGATCCACCTCCATGAAGTAAAGAGCGTCTCATGAAAAGATGGGTGAATACAAGAAGGGAGCCGAGCGTGATTCTCCGTTATCATGGATTCTAGATAGCTGCAATACACATATCACTACTAATCTCATCATCATCGAGACAAAAAAGGAGGAATGGGTTTATTTCGCCCAAAAATTTATTCTAGCAAAGGAAATGCATCCTATGTATTTCATTCACCTGTATGAACGGCTGCAAACCTTGTGATTAGATGACACCTCATACCTTGCTTCACATTTTGGTAAATTCAAGGGGATTTGGGGAGAACTCAAAGTCCGTCATCCGTTGACCTATGATCTTGCAAAACTACAAAAGCAACAAGATGAGGTATAATTGTGTCAGTTCTTTGCATCTCTTCGACCCAATTATGAAGCTATTCGTCAATGTATTCTTGCATCTGAACCCCTATCCACGGTAGATGATGTGTACCTCTAGTTGGCTAGTTCTATGCTTGCTATCACTACCGAGGAGCCTGCTGTTCTTGTTATTTATGGATGAGGATGTAGCATGCCCGGTCGTGGACAAAGAAGACGACCTAACACCACTAGTAGAGGGACTTCCTCTTCTCAACCTCGATAGTGCAACTTTTGCAAAAGATCAAATCAAACAAAGGATAAGTGCAGGAAAAAGCTTGGGAAATAAAAATGAGCAAATTAAACCTCTACTACTGATGTCGATGGAGAAGTTTCTTCTACCTCTATTAGTTCTAATATTGGTTGGTAACACTTAACTCTATAGATTTTGACAAGTCGACCGAGGCTGGTTCTTTGACTACTATTTCTCCTTAAGCAAACATTGCCCAATATTCATGTGACTTTTCCTATCTTCAATCTTACTCTTCTTCTTTGAACGATAATTTGATTATTGATTCTAATGCAACTACATACTGCCCACAAGACTGGTAAAAACAAACTTTTTAAGTTTTTGAAGAAGTTTAACTATCACCTGCTTGTGCCATTAGCTGATGGCTCCACTTCTGTTATCGGGATTCATGATGTGACTAGCACCCCCGATATTCTTAAATCAGTTCATTTGTTTCAAAATTTCCTCTAAATTTGATGTTTATTAGTAAGATTACCAAGACTTTGAACTGTAGAGTGACCTTGGCCTACACTGTTTTCATGCGTGATCTCAGGACATAGGAGAAGATTGGTGGGGGATATGAAGGTGGAGATAGTTTGCATTACTTGCAGACATCATTGACGTCTCCAACTATTACACTTGTGCCTAGTCTCCCTCTCTTCACCAGTGGGACCTACGTCCTGGTCATCCATCTATTGAGAAGTGGAAGTCTTGATTTCCTAGTATGTCTTCTAAAAATTTTAGGTGTCAGTTCTGTCAACTCGGTAAGAACCATCGCTTGGTGTTTCCATACTCGGTAATTGCATGAATCCCAAATTATTTCATTTAGTTCATTCAGAATTCTAGGGGCCATGTTGTACTAGTAATCGTACATGTATGTGATATTTTGTTACCTTTAACGATGAATGGTCTTGTGTCATTGGATTTATCTTTTAAAGGATCGCTACGAAATTATCAATGTCTTCTCAAGCATTTTTGCTACTCCAAAATTTGTTCACACTAATAGTTCCTTAGAATATGTGCAACACAATTTTCAAAAGATTTTTATTTGTAAGGGGATTATCGATTAGACATCTTGTCCTTATTGTCCACAACAAAATGGAGTTGCTGAGAGGAGAGACATCTATCTACTTGATGTGCTTGTACTCTTATGATTGAAATGACTATTCCTAAATTTGATTGGCCAGTGCCATTCTTTTAGCCAACTATATTATCAATCGAATGCCCTTAAAATCCTCTACCAATTGCTATATCCTCAGTTATCCCATTTTTGCTTTACCGCCATTTTTTTTTGAATGTGTTTGCTTTGTCTTCAATCATCAGCTTGGACGTGACAAACTGTTACCGAGAGCTCTACGATACTATTTTCTCGGTTATTTTGTCGCCTGAAATGATAAATAGGTTTTGATCTGGCTGCACGATGTTTGTATATGAGTGCTAATGTCACTTTCTTTGAGGATACTTCATTCTTTTCGAAGCGTAGTCTGCAGATGCAATCGCCTACTTTGCTTCTTACCGATCCTGTAATATCTACTATGCCTACGTTTGTTGAGTCTTCCCCTTCTGTTTTACACGGTAGAGATATGGCTCCACCTAAAGTATCCCCTGGCGAGGTTGAGACTGCAGTTCGACATCCAAGCATTCAAGTTTCAGTCAACAAGTCAAGACCACACTGCATATACTCAAAGTGTTACCCTCTTTGCCTCTACAACAAGTACTACTTTTCTGAACAATGACTAAGTTCTAAAATTTGTTACAAAAAAAATTATAGGAGTTGCAACTCGTATAACAAAGGACACGTATAGTGTGAGCTGTAATATGATACTACAAAGTGCGGACACTTCCCGGAGACTGCCGTGTCCATGTCTGACACGTGTCCAACATGGACACATCTGGACACGGCTCTGGCGTGACCAGCTTCTATTTTTTTAATTTTCCAATCGGACACGACATGGACACGTCTTAGACACTTGTTGGACACGGCCAGCCCAGCCCACACATCTTGGACACTACTTGCAGCAATTGCTGCAAGAATTATAGCTCAGTGCTGGATCCGCTGCAAGCAACCGCCACAAGGAGATGGGAGCTGGTGGTACAAGTAGATTTCACATCAACAATCATTAGGAGTTGAAGCCGCCGCAAGCAGTAGCCATTTGCAGCACGAGCAGCCAGCAATTTGCAACAGGAGCTGCCAACATCTAGACTAGCACAAGCGGCAGCTATTTGCAACAGGAGCTGCCAACACCTAGATCAGCCACAAGAAGCAGCTTCCTTCCTCTCTTAGAACTCCTTCTCTCTTCTTCCTCTATATTTTCTTCACTGTTCCAATTCTCCTTCTTTTCTCCCTACTTCGTTGGTGCTCTAATGCGTACACTCCTCCACGTGCCTCTTCTACTTAATCCGTTTAAAACTTTCCTCCCCTCTTTTTCCTCCTTCCAACATGTAGTCCTTTACTTTTGTCTCTTCCCTCTACCCTCCACTCCTACATGACTACTAAATGCGTTAACGTCCTCTTGATTCACCACCATGACCACTGCCAATACATATCTCCGCTCCATCATTTTTTCTTCCTCTCCTCTTCCTTTCACTCCACTCCTTTAGTATTTTAACTGTAAAATTGTTATTGTATGTTATTAGCTTCTAATGATTTTTCTCTAGTTTGTCATTCTTGGATATTATAATATATCATTTTGTATCCGAAATTTGATATTGATTAGCATAGTGGGTTTGAATACGTATGTGAAATAATGTGGGTATTTTGGTGATCTTTGCCCGTGCTTGTTGTTGAGAATTATGGGTCTTGTCTTTTACAAATAAATTATATACATATAAATGTCAAATTGTATACATATGTAAATATATGTATGTATGTATGTTTGTATGTATATATATTGCCGTGTCCAACGCCGTGTTCGTGTCCTATATTTTCAAAAATCACCGTGTCCCGTGTCCGTATCCGTGTCCATTCTTCTTAGCTTGATACTTAGATTGAACACTTGACCTAGACACAACAATCCTATTAACTTCAAGTTCAATAAAGGCGCCACAACCAGAAAGACCGCTATTAGGGGTCAAACTAGTTTTTAGTAAGTGGTTTAAATTAAACTTGTAAGTGAAATTCATCTTATAAGTTTGCATGATTGTTTCTCCAAAGTGTAGAATATGAGTTCCTTAGGCATCCATTAATATATATAGGGTCATGCTTTTGACCTTCTTAACAAAGTACACATATAATAAGTTCATTTTCCATTCAACTTGTAACGAGTGTAGTAATCCACGATTCTACATAGTTGTTTCTCATTCTATGCAATGATCACCTTCTCCCTCCCCCTTTATATTGGTGCATGTCCTTCATTTCAATTATTAGAATTTTGTTTTTAATATTTTCCTTTTTACCTTTTGTTCCATATTGGTCATTTCTCTTTTATGTTCATCTCTCTATTCCTTGGAAAAAAGAGCACATGTATCCATGGTTGTCAAGGCGTCTAGGCGGTGGGTTTAATCTAAGGGGCGCCTAGCCCGCCTAGGCGCCTAGGCTTTTCTGGGCGTTTTTGTTTTTACTTTTTTTTTCCAGTTACATATTTAAATGTTCATACACATGATACTATATGTGATAATGTATTATTTATTCATTAAATGTTATTGTAAGTGTAATTTGAATTGATAACTATAGGAGAATCAGGGACAACAGAATTAACATGAAGAAAATGAAACAATAGTAAGAGGAAGACAAGTACGAATTGGTGAGAGAAAATGGGATAAAAAGAGCATGCAAATGGTAGAAGTTCTGTAGGAAGAAGTCAGAATAAGACAAACCAAGGGCAGTAAAAGGAGATTGAAAGAGGAAGAATCAACAAAACAAAATAAAAAACAGCAGTAGCAGGTGCTGAATTAGAAAATATAGAGGAAGGAATAGGTCAGTGAAAATAAATGGAAACATGCAAACAACAGTGGCTAAGAGAGGAGATTTAGGAGGAAGAAATCAGAAAAAGAAAATTAGATATGTAAATAGTAGTAGTAGATTTCGTAGCAGGATGTATAGGACAAATTTGAAAAAGAAAATATGCACATGCTTGCATAGTAGTAGGAGGGAATATAGGATGAATAACTCAGAAAAAACATAGCAGCAGGACTCAGGAATAAGATGCAGGAGAATGGATAAAAAAAGAAAAGAGAAAGAAGCAAGAACAATAAACATATGAAAAAGTAGAAAAAACTTAACAAACAACGCTATGAGGACATACCAATTTGGCCCAATCAATCCTCATTTCCCCAAATCAGACCTGATTTTCCTCAGACCAGACCTAATTTGCCAAAATTTGACCCGATTTACTCTAAATCAGACCTATATCAACCATGCAATGACTGAAGGTGATCTAATTTGACCAAATCTAAACTCGATTCATGCTAGTTTAGCCTTTAAATTGCATAATTTGGGCCTAAAACGCCTTAGACGCCCACTTAATGCATTTAATAGGCTGGGTGCCTAGTTTGAGGCGCCTGGCCTAACGCCTAGGGCGCCTAGGCACGCCTAGGCGGCGCCTTGATAACTAAGCATGTATCCCTTTTAATCATCCTATACAGATCTGTATCTGAGCAGTCAGCTAGTTCCCACCGTCACCACCTTCTCTCCTCTCTCTTTCTCAAGTGTCAACCCTAGAAAAGAAAATTCCTAAAATACCCAAATATAGAAACAGTAGCCCACAAAACATTTCTTGAAACGCAGGTTGCATCTCTATGCTATTTCACAAAATCAAGGCCCAAACTGGCTTCCTTTGCTACGAAATTCCTCCTATTTTGCCAATTTTTTCTCCTAGATGCAAAATTTTGTGAAACTTTTGCAAATTACCTCCCATTCCTTGCGTATGTGCATTTTGATGTCTAGCTGGAAAAAAAAATCAGAGATTTTGATCAAAATTTCGTTACATGCCCTAAAGGACCAAAATTTCAATACTAATAGGGCTAACAAACTATGGCCCAAACACGTAATCAACCAAACATTCTCATACTCTTAACAAGAAACAAATACATGGAAATTTTGGAATGAAAAGCGTAGATGGAAGTGAAATATTCAGTGTAAGAGAGGCAACACCATTGTCCTTAACATGATCGGTAGAACCATATGCAAGGGTGAAATTAGGTAAGGTAGGTTTGTTGGTGTAAGTGGAGAAAAGTTAAGTGAAATGTGATCAGTTGCAATTGAATCGACAACTAGGTCTATGAATCTTTGGAGGCATGCAAAATATATGCTGATGGCTCCGTCCTCTGAATCAGGGAAGTGCCACAAGAAACCATTTTCTGAAAAGTTGGAAGCCCCAACAATTGTTGGTACTCGTCGTCAAGCACATGAACCTAGTGTGTAGTCTCTTTCTGAGTGTCTTCCCTAACATTAGTAGATTTGGTGGGAAAACCATGCTGCTTATAACTTGTATTCGTAGTGTGTCCTCCACGAACATAAATGCACATAGGGCGCTCTCTGCTCTCCACGACCACCACATGTATCCTCACTTCTAGTACACCCTTGACCCCATGTTTAGAGGGTGTAGTGAAAGCTGGTTTCGTACAGGACTTGTTGACTAACCAAAACAATATTATTAGTGAAGGATGAAGTGATGTGGTTTCTTTCTTTAGGAAACCAAGTTGCACTCTGTAAAAGGTTTCTGCCAAGGAAGGAAGTTTAACTCTAGATAAAATCTAGCTTTGAACTCCCCCATACTCACAACGAAGACTAACCAAGAACTGATCTCTCTGTGACAACATCTTCTCGGTATTGATGTAAAGATAGTAGATCTGCATCATGTGTTAGGAGTAAAATTGTAGAACCATCTTTTGGGTACAAACTGTGTCGATGTTGGTCAGGATTAATGACTTCCATGAGGTATTGGGTGAAAGACTCATCTACCTGATGAAATCCATATAACTAAATTATCATGTCATACACGCATAACAATTTATTGGAGTGCATAAAAATCTGGAGATCCTAGAGTGATTGCGTGTTTCAAAGTTTAGTTCTGCCATTTGGTGACTATATTTTTCTACTTAATTGAGAGTAGATTCGCATCATGTTGTTCCCATTGTTCTAACACAAGAGGGTCTGTAGGTGGTATAATCGTGAGATGTTTGATTTGGCCTTGGCCTTTGAAAAATATCTTTATGGTCCAGCTCTTTCAGTTAGAACCATCTCCTAGGTACAAACTGTGTTGATCATTGGTCAAGAGTACGACTTCCATGAAGTATTCAGTGAAAGACTTATCTACCTAATGAAGTCCATATAACGAAATTATCATAGCATACATATGTAGCACTTTATTGGAGTATATAAGAATCAGGTGATCCTAGAGCGATTTGCGTGTTTCAAAGTGATCAGTTCTGCTATTTGGTGACTTGTTATTATTCTACATAATTGAGAGTAGATCTGCATCATGTTGTTCCCATTGTTCTAACACAGGAGGGTTCGAAGGTGGTATAGTCGTGAGATATTTGATTCATCCCTGGCCTTTGAAAAATATCTTTGCGGTTTGGCTTTATTGACTAAGATTCTTTTCATTCTATTTCTGATTTGACATGGTTGCACTGTCAGAGTAGCTTGTCATAGTTGGGGGAATATCTTTCCTATCAGACATTTGAAGAGAGATGCAGTAGCACAGATTGAACTGCGGCTGGATTACCGCTCGGATTGAAGAGGTAGACAACCCTAACCCCACCCTTAGTGGATATCTGCTGACGAACGAAGGCCCACCCAATTGGGCTGAAGAATAGGATGAAGTCCTGTTGGATAGGAGGGGACAAACCTTGTTGAAGAAGAGGGGAACCTTTGTGAAGAACAAGGGAACTTGTAGGAGTAGCTACCGGTCAAATCCAATTGTAGAAGAAGCCATTGATCAAAGCTGGTGGAGCAAAACTGCTGGTTAAAGCTTCCGAACAAAGGGCTAGCATACTAGGATAGACTAGGAGACCTGGATGGGCCGTCAAACCATGATGCATCATATTAGTGGAAGGTGACAGAGCAGCAGAATGATCAGGGAGCCGACAGACAGATAGGGGGAGGGGGGTGACTTGCTGGCCGCTCGGCAATCGTAGGATGAGGGCTTTAGCCACTCTGCTTAGGGATGCCCAACTTGCAGCCTCTTGACTCATTGCAGCAGAAGACAATAGATACCACTGGCAATGGCGTAGACAAACATGCTTCTCATAATGACAATTTTTTCTCATAACTTTTACGGTTCAAAACCAAGGACTCTAATACCATGTTGTTGGGAGAAGAGACCACCTAATTCCTCGCTTTATCTCACATATAGTATTTATAAGAAGAATACACTACACATTTAGAAGAAGAAAATTGTCTATAATTCTTAGAATTTATAACTATTTATAACAAGACCTTTATCTATTAAACATACTAAACACAGAACAATCATCAAACTAGTCTATACACTCTAGATAGTAAATAATAACTATGCCATATTACATAACTATTTTTGTGACTTAGAGTTGGGAATAATGTACTAAACAATAGGTAAATATTTGCAGGTTGTTAGAATCCAATATTCTTTGCCTAAAGAAGTCTGGATGATAACCTTTTAAACAAAGTTTTGCTTCACGTCAGTGTTTTTAAAAGCGGCCCGGGCGGCCACTCAGGCGGCTTAGACCCTTGGCCGCTCAGATTTGCCTTTAGGCGGCAGTGAAGCGGATCTCCATTAAACGTCCGCTTTAGGCCCGCTCAGCCCGCTTAAGCGCCCGCCTGAAGTTGCTTAAGTGAAAAGCAGGGCTAGGTCCACTTCCTAGACCCAAAATGGAAATGTAATGTAATTGTTAGTATGTTATATTAGACTATCAATATTGTATAACATTATTTAACTTATTAATATAATACTATTGCACTAAACAACTAAATATGTATCTAAATTCTGTATGTATGACAGTTTACTACTGTGCAGCATTACGCTGATTCTGCTTTTTAAAACATAACTTGTGTTTGTAAATCAAGGTAAAAATGTGTTTCTTTTTACAATTGAATTATATATGTATCAAAATCATTCCTACTTCATACAAGCTCTGTATGTGCTGCTGCACCCATGTTACATCTTTATGTACAAGCGCTGTATGTATGTACTGCTTCACCCATGTTACATCTTTATGTATGAACTGCTGTACCTACCTTACATATTTATCATTTATGCATACACTGCTCCTTTGCTATGTACCAAATTACTAATATATACTAATATCCTGTTCGTGTATCTATGCTACCTATCGATTCATACATTTGCCTCTCTTGTATTGTTATGTGTTCAACCAATGTACTGCCTATGTAGATGTACTTTGTAGTATATACTACGTACAACTGTATAATGTACATATCATGTACTGCCTACTACGTATAATGTATATTTTCTACTATGTCGTATGTACTTCTAAAGTATAATGTATATCATGTACTACCTGCTACTATATTATTTTATAGTTGTGTTATAATTCATAGACTATTTGGGTGTTTTATAATGTTGTATAATGTGTTCAGATAAGTAAAATGTCTGCCTAAAATATGTAATTTATATAGACATATGTGTAATTTTCTATTAAATTGTATAAGGATTTAGGAACCTGCTTTTTCAAAAAGCGGCCGCTCTTTCCGCTGAAGCGGCCACAAGGTGCCATCCGCACGCCTCCCCCTTCCCGCTTTCTAAAACATTGGTTCACGTTCATGTCTTCCAATAGGGGTTGTAACCTCTAAACGTTTATTGGTAGGAACTATGCCGGGATTTGCAATCATATTAAAAGGAAAAGTACAGGTGCCCCAGCCTATGCATGTGCATTCCTTGAACGCAAAGGAAAATGCATACAAAGGAGGACATCTGCCGCTGCTGCTACTGAAAGTGAATAATCCTAACTGTAGTTAATGTGGTGATTGTTTGGAGCATGCTTGAAGTTGATTCTAAAGACGGTAAGATGCCATCCTCAAGGTTGCCATGCCACTCCCATTTTCTGTCCAAAAACTATGGGGGATTTGGATTGGAGAGGCCTGGTAGCAGGCAACATTCTCGTATCGAGGACTTGGAAGACATGGCTATGTGAATCCTGATTTTTCTTTTTTCATTTATAGATATTCCTAGTCACAGGTTGGCCCACACATGGCATAAGAGGGCCTCCTAAGTGGGCCATAGCAAGCAGAAAAAGTGGGCACTTTTCATGAAAATGCTTCAATGTCCACTTCAATAAGACTCTAACGACGAACCCCGACTCACGCTTAAGCGGCCGCTTCAAGTGCTTTTTTTATTCATTGCTAAATACAAAATTGATACAATTTTGAGTGTATTATATTCTAAATTTCTATGTCAATCTCTTGATTTATTATATGATACATATTTTTTAAATTTTCTTTATATACATGCCACTACCTGATTATCATCATCATCATCTAAGCCATAATCCCAACCATGTTAGGGTCGTCTACATGGACCCTTTTTTCCAATCAACCTTGTTATGGGTCATATTTTGGTCAAGATGTATAGATTCAAGACCTCTCTTTATAAGCTCTTCCCAGGTTCATTTAGGCCTGCTCTTCTTTTAATTGTGTTTGACTCAATAACATTGCTTTGCATAGGCACGCTAGTCAGTCTGTGTTGCACATGCCCATAGCATCTTAGTTGATCCTCGCACAACTTGTTCTCCATGCTCACTACTCCAACTTTGTTTTTAATATAATCATTTCTTAAGCAATCTTTTCTTATTTTCCCACACAACCATCTTAGCATATGCATTTCGGTCACATTCATCTTGTTAAGAGCTTGTTTCTTCACCGCCGAACATTCACTCCCATATAGCATGGCTGGTTGTAAAGTTGCTCTATAAAACTCACTTTTTAATCAGAGAGGGATCTTTCGGTCACATAATACTCCTGTTGCACTCGTCCAGTTCAACCATCCTGCAGTGATCCTATGACAAACATCATCTTGAACATCCCCATCTATTTGAATAATTGAGCTCAAGTAACATAAATTATCATATTTTGGTACATCCACTCCATCCAACTTGGCACCACCATTCACAATTCGAGATTGGCTGAAATCGCAATGCATTTGCTCAGTTTTGTTCCCACTAATCATCAATCAATTTGATTCCAACACATTTCTCCAAAGTTCAACTTTATCATTGAATCAATGTTTAATTTTGTCGATCAACGTAATATCATCAACAAATAACATGCACCAGGGAATATCATCCTGAACATACTTTGTTAGCTCATCTATAACATGAACTAATAGATATGGGCTGAGTGTTGATCCTTGATGTAGCTCAATTGTGATACGTTGTGTTAGCGTCTCTCCTCCAGGAGTCTTCAAAGCTTGCAGTTGACCTATTATACATGTTGTGAGAAGAGATGAGGAGAGGAGACGAACACCGAGAGATTTGTTGGCTGCAAGGAGCAACTTTTTTAAGAGGGCAATAGCCGTCTCTCCTTGTTTTTATATATTAGGGTAAGATACATTGTGGTACAAAGAAGAAAATAAGAGAAAAACAATAAAACAAATAATATAATAAAGATAGAATGAGGAGACGGGTCGTCGATTTCTGCCACTGATCAACTCTCGATACCATCGACAGGACTGTCGATGGTATCGACGGAATGCTCTTCTGTTGCTGTGATAAAGTCGATACCATCGACCTCCTGTCGATAGTATCGACGGGGATGCAGGTTGTTTCACACTCCCCCTCAAGCTGGAGAGTACACATCGTGCCCAACTTGCCACATAATCTCTGAAAAGCTACTGGACCCAAAGGCTTTGTCAAAATATCCGCCAATTGATCTTCAGACTTGACGTATGGCGTCACAATAGTACCATCTTTGATTTGATCACGAATAAAATGGCAATAAAATTCTATATGCTTTGTACGCTCATGAAAGATAGGATTCCTGGCAATGTGTATAGCAGACTGGTTGTCACACTTGAGCTCCATAGAAGACATAATAGTGATTTTTAACTCAGAAAGAACAGATTTGACCCATTGTAGTTCACAACATGCATGGGCCATAGCACGATATTCAGCCTTAATGCTGGATCTAGCTACCACATGCTGCTTTTTGCTTTTCCAAGTAATCAAATGATCACCTAGGAAGGTACAGTAGCCTGATGTAGACCTTCTATCAGTATGATCACCAGCCCAATCTGTATCTGAATACCCTGTGAGAGTCAAAGTAGATGGAGTCACCTTGGGTTTAGAATAAGTGATCCCCTTACCAGGAGCACTCTTCAGATATCTCAGAATCCGGCAAACTGCTGTCCAGTGTGACTGTCGTGGTGAGTGCATATGCTGACTCACAACGCCTACAACAAAAGAAATGTCAGGTCGTGTAACAGTCAGATATATTAGCTTGCTAACTATTCTCCTGTAATATCCTGGATCTGAGTACTCAACATCATCGACTGTCTCCTTGATGTGATAATCCATAGGAGTAGATATCGATTTAAATTCAGTCATGCCTGTCTCCTGTAGTAAGTCAAACACATATTTCCTCTGAGATAGATTGACACCTGCATGAGATCTAAGCACCTCAATGCCCATAAAATATCTCAGTTTACCCAGATCCTTCGTTTGGAAGTGTCTCAGCAAACCTTCCTTCTCACGAGATATGCCTGTAGAATCACTGCCAGTAATCACTATGTCATTAACATATACAACAATAATGATAGAGCCACAAGAAGAGCTAGAGTAGAATAAAGAGTGATCAATCATGGAGTGAGAAAAACCTATATGGAGTACAATGTCACTGAACTTGTCAAACCGAGCTCGAGGAGACTGTTTTAGCCCATATATGGCTTTCTTCAATTTACACACCTTCTGACACTCCCCCTGAGCAAAAAACCCAGGAGGTTGCTCCATATATACCTCTTCCTGTAGGTCACCATGTAGAAAGACATTCTTAACATCAAGCTGAAATAGGGGCCAATCAAAGATAGTAGCCAGAGAGATAATAATCCGCACATAATTTAGACGAGCTACTGGAGAAAAGGTCTCAAAGAAATCAACCTTATAGGTCTGTGTGTAGCCTTTTGCTGCCAATCTGGCCTTCAACCTCTCAACGGATCCATCCAGATTATGTTTGATGGTGAAAACCCATATGCAACCCACTGCTTTCTTTCCTGCAGGTAAGTCAACAAGATCCCATGTGCCATTATGCAAAAGAGCTGACATCTCAAGCTGCATTGCCTGTTTCCAGCCACTGTCCTTCATAGCATCATAGTGATTCCTTGGTATATCAACAAAATCAATCCCAATAGCAAATGCGCGGGCCTGCTTAAATAAGTGGGACAAACAACACACATTTGTAATAGGATGTCTAATAGTACAAGTACGAGTACCTTTCCGAACAATAATAGGAAGATCAAGATCTGATGCTTCTACATGAATCTCGTGAGTAGAAGACGATGAGGAAGGCTCAGGGACTGGTGTCGCTACGTCTTCTGGATCTTGTCTGCCTCGCCTACTATAAACATATGGATACTGCTGAATAACAGGCCTGTCAGCTGCTTGCTCGTCCTGAATAAAAGTATAATCAGGAATTATGGGTGGCGCTCCCTCTCTGCACAGATGGTGCCACTCTCTCACTCTAAAAATCTGGTGGCACTCTCTCTATCTCTCAACTGCTCTCCCTTACTCATAGCATCAGAGAAATATGGAGTGGTCTCATGGAAGGTAATATCCCTAGACACAAACATGCGACGAAGACTACGACAGTAACACTTGTATCCTTTGCTAGTACTAGAATAACCAAGGAACAAGGTTTTAATGGACTTAGGAGAAAGTTTGTCAGCCTTAGGGTCAAAATTATGGACAAAAGAAGTGCAACCAAATACTCCAAGGGGAACAGAGAAGGGCTGATCCGTGGGTCGTAACACAGAAAAAAGAGTTTGTCCTTTGAGAATAGAGGATGGTTGTCTATTAATTAAGAAGCAAGCGGTTAAAAGAGCTTTAGACCAGAATTTCTTAGGCACATTGGATTGAACATGATTGAACGAGCAATATCAAGAAGATGGCGATTTTTCCTCTCAGCCACCCCATTTTGCTGAGGGGTGTGAGGACAAGACGTGCGATGAATCATGCCCACAGAGCTGCAAAAACCAGACATAGCCTTTTGAACATACTCTAAAGCATTATCAGATTGGAGAGTTTTAATATTGCAGTCAAACTGAACTTTTATTTCTTTATGAAAATGTTTCACAATAGATAGCACAAACTCTCGACTTTTGAGAAGGTAGATCCATGTCATGCGGGAAAAATCATTCACAAAGGAAATAAAATAACGAAAACCATTATAACTCTGGTCTTTAACAGGACCCCATACATCACTGTGGACTAACTCAAAGGGACAAGATGCCCGCTTATTGACACGATTGGGATAAGACAACCTATGATGTTTTTCCAGCTGACATGACTGACACTCTAAAGATGACACTTGGGACAACTCAGGTTCCAACTTCCGCAGGCTCTCTAACGACGGATGTCCATATCTGCAATGCCATAGTAAGGGGGAACCACTCAACAGAATGGATGAAGCTGGAGCAGATACTGGGCGAGGCAGACTGTCACCTTGGAAAAGGTCGTCCTCATACTCTTGAGATCCTGTAAGACAAAACAAGAAGGCCCAAATGTTACCGTACAATTTACAGTGTCAATCAATTTTGCAACAGAAAGAAGATTAAAAGGAAACTCAGGCACAAAGTGTACAGATTTAAGATCAATCTTGGGTGTTAGAGAGACAGATCCACTAGCTAACACTCTCCTTACTGAACCATCTTCCAGTGTGACAGATTGGTGAGGGATATGCGAGTCAATAGATTGGAGCAATCTCTTCATACCAGTCATGTGCTGTGACGTGCCAGAGTCAACCACCCAAGATGAAGTAGAGCCAGAAGTTATGAGAGATGTAACCTGATTACCCGTAGTAGATGCCAGGTTTGCTGATGACGAAGATGAAGATCCCACACTCATGTGTTGTGTAGCCTGAATGAACCGATCATACTCCTCCTGAGTAAGAGTGATGCCGGTCCCAGAATTGGAGCCCACAGCTGAAGACGGAGAGGAATATGTAGAAGTGGCACAATGTGCTGCCCCCACAGGAGGTGCAGTAGGTCTCCCATGTTTCTTCCAATACTTCTCCACTGTATGTCCCGGTTTGTCACAGAAAGTACACTTAGGACGTGTTCCACGTCCTCTGCCCATACCAGGTCGTCCTCCTCTCACCGCAGCAGCTACGGATGCATGAGACTCCCCAGAAGATATAGTAGAGACAGGATTAGCAGACTCAAAAATAGATTGTTGAATTCTCGAATAGGCTTCCACAAAACTTGGCAATTTATCAGAAGCCAGAATGACGCTCCGGGTAGAACCGCAAATAGGATTAAGCCCGGATAGAAATTTAACAGTAACTAGGTCGTCTCTGTCTTTGATCTGTGCACCAACTGTTACAGGATGATAGTAGCTCAGCTCTTGAGCAAGTGCTTGAATAGCGCCAAAGTATTCCTCAAGAGATCTATCACCCTACCTCTCAGCAAACAGACGATCATATATCATGAATTGCCGAAGAGCATTTTTCTCCTGAGAATAATGCTGCTTCACTGCGTCCCATATCTCTTTAACTGTAGTATAGAACATAAACCTAGCCGCAATTGCATGTTCCATACTATTCCATAACCAAGTCTTCACAAGACTGTCATGACACTTCCAGTCAGCGTATCCTTTATCAGTAGAGTCTAAGGGACCCGAGTCAACATGTCTCGCCTTGTCACGAGATTCCAAGACAGTGTGAACAACGTTCATCCATAGTAGATAGTTTTTTCCGTTGAGTTTGATGGAGGGGATAGGAGACGCCTCGCTGTAGGGAGTCTTGGTGTCCTCCATTGTAGACAGGAACTTAGTGACAGATTGATACACGTCACAGAAAAGGCAGAGGTGACAGAGAGATACACGTCACGGAGATAGATGAGGTGACGAAGAGATACACGTCACAACACAAAAAAAAACACGGATAAATGTGTTACTGACGCATTCACAACCTCCAATCGATTTTCCTAATCACACATGGAGGATATGTGATTAGTAGAGCACTCTGGAAGAGACGAGTCCCTTGGATTGGGCTTTAGATACCCGTTGGATCACCCAGAGACTCCCAAACAGTAGTTCCGGCTCCCGAGAACTGGCCGAAAACTGCTGTAAATTAACTGGAGGCTTGCTAGCGGCTCCGGTCCTTGGTGGCTAGATCTACAACAACGAGGGAAAGCTGCTATCGATCCAGCGATGAAGACGGCTAGCGGATGCTAGCCCAACAGCACCCGCTCCGGCGGCAGGCTGCTGTTCCTGCCGGCCCGACGGTCGAGGTGGCCGCGGCGCCTGGAGAAGTTGGACAGCGGCGGCGGCTGAGAAGGAGAAAGGAGACAGGGAGGCTGTGGCGGCGGCTTGTTGAGGAAGCGGGGCGGCAGATCAAAGCCGCTCTGATACCATGTGAGAAGAGATGAGGAGGAGAGCAGACGAACACCGAGAGATTTGTCGACTGCAAGGAGCAACTTTTTTAAGAGGGCAATAGCCGTCTCTCCTTGTTTTTATATATTAGGGTAAGATACATTGTGGTACAAAGAAGAAAATAAGAGAAAAACAATAAAACAAATAATATAATAAAGATAGAACGAGGAGATGGGTCGTCGATTTCCGCCACTGATCAATTCTCGATACCATCGACAGGACTGTCAATGGTATCGACGGAATGCTCTTCTGTTGCTGTGATAAAGTCGATACCATCGACCTCCTGTCGATAGTATCGACGGGGATGCAGGTTGTTTTACACATGTCTTTAGTCAAGTCAATGTATCGGATTTAAGCATCCTTTTTCTCTAAAATCATCCACAACACTTCCCTGGGTACTAGATCATAAGCTTTTTCTCTCTATACTTCTCCATAAGCCTCCTTATCAGAAATATAGCATCCTTTGATGATCTTCCAGGTATGGAACCAAATTGGTTGTCTAATATAAGTCTTATAAACCTTAGCCTTTGCTCAATAATCCTTTCTTAAAACTTCATAATGAGACTCATCATCTTGATACCTCTGTAATTTGTGCAGCTCTGAATATCTTCTTTGTTCTTGTAGATGGGGACTAATAGTACTGTTACTCCACCTATCTAACTTGAAAATGCCACTAGCTCTGATTATAAAATTTAAATTTATTCATGTGGTTGAAATTTGAATATAATAACAAATTTATCAATCAAGTAAAGATCTAACATTATAGTATATTGCAATGCTAAGTTGGATTAATATCTAGTCCGGCTGATAGTGGGTTGGGATACTGTTGGCTGGGTCACTTTCTGGTCCGGTTGAATCGGTTTATGATTTTTCCTCTAGATTTTGGTTCTACAAAAAATCTTACATTATCTTCAGTTCTAATCTTATTAAATTGTTAGGATGACAGGATTGACAACCGTATGCATAGAGATAAGTCCCTATTCTACTGACTGTAATCAAATCTATTATATCTTATACTTGTTATTATGTAAATTATTGGCATTGGCAAGTAAATAATTCTTTATTGCACTTCTGACCGTATATTTATGTCTCATACGTTCTCTTACTATAACCCATTTAAGATGACGAATACGTTTGATATTCCTAAATGGAAGAATGTTTAATTACAAGTACATGTAAGTTCATTAAAGATCTAATTGTTTTGAATTTTGGAAGCCTTTTTATCTCATGGTATGAGATTTTTTGGCATCTGTTGATTTATTAAGGTACAAATTGTTTGTTTTTAATCTTTCCGTGTACAATTTATCTTTGAGCTTCCTTATTTTACAGGGTTTCCCTGGAAAATTTTACTGCCCACGGATGAACAGCATGAATAAACCTGCATATGCAGCTATCTGCACACATTCACCTACAAAGCCAGTGTTAATATTTGTTTCCTCACGAAGGCAAACTAGACTAACGGCTCTAGATATTATTCAGGTCGGCATTTCATGTTACTGACATAGTAATTTGGACTTCTTAGAAACCAGTGCAAAACTAAGTACTTGATTGGATGTAAACTATGACTGCAGTATGCCACCTCTGATGAGCTGCCACGGCAATTTCTGAATATTACCGAAGATGCTTTAGGGATGGTCCTTACACAAATTACAGATCAAAACTTGAGAGACACATTACGGTTTGGCATTGGTTTGCACCATGCTGGCCTGAATGATAGAGATAGATCTTTGGTGGAAGAGCTGTTTGGGAACAATAAGATTCAGGTATTTAGTCCACCATTTACTGTGTCTAGTTAAGCATGATAGATAAACCCAAATTCGACACTGGAGGGTGACCATCCAATGTTTTGACAGAGCTCCTTGTCTATATCATCAACAGGTTCTAGTAAGTACAAGCACATTAGCATGGGGCATCAACCTTCCTGCACATTTGGTGATTATTAAGGTCTGTTTGTAATGTTTTTTTCTAGGTGTAGCATCAACGACCTGCCTATATTATGTGAATATTTGTCTTGCAACAGGGAACAGAATATTTTGATGGAAAGGCAAAAAGATATGTTGATTTCCCGATAACGGATATTCTGCAAATGATGGGCCGAGCTGGCCGTCCTCAGTTTGACCAGCATGGGAAAGCTATAATTCTAGTTCATGAGCCCAAAAAAAGTTTCTACAAGAAGGTTTATATTCTTAGCATTAGGCTGTAAACATTTAAATATTAATTTTATTAACATGTGCACACACCTCTGCAGTTTCTTTATGAGCCATTTCCAGTTGAAAGTAGCCTGAGGGAGCAACTACATAACCACATTAATGCTGAGATCGTGTCTGGAACAATTAGTCGCAAGGAGGATGCTGTCCATTACCTAACATGGACTTATCTGTTTCGTCGGTTGGTATGTTTCTTGTGGTACTCTTTATCATTTCATCAATTAGTATGCTACCTCTGGACTAAGAGATCGTGTAATATTCATTTGATGTTTTTTGTGGACAATGTTCAGATTTATCCTGCAAATTTTTTGTTGCAGTAGCGGAGTTTTGTATTTGTCATTTACCCGCAGATGAACTCTGTGGGAGGAGTAAAATTATGAGATTTATGTTGTTGTTGGATATCCATCGACACTACCTGTATATGATTGGATAATGTCATGCAAAATTGGTTTTTTGTACTGTCGCACTAATGTAACACTGACCAACAATCAATTCTACTTTGGAGCTTCCTTCTTTACAAACCATGCTAATTAGTATAGGAAACATCAGATCCACCACCGCCACAACATTTATGTGTTTAATTGATTTCTTGTGGATATGGCTGTATACCATTCTACTAATTGGAAATGTCCGATTCACCACCGCCCCAACATTTGTATGTTTTTATAATTTCATGTGGATATGGTTGTATACTGTTCCACTCATACAATGGTGTTCGACAAGTAGTTATCAGTTGGGCTTCCACCTTGCCAACTCGTGGTCATCACATCCCCTAGTGATAGATCCATGGCCGCTTTTATTCAAGTAGATACAAAATTATCAATCTTTGAAACAGGGTTGAAGCAGTAGATTTTAGCTCCTTATTGTTGTAGGGGAAAAATTGGACCTTTGGGTGAGCTAGAGTGGATAAGACAGTACTCATCATTGAAATAATCAACAACATTTGTAAAGCTCAATGGGGCATATCCATATTTGGTGGAGTAGGCGTGCATACTCATGAAGGAAACGACCTAGAAGATATGCCATATTTGCAAGATAGAATTCCAGTTGACATGGATTTCACGTTTCAGCCCATTAAAACCACCCTCACGGGAGTGAATGTGTGGCGGATTTTTGAATGTTTTCTTGGGTTTATGGGAGATCTGCTAAAGAGACATTACAAAATCAAGCCTTTTGATGAAAGATACGAATAGGAGGCCTCCAGAAAACTGGTTTTCGGAATTATATAGGCACTAAACAAGCAACAACTCCATGGGTATTTGAACTCGAGTAACTGCAAGAATGCAGAATATTATATGTAAAAGTTGTATTTATTGGCCTAAAATAATATTTCTGCAAAGAAGTCACCTAAAGAAGTGATAAAGAGAACTAAGTCTTCTTATCTGCTAATCCACGTGTTATGTCATCTTTATCACATATTTTCTATTGCGCTTCTTAATGAAAATGCCCTACTGTGTTTGTTTTTTCAAATATTCTTGTGCGCATTTTCAGAAATTCTGTTTATCAATTAAATGTCAGGTTATGAATCCTTCATACTATGGCCTAGAAGATGCGGAAAGTGATAGTCTGAACCTTTATTTATCGAGGTAATAGTCTAGCACTAAAAGTTATTTCAATTAATTGTTGCAATAAACAGTTTCTCTTCTAGCTTGATAGTTGATATCTTTCCATGTGTTTTGAATAGGTTGGTTCAGAACACTTTGGAAGATTTGGAAGATAGTGGGTGTATAAAGGTAGAAGAGAGTGTTGTGCAGCCTACAATGTTGGGTTCAGTGGCTTCTCAATATTATCTCAGTTACAAGACAGTATCAATGTTTGGGTCAAATATTGGACAAAATACATCCATGGAAGTATGGTGATATATCTTTCTAGCTATTTGCAACGTTAGTTGGATAGTATATCTCATTGGTCCTTTATTTTAAACTTCCAGGTTTTCTTGTTAATTCTTTCTGGGGCATCAGAGTATGACGAACTCCCTGTTCGGCATAATGAGGTCTCTTTTCTATATATTTCACTAGCTAGTATTTTCTGTAATTATGTTGATGCTTATAATGAAATAGGTAGCAAGTTCTGAATAGGAATCATTCATTGTTCCTTATTTGTCTGACGCACATGTTGAAAAGCTAAAGAATTTCTAATATAGTATCTCTAAACACACATAATGCTTTATTTGATCCAAAGAGTAAATTAGAAAGCATCCTGTAGTTGATTCTTTTGAGAAACGTTGTCATTGTCGTCGTCATTATTTTCATAAAAGCCTGAATCCCGACCATATTGCAGTTACCAGCTTATGTCATATTCTTAATGGGATATATCAACTCAGGACGACAGGACTTTAGACAATTCTTCAATTTCTTCTTCTGCTGTCTTTCTCCAGCTCGAATTAGACAAGCATCCGAAGTGGTGCATGGAAGCTAAAAACTGTAGGTTAAGTAACGACGGAGTTGGAAAAGGAAGGACCGAGTCTATATTGAGCACCGTATTTTGGAAATATCATTTTGGGCACATTGGTGTCAACATTTACAATCGACAATAGATTTATGCAAGCCAATGAAAACAACAGAAATATCATTTATGTGATTTTTACTAGGAGGGTCTTTGCGTAGAGACGAAGAGTTAGTGGGGGGGGGCAGAGGTTGGGCTGTCCTTTTTAAATGACAATTACACTTGTAGTGGATTCCTAGTGGTGTATTCTCGCTCCTCAAGCACAAATAGATAAATAGGCAATCAAACAAAAGATTGTGTGGTCAATAGATCACAGGTCAAAGAGTCTCCCATCTCATAGTATTAAGGTGACTTCAAAGGACACATCAGAGCTAAAAATCCATCTGCATCATGTAAGAAAGTCTTATTATGTAGTTAAGTGATTTTGTCTAATTGTATATGGGCCTAATTGTGCCTTGGCCCATTAGGGTTGTTTGCTTCCTTGTATTTGGCTCCTTCGCTATATATAGGAGAGGTTTTCCATTTGTTGATAATAAATACATCCAATTATCATTTTCTACACGGTATCAGAACAAGCTTTCCTGCGCTGCTCCTAACCCTAAGAGAGAGAGAAGCCTCTCCTTGCGGGCGTCGCCACCCTTAGGCCATGTGTAGGGGTGAGCAGAATTCGGTTAATAACCGATTAACCGAATGGTTAATTTTTTTAGAAAATTTGGTTAACTGAATGAACCGAATAGTCACAATTTATTCAAAAATAAATATCTTGCGCATATATATACCTATATAAATTTACTTTCATTTCAAAAACCGTCCCTCTTATAAACTAATCAAGCTTTTATGAACTATATATCGGTATGTTTATATGTAATATTAGTATAATATAATAATTGTTCAATATTTTATAATTATTTTCATACAATATTATTATAAGAGTGTTGTTTGGTTAACCAAATTAACTGATGGAATTAACCATTAACCAATTGACCATAACCGAACTAAGCGGCACTAATTTGGTTAGGTTAACGGTTAAAATCTTAAACCACAAATTAGCCATTTAACCGAACCAAATTAACCGTAACCGACCGAATTAACCGAATGCTCACCCCTAGCCATGTGTGGCTTTCTGCTGGAATGTCCTACCCCTATGTCTTTATTGAGCCGTCTCCATCTCAAAGAGGGGGTGAAAAGAGGAAGATGAGTAGAGAAAATAGATGTAATAGAGGAGAAAAATGAAGAGAGGAAGATTTCATTTCTGCTACTATCTCTATGAATCATTCTGGTCTTATATATAATGTGGATCATTCTTCTGGTGTTATATATGTTTTGGATCATTCTCCTACTACCATTATTTGTTTATCACTAGAGAGTTTCTGGTGCCTATTCATCATCGCCTGCTGCTATGGAGATATTTACTTATGCTATTTGTTTGGATGATATTGTTTTTGCATATTTTTGCTGACGATCTTCTATCCAGCGATGTCGCTCTTCTTAATTATGCTATCTTAGCACATTGTCTCTGCTGCTTTGCAATACTGCACTAATTGTTGTCTGTAATTCATTTGCACGTTGACCTATCTGTGCTTTATATGCACGTCAAGCTACCACCTTTTCACTTAGCACCGTCTGGACTGTGACCCAAAACCCTCTAGTCTGCGTCTCGCTACTATTTTTAGTATTCTGTATTATTTTTGCAATGTATTTAGTCCCATATTTGGTTATCTTGTATTTGACACCTCTTTCTAGTCCTATAATAAGAGAGGTTTTGTGTATATTTTAATCATCTAATACTGGTTAATCCACTTAACATGGTATCAGAGCAGCATGTCTCTTAACCTCCATGCCCTTCTCCCTCCCTTCCCATCTTCTCCCTGTACTGTCCCTGATAGAAGGGCTTTCCTACCGCCACTCTTGTACATGGTCCTCCCATCACCACCGGACTTGGGAATGGGTCTTCATTTTTCCGCCAGGCCTCCTTGGGTCCTTGCCTGTTGCTGCCGGCCTTCCTTCAGGGAACTGTTGCTTCTGTCAGCCCCTCCCCTCTAGGTGCTATCGCTACTGAAGCTGTCGCCAACAGTCCTAGGGGGACCGTTGCTTCCACCAGACCCTCTAGGGGGTGTTGCTGCTGCTGCTAACCTTTGTAGGAGCAACTGCTGCTGCCACCTTCCGTAAGGGTTCTGTCCCTACCGTAGGCCCTTAGGGCTGCTGCTACTATTGCAATCCCATTGAGGCTAGCCACCATCTTCCCTCGCTCCACTGAGGAGTCTTGTTGCTGTGGTACCCCCTTTTGAGTGGCACTCTGAGTACCGTGGCTTCCTCCTCGAGCTCTGTATTTAGTCTTCTTCAATTACTACTGTGCTGATTTGTACCTAAGGGGTACCATTCCTTCTTTTTTCCATCTTTCCCCAAACAGAGTCTCACCTGCACGAGATGGGGGTTCTTCCCCCCATTGTTGTCACTTGCATGTGTAAACTGTAGGGTGACAATTTGTTTCTATGTGCATGCCATGATTAAGGCCCCTATTCCTACTGCTGCTCCATGGGCCTTAGTCACACTCTTTATTTCTTTCTCTCTCTCTATTTGTTGTGGGACGCTGATTCTATACAATGGCTAACCGTACGAATGCCTTCTGGATGCAGCAGGTTACAACTGTAAAATCGGACAACAACAATTTTCACAGAATGACCGTTCCTTTGAGATGTATGTGAAAGCTTAAAAAATTCTTCTCTCACTAATCTTGTCTGACAAAGCCTGCTTTGCTAGCTTCTTCATCTAACTCTGACAACTTTGGTGTGTTGACATGGATTCTCATTGACACTGAAACAAAGATCAACACGTCTATACTTCGCCTGCACACTGCCAGTGATATGTTGCATAAACTCTCATACATCTGCTCTAGTCAGCACAACCTAAAGAAAGTTTTTGAAAATTTCAAATCTCTTGCAAAACAGACCACTATCAAACCACGGAACCATGGTGCAGGACTTCGACTTCGTTTCGACTTCGCCAGGTGTGGAAGTGGAAGTTTGTGAAAACTTCGAAGTTTCGAGGAAGTTTAGACGCAAACTTCGACAAACTTTGATGGTGTTTTTTTAGCAAAATGATGCATAACTTTGATTGGAAACTTTAAAATTATGCTCTAACTCTAATTCCCAAGTATTAATTCAACACAAAACACAATTCATGACTCTCTAGCGCTAGGTCGGTTGATAATACAAAGTAGTAAATGATGTATACTTGTTAATGTTCTCAACTCTCAAGTCTCAGTAGTCATGTGTTAAACTTGCAAATAAAAATATACAAATTCTTATACAATTCTCTAATTCAGCATACATTTTCCACGCAATATCCTTCATACTTCCATATATTACATACGAAATATAAATTACAATTGTAACAATTCATTAAAATGAAGTGCATACCCGATAAATGTCTTCACTTCACTCTTCAGTAAAAAGCTGAATGCCTTCCAAAACCGTAGCCTGAATGTTGAGCAGCTTGAGTCTGCCTAAGTAGTGACATTTGGTTATCAATTCTCATTGCATATTGCATCCAAGGTATGTGTTGAGAGTGGTTGAGCTCATAATTATGCACATATGCAGCAAAATCTTCATGGGATATTTCTGACAAATATCTAAATCTTGTATACAATGCAAGCTGTGTTGGATATTTGGAGGCAAGAGATCCTGGTGTGAAGTTGTGAAATTCTGGTATACGAGGCGGCCTTTCTGCATCAGAATCAGAAGGGGGTACATATATGTTAGGTTGTGGCGGCGGCTCGGGTTGTGCCATTTATGGATAGTATCAAGGTTTTGGAAAGCGCGAAGCGCGAAGCGTGCGGATTTCCCTACTTGAAGCGGGAAGCGCGAAGCGGGTTTTGAAGCGGACTGAAGCGGACGCTTTATGAAAAAGCGGTTTGCATTAATTTTAAAATTTTAGAAAAATTTAGTGATATCCATACTACCAACAAAAAGAAAAATTACTCAAAATTCACATATTTTGCATGAAAAATCGTTTATTTGCAGTGCAATATTATGCAGACATCAGATTGATACTATGGAATATTTGCAGATATGAAATTTTTCCAAAAGTAGTTTGATATTATGGAACATTTGCAAAGAATAATTAATACTACTCTTGTCTCTTAGAGTAATATGCAATCTTTGATAAAACTGTAGTGCTGAAATTACTGATTTACCCGTTCAAAATTTATTACAGTGGGTAAAGGGAAATTTTTATACAACCTACAGTAAGTGTAAGAATCAAGAATAGATTATTAGGACGTTGCTAGTAGGTGACAAGGTGTACATTTACACTAGATGATTTAATAACATTAGAACAGCAGCTGTTTTCATATGGATCGGTAACCGATAGCATTAGGCTATTAGTAAGGGAACAATCAGCACAGCAATCAGACAATTAACCGTAACAGGGTACTTATCAGAACAATGCAAAGTAATGTATCCTACTGGTCAAACCATGGTACTGATCAAGACAACAGAACGCATACAGAGTACGTATTAGATTAGCATTAGATACATGATTTCAGATTTTCAGCATTAGAAGTGGCCGCACTTCAGTAGCACGGAAGAGAAAGGAACAAATCAAAAACTTCGGAGATCATATTGCATTGCAATTTAACAGGCGTATACATGTGGATCAGTCAGCAATGTCATCTTCATTAGAAAGGAAGAGAGGTTGAAGGAACAAGGAGAAAGGAACATGGAATAAACCGTACGATCAGTTGGGGACATGGGGTTTATCGAGTTGAGAAGTAGGTGGAGAACAGGGTAAGAAGACTTACTTGAAACCTTTCAGCTGGAGTCGATCGCTCTCCTTGGCAGCTCTCTCCTTGACTCGTCTCCACTGGGCGCCTGATAGAGACCTCCTTCAACCTTGGAGCTCTGCACCACCCCGCCGCTGGCAGTGGGCTGCTAATACTCCCGCCTTGTCTCTGCTTTGCATTTCTAGTGTGGAGAGAAACCGTAGGGAAGACGGCTATTAGTAAGCCAGTTGACGGGAATCCTTTCCTCATCGGGAAAGTCCCTTAGGGTAGCCGCCGTTTTCGGAAGGAACCGAGCGTCGAGGAGTAGGGAACTCGCGTGTTCGCGTTGTTTCCGAAAAACCAGAGCAACGACTCATAAATGATAAAGCACGGCCCAAACGAGGAAAGTGAATCAACGCGCCCGCTCCAGCCGCTGAAGCGGCTTCTAGATAAGCGGCCCAAAGCGGCCGCTACAGTAAAAAACGCAAAACTGCCGCAAAACCCATATTTGAAGCGGAAATGTAATTCTGGAGCGGAAGCGGCCGCTTTTTAAATCACTGGATAGTATTGACTTTGAATGACTGATGTAGTATCAGTTATAGCTGCATAAGGATTAGGGGCATATCCAGGGCCTAAGTAACTATATGATTCATTATCACTTCTATGGAAAACCCGACTTCCATAAGTTCCTTCTGAATCACCACCATAATATCTAGGAACAAGTTCTTGTTGATAAAATCCTCCAGAAGTAGGCCTAGTAAACCCCAATAAATCATCCACAAAGGTGCTTGCTATTGTTCCCGATTGACCTCCCAATGACAAACTTCCAATTGAACCTATGATATTGTCAATGTTGTAGTGAGGTGCCTGATAAGCAGGTTGAGGCACATGTCCTTGGTCCTGTGGATACCAATTCTCATAGCATGTTGGCAATGGATTTAGTTGTTGTGTTGGAGCTTTACCCTTTCCCTTTCTTTGGTAGGTTCGATCTGTTGGTCTTTGAGTACCACTACCACTCTCATATTGTTGTTGATGTTGAGGTTGAGGGCGAGGAGATGGTGTTCTATGTGGCGGTGTATCTCCTCTTATATAGCTATCAGGAGTGTTGCCCCCATCATCACCACCTGAGGGCTCTGGAGTGGTGGAACCTGATGAGGCATCTGGTTCATCCTCTGGTAGACCCTGCCAAAAATCATTTTTATCAATACGTGTGGTGTCTTCTTCCACTCCAAGAGTGGTCTGATCTACTTGAGCTCCCTCACTTTGTTGATATTCATCTACATCAACCCCCAATGCCCCTACAATTGTGGCATTAGGCCCCCCACCTGGACGCCCTTCATCAAGTAGAGGTTCATTACTGTTGTTCAACCATGCTTGTAATGGGTCTTCATCGTCACCCCTGTCAGTGTAGTCATACGCCCAATCAAGATGATCAATCTCGACATTGCTTGTTGGGTTCCTCAATGATTCTTGTGTGTATCTCTGCTTCAACTTCATATTATAGTGTACAAACACCAAGTCATGAAGGCGTGATGCAGACAGCCTATTCCTTCTTTTTGTGTGAATCAAGTTGAAGGTTGACCAATTTCTTTCACATCGACCTGCTGCTGCTGTTTGGGACAACTTTTACTGCTACTGATCTCAATTCCTCACATTCACAGCCATAATTCATCCACCAATCAACTGTAAAAAATAAAGAATGTTCAATGATTAATCAGTGGACAAGTCAACCATTCATTATTATGATATCAAAATTAACCAATCATGTAATTATTTACTAGGAGAAGGTTTTTCCCTTGAATAAATAGCCGCCGGTAGCCTAAACAGACCAAATGCTTCTCTGAATGGTTTTATCTAGTGATTGGTTGTAGTTGGACAGTGAGAGAATTAGATTAACATTTTATAATAATTTGTAATAAAGAATTATGTACTATCCATACTTGTGCAACAACTCAAATAGCGTCATCTTTGTTATCAAAGAGTTTATCTATCACTTCTTGGAGACCCATTACCAAGCCTCCTCTTCTCCTAATGTCATTTTTGTATTGAAATCTTGGGTTTAAAAAATAAGCTGCACATATAAGGACACAAAAGTTAGAAAATATTAGATAACTAATAAACACTAAGACCTAAATGCAAATGTCACATCTTTACCTACTTTATGCAATGGGTGTAGAAGCATACCATCCCATCGTTCATCTACAACTTTTAGGAATTGTGCCTTGGCATTGGATGCAACTTCTTCAACTTTATCTCTCATGAGGCACATTGCCTCATAGATATAGGGCATGGTGACATTCTTATCAGCATCCACCATGCGCAAAACATGTACCACAAGATCCATAATCTTTATAGCCTTGGCCACTCTAGTCCAGAAGTAGTCATCATTCAAAATTTTCACCACTTCTTTGGCTCTGTCAATTTTACTATCAGGGTATTTGGCCCACTCTTAAAATTCTTTTTAAACCTCGTCGCCTTTGCTTTAAGCTTTGTAAAGCGATATAGTTGCTTGCAAATCTTATAATGTCCGGTCTTACTATGTCTCCTCCACAAAACTCTTGGCTTTGCATCATTGTAAGTAGGTAAGAGCGATTATATATAAATTTCGTAATTCTTGTGGCCCTAAGCATTACATATGTAAAAAGATCTATTTTTTCAAAATCTTTCAATATTAGATCAATGCAGTGTGCAACACATAGCGTCCAAAATAAGTTGTATTTTGAAGACTCTTCAACTGTTTTTCCAGCTTTTTTGAAATTTGGCCCATTATCAGTGCAAATTTGTAGCACATTCTCTTTTCCAACATATTTTAGCGCACTTTTAATCAATTTTACAAGATACATGTGGTCTTTGATGTGGCGAGATGCATCAACTGATTTTATGAAAAATGTATCACCTTCACAATATGCCATGAAGTTGTTAATTTGTGTCTTGGTACCACTTGTCCAACCATCACACATGAGTGTCAACCCAAAAATTGACCACTTTTTTTGTTTCATCTCCTCAATCCACTGCTCTAGCTGTAGTTTCTCCTGTGGAAGATATTTGTTCATCAAGTCATGTGGAGTTGGTGATTTGACTCCTCGTCCATGTTCAGCGACAACATCTATCATATGTTGCATGTAAGGGCCCTGTGCCACATTGGGAGCAATACCACTAGCAAATATAAATTTTCCTATTGCCTGTCCCACAACATCTTTTGCATTCTTCCACATACCTGACAAAGTTTTCTGCTTATGACTTTGTTTACGAAACCCTGATTCAGAAGAAGTATACCTCATGCTGCTGGTCCTCAAACCCTGCAATTCTGTGCTTTCTAAATTGATAACATTTGTTGGACGTCTTCCACTGCCACCACCAACATTGAAATCAGATGGGCCAAAACCACGTCGGGTTTCATAAAATTGTCTTTCTTCTTCTTGTCTGATTGCCTCCTCCATTCTCGATCTTTTCAGTGCATGTCTCATTGCATCATCATCATCATCATCATCATCATCATCATCATCATCATCATCATCATCATCATCTTCTAATTCAACTACATTTCTTGGCATCGATGCACCGAACATCAGCTCTTTGAACCTTGCATCTCTAATCTTTTCTTCCTTGTGTTTTAGGTCTTTTTGATTGAGTTGCTTGGAAACAAGTTTTCTTATCTGATCTGTGCAATCTCTACACTTTGCAACATTTTTAACCCCTCCCACCATGTGTTTTTTGAACCTAGAAATCCCACCACTCATTATAGTTTTCTTGCAGAAATTGCACTTGGTTTTTTGCCTAGTTACATTCCATCAACCATTTCACAATACATCCATGCAGGGTCAACTTTCCCCCCTGACTCACCAGCTTCACCTTCACCTCCTCCACCATAACGACCTGAACCAACCATTAAAACAAGTAGCACCCACAAAATACCCATATCCTCAGTCTCGAAAAACCTGCACACAATAAATTAAAAGAAACAAATATTAGACAAATAGTAGGAGTGTGGGACTAACTCATAATTAGATATTAGGCAAATAAGTGACACAAAGTTAGCTAACTAGGTAGAAAATCATACATTTTTAGAACTGAAAATTAATAATTAAGTAATAAATAAGTATTACTAATTTCTGAAATTATTAAATAGATTGGAAATTGGTAGTAGAGTGAGTTATCAAGTGGGATTAATTAGCTAAGTAGCTAACAAACTAAGTTAACTAATGAACTAGTGAATAATCTAGGTTGAAATTTGAAAATCATAATTTTTTTATAACTGAAAATTAATAAATAATTTTAATATTTACTGAAATTATTAAATATGTTGCAAATATTGTAGTATAAGTCAGCAAATTACTCATTAAGTAACTGTAATACAATATTACAAATTTTCTAACTCTAAATCTAATTAATGCAAAATAAAAATATATAATATTTATGTAAAATGAAATTTATAAAAACATTATTTTTAATGTTTGTTTTATGATATTATGTTGTAATAATACCAGATCTAAGGAAATCTTAGCTAGATCTATGCTAGATCTAAGTAGATCTAAGCTAGATCTAAGCTAGATGTAGTTAGATTTAGGCTAGATCTTAGTATATTAAGATAAGATCTAGGCTATATTTACCTAAATATTACTAATTAACAGTTTTTGCATGTAAAAATAGTAATTTCGGATCATTAGATCTACATATTATGTATATATATAGGGGAAAGTAGTAGAGAAAATGGAGTATTTAAGAGTTAGTAGTAGTTATTTTTATTTAGAAATGAAAAAACAAAGAAAAGTTAGGAGATTTGGGACTTACCTTCTCAAACAGGAGCAAAGCAGCTCTCTCCAGTAGCAGCAACTCGTCCAAGAGTTGAATAGAGCAAGAGTGAGGCTCCCTCGTTCAAGTCATCCACTTATAATAACCAATTTGAGGCTTTTGTGTTAAGTGGGTCGGACCGTCCAAAAGTCGGCCCAACTTCGGCCACTTCGACGAAGCTTCGCGGACTTCGGCGAAACTGAGACCATTTTGTACAGCAAAACTCCAACTTCGGCGAAGTCAGACAAAAATCGGGTCGAAGTTGAGACGGCCGCGAAGTATTGCAGCTTCGACTTCGCCTACTGCCGAAGCTCAAAGTTTCACCAAAATTCGGCGAAGTTGCGTTCCATGCATGGAACATAGTTTTTGAAAATTTCAAATCTCTTGCAAAACAGACTACTATCAAACCATGGAACATGACTTCGACTTTGACAAGTGTAGACATGGAAGTTTGTGGAAATGTCAAGGATTTTCACAACCAAACTTAGATTCAACTTCGACAAAAAATAAGCTAAAAGTAGTCATTTTGTGATGAAAATTGACATATTTCATCAAATTAAGCTAAAAAACACTATATATGTTTACATATAGCCATCCATATAGGTTTACATATGTAGATAAATACACGATTGCATACTGTCGTCTCCGAACTACAGAGTTCTTCCATATATAAAGTTTGTGACAATAAACAAACTACATAAAAATGGTGTAAATCTATGGTAGATTTAGCAGAGAGGGTGTCGGTCTATTACTATTAGCTTAGAATAGTACAAAATAACATCAAAATCATCTTAGCTCAAGTTCCAACACTTTTTCCCCGTTACACAACAAACTCCGCAAAACACTAGAAGGATGTCGCCGACTTCGACGACTTCCACAGATGTCGAGGACATTGTGGAATTTTTGAATGGACTTGGGTCAACTTTGTCGACATATGGGGAAATGTTGACAACTTCGACGAAATGTCGAGGATATTGTGGAATGAGGATGTTTACCTGGATTAGATGTCGCCAGCCGTTGACATCGACAAAATCAGTGAAATTTCTCCGCATGTCGACGACATTTAGTTCCATGTATAGAACATCCTTAGAGGAATACTCTTATCAATCTAAGGTGTTGTGGAAAGGGTTTGAAATTTATCATTCGTTAATTGGAGACATCATTGAAATGTGGCATCAATGCAAGGAACTTCACTTGGTGCTGTTTGTTGTCGGTTTACCATAATCCTTCTTTGGAACCGTTGATCAAATTCTTGCAAGTGATCCTCTTCCTTCTCTAGAGCATGTTCTCAAGCCAGCCGTCGACATCGACAATATCGGTGAAATTTCGCCCCATGTCGACGACGTTTAGTTCCATGTAACGAACATCCTTAGAGGATTACTCTTATCAATCTAATGCGCTGTGAAAAGAGTTTGAAATTTATCATCTGTTAATTGGAGACATCATTGAAATGTGGCATCAACGCAAGGAATTTCACTTGGTGCTGTTTGTTGTCGGATTACCATAATCCTTCTTAGGAACCGTTGATCAAATTCTTGCAAGTGATCCTCTTCCTTCTCTAGAGCATGTTCTCAAAAGGATTCAGTGTGCTCCTTGAGTTTCTTCTTGTACCTTTGGTAATAGTCAATGGACGATAGATTCTATAGCCTCATCATATATTCTGGCAGCCATCTTTATTTTCTATTATTGCAAACACTACATCTATCCTGCCTATTATGCAAGAAGATGAGTCTAGATCTGTTGTAAGAGGATTTGGGGATACACAGATGCTTGCTCTATCTCTAAAATATGCCCTTGATGTCCCTGAATTTATGTTAAATCTTCTATCTGGTAGTAAAATTGTGAAGAGTCTTAACTGCTCTGTCACTTTTGGCCTTGATGGATGTATCTTTTAGGATCTCCGCACAAAGATGAGGATTGGTTCGGGGCATGAGGGACCAGAATGGTTGCATTATATGGATATGCAAAGACGTCTATTGCTTCTATGCTATCTACTAATGTGTTTGCTTTACAATGGCACTACAGAATTGACCACTTATCTCCTGCATAATTGAAATGTTTACTTCACGCCATGTCTTTTTCTTCTTTTCAATGCAAAGCATGTCAACTCGGCAAACAAACAAGAACTGTTTATCTTGATAAGACTACTGTTGGATCTTTTTCCATTTTTGAAATATGCATATTGGTATATGGGTACCAGTCCTATTGCTAATTTATCTTGTTTTCATTCCATTATTACGCTCAGTGATGATACTCTCGAGCAACTTGGTTGTTTCTTTTGAAATATCATTAACATGTTTTGAATACTATTAAGATTTTTTTTTCAAGTAAAAAAAACTCTGTTCTTACGACCTGTACGAGTCTTTAGAGTTAACAATGCTCTAGACTTTATGTAACACGCGGATCAGGAACTCTACAAGCTTTTGGGAACTCTTTGTAAAACCTTGTCCCTATACTCCACCGAAGAATGGTATTGTGAATGCAAGAACTATCATCTTCTTGAGGTGGCACATACCATGATGCTTCACTATAATGCGATTAAGCATTTTTGGCCTGAAGCGGTCTCCACAACATGTTTCTCATTAACCGCATGCTGCCTTCTGTTCTGCAGAATTAATTCCACATTACATACTGTATCAAAAGCCTCTCTTTCATGTACCACCATGTATTTTTGGGAGCACAGACTTTGACCATGGTCTTTGCCCTGACCCTAATAGTTGGATCCTCGATTTGCAAACTGTGTTTTCTTGGGAAATTTTAGAAATCAGAAAGCGCACACATGTTATGATCCTAATGCTTATTGATGGTTCTTTAGTGTTAGTGTCTTTTTTTAGAACTCTGTATTTCTCTAAAGAAGGCTCTTCTCTTTTTACTATAATACTACTCTCTAGAAGATACACCACTTAGTGTTCTTGTTCCTAGTGCACCAGATTCACAGCCTAAATGTTGTCACAATTTCAAGATAAGTCTCTTCTACTGTACCAATGAAGAACAATAACTCATGCTCCCCTCATGGCCCTTCTTATACTTGGTCCTCATTTTTTAACTGAGGATTCTAGTACTCGTTTGGTAATCATGGTTTCGTCTTATTTCGATCTTCTAATTAGTCTATGCAAGGGAGTTTGATCTTGCATTTTGCATCCTATTAGTGGCTTCTATTCTACTGCACGATTTTGCCCTAGCTTTGCCATATTCTACTACTACTCTTTCAGTCTCAGAAGTTTCTATTCCCAAGACTACAGATAGGCTCTAAAACATTCTGCTTGCCATCAGGCAATGAATGCTAAGATGGGTGCTCTTTATGATCATCATACTTGGGATCTGGTTGGTCCTTTGGTTGATTGCTTTTCTGTTGGCTATTATTGGGTTTTCACAATTAAATCTCGACCTGATAATTATTGAGAGACCAAAACCCCACCTTGTAGCAAAAGGCTATACCCAGACTTATGGGATTGATCATTTTCAAGATTTATTGAGAGACCAAAACCCCACCTTGTAGCAAAAGGCTATACCCCATCTGTTGTTTTTAATCTTGATTGGCCATTATATCAACTTGATTTGAATAAAAGCTTTCTTTTATGGTGATCTAAGTCATCAAGACGCTGCCTAGGGCACCCTAGGCTCTGGGTAGTGTTTCAAACTGGGCTCCCAACCCCTTAGGTGATCTAAGTGGCCGCCTAAGGCCTTTGACGCCCAAATTAAGCCACTTAAAGGCTAACTTAGCATTAAGTTAGGTTTGGATTTGGTCAAGTTGAGCCATCACATGGTTGTATTAGGTCTGATATATCCCAAATTAGGTCAAATTGGAGTAAAATAGGTTTGGTTTGGTGAAAACAAGCCTAATTTTGGGAGAAACTAGTCAAATTTGGGGGAATTATGTCTGATTTGGCCATGTTAGGCCTCATTTAATCAATATACGGAAATTAGGGGTAGTTAGGTTTGATTAGGTCATGTTCTGCAAAATTAGATTTTATTTTGGCTAAATTACGCCAAAGTTGGGTGGATCAAGTCTGATTTGGGGAAATGGGTATGATTTGGCCAAATTTGGTCTTGTTTAAGTCAACATCGGGACAATTCGGGGAAGTTAGGCCTGATTGGGTCACATTATGCAAAAGTACGTTTGATTTAGGCAAAATCATGACAAATTTGGATACATTTGGTCTGGTTTGCGATAAACAAGTATGATTTGGGGGAAATAGTTCTAATTTGGAATGATTAGGTTTATTTGGCAAAATTTGGTCTCATTTAGGTTAATAGAGGGAAATTTAGGAAAATTAGGTCTTATTACGTCATGTTATACATAATTAGGTTTTATAAGGCCAAATTCGGGCAAACTAGGTCAAATTAAATCAAATTTGGATGAAATGAGTTCAAATTAGGGTCAATCAGTTCTAGTTTAGGCCGTGTTAGGTGTAATCTTAAATTCTATGTAATACTATGTAATTAATGTCATTATTCAATATTTACATATATGAAATTATGAATGTAATTATATTAAGCATTATATATAAAAAAGCAAAATGCCCAACACCTAGCTGCATGAACAACTATGATGTGATTTCAGGAAAACATTTATATGCAGCAACCTCCGCGGTTTGCGGGTTAAACTTAGAAAACTATACATCACATAAAATAGAATCATCCACGTTATTTAATAAATTGAGTCAAATTGTGAATCACTTTGGCTCAAAGTGATCACAATATGATCATTGTCTTTGTCAAACATGTAGATATTGGGATCTGTGAAAAAACGATATGGAGTGTGGAAATCCCCTCGTGTGTAGGTTTTTCTTATTGCTTGATAGATAGGAGGCAACCACCCTTTCCTATAAATTGGAGGGGGAAGCATACATACACTTAGACAAACCCTAATGGGCCAATAGACAATTGGGCCCATGTTACAAATAGACTAAACATAACTTACGCAAAAGACTAAAACACTTAAGTAAATAGACACTCTAACCGGATCATCATTCTGATTGTTTATATTGATGATGCTTTATCGTTTGTATGTGACAATGATGGTTTGCAAGTTGCTAAGGACACCGAATAAACACTTCATCGCTCAAGATCTTGGCAAAGCTTGGATATTCGTCAATCTTAAAACAAATATGTCCTTGATCTCTCACAAGAAATTGGTATGTTTGGAGAAAAACCAGTTAGCACACCACTTGATCCCTACACAAATTGGGATGTGGAATTCTCTCCTGCTTATTTTGATAATAAAAAATATAGAAGATTTTTTGGTATATTTATATATATGATTATGACTAGAGTTGTCATCATCTATGCTGTTGAACTTGTCAATAGATATTCAGATAAACCATGATAGTGCCATTGGGAGGTTGTTTGCCATATTTTGAAATATTTGTAAATTTCTCATTGTATATTCTAATTTTGACAATGTTGGCTATAGATTTGACAGAAAGATAGTGCCTAGATCTTGCAATTTTTTTAGGGAGAACGCAATCGCTTAAAGAAACAAACAACATAATCTTTTAGCACGATCTGGTGCATGAGCTGAATACAAAGGCATGGTTCATACTGCTTGTGAGCTTATGTGGGGGTTTAAGGCCTTCTCATAGAATTTTGCATTTCAGATGATATTCCTATGCCTATGTACTATGATAATAAGACATCCATGTTTATTGTGAGCAATGCCACCTTTCATGAACGTACAAAGCATATAGAGGTGGATTGCCTTTATTAGAGAGTCTGTTTATTTATGTTATTAAGTGTATATGTAATATGGGCCCAAGTATGTCTTGGCCCATTAGGGTTGTCTTATGTCTTGTACGCTTCCCTATTCTCCTATTTATAGGAGCAGGGTTTCTCCTATCTAATACATCAACTAGCCGTCTTTTACTATTTCGGATGGTATCGTTAGGGAGACTATCATGTTAAAATGTATCTTCGCTCCCTTATCCGAGGCTGAGGACCAAATTGCTGATATCTTCACCAAACTTCTTTCAAAGACTAAATTTGTTGCTATGATTGACACGTTGGGCATTGATATCTATGCTCCAACTTGAGTGGGAGTGTTGAAAATGTTTAATTTTCTTTTTATTTCCTCTATGTATGTACGTTCCATATTGGTTATCCCTGTATTTGACACCTCTCTGTAGTCCTATACCAAGAGAGGATTCATATTTGTTTGATCATCTAATACCAATTAGTCCATTTAACCAACAACATAAACTTTCTTGAGATTCTTCTTATGAGCATATACCCAGGCAAGATGATCCGACACATCCTTACCTAGAAGGTGGAGAAGAGAACCACTGATTCATGGCTTGACATGGTTGATAATCTAGCTCATGAGAAGGGAATCATTCTTTCTCCTTGTTGTAAAGTCCATCTTGACTTCGGAATCAAAATCAGTGAGGTGTGCCGCATGGTCATGAGCAATGTCATAAAACTCTAGGAAATGTTGTCATATAAGACAGTTCTTACCATCAAGACAAAATGTTGTCACCTGATTACTGGACCTGTAAGAGGTAGTCACCACAATATAAAGAGAGATGAGAAACCACCAACACAATAAGCAGGGTATGGACAATGAATAAAAATACTAGTAGCAAGTAGTCCTATGCTAGGATGCATAGATAGTTAGTTAGAATTTACTATGGGAATATAGGACCTTCCTAGTAGGAGATCATGACAGAAGTCAATGCTTTAAAAAACAGCGTAAGTGTGTGGACATCACCTTGTAACTGGTTAAGCGGTAAGCGGACGATTTTTGAAAAAAATGGTTTTAAGTTTTCTATATAAATTTATATAAAATTACATATATATGTATATGCATAATATACTTTTTGTAACTTTATATGTTTCTAAACACTCTACCCAACAATATAAAACACCCAAATAGTTTATAAACTAGGAAGCACGGACACTTCAAAACAGGTGCCGTACCCGTGTCCGACACGTATTGGACACCCGTACTCCGTGGACACGCCTAAATACGTATTGGACACTTCTCCAGCCGTGTCTAACATTTTTTGTTTGTTTTTTATAGGTGGACACGGCTTGGACACGGCCTGGACACGGTCAGGCCCATTTACAGCCCAAAATAAGGTTGCCTTTCCACTAATCCTAGTCACATAACTAGGCAGCTAAACATGTCTCTAATAGATCAAATCCATCTCAGTTCGCAAGAGGGTGGCAGCTGTATTCTTGTTGTTCTTATCACATATCTAAGTCTAGAGCAGCAACAACTGTCTTCCTATTCTTATTTTTATATAATCTCTCTACTCATTCATCTATTGTTGGGATTGGGGCCTTCCTCTAGTTCTGGAAAACTAATTAACTGAGGGAAATAATCAACCTTTATCCATTGTTTCCTTGTGCTAACAATGTTTCTATGTTAATCACTTTCTTGAATATCCAGTTGTGTAATTATATAAATTGCTGTTGTGTATCTAAATAAATTCCTTATGAACAGTATCAAAATTTATATGACATCTACATTTACTGAGTAGTGAGTACCGACTTAAAGACTCTTATGTATGTCTAATGGTCAATATTCCGAAATTCAGCAGCATGGTACATCATTGGACTGAATCCGTGAAGTCTATTCTTAGACTAGGCTACAGGAATTGCAAAAAATGCTTACTCTTTATTAAAATTTCCTCAATCTTTTTGTCTTTTGATTCTTTTAGACTTCAAAATACACAACTTCAGTTCTTGGGGTTTCTTTACATCATTTCATATGAGTCCCATCATACACATTAAAATCTTGAAATTGAATTCCACCTTGTCATGTTTCAATCTCTCTTATTTGATCTACCGGTCTCTCCTCTTCTTTTTAATTTTTATCTCTCGTCATGTTTGGGTATTGCACATGGAATATGAATAGAAGTCAAATTTTTTTTTAACTTGTATTTGACATAAAAATGAAAAAGCCTCTTTAATGATATTCTACTTCAATGTTTCAATGTTGTGGTTATACAATCGCCAATTGGTTTCATTTTTGAGATTTATCTTAAATGAAGTTATATTGTCTAATTATCTATTTTTTGTTTCTTGTGTGTGTCTGTGTGTGTGTGTATATATATATATATATATATATATATATATATATATATATATATATATATATATATATATATATATATATATATATATATATATATATATATATATATATATATATAGTTTATTTAATTTTTAAATACCGTGTCCATAGCCGTGTCCGTGTCCTATATTTTCCAAAATCGCTGTGTCCGTGTCCGTGTCCGCTTCTGTGCTTCCTTGTTTATAAAACAACTATAATTCAATGATTATAGCTATAATATAGTAAGCAATAGACTTGTCATTTATATAACACCCTACATACATGATACGACAAACATCACATGTTGATATAGCTAAATAATAAACAATATACTTATCATGGATACCTTACTAGCTTATTTTTATATTTGCATATCAACAATTCGTCATACATTACAGCAGTACATTTAATTAAAGTACATTCTAAATTAGATATTAGATACATGTAATTTACTTAGAACAACACATTACTATGCTTTCTAAATTAGAACTACGGTTTATTATAGAACATTTAATGTATGTGAGTTTAATATATTATAGTTGATAATACTTGGACAATATGATTTACTTCATGTTAGAGGTTTACAACAGTTTTTTTAAAAAAGCGGGCAAAAAAGAGGAAAAACGGGCAAAAGCGGAAAAAAAAACGAGTTAAGCAGCCAAAAAGCGGCCGTTTTTTGTAAATCTGCTAAGCGGACGCTCAACATCAAAATTAAACGGCTGGAGCTCTTGACCGACTAAGCGGCCGCTTGAACGTTTTTCAATACAGTGACAGAAGTGAAATGAAAGGAGTTGGGGGTAGGAGTTAGGTATTAGCAACATGAAGAGAAGGGGGCGAGTCATGTGTATGGAGGTGTAAATAGCTAAATATATTAGGGGGCCAAGTTACCATCACACAAAAGTGCTATAAAAGTTGTATAAGCCTTCCTTAAAATGGAATTGGAGCATAACTTCATATATTATGAAAATATGCAGTAATGGCACGTACAAGTTGTTCACTTTCAACCTTAGAGAAACCCCTCCTATGACAACCAATCTGGCTACATTTAGGGACGAAGGTTTTATGGAGTCATATGAAGAGTGCTAGAGAGCATAGTACCAAACATCCTCGACATCTGGCGATTAATCCTCGATGGAAACCTAGTAAACTTCCATGGTGCATTTTATTACCTCCTTGTCAACATGTGTTGATGACTTCGGCCTAGTTGTTGACGACAATAGCCCAACCTAGTTTACTAAATCCATCTTATCAATAATACTTGTAGTTGTTGTCGTTGCACACATAGTGAAGGCTTACAGAAGCTTGATAGGAAGCCGATATTGACCTTGACCATTTTCATGGATTTTCTATCCAAAGAGTAGTAGATATACCATTTACTTGATAATTGATATACCACAAGATTTGGTGTAGGCCTAATACATTTCACTCCCTTTATTTTTGAAATAAACCCAGGTTTATGTTAATCTAACATTATTTCTACTGTAATTTATGTAGATAAAGGACCTATACATATTAGACAAACGTAAGATTAAGCATTTCATATAGGACATGCATGCATTATATTTTTCAGCAAAATCTTGATGTTTCATAGTTGAATTCCCTCACAATATCACTACTTTTTAGCTTACACGAAGTCTTACTCAACAACTTCCTCAATATTTCCTCGAAGTTTCTGTAAACTTCCTCTTCCACACCAATCAAAGTCGACACAAAGTGAACGCCCTGTACCATGCTAGAGAGTATGTCTTGATCCTCTATATAGTCCCACAAAGGAGTGTAAAATGCTACCATGTCCACAATCCTATACATATACACCTTGAAATCACTTGTTAATCTTGGTATAATCCTATTTTCCATTATATGTGGCATTAGAGCAAGGATAATCCTACCCCCCTTCTTGACTTCCAAGGCAACCTCTTTCTCCCCTCCCAGTATTCCGCCCCCTCCCACACAACACACATATACACTGGACACCGACTCTTCTCCTCCATTACACTGCCCCCTTCCATAGTTGCCCCCCCGACCTTCGCTGTTGTCATCTCATTTATTTTTCTCTGCATCTTTGCTAGTTACTGGAAATCAAGAGTAGATGTAAGCCTCCATTTTACATGTTCCTTCTCATGGTTACTACTTTGCAACTTGTCTTTGTTGACTCAAGGTCAATGTTGACTCAAGGTTTAAATTGACTAAACCCTTGTTTTGATGATAACTAACCATTCCATTTATTTGTGTCCAATGTTTTAAAAAGCGGGAGGTGTGCGGACGGGACCTTGTAGCCGATTAAACGGCAAGCGAGCGATTTTTGAAAAAGCGGATGCTTAAAATCTTATATATTTATATACAAAATTACATGTATGTGTATATAAAAATATATTTCTAAGGAAATCAGTAATACTAACCAGTAGCATCAATTAGTAACGAACAAAATCTGCAAGAAAATCAGTAAAACCATTAGAAGTATAATAGAGTAATACGATATTTACTTAGATATATTACAGCAGTACCCTATTATATACAACTTACATACAAAGTTTGCATTCTAAAGTAGGACTAGGTATATCATAGAACATTTAATGTATACAAGCGTCATATTATACTCAATACTACTTGGATTATATATTTAATTAACATTACATGCTTATAGCAACATTTTTTTCAAAAAGCGGGAAAAAAGCGGGCAAAAAAGCGGGAAAAAAGCGGGAAAAAGGGGGTGAAGCGGGAAAAAAGTGGGCGCTTTTCTTCAAACCGAGTAAGCGGGCGCTTAAGGGAAAAATTAAGCGGATGGGCGTCTTGGCCTATTAAGCGGCCGCCTGGGCCGTTTTTTAATACAGTGTTTGTGTCTAATGCTTCTATTTGACTGATTTCAGATTAGGTATAGACACACTCCAAATGTCCTAACTTGCACATCCTAACTTGGAGAAAAGACAAGTCAAAATCAATGCAAGTGCACTTTTGTGAAAGATGATGTAAATCCATTAGAATCATGTTGTAAATAACTTGTAATAATTGTATGGCTTGTAACTAAGCTTAGAAAAAATCAGGAACACTTAAATTGAATATTTAAGTACTTTAAAGGCATTTTCCAAAATTCATCACAGGGTGTTACTCGGTCGAGATACAAACTCGACCGATCCCTTGATGGATTTTGAGAATACCTTGGTTCGGTCGAGTTTCCCATACACAAAACTCGACCGATCCCTACACTCAGCAAAATTGATTTCAAGCGATCGATCGAGTTGCACACATGACTGACTCAATTGATGCTTCAAATTGGCTTTGTCGCATAGTGCAATGGGTCGAGTTACCTTTATGAAAACTCGACTGACCACACTATCCAGAAAAGCGCAGAAAAGTTTTTCTAACCGTTGGTGTGTTGCAAAAATAAAAAAAATATCCATAGCAACACCCTATCGGCTAGTATTCGTCCGTAAGTGTTTCCACTGACTACTAGGCATCCCCAACTATAAATAAGACCCCTTGGGCTTAATCCCATGGTTAGCCAATCACTATGAAGGTCCATATTCTATAGTTGAGTGCATCCTACAACCTCCTCTTTCTGTCTAAGCTGAATCACTTGCTACATACATTAGAGTGAATAGGAGATTTGTAAGAGAGCTAGTCCTACGTGTATATCTTGTAAGACTCTCACTTCCTCCACCTCCCAATCTCTCATTTCTACTATGAAGATGAAGATGAAGGTTCTCTCTCTTAGCTAAGAGAGGTGAAGAAGAACAAAGGAAGACGCCCCTTGGTGAAAGCTTCTCCTTGGCGAAGGTGAAGTCAAAGGCGGAAGATCTAAGAAGAGTGGGTATTTCCTCAAAGGCTGAAGACTTGTGCAAGAGTGGGTAAGTCCTTAGTGAGGTAGAAGACTCGCGTTTGGATAGGTAAGTTCTTTGGTAGGTAGTTGGCTCCCTTCCCCTCAAAGGGAAAGTTGGGTATCCTTGTCTCGGAAAAGGAAGGTCATATGTTGTAACTCTTATAAGTGAATATAAGGAGTAGACATGGTTAACAAATCCTGGAGGTTGAACTCTCTGGGTAGTGGACTGACAATTTCCTAATTTGGAGATTGGAACCACTCTACATAGCTTGTGTTCTTGTACTTGTTTTAATCTCTCTCGTCTTTGCTATGTATGTTTTAGTTGCACTCAAATTCCTAATTAGCAACCTTATCTTGTGATATATCTTGAAAGTCTAATGAATTTTATTCAAGTGCATTTTAGCTCTATTCACCCCCCTCTAGAGCAAATAGCCCATCCTATATCCAATAGTCTTCCTTCTTAAGATTGTTGTATATTGATCATGTGGGGATTGCATGTTGCTTCAACTGAAACTGAAAGGCCATCAATGAAGCAACCTAGGTTCTAATCCTCAAAATCATTCTTAATTTACTTCCCCACCGTCCATCACGAGGTATTATGTATTTATTGGGGCAACAATGGGTCGCTACCACCTGCTATTGTTCTAAAAAGCTCATATTATTCCACTCATGTTGTGCATTTGAGTGATGCTATTGAAGTACATGAAAGAGGTGATCACTGACCCCTTTTAATATCTTAAAGTCTTGTGTGTTCCTAAGAGAAAGGTGATCACATAGAACCTATGAGCATGGATACTCCAAAACAGGTGCTGTACCCATATCCGATATGTATCTGATACCAATACTCCGTAGATACCCCTGGATACGTATCAAATACTCGTAAGCCGTATCCATGCCGTATTCGGGCTATTTCCAACCGGTAGAAACTAGAAGAAAAAAGTCTGGGTATGGGCTGCCTCAATTAGCACCTGACACTAGTTCATGTCTCAAGACTCTCAACCCTCTCAGATAAATAGCAGCTAGCAGCAAAGTTGTCACACTTGTTCCCTTGATGTTAGTTCTATTATTTGAATCTCCTTGTTTAATCATGGATTTTTACTTGGTTCTTTATTGCAAACCAATTCACTCACCTTTACATGGTACTTTTGGATGCTTTACATAGATGAGGTGCAAGTTTTATTATGCGTGTTAATGTCCTCCGTATTCTCTGAAAGGCTTTAGTTTAGTATTGTTGGTTAACGTGCCGCTTGTTTTGGTGACGAAATCCAATGTGGTTTATTCTTGATTCCTATTTAGACAATATATATTTCATCTCCTTATAGATAAACATTGCATCCTCAGCCTTCTGTCTCCCCCTATGAAGCATCGATACTCTAAAATAGGTTCCCTACCAGTACTGAATACATATCTGATACGAATACTCCCTAGATACTCTAATACATACCAGATACTTCTTAATCCGTATCCCATTTTTATTAGCAGGATACAACCTCGATACATGTCGGATACCGCCAACCCATTTTGCAGTGAAGGGAGCAGCACTCCACTCACATGATCCCTCAAAATCTCGAAACCATGTCACTCCCCAACTCTAGACTCCCTCTAATATATAGTCTTTGAGAACGAAATGGGATTGTCTTATTCTATTTTTTTAAAGATAAATTGATATTTTTTTGTTAAACTATTAAATAAATATTTAAAAAAATTTACGTATCCACGCCCGTACACGTATGCATTTTCAAAAATTGCCGTATCCCCGTACCGTACTCGTATCCGTATCCGTAGCATAGAACCTTATATATATGAGAGCCTGTCATATCTTTAATGTGTGGTTCCTTGAAGTTCCACATACATGGGATCAACACCCTATTTGTTCCGTTTCTTCCTTTGTTGTATGTGTGGTATGAAACCTGGCCAGATGTTTGTACCCTTAGTTGCAATTGTTAGCGGTCAATAAAGTAAACTTTACAGTCTTAGTCCTTGGTTGCAATTGTTTGAATTCAATTTCCAGTTCTTGTATAATTTGAAGATTTTTGCTTATCCTCCTGGTTATATAGTTACCGATGGTTCATGTCCAAAATAGCACTTTGGACGCCTTCAAAAGAAAGGATGTGGAAAAAGAACTGTAGTTGTGCAGGCAGCAGGAGACATACTACTGTTGCAGAGGCAACACTTAGTCACCAGAAGAGTGGAATTGCAGTCGATTCGTGCTGCTTGATACTACTCGTGGCTGTCCCTGGACTTAGTGAACCGGAGAAGGGGGATATTTTTTCATCCTAGGAGTTAACCGACATTGCTAGGTCATGGCTCCTCTCCTATCGGTCTGCTGATGCTGCCAAACTAATTGGGGAAGGAGGATGAAATCCATGAAGAAAATTATAATGTATGAACGTGAGAAGCATGTTATCACTTTGATGCCATGTAATACTCATTGGAAAAGCTATTAGGTTGGTGCAGTTAGTAGCTATTACGGAATGCGGTTGATGTTAGTTTAAGCGGACTATTTATATGAGGCCCATATGGTGTATGTACACCACTAATATCTCCACCTTTATGTTTACAGTACTTCATAGAATAATATTTATATGCTACATAGACATTAATAACCAACACTTTTATTTATGTGCCTTAATATATGTACAGTTGCCCAACTGCTTATTCTTCTTTGCACTCCCCAACTCATCATATGTTAGCATTTTTGACTGCCTTCTTTCTGTTCATAATATTCTATTAGGAGAACTATAACGCCGCATTAGCCCAAAAAGTTCCATATTCTGTTGATAAAAACCGACTTGAGGATGCACATGTAAAGGCAAATTTGCTTTTTCAGGTAACTTTTGAACAATGTTAAATGTTAAGCTTATATTATGAACATTGTGCAGGGTACTACTTGTTTTTTCCTGACTTAATGACATGGCAGGCACACTTCTCACGTCTAGATATGCCCATTAGTGATTATGTCACAGACTTAAAATCAGTACTTGATCAAAGTATACGCATAATTCAAGCCATGATTGAAGTATCTGCTAATAGTGGATGGTTGTGGAGTGTTTTGACTTGTATGCATCTTCTTCAAATGGTTATGCAGGTATCTTTTTTATCAACTGGCCTATATTAATAGAGTTATGAGTAAAGATGCCATATTGCCAAGCTTAAGCATGTTTGTTGTTACATTCTACACCTGTTACATTTATTTCTATAAGGCTCCGATTGGTTTGTCGTAACTGTTCCGAAAAACTTGTGATTAGGAGCCCCTTAAGAAGTCTTGAATAATTGGTTTTATGTAAGTGCTGGAAGTCGAGTTCCGTGACTTCCTGAGAGTTACAAATTTTCATATAAAACACAGTTCCTGAGTTCCCTCTCAAAACATTTTGGAAACAAGTTCACATTTCCTATACAATTATTATTCTTCATTCTTCATAAACGACACAAAATATTTATGACTAGGGATGTTAGCGCCTTAGTAGTGTGGATATAGTTTATTTCTAAAATCATAAAATAACAAACTATTATCAATGCGGGTTTTAAAATAAAAAAATATATAAAAACTATGAAAAAAAATAATCGCACCACACCCATGGGACAAGACTTCGACTTCGACATGTGTGGAAGTGGAAGTTTGTGGAAACATCGAGGAAACTTGGAGGATTTTTACAACTAAACTTCGACGCAACCTCGACAAAAATTAAGCTAAAAATAGTCATTTTCTGATGAAAATCAACAGATGTCATCAAATCTAGTTAAAAAACAGAATACATGTTTATGTATATCCATCCATATGGGTTTACATATGTAGAAATATACTTGATTACAGACTGTTGTCTCCGAACTTCTTAGTTCTTCCATATCTAAGGTTTGTGACTATCAAAACACATACTGGAGCAACATAAAACCTTGAGGCTTTACAAGCCAAACTCTCAGATTGTTCATGAAACCATTACGAACTGACACCAAGGACCTGAGAGTACAAAGACGACACATAGGACTTCTATCTACAAGACATGACAAACAGTACACTCAACCTGAGCTGTCACTGCTACCCCAGCTGTTGTTCCTCCTCTGCAGAAAGGTCTCCACCGCCTCGTGCGCGTCCACCTAAAAATTGTGGATCCCACGGGGTGAGACAATTGTCCCAGTGAGAGATATAACTCTCCGCCGACCATATTATTATTGCAGATAATTAATATAAAACTACATAAAATGGTGTATATCTATGATAGATCTAGCAAAGAGGGGGTCAATCTATTAATATTAGCTTTCAATAATAAAAAAAATAACATCAAAATTATCTTACCTCAAGGTCCAATACTTTCCCCCCTCACACAACAAACTCCACAAAACACCAGAAGAATGTCGCCGACTTCGAATGATGTCGAGGACATTGTGGAATTTTTTAATGGACTTGGGCTAACATCGTCGATATATGGAGAAATGTCGACAACTTCTACGAAATGTCGAGGATATTGTGGAATGAGGATGTTTACGTGAATTCGACATCACCAGCTGTCGACATCGACAAAGTCAGCGAAATTTCGCTGCATGTCGACGACATTTAATACCATAACCGCACCACGTGACAGAAAATATTATTTATCTAATATTTGTTCATCTTCACGTTTTTAGCAATATGATGTGAAAAATGACAATTCACTATAACACTGCACTAAGAATATAAAAATTAATATTGTCATTATGTTAAACAATGATGAACAAACAGTTCTATTTATGAACACGTATAATATCGATATTATTACAATATTTTGTACATACAAAGTGAATTAAAAATATTCTGATGTGATTTTTAACCATAGTATTTTTATTACAATTATAGTTGTACCACACAAATATTTTTTAAAGGAGCAACATCTGCACAATGACAACTTGTTGAGGTTGTTATGGTTGAAAAAACATCATTGTTATCCGCATAAATGATTCTTTCTTTACATCTTTGCCGTCCTTGCTTATTATGTATTGCACAGTAAAAATCAATCATATTTTTTAACAATATCTATATTTACTCTTACAACAAGCAATCACATGGAAGTTAATGGAACTTAAGTTTCAAAACTGAACTGGAGTTCTTGGAAAATGAGTTCCACATAACTTATGACTTACACCAAATCAATTGGAGCCTAAGGTGAAAAGATCTAATACCAACATTGCATTAGTGTTACTGCCAAGCATACCTTGATTTCTAACTTCTAAGACATGGATCAAATAGTTGTACTGATTGAACTATTGTATCAAGATTCTTTATGGAATCCTTAATGTACAATGATCTCTTGCTTATATCTTCAATCACATAGTTCTATTCCAAGTCAACAACAGAAATAAGCTTTTTATTATGATTTGAATGATTATTGGACCCTAAACATCCTGTTAGGGCATTTATGTTGTTATATACATGCACGTGCAGTTGTGTACAGGTGCATATGTGTTGCATGCTTTATTCTATGCTTAGTCATATGTGTGTATGTGTGGGTGTTTTGTGCTTCTTCTTTTCAGTTGGGTTCGGAGAGGGTACAAATGAGAGTAAATATGATTCAAAAATTAATTATAAGTACGAAAATTATATATATTAATTATATAAATTTATATATTTAAACTATGTAATGCACATATATAAACATATGAACTACATTTATGATTTGTTTATGTGTATATACATTTGAAATGTGTGTATTATGTGTATGAATGTATATATAGTGAAAAATATACATGTAACTTTATGAATGCGTGTGGATGTGTATGAAGTCAATTCTATAAATGTATATATGTGAATATATCAAAATGTGTACATGTAAATATGTGGATCTATCTGTGAAATCATGTATGTATTTATATATTAAAATGTATAGGCGTGAATATGTGAAAATACACAAACATATCTATAAATATAATTGTGAATAGGTTAAGAGAGATTTTAGACTAAACAAAGCATGTTTACAGGAGGCTCCTATATATAGGAGGATCAGAGAGAAGAGGGATTGAATGGATACTCTAGTTGTACAATGATCCACTTAAGTTTATTACATGAGCAAGGAAAACATATGTGGGCCTAAAACCAGTAGATAATATCAAATCATCATCATTCTAGGCCTTAATGCCACCCCTGTGGGTTCGACTCCATGGATCCTTCTTTTCCATTGAGCTATGTTATAGGCAATATTCTCATTTATATTTATATATATATTTGTATGTATATGCGAGTGTCAGTAGTGAACTTTCGAAAAAGTGGTGTCTACTATACTAATTGTCCAAGTGGCTACATATGCGGTGTGAGACCGCTTAGTGGGCCGATTGGCAATATCGGATCGGTTGGGTGGTTGCATATGCGGAAATGCAAATTAAGTTTGAGAAAAATGTTCAATGTTCAAGTCTATTAATGCATTCACACACATGACACATTGATCCAGATACACCTATTTATGTTTGTGCATTTGTTTGGATGTGTTTGTATATTATTCATGATCTAGGAAGCATGGACACATCCACAAACACATATATTGGCACTGGCACGGGACATGACAATTTTCAAAAATATAGGCTACAGACACAACGCCAAACACGACAGAAAAAATACATATACATGTATATTATCTCATGTATGAAGACGAAAAAGAACAAACACATTCAAGCACAAAGATCATATCTTCTACGCTATATCTAATATTATATTATATTTACATTCAGACACATTCCATACATCATGAAATCAAGCCATCAAAGACATACCATCAAACAAACCCACATTGCAATCATAATAAGAATCAACCTCGTAGACGATTAATTCACAATATTTTATTGTGAGTCCATTCTTTGTGGTACATATAATGCAAACCAGGAGACTTGTATTATGAATAGTCCCAAGTAAAAATGATATTTGGCGGATTATATACATGCAATGATATATATTTTGAATGACATGCTAACATAAAACTACATCAAACAAACACTAGCTTGATGTAGGACTCACAAAATAACTCAACAAGTAGGGATCATGGTCTTCATTTTAGGCGTTATCATGATGAAACAGATCATAATGTGTTGGAACACAAGTAGTAGTCAACATGCATACCAAGCACGGACAAGAAAAGAGTCAACGTGCACAAGGCACAAACTAGCCAGAGAGTGCCGACACACAACATCAAAAAGTAGACAATGTAGCCAGATTGGAGACCAAGCGAATAGCAAGAAGATAAAGGACTCCTAAATCCAATTTAGATAAAACTCCATCATGTATATGTAAAGTGACCAATAGAAATCTTCATCATCTTCTCTCATTATAAAATTCCCATCACTGTAGCAGATTTTATAGTTTGGAGAGTGTTGGGTCACAGTAGTGGCACTAGCCAACGTGCGTAGGGCATAGACAAAGAGTAAACATAGCATTTACTCAGATAGTGAAAAAAGCACAAATCAACAAATAATATGTGCTAATCATAACACAAGTAGCAAGAATGACGCCTCTGGATAGAATAACAAAAGTTTAGATGAAATAACATCCAAAGGACGTAAAGCACATGTGAAGTAGATAACTTCATAGCAACATTCGAGTTAGATGATGATCAATAAGCCCCACGAGCTCTCCATAAGGTAGAAAGATCAATAATAGCAGCAAAATGATCCATAGAAACAAAAGCAACACCACATAGTAACAAAAGTAGCATGAAGATCCATATAGATATGGAGCAGTAGAACTAAAATTTTCTTCTTCTCTCATCCATCTCATCTCTTCCATCTACTCATCATCCCCTATTCTCCTCACGCCAACCACGAAAGAGTGAAGAGAGTGGTTGGAGTAGAAAGTCAAGACCAATGGTAGAGGCAAGGCTATGCATGCAAGTATGTGGAGGAGGTAATCGACAACTCGAATCAATGTACGACTACATGACCCAATTACATAGATCCAAGTAGGAAAATATGAGCAAAAATCAGATCCGATTAAGTAGCCACAATATGTATATGGGGATAGTGCAAGCATTGAGGAGGTAAGCAATATGCAAGGATTTGAAAGAGTGGGGGGTTAAAGAACAAAAGAAATATAAACTTGTCGGAGAATGAAGATAAGTTTTGTTGGTAAAGATAAAGATAGGGATATGGAACATGTATAGAAGCCTCCGCCGTGTTATAAAAAAAAGTAGATGATGGTGCACGCCAAGATGTAGTAGCATTAGTAGGTGACTTCCGTGTCGGTGAAGGGACACATCGTGTCAGGAAGTAGTAGTCGAAGTCGGAAGGGCGATCGCCGTGTTCCCAAATGGACACCCGAGCCAGTGGACAAAACTTGGGGCAGTCAGGGCAAAAAAGGTTACAACGAGGGAGTGACACGCCGTGTCAAATTTTGACACACCATGTAGAATGTGTAGCAACATGTTCAGGTAGGCAGCAATATGTTGTGTCATATTTTGACACCATGTAGGATGCACAACAATAGACTCAATAGACAATGACACGCCGTGTCAAGTTCTGACACTTCGTGTCACAGGGCAGAATTCACGATCCGAGTCACGAAAGAAGCATAACTCTGCCGACACGCCATGTTAAATAGCGAAGCGACGTGTCAACGTTGGAACAAAAATAAACCTCGATACAACAATAAAGGGGTGAATAAATCCTTTCAGATCTCCACCATAGCAACGTAGGGGTGATATATCCCCAATTTTTGCAGAAAAAGGAGATTTTCTCCGTGATTTGGGATTAGATCTCAATGTCCGTGTGTCATGGATGATTACAACGGTGTAGATGGAAGAGGTGTAGATGATGTCGATGTAGATCGGCAACGGTGTAGACGAAGGCGAAAAATAGGTTAGAGATGGCGACTATAAAAGCAAACAATAATGGTGGCACCATGGCAGCCCATGTAGACCTAGTAGCAACAACTTCAAGATGGATTGAATTGCCTTTGTTGGAGACGTTCCATGGAGACGACTCCTAGAAGAAGCAGGGGTAGGGAAATCCCTGTGGGCAGCCAAGCAACGCCTAGAGGCGATGGCGGCCCGCAAGGGGAGGCTTCTCTCCTTTGCTCTCTCTCTCTCTCTCAGAGTTGGGGGCGGCACAGGAAATCTTGCTCTGATACCATGTTGAAAAATGATATATTTGAGAAGTCCCCTCTCCTATAAATAGGATAAGGGAAAGCGTACAGGCTCAAGACAAACGCTAATGGGCCAAGACACAACTGGGCCCGTATACAAATGACCCAACAACTTAATCAACTAAATAACTAGACTCTAATAAGGAGTATCGAGGCGTTTGTGTTTCGGCAAAGCAACGTGCAAGCCTCAAGGTAATTGAGGCCATAGTAACAAAAGTCTCCGAATTTTACAAAAAATCGGTGATTTTATAGGCTCCCGAATATTCACCACGATTAATACGTCGCTTGCCGATTTTTCACGACTTTTCACGATTTTCCCGCCTTTTCGCGACTTCATGACTTTTCACATTTTTTCACGATTTTTCTCTTTTAAGCCGTTTGTTCTTTTTTAATCAAACCATATACGCAAAAGTTCCTTATATACACTAAACCTCCAACCCCCCACTCTCCAACAGTCCATTGTTATTATTCAACTATTCTTTAATTCTTTTTCTACTTTTTCACTCAATAAGATTGTATGTATATTTTATAGTGACCTTAATAGTTACATGTGCATCTAATATGTATGTACATATGTATATATATGTATATATATACATCTACGTATATATACATATATGTAAATAGATACATATATGTATATATATGTATATAGATAAGTATATATGTATATATATAGCCGACTTATTCTCGATTGTTTCTGATTAGTTGACCGAACTTTGACCAAAATATATCGAGTTTTTCACAATTTTTTCCGAATTCCGATTTTTTCCGGCCAGCCGAAAAGTTGCCGAATCCCGAACTTGTCACTATGATTGAGGCGTAAGTCTAAAAAAGATTCACAAATCTATAAAAATACATTTAAATATGTATACACATATAAACACTATACAAGTTGATTAAATAAACTTTCTATCTTATAAAGCATTGGGTCAAATCAATTATTTGACCACAAACTGAATCTGGCTAGTACCTAGTGAACTATTAACTAAAAAATCTAACCAAAAGGAGCGACCCAAACTGGACTTGACGCATCATGTGTTTGATATTTTTATCCTAGATCTCTTTCCCATGCAACCCCTTCTTATTTCTCCCCTTCTCTCTCACCTCCTCCCATAACCCCTTCCCTCCATCCCTCTTCCTATGAGTTGCTAGAAGAGGCAGCCGAAACTAGTGCCGCTGATGGCGCGAAGAGTAGCAACTTTGATGACCACCACAACATCACAGAGAAACAACAACAATCATCGCTATTCCACCAAAGAGAAGCACTGACACTCACCGTTGCAAGGAGAAGCAGAAACTGCTACAACCGTCACAAGGAGCTAATGTTGCGTATAGATGTAGCAGTTGTTGCTGCGACTATTAGGAGTGGCAACAACCATACATTCCGTAGCCAGAAAGCCACCACCTAAACCTAGGTACTCCCACACCTCTCCCCCTCCGTCTCCCTTCTCCTCCTCCTTAGAGGCTTACGCCTTTGTGCCTTATGTCTGTATTGTCGCTTCTCATAAATGAGGTGCTCGCCTTAGGGAGTCGGGACGAGGCACGCCGAAGGCTGCCTTGCCTCGAGGCATACACCTCTAGCGTTGTGGGGCACACCTTTGTATACCATGCACACAACTCCCATCATTTATCATTCATCATGATGTCCATCTTGCTACGACACCTAAAATCAATAAATATGGTAAATGTCAACAAAATGTTGCTGAGTAGTGAGTGTGCATCAAGGAAAATGGTAAACCTCTTTGTGAAATAGGACTTGGATGTACATATATAAGAAAAAAGGTTTATGAATTGAACATTAAGATTTGCATTTAAATAAAAAACTCATATTTTATCATGCGTTTTTATGGATCATCCATGCATTTGCCACTTGAGGGATATATACATCATCTACCATAGAATTTGAGATATGAAGGCCTTATGATTTGCTTACCAAAGAGATTGATCATTGTACAAGGTGATCATCGTACTAAAGAGATAGATCACTCACTAGCACTATGCTTGCTAAAGAGATATAGTTCATTTATATAATGGAGCAAGCTATATTATGTTTCATGAGTTCAGTAATATATATAGAGAAAATCAAGCTAACTATCATACAAAATACTTGTTTCATATATGCAAGTCTTTGTTACATATATAATGCACCACATACCATATAGTAAGTCAAGTAAGAGGTAAAACGTACCTTAAATCAAGATAACTTAGTTTACAATCCTGAAATGAATTATATTGGTCATCTCCGGAGTAGACAAGATTATAGATAATGATTAGATTCTTCATCATTCCTTGTTATGCCCTTTTAGGGTTTAGCTTATCATCTTGGAGCAAGGAAGCACATACATGTTTCTAGACACGAATACTGACACGGACACGGGACACGGCAAATTTCTAAAATGTAGGACACAGACACAACATTGGATAGGGGATTTTTTTAATATATAGTACATATATATGTGGGTGTATGGGAATTTATCTTAAAATTTGTCCATATTTATGTATCTATGTATGTATAATCTTATATGCAGATAGATGTGTGTCTTTATGTTTATGGCAAAAACATATGAAGTAGAAACCTAAATGTATGTTTCATGTAAATATATATCAGTACATATTACTCATTTAACCAACTTATTTGACTATCATTTGACTTGTAATCTCTGATTCAGCTTAGAATTTGCATATTGGTTCTTTTCAACAGATTTGTTTGTTATTGTGATTAGATCTCAGCTCTATGTTAGATTTTCTCACTAATAAGGCATAAACATCAGCTGTATATTCAACATATGCACTATGAAATAGGCTTGCAGCAGCAGCAGCAGCAGCTGTAGTGATGTGTCCAGAAAGTGTCTAGGCAGTGTCCGGCTTTGTCCGGGGTGCAAAAAAAGAACAAAATGAAATGGACGCATCCCATCCGTGTTCAAAACGTTTTGGGCCGTGTCGGGGAAGTGTCCGTGTCCGACACGGACACTGGGGCTGTCTAGAAGTGTCTGTGCTTCCTAGTCTTGGAGTCAGGCTACTAAAGTTAGATTATAGATTAGGATACAATTCTGCTATTAGTTTCCATCCCATAATCTGTGTGAATCTAAATTATTATACATGTTAAGCAAGTTAGGGGTTCAAACTCATTTTGAGATCATTATTCTATATTCAAGGGCATAATACTATTTAGTCATAGACTACCATCAATTCCCCTTGTTGAGAAGAGTAGTCTGGAAGAGAGGGAAGCCTTGTAGTCGCAACCATTAATCGCTAGCAGATGATCATCGCTAGGATGATAACCGACTGGGGGCTGAGGCTGATTGGGCAGAGACGACGGCGGTGGCGAGGTATCCTGCTCTGTTACCATGCTGAAAGTAGTTGTCTTTGTTGATATAAAACATACCCCTCTCCTATATAGAAGAGAAGATATAGGGAAGTGGACAAAAACCCTAATGGGCCATACACTTAGGCCCATATAACAGGAAAGGCTTTTGAACAAATGCATAAGGACATGCAAAATACAACATATATACATATGGCTCAACAGTAAACAAGTAAACAATGGTTTTGCAATGCTCAAAATTAAGTTGTTGATAACATAATAAGTGAATATTTCAATGTATGGAGTACCAGGGTTGAGCAGAAAGGGAATAAAATTAGTCATATGACCATTTAGGTGGGAATTAAAAAATCAGAAAAGTCGGTCTGGTCTTTGACCTGAGAGCCAGGTCACTGGGTCGACGATTGAATTGAGTGGTTAGGTCAAAGCCGATTTTTGGCCAAAATTTGGGGTTATTTCTACTCGTCCTACTTGACTTGCCAAGAGGAGGGTCAACTGCCAGGCTGGGTCAGTTTCCATAACCCTGATTACAATTAAATAAAGACATGACACCAAATAAAGCTGAATGGGAAATGAAGGATCCATCTAGCTGAACTTAACATTGTTGTTATTAAGGATTGGTTGTTATCATTTTGATAGTTGTTTCTATTTAACATATTTATTAATATGCGAATCTAGGTGACAACAAGGCGTTGAGGCTGGGGCGGACCTTGACCTATGTCACGTTGGGTGTTAATATGGATCCCTATCCTTATATATGTATATTAATGTTAGTTACAAGTGTTGTCCATGTTTGCTTTTGGGACACAATATCATTATATTAGGAAATGGCAGTATGGGTGATTGTTCTACTGTTTTTCTTGGTAGTAACTTAAATCTTAATTACAAGTAATCTTTTCAACTGTAATTATGTATCAACCGCACTGTAGATCATCATGGTACTTATACAAATCCCTTCATGCTTATCATTGCAACCTCTTGATGGATCCTAGATGGGTGATTGGATGCTCTAGAGGGAGGGTGAATAGAGCTGAATGCACTTCAACAAAATTCATTAGACCTTCAAGATATATCACAAGATAAGGTTGTTAAATAGGAAGCTTGAGTGCAACTAAAACATACATAGCAAGGGAGAGAGAAAGATTGAAAAAACACCAATTGACAAGCTATGTAGAGTGGTTTTTACACTCCAAACTAGGAGTATGTATGTCCACTACCTAGAGAAGTCAACCTCTAGGATTTCTTAACCATTGCACTCTTATATTCATTCATAAGACTTACAATGCATGACCCACCAAAGGATTTACCTATCCAATACAAAGAGTCTTCAACCTTACCAATGACTTATCCACTTTGCAACGAGTCTTCGGCCTTCTCCAAGGACTTACCCACTCTTGCACGAGTCTTCAGCCTTCTAGGAATTACCCAATCTTCTTTGATCTTCAGCCTTTGACTTCACCTTCACTCGGAGAAGCTTCCACCAATGACTTACCCACTTGAGCAAGGAGTTTCTGCCTTCACCAAGGGCTTACCCACTCTTGCTCTAAGTCTTCAACCTTGATCTTCACCAAGGGACTCCTTCTCTTGTTCTTCTTCACCTCTCTTAGCCAAGAGAGAGAACCTTCATCTTCATGATTGAAATGAGAGATAGGGAGGTGGTGGAAGTGAGAGCCTCGCAAGAAATACGTGTAGGACGAGCTCTCTTACAAAACTCCTACTCACTCTATTGGATATAGCAAGTGATTAAGCTTAGAGAGAGAGAGGAGGCTGTAGGATGCACTCAACTATAGACTAGGAACTTCATATAGAGTTTTGCATTGAATACTCAACCTTGGAATGAAGCCCAAGGGGTCCTATTTATAGCTGGGGATGCCTCTTAGCCTTTGGGAACACATAAGAACGAAAACTAGCCGTTTTGTGGCTTGCAACAGATATATTTGTGATTGTTGCAACTCCACAACGGCTAGAGACACTTTTCTGCACTTTTCCGTACAATGCTATCGGTCGAGTTTCTATAAAGTTAACTCGACCGAATGCACTATGCGACAAAGCAAATTTGACGAATCGGTCGAGTTTATCCTGGATGAAACTCGACCAATCACTTAAATCAGTTTTGTTCCAGTGCAGGGATCGGTCGAGTTCTGTGAAGTGGCAACTCGACCGAACCATGATATTTTCAAAATCCATCAAGGATCGGTCGAGATTGTAACTCGACCGATAAATTGCCTTAAATGAATTTTGAAAAATGTCATTAAATTGCTTAAATATTTGATTTAAGTGCTCCTGATATTTTCTAAGCTTAATTACAAGTCATACAATCATTACAAGTGATTTACACTATGATTCTAATGGATTTACATCATATTCCAAAAACGTGCACTTATATTGACTTTGACTTGTCTTTTCTCCAAGTTGAGATGCGCAAGTTAGGGCATTTGGAGTGTGTCTATACCTAATCTGAAATCACTCAAGTAGAGACATTAGACACAAATAAGTGGAATGGTTTAGTCATCATTAAAATAAGGGTTTAGTCAATTTAGACCTTGAGTCAACACCTCTAATACCCATATTAGCTGTAAATTTATGTATATAACCTGCAAATAAACCAAGTTAGAGAAAATTTAGCTGCCTATGCTTTGTAAAAGAGATTTTATTCTTAATTAAATAGTCTAGTCTAGAATTTATGTATGAAAATTACAAGAATTATTTTAAGGCCCCTTACGTATATTATTCAACACTCATCAGTTTTAATCGTACTTGGATTATGTTTGTACTTGGTGCTGGGATTGTTTTAGGGATAAAATTTTACAAATCCAATCCAAGTATAACTGTGAAAATGGAAATTAAATTTTACATATCAAATCCAAATTTGACGATATATATCTATCTATATAGCAATAATTATATCTAAATACTGGGGAAAATTCATTAAAACCATAAATCAAAAGTGTAGAAAATGCAGAAATTAATATTATAAAAATACCACCATGGCGCGCCTAGGTGCCGTCAGGTTACCCACCTTAGCATCTTGTCACCTTAACCACTATGCTAATGATGATGTTGATGGTAGTTGAGTTTCCTAGATTATAAATATGCATATCTCATCGCAAGCACTAACAGTTTTATGCTTTTTCTTCTTTCAACCCAGGGTCTATGGTTCGAAAAAGATTCCTCGTTGTGGATGTTGCCTTGCATGACAAATAATCTTCTTAGCTGCCTTCAAAACAATGGAATTTCCAATTTGCAAGACTTACTCAATGTACCCTCAAAGAAACTGCATATGATTCTGCACGAATATTCTGCTCCAGAACTGTATAAGGTATTTCTTTCATATTGATATTCTTCATCAAACATCTAGAGATAGTTTAATTAAATTCGATAAGCATTGTTTCCCAGATCTTCAGAACAGATCATTTTGCTACATCATGCAATAAGTTATATGATGTTTATAACCATATAGTAATTGCCTTGCTGTAGTTGTGTTTTATTCCACTCTTTCTGTTTAATTACTTGTTTACACCCTTTTCTGGATAATGATATTTTTTTGATAATGTATATTCTTCTGGAATTTGTCTTGTTTTATTTTCTGGGGAATGAAAATTTGTTTGCTTATGCTTGTATTTGTTTGGTAGTAAAACTGCACTTATCAAATACATTTTTGTGTGGTCTTTTTAGTCCTTTTAAATGTTTACCCAATCGCATGGCTTATCTTGTACATGTCGCTAAAGAAGCAGACATTAAGCAGGTTAAGCGTTGGATGATCTTTTAGAAGGTTTTTAATATTATCAATTGGCTTCTTAAGATTATAAAGAAATGAGTTAGTAGAATATTGCATAATTTATATTTATACTGCTAGCTTTTGTTGTCTGAGCATACAAACTGATATGTTGGAACTTATAAATTATTCTTGGATAATGAGTAAGTAGAACAGTGCACATTGTATGTTGATATTATAGCTCTTGTTGTGTAACATATAAAATCTGATATTTTGGAACATATAAATCCTCTTAATATCTATCTTCCATATTTTATCAGCTTAATCTTAATGATACTGTGTTATATATCTGGTTTGTGATTGGAACTAAAAGCAGCAAACACTGGTCCAGTTTCTAGCCAATTTAAGTGAAAATACAATTTCAGTTTCTGGTGTAATCCTCTCTACAGATTGTTAACCAATCAATATGATATTTGGACGTTGCACTGTATGTACACTTCCTTCGTGGCGTAATTCATTTTTTGGACCAAATTGCGTTATGTGTTTTCCAACTTTCTCAGTTCTCACTGCCTTCGTGGTTTACATTTGCAGGAACTGCTATTCTTTCCACGCATTCAGGCAAAGTTGAAGCTTCTCAACCAAGATTCCGGGTGTCTTAGCCTTGAAATTAGGCTTGACAAGGCAAACTCTAGAAGTACATCTAGAGCCTTCACCCCTAGATTCCCTAAGGTACTTTAGTCCTATGATTATTTTTTCACACTTTTGTTAAACCAGTTTCGGATTTTGTATCTATTAGTTTCAAAATTGACAGCATCTGGTGTCTTCATTGGATTCTATGGTGATGGCAATAGCTCTTTCCATACTACACATTAGCAGATTCAAATAGAGAAGTATAGTAACTAGTGGGACTATCAGTCACCAGAAATTCGTGGAGCCAAAATCATCAACATCTAAGTGACAAGCCGCTATCCCGACCATGTTGGCATTAGAAACTGTTTGAATCATGATAACAAGACTTGAAATATATTAATTTATATAAGTATTTGTTTTTTACTGGTACTGAACAAAAGTCAAAACTGCTTGTTTGTTGGTTATACTCATCAAATGGTTACCTGGTTAAATCTTTACAATATGTTTACTTCAGCTACACCAATGTAATGCATGTCTTTCAACATGATTACAGAAATTGATAGGTCCTTAATAGGATTTTCATTTTATTTTAGCATATGTTTGTGGATTATTTTGTTAACATTGCACAACTACGCACTGGGCTATATACAAGTGATTGCAATGAAGAAGGATTGCTTGGTCACGTACCTGGTAGAAATCTATGTTCCACTTGAGCATGCATAAGGGATTCACTTTACTACCTTCAAATAATTGTTAACAACAAAAGTATTGATGAGTCGTACTCAACCCTTTCATTGAATCAAGTGTTCTCTGCCTCATTCAAGGGAATTACTAAGTTACTGGCAGTGCTGGTAATAATGGAAAATAATCTATCTGGGAGAAAAGGAGGGCTATTTCATACTGGTATCACGATGCATGTGGCTTATATATAGACATTAGTGTGTTGACCTTTGTAGAGGAAAAATGTTGTTTGTTGTATAAAGCTCTTGCCATTTGTAAAGGTAGAAGGAAGCACGATAACCTTAATAGAATAGATGCGATACATATAACCATGGAACTAAACTTCATCAAAGTTGGATGAAACTTTGCCAAAGTTTCAAACTTCAGGCCTAGGTGTAGGCAGTGTCGAACCAACACTATGTTGATTTGGTCCCAACTTCGGATCGAAGTTTCCCCATTGTCGTCAAAGTTGGATTTTACAATGTGTTTTCATTCCAACATCCTCGAAGTTGTTGATGCTTCCCGAAGTAGTCGCTATTGGGCAAAGTTGATATGTCCCAGAACGTTAGTCCCAACTAGTGCCCTAAATATAAGACATAATTGGTGCCTTTAACCGTCTTTACAACTTATAATATCAATTCCTATGTTTGATTACTGTCACTCTTTGAGAAGGTGTTGTAACTACTATTGACTGCATATTGTGTGGAGCACATGGTGAATAATATTTGTGTAATTATACGTTCACCCTTGCAACTACAAGTGCCCATTGTATTATCATCCTACCTAGGGCTAGAGAGTCGTGAATGTGTTTTTGTGTTAAATTAACATATGTTAGATAGAGTTGTAGCTCCGATGAGGTAGTATCTTAGTGGAGGAGCGGTTTTCGTAGAGTAGGGACCCAAGTTTGAATCCCCGGTTGTGCACCTCAATAATCCTAGTTCCGTCATGTAGTCCTCCCTCTACATGAGTTTAAACGCTCTCCCCGAAGTGCATGTAGTTGGGGGGATGGGGGGTTTACACTGTGAAGGGGAGTCACAACCGTGGTTTGTCTTCGGGGTTGGTCTCACGTCGTCAATATAAAAAGATAGTTGTAGCATAGTTAGAAGCTTTCAATCGAAGTTTCTTTCAAATTCACATCATTTTCTTCAAAAAAGGATATCAAAGTTTATTTAAGTTTGTGTCTAAACTTCCTTTTAAGTTTCCACAAACATTCTCTTCCACACCTCGCAAAGTCGACACGAATTCAAAGTCTTGCACTATGCATGTAACCAGCCATTTTTTAGTCATAAATACTAATGTCAACACCGTCCTTCAGGTTTGTACATAATGATCATACACACCCAACTTGCTACACGGCTCTTCAACTTTCTTCCTTCAAGAGGCGTGGAAAAGCATCTGCAAAGATCTTGAATTGTCACCATGATAGTAGAAAACTTTGGACACTGCTGCTCTCAAACAAAGTGATACTATACTTCAGTTTTCTAGTTTCTCATAGAACATTAGATTACTTCCAATAAAAACAGTACTCTTGTAGGCACAACACTGCCAATTTGATCTTCATACTCAACAAATATGCCCTTCACCCATTAGCAAATCACTTGCGGCATTGATCATTATCTAGGCCACTTTGTTTTGTTTCTTTCTTTTACTAGTAACTAAACAAACACCATCTAGCGTAAATAACTGGAGGTGCACTTTCTAGGAGAAGCAATAGTACAGAATCATCACATGACAATCCAATTCTTTTATACGTCCATTAAGCGAGTCCTTTTCTAAGATATTTCTTGAGAGAACATAATAATGTAGAATTTGGAATATACATCCCAATGTCTCCTCTTGAACTTATTCGTAAACTGGTTGGAAACCCCTCCTACAAAGAAATGCCACACTTAGAAATGCACGATAAGCTGATTTCTATTCCTCGGAGATGTCAAACCATAAGTATCGGACTGATAACATGTGTGTATCCTTGAGAAAGTCTCTTGTTTTGTATGTTCTCTTAGATGGAGACACCCAACTTTCATTGGGGGTTCCCTCATTCCCAGAAAGTAACACAACTAACCAAAACATTTAGTAAGAATTTATGTACGTGGGTAATCTTGTATGGCAACTATGCTAGAAATAAACGTCATTACACATGCCACAATCTTCTTTAAAGTATAATGGTCATAATGATATTTAAGGCTAAAGGCAAGTAGGACCTGTGACCGTTTCTAAACAATGCCCTTGAAATTTGCTTATGACTGACCTTTCCAAGTTATAAACCTATTAGGAAAACACTGCCCCTAAACATCAAACTCTAGCGGTTTCTCCACATATACATCTCTTGCAAATCTCATATATAAAGACATTTTAACATTCAAGCCGGTATAGAGGCCAAACCAAGTTAACAACAAGATATGTCATAATACAAACAACCAAGTCTAGATATCAATTAAGACTCAAAATAATCAACACTAGATTCCTATGTGTGATCTTTAAAAACTACTCATGCCTTTGAGTGTAAAGTGTAGTGGTAGCCTTGTAGGATACAAGGTCTTAAATATTCAACATCAGATTCATGAGTATAACCACTGGCAACCAATCATGTTTTGTTGCAAACCACTATCCCAATAGGCAAATGCTTAACAGTAAAGACCAAACTATAAGCAATGACCTTGCATCTACAAGGATGGGAAAATAACTCCCAATTTCCACGGAAAGCTAAAATTTATGTTTCTACACGCATAGTTGTTGAGGCCCTCGCCTAGGCGGCTAGGCGCCCTAGGGGGTCTGCCTAGACCCCCGCCTAACTAAAATGTGAATAGGGTGCCTGAGCGGAGTGTGATGGAAGTTTTTTACTGATTTTTTATTTTATATGATATCATTTTAAGATCTTTTTTTTTTAAAAAACCATGCCATTTTAACATCTAATTGGCATGTCTAAGTGTTTTTCATATGTTTTACACTACTACCTCACTCTTAGCACATGAAAATCACTCTTAGCACATGTCTAAGTGATTTTCATGTGTTTTACGCTACTACCTCACTCTTAGCACATGAACATCACTCTTAGCACATAAAAATCACTCGTAGCACATGAAAATCACTTATACATGTCTAAGAGTGAGGTAGTAGCATAACATCTAATTGACATGTCTAAGTGACATGCCATTTTAACATCTAATTGACATGTCTAAGTGAAATGCACCTGTCCAGAAATAGTAAATGAAATTTAGAAATTTCGCAAAGGGGATGGAATTTCGACAAAATACAGAAATTTCATTGAAAAAAGGCCAGTTTGGGCATGCATTTCGCAAAACACAACCAAAATGGGTTCATAATTTTGAAATCAACGGCCCAAAACCTATTGTACTTGGAGGGTTACTTCTTTAGTGATGTAAACGATGGTATTGGGAGAAGGAGACGACCTGAAAGAAGGTCTCTCTAGTGACTCGTATATATAGGAAAACAAAAATTTACAAATTTACAAATAGACCCTTACTTATCTACATATTACAACAAGGTCATGTATACACCATATTAACACTCCACCTCAAGCTGGAGCATGTATATCATATGCTCCTAGCTTGTTACATAACAATTCAACCCGAAAACCATTCAAAGACTTAGTGAATAAATCAACTAGCTGATCTTCAGACCTGACTGGTGACAATTGGATCGAGCCCTCCTGGATCTTTTCTCTGAGAAAATGACAATCAACTTCTATATGCTTGGTTCTTTCATGAATGATAGGATTTTGGGCAATGTGGATAGTAGCCTGATTATCACACTTCAACTCCATGGAACTACTTTGACCAAAACCTAACTCTTCTAATAGATGTTTGAACCATAATAACTCACAAGTGGCTAAAGCCATAGCTCTACACTCTGATTCAACACTAGATCTAGCAACAACTGTATGTTTTTTACTTTTCCAAGACACGAGACTACCTCCCACAGAGACACAATAGCCAGAAATAGATCTCCTGTCAATGCTAGATCCTGCCCAAACTGCATCAGAAAAACCTTTAACTCTCATGTGGTTATGATTTACGTACAATAGTCCTTTCCTAGGAGACTTCTTCAAGTATCTCAGAATGCGCATAATAGACTCCAAGTGACCAGTACATGGCTTCTCCATGAAATGACTAACAAAACTAGTGGCAAAGGCAATGTAGGTCTGGTGACAATCAAATAATTCAATTTTTTTAACAAGCCTTCTATAACACTAAGGGTCATCAAGTGGCTCCCCTTATTCTATAGACAATCAGACCTTAGGGTCCATTGGAGTCTCTGTTGGCTTGACTCCAAGCATACATGTCTCTGTGAGAAGATCTAGAACGTACTTTCATTGCGAAATGACAATTCCAGCCTTTGATTTGTCTACTTCAATCCCTAGAAAATATTTCAGATTGCGTAAATCTTTTGTTTGAAACTTTCCTTGAAGAAAGTGCTTAAGCTGCACAATACCTTGTTTATCATCACTAGTGATCACAATATCATCAACATAAACTAACAGAAATACACATCCACAATCACATCTCCGGTAGAAAATAGAGTGGTCCATGATGTATCTGCGAAGCCCAAACTCAGAAAGAAAAGAACACAACTAAATCTACTAAACCAAGCACGAGGTGATTGCTTAAGACCATAAAGCGACTTGTGGAGTCGAAAAACCATACCAGACTCCCCCTGAGCAACAAACCTTGGTGGTTGCTCCATATAGATTTCTTTTTTCAGATCACCATGTAGAAAGACATTTTTGATATCAAGTTGATGCATTGTCCATGAATGTGTAGCTGCAAGAAACAAGAAGAGACAAACAGAGGCCATCTTGGCCACATGAGAGAATGTCTCTAAGTAGTCTTCACCATAAATCTGTGTGAATCCCTTGGCCACCAATCGCGCCTTGAGTCTATGAACAGAACCATCAGGCCCAACCTTGACTGTGAATACCCATCTGCATCCAACCACTGATTTCCCAGAGGGACAATGAACTATTGACCATGTATTGTTAGTTTGGAGAGAAGGCATTTCTTCCATCATTACAACACACATCCAGGGTGATTCAAAGCCTCTGAGATAGACGAGGGAATGGAAATGGATGACAAAGAGGATAGAAAGGCATAATATGACAGAGAACGTTGAGCATAGGAAATAACATTAGAGATAGGATGAGAGGTACAAGACCGTTTGCCTTTGCGTAAGGCAATAGGCAAATTAACAAGATTGTTGGTTTCCATCAGATCATCTGACTAAATGACGATTGTAGAAGGATAAGACATGCATTGTCCTTGACATGACCTGAAGTAAGATTCTCCTTTCGATGTGTGTAGACTTGCGTAATGGGTGGATGGCTAAGAGAGCTAACTTCTGAGATTGGTGATTGTATGATAGGTGATTGACTAACTTGTGACTAAATGATTGGTGGTTGTATGACTGGTGTCTTAATGACTTGTGATTAAATGATTGGTGGTTCAACTTGTCATTGGTTGATTGGTGATTCGATGACGTGTGATTGAATGACTGTTGGAAGTGGCAAAGACTCCTCGAACCACCAAAATATGGAGTGTTTTCAAAAAAGGTGACATCAACGGAGACGAAGAGGTGACGTTCTGATGGACAAAAACATTTGTACCCTTTTTGAACTCGTGAATAGCCAAAAAATATACATTTAGTAGGCTTGGGACTTAACTTATTTTGACGACTACCTAATATATGAACAAAGCAAACACACCCAAAGACTTTAGGTTGTACATGGTATATAGGTTGTTGGGGATGAAGGACAGAGAAGGGAATTTGGTTTTGAATAACTGATGATGGCATGCGGTTGATCAAGTAGGTTGCTGTAAGAACAACATCACTCCAAAAATCTTTTGGGACATTCATGTGGAGAAGCAAAGTACGAGCAGTTTCAATGATGTGGCGATTCTTGCGTTCTACAACTCCATTTTGTTGAGTATGTGGACATGAGGATTGGTGGATGATGCCACGGGATGAAAGAAATTGGGTGAACTTGTGAATAAAATACTCGCGGGCATTGTCATTGCGTAGAATTTGAATGTTTGTCGTAAATGTTCTCAACTTCTAGGTAAAAGGATTGGAAGATGGAAATTATTTCTAATCTGTCTTTCATCAGAGACAACCATGTCACACGTGAGTGATCATCTATAAAGGTGGCAAAGTACTTGTATCCAAGTTTTGATGAAACCCGACTAGGATCCCGATCATCAAAGTGAATGATATGAAAAGATGACTCCACTCTACTTTGGGTTCTAGACAATGTTCAAAATTTCATCGAAATTGGCAAAATTTTGCCAATTATTTCGATGCCGTCAACGATCGGACATAGACATGGCCTTACATGTCAGGAATTTCGCCAGAAAAAAATTTAAATTTCGACAAATATTTCGAATTTTGACGAAATTAGGTAAATTTCGATGAAAAAAGGCCCATTCCGTCCGCATTTTGACGAAATTTCAAGAAAAGCATCTATTATTTCGAGAAATGGGTACAATGTCTGTAGATTTTACTATGTGATTCCTTGGGCTTGTTAGGGGCAATCTAAGTTATGTTTCTTCTCTTCCTACCCTAATTCTACCTCTCTCCTATTTCTCTCACTTCTATAAAGATCTTCAAAGGAAATATTTAAAAATGTGTGTGGGAGTGATATCTATGACTATGATGACCCACTGACTTTCATTTTTGAGGTCACGTGATTTATGTTATGGTGCGCAAATTTAGCATGACTATCTAGATATTTTGTATGTATGCCATTATCAATCACACCTCTAACTACATTGTTGCCTCCTATAGGCTCTCGCTATAAAAGCACACGACCAAGAACAAAGATTGAGTTAATCCATTAGTATGCATTTTATCACCTGCAAGCATATGGAGATTAACAGTGAGACACATCTATGCTTGTATAAAACAAAATAAATTGGAGCCAGTATGTTGATAGGTATAATAAACAAGGAGGATGACAAATCATGGTTCAACTAGATGCATAAACCATAGTTGTCTCATGCTTCCTCAATACTCACTCACATACCACTGCAATAATTTTATGTGCTACGGTTCGTCATCCTACTTAGAGCTCCTATCATCTTGGATCATGCTATGTTTCCATAAATTTGTGTCTTTAAGTCGATATATTGTGCTTGCAAACTATGATGACTTAATTCATTCATTTCACCATTCAATCGACCTCAAAATCTCCATCTAAATGCCTATCGAAATTGTTCAGCTTCCTTCACTCACACATGAGGAGCCCCACCCCTCACATATCCAATATGAAATATTATTGCATATTTGAGTAGATCTACACTAGTAGATTGTTCTGGTAAAATTTTGCTAAATAATTCGATCATTGTCGTCAAAACTCCAGGAATGCATCTGTCGAAATTTTTGTCGAAATTTTTGTTTTTGTGGCTACCGAAACGACGTCGAAATCAGACATTTTCTTCCTTGGTTCTAGACCTGAAATGAGGATCTCCGGTGTTTACCTAGATGACATGACTCACAATCTAGTTTATCTAAATTGGACAAATTAAGGACCATGACTTTAAGTTTGTCTAATGCCATATGACCAAGATGACTATGAATATGTAGAGGAGCTGCTGCTACACACGCTTTTGGAGGCTTGCTAAGGTAGTAAAGACCAACATGCTCGTACCCTTCACCAATGGTCTTTTGCATCTTCAGATCTTGTACAACACAACAATCAAGTAGAAAGCTAATTGGGGCTTGAAGTGATCGGGTGAGACGACTAATGGATACTAAATTGAAAGGGAACTTTGAGATATACAAGGCTGAATCTAGAGAGATATTTGATAATGGATTTATTGTTCTAGTACCCTAAACAGTAACTTTGGATCCATCAGCAATAGTGACATTGGACAAAGGCATTTTGGTAGGATATGTGGATATCAATTGAGGCGCACCAGTCATGTGATCCGTGGTACCTGAATCCAAAATCCAAGATGGCGATGTTGCCTTGACGGGCAGAGAAACACATGCTGACAATTCCACCTTCTGAGCTAGCCGCTTGATGTAGATGAAGCACGGAATTGCATCAAATGTAGGTATTCATCCCTTGTCAAAGTGACTTGGTGTAACATCTCCATATGTAGCTTAGTAGTCTAAAAGAATAGCTCCTCAGTAGTTACCAATCAGCAACCACTAATCAACAACATGACTACCAAATAGTTAGCAACAATAGCAGCAATTGATCAAAAGATTTGTGACCTAGCAATGTATTGTTGAACCGTATCTCCTTATTTTGAGACCTTATAATTGTTCAGATAAAAATAACCTCGAGAGAACAAATTGACATCAACTTTGGCTGAAACAGTGCTGTTTGGCACGCTGCTACAGTAATAGCGGCCAGACCACTTGTGAATAAGAAGCTCCAAACCCCTTCAACGAATTGGAATGGAACGGGGTAAAATCTTGGAGAGAGAAGAGACTTGGGCGCCACCTATAGACCTGGACTTGAGGCAAAAGGTTGCTTGAACACCCTTCTTATGAGGGCACTCTTGAGAGACAAAACTGACAGCCACCTGACTGGAGAAAGGAGAAGCCGTAGGAGGTTATTCAAAGAGATGTTGAGCCAGCCACTAGTACCTAGAGGCTGATTTGACCTTGTAGAAGAGGGACTTAGGGATGAAGGTCCCTAGAAGCGTGATCCGGGAGTCCTGTGTGGAAGGGCTCTCGCTCAACGGATCAAAGGTACGCCGGGGATAACAGGCTGATGACTCCCAAGAGCTCTTATCGACGGATTCGTTTGGCACCTCGATGTTGACTCATCATAGTAACCTACTGTTGCACACGCCCAAAGTATGGCAGTATCAAAGGGCTTGCTACTAGACTTCCCTACATATAGGGTAGAGAAAAGAGGGGATGATGGCCACCTCCTCTCTGACTAGTTTTCTTAGAGATAAAATCCTTAAAACTCTAATACCATGTAAACGGTGGTATTGGGAGAAGGAGACGATCTGAAAGCATGTCTCTCTAGTTACTTATATAGGAAAACAGAAATTTACAAAATTTACAAATAGACCCTTACTTATCTACATATTACAATAAGGTCATGTGTACACCTAACAAGTGATATTTTTACATTCTCTTGCTCTTGAAGGCTTATTCTTCAGATCTAAGGTAAGTTTACTCTCTCTCCTTCCCAGCTACATCTATTTCTTCCACTTTTAACCTATCTTGATCAAAAGATTACTCCAAAATGCAAGTTGCAAGTGATAGCCTACAATTGAAACTTGAGATTTATGAAATTATGCTATAAATTACATATAATACAATTAATTTACAAATCCAACTTTTATATATCCTATTTGTCAGGATAATGGATAAAATATTTTCAGCTTTATATTCATATATATTATGAGCACTTAATAAATGTTGGATATTTAAATAAATTCTTATATTAAAGATGAATTTCGCAACAATATTTTACAGCTATGTATGATGTTTAGTTACATAGATCAAATTTTAACTACGAATGTGAATAATATATAGTTTTTTTTTCAACCATAGAGATTATATGTTATTCATCCCGTTCTCTACTACGGGCCAAAATGAAGATAGACGTACATTTACGTCCTTGGAAATCTAAGGTGGTTTTGCAGAAAGGAAAACATTGGGATGGAATGAGTACATGGTGTGTTTTGCAATGCTATCAGCTACCAGGTTGTAACCTCTAATGATGAAGGATAATTGCATGCTGGGGAAGTCCAACATAAGAGACGCATAAGGTCTCCTGTGGGGTTCTAGGTTGAATAATATATAGTTAAATGTACTCAATTGATATATTCAATAAATTAGACTATCAGTATCAACTAATTTTAGTAATTTGTCCCAATTTTATGAATAAACTCATTCCTAAATTGAGAATAACTTTAGTATTTTCACTCTTTGATGATCTATAGTGTAAGCTATAAAATATCAATTGAAATTGATTATTAACGTGATGACCTATAACGTAATTCCTTCATTATATTACTGAACATGTCATTGAAATCCCTTTCGATGTATTTTTCAATCTTTTCACGCATGTAGGACCCCCGCCAAGATTAATATATGATTTTATTGCATAAATAGGTGTATTTATGTATGCAGATCATCCAAGTAACATTTTGTGACTTAATTCCTTTATCTGGTCATCGAAATTTTGTGTTGAGATAAGCGTAAACGTTGAAATTTCCATCTAAATTTCTATAAATTTATGTTTCCTAGCCATGGTGTCGAAATTGAAATCTTAAACTATGCTATAACCCTCAACAAAATGGTATTGTTGATTATAAAAACCGCCACTTACTAGATGTTGCCTGGAGGTTGCTTTTCTAGATGTATGTCCCTAAGTAAGAAATGAGGTTTCATCGAAATTGGCAACATTTAAATAAAATTTGAATTTCGATGGCATTTTTCACAAAATCACACGTCTGTGTCGATTTGGATGGAAGCTGCTACCAAGATTGCATCTATTGAAATTTTGATGATTTCGATGAATTTCATCAATTTTGATGGATTTCGAGGTTTTTTAGCACAACTCAAAAATTTTGATGGAAATTTTCATAATTGCAATCCTAAATTTTCATAATTGCAATCCTTGGTGTTATTGTTGTTTGAAGAGGAGAAATGGGGGATTGGGGTGATTTCACGATCTAGTACTCATATCTAGTATAAACTATAAACTCATAGTATATCATAATTGTATTGCATTGCTATTTAAGGTATTAAATACTAATTCAATGTTTGTGTTATGTTGTTCTTTATTTTATTATGTGCGGATGACATGTATTCTGGTAGTGGGTTATCATTTTGCTTGGAAACATTGCACTATTGTTCATGGGGCCGATTAAATGGTTGACTGTTGACTCAATATCAACAAAAAGTCAAATGTGGGGGAATATATCCAATATGTAATATTATAACATAAATAAGTACATGCATGTAAATAGCTAATTCTTGCCAAATTAAATTACTTAATTCGTACATTTTGTCATCAAAATCTCCAAGAAACATGAAAGCTTCGTTACCTCCAACATGAAGGACCTCTCCAACCTATCCCTTCATCAAATTTTATTGCATAGAACAATGCATTTACTATAGAGATTATACCTGCAAAATTTCATGGCTTAATTCTTTCATTTTGGCATCGAAACAGGACAATTTCATTTATTGAAGTTTCCATAGATTTCCATTTCCACGCCGTGGAAACATCAAAATTGGATACCTCATCCCTTGTTCCTAAGTCTTTTGTCCAACTGTCTATTCTTACACATATGTATACACAATATATGCTGAGTTTTCTTGAATTACCACTTTTTTCAAGCAAGTTGAAAATTTACCAAATCATGTATTTGTCATTATGCCTATAGGGTGTCGAGCAATATACGCTTGAAAACCAAAAGTAGAGGTAGCAAAGATGTGTGTCTTGATCAGCCTATCTAAATCTGCAAAGCTAATCATCACTATGCCAAGGTAGTTGTTGTAGAAGTGGCAGTAGAGGAAGTCTTGGAACTTCCATGTGAAGACCTAATTGACCAACTTGGGCTTACTCTCGACATTTCTCTTTCGTGTGGGTTGTTGGACCCTAAGAATAATATCACGATCATCATCTTAGCCTCCATCCCAACCATGTGTCCTTTTCCAATCTGCTTTGTTATGGACCTTATTTGCATCAGGACGTAGAGATTCAAAATCTCCTCGTATAAGCTCTTTCCAAGCTGATTTAGGTCTGTCTCCTCTTTTTATTATACTTGAATCAATAGAATTGCTTCGAACTGGTTCATTTGTCGGTCTATGATGCACATGTCCATACCTATATAAGTGATCCCAATGTATAAAAAAGTGGGAAGCGTGCAGACGACACCCTGTAACCGATTAAGCGGTAGGCGGGCGATTAAGCAGACGATTTTTGAAAAAGCGGGTGCCTAAATTTTTATATATGTGTATATAAAAATATATTTCTAAGGAACTTATATACATATCTAATCAGCAAATCAGTAATTAACTAAATATTCATCATTACTTTACTAAGTTGAATATTTTATTTTAAAATTATTGAAACAGTAGAGGTGCAACTCTTCGTGATGAATATGCCCATTCACCAAGAAATAACCAGTGCAAAGCAGAATGAACATGACATGAGTAGGTGTAGGTTTGTGCAAATATAAGCGAAATTTCACTAGTAGGAAAATGGTTAGATGTCATAATCTGATGGTGAACTTCTTATACTAGGCAAGTAGGGAGGTTCGGAACCACGCCCGTTGAATCTTGTCCTTTAGCCATCACTTATTAGTCAGATTTATACTCAAACATGATAGATATTTGGTTCACTCTACAATCTCTATAATAATATTCTGGTCAAGATGCACACTCATCCAACTGCAGTGAGTTAGGATGCTCGTAGAGGTTGAACCGTCGAAGACCCTATATGGATTCTTCTCGTGGGAGTTTAAATGTGCCAAGTGATCAGTCTGATGTTTCTTGACAGCAGACCATGTTTTTTCTGTTGGAGGAAAACTATGCTTTTTTTCTTGGCAGTCTGATGTTTCTTGGAGGTAAACCATGTTTTTTTGTTGCATGGCTCATGTTGTTAAAAAGCCAACAAGTAAAATTTAGAAATAGTACTGAACCACTACTGCCAAATCTTGTCGTCCATCTCATCTTTGACAGGAGGCAGATCAATCTGATGAACCATTAGTCCATGGGAGTTGGCAGAGACCCAAACGGGTCTTGACCAAATGGGGTAGTCTTGTCTATTTAGCTTAATATTTCACTTGCAAACAAGGATGCCAAGTTATTGTAGAAGCAGACAATGGCTAGGTCATCTAATGCAGGTAGATAAATCGATTCACTAAGGCTAGCGATGCGGTCTATACACCCTTAGTTAAGCGCAGGAATTCCTGCTCACCCCCTCAAAATTATTGGGGGTAGATCTCGGGACAAAAGAGTATCTACCTGGCCGAAATACCCAACTGACAAAGGAGTGATGCCAACATGAGAAAAATTAAGGAAGCAGTAGGGATTGGCGACCACTGAAGAGGAAGGGGACTATAATGTTGGTCCCTTCTGCCCTTGTGGCGACAATGATACCACAAAATTCTGTCTTTGCCACCATCATAAAGAAATAGTAAATAAAGTGCACTTTCGTGCTGATTATTGCAACAGAGAAGTTGGTCTGCAAGGCACTGGATTGAGTTGCTTAACAAGACTAGCATAAAGTGAACCTCGGAGAAGGCTTTGATAACTTATAAAATATGAAACAATATTGGCAGGGATGTTACATGAAATGGCAGATGCTTTATTAAAAAGTTGGTCTAAGCTATTACAAGGACGCAACAGTGTGAGGAGTATTTAAACCTAGAATCATCGGTTGACGTTCAAATATTTTTTTGGGAGCACTTCAAATACTTAATAATCAAGAAATAGTAATCTATAATTTTAGAAAGTCAAAGAATTACACATATCAAATCCTGTTTAGTAGAGCAACAACACAGCAAATCAACCAACACATCAGTTTGTTACCTTTAACTAAATGATTTAAGCCCCTTGTCATGCATGTCGACTAAACAGGATTCGATATGATACTGATAATAATCTAACTTTTTGCATTCGCAATAAGTACAACAAAACTTTTATAACCTTTGACTAATGCATTTATTTTTAGTCTTTCTATATTGCAAAAAATTCAGTGTAGTACAAAATAAAAAAGTGTGTTATTTTTCTCCTTATTGACAGGTAAAAGATGAAGGTTGGTGGCTTGTTCTAGGAAATGTCATGACAGCAGAGCTTATTTCTTTAAAGAGAGTGTGTTTCTCCTTACACCTTGTGACTCGAGTCAATTTGCCTTCTGCATTGTCGAATATGGAGGTGAGATCATGAATACTAATATATGATCCATACAGATTCCGTAGTGTCCCCATCCTGTTTTCTTTAGAAATGGGTGTTCGACAATTAGAGTCTCATGTTTCCTTTGATTGTGAATGTGAAATCTTTGCTTTGTTTACTGTTAGTCTAATGTATTATTGCTGGTTCAGTTAAATTCAGTTACAAGATTCTTCATATGCTACAAAGGAAGTTACTAAACTGAATAGATCTGATTCACGTGCATCACCTGAACTAAGTCATGAAAAGAGTGCCATGTAGGTTTTCCATTATAAAGTTGAGATGATTAGACATTATTCTAGATAGGTTCATTACCTCATAATGTGCGAAAGAAAAGAGTCACTACATAAAGTCAGGAACCTTTGAGTCTAGAATAAATGTCTGAGTGGAAGTCTTTTGACCAAGTGTATCGTATGCTTGGCAGGGAAGCCCCTCAAATCCATCTCTTTGATTAAAAAAAAGTTTGAGTGGTAGATTCATAAAATTTGTTATCCTCTGTTCTTCAGCTACCATAATCATATAGAAATTGCATGTATTAGAGAGTCTATTTGTTTAAGTTATTAAGTATTTTGTAATATGGGCCCAAGTATGTCTTGGCCCATTAGGGTTTAGTTGTGTCTTGTATGCTTCCCTGTTTTCCTATATATAGGAGCAGGGTTGCCTCTTATCAATATATCGACTAGCCGTCTTTTACTGTTTAACATGGTATCAGAGCAGTGATCCAACCCTAACACAAACAAAAGGAAGACAGAAGAATTTCCGCCTGCGGGCGGCTGTAGCCACTTCTTGGCTTGGCTGCCCGCTGGGCATCTCCCCTGCCTCCGTTGGCTGCTGCAAAGAACTGCCACCCGCCGCGTTGTCACCTCTATTTCATAAGCCTTGTTGTCACCTCTATTTCATAAGCCTTGTTGTCATCCACCACTCAATTAGTCTATACGCACTGCTATCCCTGCTGCTGTGCCTCCGTTTATGCCTCGTTGTCTATAAGATTTCTCGTATTGCTGTTGCTTCTCTCCCAAGGAGATGAAATTACTATTGAAAATCTGCCGCTTGTCATCACGTGGATGCCCAGTACGATCGATTCTCTCTATATGCAGTTTCTGATTGCCCATTCAATGCTATCGAGGTCCTTATGTGTCGTTACGGCACGTTTTAATACTTGCTGCCATTTTTTTTGGGTGCACCGCTTTAACAAATGTCATCGTCTCTGTTGCTTATTCTATTGCGGAAGTATAAAGGGAATGCAAAAATACAAGGAAGAGGAGAGTGCTACCAGTCAGCAGTTGAATAAAAAAAGTAGTATTTTTCTGACCTTGAATGGAATACAGATGTAGACAAATGTATGCGTCAAGTGGAGCAATTCTATTATTTTTTTATTCTCAAGCCAATCATAACAGTGCTGCTGTTCAGAATTTTTTTATTTTAAAAATCAGCCTCTGGTCTTTGCGATATGTTCTGTACTACCTCCTGTTCTAACAGCCGATGCTTGCTACTTTCTGTCCTCTATCCAGGCTACCTAATTCTTTTTTTTATCTAAATGATTTGTCCTTTTCTGGGCAATTATTATCTCAATCACTTTACATAGCCTGACTTCCTTTTATGTTGCTGACTATTCAAACTATCCTATTCACTGAGTTTACCGACGACACCTGCGTTCAAATGTCAGGACTCCATTGCTGTTTTTTTACTGATTCTGAAATCAGTCAAGTAACACCATTATTAAGTGTTGCAACATAATTTTTCCTCTTGTAGTATTTCCTCTACAATTATTTTTTGACTCTTCACGCCAACTACTCTCTTCATCTTTTTCGTGGTTGGCGTGAGGGGGAGAATAGAGGATGAAGAGTAGAGGAAGAGATGAGATGGAGGAGAGATGAGGAAGATATATATGCTGTTGATTATATGGATCTTCATGCTACCTTTATTGTTGATATATGGATCATTTTGCTGCTATTGTTGCCTATTCATCATCTACCTCGACTGCTATGAAGTTACATACTTGGACGTCATTGATACTACTGCCTGCTTCTTGGAGTTTTTCACATTTGGAGTTTATTTCTGCTGCCTATTTAGTTGATGTCTTCTATCCGGCTACGTCTTCTACTGCTGTGTTGCCAACACTCTTTGGCTTGTCCATGCTTTGTGCATGTCGACTCGTCCGTGCTCTGTTTTGTACGTCGACTTCTACTGCCTACTGCTGTGTGCCAGCACTATCTGGTTTGTTCGTACTTTATTTGTACGTCGACTACTATTGCTACCTGTGATCCAGCACTCTCTGGACTTTGCTGCCTGTGACCCGGCACTCTCTGGGATGCGACGTTAGCCACTATGTTGAAGACCATGTTGCTGTTCCAGATTCTACTATGATGATCAAGAAGCTTTTGTGACTTGCTTGCCTGCATGCTTGGAGTATCTACTTGAGGGGGAGTGCATGAGTTTTTGAGTGTTTTGAGTGCTTTAATGTACTATTGAGGGGGAGAAACATCTTGTATGGGCTTGGTTTTTTTTTTCTTTCTTTCTATCTCTTTATTTTTAGTCTGACTCTCTGTTTGCAAGCTGATTTGGGATTCTCCCAACTTCAGCTTGAGGGGGAGTATTCGAGAGTCTATTTGTTTAAGTTATTAAGTGTTTTGTAATATGGGCCCAAGTATGTCTTGGCCCATTAGGGTTTAGTTGTGTCTTGTATGCTTCCCTGTTTTCCTATATATAGGAGCAGGGTTGCCTCTTATCAATATATCGACTAGCCGTCTTTTACTGTTTAACAGCCTGTAATGCCAAGGGAAAACCTCTCTAGGATCCATTGTTTCAGCATTGTTAGAATAATCCTTCGGCATCAATGTTATGAGCCATAGATTCCATAAAGAGTTAAAATGACAAAGCTCTTGTCGGAAAAAGAAATTTGTGGAAGTAATATGTTCTTTCACCTTCATTATCGCTTCTCACTTTGTTTTGGTTTCAAAGAAATAAAATATCCCTTGTAAGTCTTATCTTTTCCATTATTATGAATGAAGGAGACTTGTCAGCCTCCTTTAAAGATTCTAAGTTGTCCCATAGTCAGTTAACTCATCCCCCGGATGACCTGCTACAACACATAAAGAAAGCCAATGCAACATTGGAAGTCTCACACAGAGTTCAAACGACATGTTAGTTGGCTCCATCTAAAAGGCTATTTGTCTTCAGTAAAGCCCATTTTTATATGATTGTTCAAAGACCATTGTAGGCGTGACATCCTCCAAATAGGTCAAATTTTGACACCTTAAAAGCAGTACCCTACATGAAGATGTGAGTCACTTCTGTTATGCCAGATAACATCTAGAGTGCCAGTCATGGTCTTAGCGGTTGTTAAAAACCTGATCACTTGAATCCTTGCAATGGATGATGCTCTTCTGATTGCCATCATGCTTGTTTTTATTAGGAGAAAATTTGTTGGTACATTGCAAGTCATTGTATCTTTAGTGGTGCAATGTTGTCCAGATTACAGTTGAGCATCATCTCTTCTCATCTCTCTCTCTCTCTCTCTCTCTCTGAGGGGGGGTGGGAATGAGGTGGGGAGACATTTTCATCAAGCCTGCCTGCGACTCTCAAGAGCATAAATATCAATTATGTCGGGGGGGGGGGTGGGAATGAGGTGGGGAGACATTTTCATCAAGCCTGCCTGCGACTCTCAAGAGCATAAATATCAATTATGTCCATCTTGTCAAAAAAACTGTGGAAGCATTTCTTAAGAAGAGGCTTGGTGAATATATCACCTACTTGGTCCCCTGATTTGTCATATGGAGTAAAGTGATCAACTTAATCAGGAATCTGGACAACTTCAACATGCTTGGTATGCTAAAAAAATATGAGGTTTACAATGATCATGGAAGCCTTATTGCCATAGTACATAGACATAGGAAATGTAGACTGAATAGAGAATTCTTGTAAACGGCGTCCAACTTATCTCATAGGTTGTGTGCCCATAACCTTATATCCAACCTCAACACTAGAAGTGATAACATGGGAAGAAGAACCTTCAAGGTGGGTTCGATGACTCTATATGGCTAGAGATAACCTGGAGATGCGCCTTAGCGCAAGGGCCTATCAAGGGGGAAAATGAGTGGGAAGACCTTACTATAGAAGATCCAACAATGGGTAGGGCAAGGCCTCCTGCGCCGCTGCCAAAGAAAGATGAATATGGGAGAGAAGGAGAGTGGTCGACAGATATAGGTGGAAGCGACCACATGTTACAGAGGATAGACTTCCCCTCTAATGCCATGTACAACGTCGGAGAATGTTGCCATGCCTCAATAGGCACGTCCCATCTTTATTTTATACAAAAAAGTCATAAAGGAATTACATATGCAGCCTTAAAATGTCTTATTTGCGGAGTGGCAGTGAGCGTATACAATTTCAAGGGTGACCGTATAGGGTCTTGCTAGGGGCTCATATACGATCATGCCTACCGGACCGGACCCAAAAATTTATGGACATGACTGGCTAAAATTCTTGCTTGTATAAAAATATGAAAGAATCACGTATTGGCGTGATTAGTCATTTGTTTTCACTACATTGTTGTCTGATTAAAAAATAAAAACTACAACTTAATTTATTTGGATGTTTTATGCCTTATGTAAAAGTCCTCAGTTTCTATCCACACATTTATTCACAAATACGTCATGGTAGCTAACACTATCTTTTCAACTATTATTTTTTCACTGCAATAATTTTCATATAATGTAATGAATAGTTTCTATATGATACAATGAAATGTAACTTTAGTTATCCATATATTTCTATCACTTCTTCTCATGTCATATTCTAATAAGTATTTACTTTCAATCTTAGAGTAATAATATTTCAAATAAGTTACATATAACATGTTATTTCTACAATTGACCATCCTACAATCTGCTACCAACAACCATTCATGAACACACATATATATATATATATATATATATATATAATATAAAGGAAGCGGAGACATGTTTCTAGATACAGACGCAGACACGGACGAGGGACACGACAAATTTCTAAAATGTAGGACACGAACACGACACCAGATGAGTGAAAAATATTTTTTTTAATGTATACATATATGTGAATGTATGATGTATTAACTGGAATTTATTTTAAAATTTATTCAGATTAATGTATATATGTATTTTGTGCAAATGTAGCCGGTCCCAAGCCCGGGTAAAGGAGGGTTGGTGGTAGGTTGACAGCCAACCGTAAAAATTGTCACTCTTTCTATGACATGGATCCTTATAAAAATTTTGTTGGAGTGTCCCTACCTAGCGACGCGCTGCATCGACATCCGGGTGCAGTGATAAATATGCAAGGGGGTTTGACACAGCGACGCCCAGTTGTGTTGAAGGACAAACAAGGGTTCCCACATCTTGGACGGGTGTGGGTAAAGAAGCTAGTCCCGTTACATCATCGCCCGGATGTAGTGAAACATTGTGCAAGGGTTTCCACATCTTGGATGAGTGTGGGTAAAGAAGCTAGTCCCACTGCATCATTACCCGGATGTAGTGAATACTGTGCAAGGGCAACATTTTTGACGAAGGCAAGTAAAGAAGCAAGTCTAAGAAAAAAAGTTTAGAGTTGGATCTTGGAATATTGACTCTTTGATAGGAAAATCTTTGGAGATAGTAGATACCATGATGAGAAGAAAAGTCAATATAGCTTGCTTACAGGAAACTAAGTAGACAGGGGAACGTTGTAGAGAGATTGGAGACACAGGATACAAAATCTGGTATACATGCATTGATGAACATAGAAATGACGTAGGTATTATTGTTGATAAGATGTTGAAGGATGATGTTGTCAAGATCACTAAGATGGGTGATAGAATCATAGCTATCAAGGTCGTTCTTGGGGGAAATGTTTTTAACATTATAAACACTTATGCCCTCCAAGTTGGCCTTAGCGAGGAGGCTAAGAAGGATTTTTGGGATAACATGGATGAATTGATGCAAGGAATACCGACAGAGGAGAAGATCATTATTGGGAGTGATTTAAATGGCCATGTGGGGAGTAGCAATGATGGATATGAGAGAGTTCATGGTGGTTTTGGATATAGTAGTAGAAACAGAGGAGAGAGGATATTGGATTTTGCAGTTGCATATGATATGATTTTGGCAAACACCCATTTCAAGAAAAGAGAATCTCATAAGATTACTTTCAAGATTGGGAACAATTGTAGCCAAATTGATTACCTCCTTACAAGGCGGGAGGATCGTAAAGCATGCAAGGACTGTAAAGTGATTCCTGGAGAAGAACTCACGACCCAACATAGGTTGGTGGTTTTGGATATTAACATGAAGATCAATAAAGGCAAGCATAACAAAAATCAAGACAGCAGGATCAAGTGGTGGAATCTTAAAGGAGAAACGAAATTGACCTTTCATGATAAACTCATCAAGGAGGGAACTTGGAACTTAGAACTTAGAGTCTGATGTCAACACTATGTGGCATAACATGAGCTTCTGCATAACAAAAATTGTCGGAGAGGTTTTGGGGGAGTCCAAAGGTTGTGGGCCTCCACAAAAAGAGACTTGGTGGTGGAATGATGAAGTACAGAAGGCTATTAAACTAAAAAGAGAGATCTATAGGAGCTTGCCCACATCTCGAGATGATGCAACGTTCCTGAGATACAAGCAAGCAAAGAAAGAAGCGAAAAAGGTTGTTCAGGAGGGTAGGTCTAGATACTTTGATGATATTTATAAGAAGCTGGACACTAGAGAAGGGGAAAAAGATATATATAAAATGGCTCGTATAAGAGAAAGGAAAGGAAGAGACTTGAGTCAAGTAAAATGCATCAAGAATGAAGATGGTAGAGTGCTAGTAAAGGACGATGATATCAAGAACCAATGGAGAAATTACTTTCATAAGCTTTTCAATGGAGATGCTGTAAATAATGTTAGAGACTCGTGTGACAGGGATACAAGAGATATCATTTACACACGACAAGTTTCACATTTTGAGGTCAAGAATGCCTTGAAAAAGATGAAAATGAGAAAGGCATGCGGACCAGACGATATTCCAATTGATGTATGGAAGAGTATGGGGGATGGAGTTATGTGGTTAACAAATTTATTTCACAAGATCATGAAGACAAAGAAGATGCCAGATGAATGGAGAAATAGTAATATAGTCCCCTCTACAAGAACAAAGGTGATGTTCAGAGCTGTACAAACTACAGAGATATCAAGTTGATGAGTCACACAATGAAGCTTTGGGAGAGGATTATTGAGCAGAGGCTAAGATCTATAACGTAGATATCAAACGACCAATTTCGTTTCATGCCTGGTAGATCAACAACAGATGCTATTTTTCTGATAAGGAGGCTTATGGAGAAGTATAGGGAAAGAAAAAGAGATCTTCACATGGTTTTTATCGATTTGGAAAAGACTTATGATCGAGTACCCAGAGAAGTGTTGTGGATGGTTTTGAGGAAAAAGGGTGTGCTAATTCAACACATTGACTTGATTAAAGACATGTATGGTAGCTCTACTGCAAGTGTGAAGACTCCTGGAGATGAGACACCAACATTTTCCATCACAATTGGGGTACACCAAGGATCCACACTTAGCCCATATTTGTTTGTTCTTGTTATGGATAAGTTGACAAAGAATGTTCAGGATGATGTTCCTTGGTGTATGTTATTTGCTGATGATATTGTATTGATTGACGAAACTAAAGATGGTTTGAATGATAAAGTTGAACTTTGGAGAAAGGCACTGGAATCAAATAGATTGATGATTAGTAGGAGCAAAACTGAGTATATGCATTGCAATTTCAGCCAATCTCGCAGTGTGAATGGTGGAGCCAAGTTGGACGGAGTAGATATACCAAAATGTGATAAATTTTGTTACTTGGGCTCTATCATTCAAACAGATGGCAATGTCTAAAATGACGTTTGTCATAGGATCACTGCAGGATGGTTGAAATGGAGTGCAATTGGAGTATTATGTGATCGGAAGATCCCTCTCAGATTAAAAATTAAGTTTTATAAAACTGCTATACGACCAGCCATGCTCTATGGGAGTGAATGTTGGACGGTGAAGAAACAAAGACTCAACAAGATGAACGTGGCTGAAAAGCGTATGTTGAGATGGATGTGTGGGAAGACAAGAAAATATCGCTTGAGAAATGACTATATCAGGAATAAAGTAGGGGTGGCGAGCATTGAGGACAAGTTGCGCGAGGGCCGACTCAGATGGTATGGACATGTGCAACGCAGACCGACTAATGCGCCTATACGAAGCAATACTATTGAGGCAAGCAAAATTAATAGAAGAAGAGGAAGGCCTAAATTAACATGGGAAGAGCTTATAAAGAGAGATTTTGAATCTCTACATCTCAACTAGAATATGACCCATGATCGAGCTGAATGGAAAAGAAGGATCCATGTAGCCGACCCCAACATAGTTGGGATTGAGGCTTAGTTGATGATGAATGTATCTATGTACGTATAATCGTTATGCATAAAGAGGTGTCTTCGTGTGTAGTAGAAACAATATGAAGTAGAAAACAAAACGTGTGTTTTTATAAATGTAGTAGATTAAAAAATTTAATGAGTTTGTATTACTCATTTGACGAACTTAATAGACAATAATTTGATTCATAGTAGCTGATTCATCTTATATTTTACATATTGGTTCTTTTCAACAGATTTGTTTGTAATTGTGATTAGATCTCATCTCTATGAAACATTTTCTCAGTAATAAGACATAAATAGTAGTTGTATCTTCAACATTTGCATTCTGAAATAGGCTAGATTGCAGCAGCAGCCGCCACAATGATGTGTTCAAGAAGTGTCTGGGCAGTGTCCAGCTGTGCCTGGGGTGCAGAAAAAGATCAAAATGAATTGGACACGTACCAGCCGTGTCCAAAACGTTTTGAGCCATGTACGGGAAGTGTCCGCGTCCAAAACATGTCCGACATAGACACAGAGGCTGTCTAGAAGTGTCAGTGCTTCCTATATATATATGTATGTATGTATGTATGTATTCTTGTAGCCAACCCCAACATAGTTGGGACTGAGGCTTAGATGATGATGTATGTATGTATTCTATTTAAGTCATAACTCAAAGAGAATATTTCATGTTATTTGGTCTAGTCGATCGATACCGGTCTAGACCGACTTTAGACGAACCGGATCGGACTGGCCGAGGTCCCGAATCTTGAAAAATGTAGGACCAAGGACTTGACCGGATTTGAAGTCGGTTCTGGACCGAACCGTCCATCGGTATGGACCGGTATATGTACAACCCTAGTTTAATGTCGTGTTCAGTTTCTATACCTTAGTGTACCTACTTTGACTCCCCTCTCTTTGTGAGGAAGGGGAACCTAGGTTACTGTCGCCATCCTAGGCTTGGGATACGAGACATTCACTTTCCTTGGTGGGGCCCTGTCTCCCCAGGCTATGCTTCTTGGTATTCTCCCTTTCTCTCGATCTCCTTGGCGACTTGCTGCTCTTCTTGGGTTGTCAAATTCAGCTGCCCTCAAGATGGCACATATATTTCATGTGGCTAGCTTGTTACATAAAAATTGATGCTGAAACCATTTACGGACTCAATGAATAAATCCTCCAATTAAACCTCGTTCCTAATTGGAACAAGCTGGACTGCCCGATCTTAATGCTTCTCTTGAAGAAAGTGGAAATCTACTTCTATATGTTTCGTTCATTCATGATATAGGGATTAGAAGGGATGTAGCAGAAGCAATATTTTCACATTTTAGTTCCATAGGATCCTTCTGTAAGAAATCCAATTCCTGTAGAAGATGTTTGTTCCATAACTTTTTCCAAGGCGCAAGTAGCATGACTCTAGTCTGACTCAGCAATGAATATTAGTGTTTGATTTTTATTCTTCCACAATGCTTGGTTGGCACTCACTAATACACATTAGCCAGTGATAACTTTCTATCAATGCTGAAACTTGCGCGATCTGCATCTCAGAATCCCTAGACCTTCATATGACTATGGCTCTTATACAAAGATCAAGCATCACAATGTCACCAGAGCATTCCAAGGAGTGGAGCAAAGTGGGTATCAAACAACAACTCACACTCTCTCGAAAATGTGGTTATGGTATGGAATCCAAAACACACCCTGATTCGGAACTGCCGAGAATGACCGAGCTTTGTATAGCACTGTTGCTCTCTCAACCACTCCTTTCTTCTGAGTGGTTTTTATGGGTCCAATGATGACAGTGAAAGAGCAGGTCTTTGGAACTTTAAGGAATGGACTTAACAAACATCCAATCTCTGTGGATCATAGCTGAAGATCCAACACTGTACATTTGTCTACTAAACGACGACGACACACAAAACCTTCCAACAGATCTATTAAGTTGGATTGTCTAAATTTAATTGGGGTTGAATCGGTTGATTCATATGCTTGTACTGTCAAGTTTTTAAAAAAATAAAGAAAACAAGTGCCCCTTTCGATTTACATATTTATAAGCATGATTGGTGTGCAAATGAACAAATAGATTTTAATATCTTATCACAGATCATTGAGCTTTTATATATAGGGGTAATTTATTACAAAATACAAGAATGGAAAAATATAATAACTACAAAAATATAGATGTGTGGGAAAATGAGGAAATTTCACACTAGAAATGATTGTATAAGAAATTAAGTGGGGTTGTGGGAGTGGTGAGTATTGATGAACTAGGAGACTGTCACGTGCAACATAGACTGGAAAATACCCCTTGTCAAAGTGTGGTTATTCAGTTTAGCAAAGTGAAAAAGGGAAGAGGTGTGTCTAAACTAAATTGGAGAGAGCTATTAGGAGGGAATTGGAAGGAATACATCAGAGAGAATACGGGCCAAAAGGGATCTGTCTGAAAAAATTAGGGCCTATTTAGCTGTCTCCGGCGTGATTGGATTGAAATTTAAATGATGGATTTAATTTCAGATCATATTTAACCTTATACATGCTTTCATTAGAACTCAAAATTCTTCTATGTTTTTTCTTTTTATCCGAAATACATTTCTGTCTAACAACATAGATTAGTTATATTTCCGTGTGCTTTGGAAAATATTAACAAATTTAAGAAATATTGCATACTTTTATGGTTATTTCATTTTGTGTTGATTTCATTCGAATCCATTCTTCAAACCATTCAGATAGGCTTTTTTGGATCTGAGTGAAATTTATTTTCATTTGAAGTAGATACAGAAGTCTCATCATGCTTAGGCACGGATCATGATAGCTTGGCTGACCACCTTAACTGTATCAATTTTTGCATCTAAATCTTCTTCCCAGAGCATTGCCTCACTTTAAAATCTTCTTTCAGGAAATGAAGCTGTTTGTTGTGTCAGATTGTTATGTCGGGTATCAGATAGAAATCCCAATTCGGGATGTAAACACACCTAGATAAAATGGGTAAAAATTGGAGAAAGAGCTAGGTGTATATCCACCAAACTGTATTTATTGATTACCTGTCGCCAGAGGCAAGAAACATTGCAGTGAAGGTAGCACCTTAATAAATTGGTACGTTACCTGTTGTCAAAAACATTGCAGTGAAGGTAGCACCTTGATGAATTGATCCCCCGTCATTCTCAGGAAATTGCCGAGGCAAAAACAATTATGATAAAAGACATCAGAAGAGACCAGCATGGCTATGGAGATTGTCTATACGGAGTCATTGTTCACATGTGAATTCTTACATGTGGGTGCAAACGCAGAACAGTCCTGTGCATCTGTAATTGTCCGCTGAAGGCATGCGTGGTTTAGCTGCAATTAAAAGGATGTCTTTGAGTTTAAGTAGCCATTGTAGATTCATTTGTTTGGTTTACTGTAAAGTGAAATTTTGTGGTAAATGAACTGTATCCTATATTTATTGTAAATTATGATGTAAACCCAGATTTCTTATTAATCATACTGTTCTTTGACTTTTAACCAAAGAAGGGAAATGGAAACAAACCAAAGGGGCCGTTGATACTGACTTTTATGATCCCGGTGAAAGCCAGCAATGCATAGTGGGGACACCTCTTGTGACGGATGACAGTCGTTTTTTAACATTTTTTTACCAGATTTTGTGTAGTAATTACTGGAGTTATTTATTATACATGGAGATTAGGTGCTACAAGAAATATGAAGTTAAAAGATGGGTCTGTGCTGACGTGCGTAGGGAAAAGTCGATATAGAAAAAGTCGATATAGAAACGAAGTATGCTACTGTCAGAACTTTACGCGTCGTGTCAAATGGGGTGATTTTATACTGGAAATCTGCTGGGCATGCAAAGGGCGTAATGTTCGCCTTACGCGCGGCGGGCTTGGTGGTTTTCTGGGGATAAAACTTATTTAGGAGTGTGACGTGGCGGCTATTAATTGGAGGTAGTGGAGGATGTACAATGAATAAATAAATTTGTTTTGTTTATAATTTTTAAAATGTGATTAATTTTTTGATAAAAAAACTCATTAGATTTCCTATAAAAATGCATTCTAATACAAGACTAAAGTTGATATATTTTGACAAAAAAATATAAAAAATGATACAAATAGGTGATGTGATGAGTGAATTATTTTATTTATAAATTTTAAACTATGGTGAATTTTGAACGAAATAAAAATCTGATAAAAGATATTCAAACAAGAGTAATGTTGATATACTAGGTAAAAAGAGAGGATGAAAGTGATGATGGAAGATTAGAGAATTGAGGATAAAAGTGGTGGGGAAAGATGAGGGAAGTGAGAGAAGTTATGAGAGATGGGAAGTGAGAGAAGTAAATGGGGAACATGCAAAAATTATGTACATATTTGTGATAATTAGCCGTGTATTTATCGTTAAATACGTCTAAAAATTAATAAATGTGTGTCTACATACTGGATGCTTGAAAATAGTGAATAGACACCTAAAATAGCTAAAGGTCCCTAAAGATGACTACGGATCACCCAAAAAATGACTAAAAACACCAAAAAATAGTGATGTCTATAAATGGTTGAAAAACGTCTAAAATGACTAAATAGCCTAAAATTGTTAAAATTTTTGGGTGTCAAACAAACATATTTGGGTGTTATGTTGTTTTTAGTTGTCAATTATCTTTGATGTGATTTAGCACGTATAATATTTATTTGGCGTCATTTTTATACTTCTGACTGTCAATGAAGTATTTTTGGGCGTCAATTAACCATCTTTGGGTGTCAATTAGACATTTTTGAGCCTCAACTAACCATCTTTGGGTGTCAATTAACTATTTCTAGGCGTCATTAAGTTGTTGATGAGTGTGAAGTACCTTACACTCTATTTAATTTGTACAATCAGATTTAGGGTGTCATTAAGTTGTTCTTTGGTGTCAAACAAATTTATTTGTGCGTCATTACATTATTTTTAGTTGTGATTTAACACATACTATTTATTTGAACGTCATTTTTATATTTTTGGGTTGTCAATGAACTATTTTGGCCTCACTTAACCATCTTTGGTTGTCAATTAGCCATTTCTAAGCGCATCAAGCTACCCTTACACCTTATTTGATGTGCATAATTATATTTGGGCGTTGTTAAGTTGTTCTTGGGTGTCAAACAATTTCTTTGAGGGCCATTGTTATTTTTGGTTGGCAATTATCTTAGATGTGATTTAGAGCAACAATATTTACTTGTGCGTCATTTTTATACTTGTGGGTGTCAATGAATCATTTTTGAGTGTCAATTAACTATTTTTGAGTGTCAATTATTCATTGTTGTTGGGTGTGAAGTACCTTTACATCCTCTTTAATGCGTACAACCATATTTGAGTGTCATTAAGTTGTTCTTGAGTGTCAAACAAACCTATTTGGACGTCGTTATATTATTTTGTTGCCAATTACCTTAGCTGTGAATTAGCGCGTATAATATTTACATGTGTGTCATTTTTTATATTGTAGCTGTCACTGAATGTTTTCTGGTGTCAATGAACCATCTCTGGGTGTGAATTAACTATCGATCGTCAATTCAGACGTGGATTTGTTAACTGTTTGGGCGTCAAACAATTATTTTTTATTTTATTCAAAAATTAATCATAGTTTTAAATTATAAATAACTAATTTTTGTTTATCACTTCACCCTACGTATCACATCACGTCTATGTATTTTTCCTTTAAAAATATATGAACATTAGTCTTGTTGGAATGTATTTTTTATAACGAATCTAACAATTTTTATTTTATGAAAAAATTCATGATTCAAAAGTTATAAGCGAAACAAATTAATTTGTCTATTACATACTCCATCAACTATCCAATTAGTGTTCGCCACGTCATCCTCCCAGACTATAGTGGTATGATGGGGGTCAGTGGTAGCGGCAGTTAGGGAGGCGGTATTAGCATCTGGTTTGGGTGTGTCACCTGCACGTGACAACATGTGTGCGCGCCCAAATTTTAGTCCATTTTATATAGTCTTAGTATCTTTTCCATTAAAAATATGAATTTTGAAATACAGAAGCAATATTGTTTTACATTAAATAAATCATACTTGTAAAGAATTTATCTGAACGTAATGTGAGGGTGTCCTTGGAATGCTTGTTTAAAATACCGCCAAGTTAATAACTTAAGGGCATCTCATGATTGACGGGCACGTCGGAAGCTAGAATGGGAGAAAGAGCAGAGGTTGAGAGAGTGAGCATTCTAAAACTACGCTGAATTGGGGTGAATATTGATTGATTCATTCTTCTTACATCAAATGTGACTCTCTTGTTTATTCTTGGATTTAAGTAAAAATGTTGAAGTATACTACATACACCTTCCTATAAACTTTGTTGTGTTCTCCTCATTCGTCAAATATTGTTACAACAGAAAGGCCAAGTTAAGGTAAATTTGGGCGCCTTTGCTTAGATAGAAGCAGTCTTTAGGTTTTAAGAGGAGTTGTGTATATGCCCTAGCCTCCTCCCTGGTCTTTCACTTGTCCCTTGGAACCATTTTCTCCTCTATCAATCCTTCTTCTTGTTAACCTAAGTGTTACACATTGTTTATATTTTGATAATGATTTAACCATTCTATTTGTATGTATCTAATATGTTTGGTTGAGATAGATTTCAGACACTAGGTACATGAAAAAGATCAAATATATCAAGTCCTAGCTTGTTCTAGTTCAAATAAAAAACAATGTAAATGAATTTTTGTGGAAAAGACTCCAAATCACCTTAAATGATTTTTGTAATCATTTGTATTGATGATGTGTAACTAAAATGAGAAAAATTTGGAACCCTTAATTTGAACATTTGATCACTCAAAAGGAATTTCCAAAATTCATTTTAAGTTGTTTGTCAGTCGAGATTCAAACTTGACCAATCATTTGATGAATTTTGAGAATTCCTTGCTCTGGTCGAGTTTGTCACTCACAAAACTCGACCGATCCATGCACTCAACAAAACTGATTTTAAGCGATCGATCGAGTTGTACACAAGACAAACTCGACCGATGCTTCAAATTGGCTTTGTCACATAGTGTGATCGGTCGAGTTACCTTTATGAAAAGTCGACCTACTGTACTGTACAGAAAACACCAAAAAAAAGTGATTTTAATTGTTGGAGTGTTGCAAAACTCGAAATTGTATCTGTTGTAACACCCCAAACGGTTAGAAAATGTTCCTAAGTGTTCTTACCCTCTAGTAGATACCCTCAACTATAAATAGGACCTCTTAGAGTTCATTCTAAGGTTGCTCTTTCATGTTATTCAAGCTCCTTGCTATAGTTGAGTGCATCCAGTCCACTTGAACCCCTTTTTTTTTCTCTTGATTACACTTCAATTCGTCATTATGACTGAGATAGGATCTGTGTGAGAGAGCTACTTCATTGTATACTTGTAAACTCTCAAAGCTTCTCTTTTTTAAACCTCTTTCTTGAAGATCAAGTTGATGAAAACTTCTCCAAATGAAGGAGAAGGTGCAAGCTTCTTCAAGATGTAGAAGAAGGTGCAAAAAGCTTCTTCGAGTGAAGGAAGAGGACAAGACTGAAGATTTGGGAGTGGAATGGGTAAATTTTTTAAGGAGGAAGACTCGCTACAAAGAGAGGATCTCCTTGGTGAAGGTGTCCAACTACTTGTAAGAATAGGTAAGACCTTCATAGGGTGAAGACTCTAGCTCGGATAGGTACGACCCTGGTTGTAAGGTTATTGGCTCCCTTGACCTCCAAGGAAGCTGGGTATCCTTGTCCCAGAAAAGGAAGGTCAAACTATGTGTCTTTTAATGGAATATAACTATACATAGGTTGCAAAATCCTAGGGCTTGACCTTTCTAGGTAGTGGACTCACTCTCTCCTAGTTTGGAGAGTGGAACCACTCTATACACCTTGTTCAACTGCATGTTTCAATCTCTCTCATCCTTGGTATGCATGTTTAGAATGCCATCAAATTCACTATTTGCAATTGTTCCTAGTTGAAGTAACTTGAAGGTCTATTGAATATTGTGAAAATATTTTAGCTCTATTCACCCCTCTTTAGAGACCTTTGATTTAACAAGTGGTAACAGAACTACTATCTTCCCTGACACATCTCCCATGAGATGAGGAGATGGACGATTTACTTGCGTCCCTCAACATAGAGGGAGGCTTCTCCATGAGACCCTAGTCTTTAATGACACAAATTTTTTCTATTAGAAACAATGGATGTAGTTCTATCTTCAAGGGATGAACTACGACATGTGGAAGGTAATGATCCTTCCATACATGGAGTCGGCGAGTGATGTATCTAGTTGGGATGAAGCTACACTCAAGAAGGCACAATGGAATGTCAAAGCGATAAGCATCATCTATGCTGCCCTAACTCCCTTTGAGTTCAACCAGATCTCATCTTAGGACACAACCCATGAGATTTGGAACAAGTTGTGCATCACCTATGAAGGCACACAACAAGTCAAAGAGTCAAATACCTACATGCTTCGTGGACTTCTTGAAAACTTCAAGATGGGAAAGAAGGAAAGAGTGGTCGAGATGTACAAAAGGCTCAACACTATCATCAATGGGCTTGTTGCCTTAGGCCACATCTACTCTAAGATTCTATGATCTCTTCCCAAGAGATGGGAACCCAAGGTGACTTCAGTTGAAGAAGTTAGAAGTCTTGGTGACTTAGCCACCGATGAAATCATTTACAACCTTCAAGCTCATGAGCCAAGACTTGACAAGCAAAGGAAGATGACAAGCAAGAGAAGGAATCAAAGAAGATCAAAGACAATACCTTCAAAGCTCAAGTAGAGGCAATGATTCTCCAATAACAACTTGCTTGCCGATCCTCTCCTCCCTCCTCAAGTGAAGATGACGACCCTAGTGATCATAAAGCAAACTACTCTAAGGGCAAGAAATTCAAGGGAAAGTCTTCCTAATCCTCTACTCCTAGATTCTACAAATTTGGTAAAAAGGGGCACTACAAGAATGAATGCCCTAAGGCAAAGAAGGCCTATCACATCAGATAAAAGAAGAAGGATGACTACAAGAAGGAAGGCAAGTACAAAAGGAAGGATAAGAAGGACAAAAGGAGCAAGGATGCAACTCATGCGGCCTGAGAGGAATTCTCCTCTAGTGGTTAAAGATTCAATGCACACGAATGCCACCTTGCACTCATAGTCTCCACAAGTGAGGATATTAGTGAGGTAAGTGAGGTAAGCTTGCATGAGTTATCTAAGGGAACTCTTATTGATATGCTTAATGATACCCACTCTTCTTATTCCAAATGCAAGTCTAAAAAGAAGAGGTTGGGTAAGATCATAGATGATCTTATGCTAAAATTGGTATTCGTGATCAAAATGAGAAGTTACATCTTGATAACATTGATTCCTTGCAAGGACAGTTTCTTGATCTTGAGCTCCAATACAATGGAGTTGAAGTAAGTGAACATGATCTACCTTAAGAGCATAAATAATCTTAAGGAGGAAAACCAAGCCCTAGTAGATAAGCTTGCTTTACTTAAAACTAAAAATGTTGATCTTAAGCTTGCTAGTGATTTATTAAGGATCAAAATAGAATTTATCTTGATGAGATTGTTATTATTACAACTAAAAATGCTAGATTACTTGCTCAAATTAATGATCTTTCTTCTAAAACTTTATTGCCTAGTCATGAAATTGCTAGTCTTACTTTAGAAATGTATTTTTATCTTACTAAAGACCTCTGTTTGGAGGATGACTTACTTCATGCAAATGATGATCTTTCTATCTTATCTTCTACTGTCATTACTCTTAGTGATGATAATCACAAACTAAGAGCTTCATTGTAGAAATTCCTCAAAGGAAAAAAAATCTCTCAATGAAGTTTTAGATCACTCTACCATACAAGTTGGTACTAGTGGTTTGAGATATGTAGGGAGAGCTCCAAAGAGAAAGAGCAAGGACAATGGTAAGAAAAAGAGCAAGGGACCTCCTATCTTCCATGGAGTGTCTTCTGGCTCTAAAAACCCTATGGTTTGTGTGCATTGCAAGAGTGATGACAATCACTCTACTTATTGCTCTTATAGAGAGAAGGGGACCAACCCAAAGATGAAACTGGTCCCCAATCTAACACTGGATCCTAAGGTTTGAATTTGGCACCAATATATTCCTTCTTTTAGGTAAAAGAAAAATGGATTGTTGGTTGTGGTTGCTCAAAACACGTGACAAGTGAAATCAGCCACTTCAACCAATTCACTAAGAAGAAAGGAGGGTTGGTTACTTTTGGTGACAATAAGGTAAGGTGGTAGGTGAGGGTGATGTAGGTGATTCACTATGCATCAAGAATGTTCTTCTTGTAGAAGGCCTACATCACAATTTAAGAAGTGTTAGTCAACTTTGTGATAATAGTTATCTTGTGTTTTTATCTCACTTGAATGTTTGCTTCTTGATTCCCTCTCCTACAATGTTATATATAAGAGAAGTAGAAATGATAATCTCTATATTATTTTGCTTGACTCTATTAAGCCTATTGTTGATAGATGTCTTGTTGCCATTTTGAAATGATATTTCATTATGGCATCATAGGCTTGGTCATGTAAATATGCATCAATTGAAAAGTTGAGAAAAAATGATTTGGTAAATGAACTTTCTAAATTTGATTTTGAAAAGGATGATGAATGTCAACCTTGTACCCAAGGAAACCAAACCAAGTCCAACTTGAAAGCCAAAGGAGCCCTTAGCACCAAAAGAGTTCTTGAGCTTCTTCACATTGATCTATTTGGACCAATGCGTACACAATCACTTTGTGGTAGCAAGTATTGTCTTGTGATTGTCAATGATTTTTCTCGATATACTTGAACTTTCTTTCTTGTTTCAAAAAATGATACTCTTGATGTTTTCTCAAATTTTTGTAAACGAGTTGAAAACAAAGCTTCTTGCTTGATTGTCTCTATCTGTGGTGATCACGGGGGGAGTTTGAAAATGACTTGTTTGAACAATTTTGTGAGGAATCTAGGTATGCACACAACTTTTCTTCACCTAAAACACATCAACAAAATGGGGTTGTAGAGAGAAAGAATAGGTCACTACAAGAAATGATTGAGACTATGCTTCTAGAGTATGACACTCCAAAGAATTTTTGGGCTGAAGCTGTTAGTACTTCATGCTTTGTGCAAAATTGGGGTTTTACTCATCCATCTTTGAAGAAAACCTCCTATGAGCTATGGTGTGGTAGAAAGCCTTCCATTGTTGTCTTTCATGTTTTTAGTTGTCCTTATTGTATTTTGAACACCAAGGACTCCCTCAAAGAGTTTGATCCGGAGTCTTACAAGGCTTTCTTTCTTGGATATTGCACTACTAGGAAGGCTTATAGAGTATTTAACATTGAATTGTGTAAAGAAGAAGAATCTATCAATGTTAGATTTGTTGAGACTAACCCCTCTTTTTCCAAGAATATAGTTAATGATGATGTTGCATATGAGGTGATATCGCACTTGAAAGAGATCAACATTGTTGATAAATGAAAAGAGGTGTCTGTTGATGAAGAAGAGAAAGAAGAAGAAAAGAAGGATCCAACTCCCCAGTTTGCAAATCATCATCCAAAAGAGGTCATCATAGGTAATCCTTTTGAAAGGCTGAGGACGCGGGATGCATTTAACAAGGAACAAGCCGACAACACCTTCATCTCTCAACTTCAGCCAAAAGATGTCAAAGAAGCACTCAAGGACGATGAATGGATATTAGCGATGCAAGAAGTGTTAAAATAGTTTGAGAAGAACCGAGTGTGGTCTCTTGTTCCAAGACCAAGTGATAGAAAGATCATTGGCACCAAGTGGGTCTAGCACAACAAGCTTGATGAAAGCAGAAAATGGTAAGAAACAAATCAAGGTTAGTTGCTCAAGGATACAACCAACAGGAAGGTATTAATTTTGATGAAACATATGCACCTATAGCTAGACTTGAGTCAATTAGAATGCTTCTTGCTGTTTCTAGTCAGAAGAATTTTCTATTTTATTAAATGGATGTTAAAAGTGCATTTTGAATGGTACAATTAAGGAGAAATATAGTTGCTCAACCTCCCGGCTTTGAACATGATAAATTTCCTCACCATGTTTATTTGTGACAAAAAGCTCTCTATGAACTCAAACTAGCACCTCGAGCTTGGTATGAGAAACTAAAGAACTTTTGCTAGACAATGGCGATATCACGGGCAAAGTCAATTCTACCTTGTTTGTAAAACACACTTCTAGAAATTTCTTGATTATTCAAATTTATGTTGATGATATTATCTTTGGAGGAACTGACCTTGATCTTTGTAAGGAGTTTAGTGATCTTATGCAGAATGAGTTCGAGGTGAGCATGATGGGGGATCTTACTTTCATCCTTGGATTTCAAATCAAACAAATGAAAGATGGGAACTTCATCAACCAAGGCAAGTACACAAGTGAACTACTTAAGCTTTTTGGGATGGATAACACCAAGACAATGGACACCCCCATGTCAAACACCACCAAGATTTACAGAGATGAGCAAGGAGAAAAGGTAGATGAGAAGCTCTATAGAGGTATAATTGAATGTTTACTTTACTTAACTACCTCTAGACCTGATACAAGGTTTAGTGTTGTCTTGTGTGCTCACTTTCAATCAAGTCCTAGGAAATAACATCTCATAGAGGCTAAAAGGATTTTGAGACATCTAGCCAAAACTCAAAATTTTGGACTATGGTATCCCACATCAAGGGACTTTACTCTTACTACCTATAGCAATGTTGATTATGTAGGTTGCTTGATTGATAGAAAGTGCACAAGTGGCACTTGCTTCTTCCTAGGACCATGCCTAGTTTCTTGGTTCTCGAAGAAACAAAGCACTGTGGCTCTTTCAACTACTGAGGTTGAATAGATTGTATTTGGGAGTTGTTGTTCCCAAGTCTTATGTATGAAGCAAATGCTCCAAGACTTTGACATTTGTTTTGATGCTTCTCCTATTTATTATGATAATACTAGTGTAATTAACATATCCTATAATCCTATCTTACATAGTAGAGATAAACATATAGAGGTATGTCATCACTTTCTTTATGACCACATTGCCAAGAAGGATATTTATATCACACAGGTGGACACGGAGAATCAACTTGTGGACATTTTCACTAAACCTCTAGCTAGAGAGAAATTTTATTTTATTAGATCAAAACTTCTAATAACCACTTTTGATGATATTGGCATGCCTTCTAGCTAGTTGTTCCTTTAACTATATGTTTTGCTCATATCTTGCTCACCTTATGTTTGCTATCGCTAAATTACCATGTTTTCATGCCTTGTTTTGCTTGTTTTGGGTATTTTTTGCAAACTAATGTTTTATCGCAAAATAGTACCCTATGATGAGTGAAATGTGCCTCAATGTGTCTAAAATACACAGTAGGCTATAAAAATGCATTTGTATAGAACCGTAGAAGCTTGGAATTAAATTTTCTATGGTTTACACTGGTTGACCATTCGGTCAAGTTTGTCCTGCTAACAACTCAATCGATCACCATCTGAGGACTTAGCTGAAATGCCTATTTGGTCGAGTTTCCAACCCACACTCAATTGATTGCACAACTTAACCAAATTAAAATAGGGTATCAACCGACTTTTCTCCCTCTCAACTAGAAAAAAATTGACCGATCCCAAGCTCCAGTACTCTATTTCTCAAACCCTAGGTTCAACCTTCCTCTCCCAACCCCTATTTGGCATTCCTTGCCTTTTCCTACCTCTACCTAGGTAGATAGGCGACCTGCTTGTGGTTGTTTCTTTCTCCTTCAATGATCTTTTCTTATCTATCCGCCTCCATGCCCTCAAACAGTAGAAAAAAATTTGTCCCTATTGGAGCACCATCTTCTTCCTCTACTCCTTGCCCCATACCCTTTGATGGAAGCTCTTCTTATCCTCACAAGCTCTAAATCAATATAAGGAACTCCTTCCCTTTTTGAGCCTTATGTGAACCTCGTTTCACCATGAATGAGACTATAAAGGAGGTGATAACACTTTAATTTACGCACTTTTTGTACACATTTTATGCCTTCCTATCATATCTTTTGCTAACTTTACCCACTATTTTAGCTTCTTATGTCAAATACTTCACTTACACATTCTCCCCTTGATTTCAAGTACATATATAGCCCAAGTCACGATCATCACATCGACCGCAACCCATTCATCCACCATGGACCATCTCACCATGGTCAAGTTCTCCAAGTTCACCCTAATTCCTTGTACTCACGGTCAATTTGCTCTCAAACTCTTCGGGACCGTGATCAATATGGGACCGCGACCAACTTGAAGACTGTGACCTTGATTTCTCCAAAGCAAGGCACACCTCGACCTCAACCGTGGTTCCACAGATTGTCACAACAACCAAGAAGTGATCGAGGGGGTGGTTTCTAAACCAACCTCAACCGCGACACTCACTCAAGAGGTAGCCAACCAGACTACAACCGAGGCAGTGGTTCAAAAGACCTCGATCGAGGAAAGTATAGCAATAAGGCCTCAACCACGGTCAAGCTTTATCCAAGACCAGACCTCGACTGTGATCGAGGGGTTAAGTTGGTGGTGTGCTTATAAATAGGCCACTCACCTGTCTTGTCAAATGATGGGATCATAGATCAGATCTGATAGTACCATGAAATGCTGCCATTTTCCAGAATCATCTCCATCCATGCATCCAATCCATCTTTGATCTCCAAAGGCAGAAGCTGAGGAGAGAGAAGACTAAAGGCTCCATCTTCTTTGAGAGAAGAAGACCGTCTGCACCATCGACCTTCTGGATCTAGACCTGAAGAAGTACCGAGTTGTATCACACTCTTCTCTCTCCATCTAGATCTATCGCTTCTATCTTGTTGTACTTCCCTCATCACTTCATGGAACTTTATGTATATATCTTCTTGTAACGTTATTATGCTTCCCGTGAACATGTATGGCTAAACATCTTAACTTGGGTTAGGAGTAGCCACTTAGGCTCTCCCAACATGTATATTGTCTCTCCGTTTTGAATACACACACACTCTTATCAAGATTATCTCCATGCATCGATTTTAATGCTTCACTTGTATGCTTAGATACCATCTTGTGATGTTTGATTGTTGATATCTCGAGAGAGTAATATCACTTTTATCTTGTGTTATGGAGTAACATGAATGCATGAGAATGTTGGAATGCTAAAGCTAGAGATCATACGTTCTGTTATGTGGTTTTTGTAGTCATCTTGAGAGAGAGGTTACCCCTAGACTTAGATCTATCCTTATATCGAGAGAGAAGGGTATATACACTATGTATGATTGCTTGTAATCTTGATAGTAGTATACGAGAGGGAGAGATGATGTTGCATGTTGGTGAGAAGTCTTAGTAGGTGAAACCCGATCCAAGTTTTTCCCCCTTATCTTTGTTTTGTTTCCATCTTATTTTGTTACGCTTTGTTCTTCTTAACTTTGTTTTATTTGTTTTACTTTGGTCTGAGTACCATCATTTCGTTAGGAACACCTGTTTAACTACCTCTTTATCCGAAGTATATGAGTGTGAGACTTTGTATGCTTAACACATACCGACCTTGTCCCTGTGGTTCGACCTCAATTACTACATCAAACCCCGTATAATAGTTGCGGGGGCTTAAGTGTCAGTTTACTTTCTTAAAAGTCTGACTACTCTGGATCTTCTCCTTTTGGACGCGTGATTTAGGCCGGTCGATACCGGTCTAGACCGACTTTAGACGAACCGGATCGGACTGGCCGAGGTCCCGAATCTTGAAAAATGTAGGACCAAGGACTTGACCGGATTTGAAGTCGGTTCTGGACCGAACCGTCCATCGGTATGGACCGGTATATGTACAACCCTAGTTTAATGTCGTGTTCAGTTTCTATACCTTAGTGTACCTACTTTGACTCCCCTCTCTTTGTGAGGAAGGGGAACCTAGGTTACTGTCGCCATCCTAGGCTTGGGATACGAGACATTCACTTTCCTTGGTGGGGCCCTGTCTCCCCAGGCTATGCTTCTTGGTATTCTCCCTTTCTCTCGATCTCCTTGGCGACTTGCTGCTCTTCTTGGGTTGTCAAATTCAGCTGCCCTCAAGATGGCACATATATTTCATGTGGCTAGCTTGTTACATAAAAATTGATGCTGAAACCATTTACGGACTCAATGAATAAATCCTCCAATTAAACCTCGTTCCTAATTGGAACAAGCTGGACTGCCCGATCTTAATGCTTCTCTTAAAGAAAGTGGAAATCTACTTCTATATGTTTCGTTCATTCATGATATAGGGATTAGAAGGGATGTAGCAGAAGCAATATTTTCACATTTTAGTTCCATAGGATCCTTCTGTAAGAAATCCAATTCCTGTAGAAGATGTTTGTTCCATAACTTTTTCCAAGGCGCAAGTAGCATGACTCTAGTCTGACTCAGCAATGAATATTAGTGTTTGATTTTTATTCTTCCACAATGCTTGGTTGGCACTCACTAATACACATTAGCCAGTGATAACTTTCTATCAATGCTGAAACTTGCGCGATCTGCATCTCAGAATCCCTAGACCTTCATATGACTATGGCTCTTATACAAAGATCAAGCATCACAATGTCACCAGAGCATTCCAAGGAGTGGAGCAAAGTGGGTATCAAACAACAACTCACACTCTCTCGAAAATGTGGTTATGGTATGGAATCCAAAACACACCCTGATTCGGAACTGCCGAGAATGACCGAGCTTTGTATAGCACTGTTGCTCTCTCAACCACTCCTTTCTTCTGAGTGGTTTTTATGGGTCCAATGATGACAGTGAAAGAGCAGGTCTTTGGAACTTTAAGGAATGGACTTAACAAACATCCAATCTCTGTGGATCATAGCTGAAGATCCAACACTGTACATTTGTCTACTAAACGACGACGACACACAAAACCTTCCAACAGATCTATTAAGTTGGATTGTCTAAATTTAATTGGGGTTGAATCGGTTGATTCATATGCTTGTACTGTCAAGTTTTTTAAAAAATAAAGAAAACAAGTGCCCCTTTCGATTTACATATTTATAAGCATGATTGGTGTGCAAATGAACAAATAGATTTTAATATCTTATCACAGATCATTGAGCTTTTATATATAGGGGTAATTTATTACAAAATACAAGAATGGAAAAATATAATAACTACAAAAATATAGATGTGTGGGAAAATGAGGAAATTTCACACTAGAAATGATTGTATAAGAAATTAAGTGGGGTTGTGGGAGTGGTGAGTATTGATGAACTAGGAGACTGTCACGTGCAACATAGACTGGAAAATACCCCTTGTCAAAGTGTGGTTATTCAGTTTAGCAAAGTGAAAAAGGGAAGAGGTGTGTCTAAACTAAATTGGAGAGAGCTATTAGGAGGGAATTGGAAGGAATACATCAGAGAGAATACGGGCCAAAAGGGATCTGTCTGAAAAAATTAGGGCCTATTTAGCTGTCTCCGGCGTGATTGGATTGAAATTTAAATGATGGATTTAATTTCAGATCATATTTAACCTTATACATGCTTTCATTAGAACTCAAAATTCTTCTATGTTTTTTCTTTTTATCCGAAATACATTTCTGTCTAACAACATAGATTAGTTATATTTCCGTGTGCTTTGGAAAATATTAACAAATTTAAGAAATATTGCATACTTTTATGGTTATTTCATTTTGTGTTGATTTCATTCGAATCCATTCTTCAAACCATTCAGATAGGCTTTTTTGGATCTGAGTGAAATTTATTTTCATTTGAAGTAGATACAGAAGTCTCATCATGCTTAGGCACGGATCATGATAGCTTGGCTGACCACCTTAACTGTATCAATTTTTGCATCTAAATCTTCTTCCCAGAGCATTGCCTCACTTTAAAATCTTCTTTCAGGAAATGAAGCTGTTTGTTGTGTCAGATTGTTATGTCGGGTATCAGATAGAAATCCCAATTCGGGATGTAAACACACCTAGATAAAATGGGTAAAAATTGGAGAAAGAGCTAGGTGTATATCCACCAAACTGTATTTATTGATTACCTGTCGCCAGAGGCAAGAAACATTGCAGTGAAGGTAGCACCTTAATAAATTGGTACGTTACCTGTTGTCAAAAACATTGCAGTGAAGGTAGCACCTTGATGAATTGATCCCCCGTCATTCTCAGGAAATTGCCGAGGCAAAAACAATTATGATAAAAGACATCAGAAGAGACCAGCATGGCTATGGAGATTGTCTATACGGAGTCATTGTTCACATGTGAATTCTTACATGTGGGTGCAAACGCAGAACAGTCCTGTGCATCTGTAATTGTCCGCTGAAGGCATGCGTGGTTTAGCTGCAATTAAAAGGATGTCTTTGAGTTTAAGTAGCCATTGTAGATTCATTTGTTTGGTTTACTGTAAAGTGAAATTTTGTGGTAAATGAACTGTATCCTATATTTATTGTAAATTATGATGTAAACCCAGATTTCTTATTAATCATACTGTTCTTTGACTTTTAACCAAAGAAGGGAAATGGAAACAAACCAAAGGGGCCGTTGATACTGACTTTTATGATCCCGGTGAAAGCCAGCAATGCATAGTGGGGACACCTCTTGTGACGGATGACAGTCGTTTTTTAACATTTTTTTACCAGATTTTGTGTAGTAATTACTGGAGTTATTTATTATACATGGAGATTAGGTGCTACAAGAAATATGAAGTTAAAAGATGGGTCTGTGCTGACGTGCGTAGGGAAAAGTCGATATAGAAAAAGTCGATATAGAAACGAAGTATGCTACTGTCAGAACTTTACGCGTCGTGTCAAATGGGGTGATTTTATACTGGAAATCTGCTGGGCATGCAAAGGGCGTAATGTTCGCCTTACGCGCGGCGGGCTTGGTGGTTTTCTGGGGATAAAACTTATTTAGGAGTGTGACGTGGCGGCTATTAATTGGAGGTAGTGGAGGATGTACAATGAATAAATAAATTTGTTTTGTTTATAATTTTTAAAATGTGATTAATTTTTTGATAAAAAAACTCATTAGATTTCCTATAAAAATGCATTCTAATACAAGACTAAAGTTGATATATTTTGACAAAAAAATATAAAAAATGATACAAATAGGTGATGTGATGAGTGAATTATTTTATTTATAAATTTTAAACTATGGTGAATTTTGAACGAAATAAAAATCTGATAAAAGATATTCAAACAAGAGTAATGTTGATATACTAGGTAAAAAGAGAGGATGAAAGTGATGATGGAAGATTAGAGAATTGAGGATAAAAGTGGTGGGGAAAGATGAGGGAAGTGAGAGAAGTTATGAGAGATGGGAAGTGAGAGAAGTAAATGGGGAACATGCAAAAATTATGTACATATTTGTGATAATTAGCCGTGTATTTATCGTTAAATACGTCTAAAAATTAATAAATGTGTGTCTACATACTGGATGCTTGAAAATAGTGAATAGACACCTAAAATAGCTAAAGGTCCCTAAAGATGACTACGGATCACCCAAAAAATGACTAAAAACACCAAAAAATAGTGATGTCTATAAATGGTTGAAAAACGTCTAAAATGACTAAATAGCCTAAAATTGTTAAAATTTTTGGGTGTCAAACAAACATATTTGGGTGTTATGTTGTTTTTAGTTGTCAATTATCTTTGATGTGATTTAGCACGTATAATATTTATTTGGCGTCATTTTTATACTTCTGACTGTCAATGAAGTATTTTTGGGCGTCAATTAACCATCTTTGGGTGTCAATTAGACATTTTTGAGCCTCAACTAACCATCTTTGGGTGTCAATTAACTATTTCTAGGCGTCATTAAGTTGTTGATGAGTGTGAAGTACCTTACACTCTATTTAATTTGTACAATCAGATTTAGGGTGTCATTAAGTTGTTCTTTGGTGTCAAACAAATTTATTTGTGCGTCATTACATTATTTTTAGTTGTGATTTAACACATACTATTTATTTGAACGTCATTTTTATATTTTTGGGTTGTCAATGAACTATTTTGGCCTCACTTAACCATCTTTGGTTGTCAATTAGCCATTTCTAAGCGCATCAAGCTACCCTTACACCTTATTTGATGTGCATAATTATATTTGGGCGTTGTTAAGTTGTTCTTGGGTGTCAAACAATTTCTTTGAGGGCCATTGTTATTTTTGGTTGGCAATTATCTTAGATGTGATTTAGAGCAACAATATTTACTTGTGCGTCATTTTTATACTTGTGGGTGTCAATGAATCATTTTTGAGTGTCAATTAACTATTTTTGAGTGTCAATTATTCATTGTTGTTGGGTGTGAAGTACCTTTACATCCTCTTTAATGCGTACAACCATATTTGAGTGTCATTAAGTTGTTCTTGAGTGTCAAACAAACCTATTTGGACGTCGTTATATTATTTTGTTGCCAATTACCTTAGCTGTGAATTAGCGCGTATAATATTTACATGTGTGTCATTTTTTATACTGTAGCTGTCACTGAATGTTTTCTGGTGTCAATGAACCATCTCTGGGTGTGAATTAACTATCGATCGTCAATTCAGACGTGGATTTGTTAACTGTTTGGGCGTCAAACAATTATTTTTTATTTTATTCAAAAATTAATCATAGTTTTAAATTATAAATAACTAATTTTTGTTTATCACTTCACCCTACGTATCACATCACGTCTATGTATTTTTCCTTTAAAAATATATGAACATTAGTCTTGTTGGAATGTATTTTTTATAACGAATCTAACAATTTTTATTTTATGAAAAAATTCATGATTCAAAAGTTATAAGCGAAACAAATTAATTTGTCTATTACATACTCCATCAACTATCCAATTAGTGTTCGCCACGTCATCCTCCCAGACTATAGTGGTATGATGGGGGTCAGTGGTAGCGGCAGTTAGGGAGGCGGTATTAGCATCTGGTTTGGGTGTGTCACCTGCACGTGACAACATGTGTGCGCGCCCAAATTTTAGTCCATTTTATATAGTCTTAGTATCTTTTCCATTAAAAATATGAATTTTGAAATACAGAAGCAATATTGTTTTACATTAAATAAATCATACTTGTAAAGAATTTATCTGAACGTAATGTGAGGGTGTCCTTGGAATGCTTGTTTAAAATACCGCCAAGTTAATAACTTAAGGGCATCTCATGATTGACGGGCACGTCGGAAGCTAGAATGGGAGAAAGAGCAGAGGTTGAGAGAGTGAGCATTCTAAAACTACGCTGAATTGGGGTGAATATTGATTGATTCATTCTTCTTACATCAAATGTGACTCTCTTGTTTATTCTTGGATTTAAGTAAAAATGTTGAAGTATACTACATACACCTTCCTATAAACTTTGTTGTGTTCTCCTCATTCATCAAATATTGTTACAACAGAAAGGCCAAGTTAAGGTAAATTTGGGCGCCTTTGCTTAGATAGAAGCAGTCTTTAGGTTTTAAGAGGAGTTGTGTATATGCCCTAGCCTCCTCCCTGGTCTTTCACTTGTCCCTTGGAACCATTTTCTCCTCTATCAATCCTTCTTCTTGTTAACCTAAGTGTTACACATTGTTTATATTTTGATAATGATTTAACCATTCTATTTGTATGTATCTAATATGTTTGGTTGAGATAGATTTCAGACACTAGGTACATGAAAAAGATCAAATATATCAAGTCCTAGCTTGTTCTAGTTCAAATAAAAAACAATGTAAATGAATTTTTGTGGAAAAGACTCCAAATCACCTTAAATGATTTTTGTAATCATTTGTATTGATGATGTGTAACTAAAATGAGAAAAATTTGGAACCCTTAATTTGAACATTTGATCACTCAAAAGGAATTTCCAAAATTCATTTTAAGTTGTTTGTCAGTCGAGATTCAAACTTGACCAATCATTTGATGAATTTTGAGAATTCCTTGCTCTGGTCGAGTTTGTCACTCACAAAACTCGACCGATCCATGCACTCAACAAAACTGATTTTAAGCGATCGATCGAGTTGTACACAAGACAAACTCGACCGATGCTTCAAATTGGCTTTGTCACATAGTGTGATCGGTCGAGTTACCTTTATGAAAAGTCGACCTACTGTACTGTACAGAAAACACCAAAAAAAAGTGATTTTAATTGTTGGAGTGTTGCAAAACTCGAAATTGTATCTGTTGTAACACCCCAAACGGTTAGAAAATGTTCCTAAGTGTTCTTACCCTCTAGTAGATACCCTCAACTATAAATAGGACCTCTTAGAGTTCATTCTAAGGTTGCTCTTTCATGTTATTCAAGCTCCTTGCTATAGTTGAGTGCATCCAGTCCACTTGAACCCCTTTTTTTTTCTCTTGATTACACTTCAATTCGTCATTATGACTGAGATAGGATCTGTGTGAGAGAGCTACTTCATTGTATACTTGTAAACTCTCAAAGCTTCTCTTTTTTAAACCTCTTTCTTGAAGATCAAGTTGATGAAAACTTCTCCAAATGAAGGAGAAGGTGCAAGCTTCTTCAAGATGTAGAAGAAGGTGCAAAAAGCTTCTCCGAGTGAAGGAAGAGGACAAGACTGAAGATTTGGGAGTGGAATGGGTAAATTTTTTAAGGAGGAAGACTCGCTACAAAGAGAGGATCTCCTTGGTGAAGGTGTCCAACTACTTGTAAGAATAGGTAAGACCTTCATAGGGTGAAGACTCTAGCTCGGATAGGTACGACCCTGGTTGTAAGGTTATTGGCTCCCTTGACCTCCAAGGAAGCTGGGTATCCTTGTCCCAGAAAAGGAAGGTCAAACTATGTGTCTTTTAATGGAATATAACTATACATAGGTTGCAAAATCCTAGGGCTTGACCTTTCTAGGTAGTGGACTCACTCTCTCCTAGTTTGGAGAGTGGAACCACTCTATACACCTTGTTCAACTGCATGTTTCAATCTCTCTCATCCTTGGTATGCATGTTTAGAATGCCATCAAATTCACTATTTGCAATTGTTCCTAGTTGAAGTAACTTGAAGGTCTATTGAATATTGTGAAAATATTTTAGCTCTATTCACCCCTCTTTAGAGACCTTTGATTTAACAAGTGGTAACAGAACTACTATCTTCCCTGACACATCTCCCATGAGATGAGGAGATGGACGATTTACTTGCGTCCCTCAACATAGAGGGAGGCTTCTCCATGAGACCCTAGTCTTTAATGACACAAATTTTTTCTATTAGAAACAATGGATGTAGTTCTATCTTCAAGGGATGAACTACGACATGTGGAAGGTAATGATCCTTCCATACATGGAGTCGGCGAGTGATGTATCTAGTTGGGATGAAGCTACACTCAAGAAGGCACAATGGAATGTCAAAGCGATAAGCATCATCTATGCTGCCCTAACTCCCTTTGAGTTCAACCAGATCTCATCTTAGGACACAACCCATGAGATTTGGAACAAGTTGTGCATCACCTATGAAGGCACACAACAAGTCAAAGAGTCAAATACCTACATGCTTCGTGGACTTCTTGAAAACTTCAAGATGGGAAAGAAGGAAAGAGTGGTCGAGATGTACAAAAGGCTCAACACTATCATCAATGGGCTTGTTGCCTTAGGCCACATCTACTCTAAGATTCTATGATCTCTTCCCAAGAGATGGGAACCCAAGGTGACTTCAGTTGAAGAAGTTAGAAGTCTTGGTGACTTAGCCACCGATGAAATCATTTACAACCTTCAAGCTCATGAGCCAAGACTTGACAAGCAAAGGAAGATGACAAGCAAGAGAAGGAATCAAAGAAGATCAAAGACAATACCTTCAAAGCTCAAGTAGAGGCAATGATTCTCCAATAACAACTTGCTTGCCGATCCTCTCCTCCCTCCTCAAGTGAAGATGACGACCCTAGTGATCATAAAGCAAACTACTCTAAGGGCAAGAAATTCAAGGGAAAGTCTTCCTAATTCTCTACTCCTAGATTCTACAAATTTGGTAAAAAGGGGCACTACAAGAATGAATGCCCTAAGGCAAAGAAGGCCTATCACATCAGATAAAAGAAGAAGGATGACTACAAGAAGGAAGGCAAGTACAAAAGGAAGGATAAGAAGGACAAAAGGAGCAAGGATGCAACTCATGCGGCCTGAGAGGAATTCTCCTCTAGTGGTTAAAGATTCAATGCACACGAATGCCACCTTGCACTCATAGTCTCCACAAGTGAGGATATTAGTGAGGTAAGTGAGGTAAGCTTGCATGAGTTATCTAAGGGAACTCTTATTGATATGCTTAATGATACCCACTCTTCTTATTCCAAATGCAAGTCTAAAAAGAAGAGGTTGGGTAAGATCATAGATGATCTTATGCTAAAATTGGTATTCGTGATCAAAATGAGAAGTTACATCTTGATAACATTGATTCCTTGCAAGGACAGTTTCTTGATCTTGAGCTCCAATACAATGGAGTTGAAGTAAGTGAACATGATCTACCTTAAGAGCATAAATAATCTTAAGGAGGAAAACCAAGCCCTAGTAGATAAGCTTGCTTTACTTAAAACTAAAAATGTTGATCTTAAGCTTGCTAGTGATTTATTAAGGATCAAAATAGAATTTATCTTGATGAGATTGTTATTATTACAACTAAAAATGCTAGATTACTTGCTCAAATTAATGATCTTTCTTCTAAAACTTTATTGCCTAGTCATGAAATTGCTAGTCTTACTTTAGAAATGTATTTTTATCTTACTAAAGACCTCTGTTTGGAGGATGACTTACTTCATGCAAATGATGATCTTTCTATCTTATCTTCTACTGTCATTACTCTTAGTGATGATAATCACAAACTAAGAGCTTCATTGTAGAAATTCCTCAAAGGAAAAAAAATCTCTCAATGAAGTTTTAGATCACTCTACCATACAAGTTGGTACTAGTGGTTTGAGATATGTAGGGAGAGCTCCAAAGAGAAAGAGCAAGGACAATGGTAAGAAAAAGAGCAAGGGACCTCCTATCTTCCATGGAGTGTCTTCTGGCTCTAAAAACCCTATGGTTTGTGTGCATTGCAAGAGTGATGACAATCACTCTACTTATTGCTCTTATAGAGAGAAGGGGACCAACCCAAAGATGAAACTGGTCCCCAATCTAACACTGGATCCTAAGGTTTGAATTTGGCACCAATATATTCCTTCTTTTAGGTAAAAGAAAAATGGATTGTTGGTTGTGGTTGCTCAAAACACGTGACAAGTAAAATCAGCCACTTCAACCAATTCACTAAGAAGAAAGGAGGGTTGGTTACTTTTGGTGACAATAAGGTAAGGTGGTAGGTGAGGGTGATGTAGGTGATTCACTATGCATCAAGAATGTTCTTCTTGTAGAAGGCCTACATCACAATTTAAGAAGTGTTAGTCAACTTTGTGATAATAGTTATCTTGTGTTTTTATCTCACTTGAATGTTTGCTTCTTGATTCCCTCTCCTACAATGTTATATATAAGAGAAGTAGAAATGATAATCTCTATATTATTATGCTTGACTCTATTAAGCCTATTGTTGATAGATGTCTTGTTGCCATTTTGAAATGATATTTCATTATGGCATCATAGGCTTGGTCATGTAAATATGCATCAATTGAAAAGTTGAGAAAAAATGATTTGGTAAATGAACTTTCTAAATTTGATTTTGAAAAGGATGATGAATGTCAACCTTGTACCCAAGGAAACCAAACCAAGTCCAACTTGAAAGCCAAAGGAGCCCTTAGCACCAAAAGAGTTCTTGAGCTTCTTCACATTGATCTATTTGGACCAATGCGTACACAATCACTTTGTGGTAGCAAGTATTGTCTTGTGATTGTCAATGATTTTTCTCGATATACTTGAACTTTCTTTCTTGTTTCAAAAAATGATACTCTTGATGTTTTCTCAAATTTTTGTAAACGAGTTGAAAACAAAGCTTCTTGCTTGATTGTCTCTATCTGTGGTGATCACGGGGGGAGTTTGAAAATGACTTGTTTGAACAATTTTGTGAGGAATCTAGGTATGCACACAACTTTTCTTCACCTAAAACACATCAACAAAATGGGGTTGTAGAGAGAAAGAATAGGTCACTACAAGAAATGATTGAGACTATGCTTCTAGAGTATGACACTCCAAAGAATTTTTGGGCTGAAGCTGTTAGTACTTCATGCTTTGTGCAAAATTGGGGTTTTACTCATCCATCTTTGAAGAAAACCTCCTATGAGCTATGGTGTGGTAGAAAGCCTTCCATTGTTGTCTTTCATGTTTTTAGTTGTCCTTATTGTATTTTGAACACCAAGGACTCCCTCAAAGAGTTTGATCCGGAGTCTTACAAGGCTTTCTTTCTTGGATATTGCACTACTAGGAAGGCTTATAGAGTATTTAACATTGAATTGTGTAAAGAAGAAGAATCTATCAATGTTAGATTTGTTGAGACTAACCCCTCTTTTTCCAAGAATATAGTTAATGATGATGTTGCATATGAGGTGATATCGCACTTGAAAGAGATCAACATTGTTGATAAATGAAAAGAGGTGTCTGTTGATGAAGAAGAGAAAGAAGAAGAAAAGAAGGATCCAACTCCCCAGTTTGCAAATCATCATCCAAAAGAGGTCATCATAGGTAATCCTTTTGAAAGGCTGAGGACGCGGGATGCATTTAACAAGGAACAAGCCGACAACACCTTCATCTCTCAACTTCAGCCAAAAGATGTCAAAGAAGCACTCAAGGACGATGAATGGATATTAGCGATGCAAGAAGTGTTAAAATAGTTTGAGAAGAACCGAGTGTGGTCTCTTGTTCCAAGACCAAGTGATAGAAAGATCATTGGCACCAAGTGGGTCTAGCACAACAAGCTTGATGAAAGCAGAAAATGGTAAGAAACAAATCAAGGTTAGTTGCTCAAGGATACAACCAACAGGAAGGTATTAATTTTGATGAAACATATGCACCTATAGCTAGACTTGAGTCAATTAGAATGCTTCTTGCTGTTTCTAGTCAGAAGAATTTTCTATTTTATTAAATGGATGTTAAAAGTGCATTTTGAATGGTACAATTAAGGAGAAATATAGTTGCTCAACCTCCCGGCTTTGAACATGATAAATTTCCTCACCATGTTTATTTGTGACAAAAAGCTCTCTATGAACTCAAACTAGCACCTCGAGCTTGGTATGAGAAACTAAAGAACTTTTGCTAGACAATGGCGATATCACGGGCAAAGTCAATTCTACCTTGTTTGTAAAACACACTTCTAGAAATTTCTTGATTATTCAAATTTATGTTGATGATATTATCTTTGGAGGAACTGACCTTGATCTTTGTAAGGAGTTTAGTGATCTTATGCAGAATGAGTTCGAGGTGAGCATGATGGGGGATCTTACTTTCATCCTTGGATTTCAAATCAAACAAATGAAAGATGGGAACTTCATCAACCAAGGCAAGTACACAAGTGAACTACTTAAGCTTTTTGGGATGGATAACACCAAGACAATGGACACCCCCATGTCAAACACCACCAAGATTTACAGAGATGAGCAAGGAGAAAAGGTAGATGAGAAGCTCTATAGAGGTATAATTGAATGTTTACTTTACTTAACTACCTCTAGACCTGATACAAGGTTTAGTGTTGTCTTGTGTGCTCACTTTCAATCAAGTCCTAGGAAATAACATCTCATAGAGGCTAAAAGGATTTTGAGACATCTAGCCAAAACTCAAAATTTTGGACTATGGTATCCCACATCAAGGGACTTTACTCTTACTACCTATAGCAATGTTGATTATGTAGGTTGCTTGATTGATAGAAAGTGCACAAGTGGCACTTGCTTCTTCCTAGGACCATGCCTAGTTTCTTGGTTCTCGAAGAAACAAAGCACTGTGGCTCTTTCAACTACTGAGGTTGAATAGATTGTATTTGGGAGTTGTTGTTCCCAAGTCTTATGTATGAAGCAAATGCTCCAAGACTTTGACATTTGTTTTGATGCTTCTCCTATTTATTATGATAATACTAGTGTAATTAACATATCCTATAATCCTATCTTACATAGTAGAGATAAACATATAGAGGTATGTCATCACTTTCTTTATGACCACATTGCCAAGAAGGATATTTATATCACACAGGTGGACACGGAGAATCAACTTGTGGACATTTTCACTAAACCTCTAGCTAGAGAGAAATTTTATTTTATTAGATCAAAACTTCTAATAACCACTTTTGATGATATTGGCATGCCTTCTAGCTAGTTGTTCCTTTAACTATATGTTTTGCTCATATCTTGCTCACCTTATGTTTGCTATCGCTAAATTACCATGTTTTCATGCCTTGTTTTGCTTGTTTTGGGTATTTTTTGCAAACTAATGTTTTATCGCAAAATAGTACCCTATGATGAGTGAAATGTGCCTCAATGTGTCTAAAATACACAGTAGGCTATAAAAATGCATTTGTATAGCACCGTAGAAGCTTGGAATTAAATTTTCTATGGTTTACACTGGTTGACCATTCGGTCAAGTTTGTCCTGCTAACAACTCAATCGATCACCATCTGAGGACTTAGCTGAAATGCCTATTTGGTCGAGTTTCCAACCCACACTCAATTGATTGCACAACTTAACCAAATTAAAATAGGGTATCAACCGACTTTTCTCCCTCTCAACTAGAAAAAAATTGACCGATCCCAAGCTCCAGTACTCTATTTCTCAAACCCTAGGTTCAACCTTCCTCTCCCAACCCCTATTTGGCATTCCTTGCCTTTTCCTACCTCTACCTAGGTAGATAGGCGACCTGCTTGTGGTTGTTTCTTTCTCCTTCAATGATCTTTTCTTATCTATCCGCCTCCATGCCCTCAAACAGTAGAAAAAAATTTGTCCCTATTGGAGCACCATCTTCTTCCTCTACTCCTTGCCCCATACCCTTTGATGGAAGCTCTTCTTATCCTCACAAGCTCTAAATCAATATAAGGAACTCCTTCCCTTTTTGAGCCTTATGTGAACCTCGTTTCACCATGAATGAGACTATAAAGGAGGTGATAACACTTTAATTTACGCACTTTTTGTACACATTTTATGCCTTCCTATCATATCTTTTGCTAACTTTACCCACTATTTTAGCTTCTTATGTCAAATACTTCACTTACACATTCTCCCCTTGATTTCAAGTACATATATAGCCCAAGTCACGATCATCACATCGACCGCAACCCATTCATCCACCATGGACCATCTCACCATGGTCAAGTTCTCCAAGTTCACCCTAATTCCTTGTACTCACGGTCAATTTGCTCTCAAACTCTTCGGGACCGTGATCAATATGGGACCGCGACCAACTTGAAGACTGTGACCTTGATTTCTCCAAAGCAAGGCACACCTCGACCTCAACCGTGGTTCCACAGATTGTCACAACAACCAAGAAGTGATCGAGGGGGTGGTTTCTAAACCAACCTCAACCGCGACACTCACTCAAGAGGTAGCCAACCAGACTACAACCGAGGCAGTGGTTCAAAAGACCTCGATCGAGGAAAGTATAGCAATAAGGCCTCAACCACGGTCAAGCTTTATCCAAGACCAGACCTCGACTGTGATCGAGGGGTTAAGTTGGTGGTGTGCTTATAAATAGGCCACTCACCTGTCTTGTCAAATGATGGGATCATAGATCAGATCTGATAGTACCATGAAATGCTGCCATTTTCCAGAATCATCTCCATCCATGCATCCAATCCATCTTTGATCTCCAAAGGCAGAAGCTGAGGAGAGAGAAGACTAAAGGCTCCATCTTCTTTGAGAGAAGAAGACCGTCTGCACCATCGACCTTCTGGATCTAGACCTGAAGAAGTACCGAGTTGTATCACACTCTTCTCTCTCCATCTAGATCTATCGCTTCTATCTTGTTGTACTTCCCTCATCACTTCATGGAACTTTATGTATATATCTTCTTGTAACGTTATTATGCTTCCCGTGAACATGTATGGCTAAACATCTTAACTTGGGTTAGGAGTAGCCACTTAGGCTCTCCCAACATGTATATTGTCTCTCCGTTTTGAATACACACACACTCTTATCAAGATTATCTCCATGCATCGATTTTAATGCTTCACTTGTATGCTTAGATACCATCTTGTGATGTTTGATTGTTGATATCTCGAGAGAGTAATATCACTTTTATCTTGTGTTATGGAGTAACATGAATGCATGAGAATGTTGGAATGCTAAAGCTAGAGATCATACGTTCTGTTATGTGGTTTTTGTAGTCATCTTGAGAGAGAGGTTACCCCTAGACTTAGATCTATCCTTATATCGAGAGAGAAGGGTATATACACTATGTATGATTGCTTGTAATCTTGATAGTAGTATACGAGAGGGAGAGATGATGTTGCATGTTGGTGAGAAGTCTTAGTAGGTGAAACCCGATCCAAGTTTTTCCCCCTTATCTTTGTTTTGTTTCCATCTTATTTTGTTACGCTTTGTTCTTCTTAACTTTGTTTTATTTGTTTTACTTTGGTCTGAGTACCATCATTTCGTTAGGAACACCTGTTTAACTACCTCTTTATCCGAAGTATATGAGTGTGAGACTTTGTATGCTTAACACATACCGACCTTGTCCCTGTGGTTCGACCTCAATTACTACATCAAACCCCGTATAATAGTTGCGGGGGCTTAAGTGTCAGGTTACTTTCTTAAAAGTCTGACTACTCTGGATCTTCTCCTTTTGGACGCGTGATTTAGGCCGGTCAATTTTTTGACGCCTTTTCCGGGGACAAGGAAAAATGACACTGTTAAGAACTTGAGCCACTCACTGTACTCCCATGCCTCAAGCTTAGTAATAAGCTTGACTGTACCGTCACTTTAAGTCTGCTACCCTGCGTTTGTGTAGAATAGTTCGTTTTAACACATCCAGTTTACTAACTCAACTATGCGGTATATTTATGCACCCTGGAGGAAGCAGACTCATTCAACTTTTTCTCCCTAACCTTGAGTTACCATGTGGCATCCAGCTCATAATTAACCAATAAAACAAGATTAACTAATGCAGAAGAGATTATTAGCAGCAGAATTACTGAAATTCACTAAAACTTAAAACCATTTTATAAAAAGATCCATTTCCAGAAAACTCTTTAATTAAGAACCACAATATTATATTTACATACTGGACCACATTGTACATTTCATGTACCATCTCTTCTCGAGGAATATATATATGCATCATTACTTTGCTAAACAGCACAAGTAACAATATCCTCGAAGCATCAAACTAAAATCTCAGATCGATTATAAAAACACTATCTACTGACTCCTAGGACTTGAGAGTACAGAGACGATACATAGGACTATCTATTCCAAAACTTGACCACCAGTATCCCCACCAGGGATATCACTGTTGTCCTTGCTGTTGCTGCTGCTTCTCTTCCCCGGCTACAAAGTTTCTGCCTCTTTGTCGGCGTCTACCTAAGAACGTTGGATCCCACGGGGGTGAGACAATTATATAATTGCCCCAGCGAGAGATATAACTCTCTGCCGAAAACATTATTATTGCAGTTTAATAGAAATAAACTGAGCAGTGGGATAATATAACCAACAACACATAAATCATTATCTATGCAGATTAGAGCAACATTTCTATTCAAGCAATTTAGCTATAAAACTTGATAAGTCAGCATGTCTCTTATTTCAATAAGGAATTGAAGAACATATATATATATATCATTTATGTATCAAGGACATGCTAAGCAGGGTAACATCAACCAGTGGTTCTCATATTTCAATCTTATGCAAATACGCTACACGGTTGATTATGTTTTACAAACATACTTAAGCTCTGAGGAGATAAGGTATACTGCTCATACTCCAACCGTCGATTGCAAAATTGAAATCAGTACCATACAAAGTCAATGGAAGAGCCGACTTCCATGACTTCCCACATCCCGGTCAGTGCGAGATCACATGCAGGACATCTTGTGTTTCTGTTACATAGCTTGCCAGGGTATAGTGGCATCTTTGCTATAGAGCTACAGTGGCGGCTGCACTCTCTTCGCAATCGAGAGATCTCATGTTTACCTCCGTCGATCCAACATTAAACAACATCGGGAGATTTGTGATACATCCATCCCGGAACATATAATGAAGGATTGAGAGGTTTAATGTTTACCTTCCATCAATTCCCCCATTTGGACGTATGGATATTTTCGCCCATTGACCCCCACATATTCAAAAATATGCGAACTCCAGGAGATCCCATAGGAAAGCCTGTTTCACCATCACCAACTACTGACGATGATGGATCTATGGTCAGAGCACTACATGAGTAGCTTTCACTTGATTAATTAAGTACATTATCATATTCTTTTAGCATCAGTCAAGTTTTCAAGCATAACTTATTAGGACAAGTGCTATAAGGAAACATGTACTGGTTTCATCAGTTACTTCTCAGTCTTAAAAGACATTGGGATCTCAGTCCCTCATTTCCAACTCAATGCCATAAACATATAGTTCTGGGTATTCAAAGCATCAGCTCATCACTGAGCATTGTCACCACCTTTTTCAGGTAACTATCACCTTCAGGTCATGTGACCAAGGTAAACATGATACTTGTTACATAAGCATCTCTCATGGCACTTAAGGCCCATTAATTCTCTTATTACCTCTTACTAGGCAACAAGGCATATTATGGCACATAAGGCCCAATAACAATTTTAATAAATAGAACATCATAGCTTATACCTGGCCATGTTCATCATCTCATGATACCTACATGGTTAGTACATATGATAACAGATATATCAATCATATTGCAGTTCCATGCTATTCAAGGGTAACACCACTATTTATTCACTAGGGTTAGGGTTTCCCATTTCATTTCAATTAGGGTTACACATCCCCTTTGTTCAATTAGGACCAATGATTCATCATTTCATTGTCCAAGATTAGAATTTCATACTATATAGTATAACCCAGAATTAGGGTTTCACACACCTTTACCCTATTTTAGAATTAGGGTTTACTATTCACATCACCTCACCCTAGATTAGGGTTTATATTCAATAACCCACAATTAGGGTTTACTATTCATCCCAATTAGGGTTTTACATCAAAATACCCTGAATTAGGGTTACTCATGTCATTACCCTAAATTCATATCACATTATCCTCCTAGATTAGGGTTTCACTCAGAATTGCCCTAATTTAGGGTTTGAGTTCGTCAATTAACTCAATTAGGGTTTTATGATCTCTTTCTCAAGAATCATACCCTAAATTGTTCATCATACTTATTTTGAGTGTGTTAGGCTTGATTGCTACATGATCATTTTTCATGTATGAATCTCTCTCTCTCTCATCCTCTTCTAGGATATCCAGAAGATTTGATCAATTGAACCTTCAATTACATGAGGTATCCAAATGAATTGACCAATTAAATCTTCAATTACATTAGATATCCAAGTGGATTAACCATGTTGAACCTCAAACGGTTTTGATTACTTAGACCCTAAACGGTCTTGGTCTCTCAAAGTTCAAACGGTTTGAAACCGTTTAAGAAAGAATGTATTGAAATTGATTGAGCTTGGGTCTCCAAATGGTTTGAGACCGTTTGGACCCAAACGGTCTTGAGACCGTTTGGTCCAAACCCTCTCAAAACCAAATGGACCAAAAAGTGCTTTCACTACTTAATCGATTCAAGGTTTCCATCAATGAACCAATTATCAATTGCCTCCTTGATTCACTCATCAATTGAACTATTGAATCATCCTTCAATTGGACCACCAATTAGGGTTTTGAACCCAATTGAACTAGGATTTATAATCAAGAACCCATCAATTAGGGTTTTGAATTCGAGGAACCATCAAGGATTGACATTGTGGAACTAATCCAATTAAAATCAATGAACCATCATCAAGTTATAATATGACCTGACCTCAAATGGTCTTGAGGTCGTTTGGATGACCTCCAAACGGTCTTGAGGTCGTTTAGATGACCTCTAAACGGTCTTGAGACCGTTTGCCTTATCATTCATTAAAATTTGTGAAATCCAATTAGGGTTTGCATCATTGGATTGATCATCAATTTAACTATTGATTGCTCTTCGATTTGATATCTCTAACTCTTAAATTACTCAAGCATACTCAACCCTAGACCTACAAACGGTCTTGGTTGACCTCTAAATGGTCTTGAGACCGTTTGGGGTGACCTCCAAACGGTCTTGAGACCGTTTGGGCAAATCAACCCAAACTCTTAGTCAAACAATTGTAAATTCAGCACTTAACCCAATTAGGATTTCTAATTGGAGGATTGTCCATATATTGAATTAATCAATTAAATCCATTAGATCATTATCCAAAATTTACTAGGTCCTGACCTCAAACGGTCAACCCTTCTAAATGGTCAACCTTTCTAAATGGTTTGGGGTCCAAACCTCGAAACGGTTTGCAAACCGTTTGGTCTCCAAACGGTTTGGTGAAACTGTTTGGACCAAACTCTTGAAACCGTTTGCAATAAAAATTGTTGGAATGTGAGCCTAAGATGATGTTATCATCATCAAGCCTTAGTCCATCGAAAACTACTGCCATTATCATGGTAGTTGCATCAATTAATCAAGGGAATTGCAAGAAGAGCAATTGAGCATAAATGATTGAGAAATTGGATTCAATAACAATGAATAGGGGTTCAAGTTATATAACCTGCCTCCAATTGAGCTTCAAATCTTGGAGATTTACGTCAAAAATGGTGGAAGGAGCTTTTTCACACCACAAGGTTCGTTCCTCAAGCTTTGGAGTGAAAATGAATGGTTAGAATTAAAGATGGGATCGAGATAAGAAGAAATCATGCATTGATTTGTGATTTCCACCATGAAATCAAGATGAACGAAGGTCAAGAAGCTTACCAATAGGTTGGGGGTCGTCTTCCTGCTGCTCCTAGCTTCCTTGATCATTTTTTCAAGCAAAGAGAAGAAGTGGATTCGAAAAAGTCCTTGGTTTGAGTTGTAAAGGGTGTTTTTATAAGAAAATCAATGAGAGAGAAAATGCCTCATGCAAATCCTTTAAATCCGAAATTGTTGCCACCTCTTCCCCCTTGGTTCCTTGAATTCAAAGGCATCTTTATCACCACCGAACTCCCTTCCATTATCCAAGAATTAAGGGAAAAGAAATTAAGCACCTTAACCTTTATAATATCATTATCCATAAGTTAGTGGATAATTCTTTTTAGTTTCTTAATGTGAGTGGGTTCTCCACTCACGTAGATATTTCCTTTGCCTTTGCAAGGAACAAGGACGTCCATATATGTGGATTTCAACAAACACAATTTTGGTTGAAGGGCAATCCATTTAATATAATTATTTTTGCATTATTTCAATTATGCTTAAATCTTGATTATTTTAATATCAAGATTCTCTCTCCTTCAAAGTAGCTCAAATGAGATGCCCCTCTCATTTTATTGCCTCTACAAGATGCCAAGAATATTAAGGACCTTATTGAAGTGGTAAATTGCATATTGAACCTTGGGTTTTGGGTAATTTGCACATTACACCAAAACTAGGTTTTAATGCACAGACATTGCTTTATCAGCTCTTTCTTGGTACTCAGGCTTTCACTAGCCATACCTCTACATCATCTTCATTATCATGATGCTTCAACACATGAGGAACATATTATCATGCACAATTTGCAATTTAACCCCTTAACTTGGGTAATTTGCACTTTAGTCTAAACAAGTAAAACATTATTTTCAACATTATTCAAAATGGACTAAAATTGAAATATAAGTTCCTCTTGAGACTTAATTACTTTTGAAAAGACAATATTAAGCATATAATTATATTTCTTAAACAAAACACCTAGGGTTAAAGCATAACCCATGTCAGGGATGTTACAAATTATCCACCCCTTACAAGGATTTCGTCCCCGAAATCATCAACAAAAACATTAAGAGAAAAGAGTGGGATATTCCTCCTCATCTCTTCCTCTAGCTCGCACGTAGCTTCTTCAATGCCATGGTGATGCCAGAGAACTTTTACAAGACAAATGTCTTTCTTTTTCAACTTTTTAATTCTTCTGTCAAAAACCAACACAATGTCCTTCAACATAAGATATATCATCATTTAGTTCTACCTCCACAGGTTGCAGAACTAACTCTGTGTCAGGATGACACTTCCTCAACATAGAGATATGAAACACTGGGTGCAATCAATGTAACTCAGGTGGTAACTCCAGCGTATACACTACCTTTCCCATCCTTTCAATGATCGGATAAGGCCCCATAAATCTAGGAGCTAACTTCCCCTTCTTTCCAAATCTCAGAATACCTTTCCAAGGTGAGACCTTGAGGTATACTCTGTCTCCAACTTGGAATTCTAAGGGTCTACGATGTTTGTCAGCATAAGATTTCTGCCTATCTTGGGCAGCTTTCAACTGTTGTTGTATGACTTTAATCTTCTCAGTTGTTTGCTAAACTAGCTCAGGACCCAAAAGTTGGTACTCCCCTGTTTCATACCAACATAAAGGAGATCTACAACATATGCCATATAATGCCTCATATGGTGCCATATCAATACTGTGTTGATAGCTATTATTGTAAGCAAATTCTATCAAGCTTAGGTGTAGATCCCAACTTCCTATAAATTGAAAGACACATGCCCTAAGCAAGTCCTCCAAAGTTTGTATGGTCCTCTCAGACTGTCCATCTGTCTGAGGATGAAAGGCTGTACTAAACCTTAACTGGGTACCCAAAGCTTTATGGAGTCGCTCCCATAAATGACTCGTAAACTGGGGACCTCTATGAGAAACAATAGTGGCTGGAACCCCATGTAACCGCACTATCTCATCTATGTATACCTATGCAAGCTTCTCAGCTGTGTAGGTTGTTTTGATAGGAATGAAATGTGCTATCTTAGTCAACCTATCAACTATCACCCAAATGGAATCATGAATTTTGGCTATTCTAGGCAAACCAACCACAAAGTCCATGGTTATATGATCCCATTTCCACTACGGTATAGGCAGAGGTTGCATTGTTCCTGCGGGCTTTTGATGTTCAGCTTTAACCTGCTGACACACTGGACATCACATAACAAACTCAGCTACATCTTTCTTCAAACCAGGCCACCAATACATACCTTTCAAGTTACGATACATCTTGGTGCTCCCTGGATGCATGGCATACATTGAAGAATGAGCTTCTTCCAGAACTAACTTTCTTAAGTCATCGACATTAGGTACTACCATCCTACCATGGTAACAGACTACCTGATCATCTGAATCATGGAAACCATCTCATTTCTCACTACCATACTCTGACCTGATCTGTTGAATCATAGTATTAGCTTGTTGTGCTTCCTTAATCGGCTGTCTCAGAGTAGGTTTCACTTGCATCTCAGCTAACAACCCGGCTAATAATGATACTTCAAGCTGTATATTGTCTTGCCTTAAGGAAATAAGCATATATCTTTTAAAGCACACTAAGGAATTCAACTGTGCTTTACCTAAGGCTGGTGTTGCTGATTTTCTACTTAGTGCATCAACTACAACATTAGCCTTCCCTGGATGATAATCAATTGTACAATTGTAGTCCTTGATTAATTCCATCCAGTGGCACTATCTCATGTTCAGCTCATGCAGTGAGAAGATATACTTTAGGTTCTTATGGTCTGTGAAAATTTAGAATGTCTCTCCATAGAGATAATGTCTCTAGATCTTTAAAGAATGGACCACAGCAGCTAGCTCTAGATCGTGTGTCGGATAAATCTCCTCGTGTTTCTTAAGTTGTCGAGAAGCAAAAGAAATCACTTGTTTATCCTGCATCAACACACATCCTAGACCATTCTTGGATGCATCACATAAGACTATGTACCCTTTTCCTTGCTCAGGTAACACCAACACAGGTGCACTTGTTAACCTTTCTTTCTGCAGCTGGAAAGAATGTTGACACTTGTCATTCCAGACAAAAGGAACCTCCTTCCTGGTGAACTTGATTAGGGGTAAAGCTATAGAGCTGAAGTTCTTAATGAACCTCCTGTAATAACCTGCTAGTCCAAGAAAACTACGAATCTCCGTCGGTGTCCTCGACTGTTTCCATTGCAGGACAGATTCTACCTTCTTAGGATCAACACGAATAGAAAAGAAACTTCAGGTAACTAGAACTCACATTTGCTAAAATTAGCATATAACCTATGCTCTCTTAGCAAAGTCAAAGCCTTACGGAGGTGCTGCTCATGCTGTTGAGCATCTCTACTATATATAAAGATGTCATCTATGAAGACTACTACACACTGATCAAGAAAAGGTCGAAAGATTCTAGTCATAAGTTCCATGAATGCAGCTGGTGCATTAGTTAGTCCAAACGACATAACTATGAACTCATAGTGACCATACCTTGTCCTAAAGGCAGACTTAGATATATCACTGTCCTTAATGTGCAACTGATGGTATCTCGACCTTAGATCTATCTTAGAGAAGATAGTTGCACCACGCAACTGATCAAACAAGTCATCGATCCTTGGTAGAGGATACTAGTTCTTTATAGCTACTTTATTTAACTATCTGTAGTCAATGCATAATCGCATCGACCCATCCTTCTTCTTAACAAAGAGGACCGGAGCACCCCATGGTGAAGTACTCGGTTAGATAAAACCCTTTTCAAGCAACTCCTGAAGTTGTTTCTTGAGCTCTTCCATTTCAGCAGGTGCCATCCTATACAACATTTGTGCTATGGGTTGCATGCTCAGGATTAGATTAATCTCAAAATCAATCCCTCGAGACGGTGGAACACCTGGAAGTTCTACAAGAAATACATCTTCAAATTCCCTAACTACCGGAACTTCAAAAGAATGAGGGCTCTCCATTGTGGTATCTACCACATGTGCCAAGAATGCAAAGCATCCCTGTCTCATCAACTTCTCTGCTCTCATAGCTGACACAAGACAAGTTGTAAGAATCTTTCTTTCTCCCTGAAAGATCCATGTGTCACCGTTGTCTGTGAACACAGCCTTCTTGGAACCACAATCCAAGACAACCTTATACTTCTCTAAGGTGTCCATTCCTAGGATTATATCAAAACCCTACATCTCAAGTGGTATAAGATCCACTTGAATGCGGTGATCATAAAAGGAAAGAGTGCAGGGAGAACACACCTCCCGCAACACTGCAGATCCCAACAAAGGGGTTTCTAGCATCAAACTATCCGCCCTATGACTGACAATCATGCTACAGTCATGAATCACTTCTCGAGTGATAAAGGAATGCGTAGCACCCAGATCAATTAACACAGATACGAAGCAAGACGAAGACATATCAGAATAAAACAGTTCCATCTGACCTGTCACAACTCGAGGGTTGACTACTGCTTCGGGATGATTCATGGCATAGAATCTAGCCGTTGCTTGTTGATGATCCTATGCTTGGTTGTTGGGTGCCGACGATCCATCTTGGGATGCTTGTCCACGTCCTCTAACATTATTACTGAAATACCACCTCTGTGAGCCTTGCTGACTCTGTCTCTGAGGTTGAGTTATAGTTTTGACTTTCTCAGGACAATCTCTCTTCAAGTGTCCTGACCTCCCATACTGGTAGCAATTATAACTTCCCAAACTCTGCCTGGGTGGTCCTATCACTGATGCTGACGCTGTACCGGGGGCTCTACTTGGAAGAAAACTATGGCCCCTATCCCTACTTGATGTCCACTGCGTCGGGGTATTAAACCTTGGTGGTGGTGGTGGTGCATAGAATCTTGGTTTCTTGAAACTCTCAGACCTTTGTTCTTGGAACTGAGGATACACCTTCTTATTACTGGTCTGTCGCTTCTCAGTCAAAGACCTCTCTATCTGTCTCACGGACTCCACAAAAGTGGAAAATCTCTCCCTATTCTCTAGAGCAGACATGGGAATAGTCAATTCAGCGTTCAACCCCTTCTCGAAACACCAAATCCTCTCTTCATCAGTAACTACCATATGCGGGCAGAACTGTAAGATCTCCATGAACCTAGCTTCATATTCGCTAATGTTCATCTGTCCTTGCCTCAACCTCTCAAATTGAGAGATCTTCTCATCTAGATACATTTTAGGAAAGTATCTAGCGACAAATTCACACCGGAATTCATCCCATCCGACTTCAACTCCTGGTCTTTTACCTTCCTCTATTGTCCACCAATGACCGACACTCCCCTTCAGAAGGTATACAACATGCCTCACCTTCTCAGCTTCTGGGATGTTGAGGATTCTAAAAGCTTTCTCCAGCTCTGTCAACCATAAATCTGCATCAGCTGGGTCAGCTGTACCAGCATAGTCTGTGGCTCCCACCCGACAAAGCCTTTCAAAGGTCTTGCCAGCTCCCTGTCCTTCATGGTGGGTAGGTGCCCTAGGTGCAGATAGTGGTATCCTATCAGTCATATGAGTCATGGTTGCCATAAACTGTCCAAACATGGCTGGGAAGGCTGGGTTCCCCATATCTGCTTGATTGAACTGAGGTTTTTTGGGTACATGATCCTCTCTATCTTGGTCTCTTGCACCCCTCCTAGTGTAGCAACGCTGCTCTCAGCAGCATGTTCGTCATGTGATCCAGACATCTTCAAGTTCTTCTTCTCCTATATGAGTAGAAGATACTATCAGATAAATTGGAAAACACTTTAGAACAGACTCAACAACCTTAATCCTATGTCTCTGTAGACTCAACGAACCTAGAGCTCTGATACCACTAAACTTGTGGCGTCCAACTCATAATTAACCAATAAAACAAGTTTAACTAATGCGGAAGCGTTTATTAGCAATGAAATTACTGAAAATCACTAAAAATTAAAACCATTTTATAAAAAGATCCATTACCAGAAAACTCTTTAATCAAGAACCACAATATTATATTTACATACTGGACCACATTGTACATTTCATGTACCATCTCTTCTCGAGGAATATATATATGCATCATTACTTTGCTAAACAACACAAGTAATAATATCCTCGAAGCATCAAACCAAAATCTCAGATCGATTATAAAAACACTATCTACTGAATCCAAGGACCTGAGAGTACAGAGACGACACATAGGACTATCTATTCCAAAACTTGACCACCAGTATCCCCACCTAGGATATCACTGTTGTCCTTGCTGTTGCTGCTGCTGCTCTTCCCCTGCTACAGAGTTTCTACCTCTTTGTCGGCATCTACCTAAAAACGTTGGATCCCACGGGGGTGAGACAATTATACAATCGCCCTAATGAGAGATATAACTCTCCTCCGAAAACATTATTATTGCAGTTTAATAGAAATAAACTGAGCAGTGGGATAATATAACCAACATCAGATAAATCAATATCTATGCAGATTAGAGCAACATTTCTATTCAAGCAATTTAGCTATAAAACTTGATAAGTCAGCATGTCTCTTATTTCAATAAGGAATTGAAGAACATATATATAACATTTATGTATTAAGGACATGCTAAGCAGGATAACATCAACCAGTGGTTCTCGTATTTCAATCTTATGCAAATACTCTACACGGCGGATTATGTTTTACAAACATACTTAAGCTCTGAGGAGATGAGGTATACCGCTCATACTCCAACCGACCATTGTGAAATCGAAATCGGTACCATACAAAGTCAATGGTAGAGCCGACTTCCATGACTTCCCACATCCCGATCAGTGCGAGATCACATGCAGGACATCATCTGTCTCTGCTACATAGCTTGCCAGGGTATAGTGGCATCTTCTCTATAGAGCTACAGTGGCGGATGCACTCTCTTTGCAATCGAGAGATCTCATGTTTACCTCCAACGATCTGGAATTAAACAACATCAGGAGATTTGTGATACATCCATCTCGGAACATATAATGAAGGATTGAGAGGTTTAATGTTTACCTTCCATCAATTCCCCCATTTGGACGTACGGATATTTTCGCCCATTGACCCCCACATATTCAAAAATATGCAAACTCCAGGAGATCCCATAGGAAAACCTGTTTCACCATCACCAACTACTGACGATGATGGATCTATGGTTAGAGCACTACATGAGTAGCTTTCACTTGATTAATTAAGTACATTATCATATTCTTTTAGCATCAGTCAAGTTTTCAAGCATAACTTATTAGGACAAATGCTATAAGGAAACATTACTGGTTTCATCAGTTACTTCTCAGTCTTTAAAAGACATTGGGATCTCAGTCCCTCATTTCCAACTCAATGCCATAAACATATAGTTCTGGGTATTCAAATCCTCAGCTCATCACTGAGCATTGTCACCACCTTTTTCAGGTAACTATCACCTTCAGGTCATCTAACCAAGGTAAACATGATACTTGTTACATAAGCATATCTCATGGCACTTAAGGCCCATTAATTCTCTTATTACCTCTTACTGGGCAACAAGGCATATTATGGCACATAAGGCCCAATAACAATTTTAATAAATAGAACATCATAGCTTATACTTGGCCATGTTCATCATCTCATGATACCTGCATGGTTAGTACAAATGATAACAGATATATCAATCATATTGCAGTTCCATGCTATTCAAGGGTAACACCACTATTTCCTCACCAGGGTTAGGGTTTCCCATTTCATTTCAATCAGGGTTACACATCCCCTTTGTTCAATTAGGACCAATGATTCATCATTTCATTGTCCAAGATTAGAATTTCATACTATATAGTATAACCCAGAATTAGGGTTTCACACACCTTTACCCTATTTTAGAATTAGGGTTTACTATTCACATTACCTCACCCTAGATTAGGGTTTACTATTCATCCCAATTAGGGTTTTACATCAAAATACCCTGAATTAGGGTTACTCATGTCATTACCCTAAATTCATATCACATTATCCTCCTAGATTAGGGTTTCACTCAGAATTGCCCTAATTTAGGGTTTGAGTTCGTCAATTAACTCAATTAGGGTTTTATGATCTCTTTCTCAAGAATCATACCCTAAATTGTTCATCATACTTATTTTGAGTGTGTTAGGCTTGATTGCTACATGATCATTTTTCATGTATGAATCTCTCTCTCTCATCCTCTTCTAGGATGTCTAAAAGATTTGATCAATTGAACCTTTAATTACATGAGGTATCCAAATGAATTGACCAATTAAATCTTCAACTACATTAGATATCCAAATGGATTAACCATGTTGAACCTCAAACGGTTTTGATTACTTAGACCCTAAACGGTCTTGGTCTCTCAAAGTTCAAACAGTTTGAAACCGTTTGGGCACATTGCCCTTGAAACCGTTTAAGCAAGAATGTATTGAAACTGATTGAGCTTGGGTCTCCAAATGGTTTGAGACCGTTTGGTCCAAACCCTCTTAAAACCGAATGGACCAAAAAGTGCTTTCACTACTTAATCGATTCAAGGTTTCCATCAATGAACCGATTATCAATTGCCTCCTTGATTCACTCATCAATTAAACTATTGAATCATCCTTCAATTGGACCATCAATTAGGGTTTTGAACCCAATTGAACTAGGATTTATAATCAAGAACCCATCAATTAGGGTTTTGAATTCGAGGAACCATCAAGGATTGACATTGTGGAACTAATCCAATTAAAATAAATGAACCATCATCAAGTTATAATATGACCTGACCTCAAACGGTTTTGAGGTCGTTTGGATGACGTCCAAACGGTCTTGAGGTCGTTTAGATGACCTCTAAACGGTCTTGAGACCATTTTCCTCATCATTCATTAAAATTTGTGAAATCCAATTAGGGTTTGCATCATTGGATTGATCATCAATTTAACTATTGATTGCTCTTTGATTTGATATCTCTAACTCTTCAATTACTCAACCATACTCAACCCTAGACCTCCAAACAGTCTTGGTTGACCTCTAAATGGTCTTGAGACCATTTGGGGTGACCTCCAAATGGTCTTGAGACCATTTGGGGTGACCTCCAAATGGTCTTGACACCCTTTGGGAAAATCAACCCAAACTTTAAGTCAAACAATTGTGAATTCAACACTTAACCCGATTAGGGTTTCTAATTGGAGGATTGTCCATATATTGAATTAATAAATTAAATCCATTTGATCATTATCCAACATTTACTAGGTCCTGACCTCAAATGGTCAACCCTTATAAATGGTCAACCTTTCAAAATGGTTTGGGGTCCAAACCTCCAAACGGTTTGGGGTCCAAACCTCCAAACGGTTTGCAAACCGTTTGGTCTCCAAACGGTTTGGTGAAACCGTTTGGACCAAACTCTTGAAATCGTTTGCAATACAAATAGTTGGAATGTGAGCCTAAGATGATGTTATAATCATCAAGCCTTAGTCCATCAAAAACTACTACCATTATCATGGTAGTTGCATCAATTAATCAAGGGAATTGCAAGAAGAGCAATTGAACATAAATGATTGAGAAATTGAATTCAATAACAATGAATAGGGGTTCAAGTTATATAACCCACCTCCAATTGAGCTTAAAATCTTGGAGCTTTATGTCAAAAATAGTGGAAGGAGCTTTTTCACACCACAAGGTTCGTTCCTCAAGCTTTGGAGTGAAAAGGAATGGTTAGAATTGAAGATGGGATCGAGATAAGAAGAAATCATGCATTGATTTGTGATTTCCACCATGAAATCAAGATGAACGAAGGTCAAGAAGCTTACCAACAGGTTGGGGGTCGTCTTCCTGCTGCTCCTAGCTTCCTTGATCATTTTTGCAAGCAAAGAGAAGAAGTGGATTCGAAAAAGTCCTTGGTTTGAGTTGTAAAGGGTGTTTTTATAAGAAAATCAATGAGAGAGAAAATGCCTCATGCAAATCCTTTAAATCCGAAATTGTTGCCACCTATTCCCCCTTGGTTCCTTGCATGCAAAGGCATCTTTATCACCACCAAACTCCCTTCCATTATCCAAGAATTAAGGGAAAAGAAATTAAACACCTTAACCTTTATAATATCATTATCCATAAGTTAGTGGATAATTCTTTTTAGTTTCTTAATGTGAGTGGGTTCTCCACTCACGTAGATATTTACTTTGACTTTGCAAGGAACAAGTACGTCCATATATGTGGATTTCAACCAACAAAATTTTGGTTTAAGGGCAATCCATTTAATATAATTATTTTTGCATTATTTCAATTATGCTTAAATCTTGATTATTTTAATATCAAGATTCTCTCTCCTTCAAAGTAGATCAAATGAGATGCCCCTCTCATTTTCTTTCCTCTAAAAGATGCCAAGAGTATTAAGGACCTTATTGAAGTGGTAAATTGCATATTGAACCCTGGGTTTTGGGTAATTTGCAAATTACAACAAAACTAGGTTTTAATGCACAAACATTACTTTATCAGCTCTTTCTTGGTACTCAGGATTTCACTAGCTATACCTCTACAACATCTTCATTCTCATGATGATTCAACACATGAGGAACATATGATCATGCACAATTTGTAATTTAACTCCTTAACTTGGGTAATTTGCACTTTAGTCCAAACAAGTAAAACATTATTCAAAATGGACTAAAATTGAAATATAAGTTCCACTTGAGCCTTAATTACTTTTCAAAAGACAATATTAATAATATCATTATCTTTCTTAAACAAAAAACCTAGGGTTAAAGCATAACCCAGGTCAGGGATGTTACATACCATGCCGCCTCCTATGGACGTTACTCTCACCAGGGACGAGCGGGATGTGAGGAATCAACACAACCCACCACCACCGGGCTCGGACAAAGACAGAGATGACCATTACAATGACAGTCGTCAACGTGAAGATGAACGTAGGGATGAAGATCGTCGTGATGACGATCGTCATGAAGAAGACCAGTGCAACGAAGAACGACACTACAGACGTCAAAGAAGACACCACCACAACCATCATGACAATGAAAGAGATCACGATGGTCGGGATAGCTACAGCAAGGATGATGAAGAAGGGAAGACTCTTAGAGAATTGGTAGCAATAAGGGTTAACGAGTCTAGATGCCCGATCATCATACCACACTTCAACACAACAAATTTTGAGTTAAAACTAGCTGTCATCTCAATGATCTAGAATAAACCTTTTTATGGGAATTCAAGGAGTGAAAATCCATACCATCATCTCGATGCATTTAAAAATATCTGTGATACCATCAAGATGAGGGGAGTCCCACAAGAGGTGATATATTGTAAAGGATTCAACTTCTCTTTGGAAGATAAAGCTCTATCTTGGTACCTTAATCTCCCTCACCAATCTATAGATGGGTGGAGACCCTTGGCAGATGCTTTCATTACTAAGTTTTATCCTACAGAGAGGACAATCCACAACATGTAGAAGATTACCTCTTTTGTACAGAAGCCGAGAGAGAACTTGCACGTAGCATGACAACGTTTCCAGGAGTACCTTAGGGATTTCCCACACCACAATTATTGTAAGGGGTTTCTTGTGACCACTGTCTATAATGGGCTAACTCCTATAGAAAAGAATTCATTAAATGCAGCCACTGAGAGTGATTTCCTTTGGAAGAAGCCAAGCAGAACCATGAAGATAATAGAAAATATGGCTGCGCTGCAAGTAGGGATAGACTATGATAGGAATGATAGAGGGCCAATGAGGAAAGTAGGGTGTGAAGGACCATCTATTGAAGCCAAAGCTTTAGAGACCATAACGACACAGATTCAAAAAATAGCAATTGATGTGAAGCAACTGAAAGATACCAGAGTTAAGGGAAAGAAGCATATCGAGAAGGTCATGAAGTGTGTCACCTGTGGAGATGGAGGACATGGGGTTGATAATTGTATCTACACCAGGCCAGAGGAAAGTGAAGAAAGCAAAAGTGAAGAAGAGACACAAAACGTTTCCTATGCCAATTTCAAGAGGCCATACCACCCTAGTTTCAGTTACAAAAACAAAGATGCAGTCGAGAATTCACATCAACTGAACAACTCACAAAAGCTACCCCCAGGGTTTGAAAAGAGAAGAGACATACCCAATATACACGAACAACAAACTATCAGACAAATAAGAACAACTATCAGGGTCAAGGTAAGAATATGAACCATCAAGGCACATGACCAAGTCAAGCCCAGAACCAAAACCAAGGGTCAGGTCTGGGGCAAGATAATAAGCAGCTGGATTTAGTCACCCAACTATTTGATTTCGCTAAAAGGTAAGCTACAGTGAACGATCAGTTAGCTAAAAGCACTCTTTCTAACTCTGGAGTTTTGACCACTATGCAAGTTCAGATGGCCGACATGTATACCCATCAATGTCAAATCGACCAACAGCTGGCACAGTTGGCAGAGCTGGTAAAGAATCCTTTTGGAAAAATTCCATCAAACACCGGAACTGCAAAGATGGCTACCCTCTGATCCAGGAGGATGCTAAGTAACTCAGGAACCGGAAGCAACAATGAAGAAAGAAGAGAAGATGAACAACCACCTGAGAAAGATATCACTTCTAAAAAAATCTATTGATAAATAACAAGTGGAAGAAAGTAAGGAGAAAGACGAAAAAGTTAGGCAACCTGATGCCGTTGAAGAGATTTTTGTGAAGAAGAGTCCATATTCACTAAGAGTCCCATTCCCCTATAATTCATTAAAGCACACCTAAAGAGAAGATATGAGAAGTTCATAGAAGCGGTAAAGAAATTGCATCTAGACGTTCCATTCCTAGATTCTATAAAGGAGATGCCGACCTATGCCAAGTTCTTCAAGGATATCATCACCAAAAGGAGGAGAGGGGACCATATAGAGACAGTGCAGTTAGCTAATATGTCAAGTGCTTTCATCCAGGAAGAGCTTCCAACAAAGAAGAAGGACCCCAAAGCATTCAATATACCATTCGGTGTTGGAGACAATGTAGAGAGAAAAGGTCTGGCAGATTTGGGGGCAAGCATCAGTCTTATGCCTTTGAGTCTAGCCCAAAGACTTAGGCTGATGGATATGCTTAAAACAAACATGAGAATTGAATTGGTTGATCACACTTTCAAATGACCTATTGGAATAGTTGAAGACGTCCCCATTTGCGTCGAATAACTATTTATTCCTTGTGATATCGTGGTGATTGACACAATCGAAGACCCAAAGTGCCCGATGATATTTGGGAGACCATTCTTGGCAACTGGAAGAGCATTGATAGATGTCACAGAGGGGATTATTACCTGACTCGTGGGCAATGACCATGTAGACTTACGAGTTTAAGATTCCATGAAGGGACCGTCTCTTTTCGAGTCGGTATATTTTATGGATAGTTACAACCAGTACTGTGAGGAAGTGTAAGAAGAAAAGGCAACCATGGACCCCCTGATGCGAGCCTTGAACAACCCCAATCTGACTATAGAAGACCCTGAGGTGGTTGAAATATTAGACTATCTGAATCAAGATGAAGGAGACCTTAGTGACGAAGAAGAAATTATCGAAATAGTTAAGTATGCTTCACTCGAACAATCTCCTGAAGAGCAAGAGGCACCTAAGTCGAAGTCCTAATTGAAACCACTTCCGAAAGGGATAAATATGAGTTTCTAGACCATGAGGAGAGGAACCCTATTATTGTGAATGCAAGCTTAAAGGAAGAACAAATGGGAAGACTGCTAAAGGAGCTGAAGGAACATAGAAAGACGATATGATATTCTGTAGAGGACATAAAAGGGCTTAACCCAGCTCTCTGCATGCATAGAATACATTTGGAAGAGTCTGCTAAGCCGCTAGTTCAGCCCCAACGAAAGCTAAACCAAATGTTGAAAGAAGTTGTAAAGTAGGAAATCATGAAACTATGAGACATCAGAATTATCTACCCAATTAGTGATAGTAATTGGATGAGTCCTTTTCACTTCGTGCCTAAGAAAGGAGGAATGACAGCAATGAAGAGAGATAATGGTGACGAAGTCACTACTAGAACTATTACAGGATGGTGAATGTGCATAGATTATAGGAAACTGAATGCGACCATAAGGAAGGATAATTTCCCCTTACCATTCATTGACCAAGTTCTAGAAAGGTTGGCTCATCATGACTATTTTTGCTTTTTGGATGGCTATTCAGGTTTTTACCAGGTCCCCATTCACCCGGATGACCATGAAAAAATGACATTCACGTGCATCTATTGCACGTACATGTTCAGAATTATGCCATTCAGATTATGCAACACACCCACAACAATCCAGTGTTGCATGATCTCGATGTTCTCTGACTTCCTGGAAGATATAGTGGAAGTCTTTATGAATGACTTCTCAGTTTATGGTACGAATCTCGACACATGTTTGTGAAATTTGTCCTTAGTCCTGAAAAGATGCGAGGAGAAGCATCTGGTTCTGAATTGGGAAAAGTGCCACTTCATGGTACGGAATGGCATAGTCCTGGGACACAAAAGCTCTAAAAATGGGATTGAAGTAGATACGAGTAAAATAGAAGCCATATCAAATCTGCCACCACCAAAGTCTATAATGGGTGTGAGAAGTTTTCTTGGTCATGCCAAAGACTACAAGAGGTTTATAAGAGACTTCTTGAAGATTTCAAAACCCTTGTCCAATCTTTTACTCAAGGACGCCAAATTTGATTTCAACAACAAATGTTTGGAGGCTTTCAATACCTTGAAGGAAGCATTAACAACTATGTCGATCCTACAAGATCCGGATTGGGAGTTTCCGTTCAAGATAATGTGCGACACTAGTGATTATGCAATAGGCATCGTCCTAGGTCAAAATAAAGACAAGAAGCACCATGTGATCTGCTACGTCAGTTGCACCTTAGATGAGGCGCAGGTAAACTATACCACAACCGAGAAGGAGATGTTAGCAATAGTTTTTGGTTTTGACAAGTTTAGGTCATACTTAATAGGGTCCAAGGTGAAAGTATATACGTGCCATAGAGCAATTAAATACCTGATGTAGAAAAAGGATACCAAACCACGACTTTTGCGGTGGGATCTTCTATTGCAGGAATTTGATCATGAAATCATTGATAAGAAGGGAAGAAAAAATGTGGTCGTAGACCACTTGTATAGAATAGTTTTCAATGAGGAGAATCGGTTACCCATGAATGACAATTATGCTGATGAAGCCCTATTGATGGCTTAGTCCGATGAGCAGCGATTGCCTTGGTTCGCCGATATCTGTAATTATTTAGCCTGTGACCAACTGCCACCGAAGATTACATACAATCAGAAGAAGAAACTATTTTCAGACATTAAGAACTACTACTGGGATGACCCCTTACTATTCAAGAGGTGTGCTAAAAATTTGTATCGAAGTTGCATACCAGAGGTTGAGGTTCCTTTGATTTTGAAGGAGTGTCACTCTTCACCATATGGTGGGAACCATAGCGGAGAAGGAACTACAACAAAATTACTTCAATCTGGGTTTTATTGGCCCACACTCTTCAAGGATGAAACATCTTTTGTTATGGCATGTAAGGAATGCCATCTCACTGGGAATATAAGCAAGAGAAATGAGATGCCCATGGCATATTGGGTGGAAGTTGAAATCTTTGATGTTTGGGGAATTGACTATATGGGGCCTTTCTCCTCATCAAGAGGAAACTAGTACATTCTTGTTGTTGTTGATTATGTTTCAAAGTGGGTTGAGGCAGTGGCCACCCAGACATGTGACTCCAAGGCAGTGATTAAGTTGTTTGAAAAGACTATCTTCCCACGCTTTGGGGTGTCACACACCGTCATTAGTGATGGGGGGTCACATTTCGGTGAGAAATAGTTCAAAGTGCTACTGAGGAAGTATGGAGTGAAGCACAAAGTCACCACACCATACCATCCCCAAACATTAGGGCATGTAGAAGTATCAAATAGGAAAATCAAACAAATTCTGGAAAAGACAGTGAGTCAGACAAGGAAGGATTGGTCAATGAAGCTAGATGATGCTCTATGGGCTTATCGAACTACGTATAAGACACCTATAGGGACAACACCTTACATGCTTATCTATGGAAAGTCCTGTCATTTACCACTTGAGCTCGAACACAAAGCTCTATGGGCCATCAAATTCCTAAATATGGACCTTGACAAGGCAAGCCAGAAGAGATTTCTACAACTTCAGGAGCTCAAGGAAGTGAGATTGCATGCCTATGAGAATGTGAGAATTTATAAACAAAGGACTAAAGTCTGGCATGATGCACACTTAAAAAACAAGGATGTTCATGAAGGGGATAAGGTCCTCCTATTTAACTTGAGCATCAGACTATTTCCAGGAAAGCTGAGAACAAGGTGGTCAGGACCTTTCTCAGTAGTAAAGATATACCCATCTGGAATGATGGAAATTTTAGGGGAAAAGACTGGCATTTTCAAGGTTAATGGATATCGTGTAAAAAGATTCTATGAAGGTGAAGCCTTTGTGAGAAGGTCAAAAATTAGTTTGGTGGAACCCAACCAGCCAAGAAATGAAGAGATCCAGGAGACATCAAAGTCAGATGAGGAAGTCGAGAAGTGAATGATTAGGAAGTCAAGCTACATACTCTAAACAAGCGCTTCTTGAGAGGCAACCCAAGTTCTAGCTGATTTCCTAAGTTTATGTTCTTCCTTTGTTTTGAACTCTTGTTTACCCCACTCTTTAGTTTGTTCGTTTCCCCCTTATATTGTAAGATTGTATATATCTTATGTTCTCTTTGAATATAGTTTAGTAGGAGGATCAAGTTCATGTTTTAGTTTAAGTTTCAAGTTGGTTTGAGTGGACCGTGGGTCGTGGTCATGACCGCGGTCGAGGTGTCAACCTTAAGGCACTGAAAAGCACCGCGACCACATAGTTTTCCTTCCTTAGACCAACCAAATCGTGAGCGTAGTGTTTTCCCTTAGATGAACCATGACCGCAACATTCCTGCTATAGAGAGGGTCGACTGTGACTGCGGTACCTGTTTGTGCTGCGAGTCATGGTGCCTCTCCTATATATTCTAAAACCCTTGATACATTGTTCCTCTCACCTAAATTCATCAGTTTCCCTCGAACTAAAGAACGAATCGTCTGTGTGCTCGCAAATGACGCCAACGCCAACCGAGCTTGCTCCGCCACTACTATAGAAACATGAATAACTACCACTGTGCTAATCCTTCATCATGTGCTTCATAGATTCTCTCTTTCTGATGCCAAGGTAATCTTCTAAACACTTTTATTTTCTATTGCTATGACTCTCCGCTCACTGCCACGACCATCATCGGACCCAACCTGCTCTTTCGCTCACTGTTTTCGCACGGCTTTACCCCTTCCACTGGTCCAAGCTTTGTCCCATCATCAACGACTCCACTGATCGTCTTTTTCCCTTTTTCTCTCTTGCATATTGTTTTCGCGGCGTCTGCGACCGCTTTAGGGCAACATTTTCAAGCACGTTTCATGTCATTTCAGCTACCCTCATCAATCAACCACAATCGAAACCTCGACCATTATCCCAACCCTCGTTCCCAATGAAATAGGTCAACCTCTTCTTCGCGATCGTGGTGCAAGAACCAAGACCGTGACCGCGAACCTAGTTTTCAACCGCGGGTCGCAGTTATCTGGAACAACTGATAAATGGAGTAATTTCAACCGCGGCCGCGGTATTGACCACGGGCAACAGTCTCCCTTGATTAGTTCCTTTGACCGCGACCACTTTGCTTTCATCTTGGACCATGGTTGTGATGTTCTTCATTTCATAAGTAATGACCGTGGGCTGCGGTCTCAAGGAAATGACTAAAAATATACAACATACAAATGCATACGAGAAAAATGAAATAGGATCACGGATGAATTGGAAGATATATTAAATCAATTTGAAATTTTCAGGATGTCTGCTTCAACTAACGACTCACTAGAAAGGAGGGCAACCTTGTTAAAAGAGATAGAGATGATTGTAGAAAAGCTAAAAAAGGCCTTTGAAACCAATACAAGCCAGCCACCAGCCAGGGGGCTACAACTGTAGCTACGAATGAAGCATTATCAGAACATTTTGGGTCACCAGTCACCAGAAAAGTCAGAGTCTGCACATAGTGCAGGACATATAGGAATTTTAGAATACCAGCCCATAGAGTCCAAGCTAAGAATTTTGGGAAAAAGGAAGGCTGAGCCCAAGGCAACCAAAAGTAGCAAGAAGGTAAAAGTGATAGCTGCTAAATCAACAAAAGGGCAAGAGATAGAAACAACCAATAAGGAGGGAGAAGATACTATAGAGGTATCCCAAGAGTAGAGTGGGCCTACCTTTGTACCAAGAGACGTTGTGCACCAGTCAAAATATGACTGGATTTCACAGGTCAAGATCTTCAGGCCCATGAGGTGCCTATATGTAGACGACTTCAAAAAGACGAGCGTCTACGACAGGGTCATCAAGTTCTTAGAGGGTACAAACCTATGCACCCTATGCACCTCTGAAGCCCCATCCTCAAAGCAGTTGACGGCCAAATTCCTGTCTTCCCTAGAGAAGGTACCAGTGGATGAAGAAGAACACAAAAAGGGGGGCGGAGACCACAAGATGGAGGTGAGACTAGGGGGGAAGTCTCACACAATCATAGAAGTGTTGCTGAATACTATCTTCACGAAGACAACAACAGAGGTCCAAGCCCGCTCCGCCGCCCTGGGAGAGAAAGAGACTGTCAGATATGATAGCCACAAGATGTGGGAAGACCTGATGGGAGAAGATGAACATAACTCCAAGAACTCCAAGGCTACCCTGATCACCACGTGCTTTATCAGGGTAATACAAAAGATAACGGCCAACACAATATATACAAGGTCAGAAACAGGAGCAGTAATGAAAGGAGACATGTTCATGATCTGGTCAATGTTGAAAAGGAAGCCTGTAAACATAGGAAAAATACTAATCGAAAGGCTATCAGCCACCGTGGGAGGAGAGTCCAAGTGGAACCAGGAGTTCTGCATGGGAGGGCAGATAACAAAGATAGCGTACCATTTTATGGGTGCAGAAGTGTTGAAAAGATATAAGGAAATAGAGTGATATACAAAGATTGACATCAAATCCCTCCTCAACGTACGAATCCTAGATCAGAAAGGAGACAAGTTGTACTATAAGCAGAGCAGCTCGAAGAAACTCCTTCCCCTCCCAGCACTAGTACAGAAATGGGTTATAACGTCACTACCTGTAGGGTCGGTTTTTCCAAATAACCGACCTTATATGTCTAAAAAAATGCGGGCACCACTTAAGACCTCTTGGGTCAGTTTTCTTAAAAAAACTGACCTTGTAGTGTAACTCTATAGGGTCGGTTTTCCAAATAACCGACCTTATATGTCTATAAAAAATGTGGGCACCACTTAAAATCTCTTGGGTCACTTTTCTTAAAAAAACCGACCCTGTAGTGTAACTCTATAGGGTCAGTTTTCCAAATAACCGACCTTATATGTCTATAAAAAATGCGGGCACCACTTAAGACCTCTTGGGTCACTTTTCTTAAAATAACTGACCTTGTAGTGTATCTCTATAGGGTCGGTTTTCATAAAATAAGCGACCTTATAGACAATTGGATTAGAAAGCCAATTACAGTTTCCCACGGCAAAATTTTGCTTGATTTTGGCTTCGTGCCTCGATCTATAGGGTCGGTTTTTCCAAATAACCGACCTTATATGTCTACAAAAAATGCGGGTTAGACATCTTGAATCCAGTTTTCCTTCACACATGTATAAGCACCTCTAGGGTCGGTTTTTTCCTTATAACCGACCCTAGAAGTCCCTTCGGTCGACAATATTGTCGACCGAGATAAATTTTGGATCCAGTTAAGTTCACGCATGTATAAGCACCTCTAGCGTCAATTTTTTCCTTATAACCGAACCTAAAGGGATCCTCGGTCGACAATATTGTCGACCGACATAATTTTTGGATCCAGTTTAGTTAACGCATGTATAAGCACCTCTAACGTCAGTTTTTTACTTTTAACCGACCCTAGAGCTCTTCTCGGTCGACGAATTTGTCGACCGATAACCTTTCGGTTGACAAATTTTTCAACTGAGTAAGAGCCATATTTCACGTGTATAAGCACCTCTAGGGTCGGTTTTTTCCTTATAACCGACCCTAGAAGTCCATTCGGTCGACAATATTGTCGAACGAGATGAATTTTGGATCCAGTTGAGTTCACGCATGTATAAGCACTTCTAGCGTCGGTTTTTTACTTTTAACTGACCCTAGAGCTCTTCTCGGTCGACGAATTTGTCGAACAATATCCTCTCGGTCGACAAATTCGTCGACCGAGAAGGAGCCATATTTCACGTGTATAAGCACCTCTAAGGTCGGTTTTTCCTTATAACTGACCCTAGAGCTCCCTCGGTCGAAGAATTTGTCGACCGATAAACTCTCGGTCGACAAATTCGTTGACCGAGAAGGAGGCAAATTTCACCTCTAGGGTCGGTTTTTTCTTATAACCGACCCTAAAGGGCTCCTCGATCGACAATATTGTTGACCGACATGAATTTTGGATCCAGTTTAGTACTTTTCAAAACTTTATAAAGCATTGGGATCTCAATCCCTTGTCTCATTGTTGGGAATTCACATCCCTCAATACCAACATCATCACATTTGCTGGATCTGGGTATTCAAACCCTTAGTTCATCACTAAACATGGTTATCACTTATGAGGTAACTATTACCTTCAGGTCATCTGACCAAGGTATTCAGGATATTTGTTACACAAGCATCTCACATAACTCACTAGGCATATTCAACTTCTTGTTGTCACCTCTCACTACGCAACAAATAAAATAATGGCTCACAAAGCCCATTACCATCATAGCTCATACCTGGTTATACGCTTATTATCTCATGATACTTGCATGGTTAGTATACTAGATAACAACCATATCAATTTCATATCAACATCATGCAATACAAAGATAACATCACTATTCCCTCATTAGGGTTAGAGTTTCCCATCTTTATCAATTAGGGTTTCACATAACATCATCCCATATTAAGGTTACACATAACATTATCCCATTTTAGGGTTTTACACAACATCACCCTATATTAGGGTTTCACATAACATTATCCCATATTAGGGTTTCACATAACATTATCCCATATTAGGGTTTCACATGACATCACCCTATATTAGGGTTTCACATAACATCATCCCATATTAGGGTTTTATAAGCACCTTAGAGCTCCCTCGGTCGACAAATTTGTCGACCGAGAAAGAGCCAGATTTTACGTGTATAAGCACATCTAGGGTTGGTGTTTTCCTTATAACCGACCCTAAAGTGCTCCTCGGTCGACAATATTGTCGACCGACATGAATTTTTGATCCAATTTAGTTCACACATGTATAAGCACCTTTAGAGCTCTCCTTGGTCGACGATATTGTCGACCGATAACATCTCGGTCGACAAATTCATCGACCGAGAAGGAGCCATATTTCACGTGTATAAGCACCTCTAGGGTTGGTTTTTTCTTATAACCGACCCTAAAGGACTTCTCGGTCGAAATTTTTTTCAACCGACATGAATTTTGGATCTAGTTTAGTTCACACATGTATAAGCACCTCTAGCGTTGGTTTTTTACTTTTAACCGACCCTAGAGCTCCCCTCGGTCGATGAATTTGTCGACCGATAACCTCTCGGTCGACAAATTTGTCGACCGAAAATGTGTTTGAGTGTTTTTAAATAACCAAACACGGGCACCACTTATCTTTAGCGTCGGTTTGTTTCTTTTAACCGATGCTACAGGTCGAGTCTCTCCTTTAAAATGGCTGAAACCTATTCTTTCTCCCCTGTGAAACAAAATTTTCATTCTCTTTTTCTCTCCCGCGGTGCAAATACCTTTTCTGCCGTGAAGCCCTTGCCACCTCTCCGCGCCGCCAAAGCCCTTGCCTCATCTCCGTGAAAAAAGCTCGTCGTCACCGCCTCTCCACACTTCCACAAAGGTCTCTGCCTCTCTGTGAAGGTCGTCTCATCCTCTACGAAGGTCGCTGCCGTTTCCAAGGAAGGTCGCCGCCGTTTCCAAGTAAGGTTCCCGAGTTCGTTTTCGGGTTCAGATCCACCTTTCTTAGTCTTGGTAAATGAGATCTGTCTCTTGTTCTTTGTTTTTCTTGTTGTTCTATCTTCCCCTCTCTTCTTCTTGGCTGAATCCATGACGTTCCATGGTGGAGCTTGAGATAATGGTTGAAAACATCTTCCACTCTCTTCTTCTTACCTTTTCAACATAGGGTTTGCTTCCTTTTTGGAGAAGGAACCAACTTGGTGAAGAGGAGTGCCCAAGCTAGGGTTTCTTCCCCGTTTTTCTTCAATCTAGCTTGCTGTTTGGAGTTCCTACATCATCTCTAAGGTGAGTTATATAACTTTATCCATGATTATTGTTCACTCTTACGTTACATGTACATGATTTTGCCTTAAAAATATTGATCCAAGTATAAAGATGTACCTTTACCTCGGGTGTGAGCTTGTATGATAGTTTTTTGTATCATCTTAGATGAACCCTACATCTTGTGCATGATTTTTTTGATGGAAGTGGTAATCATAGACCTTGTTTGCATATGGATAATGATTTCTTTTAATCTCTCAAAAGATGTATATTTCTAGGATTTCAAACTAATTTTTTCTCCTTATATTTCAAGCAATCTATCATTTTGTAAATTATGATGTGATTATGAATCATTTTTGTCATGAATGTGTGGTTTTGAATGGTGACGGTTGAGCATCAATGCTCCCCTCTCCCAGAATATATGAATCTTCTTTTCTATTTCAGTTTGAACATTTCAGTGTAGCCCTCGGTCGAAAATTTTGTTGACCGAAATATTTTCGGTCGACAATTTTCTCGACCGAGGGGTACACAAAAATGTTTATTTAAATTTTTAGCGTCGGTTATTCCAAAAAAACGGACTCTATAAACTCTCTCGGTCGACAATTTTCTCGACCGAGAGTGTTTACAAGGTGGTTATTCAATATTTAGCGTCAGTTATTCCAAAAAAAACCGACCCTATAAACTCTCTCGGTTGAGAAAATTGTCGACCAAAAATGTGTTCGGTCGACAATTTTTTACATGGTCAGTTTTTTTGGAATAACCGACCTTACATGCTCCTTTTTTCTCGCCTGGGTCAGATTTTTTACAACCTTTTGCGTCGGTGTTTACTCTGTAAGGTCGGTTTTTTTTGGTCAAATAAACTGACTCTATAGAGAAAATTCTATAGCGATGACCACTTAGGCGTCGGTTAAAGTGACGCTACAGGCTTAAAAAAACCGACGCTACAGACCATTCCAGTACTAGTACAGAGTTGGCGTATTACGACGCCCACAAGCTATGTTCCACCCAAGATGACATCGACAAGATGTACTCAGGGGCCATCCACAATGTCGTAGAAAAGATATCAGTAGTTGAAGAAGCAAGCAATAAGGACAAACCTACAGAAATAGAGAAAAAGAAGCTAGAAGAGAAGAAGAAAAAGCTGGCAATAGGGAAAAAGAAGGAAGCAGTAGAAAAGCCTAATGCTCTGAAGACAACCTCACCTCCGATAATCACTGAAACAATAGTGATCGAGGAATGCCAACCGAATGAAGAAACAATAGAGCATGACATCCAGGCAACCCCAGACAACATGCTAAGAAAAAGCCCGCACCCTAAAGTAGCAACCGCCGAACAATCGGTGACGGGAGAACAAGACTCCCACTAGAAAAATAGAGACTTCTAAGCTGTACCCAAGACGACGACTCCAGAAGTAATCCTTCCGACGCCAGGGCAGCCAGAACATGAAGTGCCCAGCCCGACATTGCCAACTCCACCATCGAAGGAACCACAAGCATCCACGACACATGTGGAGCGACAACCACACCAACTTCCAACCTTCAACGACATATTTGGTAATAAGTTTGATGCATTGTGGAAACACATGCATCAAACATCTGAATTTAATTCAAGTATAACCTCCACCCTGTGCACACTAACTACGTAGGTGCAAATACTGAACGAGAGGACCGAGGCACTACCCTAGTTCATGCAAGGGGTGATGAACACTCAAAATACGATGATGGGAGCACTGAAGGCCCTCACGGAAGAAACAGAGGCCCTCAAGAGAGAAAGGGATGCTATACGGGCTGATAGAGACCGCTTAACAAATGGATATGAGGCAGCGATGCACAACCTCGACCTAGAGTGCCAACAATTGGATGCTAACCGCTAAAAGTTGGAAGCCAAACACAAGGGGTTTGATAGCCAACAACATAAGAAGATGAAGAGCAAGCGCATGGCAGGGCCATCAACATAGCAAGCTTCATCAAGCCCTCTGAACCCTGATGATGACAATGTGGGGGGGACAAGTGCAGGTTTAGCATGAAAAGAAGAAAGCACCAATGTAAAAACCACCTCAGTAGTTGAACCTAAGACAAAAGAAGTACCACCGCCGTCTAACTCTCCCAAAGACAATGAGACAAAGAAGAAGATTGTTGCATCATCGAGGGAGCTAGATTTGAACAACAGTCCTGAAGAGGACAAGGAAAAATCTAAAAAGAGGAAGGGGGTACCAACAGAAGACAAATCTACCCTGACCATAGGAAAGCCAATACAAGCAGTTGTCGCCAGAGCAGTGAGCGTAAGGATGGAAGATATGACATCCAGAGAGCTTAGAGACATAGATATGTTGCTGGCCGACCTGACCTCTAAGATGGAAATGTGTAGTGGTTTCCTGCACTCCCCAATTCACAATAAGTAGAACGACCAAATCTATGACAGAAAAATGGAAGCAACACTAGCGGAACTGGTAGTTGCCAAGCTCGGTCACCCATATGAAGAAAGCAATGTCAAAGATGGCACAATTGTAGAAGCTTCCTTAGAGGTGGTAGTAATGGTGATTGCACCAATACCAACTAGCACAGAGGCCCCATATACAACCATAAATATACCCATCCCCACAGTACAGGATGGGACCTCAGACGATGAGGAAGGCGAGCTCACTACTTTCTTCACAAACGAACCCACCAGAGAGTGGAGCACACCGATTAAAGACACAGAATTAGGTGTACTCCTCCTCTGCCATGCAAGATGATGGGAATGGATATGAGTGCGCTGTCACGAATCACATGCAGAGATGTCCACATCTTAGCAGATATCCTTGACAATAATCTACCCAGAACAGATGTCCTATATCGCAACAAGGGTAGAAGTCTAAGTAGAGAACACTTCAAATGGTTCTTCTTAAAAAGGGCATGAGTACACAAGAAACTATTTAAAGTGATGTGCCCCACCGTCCTCGAAGAGTTCCTACACTTAGATAAGGGGCAACGAGTGTTCAACGACACCATACATCTAGCAAGCCTCTTATACAACAAAGACTACGAGGTTGCTGATGTGACTGAGCTGAAAGAAGCAGTGCGTAGAAAGGGAACAAGGTTTGTAGTCATGTCCATAAGGAATGTAAAGCACTGGGCTCTGATCGTGGTCGATCTATATGAACGAAAGATGACAATGCTCAATTATTATGCGACCGAACTGGATAGTACTGCTCTGATATATAAAAGGAAAGAAGCAAGAGACACACTAAAGATACCACTACGTCTGTAGAAAGTGATACAATCAACATACAAAAGATTCAAGGGCATCTGGAAACTATTTTCTATCTACAAGAAAGTGCCACAAGAAGAGGCTGGCTCATGGGATTGTGCCTTCATCATACTTAGGATGATAGAAGCCATTAACAAAGGCATCCCACTGGAGGACTTATGCACATGAGATCTACATGGGTTGTGGGACATTTACACAATGGAGGTCATCTACGATCACCGTTTCTTTAGCGACCCACCGATGCCTTCAGATGCAATACCACGAAGGCTTCATAAGGAGATCCCTCTACCTAAAAAGATAGCTTGGAGGGAACAACTGAGAACCCTGTGGATCGATCCAAAGAACCAACTAGGGCTGAAGAATGGAAAGAAGGCTGGAATGCAGACACTAGAGTAGTTGCAACACACATACCAGAAAAAGAACCTCAACAGCCTCCAGTGACAGAAGACAAAGCAAAACAACCTTCAGCAAAATAGCCAGAAGAAGGAGAAGTCAAAGATGATGATTTGTTAGAAGAAAGACCAGATGGACCAACGAGGGAGATAATACCCACTTTCAAGGACTTCGACTGATGGAGTTGTGTCAGCCTATCTAGAAAATCACTAAACATCATAATGAAGTCCTTGAAAGATGATGAATCACCGGCACGAGCTATTTTTGAAAGAGAAGGGATATGTGTGCTGAAGGACGACCTCCGAGACATGCTCAGAATAGGTGGATACCTATCAGTAAGCACAATGTCAGCCTACCAGGCCCTCTTGAGTGACAACATGCCAAACATACATATGGAATACTTCTTGTTGGTAGATGGCATCATAAAAGATAAAAGATCAGGTGAGAAGGAACGCCTGCAACAACGCCTCACGATGTCCCTACTGCACTACATCTTTCTGCCAATTCTTCATGATAGTCATTGGACTTTGCTAGTGGTCGACATCATAAAAAGGACATCAATATTATATAATAGCTCAGACACAACCTTTGGATTGAACAAGATGGAAAAATGACTACCGCAAAGACCCCAACAGAGGAAAAGGCTGTCACATGCGCGAAGACGATTGTTGATATGCTGAAAAGTCACGACAAAGGGTACAAACATACAATAGGAAAAGACTTCAAGAAGACACGGTTCTACCACAGGAGCCCTCAACAGGTGCCTCTATCGAATGACTATAACTTCTACTACCTAGATTGGATGACGACCCTAGCCAACCTGAGTACAAAAGTGGAGGGGATGCAATACGAGCAATATCATCCGCTGCGAGGAGTGTACACAAGTATGCTACTCGAGTCCAAGTGGGCCTCCAACACTGACAAACAAGAATAAAGAAAGCCCGTTTATACGTCTCACTCAAATTCTAACACCCTGGGTCAGGGTGGAGGATAAGTTTGGGGGAGAGGTCATAAACGGGCTAGAGAGGTACAGTTTTATCACCATTTTGCCTCTCAAATTTTCAATTTTTTTTTATATTTCCACAAACTTTACATGTGCATATTTTAGTTCTGCTAAACCTCTCCTCCCTTTTTGCCTAATTTTTTGTGTGAAGTTACCTTAGAATTCAAAATTTAATCTATCTTGTTGCTAAAAGTTGTAATACAATCATTTTCCTAGAGAGAAATATACGAGCATCTAATATACATAAAGGTAAAATGAGAAACATAGCAATACTTCTTTATCTCATTCTTACAATAAGACATTATGTATGCAATAACCGTAAGCTCATGAAACCCTTGGAAACTAGAGAACCACACCTAGCCATACTCATGACCAACCACCCTCACCTGAGTGTCCAACCAGAAAATCCGTATCTCAGTAGAGAAGGAAACAACTACCCTTTCAAGTAAATCTATCCCCGCCTAGAACTAAAAAAAGAGGCATGGATGCCCAGAAGACTGCTTAAATCCCTCTCACCCAAGCCAGAAAGGAGGTGTAAAAATCCAAAAAGAAAAAATATATATTGAGAGTTGTGCTCAAAAGATGTCAAATGTTTCCACACGGCCGATGTATTACTGCACTCACAAATGCAAATATGTCGTGTCTGTAAGTGGAACCTTGAAGCCAAGCTTACCCACATCCGATCCAGAACAAAACTCATGAAACCACCTAACTTAAAGTCAGACGCCCAAAAGGGAAACACTGTCCTTATGACAGTTGTGGGTGAGGGAGCTCAGGAGAAGAGGAAAACACTTAAAGCCTAAGACCTACCCGAACACATTAGCATACGGCCAACTGAAAATAAAGAAAGATTGTGAAAGCTAACCCTCGAGGAGATGTTGTATTAGTATGGTTGGTAACCTGAAGGGAAAGGGTGATATGTTGAGAAGGAGAAACCTTTTACAATTGAAGGCAATGGTAAGAACTAGAAGTTGTATAACTCTAGATATAAGGGGGAGGAATGAGACTTTAAGGGGTGAGAAAGCACATCATGATAGTCTTGATGCAAGAATGAGATAACTCAGTAGTGTTAAGTTTCGCAAAATTTTGTCACACAAATTGCTCCTTCTATCTATGATTTCGAGCCTACACTTAGCCTAAGGACATGCTTGATTTCAAGTTTGGGGGAGTTGATAAAACTTAATTTTACACACTTTTTGTATACATTTTATGCCTTCCTAGCATATCTTTTGCTAACTTTCCCCACTATTTTAGCTTCTTATGTCAAATACTTCACTTACACATTCTCCCCTTGATTTCAGGTACATATCTAGCCCAAGTCGCAGTCATCACCTCGACCGCGACCCATTCATCTAGCATGGACCATCTCATCATGGTCGAGGTCTCCAAGTTCACCCTAATGCCTTGTACTCGTGGTCAATTTACTCTCAAACTCTTCGGGACCGCGATCAATATTAGACCGCGACCAACTTGAAGACCACGACCTCGATTTCTCCAAAGTAAGGCACACCTCGACCTCAACCGTGGTTCCACAGAAAGTCACAGCAACCACGCCGCGATCGAGGGGGGTGGCCAGCTAGACCGTGATCGAGGAGTGGTTTCTAAATTAACCTCGACGGTGACACTCACTCAAGAGGTAGCCAACCAGACTGCGACTGAGGTAGTGGTTCAATAGACCTCGACCAAGGAAAGTATAGCAATAATCGACCACAATCAAGCTTTATCCAAGACTAGACCTCGACCGCAGTCGAGGGGTTAAGTCAGTGGAGTGTGCCTATAAATAGGCCACCCACCCGTCTTGTCAAATGATGGGATCATAGATCAGATATGATAGTACCACAAAGTGCTACCATTTTCCAGACTCATCTCCATCCAGACATCCAATCAGTCTTTGATCTCCAAAGGCGGAAGGTAAGGAGAGAGAAGACTGAAGGCTCCATCTTCTTCGAGAGAAGAAGACCATCTGCGCCATCGACCTCTTGGATCTAGATCTGAAGAAGTACTGAGTTGTATCACACTCTTCTCTCTCCATCTAGATCTATCACTTCTATCTCGCTGTACTTCCCTCATCACTTCGTGGAACTTGATGTATCTATATTCTTGTAACGTTGTTATGGTGCCCATGAACATGTGTGGCTAAACATCTTAACTTGGGTTGGGAGTAGCCACTAAGGCTCTCCCAAGATGTATATCATCTCTCCGTTTTGAATATACATATACTCTTGTCAAGATTATCTCCATGTATCAGTTTTAATATTGACTTGTATGCTTAGCTACCATCTTGTGATGTTTGATTGTTGATATCTCGAGAGAGTAATATCACTTTTATCTTATGTTATGGATTAACATAAATGCATGAGAATGTTAGAATGCTAAAGATTGAGATCATACATTCTGTTATGTGGTTTTTGTGTAGTCATCTCGAGAGAGAGGTAAACCCTAGACTTAGATCTATCCTTATCTCGAGAGAGAAGGGAATAGACACTATGTATGATTTCTTGTAATCTTGATAGGAGTATATGAGAGGGAGAGATGATGTTGCATGTTGGTGAGAAGTCTTAGTAGGTGAAACCCGATCCAAGTTTTCCCCCCATATCTTTGTTTCGTTTCCATCTTATTTTGTTACACTTTGTTCTTCTTATCTTTGTTTTATTTGTTTTACTTTGGTCTGAGTACCATCATTCCGTTGGGAGCACCCATTTAACTACCTCTTTATCTGGAGTATATGAGTGTGAGACTTTGTATGCTTAACACCTTCCGACCTTGTCCCTATGGTTCGACCCCGATTACTACATCAAACCCCGTATAGTAGTTGCGGGGGCTTAAGTGTCGGGTTACTTTCTTAAAAGTCCAACTACTCTGGATTCGCTCCTTTTGAATGCCCAATTTAGGCCGGTCAGGAGGTCGTTGAGGTGTTAAAGACCCATCAACTTAGCACATTATGTGTAGAAAACCTATGCTACTCAAACTCTTTCACTAGAACCAAGGTGGTCCATGAGTTTTATGCTAATCTCCAATGCAACTACACTTCAAATGTGCCACCACTTGATACCTAGCTTGTTTTGACTTCTATGAAAGTCGGTACTAAATTTACCATCTTTGAAGATTCATTGAATATCTATTTCAATGGTACTGAGGTTACCGACTCATGGAGGTCCGACTACCTTGACTATCATGAGCTGCTTGATCCTGAGGCATTCTACAAAAACTATGATCTTACACTTCTTGACATTCATAAGTTTTTGAAGAAGCCCAATGTCCCCTATAGGAATAAGTCAAACATTTCATCCTCTTCCCTTGATATCAAAAACTGTCTTATTGCATTGGTGGTTAACTAGAATATCCATTCGAAGAAAAATCAAACGAAGACTGCAGAAAACACTGTTGGGATAATGTACTGTCTTTTGAACAATATCAGAGTCCAATGGTCTCGCTACATTCTTCATCACATGACCTGCTTTGACTCTATGAAGAACACCTCTGGCACCCATCCTCCTTATCCTACCTTGATCTGTGGTCTCTTTTATTTTGTGACTCAGAAATCCCTTTTCTGTGATTTCCACTACAAATCTAGTCGGAAAGTAGTAAGAATCAGTGAAAATATAATCATGAAGACTTTTCTTCCTACCTCCCCTACCACTCCTGGAGCCTCCACCCTCCACCCAGGACCCTCCACCACCTCCACCACTCTCCCTGACCATGCCTCTTTTAATGTATCAAATGAAACCCTCATGGGATATCTGATGCATCAATAAGTGTATAACATTCAAGTTCAGGATCATCTCTACTAGGACCTTTCCCAAATCATGTCAACCATGAACCTATCTCGTAACCATCCCTACTCTACCTTCCAGGAATACCCTACATCTGACTATGCCTCCTATGCATACAATCAGTGCTACCCTGAACCTCCACCTTATGCTTCTTCCGTTGCCACCCATGTTGCTGATGGTGGGCCTTCCCCTACCCCTAGTACTTTTCCTCCATTGGCTATGCATGTTGGTCCTGCTTCCACTCTGCTTCCCAGTTTTGATGGGAGTTCTATTCCTTCCTTTGAGCAAGAGAATGCATTACATGCATGTGGCATGTCATGGACTGAGTAGAATGCCAGGTGTCCTGGTCGTGCCTTTGGACCTCCTACTGGTGAGGAAATGCCAAACCAGGATGCTACTAAGGATGCTGAGGATGATGGTTCTGAGGATGGTTCTGATGACGGCTTTCCTGGTTCTTCTGGTGATGATGGTGAGGCTACAAATGTTGCCTTAGCTGAACCATCTGATGATGACAAGGACTACCAACCTGGGGATGAGGATGATGCTGTAGTTGATGTTGTAGATAGTGTATATGTTTAGTTCTATAGTCTTTAGAGTGCTCATATTATATATATATATATATATATATATATATATATATATATATATATATGTGTGTGTGTGTGTGTGTGTGTGTGTGTGTAGACTAATATGTATTAGACATTTGGGCATTGTGTATCTGAGGCATACTATTTTTATCATTTCATCGTTTCTCATTAGTTTGTAGTTTTGTTTGGTGAGGACATGTTTATTGTTGTACTCTGAATCCCATGTACCATAACTCTTTGATTGGTTATATCTTATGAATTTGTAGTCTGTTATTCCATATTTTGATTATGACAATGGATCACTTGTTTCTCTATGTTTTGTCTCTATTTAGTGCGTGCGATATAAGGTTGCCTTTTTGGTTTGTGGCTGTGGAGAAATCCTATGCTTTTATCTCTTCTACCCCCTCCCTTTTTAAAATGACAAAGAGGGAGAGAAACTGAGAAAATGTACTGTAGGTACCGTAAGGGATAATGACCTCAGCCATATTGTTTTATTGCTTATATGATCCTTTTCTTGTCAATTATCTGAATAACAAGTGACTTACTATAGGACCATATAGTATGTAGATGTGCTATGGTTATTTGTGGAAAGACTAACCATGAAAACATAGATAAACATGAATTGAGGGGGAGCAATTAACATTGTTCACTCATGTATCCCCTTCCAATTCACAAAGGTCAAGGTTTAATTTTTCATATCCTTTTCAATATGTTGAGGAATGGTTTGTCATTGTAAAGACCAAGTCTCTACTATTAAACATGATAAACAAAATCATCAAAAGTATGGCAGCGGAAGAATTAAATCTTGACTTCATTCAAAATGTATAAAGAGTACATTATAAAATTTTCCCAATTGGGAGTACAACTTTATACAAACAACTAGGATCTAGGTAGAGGAAGACTTAACTAATACAACATTGTCTCCAAACTAAACAACTACATAACATAAAAGCAACTATGATCATATACTATATGTTCTTTCCTTCTTCTCCTTATCCTTAGCCTTAGGTTCACCAAGCTTCCATGCGCACTCTGATTCCTAACCTGGATGGTTGGGGTCATCCAGCAAGAGAGAGATAAAAGGTATGTGTTAAAAAGAAAGTATTGGACAAGGAATAAACAACAACATTGCATAATAAAGGATTCTCCATGTTACAAGAGTTTAAGAGAATGAGATAGATATTCAAATAAGAATAAGAGAACTGCCATATACAATCACCACAATAATAAATCACATAGCATGAATATATTAAGATACAAACTCATCTCAATGTAGGGTGAGGCACCTACCGGACCTCACCAATGACAGGGGGACTAAAACCCCAGTGCCTAAAAAGTGGCAGGGGGACTAAAACCCCAGTGCCTAATATATAAAATGGCAGGGGGACTAAAACCCCAGTGCCCGGCAGGAGGACTAAAACCCCAGTGCCCTGTGGGTGGTTTGTACTCATGTACACTACATTGTCATTTGGCCTAAAATACATCATGCTTAAATAGTCACTTGGCAGTATAGAGAAGTATAACAAGATTGCTACATAGCATTGGGAATAAAACCCAAATAAATAAATAAAAAGACCATCATAGGTCACAACCATATCCAAGAGCTCCAAGAATTAAAAGAGTCAACAAGCATCAACATTATAAAATGTTCCAAATATTTCAAAGGGATAAGCCAACATAGGAAATAACAAGATTACAACATTTCCATGTAAAGGAGGCAACATTTGTAGTAGCATGATTCACATGTTCTAAAGAATGAGCCACAATGGCATTAGAAGCATAAAATAAGTAAAGAGCCAAATATGCATTTAGGAGAATAAAAAGGCTAGCACAATAATGATTGTGGGGTTGGAAAAGACCCAACTGAGAGATTAGGATTGTTTGCACAATAATCATTCACAACATAGGGGTCACATACATAGGAATCACATACCTTAGATTATATACATTACCATCACATCCACCAAACAGATTGTATCACCATACCATTATATCCTAGTTATAAACATAACACAAGTATTAATATATGTAAAAACATAAAGCATAGGAAAAACCCTAATTTAAAAAAACCACGATTTAGGGTTCAAAACCAAGCCCAAACGATTGCTCATATTCTCATGAATAAGAAAACATATTTTATTTTACAAACCAGAGTTAAAATGAATTAATTATGTATTTTAAAACATTTAACATACTAAAAATGCCAATCAAAGCAAACTTCGGAAACCCCTTGAGAATCAGGTCTCAAAAATCATAAAATCAGATTCTACGTTAAAAATCCTTTCCATCGACTATTTATTCGTATTTGTCTGACAATGGATCGATTTACTATGAATTAAATAAATCTGACCAATCAGAAATTTGGAAAACTATAGAGTGACAATAATTAAATCAAAATACAATTCGATGTAAATACCGGTGAAATGACTATTATACCCTTGCTCGTCAAATTAAAACAATAAAACTACGAGGGCTGAACAGTCATTTGCATAATTCAATTGCTTTGCGATAGGAAGAAGAAACCGAGGGGTGAAAAGACGAAAATGCCCTCAGCCCGAAACAAAGGCTCCATGGCCGGGGCATGGGTGCCTTGGTCATTGCCTGACCCGACATCTTCCAGCCCAGGCATGGTGCGAGCAACGCAGCCTGGAACTCGGCTCCATGGCGCATCTCGCAACTCAGGGTGCGAAACCGAGAAAGGAGACTGGGAATGAGTTCCCCAGTTCCTCCCGAACACAACGATCGCCTGCCCACGCACTCGCGTGCTCAGGAGCAGAAGAGGAAGGCCCAACCTGGCCGGAAATAGGGGAACAAAGTCGGGGGTGAGGTCGGAGGAGCAACAGAGCACGAAAAGGCCAAGTGGTGGCGGAGCTCGTCGGCGGCTCTATAGGACAGAACGATTGGGGCCATCGCGAGACAAAACAAAGAAGAGAAAAGGTAGAGGGGAGGTCGAGGATGGTTACCGTGCCACTGATTGCACTGAGGAGGTCGGAGGTGTGAGCATCGGGTCAAGGTCACCGGAGAAGAAGAGCGAGTAGGACCTGGAGTATCGGGCATGGTGCGAAGAAATTAGATGAGGAGGAGGAAAAGTGGAGGCGCGAGGGTGCTAGTCGGCACCTTATATAGGCACTAGAGGAGTCGACGCTCCCTCTGTGTACAGGCGAAGAGGAGGAGAAGAGCCTGTTTGGGCGTTTTGCAAACGGACCAAAGAAGACAATGAGCTAGGGCTCATTCGAACCGGCGGAGAGAGACGAAGCTAACGGCGAAGGAATCACGTTAAACGGAGAAGGAGGGAGGGAGAAAGGAGCTGAGGAGCCTAGCTGTTGGGTCTGTCCTAACGGCTGGAGAATGAAGACGACCTCCTCACCGTTGGATCGATAGTCTAACTAGCCAGAGCCGTCAGATGTGAGTCCACTATGGACCCGGGGCGCGTGACAGGTTAATTAAACTGAACTATAGCGTTACACGATGAAATAAATGAAATCAATGCAATAACTATATTCACACCATCTTAAAAGCTAATAAAATGGATTTGAAAGGTCAAATCAACTCCAAATAACACCAAAATTGAACCATAGGCTTATAATGACGAGTATTACAATGCTATATAATTAGAATCTCGTTTAATACATAATATGGCCATTAATAAATATATAGCTCATAAAAGAGTATAATAATATATTAATATGAAGGAATTATATGAAAAGCTTATTAATGAGAAACATGTGAGTAAATTCGACATATAAAACACATTAGGGTACAAATAATCATTTCTCAACAAAATAACATATTACTATGAATTAAAATCATATTTTGAGGAGAGAGAAACAATAAAGGTTAATTACACTCATAATTAATTACATTACATATTATTATTAATATATTTATCCAAAAAGCTCCAATTAGATATTATCTACTATATAATCTCATTAATGACCAAATTACACCATTAGCCTTAACTTATCTCCTAATGTGGGTTATTTGTGCAAACACCCCTCAATAATCATAAATGAGGGTAAATAGTGATTTCAACATCAAATTGTGCTCAAATTGCACAAGGAGTCCAAAAATGATTATAAAGGATGGGAAATTTATGGAAAAGGTCCAAATGGACTAAAAGGAAAAGAAAAGCTCAAAAGTGGGTAAATTGCAGGGAAGACCCTGAGTTTCAGTATGTTACAACACACCACCCCTTAAAGAGGATTTCGTCCCCAAAATCACAACAAGAGGAAATAGAGGGTGAGTGTGTAACATCCCAACCTTAAACACTAGGTTATATCCCTTAATATAGGGTACAACACCAAATCTACATAAGTCAGGTATTACTAAGGTTTCCACCAAACCTATATCATTTTATCCAACTCAACATATTTAGCATCTTTGCCTTATAAGCACAAACTCTATCATGAAAAGGCAGCATATCTATTATACTATCACTTGTGCCACATTTTATTCAAAACAATTACATCTCAATATAATGTTATGAGTATCTCCCTCATTAAGGGTTTTAAGCACAATTAGGGTTTACAAGGCCATTACAACATATATTAATGCATTAGGTTAAAAAACCTAAATAACTCAATATTATTACCCAATAACTACATCATGTGGGATTATGCCATATAATTTTATCCAACAAATTATTAATCTAATAACAAGACTAAATGCGTCACATTAATGGCTTATATCTAAGTTACATATTGGCACAACATCTAACATACTCATATCATGAATCATTAATCATTTTATCTTATAACACTAATTACTACATTATATGAATCAAATTACTCATTATCATATTACTGATTTGATTCATAAACCAATAAGATGATCAATAAGATGTATTTTAGTGAACAAGGTGACATGCCTAACATGTGTTGATAATTAGGTCACAAATATGATTAAGTGATTATAATCCATTTACATGCATTAAGGTATGTTATGTGATGACACCTTATGTCACTAGAGTATCATGAAAGGCATGAAGGGTATATATATGTATATGTTGTCAAGGCTAGATGATTACACATTAGGGTTTAGGTCAACATGATCATAACATACTAAAGCATCTTTAGGGTGTATTTTACCATACACATTTTACCATTAGGGTGATTTAATCAAAACTATGTATATTCACATATGAATAGTTAATGATTATGTGCATCAAGAGTATATTAAGGTTCAAGCATAAGGATTATGTGACTTATCCATTTGTTCATAAGCAAACAAGATGAATTACCATCATATTAGGTTTGTTCAATACTAAACATATAAGCTTACTAATCCCATATCTAAGGAGTTATGGTTACTTGATTTCAAGGCATTGAGGGACTCCAACCCCCTAAAGAGGATTTCATCCTCGAAATCAACAACTCCAAAATCTAACAAGGTACTAACTCTACCTTTCCACTCAAAGGGTTGACTAAGTCAAACTACTTTAAGGGTATAAGATCCAACATGAAAGTCTTCCTAAACTCTTCCTTCCAACTCAAGGTATAGCATAGGGCATAGGGTACACAAAGCCCTAAACATAGAAATCTAAGACTCATATATGGTACTTAGGGATTACAAGATGATTTTTGTTTGAGAAAAGAAATCAAATCATCATATAAGGGTTTCTAGGGTTACTCAACAATAAGGTAATATGTCTAAGGGTAGACTAGTTCGAGCTGTACGTTTCAGATCAGGCCAGGCCAGGTCATATGAGCTCAGGAGTCCTCGTGACCAAGCTAGTGGGGCGGAGGAAAATATTGCCAGCCCCCAAGCTCTGACCCTTTCTAGACACCATCACTTTCAACTTCTTGCTCTAGTAGCTTCTCAATAGACAAATCACCAAAAAGTTGACAAATTTATTTTTAATATGAAATTATTATGATCCTAAATCAAACATTCTTCATAGGTTAACTCTAAGGTGAAAAACTTGCTAAAGGGAAACTAGATGAGATAAGGGTTCTAACTAGGAGACAATTTTGAACTAGTCAAGAATCCGACTACCTTGATGCTCTGATACCACGCTGTAAAGACCAAGTCTCTACTATTAAACATGATAAACAAAATCATCAAAAGTATGGCAGAGGAAGAATTAAATCTTGACTTCATTCAAAATGTATAAAGAGTACATTATAAAATTTTCCCAATTGGGAGTACAACTTTATACAAACAACTAGGATCTAGGTAGAGGAAGACTTAACTAATACAACATTGTCTCCAAACTAAACAACTACATAACATAAAAGCAACTATGATCATATACTATATGTTCTTTCCTTCTTCTCCTTATCCTTAGCCTTAGGTTCACCAAGCTTCCATGCGCACTCTGATCCCTAACCTGGATGGTTGGGGTCATCCAGCAAGAGAGAGATAAAAGGTATGTGTTAAAAAGAAAGTATTGGACAAGGAATAAACAACAACATTGCATAATAAAGGATTCTCCATGTTACAAGAGTTTAAGAGAATGAGATAGATATTCAAATAAGAATAAGAGAATTTCCATATACAATCACCACAATAATAAATCACATAGCATGAATATATTAAGACACAAACTCATCTCAATGTAGGGTGAGGCACCTACCGGACCTCACCAATGGCAGGGGGACTAAAACCCCAATGCCTAAAAAGTGGCAGGGGGACTAAAACCCCAGTGCCTAATATATAAAATGGTAGGGGGACTAAAACCCCAGTGCCCGGCAGGGGGACTAAAACCCTAGTGCCCTGTGGGTGGTTTGTACTCATGTACACTACATTGTCATTTGGCCTAAAATACATCATGCTTAAATAGTCACTTGGCAGTATAGAGAAGTATAACAAGATTTCTACATAGCATTGGGAATAAAACCCAAATAAATAAATAAAAAGACCATCATAGGTCACAACCATATCCAAGAGCTCCAAGAATTAAAAGAGTCAACAAGCATCAACATTATACAATGTTCCAAATATTTCAAAGGGATAAGCCAACATAGGCAATAACAAGATTACAACATTTCCATGTAAATGAGGCAACATATGTAGTAGCATGATTCACATGTTCTAAAGAATGAGCCACAATGGCATTAGAAGCATAAAATAAGTAAAGAGCCAAATATGCATTTAGGAGAATAAAAAGGCTAGCACAATAATGATTGTGGGGTTGGAAAAGACCCAACTGAGAGATTAGGATTGTTTGCACAATAATCATTCACAACATAGGGGTCACATACATAGGAATCACATACCTTAGATTATATACATTACCATCACATCCACCAAAAAAATTGTATCACCATACCATTATATCCTAGTTATAAACATAACACAAGTATTAATATATGTAAAAACATAAAGCATAGGAAAAACCCTAATTTTACAAAACCACGATTTAGGGTTCAAAACCAAGCCCAAACGATTGGTCATATTCTCATGAATAAGAAAACATATTTTATTTTACAAAACAGAGTTAAAATGAATTAATTATGTATTTTAAAACATTTAACATACTAAAAATGCCAATCAAAGAAAACTTCGGAAACCCCTTGAGAATCAGGTCTCAAAAATCATAAAATCAAATTCTACTTTAAAAATCCTTTCCATCGACTATTTATTCGTATTTTTCTGACAATGGATCGATTTACCATGAATTAAATAAATCTGACCAATCAGAAATTTGGAAAACTATAGAGTGACAATAATGAAATCAAAATACAATTTGATGTAAATACCGGTGAACTGACTATTATACCCTTGCTCGCCAAATTAAAACAATAAAACTACGAGGGCTGAACAGTCATTTGCATAATTCAACTGCTTTGCGATAGGAAGAAGAAACCGATGGGTGAAAAGATGAAAATGCCCTCAGCCCGAAACAAAGGCTCCATGGCCGGGGCATGGGTGCCTTGGTCATTGCCTGACCCGACATCTTCCAGCCCAGGCATGGTGCGAGCAACGCAGCCTGGAGCTCGGCTCCATGGCGCATCTCGCAACTTAGGGCGCGAAACCGAGAAAGGAGACTGGGAATGAGTTCCCCAGTTCCTCCCGAACACAACGATCGCCTGCCCACGCACTCGCGTGCTCAGGAGCAGAAGAGGAAGGCCCAACCTGGCCGGAAACAGGGGAACAAAGTCGGGGGTGAAACCACACAAAAATGCTGCCAAAACTAGAACCGAGGTCAGGGTAACCTTCGCAGAGTCAAGGCGAATCGATAGGCGGCGGTGGTGAGGTCGGAGGAGAAACAGAGCGTGAAAAGGCCAAGTGGCGGCAGAGCTCGTCGGCGGCTCTATAGGACAGAACGATCGGGGCCATCGCGAGACAAAACTAAGAAGAGAAAAGGTAGAGGGGAGGTCGAGGATGGTTACCGTGCCACTGATTGCACTGAGGAGGTCGGAGGTGTGAGCATCGGGTCAAGGTCACCGGAGAAGAAGAGCGAGTAGGACCTGGAGTATCGGGCATGGTGCGAAAAAATTAGATGAGGAGGAGGAAAATTGGAGGCCCGAGGGTGCTAGTCGGCACCTTATATAGGCACTAGAGGAGTCGACGCTCCCTCTGCGTGTGCAGGCGAAGAGGAGGAGAAGGGCCTGTTTGGGCATTTTCCAAATGAACTAAAGAAGACAATGAGCTAGGGCTCATTCGAACCGACGGAGAGAGATGAAGCTAATGGCGAAGGAATCGCGTTAAACGGAGAAGGAGGGAGGGAGAAAGGAGCTGAGGAGCCTAGCTGTTGGGTCTGTCCTAACGGCTGGAGAATGAAGACGACCTCCTCACCGTTGGATCGATGGTCTAACAAGCCAGAGCCGTCGGATGTGATTCCACTATGGACCCGGGGCGCGTGACATGTTAATTAAACTGAACTATAGCGTTACACGATGAAATAAATGAAATCAATGCAATAACTATATTCACACCATCTTAAAAGCTAATAAAATGGATTTGAAAGGTCAAATCAACTCCAAATAACACCAAAATTGAACCATAGGCTTATAATGACGAGTATTACAATGCTATATAATTAGAATCTCGTTTAATACATAATATGGCCATTAATAAATATATAGCTCATAAAAGAGTATAATAATATATTAATATGAAGGAATTATATGAAAAGCTTATTAATGAGAAACATGTGAGTAAATTCGACATATAAAACACATTAGGGTACAAATAATCATTTCTCAACAAAATAACATATTAATATGAATTAAAATCATATTTCGAGGAGAGAGAAACAATAAAGGTTAATTACACTCATAATTAATTACATTACATATTATTATTAATATATTTATCCAAAAAGCTCCAATTAGATATTATCTACTATATAATCTCATTAATGACCAAATTACACCATTAGCCTTAACTTATCTCCTAATGTGGGTTATTTGTGCAAACACCCCTCAATAATCATAAATGAGGGTAAATAGTGATTTCAACATCAAATTGTGCTCAAATTGCACAAGGAGTCCAAAAATGATTATAAAGGATGGGAAATTTATGGAAAAGGTCCAAATGGACTAAAAGGAAAAGAAAAGCTCAAAAGTGGGTAAATTGCAGGGAAGACCCTGAGTTTCAGTATGTTATAGTCATTGTCAAAAGGGGGAGGGGATGTTGACCTAAGTGTTACATATTATCCATATTTTGATAATAACTTAACCATTCCATCATATGTATCTAATATGTTTGGTTGAATTTATTTCAGGCATTAGATACATAAAAATGATCAAATATATCAAGCCCTAGCTTGTTCTAGTTCAAATCAAAAGCAATGCAAATGCACTTTTGTGGAAAACACTCCAAACCACCTTAGATGATTTTTGTAATCACTTGTATTGATGATATGACTTGTAACTAAGATGAAAAGAATAGGAACCCTTAATTAGAAAATTTTATCACTCAAAATGAATTTTACAAAATTCATTATAGGTTGTTTGTTGGTCGAGATTCAAATTGGACAGATGCCTTGATGAATTTTGAGAATTCCTTGGTTCGGTCGAGTTTCACTCACAAAAACCAACCGATCCCTACACTAAGAAAAACTAATTTCAAGCGAATGGTAGAGTTGTACTCATGACAAACTCGACCGATTCTTTAAATTGGCTTTGTTACATATTGTGATATGTGGTCAAGCACGGTGTCCCCTAACAAAGGGACCCATATTCGAATCCCAGTTGCCACCTTGATTTACCACCCTCCCAGCATGTGGCCTCCACCATGGGCATGGGAGAGGGGGGGGGAATCTTTCTCTCTTAATCTCATATTACGATATGTCGAGTTACCTTTATGAAAACTCAACCGACTGCACTATATGAAAAAAGCAAAAAAAAAGTGATTCTAACCGTTGGTATGTTGTAAAACTCAAAATTATATCCATTACAACACCTCAAGTGGCTAAAAAATGTTCCTAAGTGTTCCTACTCTCTAGTGGACACCCTAAGCTATAAATAGGACCTCTTAGAGTTCATTCCAAGGTTGCTCCTTCATACTATTCAAGCTCCTTTCTATAGTTGAGTGCATCCAATCCACTTGACCCCTTTTCTCTCTCTTGATTACAATTCAATTCATCACTATGAGTGAGATAGGATTTGTGTGAGAGAGCTACTTCATTGTATACTTGTAAACTCTCAAAGCTTCTCTTTTTCCAACCTCTTTCTTTAAGATCAAGTTGATGAAAGCTTCTCCAAGTGAAGGATATGGTGCAAGCTTCTTCAAGCTATAGAAGAAGGTGTAGAAAGCTTCTTCGAGTGAAGTAGGAGGACAAGGCTAAAGATCCGAGAGTGGAGTGGGTAAATCCTTCAAGATGGAAGAATCATTTCAAAGAGGGGATCTCCTTGGCGAAGGTGTCCAACTGCTTGCAAGAGTGGGTAAGACCTTGGTGAGGTAGAAGGCTCTAGCTATGGATAGGTAAGACCTTGGTTTTAATGTTATTAGCTTCCTTGACCTCAAAGGGAATCTGGGTATCCTTGTTCCAGAAAAGGAAGGTCAAATTGTATGTATTATAATGGAATATAAGTATACATAGGTTGCAAAATCCTAGGGTTTGACCTTTTTAGGTAGTGGACTGACTCTCTCCTAGTTTGGAGACTAGAACCACTCTAAAACAACTTGTTCAAGTACTTGTTCCAATCTCTCTCATCCTTTCTATGCATGTTTAGATTTCCATCAAATTCACTATTTGCAATTGTGCCTAGTTGAAGTAACTTGAAGGTCTAACAAATTTTGTGCATGTGTTTTTAGCTCTATTCACCCCCTCTTGAGCCCTTTGATCCAACACTTCTTATACCCTAGGGGACGTTGACCCTATGGATTGCATGTGGGTGATCTCTACTAAAGGATCCTAGAAGCTTGATCGACCTTATACACCACTATTTCAGTGAGAGGAGTGTTTTTGAGTCTGACTTTAGCCAGCGAAAGATGTTATAAATGAGTTTCTTCTCCAAATCATTTCTGACAATTTTGGAAAAAATCACTTGTTGAAGAACCATAAACTCAAGATCAGAAGAGTGGTGTTGGAACAATGGATTTGACCATTGATGATTGGAGAAAAAGAGGAACTATTACTTGATGTAGCATCATTGTTGGTTGTGGTCGGAAGTGAAGGATCTTTATTAATTCTTGACTAGGAAGTTTGCAACTTTCTTCCTATCATCATATTTTGCACAAAAGATTATGGAAGGGAGTCTTCTTATCTTTAAAAATAGATAGCTTTCTCTTCAGGCCATGGAGGGCCTAGGACATGGATCACTTTTAGAGGAAGTATGATATCGTGTTCAGGATATCCTAATTACGTGACTAGATAGATCTTCTTATTCTCTCTTTCTCATATCATCCATTCATTTGGTATACTGGAGGCCATATCATCATGTAGAAGAAGGCTAGATGATGAAGTGGGACTACTATCTCTAAATCAATGCTTTTAAATGAAGCAATTCCCATCATATATTCATCTATTCCTTGATTGTATCTATTTTGCAAAGTTTTCATAGGTTATGACATAAGGAATTGTATCTTCGCTCCAGTGATGAGCAAAGAAGGAAGATATTTAATGATACCTTTGAATAATATTATAGCATCAGAACTAGATACCGTTGTGAACAATCTCTTAATAAAACTGTTGTGGCCCAAATCTTGATTCTTCTAGTTTCCCAACCACATCTAGGTAGTATAGTTGTAGAGGATCTAATGAATGAAGGAACTCACACAATATTTTTTCAAGACCAGAACGGAGAGAGAAAAAAAATCCAAAACACATGAGTTGAAGATCTTAAGGATTCAACCCCAACTATCACACCTCTAGAAAAAATACTCATAGAAGTTGCATGCATTTTTAACCTTTTATACATAGGGGAATATCCAGATCTATATCATCAATAAGGTCCTATGATATTTATGATGATAGAGGAAATCTTGAAGGGAGGAAGAGGACATGCACAAATATGACATATGCAACCCTTAAATATAGTCACCTCTCCAGAGAGGATCAAATTTCTAGTCTAGGATGATGTATGATTGTAATGTTTCATAGTTTCCTTTATGTTAAGACACCTTTTCTAGAACAATAGAGGGGCGTATAAAATGACAACACAAAGGTATTGGGGAGGTTATGTAGGTTGCATAAACCTTCTAATCATAGTATTTTTGTACCTTTTCATGCATGCATACTAGTCTGCCAAACTACTAGATATTATTAGACTTGAATGGCCATCTTCTAATGAAGATCCTGAGGACAAATTATTGGCCTATGTATTGCTCCAACTTTCTATATTACTGGCCTATGTAGTGCTCCAACCTTCCATTTAGTCTTCTCACTCTCAACATATTACTATCAATCTATCAGATAGCTTAGGAGGTTTTTTATTTCTTACGGTAGACTATGCTAAATGCTTGGTTGGTGATTGACAACCCTTTCTGAGCATTACACCCCTTATTGGGGGTCAGATGTGGTAGATTATAGGGGATTTCAATATTGTAAGAAGATGTTCTCAGAGGAGAGGGTGAAACAAAACATATAAGCAAGCCATGAGAGGATTTAATGATTTGGTGAATGATACTAATCTAATGGAATTTCCTTTTGAAGGAAGTCTTTGCACCTGGTTTAACAAACAATTCTATACTCCTACAAAGTGGGAATGGTTGGATGGACATAGTTTTTGTATCTAATTTCTAAGTTTAATGCTATCTCATTAACAAAGGTTTTTCATCTCACCCTCCTTTTTGTGTTGTATCACTACCCTATTCTAGTCATGTTCGGTGATACAATACTATTAAATCAGCATTCCTCCCCTTTCTCCTTTCTTAAAGTTTGGTTGTCACATCCTTTCTATTTGGAGACTATAACTACATGTTGTGCTATGTGTGGATGGGGCAATCCTTCTTATTGTTTCTTTGTAAAATGAAGCACCTCATGCTTTTTTTTGAAGAGTAGGAGTAAATAGATTTTTAGAGACGTGGGCCAAAAAAGGAAAATTATGGAAGATGTTATTTACATGCTTTAGATAATTTGATGCTCTCCCCAGATCTATCAAGGATATGGTGCTTTAAGAGATTGAAACAAAGTTAGATGTGATCAAGGAGGAGGTCAAATGGAGAGATAAATATAAAATTGTGTGGCTAGATGAGGGGGAGAGAAACACAAAATTGTATCATTCCATTATTAAAGATAGGAGGAAATGAGATATACTTCTCACACCAAGAAGAGGATGGATCCATCACATTAGATCCTATGCATATTCTAGGACAATTGCTTATTTTTCTCCATTTTTTTTCTTCTGAGGAGGTGATTTCTTCTTTTCATATGGCACATTTCTTGGATTTTGTTCCCCCATGTTATCCATGGAAGATAAACTCACCCTCATTGCACCTCCCAATGAGGGAGAGTTACTCGGATGATGGACATAGCTTTGACCCAGGAACGCTGTGATTTTCCCCTTATCTTGCATCTTGGTATGCTATTAAACTTGATTACATAGAGTTCACTTCCTTTTTATTCAAAGGGGGATCATGCCTTATAAATCTGATGTGTTGTAGACTGATTCTTATACCAAAGGGGGATAATGCTCATTTTTTAGCTGATGACTTCCGACCGGTTGTGGTAGAGCATGTCTCTCTTTGTATCCCTGCACAATTACTCGCATGACATTTCAAGAGTGGGATTATTTAATCCACAATAAAACTATTATTTGTGGCATTAGATTGACCAAAGAACTCATGAATGACACTATATAAGGATGTGTTGATATAAATGTGACCATCAAACTTGAAATGTCAAAAAGATTATGACATGGTCAATTGGAGACACCTTAGCATCGGTGTTTCCATGTATGGTATGATGCCACAGTTGGTGGTCTTTGCCTCAGCTTCTTCTTTGGTTCTTGTCTTACAATCATGATGAATGGTTTCACTGAAAACTTTTTTCAAATATGTCTAAAGATTTAATTAAGGGTGCAATTTATCTCCATCTTTGTTTACTATTTTTAAAGAAATCATTTCATGAGTTAAATCATGCTTTATTGTAGTGGACCATGGATCTATTCTTCACAATATGAAAATAATTTGCTCCAACAACTCTCTTTTATGTTAATGACTCAGTGGTTTTCACAAAGGTATCTTCCTACTCTCTCATTATAATGGCAAATATTTTAAGTATTATAAATTGGAATCTAGATAAGTTGTGAACATGAAGTCTAAATTTATCTTCTGCATTGATTTTCTAGAGTCTCATGATATGGCATCTTCCATTCTAAATATTTCACCTTTTGGTGGATCCTTCACATACCTTGGTTATCACAGGAAGACTAAGATTAATCATTTTGATTGCCTTCTAGAGAATGATAAGATATTTATTATCTTTTTTTAACCTAATTCGATTTGGACTGGATCAGAAAATTTATGGGCATGACTGACTAAAATTCTTACTAGTTTAAAAATATGAAAGAATCACATACTGGCGTGATTAGTCATTTGTTTTCACTACATTGTTGTTTGATAAAAAATACAATGATTTATTTTGTTAGGATGTTTTATGCCTTATGTAAAAGTCCTCATTTTCTATCCACAAACATTTATTCACAAACATTTCATGGTAGCTAACAATATCTTTTCAATTATTAATTTTTCACTACAATAATTTTTATCTAATGTAATAAATAGTTTCTATATGATATAATGAAATGTAACTTTAGTTATCCATATATCTCCATCATTTCTTTTAGTGTTATATTATAATAAGTATTTACTTTCAGTTTTAGCGTAATAATATTTCTAGTTACATATAACATGTTATTTCTACAATTGACCATCCTGCAATCCACTACCAACTACCATTCATATATATATATATATATATATATATATATATATATATATATATATATATATATATATATATATATATATATATATATATATATAGAGAGAGAGAGAGAGAGAGAGAGAGAGAGAGAAATAGAGAGTCAGACTAAAATACACTCGAGTGTATGGACGCACACTAAACTCAAGTTTTGTTTGTATATCAAGGATACTTTTTTATAAATTGTAAACCATTGATCTTCTTTGCCATACTATAATTAGTCTAAACAAGAATTTTGAGCCCATTTGGATGAGTATACGTCACTCATAAATTTTGTGAAAATGGGTTTAACGTGTGAAATGTGAAAATGACATTAGGCTAGAGTTGAATCTCCAATTCAAAGGTTTGTCTTGAGGAATGGCGCACTCTGTTCGTACCACGGGAGGAGCGACTGGAGGGGTGATCGCTAGGGCGACTACGACGGGGTCCTTAAGGGTGACCACGGAGGTGCCAAGGATGCTCGGGGAGTCGGGCATGAACCAGTCGCGTCCTGTAGAAAATGTGACCGTGCCTCTACCAGTGGTGAGGAATACAAGACGTGGAGGATCGAATGGAGGGGTGATCTCTAGGGTGACTGCGACAGGATCCTCAAGGGTGATGACGGAGGTGTCGAGGATGATTTGGGAGTCGGGCGTGAACCAGTTGCGTCCTGTAGAAAATGTGACCACGTTTGTACCAATTGCGAGGAATACAAGACCTGGTAATTTGAGGTCGTCTTCCATCTCAGTTGCTTTGGAGACCTGGGCATGGTCGGATCTGTTCGCCCCGAAGTCGGCAGACAATTCACATAAATTGAAGAAACTAGAGGTGTGTCTGGTAGATGGTAAGCTAATATATCCGAAGCAAATTGCCAAGTGAAATGCTGAGAAGTGGAATTTAACAGCACTGGGGTATGTTATTGGTCTTAAGCCGCATTAGCCAACACTAGTTAATCATATGGCTCAAATCTGGAGTGTCAAAGGCTCAATTGACATCCACTCTCGGGGGAAGGGTTTTTTCCTGGTATCTTTCTCTAATGCTGAAGATCTGAAGCAAGCGGTGGAGGGAAGCCCTTGGTTTGTAGCGGGCAAGCCCTTAATCATCAAAAAATGGGAGAGAGGGGATACCATGGAGAAGTTGAAGCTTACTGAGATTCCAATCTGGATTAGGATTTTTGATCTTCCTATTGAACTATGGGATGAGGAGATGTTCAAACGTATTGGATCAGTTTTAGGCAAACCGATGGTTGTTGATATACTGACTGTTTCTTTTACCCGACTAGAGTTTGCTAGAATTCAAGTTCTGATCCCGATAGACTTGTCTTTTCCCAAGAGCCTTCCTATTGCTAGTGATGATGGTTTGGATGATGTGATCAGGTTTGAATATGAGTGGGAGCCCTCTCGATGTCTTAAGTGCGGTAATTTCGGGCATGAATCATTTCTGTGCTCTGATGACCATGGTTTGGAGAAGGGAAGCCAGAATAAGAGAGTTAAGGCAGTGAGGAAAACCTGGGGCCTGACTTCTGGGAAGGGGCCTCATGGATAGGAGTTGACTGCTAAGTCCTCTGTAGCTGATGCTATATCTTCTAACGTTGAGGTACTAAATGTTCATTCGTCTCAGAATCTGGTTTCCGCTCTTGAAGAGGATGGAATGTCCATCTCTACTCCTGTTTTGAACAATGATGATGGTTGGTAGGCATAAGGGAAGAGATCCAAATTTCCTCCTAAATGCGTCTCGAAAAGTGCTAACCCCTGTACAAGAACAAATGAATTCTCGCTTAATAGGTTTTCTATTTTGGACTCGGATGGTGAGAATGATGATCTTATACATCCTGAGGGGGATGAAGGTGATGATCTATCCCTCTTTATTTCTAATGGTTGAACCTTTTTCTGTGGTGTCCTGGAATGTAAGGGGTGCTGGTAATAAGATTGCCCATATCAAGGATACCATTGATAGGTCAGGAGCAGACATTTTTATTATTCTTGAATCAAGGCTTCAGTCTGCTGATGTTCCTGGATGTGTTGACTCTGTTTGAAAGGGTGCTAACTATATTATGAATGATAGCTTTTATTCATATGTAAGAATAATCATTCTGTGGAGAGATCCTAATATTTCCATTACTCCATGCTTTGTTTCTGATAAAGTGATTCATTGTGAGGTTGGTATCAAGTTGCATCTCTTTTTCCTGTCTGCTATATATGGTTCTAATGGGGATTCTGATAGGAAATCTCTTTGGAAGGACATTGGTCTTATTTCTAACTCTTGTTATGTTCCTTGGTGCCTTATGGGGGACTTCAATGCGATCCACTTTCTCAGTGATAATATTGATAAGTATCCGCCCTCACATACTAGCATGAAGGATTTTAATGATTCCCTGCAGTCTATTGGTCTTCTGGAGATGCCTACCAAAGGTCTTTTCTTCACCTGGAATAGCCGCAGTAAGAGTGGGATTAGTTCCTTTTCTAAGATTGATAGAATCTTGTGTAACTTGGAGTTCCTCTCCTCTTTTGGTGGTCTGTGGGGTGAGGTGGTTTCCTCGATCATTAGTGATCATAATTTGTTAAAATTGAACTTCTCATCCAGGAAGAGATGTCGAACGCCCTTTAGGTTCATTAATTCTTGGATGTATGTGGTTGGGTTTCGTGTGATTGTTAGTGATGTTTGGAAAATGGATGTCCAGGGAGCGCCTATGTACAAGCTTTATACTAAACTAAATAAGTTGAGAACTGCTTTGTCTAAGTGGAATAAGGAGGTTGTTGGTAACATTCAATTCAATGCTAGGATCCTTGAAGATGCTGCTAATGTTTTACAAAGGAAGGTTGATAAAAGGCTAGATGATTTAAATCTCCAGATGGAGTTAAGATTGGCTAGAACATAAGCTAATGAGGCTCTCTTGAGTGAGGAGAAACTCTATAAATAGAAGTCGAGGGTACAATGGCTCAAAGAAGGGAATAAAAATTCAAAGTTCTTCTATACTTCCTTGAAGACTAGAAGACTGAATAACAATATTCATTTACTAAATGTTAATGGTTCTCCTTGCTATGATCCAACTCTCATTTCTAAGCACATTTCTAAGTTCTATTCTAGCTTGTTCAACTCTGATGTATCTTCTTCAGTTTATTGGAAACTAGAGTGGAGGCTGCCCTCCCTTAGTGATGAGTAGAAAACCTATCTTAAGAAGTGGGTAACTATAGAGGAGGTTAAGAATGTTGTGTTTTCTATGAAGAAGGAGAAAGCCCCTGGACCAGATGGTTATAATGCTGAGTTTTTCATCTAGTGTTGGGACATTGTTGGCCATGGTATCACAAATGTTGTCCTAAATTTCTTCTGTAATAGCAAGCTTCTTAAGGATTGAAGCAGCACGTTTATAACTCTCATTCCTAAGTCAAGGTCTGCTAACTCTTTAAAGGATTTTTGACCAATTTCGTTGTGCAATTTAATATATAAAGTGATTACTAAAATCTTGGAAAATAGATTAAAGCATATTCTTCCTGAGCTAATTGATCATAACCAACATGCCTTCATCCATGGTCGAAGAATTGGGGATGCCATCCTCCTCACGAATGATGTGTTGAGCTCCTTCTCTAAGAAGAATGGTAATTACATGTGAATTAAAGCTGACCTGTCAAAGGCATATGATGCAGTCAGTAGGGAGTATATCTTATTAATAATGAAAATCATGGGTTTCCCTGGTTGCTGGCTTGAATGGATTGATGCTTGTTTTTCCTCGAATTCTTATCAGGTATTGGTTAATGATTCTACTTCTATTCCCTTTATTGCCTCTAATGGGGTTAGACAAGGTGACCCAATCACACCTTATCTCTTTGTCATCTCTATGCAAGGTTTATCTTCTATTATCCATTATGAAATCAAATGCAAAAATCTGGTACCTCTCGTCAGTGATGAAGCAAGTGTGTCTCATATTGTGTTTGCGGATGATTTGCTTCTTTTTTCGAAGGCTGACACCAAGTATGCGTAGGCTTTCAAAGACATTCTGAATCTGTTTGCTCCCATTTATGGTATTAAACTTAATTCCACTAATAGCTATCTCTTTCTATGTCCAGGTTGCTGTGCTCAAGAAATTTCTAATGGTTTGGATATTGGGATTAGTTCTTTTCCAATTACTTATTTGGGCCTTCCATTATTTACTAGGAGATTAACTAAAGTCATGTGTGCTCCATTTCTCGATAAAGTCTCTTAGAAGTTGGACTCCTGGAAATGTAGACTGTTGTCTATGGCTGGAAGGGTGGAGCTAGTGATTTCCATGTTGTCCTCCTACCACATTTTTTGGTCTGCGGCGTTCCCTTTTCCTGCTTCAGTGATCAATGATCTAGAGAGGAAGTTTAGGAACTTTATATGGGGTGACACTGATGACAAAAAGCATATTCACTTGATTTCTTGGTCCCAAATTTGTAAACCCAGAGCTGAAGGAGGGTTAAGTGTTAGATGTATCAATAATTGGGCTATGGCTGGGGTTATTAAAAATCTCTGGACTATTGCTTGTGATAAGAATTCCCTATGGGTTAAGCGGTTGCATTGCAAGTATTTAAAGAATGACTCCATTTGGTCAGTTAAGCCTAAGACCTTTGACTCATGGCTCTGGAAAAAAATGATCAACCATAGGGATTTCCTCCTGAAGCATTTGAAGTTTTGTTTGGGAATGGTGCTTGGTTCTGGTTGTGGAAGGACCCCTGGTGTGGGGAGGGAACTTACTTAGTTGATCATGTTAATATTCAACTTAAGTATAGACTTGGAAAAGGGGATAACTGTCGTGTGGATGCTTGCTTGAAGGATGGTGAGTGGTTTATCCCTAACACTATTCGTGGGGGTAACTCTACTCTTCGAACCCTAAGAACTTTAGCTAGTCCTAGTCCTGATGCTGAGGATTATATTCTTGTGAATGGGAGGAAATCTCTGTCTTTGAAGGACTACTGGAACATGTGCAGGAACAGAAGTTATGTGCTTCCTTAGACTGCTGGGATTTGAAGTAATATGATTCTGAGGAATATCTCTATTTTCTTGTGGAAATGCTACCTTAATCGTTTGCTTACTCATGACACTTTGATGAAGTTCACTTTTCAGTCCCCTTCTATCTATTTTCTTTGCTGGAATAATGCTGAGAATAGTCAACATCTTTTTTTCTCTTGTTGGTTTAGCATTGAACTTTGGTCTCAGTTCAGTTTGAAGTTTGGCCGTGCTCCTTCATGTCTTACTGATGTCCTCTCTTTGGAGAAGGAAGATAGAGCTGCTGCTTTTTTCCTTATCTACAACATCTGGAATGAAAGGAATAGGAGGATCTTTTCGCATAAGTCCTGTGATCCCAAAGGGGTCTGGACTATGTGCTTCCGTGATGTTAATAGCATGTACAGATAGGTTATGGTTCTGTTCTTTTCTTTTTTGTACAGTTGTTAGCTCTACATTGTTGTAAAGAGACTACTCTCTATTTGGCTTTAATAAAGAAGGAAGCACACATGGTTCAGCAAAAAAAAAAGAGTATATGTCACTCATCCGAGGGCAACTAAATCGATGCACGAAGCTAATTTGAAATACGTAATTGTTGTGATCTTCATAACATGACCTACAAATGTCCAAATTGGTTCAAATTTTATATATGAGCTATTCACAAGATGTTTAAGAAGATCAATGGATTAGATTTTTGGAAAAGATACTGCATATGAAAAAGTACTTGAGTGTATTTTAGCTTGACTATATATATATATATATATATATATATAGCTAAAATAATTGTGTACCTGAATACATCGATCTTATGTGTACCCATCTTCATTTATCATGACTGCACAACTCTTCTAAATAATCTAACCTTATGGATGTCTTGCATATCCCTTAGATAATATATGTATACAATATCACATCAATCATAAACTCATAGATCAGCAAGTTTAAGAAAATGCATTTTTTATCAATGGTAAGTTGTTGAAATTGCAGGAACCATTGAATAATATATTGTTATATCTCATGATATACATGTGATATGGTGGTGATCTTTTGAATACATTTAATCTAAATTTTTTTTATTGAATCTATATTTTTGGATTTTATTAACACATTCCACATATACCATTTTGATGGCCGGTACACATAAGTTACATGTAACAACCGATACACACTTCCTAACCCCTATATATATTCTACCAAAGTCACAACTTAAAGAAAATATTTTATGTTATTTGGTCTACTCGGACGAGACTGTTCGAGACCGATTTTGGACAGACTCGACAGGACCAGACCAAGTTCCTGAATCTTGAAAAATGTAGGACCAAGGACCTGAACGGATTTCAAATCGGTGTAGGACCGAACCATCCATTGGTGTGGACCATTATATGTACAACCCTAGTTTAATGTGGTGTTCAATTTCTATACCTTATTGTAGCTACTTTGACCCCCTCTCTTTGTAAGGGAGGGAAATCTAGGTTACCACCACCATCCTAGGGTTGGGATACACAACTTTCACTTTCCTTGGTGGGGCCCTCTCTCCCCAAGCTCTACTTCTTGGTATTCTCCCTTTCTCTCGATCTCCTTGGCGACTTGCTGCTCTTCTTGGGTCATCAAATTCAGCTACCCTCAAGGTGAAGCATATATATCATATGTGGCTAGCTTGTTACATAAAAATTGATGTTGAAACCATTTACAGACTCAGTGAACAAATCCACCAATTAATGCTCTGACCTAATTGGAACAAGTTTGACTGAGCGATACTAAAGCTTCTCTCGAAGAAAATGGAAATCTACTTCTATATGTTCCGTCATTCATGATATAGGGATTAGAAGGAACGTCGCATAAGCATTATTTTCACATTTTAATTCCATAGATCCTTCTATAAGAAATCCAATTTCTATAGAATATGTTTGATCCATAACTTTTTTTTTCAAGGTGCAAGCAACATGACTCTAGTCTGACTCGGAAAATGATTTTAGTGTTTGATGTTTATTCTTCCACAATGCTTAGTTTCCACCCACAAAAACACATTTCGCGAGTGATAACTTTCTATCGATGCTGAAACTTGCACGATCTACATCTGAGAATTCCTAGACCTTCATATGACTATGACTTATACAAAGATGAAGCATCACAATGTCACCAGAGCATTCCAAGGAGTAGAGCAAAGTAGGTACCAGACCACAACTCCCACTCTCTCGAAAATGTGATTATGGTATGGAATTCATAACACACCCACTTCTGAGCGAGAGACTATACCTCATATTTAAAAAGGAAAAATAATTTCTTCATCAATGCTAGCCTATATAAGATTATAAATACAAATTATGTTGGCATATAAATGAAAAAATAGTAGCAATGTCTTTAACATGAGGGGATGAAGCAACTATTCTTTCTTCTTTTTCTTATCTATTATCTTAGAGTGTGGTATGGTTGCTCGATTCCCCACACTTGCCCCCAAATCTCGTAACACTACCCCTAGAGACATTTTATATATTCATATTCAATTGTGAAGCCTTGGGCATAAGTCATGGCCCTGTCGATATTCCTTGGTATACAGGTTTGAAAAATCTAAGTTTAGTGGAGGAACGACCACATATGTTGGGTTGTAACTGGGTATGAGTATACCCGCATATCAACAAATCAATACCTACTAGTCACGCGTATGAATTTTTTTTAGCCACTTATCCATTATCCCTTATATGTGCATACCCGTTTCACATAGGTATAATAAATATGGTTATGATCATAACCGTATACATATGTATCCACTATATATAATTTTTTACATATTATTATATCTAATCGAACTTTGATCATATCTTTTAGCTCTAACTTTTACTTGTGTAAAACTTTAAAATGTTTGCCCTTGTATCATGGAGTGTTGATGTAAAATATATGATATTATATTTATCTTTATATTGCTCTTTTCCTTTAATTCGAATGAGTTGATTCTTGATGGAAGTAGCCACATCTGATTACTTGCTTCAAATTGTTCTTTCGTTCGGGACATTCTGTAGTTGGCGACGAGAATTACATGATAGGAAATACTAACACAATACAACAACAGGTTATTAAATTAAATAAGACTTGTATGAAAACGTTTCGCTTTAACTTATGCATAAAAACTCAAGACGTTTTGTCCTTGTGTCATTGACGAGCAGCGTCGTTTCCATCATAAATATTATAATATGCTTTTCTTTATGACAAAGTTTATTGGTTGGTATCGGACAATCATTATATATTCTTTTCCTTTCATTTGAATGAACTGTTGATGAAAATAGCCGCATCCGATTGCTTGGCTAAAATTATGTTTTCGTCGCAACATTTTTTATATAAAATAGTCCATGCATTAAGGATTAAAATATTTACAAACAAAACGTCTCTAAACATGAGATAACAAGATGTTCCACCATAGAGGACACATACGAAGATGTGTACCATACTCAGATGTAGAAAAATAGAAGCAAGTGAGATCTAATGTATCAAAGTTTGTGGGGGAGGCACCCATAAACAACGAGCCTCAACATAGAGATCAAATAAAAAACTGATAAGACTGGTAAGACAATTCCCTTCCAGTAGTAGCTTTGGTGGTCTGGTCGAGAAGTATGTGTCATCAACTATGATATCTTCCAGTGTGTAACAATCTTCGCTATTTTGATCTCCAAAGATGTTATCATTATCTTCATATGCTCCCAACACTTGTGTTGATGTGGAAGTCACTTTCTGCAATATAAGTTAATGTACAATGAATGTTCAATATTAGTCAGTTTCAGTATTTAGGATAGTTAGAGTTGTTGTATTTTCTTTGATTTCTTTCTAACTAAATATGCCACATGGTGTTATAATCAAGTCTGCTGTAGGAAGTTGTTGGTTTCGTAGTTTTAATCGTGTGATGTGGTTCGGTAAGAACAAGTTATTTGTGATAATGTGTGGTGGGAAGTATTTATATAAGAAGTGTAGTGTGAATAGACAATTTATGAAGATGTGTTGTATGGTTTCTCCTGCAGATAGACAAAAGTAACATCTCATAAGTCCATGGAAACCTCTGCTATTTATGAAATTGTCTGTGGGGAATGTCTTACCAAAAATTGCTTTGCCAAGAATTTCGTTGCAAAATTATGTAGTGGGCAAACAAGAATTACATGATAGCAACAACTAACAACACATAATAATAGACAGAGCATGTGTATGTGTATCAGGAATCACGATAAAATTTGATGCTCTCCCCAGATCTATCAAGGATATGGTGCTTTAAGAGGTTGAAACAAAGTTAGATGTGATCAAGGAGGAGGTCAAATGGAGAGATAAATATAAAATTGTGTGGCTAGATGAGGGGGAGAGAAACACACAATTGTATCATTCCATTGTTAAAGTTAGGAGGAAATGAGATATACTTCTCACACCAAGAAGAGGATGGATCCATCACATTAGATCATATGCATATTCTAGGACAATTTCTTATTTTTCTCCATTTTTTTTCTTCTAAGGAGGCGATTTCTTCTTTTCATATGGCACATTTCTTGGATTTTGTTCCCCCATGTTATCCATGGAAGATAAACTCACCCTCATTGCACCTCCCAATGAGGGAGAGTTACTCGGATGATGGACATAGCTTTGACCCAGGGACGCTGTGATTTTTCCCTTATCTTGCATCTTGGTATACTATTAAACTTGATTACATAGAGTTCACTTCCTTTTTATTCAAAGGGGGATCATGCCTTATGAGTCTGATGTGTTGTAGACTGATTCTTATACCAAAGGGGGATAATGCTCATTTTTTAGCTGACGACTTCCGACCGGTTGTGGTAGAGCATGTCTCTCTTTGTATCCCTGCACAATTACTCGCATGACATTTCAAGAGTGGGATTATTTAATCCACAATAAAACTATTATTTGTGGCATTAGATTGACCAAAGAACTCATGCATGACACTATATAAGGAGGTGTTGATATAAATGTGACCATCAAACTTGAAATGTCAAAAAGATTATGACATGGTCAATTGGAGACACCTTAGCATCAGTGTTTCCATGTACGGTATGATGCCACAGTTGGTGGTCTTTGCCTCAGCTTCTTCTTTGGTTCTTGTCTTACAATCATGATGAATGGTTTCACTGAAAACTTTTTTCAAATATGTCCAAAGGTTTAATTAAGGGTGCAATTTATCTCCATCTTTGTTTATAATTTTTAAAGAAATCATTTCATGAGTTAAATCATGCTTTATTGTAGTGGACCATGGATCTATTCTTCACAATATGCAAATAATTTGCTCCAACAACTCTCTTTTATGTTGATGACTCAGTGGTTTTCACAAAGGTATCTTCCTCCTCTCTCATTATAATGGAAAATATTTTAAGTATTATAAATTGGAATCTAGATAAGTTGTGAACATGAAGTCTAAACTTATCTTCTGCATTGATTTTCTAGAGTCTCATGATATGGTATCTTCCATTCTAAATATTTTACCTTTGGGTGTATCCTTCACATACCTTGGTTATCATAGGAAGACTAAGATTAATCATTTTGATTGGCTTCTAGAGAATGATAGGATATTTATTATCTTTTTTTAACCTAATTAGATTTGGACTGGATCAGAAAATTTATGGACATGACTGACTAAAATTCTTACTAGTTTAAAAATATGAAAGAATCACATACTGGCGTGATTAGTCATTTGTTTTCACTACATTGTTGTTTGATAAAAAATACAATGATTTATTTTGTTAGGATGTTTTATGCCTTATGTAAAAGTCCTCATTTTCTATCCACAAACATTTATTCACAAACATTTCATGGTAGCTAACAATATCTTTTCAATTATTATTTTTTCACTACAATAATTTTTATCTAATGTAATAAATAGTTTCTATATGATATAATGAAATGTAACTTTAGTTATCCATATATCTCCATCATTTCTTTTAGTTTCATATTATATTAAGTATTTACTTTCAGTTTTAGCGTAATAATATTTCTAGTTACATATAACATGTTATTTCTACAATTGACCATCCTGCAATCCACTACCAACTACCATTCATATATATATATATATATATATATATATATATATATATATATATATATATAGAGAGAGAGAGAGAGAGAAATAGAGAGTCAGACTAAAATACACTCGAGTGTACAAACGCACACTAAACTCAAGTTCTTTTTGTATATCAAGGATACTTTTTTATAAATTGTAAACCATTGATCTTCTTTGCCATACTATAATTAGTCTACACAAGAATTTTGAGCCCATTTGGATGAGTATACGTCACTCATAAATTTTGTGAAAATGGGTTTAACGTGTGAAACGTGAAAATGACATTAGGCTAGAATTGAATCTCCAATTCAAAGGTTTGTCTTGAGGAATGGCACGCTCTGTTCATACCACGGGAGGAGAGACTGGAGGGGTGATCGCTAGGGCGACTACGGAGGGGTCCTTAAGGGTGACCACGGAGGTGCCAAGGACGATCGGGGAGTCAGGCATGAACCAGTCGCGTCCTGTAGAAAAAGTGACCGTGCCTCTACCAGTGGTGAGGAATAGAAGACGTGGAGGAGCGAATGGAGGGGTGATCGCTAGGGAGACTGCGATAGGATCCTCAAGGGTGACGATGGAGGCGTCGAGGATGATCTGGGAGTCAGGCGTGAACTAGTTGTGTCCATGAGAAAATGCGACCGTGTCTGTACCAATTGTGAGGAATACACGACCTGGTAATTTGAGGTCGTCTTCCATCTCAGTTGCTCTGGAGACCAGGGAATGGTCAGATCTGTTCGCCCCAAAGTCGGCAGACAATTCACATAAATTAAAGAAACTAGAGGTGAGTCTGGTAGATGGTAAGCTAATATATCCGAAGCAAATTGCTAAGCGGAATGCTGAGAAGTGAAATTTAACAGCACCGGGGTATGTTATTGGTCTTAAGCCGCATTGGCCAACACTAGTTAATCATCTGGCTCAAATCTAGAGTGTCAAAGGATCAATTGACATCCACTCTCGGGGGAAGGGTTTATTCCTAGTATCTTTCTCTAATGCTGAAGATCTGAAGCAAGCGGTGGAGGGAGGCCCTTGGTTTGTAGCGGACAAGCCCTTAATCATTAAAAAATGGGAGAGAGGGGATACCATGGAGAAGTTGAAGCTTACTGAGATTCCAATCTAGATTAGGATTTTTGATCTTCCTATTGAACTATGGGATGAGGAGATGTTCAATCGTATTGGATCAGTTTTAGGCAAATCGGTGGCTGTTGATATACCGACTGTTTCTTTTACCCAACTAGAGTTTGCTAGAATTCAAATTCTAATCCCGATAGACTTGTCTTTTCCCAAGATCCTTCCTATTGCTAGTGACGATGGTTTGGATGATGTGATCAGGTTTGAATATGAGTGGGATCCCTCTCGATGTCTTAAGTGCGGTAATTTTGGGCATGAATCATTTCTGTGCTCTGATGACCATGGTTTGGAGAAGGGAAGCCAGAATAAGAGAGTTAAGGCAGTGAGGAAAACCTGGGTCATGACTTCTGGGAAGGGGCCTCATGGATAGGAGTCGACTGCTAAGTCCTCTATAGCTGATGTTGTATCTTCTAACGTTGAGGTACTAAATGTTCATTCGTCTCATAATCTGGTTTCCTCTCTTAAAGAGGATGGAATGTCCATCTCTACTCCTGTTTTGAACAATGATGATGGTTGGCAGTCACATGGGAAGAGATCCAAATTTCCACCTAAATGCGTCTCGAAAAGTGCTAACCCCTGTACAAGAACAAATGAATTCTCGCCTAATAGGTTTTCTATTTTGGACACGGATGGTGAGAATGATGATCTTATACATCCTGAGGGGGATGAAGGTGATGATCTATCCCTCTTTATTTCTAATGGTTGAACCTTTTTCTGTGGTGTCCTGGAATGTAAGGGGTGCTGGTAATAAGATTGCCCATATCCAGGATACCATTGATAGGTCAGGAGCAGACATTTTTATTATTCTTGAATCAAGGCTTCAGTCTGCTGATGTTCATGGATGTGTTGACTCTGTTTGAAAGGGTGCTAACTATATTATGAATGATAGCTTTTATTCATATGTAAGAATAATCATTCTGTGGAGAGATCCTAATATTTCGATTATTCCATGCTTTGTTTCTGATCAAGTGGTTCATTGTGAGGTTGGTATCAAGTCACATCTCTTTTTCCTGTCTACTATATATGGTTCTAATGGGGATTTTGATAGGAAATCTCTTTGGAAGGACATTGGTATTATTTCTAACTCTTGTTATGTTCCTTGGTGCCTTATGGGGGACTTCAATGTGATCCGCTTTCTCAGTGATAAGATTGATAAGTATCCGCCCTCACATACTAGCATGAATGATTTTAATGATTCCCTGCAGCCTATTGGTCTTCTGTAGGTGCCTACCAATGGTCTTTTCTTCACCTGGAATAGCCGCAGTAAGAGTGGGATTAGTTCCTTTTCTAAGATTGATAGAATCTTGTGTAACTTGGAGTTCCTCTCCTCTTTTGGTGTTGCGTGGGGTGAGGTGGTTTCGTCGGTCATTAGTGATCATAATTTGTTAAAATTGAACTTCTCATCCAGGAAGAGATGTCGAACGCCCTTTAGGTTCATTAATTCTTGGATGTATGTGGTTGGGTTTCGTGTGATTGTTAGTGATGTTTGGAAAATGGATGTCCAGGGAGCGCCTATGTACAAGCTTTATACTAAACTAAATAAGTTGAGAACTTCTTTGTCTAAGTGGAATAAGGAGGTTTTTGGTAACATTCAATTCAATGCTAGGATCCTTGAAGATGCTGCTGATGTTTTGAAAGGAAGGTTGATAAAAGGCTAGATGATTTAAATCTCCAGATGGAGTTAAGATTGGCTAGAACCAAAGATAATGAGGCTCTCTTGAGTGAGGAAAAACTCTACAAATAGAAGTCGAGGGTACAATGGCTCAAAGAAGGGAATAAAAATTCAAAGTTCTTCTATACTTCCTTGAAGACTGAATAATAATATTCATTTACTGAATGTTAATGGTTCTCCTTGCTCTGATCCAACTCTCATTTCTAAGCACATTTTTGAGTTCTATTCTAGCTTGTTCAACTCTGATGTATCTTCTTCAGTTTATTGGAAACTAGAGTGGAGGCTGCCCTCCCTTAGTGATGAGCAGAAAACCTATCTTAAGAAGTGGGTAACTATAGAGGAGGTTAAGAATGTTGTGTTTTCTATGAAGAAGGAGAAATCCCCTGGACCAGATGGTTATAATGCTACGTTTTTCATCCAGTGCTGGGACATTGTTGGCCATGATGTCACGAATGTTGTCCTAAATTTCTTCTATAATAGCAAGCTTCTTAAGGATTGCAGCAAGACGTTTATAACTCTCATTCCTAAGTCAAGGTCTGCTAACTCTTTAAAGGATTTTTGACCAATTTCTTTGTGCAATTTCATATATAAAGTGATTACTAAAATCTTGGCAAACAGATTAAAGCATATTCTTCCTGAGCTGATTGATCATAACCAACATGCCTTCATCCATGGTCAAAGAATTGGGGATGCCATCCTCCTTGCGAATGATGTGTTGAGCTCCTTCTCTAAGAAGAATGGTAATTACATGTGCATTAAAGCTGACTTGTCAAAGGCATATGATGTAGTCAGTAGGGAGTATATCTTATTAATAATGAAAATCATGGGTTTCCCTGGTTGCTGGCTTGAATGGATTGATGCTTGTTTTTCCTCGGATTCTTATCAGGTGTTGGTTAATGATTCTCCTTCTATTCCCTTTATTGCCTCTAATGGGGTTAGACAAGGTGACCCAATCACACCTTATCTCTTTGTCATCGCTATGCAAGGTTTATCTTCTATTGTCCATTATGAAATCAAATGCAAAAATCTGGTACCTCTCGTCAGTGATGAAGCAAGTGTGTCTCATATTGTGTTTGCGGATGATTTGCTTCTTTTTTCGAAGGCTGACACCAAGTATGCGCATGCTTTCAAAGACATTCTGAATCTGTTTGCTCCCATTTCTGGTCTTAAACTTAATTCCACTAATAGCTATCTCTTTCTATGTCCAGGTTGCTGTGCTCAAGACATTTCTAATGTTTTGGATATTGGGATTAGTTCTTTTCCAATTACTTATTTGGGCCTTCCATTATTTACTGGGAGATTAACTAAAGTCATGTGTGCTCCAATTCTCGATAAAGTCTCTTAGAAGTTGGACTCCTGGAAATGTAGACTGTTGTCTATGGCTGGAAGGGTGGAGCTAGTGATTTCCATGTTATCCTCCTACCACATTTTTTGGTTTGCGGCATTCCCTCTTCCTGCTTCAGTGATCAATGATCTAGAGAGGAAGTTTAGGAACTTTATATGGGGTGACACTGATGACAAAAAGCATATTCACTTGATTTCTTGGTCCCAGATTTGTAAACCCAGAGATGAAGGAGGGTTAAGTGTTAGATGTATCAATGATTGGGCTATGGCTGGGGTTATTAAAAATCTATGGACTGTTGCTTGTGATAAGAATTCCCTGTGGGTTAAGCGGTTGCATGGCAAGTATTTAAAGAATAACTCCATTTGGTCAGTTAAGCCTAAGACCTTTGACTCATGGCTCTGGAAAAAAATGCTCAACCATAGGGATTTCCTCCTGAAGCATTTGAGGTTCTGTTTGGGTAATGGTGCTTGGTTCTGGTTGTGGAAGGACCCCTGGTGTGGGGAGGGAACTTACTTAGTTGATCATGTTAATATTCAGCGTAAGTATAGACTTGGAAAAGGGGATAACTGTCGTGTGGATGCTTTCTTGAAGGATGGTGAGTGGTTTATCCCTAGCACTATTCATGGGGGTAACGCTACTCTTCGAACCCTAAGAGCTTTAGCTAGTCCTAGTCCTGATGCTGAGGATTATATTCTTGTGAACGGGAGGAAATCTCTGTCTTTGAAGGACTACTGGAACATGTGCAGGAACAAAAGTTCTGTGCTTCCTTAGACTGCTGGGATTTGGAGTAATATGATTCTGAGGAATATCTCTATTTTCTTGTGGAAATGCTACCTTAATCATTTGCTTACTCATGACACTTTGATGAAGTTCGGTTTTCAGTCCCCTTCTATCTATTTTCTCTGCTGGAATAATGCTGAGAATAGTCAACATCTTTTTTTCTCTTGTTGGTTTAGCATTGAACTTTGGTCTCAGTTCAGTTTGAAGTTTGTCCGTGCTCCTTCATGTCTTACTGATGTCCTCTCTTTGGAGAAGGAAGATAGAGCTGCTGCTTTTTTCCTTATCTACAACATCTGGAATGAAAGGAATTGGAGGATCTTTTCACATAAGTCCTGTGATCCCAAAGGGGTCTGGACTATGTGCTTCCGTGATGTTAATAGCATGTACATATAGGTTATGGTTATGTTCTTTTCTTTTTTTTACAGTTGTTAGCTCTACATTGTTGTAAAGAGACTACTCTCTGTTTGGCTTTAATAAAGAAGGAAGCACACATGGTTCAGCAAAAAAAAAGAGAGTATATGTCACTCATCCGAGGGCAACTAAATCGATGCATGAAGCTAATTTGAAATACTTAATTGTTGTAGTCTTCATAACATGACCTACAAATGTCCAAATTGGCTCAAATTTTATATATGAGCTATTCACAAGATGTTTAAGAAGATCAATGGATTAGATTTTTGGAAAAGATACTGCATATGAAAAAGTACTTGAGTGTATTCTGCTCTGAATACACTTGAGTGTATTTTAGCTTGACTATATATATATATATATATATATATATATATATATATATATATATATATATATATATATATATATATATATATATATATATATATATATAGCTAAAATAATTGTGTACCTGAGTACATCGATCTTATGTGTACCCATCTTCATTTATGATGACCGCACAACTCTTTTTAAATAATCTAACCTTATGGATGTCTTGCATATCCCTTAGATAATATATGTATATAATATCACATCAATCATAAACTCATAGATCAGCAAGTTTAAGAAAATGTATTTTTTATCATTGGTAAGTTGTTGAAATTGCAGGAACCATTGAATAATATATTGTTATATCTCATGATATACATGTGATATGGTGGTGATCTTTTGAATACATATAATCTAAACAATTTTGATTGAACCTATATTTTTGGATTTTATTAACACATTCCACATATACCGTTTTGATGGCCGGTACACATAAGTCACATGTAACGACCGATACACACTTCCTAACCCCTATATATATTCTACCGAAGTCACAACTTAAAGAAAATATTTTATGTTATTTGGTCTACTCGGACGAGACTGTTCGAGACCGATTTTGGACGGACTCGACAGGACCGGACCAAGTTCCTGAATCTTGAAAAATGTAGGACCAAGGACCTGAACGGATTTCAAGTCGGTGTAGGACCGAACCATCCATTGGTGTGGACCATTATATGTACAACCCTAGTTTAATGTGGTGTTCAATTTCTATACCTTATTGTAGCTACTTTGACCCCCTCTCTTTGTAAGGGAGGGAAATCTAGGTTACCACCACCATCCTAGGGTTGGGATACACAACTTTCACTTTCCTTGGTGGGGCCCTCTCTCCCCAAGCTCTACTTCTTGGTATTCTCCCTTTCTCTCGATCTCCTTGGCGACTTGCTGCTCTTCTTGGGTCATCAAATTCAGCTACCCTCAAGGTGAAGCATATATATCATATGTGGCTAGCTTGTTACATAAAAATTGATGTTGAAACCATTTACAGACTCAGTGAACAAATCCACCAATTAATGCTCTGACCTAATTGGAACAAGTTTGACTGAGCGATACTAAAGCTTCTCTCGAAGAAAATGGAAATCTACTTCTATATGTTCCGTCATTCATGATATAGGGATTAGAAGGAACGTCGCATAAGCATTATTTTCACATTTTAATTCCATAGATCCTTCTATAAGAAATCCAATTTCTATAGAATATGTTTGATCCATAACTTTTTTTTTCAAGGTGCAAGCAACATGACTCTAGTCTGACTCGGAAAATGATTTTAGTGTTTGATGTTTATTCTTCCACAATGCTTAGTTTCCACCCACAAAAACACATTTCGCGAGTGATAACTTTCTATCGATGCTGAAACTTGAACGATCTACATCTGAGAATTCCTAGACCTTCATATGACTATGACTTATACAAAGATGAAGCATCAGAATGTCACCAGAGCATTCCAAGGAGTAGAGCAAAGTAGGTACCAGACCACAACTCCCACTCTCTCGAAAATGTGATTATGGTATGGAATTCATAACACACCCACTTCTGAGCGAGAGACTATACCTCACATTTAAAAAGGAAAAATAATTTCTTCATCAATGCTAGCCTATATAAGATTATAAATACACATTATGTTGGCATATAAATGAAAAAATAGTAGCAATGTCTTTAACATGAGGGGATGAAGCAACTATTCTTTCTTCTTTTTCTTATCTATTATCTTAGAGTGTGGTATGGTTGCTCGATTCCCCACACTTGCCCCCAAATCTCGTAACACTACCCCTAGAGACATTTTATATATTCATATTCAATTGTGAAGCCTTGGGCATAAGTCATGGCCCTGTCGATATTCCTTGGTATACAAGTTTGAAAAATCTAAGATTAGTGGAGGAACGACCACATATGTTGGGTTGTAAGTGGGTATGAGTATACCCGCATATCAACAAATCAATACCTACTAGTCACGCGTATGAATTTTCTTAGCCACTTATCCATTATCCCTTATATGTGCATACCCGTTTCACATAGGTATAATAAATATGGTTATGATCATAACCGTATACATATGTATCCACTATATATAATTTTTTACATATTATTATATCTAATCGAACTTTGATCATATCTTTTAGCTCTAACTTTTACTTGTGTAAAACTTTAAAATGTTTGCCCTTGTATCATGGAGTGTTGATGTAAAATATATGATATTATATTTATCTTTATATTGTTCTTTTCCTTTAATTCGAATGAGTTGATTCTTGATGGAAGTAGCCACATCTGATTACTTGCTTCAAATTGTTCTTTCGTTCGGGACATTCTGTAGTTGGCGACGAGAATTACATGATAGGAAATACTAACACAATACACCAACAGGTTATAAAATTAAATAAGACTTGTATGAAAACGTTTCGCTTTAACTTATGCATAAAAACTCAAGACGTTTTGTCCTTGTGTCATTGACGAGCAGCGTCGTTTCCATTATAAATATTATAATATGCTTTTCTTTATGACAAAGTTTATTGGTTGGTATCGGACAATCATTATATATTCTTTTCCTTTCATTTGAATGAGCTGTTGATGGAAATAGCCGCATCTGATTGCTTGCCTAAAATTATGTTTTCGTCGCAACATTTTTTATATGAAATAGTCCACGCATTAAGAATTAAAATATTTACAAACAAAACGTCTCTAAACATGAGATAACAAGATGTTCCACCATAGAGGACACATACGAAGATGTGTACCATACGAAGATGTGTACCATACTCAGGATGTAGAAAAATAGAAGCAAGTGAGATCTAATGTATCAAAGTTTGTGGGGGAGGCACCCCTAAACAACGGGCCTCAATATAGAGATCAAATAAAAAACTGATAAGACTGGTAAGACAATTCCCTTCCAGTAGTAGCTTTGGTGGTCTGGTCCAGAAGTATGTGTCATCAACTATGATATCTTCCAGTGTGTAGCAATCTTCGCTATTTTGATCTCCAAAGATGTTATCATTATCTTCATATGCTCCCAACACTTGTGTTGATGTGGAAGTCAGTTCTGTAATATAATTTAATGTACAATGAATGTTCAATATTAGTCAGTTTCAGTATTTAGGATAGTTAGAGTTGTTGTATTTTCTCTGATTTCTTTCTAACCAAATATGCCACAGGGTGTTATAATCAAGTCTGCTGCAAGAAGGTGTTGGTTTCATAGTTTTAATCGTGTGATGTGGTTCGGTAAGAACAAGTTATTTGTGATAATGTGTGGTGGGAAGTATTTATATAAGAAGTGTAGTGTGAATAGACAATTTATGAAGATGTGTTGTATGGTTTCTCCTGCAGATAGACAAAAGTAACATCTCATAAGTCCATGGAAACCTCTGCTATTTATGAAATTGTCTGTGGGGAATGTCTTACCAAAAATTGCCTTGCCAAGAATTTCGTTGCAAAATTCTGTAGTGGGCAAACAAGAATTACATGATAGCAACAACTAACAACACATAATAATAGATAGAGCATGTGTATGCGTGTGAGGAATAACGATAAAATTATGTAACAAGGAGCCTTTATACAATACGAATAAAACATGAACCGACAAAAGTAAATAAATATTACGTTTTAAAAAAAAACTGATAATTTATCCATCCCAACATTGGGGTTAGAACCTTCAACTTCTCGGTAGTACAACCTCAACTTTATCAACAAATATTAAGTAGCTCCATATTTGTGCAAACAAATATTGATCTTGGTGTTGTCATGTGTACCTGTCATTCATCATCATACCATATGTTTACTTTTTTTTAAAAGAAAAAGAAAAGAAAAGAGAAAAAAGCAAATATATGAGTATGATGATGAATAAGAGGTACATGATAAATGCAAGTATATCTCAGAAGTGTACCTGCATAGCTAATTACCAGCAGTGGCGGAGTCAGGAATCAGATATGGGTGAGGCCCAATTATCAGAGGCCAATTCTTGTGTTAGGGTGACTTCTTATTTTAAGCTGAAGTTCAATCCAACTTTGGTTACCTTAATTAAATGTTAGAGCATTGAAAAACCAATAGAAAAATGTTTACTCCCACAAATATGTAGGGTTACCTCCCCCTTCTCTCTAGCTCCTCTCGGCGGCGCCGCTGGGGGGAGGGAGCGTCCCAGGCGCTTTCCTCCCCTGGTTCTCCTTCGTCCTCGGTTGTGTCCTTAGTGAGGGTGGTGTGAGTTCTTGTGGTAGATACACAGGATGTCTGATTCGTTGGGTTTCTCTTCAAAAGTCTGGGTTGGAGTTGTGGAGCGCCGCGTGGAGCAAGGTCGGGATCCGAGGTTCGCATAGTCGATTCGGTCGACTTCCATCTTGCCCGAGAGTGCCGATGGAAAGAGTGTTCCCACCTGGCTTGACGGTTTCTCACTGGCTGCTTTGTGCCGCGGCTGATGATAGAGGTTTTCCCTCTCTCTCGCGCCCTCCTTCGCACCTCCTGTTTGAGATCTGGTTTACCAGATTGGTGAAGGCCCTTCGACATCGATTTCCTCGGCGGCTTCGATAGCTGGTTGAACTAGGGCTTGCCCCAGTTCGTCTGACAGCGCCTCCTTGAGCCCACGCTCCCGGCGGTGATCTTGGATTTACGGCAGTGGATCCGAGGTTTTGGCGGTTGGTTTCCTTGCAGGGATGTTGGTGGCGCCCCTTCCTTCCCGTTGGAGTGCTGCTTCGACTCCGAGGTTACTCGGCAACATCTCTGCTTCCTGTTCGGCGGTTGCTGGTCACCGTCCCAACTTCTTCCCGACTCCAGGCAGTGACTCCCCTCGACACAGCAAAGAAAAGCTGCTGCTGCATGTAGGACACCTTCTTGGTGCCTGATGTAATGCCCCAATGCAAACAGGGGCTTCAAGCTCTTGTGTGGGTGTCCCTTGGCCTCTTACAGGCTTACCAGGACTATGATGAGGACTGATCGTGCTACACGGAGCCGGACTCTGAAGGAGTCCAAGGTGAATGGCAGCCCAGATCAGTTGAAGAAGATGAAGAAGGAGCCTAAGGCGAAGGGAGGAGAGGTTTCTAAGCAGAGGATTTGTTGGGTTGACCTCATTTTTTGGTTCAAGTTCAATGTGGCTGGTTGGAGTCCTTTCATGTAACACATATTTATGGGTTCTATGATCGAGTGTTCTTGTTTGGATGATGACTGGTTGCAGAGGCATTAGGTGTGCCAGCTTGGTTTACCTTTGTCTGGATGTGTTATCTGGTCTGCTGCCTTTTGTTGGAGTTAAGTGTGGATGTGGCAGATTGTGCTTGCTCCAGGGAGAATGCTATGATGTGACAGATCATGCACTTCTCTTTTGTTTCCTGCGTGTTGTCAGTTATCAGTTATCAGCTGTCCCATGTAGCAGATCCTAGATCTAATCAGGCGTATGGCCTGTAGTAGAGAAGATGGATGTGTCTCATAAATATATTTGTGGGTGTGTTGAATGATTCTGTGTGCCATCTATTCTTGTTTTACTTAGGCTGTCTTCCCCATTAGTTTCTTCTCTGCTCTTAGGTTTCTGATACCTGGGATTTCCCTTTTGTTCTGATCTGATGGATTCTTCCTGCGTGGAGACACATAGATCTAGTTTCTTCCTAAGGCACATTTGTACCTAAAGTTTTGATTTTTATAGTAACACGTTTTTTTACCGACCAAAAAAAAAACAATATGCATGTCTTTATATGTGGTGGTCAATGCACCCAGAAAGACTCTTGTCCCTACAATTGTCAACATACATCAAGTTTTACTCATTATTGTTGTCCGACACTAACACCATCACGCTCATGACAGCCAAATTCTCCTTCAATTGTGTGTAGTAAACTTACATTACCTACAGGTTACAAGTTAACAAATACATTATCCATGGTTTACACCAATATTTAATGTAAAACAATGTGCATCCGTGTTTAGCAGATATGTGGATGAAACATATTATAGTGCTTCAACTACGAACATGGCCGGTCGGTTATGCGTGGACATGAGCGTCCTTGTACATGAGACGAAAAGACTAATCGTATCAAACTGAATTAGAAAGATGTACATCACTGTAAGTTTCTTTGTTCTTTCGTTTTCTTTATCAAGCGTACGTTGTTCAAGTACGTTGCATCTATGTGGCAATCCATCTCGTATTTACTAGATAACCCTCTAAGACAGTGGGGGCAGATAACCCTCTAAGACACCTCGCAGCAATCACAAATATCCATGTCGGACAGAGAGTAAATGCAGAACATTACAACTTTTGAACCCTGGCTGCTCACCTGGCCCAAATGTGGCTCACCCACTGATTACCTGACATGGTTACTCGCACCATACCATACCCTTTTACACCGCTATTCGCACGCGAGTGATGGATTTTTTTTTATAATAAGAAAGGTATGCTAGCAACTGAAACCTAGAATTTCACATGTATGCTATTTATTTTAACAGTCTTATTTTAGCTGTATGCGTCGACTAGTTCAGCATAGTTCTTTTTTTGTCCCGTTATGTTTGACCAATTCCTCGGGACATGAGATCACTATTGTTTCTTCCAACACTAATAAGGTGGAGTAAATATATATTAAATTTTTTTTAAAAATGATTGGATTTATGAAAAAAGATTTACCATGTGGACACATTTTGACCACAAATCATTTTTCACCGCAAAGTAAATGATATCTAAATAAAATAATATATTTTATTTGTTATATATTTTGTTTTGATGGTAGAGAATAACTTGAGTTTATTTTGTATTTCAAAGTGGAGTCCACATAAGATTATTCTTATGAAAATAAAACTCATCACATATACATGTGGCTTTTCACGTGTAGCAACCTTTGATCTTGCGATGACGGTGGCCACTATCATCTCTATGTAAACATCTATTAATTAGTTAAATTTTTACGTATTATGTTTAATTTGGAATATTTACATAAGTTTTATGTTAAATTTTTGGGATTAAATAAGGAGTTAGCCCTGAAATTTTTAGAAATAATAAGAAAAGATTTTCGTAGTTGTAGCTTTCCATTCACACAATGCAAATATTTTCTTCTTCTTGTACTTAACTATCAATCGCGTTAAAATGTATACGGCTTCCCAATTATGTTACTATTAGAGAGTTTGATTAATTTAATTAATTAAGTTATTTATGTTTAATTGTATATGAGTCCAAGTGTGTCTTGATCTATTAAGATTTAGTCTAAATTGTTCATGTTCCTCCTTTCTCCTATATAAAGGAGGGAATCCTCTTATCAAGTATATTGAATTACCTTCTTTTACTTTATGACAGTTACTATAAAACAATCTTAAGTATTAATATATTAGTATATATGCATCAAGATATTTTCCTGAAACAAGTTCAATGATATTCTTTTTCAATAATATTACTTACTATATTTTGTATAAACTAAGTTTAGCCATGTTTAAGTCGGATAGGGTCGGTCTCATTGTGCTCAAGTCGGGTCATTTTGGTCTGGGATCATTCAATTTGTCATTTTATAACTGTTGTTTGTGTTGAGTCATGTTCATGTTGCACTTATTCTAGTTGGCTTCACATGATCTGGCTTAGGGTTGTCAAAATTCCTAATCCGGGTTGGTTTAGGACTAGAAAAGGCTAACCGCATTTTTTGACAGATGCCCAGAATCACTTATACCCTAATTTCAGTCACTCTAACCAAACTCAAGTTATTAAATTTAGTACCCAGAACGGATTGAGTTGTTCAATTTAGAAACCAGATGCTACAAGACTTGAAGTTCAGTCAATTTATAGGTTAGACTTATGTCAAAATTTGGGTCAACAAAACCAAAAATTTATACTAGCTAACCTGAAATTGATCAGAACTTATTTTTCTTCAAATTCAAAACCGACTCAGGTTGAAAACTAATAACCAGAACGGACCCCACCTGAGCATCAAAATTGGAATCTAAAAATAGTTTTTGCCGTGCCAAACACGGTCACGTTCATGAGTTTGGACTTACCATTAACACCTACCCAACCTACTGCACGGTTGTCTAGTATAAAAGAAGAAAAAATGTAAAAAAATCTGTGTAAAAAAAAGCAATAATGAAGAAATAGATTGCCATTCTTGTTAGAAAAAAAACAACAAAACTTGAATTTGCTAATAACCAAATCCATTTGGGGTTTGGGCTGCACGTGACGGAAAAAGAAAACAGATCAACAGTTAACAAGTAATCGGCAATAATAGTATAGGGGATTTTAAAGGATTTGATAAAAGTTGGGGGTTGTTTGGAATTTGAGGAAAAACATGGGGATTTTGGGGGAAGAACTCTAATAAGAATCTTATATTTTGGTCTCCATAAAAAAAAATTGGAATGTCAGAATCCAACTCAACGTGCTGGCGGACCAAAAAAAGCAAATCTTGCACCATGACAAATCAAACATAAAATTCACTTTTATGTGTTTTAAAAATATTTCACTGGACAAAATAGTAATTTTGAAAATCCGTGCCCTACATATATATCTACAGACCATGTTGCTGAACAACCGCTGGGAACAAGACGTGTTCCGTCCGAATAATATATATGTACAGACCATGTTACAAGCACACAAATTTGACCGATGGTTTCTATTAAAGGTGGTGGAAGGGAGTCACAAAAATGTATCAAGGGATAAGTTCCTTATGAGACAGTGTTGGATTTCTTCTCCTTAAAGTGAGAAAAAAATATCCAAAAAAAATTATAACTCGGGGCTGGCGTTACGACTTGGGCCCTACCCTTAATTTAAATTTCTGACTTCTCATTTGGCATTGCGTCCAAGGTTAGTAAGTCGTGTAGAAATCCGTTATCTCTCATTCAGCAATATTTTTCTGACAACCTTCAGGGATAAGGTAGTGAGTAGGGTTGTAAATGGGTACGATATGGTGCGGGTATGATCATATCTATAACTATAACCTTCTAGTTAACCGGGTATAGGTATGGATATATACCCGCTTTGTCAAAACATATACCGCATCATACCCATATCTATGTAACCACTAGGTATATGGATGAGCAATTGGGTATACGGTTATGGATAAACTTACTATAATAATACACTACAAATTTTGAGAAACACCAAACTACCACACTTAAATGGGTAGGTTATGGAAAAATATCATTCAAGGAATAGAGGAGAGAAGAGCGGAATGAGAGACTGACTTTATGACCTTCTCAATTTAATAAAATGTACTTGTGTCGTTGTGAGAGGGTGTTGGTGGGTTTGTTTATTTTATTATTGCAAGATACTTATATATGTTAGATGTGAGTGCTATGATATGGAACTTACATTCTAATATAAATGTTTACTATGATAAGGTCCTTATACCATCTAGTTGTGAGTCCTACAATATGCACTATTACATTCTAATATGAATTATCTACAAAATCATATAACTAAATGGGTATATGGGTATACATGATATGTGTATATGCATAATCATAATCTTACCTAGTGAGAGGTGGGCATGTGGGTATAAGGGTAAGAGCTTATATGGTTATAAAAATTTATTCTCATGATGGGTTTAGAGTGGGTTTGAGGATAAGCGGGTATATCCATATCCATTTATAGGCCTAGTAGCGAGGCTCACACCTTAGTAATAAGGAGGATTTGTAGATAAGCAACTCAACATAAAATCGTGTGTCCACAATAGACGAATCATATTCACTTTAAAAACAATAAAACATTCACACGAATAATTTAATGTCCGCAAGCCGATCACGCCATGGTGATTAAACTACCTTACAAATTCAGCGCAGGAAATAAATGAGTTTACATTGTTTATTTACCAACTTAAGCAAAGAAGTCTACTATACTTCTGATGCATACTCATGGAGTATCTCTCTTCTGAAAGATATTTTCCTCAACTCAGCTCGTACTACTACAGAAAATGTTTTTTACAACGGAAAAAACACAATAGTTATGTTGATTGTGTTGTAATTAGCATATCTTTTACGACAAGTCTATTTGTGTGTTGTGAATTATATATTTTATACAACACAAGTTATATACAACGAACCAAACTCGTTGTAGTATATGTGATACTACAACAGGTGCTAAATTGTTGTAATAGACTGTAATATCACAACATACTTAAACCTGTTGTAAAAGACCATAATTACACAACATGCTCTAACCCATTGTATTAGTCACGTATGCTAACTTGTTGTAATAGATCATCATTACACAACATACTCTAAACCATTGTAAATGATCATAATTATACAACATGCTCTAACCCATTGTAATAGCCATGTATGTTAACTCATTGTAATAGACCATCATTACACAACATTCTCTAACCCGTTGTAAAAGATCATAATTACACAACATGCTCTACCGTTTGTAATAGTTACATATGTTAACCCGTTGTAATAGACCATCATTACACAACATACTATAACCCATTGTAGTATACTATAATTACACAACAAGCTTTCACCTATTGTAATAGTTACCCGTTGTAATAGACCACAATCACACAACAGATTTGCACGTCATTTATTGTATATGTACAACAAAGAATATATGTGTTGCATAAAATGAAACTAGTTTAGCGGTTTGAGATGTGTCTTACTTTCAAGTGGTCTCAAGTTCAAAACCTTGTGTCTAGATGTATTTTCCTTTTGTCTCAACATGTTATACAACACCCGTATTACAACATGTGTGTTCAATGAACTACAACATGTATTAACTGTTGTATAAAATACATATATTATAACATGCCCAACACCTGTTGTATAAAGAACCCCCCATAAGACCACGCGATCTAATACAACAGTTGACACCCGTTATAAAATGGAAAAATGAACAAACATAAATATCTCATTCTTATTCTATCACTCTTGTTTTTATTTTTTTATTTATTCTTAGTAAAATAAAAGAATTATGCTTGATAAATGGCTCTGATTCCACAAAATAAATGTTTGACATAGAAATGTAATTTTTTATAGTAGTGTCGAAGTGGTTCTTGAGAATAGAGGAAGAAGAGCACAAACAGATCGAGGTACATTTATACTACTTGTAGTACAAGGAGGGTCTTACCCTACAAGGACGGAAATAAGCTGAAAATAAATCTAGAAAATTAGAGTTTTGAATGCTTTAGAGAAACTAAGGAGTATTATTACATCTTACTAAATAGTGAGCATATTATTATGTAGAGATAAAATATAGAAGAAGTTTGACTGTTGTGTTCGCACAAAGATCATTAATCGCCCATAAACATGGGTCAAAAATATAAACACAATTGTCTAATTGAAATGCAATGGAATTTAAATTTGCACCCTATATTAAGAGATGTCTGCAACTCAATATGAATTCAGTTGTAGTAATATGGGGTCAAACATAGAGATAAGGGAAGGAAACTACTTATGAAATTAAAAACCATAGCTTAAAATAGTCGACAAAAAGTTTAAATTTGGTGTTCCAGCTAAAGAATGGAGATTAATCTACTCAAAAGTAAAAAACCTAATTTATAAATCTCAAACAATATAAGGGTTATAGTGATTACAATAAAGGAAACTCCAACAGAGTTTCATCAATCAGGTCAGCCTCAACTATGCAAGACCTTCTCTTCTTTTATAAACATTCTCAATGCCTTTTACAAGCAATCATAAAAGACATCTAACACATTCCTTCTCTCGAGATCTAGGTAGATTCCTATCTAAAGGTATCTCTATCGAGATGATAACTAAAAGATCAGGAATAAACATATGACTTTTTTTATATGGATTTCCCATGCTTATGGTTCATCACTAATTCAAATTCTAGATCTTCTTGGACTCATTCTTTCGAAATAGTTCAGATCAAACGTCATCAAAATGTAGTTGATGAAACAAGTGATGCATTCAAACATGAGAATGCAAATAAAATTGTGAGGATGTATGTATTAAATAAAAGAAGGAAAGATTACATGATTGGGAGGGCTTGATGGCTACTCCAAACCCAAGTTATGGATCTATCCACTCATGGTGTAAAATAGAATCAAATTACAAATTGAACAAGTCATTCCTCTCAAAGAAACTAAAGAAATAATAATAAAAAGAGAAGAGGTCAATTACAAGGATAGATTGATCTGGGAGGTCGATCTACCCACCTTTTTGTTGAATCTGACTAGAGATGTTGATTGCCTTGGGAAGTCAATCGTGGTGATTATTTGATCTTGAGGTCGACTGAGCTGTCCAGTTGACCTGGGAGGTCGATTTCCTTTACTTATCTAGCTTGTGGATCTTGCAACAACTTGAAGGTTGATCGAGATATGAAGTGAAGATGGTTGATGAAAAATCTTAGAGGTTGATTGCTATCGCAATTGAGCACTTAGAGTCTGGTTTATGCACTCTGCGACAACGTTTGACCTTTACGCTTAAGACAAGATGTCTTGGAAGAGACACCATGGGGTCTTATTTATAGGGTTCGGCCAGCCTGGTGTCAACCTCTGATTATGTCTGTTATAACCTCAATTTCTTAAGAATATAGTAAATGATGTAATTCTCTTTTCAAGAATAAAAGAAATTTATTTCTTTGATTTGTGATGAATTTCGTGTGGAATGGCCTTGATTGATTGATAATGGGCTTTTTTGGCCATTGGGCCCAATTGAAAAGAAAAGAGGAATAAAAAGGAAAAGGATTTGATTGATAAAAGAGAAATATGGGAAATAAATATTTAAAAGAGGTTAAAGGCAAATAGATTTTTCCCAAGATGGGAATTTGTGCCTTTGGGATTTCTTGAGGTCCAAGGGGCCCAAAATAACAAGATAATGGCAAAAGGAATAGGAATACTGATTAATTTTGATTAATTGGATAAGATAACTTGGGAGAGAAGGAAACCTTCTCATCCATTACAATTTGTTTCCCAAATTTCGTACAAAGCTAGGAAATATTAAGAGGAACCTTCCCTTAAAATTTGATGTAAAAAGGAGCAAGGGTTTCAGAGATACGAATTTCCTAAGAAATTGCTAAAAATTGGATTTGTTCAGAATTAGGAAAATGATTTTCCTTTTTGATCAAACGCGGATAACACGGACCGTTGGATCTTAATCCAACGGCGATCAGTCATCGTCTAAGTCTCGCTGGGACTAGGACTCTGCGAGATTATAGAGGATTTTCCTCTCCGAATTTCTTGAGATCCATAGAGAGTGGTCGTCTAATCATAGTCCCATTAGACTCAGGAGACGAAATCGCAGGGAATCATCCCTGGTTTGCACATGTTTGGTCGACGTTTTAGGAAATACCCAATCTCGCAAGTCTGCTTCCCACCGTATATATAGGGGACGGTGATAGAGGGTATTAGCATCTCTTTTTGCTGGTTCAAACTCTGCGGCAAAGTACAAGGATCGCTCTGGTGCCTTCAATTGCCCACTTCGCCTTGACCTTCACTCCCATCACCACAACCAACCTTGCTAGAGTCCGGCGAGTAGGGGGAGATATTGGCGAGCTCCGGGCGAGCAATTGAACCCCTAGGCAGCTTCGACAGAGGAAGACGAAGCTTCCTGGCTTCTTGGCGAGCTCGAAGGACGGTTAGATCGGAGAGTCAATGCTTGAGTTGACCGCGGGCCTGTTGCGCTCGGCGCAAGGTTGAAGACGACGACCTCACAATCTTTTACCAAATTGCCCTTCGCCTTCTCCTAACGCGTCGAGGTTAGTTTAGTCATTCAGTTGTTTTTCTTAATCGCAAATAGGTGCGTGTGATCGTGGTTGTTAGATCCTGAGTGGACCAACGGACCACGGATCAGACGATCCGTATTTTTCTAAAAATAGCAAGTAAATCAAGTAAAAGGAATTTTCTTGATAAAATCATATCTTCTGATAGAAAACTCGGATGAGAAAAGTATATACATGAAAAGTGATCAGAAAAATATAAGGAGTAGATTAAAAATGGTTTGAAAGACTAAATCTATCTTTGTTTGCAAAAGTATCTAATTTTGATAAAAAGGGTGTTAAATTGTAGATAGAAACCCTAATTGTTAATCAAGGATAGATTTAATATTGCAATTAGGTTAATTCAAGCATGGTTAACTTGTTTAATGATAAAGTTAGATTTTAACCTATTTTGATGATGAAATTGCAAGAATTAGGGTTTTAAACCTAATGTTGTAATTAATACCTTTAGAAACCCTAAGTGAGGAAAAAGGGAAGAAAAGATACAGTAATATGAAAATTAGGGTTTTGTGAACCAAACCTGATCTTAAGGATCTTAATGGAAAATAAGACAAGATAATTAGGGTTTGATGGATATTTTGATAAAAGTAAAAATAAAAGTGGTAAAAAGGGAATGAAACCCTAGTTTTCAAGAAACCCTAAAATTGGAATAGAAATCCTAAGGAATAAGATGAAATTGGATAAATATTGATAAAAGGAAGTTGGAATGTTTATTTCAGGATTTCTGTGCACTTTGCTTGCTTGATTGGATTTTCTCTCTCTACATAATTCTGTCTCCAAATCTGCAGTACAAGTATGTGGTTACGCTTATGACTACCCGAATTAGTTTTCTAGGGATTTTGTCGATGTTTCCATCGTGGCTTGAATTAAACTATTGGATGAATTTAATTCATGCAAACTATAATGTGGATATGACTATCACCTAAGATATGTGCCTACTAACTCAGATCCTAGTCCCCTCTGTAGCTTGATAGACTGACCTAGTATATGGCTACCTATGGGGTAGGTCCATCAGGTCATTGGATGACTTAGTACATGGCTACCAATGGGGTAGGACCATCAAGTCACCTTGAGTCAGGAATTGGACTACCTTTGGTTAGGGCCATACGACTCTATAACCCTAAGTATTGGCTACCTGTAAGGTAGGGCCATGGGGGTAAGGATCTACCATGTGAGAGAGGTAGTATCCATGTCCACTGCAGGGACAACACAGAGATGGATGATAGGTAAGGATTGAGTAGTATTGCTTAAAACAAAATCTTGAATGTTAAATGATAATTGGTTGATTACATTGATATCATAGTTGCACAATTTTTGTAAACCCCCCACATTCCAGCTTTATGCTGACCGTGTATTTGTTTGTCGGTGTTTTAGGTACAAACCCCAAAAGAACAAACAGTAACTTGTCACATTGTGAAAATAAGAAGTAAAGTGCAAGGAGGATTAGATAGAGTAGATTCAATGTGGCAACACATCCCTCTATCACACAGACAACGAGGTGCTACGTGAAAATGTGCGGAAATCACCATAACCACAGATTATCAAAACACGGGTTAATTAAAACCGATTGCAGAAAGCGGATAAACTGAGAAACTATTACATTTAAGTCCTCAAACTGCAAGTCAAACAATTTATATAAGCATATACAAGCCTTGATACGTGTCCACAACTTAGAGGAACAACTGTCTAACCATCACATGAGTTCATCACCTGTTTATATGTACATAAAGGCCCACATCTGGCCAGTAGCAGGATATACAAAACAACAACAACCATACATCGTGAAACAACGTCAAAACACCTCCAAGGACCTGAGAGTACATGGATGACTCTAAGACTCTACTACAAAACAACCAAAACAACAACATGCCCATTTCTTGCCTTCTACTGCTCATCTTGCTGCTCGGCCGCAACTCCGCGACCACCACCACGTCTAGCTCGAACACCTGAAAACCAGCGGGGTGAGACAATTGAACATTGTCCCATCGAGAAACATAACTCCCCGCCAAAACTATAAAACCAAGAGGATAAAGCAACATCAGATGTTTACAGTAAGGCTATTCGTACCATCAAGCTTACCTGGCTGTATGGAAGACATATCACCAATTATCTCCATATGGAACATGATTGACAAGATAAGATTATAAGATCTTATCACATAACATGAGGAACGTATAAGTAACTTCATGTAACAAGATTAACTGTACAAGTAAGGCCTCAACCAATGTTCTGTGTTTTGCCTTAAGCAATAAATACTATACAGCTGGATTACATATTATTATGCCCTGAGGAAGTGAGCCGTACCGCTCAAATCCAACCTTCAGTTGCGAAACCTAAAGCCGGTGCCATACAAGGTCAATGGGAGAGCCGGACTCCACGACCTCCCACCTCGTAGTCAGTGTACGAGTACAACACAAGCAGGACCGCAGTCTCATGCTGAAGTGGCCTCAGCTACAGGGCCAGCTCTGTAGGCTACCCATCCGCTAGCCCGCCTCGGTACAGGTCTCGGCGCTAGTATACCTGAGCCACGGGCCAGTTCACCGTGCTCTGAGCCATGAACACATTCATGCTCCCATATCACATATCCCGAGCCATGGGCTTGTTCACCATGCTCCTATACATATCCTGAGTCTGCAACCGTAGCTGCACTCGAATCCTCACTATTTTAGGCTAGGAGAAACCTCGCATATTCAGCAATATGCGCTCCGGGTTAACTCGTAGGAGAACCCATTTCACCATCACCAGCTCCTGATGACGATGGATCTATGGCCAGGGCAACTACATGATATGTTCCACTGTAATTAGTTAGTATCTTTTAAGTGGATTGCAAGATTCAACCAAGATTGTATAACATGCAAACTAAAACAAGGATAAGCAATATGAAACTCAACATTATGCTTTTACAGTAAACAACGTCATCCTGATCCATCTCAAGGATCCAACATTACATGTTATCACTTGGCCTCTTGCCAAACAGCTAGATCCATCTCAAGGATCATCACATTGCCATGGGATCTCAATCCCTCATCACATAGTGCCACTGTCTCTCAAGGCTTACATCATCAACATGGGATAGCAATCCCAAGCACTTTAGTCAAACTTAGGTCCTCAGACCAAGCACATCATATATAATACCTCATCATCAAGAGTAACTATCAAGAAATGTTACTTATTATATATACCTCATAGCCTTTTACTTGGCTATGCATCACCTGCATGGTTAGTATACACAATAATCGTAGGCTTAACAGAAAGACCATGCTATCAATATTAGGTGACATTAATGATTATATGCTTTATTAATCATGCCTCAACTTCTGATCATAAGCATAGGTTACATCATTAAGCAAGGCATTCTACATGCTTATCATTTCCTCAGCATAATACATAATATCAAGATGATCACATACATATGTAAGGTCATGTCAAGTTACATGTATAAGCTCTACCATAATGATTACCATCAAGCATATTAAGGGTCACCATTATAAGCCAAACGTGATACACACACAAGGTTTAGCATAGATGTGGTCTACTATATCGTGCACATCCAGGGTTACTATCAAAACCAACGTGATGCAAGAACAACATATCGATTTCCATAAAGGACGGAACCCTCACTAAACGCATCCACTACCCTCACCAGAGGTGGTATCGGGCAGGGCTCATCCTATCGTCCTACCCTATCAACATTATAACAGTTAAGCAACTACCAAGGATAATGGGCAGCACCTGAGGTATAATGCGTAATGATGTGTCGTGCTCTATGTGCATCTCGTGCAACACTGTGCAGCAAGGTCCGTTGTGCAGCTGAGCCCAAGGGCGTGTTGTGCAAGGTGTGATGTGCACCATATCGTGCAACTCTATTCGGCATCTTGGTGTCGGGCAACGTAGCGTCGTGCCCGGCCGACACACATGGCAGGGGTTAATGCAACGCCCGTCACAACACCTCAGAGCTAACCAACACCTCTACGCCTCAAACCAACTACACTAAGCCATATCTAAGTCATGTGTGGTTGTGGAGTAGGGTACTCAGCAAGGTGCAGCTCAAACGACCAGCAAGGAGCCTGCCATACAGTCCACCCATCCATGCCCTATCGGCCGTCACAAAGCAAGGACTGTGGTGCGATGCTCGACACAAGGTCAGGGACCAGGGGGTATCATCCATCACATCCACTACACATACATTTCGTCCACAACTCTAGGACAAGTGGGGTATCGGGCAACACCTCCCCCAAGCTCATTATGGTAAAGAAGCAACTCCTCAAGATCGTCATCAACCTCAAGCACAAGGGCACCAAACCCTAATGGATCAAGAGGATGGCTCACCTCTCAACTTAAGCGAGAGAGGGGTCTTGCACATCTCTTATCAGCACTCGGGAAACACAAGGAACAACCCTAAACAAGGTCCACAACTACCACCAAGCTCACCCTTCAAGTCCATGGTGAGAGGAGGGTGTTGCTCAAGCTACTAGAACACAAGATCACCTCTCAACTTAAACGAGAGAGAGGAGTGTTGCTCATGATACTAGAACTCAAGCTCACTCCTCAAGACCTAGGAGAGAAGGGAGTATTGCTCACCAAGAAACCCTAGAACACATGGTTCGGCCAACAAGAGGAAACTAAGCAAGAAACTAACTAGAAACATGCTTAACAACATATAAGAACATAAGGAAGGTAGTGTAGTTAGGGTTAGGAGTTATGTAACCCACCTTAAACAAGCTCCGAGCTCCTAGATCCAAGCTCCAAGCACCAACAAGGAAGAAGGAGAGCAAGGCACTCTAGGGTTCGGCCACCACTAGAGGAAGAAGGAGACTTCCAAGAAGGATCAGCCACCAAGCTTGCAAGAGAAGGGAGTGTGTCGTGCACCAAGGGAAAAGGAGACTAAGGAACTAAAGGGATCCTTAGCAAGGGAAAGGAAACACATATATAGAAGAAGATGGAGGAGAAACCAAGGTAGAGCAAAGCAAGGTGTCGCCCACCTAGGGACACTTGTCCATGTGAAAAAACCACCACTCTAGCATGCCCTAAACACATGTCCAAGGCCATTGCTACATGCAAGCATCAAGCACCAAGTGTCCACTAGTGGTGACACAAACGAGGTCAAAGAAGGTCAAATATCCATGGACGACACAACTGGACGATACACCATCCCCATGGGCGACACAACCCTGGGCAACACTTCCTGGGTGACACAGGCACCCTCTTGCCCGACACAAGGTCCAACCAAACAAAGGCAAGGCACCACAAGGCCCAACAAGCTCAACCAGGCCCAAAGGAACTCATGCAACGGGCCCAAACCTTCCTCTCAACACTAGAGGAAGCAAGGAGAGGGAGGAACACCTCACAAGGTGGCAAACTTGCCCACAAACCCTAAACTTGGGTTATTTGCAAGTAGCACCTCCAACTCTCAACAAGGCACAAACAAACCCTAATGACTACTAAAGGTGATTAGCAAGCAACCAAGCATCAGGGTTAAGCAAAGCAAACAGGGTAAACCCTAAACGGAGGTCAGGGTCCTTACAAGCTAACTCCCTACAAAGGGATTTCGTCCCCAAAATCTGAAGAGAAAAGCGAGGGATACTTCCTCCTCATCTCTTCCTCAAGCTCCCACGTGGCTTCCTCAATGCCACGATGATGCCAAATAACCTTCACAAGAGCTAGGTCCTTCCTCTTCAGCTTCTTAACTCTTCTGTCAAGGATCGCCACATGACCTTCCTCGTAGGTCACATCTTCATCAAGCTCAACTTCAACTGGCTGTATCACTGTTCCTGAATCTGGATGACTTTTCTTTATCATACTGACATGGAACACTGGATGTAACCTGTGCAACTCTGGAGGCATCTCTAACTCGTAAGCTACCTTGCCAACACGTTCTATGACTAGATAAGGCCTCATATACCTGGGTGCTAGCTTACCCCTCTGGACAAACCTTAGCACACCTTTCCATGGCGAGACTTTAAGATACACATTGTCTCCTACCTGGAATTCCAAAGGTCTTCGGCGATTGTCTGCATAAGACTTCTACCTGTCCTGTGTCACTTTCAACTGTTGCTGGATTACTTTGATCTTTTCTGTTATCTACTGTACTAACTCAGGACCCAAAAGCTGATATTCACCAGACTCGTACCAACACAAAGGAGATCTGCACTTCCTGCCATACAAGGCTTCATAAGGAGCCATGTCAATGCTCCGCTGATAACTATTGTTGTAGGCAAACTCTATCAAGCTGAGATGCACGTCCCAACTGCCTAGGAACTGCAAAACACAGGATCAAAGGAGATCCTCCAAAGTTTGAATAGTCCTCTCAGACTGTCCATCTGTCTGCGGGTGGAAAGCGATGCTGAACCTCAACTGCATTCCCAACGCCTTGTGCAACTGTTCCCAGAAATGACTTGTGAACTGAGGACCTCTGTCAGAAATTATCGTTGTTGGTACACCATGTAAACGTACTATATCATCCACATATACTTGAGTGAGCTTCTCAGCTGTGTACGTTGTCTTTTCTGGTATGAAATGGGCAGACTTCGTCAATCTGTCCACTATCACCCAAATGGAATCGTGATTCCTAGTTGTCCTGGGCAGACCAACTACGAAATCCATGGTTATATGATCCCATTTCCACTGCGATATCAGCAAGGGTTGCAACGTACCTTCCAGCTTTTGATGTTCAGCCTTGACTTGCTGACAAACCGCACATCTAGCCACAAACTCAACTACATCTTTCTTCAAACCGGGCCACCAATATAAGTCCTTTAGGCTATGATACATCTTGGTGACACCTAGATGCATAGCATACATCGACGTGTGTGCTTCTTCGAGCACTAACTTCCTCAGATTATCAGCATCAGGAACTACCATCCTATCATGATAGCAAACTAGTCCATCCTCAGACTCATGGAACCCATTATGCTTTTCGCTGCCAAACTCTGATCTGATCAACTGTACTGCATCATCTATTTGTTGTGCATCTTTAATCTACTGTCTCAGCGTAGGCTTGACTTGCATCTGTGCTAAAAGTCCAGCTAACAAGGAAACTTCCATATGTACATTCATTTGCCGCAAGGAAACAAACATATCTCACCTATGGCATACCAGAGAACTCAACTGAGCCTTCTTTGAAGAAAGAGAAGAAGACTTTCGGCTAAGCGCATCAGCCACCACATTCGCCTTACCAGGATGATACTCGATGGTGCAGTCGTAATCGTTGATTAACTCCATCCATCGACGTTGTCGCATGTTTAACTCATGTTGTGAAAAGATGTACTTCATATTCTTATGATTCGTAAAGATCTGACACACTTCCCCATACAGATAGTGTCTCCAAATCTTTAACGCACGAACCACTGCTGCCAACTCCAGATCATGAGTCAGATAATTCTCCTCGTGTTTCTTAAGCTGTCACGAAGCAAAAGAAACCACATGATCTTCCGGCATCAGCACACAACCTAGACCTTTCTTGGAAGCATCACAGAATACAACATACCACTTTCCAGGCTCTAGCAGCACTAACACTGGAGCACTAGTCAACTTCTCCTTCAAACTTTGGAAAGCTTGCTGGCAACGATCATTCCAGACAAAAGGTACATCCTTTCTAGTCAACTTTGTCATCGACAACGCAATCGCACTGAAGTCCTTGATAAACCTCCAGTAGTATCCTGCCAAACCCAGGAAACTATGAACTTCTATCAGCGTCTTTGGCTGTTCCCATTCTACAACGGACTCCACCTTCTTCGGGTCCACTTTAAATCCTTCTACAGATATCACATGACCCAAGAAAGTCACTTTTTCCAACCAGACTCACACTTACTGAACTTGTCATACAACTGATGTTGGCGAAGAAGAGTCAATGCTAGTTGAAGATGTCGCTCATGCTCTAGCCTGTCCCGAATATAGATCAAAATGTCATCTATGAAGACTACAACAAACTGATCTAGGAACGGACGGAACACTCTGTTCATCAAATCCATGAAAGTAGTAGGTGCATTGGTTAGCCCAAACAGCATAACCACAAACTCGAAGTGACCATACCTCGTCCTAAAAGCTAACTTTTGGTATGTCATCTGCCTTAATCCTCAACTGATGATATCTGGACCGTAGATCGATCTTTGAAAACACTGTAGAACCATGCAACTAATCGAACAGATCATCTATCCTTGGTAACGAGTACTTGTTCTTGATCGTGACTTTGTTCAACTGCCGATAGTCTATACATAACCGCATCGATCCATCCTTCTTTTTAACGAACAACACTGGAGCACCCCAAGGCGACATACTTGGTCGGATGAAACATTTCTCCAACAACTCTTGTAACTGCTTCTTAAGCTCTGCCATCTCCACCGGAGCCATCCTATATGGTGTCTGTGCAACTGGCTGTGTTCCTGGAATCAGTTTGATCTCAAAATAAATCTCTCAGGGTGGAGGAACACCTGGAAACTTATCAGGAAACACATCCACAAACTCTCAAACAACCGACACTTCTTCAAGGCTAGGACCTTTCACCTTGGTATCCACAACGGTATCCACCACATGAGCTAAGAACGCCTCACATCCTTGTCGTAACAACTTCTCTGCCACCATAGCTGATACCAGACACGTCAGAAGAATCTTCCTATCTCCCTGGAAGATCCACCTCTCTCCATCATCATCAAACACAGCTTGCTTGGAACCACAGTCCAAAATAACCTTATACTTCTCTAAGGTATCCATCCCAAGGATAACATCGAAACCATGCATATCAAGTGGTATGAGATCCACTTGAATGCTGTGTCCCGAGAAAGACAAGACACAAGATGGACACTCTTCTCGAAGCATTGAGGAACCATCAAGAGGGGTTTCTAACAACAAGCTATCCTTCTTACGATTAACAGGTAAATGACAGTTTTCAAGCATACTATAGGCGATAAAAGAGTGTGTAGCACCCGGGTCAACCAGAACAGATATAAAGCAAGAAGAAGACATATCAGAATGAAATAACTCCATCTGACCTGTCACTACTCGTGGGTTGACTATCGCCTCCAGCTGACACATAGCATAGAATCGAGCTGTTGCTTGCTGTCCACGTCCTCTGCTTCCTTGAGAAGACAATCCCGCTTGAGATGATTGACCTCTTCCTCGTCCTCTGCTACAACTGGGCTGCTGTCTATCTGATCCTTATTGATTCTATCTTGGCTGCTGCGTCACTTCAACATCTCTATTCGGGCAATGTAACTTGAGATGCCCGGTTTGACCACAAAGATAGCATGCCCTATCTTCAAACCGTGGCCTAGATGGCCCTGTCACTGCCACTGAAGTTGTAATATGTGCCTTAGATGGCGAAGAAACATATCCTCTTCCCTTACTCGGAGACCACTGTGACGGTACACTGGAACCTCTCATCACAAAAGGTGTTGAAAACCTTGGCTTCTTGAAGCCACCAAACCTCTATCCCTGGAACTGAGCATGCCTCTTCTTGGACATGGATTCAATTTTCTCCCTTACTAATCGTTCAATCCTCTGAACAGATTCCACATACATAGCAAACCTCTCTCGGTTCTCCAACGCAAAAGCAGGTGTTGTCAGCTCAGCACTCAGACCTTTCTCAAAATGTCTGATCCGCTCCTCATTTGTTGCTGCCATGTGAGGACAAAACCTCAACAGATCCATGAACTTAGCCTCATACTCGGTGATGTTCATCGTTCGTTGGCGCAAGCATTCAAACTGACTGATCTTCTCATCCAGATATGTCTTCGGAAAGTATATGCTGATGAACTCGCGTAAAGGAACCTCCCAACCGATCACCTCACCAGGCCGCTTCTCTTCCTGACCAGCACTACCCTTCAAAAGGTAGACATCGTGCTTTACTTTGTCTACTTCGGGGATGTCAAGGATCCGGAAAGCCTTCTCAAGACTTGTCAGCCACAGATCTGCATCTGCTGGATTAGCCGTTCCAACATAATCTGAAGCTCTGACTCGGCGAAGCCGCTCAAAGGTCTTCCCAATACCCAATGTTTCACCATGGGGAGCCTGTGCTCTCAGCGGAGGCACTGGCAATCGCTCAACCATGAGATTCATCATAGCCATCATCTGCCCCATCAGCTGTTGGTAAGAAGGATGTTCAAGAATGGCTGGGTCAAGTTGGGGAACCTTAGGCACCCGATCTTCATGTGCCTACCCTATAGCTCCATCAAATGATGCAGCATCACTGTTCTCAGTAGCATGTTCTTCATGGTTTCCAGACATCTTAACTTTTCTTCTGCTAAGAGCAGAAGATGATCGTCAAAAAATCTAGAAAACTCACAAGAACAGACACAACCTAGTCCTAAATCCCTATAGACTCAGCAAACCTAGGGCTCTGATACCAAACTTGTGGCAACACATCCCACTATCACACAGACAACGAGGTGTTACGCGAAAATGTGCAAAAATCACCATAACCACAGATTATGAAAACATGGGTTAATTAAAACCGATTGCGGAAAGCGGATAAACTGAGAAACTATTACATTTAAGTCCTCATCCTGCAAGTCAAACAGGTTATATAAGCATATACAAGCCTTGATACGTGTCCACAGCTTAGAGGAACATCTGTCTAACCATCACATGAGTTCATCACCTGTTTATATGTACATAAAGGCCCACATCCGGCCAGCAGCAGGATATACAAAACAACAACAACTATACATCGTGAAACAACGTCAAAACACCTCCAAGGACCTGAGAGTACAGGGATGACTCTAAGACTCTACTACAAAACAACCAAAACAGCAGCATGTCCATTTCTTGCCTTCTACTGCTCGTCTTGCTGCTCAGCCGCAACTCCGCGACCACCACCACGTCTAGCTCGAACACCTAAAAACCAGCGGGGTGAGATAATTGAACATTTTCCTAGCGAGAAACATAACTCCCCGCCAAAACTATAAAACCAAGAGGATAAAGCAACAACAGAAGTTTACAGCAAGGCTATTCGTACCATCAAGCTTAGCAGGCTGTATGGAAGACATATCACCAATTATCTCCTTATGGAACATGATTGACAAGATAAGATTATAAGATATTATCACATAACATGAGAAACGTATAAGTAACTGCATGTAACAAGATTAACTGTACAAGTAAGGCCTCAACCAATGTTCCGTGTTTTGCCTTAAGTAATAAATACTATACGGCTAGATTATGTATTATTATGCCCTGAGGAAGTGAGCCGTACCGCTCAAATCCAACCTTCAGTTGCGAAATCCAAAGCCGGTGCCATACAAGGTCAATGGGAGAGCCAGACTCCACGACCTCCCACCTCGTAGTCAATGTACGAGTACAACACAAGCAGGACCGTAGTCTCATGCTGAAGTGGCCTCAGCCATAGGGTCAGCTCTATAGGCTACCCATCTACTAGCCCGCCTCGATACAGGTCTCAGCGCTAGTATACCTGAGCCACATGCCAGTTCACCGTGCTCTGAGCCATGAACACATTCATGCTCCCATATCACATATCCTGAGCCATGGGCTTGTTCACCATGCTCCTATACATATCCCGAGTCTGCAACCGTAGCTGCACTCGAATCCTCACTATTTTAGGCTAGGAGAAACCTCGCATATTCAGCAATATGCGCTCCAGGTTAACCCATTTCACCATCACCAGCTCCTAACGATGATGGATCTATGGCCAGGGCAACTACATGATATGTTCCACTGTAATTAGTTAGTATCTTTTAAGGGGATTGTAAGATTCAGCCAAGATTGTATAACATGCAAACTAAAACAAGGATAAGCAATATGAAACTCAACATTATGCTTTTCCAGTAAACAACGTCATCCTGATCCATCTCAAGGATCCAACATTACATGTTATCACTTGGCCTCTTGCCAAACAGCTAGATCCATCTCAAGGATCATCACATTGCCATGAGATCTCAATCCCTCATCACATAGTGCCACTGCCTCTCAAGAATTACATCATCAACATGGCATAGCAATCCCAAGCACTTTAGTCAAACTTAGGTCCTCAGACCAAGCACATCATATATAATACCTCATCATCAAGAGTAACTATCAAGAAATGTTACTTATTATATATACCTCATAGCCTTTTACTTGGCTATGCATCACCTGCATGGTTAGTATACACAATAATCGTAGGCTTAATAGAAAGACCATGCTATCAATATAAGGTGACATTAATGATTATATGCTTTATTAATCATGCCTCAACTTGTGATCATAAACATAGGTTACATCATTAAGCAAGGCATTCTACATGCTTATCATTTCCTCAGCATAATACATAATATCAAGATGATCACTTACATATGTAAGGTCATGTCAAGTTACATGGATAAGCTCTACCATAACGATTACCATCAAGCATATTAAGGGTCACCATTATAAGCCAAACGTGATACACACACAAGGTTTAGCATAGATGTGGTCTACTATATCGTGCACATCCAGGGTTACTATCAAAACCAAAGTGATGCAAGAACAACATATCGATTTCCATAAAGGACGGAACCCTCACTAAACGCATCCACTACCCTCACCAGAGGTGGTATCAGGCAGGGCTCATCCTATCGTCCAACCCTATCAGCCTTATAACAGTTAAGAAACTACCAAGGATAACGGGCAGCACCTGAGGTATAATGCACAATGCTGTGTCGTGCTCTATGTGCATCTCGTGCAACGCTGTGCAGCAAGGTCCGTTGTGCAGCTGAGCCCAAGGGCATGTCGTGCAAGGTGTGACGCGCACCATATCGTGCAACTCTTTTGGGCATATTGGTGTCGGGCAACGTAGCATCGTGCCCGACCGACACACAGGGCAGGGGTTAACGCAACACCCGTCACAACACCTCAGAGCTAACCAACACCTCTACGCCTCAAGCCAACTACACTAAGCCATATCTAAGTCGTGTGTGTGTGTGGAGCAGGGTGCTCAACAAGGTGCATCTCAAACGACCAGCAAGGAGCCTGCCATACAGTCCACCCATCCATGCCCTATCGGCCGTCACAAAGCAAGGACTGTGGTGTGACGCCCGCCACAAGGTCAGGGACCAGGGGGTATCGTCCATCACAACCACTACACATACATGTCGTCCAAAACTCTAGGACAAGTGGGGTATCGGGCAGCACCTCCCCCAAGCTCATCATGGTAAAGAAGCAACTCCTCAAGACCGTCATCAACCTCAAGCACAAGGGCACCAAACCCTAATGGATCAAGAGGATGGCTCACCTCTCAACTTAAGCGATAGAGGGGTCTTGCACATCTCTTATCACCACTCGGGCAACACAAGGAACAACCCTAAACGAGGTCCACAACTACCACTAAGCTCACCCTTCAAGTCCATGGTGAGAGGAGGGTGTTGCTCAAGCTACTAGAACACAAGCTCACCTCTCAACTTAAATGAGGGAGAGGAGTGTTGCTCATGATACTAGAACTCAAGCTCACTCCTCAAGACCTAGGAGAGAAGGGAGTATTTCCCACCTGGGGACACTTTTCCATGTGCAGAAACCACCACTCTAGCATGCCCTAAACACATGTCCAAGGCCATTGCTACATGCAAGAATCAAGCACCAAGTGTCCACTAGTGGTGACACAAATGAGGTCAAAGAAGGTCAAAGATCCATGGATGAAACAACTGGACGATACACCATCCCCATGGGCGACACAACCTTGAGCGACACAGCCTGGGCGACACATGCACCCTCTTGCCCGACACAAGGTCCAACCAAATAAAGGCAAGGCACCACAAGGCCCAACAAGCTCAACCAGGCCCAAAGGAACTCAAGCAACGGGCCCAAACCTTCCTCTCAACACTAGAGGAAGCAAGGAGAGGGAGGAACACCTCACAAGGTGGCAAACTTGCCCACAAATCCTAAACTTGGGTTATTTGCAAGTAGCACCTCCAATTCTCAACAAGGCACAAACAAACCCTAATGACTACTAAAGGTGATTAGCAAGCAACCAAGCATCAGGGTTAAGCAAAGAAAATAGGGTAAACCCTAAATGGAGGTCAGGGTCCTTACATTCAAGCTGTGGATAGATAGATTTCCGATGTTTTTAAAAGGTTTGCAAAGTTTTATTTTAATACCATAATTCAGTTTAGATAGTAGAATTTCATAATTATCATTGATTATTTGTCGAACCTTTGATCTGGTTTATTGGGATAACAACTCTGAACTCTTGGTCTCCCTTAAGTGGAGGTTACTGGGAGGTGGGGTCATTATAATTGGTATCAGAGCATAGGTTCCTCATTTAATATTTAATAATTATTAAATTTTACAAATTCCATAGAACCAAGGGAGATATTATAGGATTTTCCGAAAGACTGAGGTGTCTAGAAAAGGATCACTTCCGGGGGCTGGCAATATTTTCCTCTGCACCGCTAGTCAGAATACGAGGACTCCCAGATTGTGTGACTGCCTGGCTGATGTCTAAGGATTTGACTCGAAATAAGATACCTTTAGGACTCTCTCATCTTGATTCATCCCTTCTCAACTCAAATTCTATTAAGGATTTCAAGGATTAGGATTTTCTCTCTCTTCCTCACCCTCTTGAGGTATGGGTAAGATTGATAAGGTTTAAGGAATCCTCCACCAAAGTAATAAAAGATACATAATTAAGATGTCATCGACATAAGTATAATTAGTTAAATATAGACTAAAGGTCTGTTTGTGTGCTTATGTAGATGGCTCATACAAAGGCTGTGGCTATTCCAGTTGCCACCAATGGTGATGGACCTCCCCACAAAGAGAGTGGGTCTTCTGAGAAAAGAAAGCGGAACCATGGTGGTGAAACCTCAAAGAAGAGAAAGAGACCTGAAGGAACTGCACATGAGGCCCCCAACCCTGACCCGATACCCTTCAGCAACCTTGAGCAAGAGGATAGACCAGATTATAAGGAGCAATATGAGTACGAGGAAGTCACCCAGATGGAGGAGGACCAGTCTGGTGGTCCGGAACTGACCATGGTAGTTCACACTATAGAATGGATGGAGAAACAGAAACGGCTGACTGAGGCTATCCATGCCTTAGCCCTCAGGGACATAGCTAGAGATGAGAATGGCGAGCCACTGCCTGTTCGCCCTCGACTAGGAGCCACCATCTTAGACTTCATCAAGCTGAACGTTGAGAAGTTCTGGGGAGAAGATAAGTCTGAAGTGGTGTACAAGGAAGAAGCTTGGCTGCTTGCAGTCGAGAATGGATTCCGTATGATGGAAGTACAGCTAAACAAGAAGCTTCTGTTTGCTACTCACCTTTTGGAAGGTGCAACCAAGATATGGTGGGAGAACCATATCATAGGAAGAGACCTAAGTGAAGAACCTATGGCGTGGACCGATTTCAAGACCATCTTCACTGCCAGATTCATTCCCGTCTCAACCAAGAAGGAGAAGGAGAGAGAGTTCACCAACATGACACAAGGAAGCTCATCAGTTGCAGACTTTGGTCGCAAGTTCCGCATCCTGGAACGCTTCAGACACATGATGGATGAAGAAAGAAGGGTGGACCACTTCATAGAGCGTCTACACCCTTCCATCAAGACACATGTGATGGCTAGTAAGACAAAGACCTTCTCTGAAGCCTACAACACTACCTTGGACATGGAAAGGACGGTGATGCCTGCACAAAATCCCTCCAAAGGATACCTGGGTTTCACTGAAGGAGCTCAAGGTCAGAAGAACAATCACAAGAAAGGTCACGGGAGTCACCAGGACAAAGGAAGACATGGAGGGAAAGGGAAGCCCCATCAAGAGAACAAACGACCTCAATGCCGCACCTGTGGGAGATGGCATACTGGTGAATTCCACCACAAGAAGTGGGTCTGCTACCGTTGTCAGTAAGAAGGACACTTCATCGCCAATTGTCCTCAGCCTGACCCAAGAGGACCTTTGGGGTCTCAGCCTGTTGCAGCACAACCAGTCGATGTAGCACCTCCAGCCAGAGCCCCCCCAACTGGAGAGAGGAGACAAGCTAGAGTGTTCACCATCAACAATGAAGAAGCTCAGGCGAATGCTAATAGGCTGATCGAGGGTAATAACCCTTAGATGTTTTTCCTTTTAGTTTAGTAGACCATGTAATAGCCTTCTAATGTGGTATAAACTATGTAGGCTTGCTGGAAATTATGGGACAAAATGTAAAAGAACTTTTTGATTCTGGTTCTACTAATACTTTTATTTTGAGAAATCTGGGAACTATGCTTGGTTTGGATATCAAGGATTTGGGTTATGTTTTAGATGTCACAACCCTAAGTGGTCGTATTTATGCCTCTCTTTTGAAAACCCCTGTGTTGCCAGTTAAGTATATGAACCATGAGCTTCCCACTGACTTCATCCTTCTCGACATGAATGACTTTGATGTGATCATCAGTATGGATTGGCTTTCCACCTATAGAGCCCAGATTGACTGTAGAGAGAAGAAGATTCTCATTAGGAAGACCGGCCATCCCCACTTCACCATTCGAGGAAGGAATGATGTGACAACCAACCTTTATGTGTCCTCTTTGAAAGTAGAACAGATGCTATCCAAGGGTTGTCAAGCCTACCTAGCCATAGTTACCGTACCTGAAGTTAAGGGACAATCCTTAGAGGAGATAGAGGTGGTCCGGGAGTATGCAGATGTGTTTCTGGATGATATACCAAGAATTCCCCCTGAGAGGGAGGTAGATTTATCTATTGAGCTAGCTCCTGGGACTAACCCTATATCTAAGGCATCCTATAGAATGGCCCCTGTAGAGTTGCTCGAGTTAAAAACCCAGTTGCAAGAGTTGTTGAATAAAGGGTTCATCCGTCCCAGTACATCACCTTGGGGAGTACTAGTCCTCTTTGTGAAAAAGAAGGATGGGTCGTTTCAGATGTGTATCGACTATCAGATGATCAACCAGGCAACCATTAAGAATAAGTATCCTTTGCCTAGGATAGATGACCTATTTGACCAACTCAAATCAGCTTGAGTCTTCTCCAAGATTCATTTGAGGTCATGATACCACCAGGTGAGAGTAAGGAGTGAGGACATTCCCAAAATGGCTTTTCGAACCCGATATGGTCACTATGAGTTTGTGGTCATGCCGTTTGGATTATCCAATGCACCTAGTGTCTTCATGAACCTCATGAATAGTGTGTTCCAGCCTTTCCTTGACTCTTTTGTGATTGTGTTCATAGATGACATTCTGGTGTACTCAGATGGCCTATCCCAACACCGTGACCACCTGGGTAGAGTCCTCGATATCCTGAGAAAGCATAAGTTTTTCGGAAAGTTCTTGAAATGTGAGTTTTGGTTAGACCAAGTCATGTTTCTTGGACACATCATCTCAGGAGGAACAATCATTGTAGATCCAGCCAAAGTATCGGCAGTTCGAGACTGGTCGGCATGGAAGAACCCCTCCAAGATTCGTAGCTTCTTGGGGTTGGCCGGATACTACCATCACTTCATCAAGGATTTATCAAAGACTGCTTTGCCACTGACCATGTTAACCCAGAAGGATGTGAAGTTTGTGTGGTCTGACATATGCGAAGCTCGCTTCCAAGAGTTGAAGGAGAAGCTGACCACCACCCCAGTGTTGACTCTACCTTCTGGCAATGAGGGTTTCATGATATTCAATGATGCTTCTAAGATGGGACTTGGTTGTGTGTTGGAACATAATCGGCATGTGGTTGTATATGCTTCCCGACAGCTCAAGCCTAATGAGGTGAATTATCCGACACGTGACCTAGAGCTAGCTGCTATTATCCATGCTTTGAAGATATGGCGGCATTACCTATACGGTGCTACCTTCGAGATCTTCACCGACCATAAAAGCTTAAAATACCTACTGACACAGAGAGACCTGAATCTACGACAACGACGATGGATGGAGTATATGAAGGATTACGACTTCACCATCACTTACCATCCTGGTAAGGCAAACGTCGTAGCAGATGCTTTGAGTCAGAAATAGCTTAAGTGTGCAGCTATTTTGTCCAGTCAGTGGAAGAGTTTGGAAGAGCTGGTGGAGTGGACTCCACAACCGCTAGAAGATCGAGTTCGTTTGGCTAATATCCATATTCGATCTGAGTTGTTGAGTGAGATCATAGCAACACAGTTGACCAGTGAAGAGCTAGACAAGATGAAAGGTTTAATGATGAAGCCACATACTCGTCTATCTGTGGGAGTAGACGGAGGAATCAGGTTTGAGAATCTCATATGGGTTCTAGTGGATTCATCCATAATGTGACGTATCTTGCAAAAGGCTCATGGATCCAAATACACAGTGCACCCAGGAACTATTAAGATGTTCAAGGACTTGCAGAGGTTTTTCTGGTGGCCAAGAATGAAGAAAGACATTGCGGCATGTGTGGCCAGCTGTCTTGCGTGCCAGATGGTGAAGGCTGAACACCAATGACCCGACAGGCTTTTACAGTTGATAGAGATTCCAGAGTAGAAATGGGAGCAGATCACCATGGATTTCGTGGTGGGTCTACCCCGGACCAAGAAAGGTCATGATGCGATATGGGTCGTGGTAGATCGTCTTACCAAGTTAGCGCACTTCCTTTCCTTAAAGACCACTGCTAAGGTTACAAACCTAGCTGAGTTGTATATCAGAGAAATAGTGTGGTCGCATGGTGTACCAGGATCGATCATCTTCGATAGAGATCCCAAGTTTACTTCCAAGTTGTGGAAGCAAGTTCAAGAGGAACTTGGTACCTGGTTGAAGTTTAATACAACTTATCACCCCCATACAGATGGCCAGTTAGAAAGGACAATCTAGACGTTAGAAGATCTGATGGGAGCTTGTGTGATCGATTAGGGTGGCTCATGGGAGCAGTACTTACCTTTAGTTGAGTTTGCCTACAACAACAACTACCAAGCCAGTATCGGGATGCCTCCGTATGAAGCTTTGTATGGGAGACCATGTTAGTCCCCACTTCACTGGGATGATGTGGGTGAGAGGACCCTGTTGAGGTCAGATGAGCTCCAAGTGTATGCTGATAAAGTTGCTTTGATCAAAGGCTGAAGAGAGCCCATGATCGACAGAAGTCATATGCTGATGCAAAGCAGACTGATGTGCATTTCACTGTGGGAGACCATGTGTTTTTGAAAATCCGACCGCTCCGAGCTATAGTTAAGAACATAGGAAAGCTGAGTCCCCGATATGTGGGCCCGTTTAAGGTGTTAGAACGGATTGGTGAAGCTGCATATCGTTTGGCATTACCCCCTTAATATAGCATGATGCATGATGTGTTTCACGTGTCCAATCTGAAGTGATATGTGCAAGATGCGAGCCATGTGCTGAGCATTGAACCTATTGAGCTTCAAGGGAAGCTGACTTATCCTGAGACACCTTTGCGAATTCTAGATACCAAGGTGAAAGAGCTCATATGCAAGAAAATAGAGATGGTAAAGGTTCTTTGGAGGCACCATGGAGAGGATGAAGCCACATGGGAGCTGAAGGCGGACATGGAGAAAGCATACCCTGAATTGTTTGTTTGATTTTTTGAATTTTGAGGGAAAAATTCCTATAAGGAGGGGAGGATGTTATAACCTCAATTTCTTAAGAATATAGTAAATGATGTAATTCTCTTTTCAAGAATAAAAGAAATTTATTTCTTTGATTTGTGATGAATTTCATGTGGAATGGCCTTGATTGATTGATAATGGGCTTTGTTGGCCATTGGACCCAATTGAAAAGAAAAGAGGAATAAAAAGGAAAAGGATTTGATTGATAAAAGAGAAATATGGGAAATAAATATTTAAAAGAGGTTAAAGGAAAATAGATTTTTCCCAATATGGGAATTCGTGCCTTTGGGATTTGTTGAGGTCCAAGGGACCCAAAATAACAAGATAATGGCAAAAGGAATATGAATACTAATCAATTTTGATTAATTGGATAAGATAACTTAGGAGAGAAGGAAACATTCTCATCCATTACAATTTGTTTCCCAAATTTCGTAAAAATCTAGGTAATATTAATAGGAACCTTCCCTTAATATTTGAGTTAAAAAGGAGCAAGGGTTTGGGAGATACAAATTTCCTAAGAAATTGCTAAAAATTGGATTTATTCAGAATTAGGAAAAGGATTGTCCTTTTTGATCGAACGCGGATAACACATACTGTTGGCTCTTAATCCAACGGAAATCGGTCATCGTCTAAGTCCCACTGGGACTAGGACTCTACAAGATTATAGAGGATTTTCCTCTCAGAATTTCTTGAGATCCATAGAGAGTGGTTGTCTAATCATAGGCCCATTGGACTCAGGAGACGAAATCCCAGAGAATCATCCCTGGTTTGTACATGTTTGTTCGACGTTTTAGGAAATACCCAATCTCGCAAGCCTGCTTCCCACCCTATATATAGGGGACGGTGATAGAGGGTATCAACATCTCTTTTTGCTGGTCCAAACTCTGCTGCAGAGCACAAGGATCGCTCTGGTGCCTTCAATTGCCCACTTCGCCCTGACCTTCGCTCCCATCACCGCAGCCAACCTTGCCGGAGTCTGGCGAGTAGGGGGAGATATTGGCAAGCTCCGGGCGAGCAATTGAACCCCTGGGCAGCTTCGACGGAGGAAGACGAAGATTCATGGCTTCTTGGCGAGCTCGAATGATGGTTAGATCGGAGAGTCAAAGCTTGAGTTGACCGCGGGCCTGTTGCGCTCGACGCAAGGTTGAAGATGACGACCTCGCTGTCTTTTACCAAATTGCCCTTCGCCTACTCCTAACGCGTCGAGGTTAGTTTAGTCATTCAGTTGTTTTTCTTAATCACAAATAGGCGTGTGTGATCGTGGTCATTGGATCCTGAGTGGACCAGTGGACCACAGATCATATGATCCATATTTTCCTGAAAATAGCAAGTAAATCAAGTAAAATGAATTTTCTTGATAAAATCATATCTTCTGATAGAAACTCAGATGAGAAAAGTATATACATGAAAAGTGATCAGAAAAATATGAGGAATAGACTAAAAATGGTTTGAAAGTCTAAATCTGTCTCTATTTGCAAAAGTATCTAATTTTGATAAAAAGGGTGTTAAATTTTAGATAGAAACCCTAATTGTTAATCAAGGATAGATTTAATATTGCAATTAGGCTAATTCAAGCATGGTTAACTTGTTTAATGATAAAGTTAGATTTTAACCTATTTTGATGATGAAATTGCAAGAATTAGGGTTTTAAGCCTAATGTTGTAATTAATACCTTTAGAAACCCTAAGTGAGGAAAAAGGGAAGAAAAGATATAGTAATCCAAAAATTTGGGTTTTGTGAACCAAACCTGATCTTAAGGATCTTAATGGAAAATAAGATAAGATAATTAGGGTTTGATGGATATTTTGATAAAAGTAAAAATAAAAGTGGTAAAAAGGGAATGAAACCCTAGTTTTCAAGAAACCCTAAAATTCGAATAGAAATTATAAGGAATAAGATGAAATTGGATAAATATTGATAAAAGGAAGTTGGAATGTTTATGTTATGACCCGTTTCAAAGTTTATCGGTAAGCATCATTATTTGAGCCTAATTAAAGTTATTTTATCTAACTTATGTGCTCATGTGATGGTTAGTGTATCATTAACTTGATTTAGTTGAATCAAGCACATAAGATTAATTAGTGCATAATTAAGATGATTAAGTTGAGTTAAGTGATCACAGATGCAAGTAGATCTTTGATCCAGTAAAATAGTCTAATTAGTATGTTTTCATGCCTTGGGAGTGTAGTAGGCCTCATTCTTGAAAAGATGCAAAAGAAATCATGCTGATTGGACCTCCGAGGAAAAAGTTATGATGATTTTCAGTTTCTGGGGTCAATTTAGCAATTTTTCCAAGATTTTCACTTATAAACGATTCTTTTCTTTTTATTTCCTTTATGCTTATCTTTTCCAACGATCGTCTTCCTGGAGTCGGCGCACAGGAGCCGAGTGGGCGATCGACGAGCGGAGGAGCAGGCAACCTTGGCCTGGCTCCGTTTTCCCAGCAGTCCATTTCTCTTCTTCTTCTTCTTCTTTTCTCCTTCCTCTTCCTTTCCTCTTCCCCTTCCTCTTCCTTCCTTGGCTAGCGGCTACCTGCTGCTTGGCCAAGCGGCACCTGCAGCAGCCGTAGCTGCGATTTGCAGCAGCTAGGCCACCTTGGACGCCAAGGCTACAGAAGAGGTTGTTTTGAGCCCCGTCTAGAAGGTTCAAGTGTGAAGCAGTAGCTTCTATCCAAATTCAGCCATCAATTGAGCCTCTCCGCCAACCTGCTGGCTGTGTGCGTGAAGCACCTTGCAAAGGAACAGTAAACCAATTAATCCAAGATTGAAGGCAACCAATTTTTGCCCGGAATCAGGCCTTGGACGCATCTCCGGACGAATCCGGACAGTCCAAATCGCTGTGAGTGGGGTTTCATTTATTTATCATTAATAAACTCAGGCGTTTGAATATTTCCAGTTATGTGCGCGAATTTCGCTGATAACAGGCGTTATCAGGCGTCGGGCAGCGTTTGGCGTCGCCCGACTTTTTATTTCATAAATTACTTCTAGACGCTGTTATATGATTAAATTTAGCAATTGATCAGTGTGGATTGAATCGATAGATTTATATGGTTCATTGGAACCTAAATTGCTCATTTGAATGTTGAAATTAGAAATTCATGTCTGAAAATGGTATAATTTGGGTATGAACCCAAACAATGAAGATTTCTGATAAATTATCAGATGTACGATTTCAAAGTAGATATGAATAAATAAAATATGCATGAAAACCCTAATTGCATATATCTTTTGACGTTAATATGTGTAAATTGATATTTACATGAAATGGCACATTTCTCTAAAATATTACCAGAAATTCTCAAGTATTGTTATTAAATTATATTGTGAAATGTAATTAACTCTTAATTGAGTTAAGTGATGCACAAACCAAGATTTGGGTTAATGTGCACGTTTTTTGAGAATTTTAGAGAATTGACAAATGTTGAGTATGATTCTCGTATGTGAAGTAAATTTCTTTAATTTGTGCAATAGGATGTTCAATTGCGTAAATTCGCTATGTATGTGCCAAATTGAAATAAGTTGGGTTATTTATGCATTTCTAATTTGTATGAATGCATGGTATGAGAATTTCTCAGAAATTACAATGATTTGAAATATATTGCTCTGTCAGTTTAGAATGACAGTGTATTGTGATCTGATATGAAATCAGTAAATGTGATATTTCTGTTTAAGTGTTTATATGTTAACCAGTTCATAGACTTAGATGCCCTGACACCGTAGAACCCCTTTTGGAGGTCTGTGCCTTAGGGGTGAAACGACCTACCTAGCGTGAGTCTAGATGGTCGGTGGCTCGTGTTTAACAATAATCCGTGCGTGTGTCACGGTGGCACGAGGACAGAGAGGCAGTGTTCAACAATAATTCGTGCGTGTGTCACGGTGGCACTGGAGTAAATAGGGGTTATTCAACAATAATCTGTGCGTGTGTCACAGTGGTAACCCAGACTCTCCGCCTGTGTGCTCAGGTTAGAGGAGGAGTCTAGAGTACACTCTTTGAGAGTGCAGTGAGGCCGTGTGAGCCTGAGAGTCCTGACGCAGACCAGGACGGCAGTCAGACTTAGCATTTCTCGGGTGTGTCGCTAAGTCTTGTACGGTGAGTTCGTAGTTCGCTACGAGACTTTATATGCAGAGTACACTGCATATGATCAGGGCATAAGTTAAAAGATGATTACTTAGAATTAAGGTAGATTAATATGAAACTTGTGTATGTTCAGATTTAGAATTTATAATACTTGTTCTTTAAATGTTCATTATACTTTTCTGCGATAATTGCACTGTTTAATTAGAACTGCTCAGTTTGTTATTTTATTCACATATTCCTGTTAAAGGTCAAATACGGAGTTGTTTAGTGATAGCTAAATGAAATGTTATTCACTGAGCGAGTAGGCTCATACCTCTACTCAAACATTTTCAGGTCAACGACAATTCCAGGAATCAGAAGGATCTTTTCATCCTAACGCTTAATCTGTAGAAGGTATATGTAGTTAGTTTAGTTAGATAGTGGTCTCTTAGTCCTTTCCCCTTGGTCCTTGGGACATGGAGTGGGTGACAGAGAGTGTGTATGTTGTATGTGTATAAAGATGTAAATTAATTGTTATGTTTACTTTCTGTTAAACAATGTTACATGTTGTAAACTCTGTTTATGTTCTCTAGCCAGTTTAATTGAAATGCTTCCGCAATAGTTATTTATGTTTTAATTTACAACAATAATCCGGATATCATTACGAGGTTTTAAAAAGAAAAAGTTTTCAGTGATTTGTTTATGTGATAATCCCTTCATCGCGCCCTAATCTCGTGATTAGTGGTTAGTGTGAGATCGGGGTGTGACAATTATTGGTATCAGAGCATAGGTTGAGTATATGAATACTATAAGTCCAGGTGAGGGGACGATAAGAGACCAATAGGATTAAGGTTTAGGTGTCTTTCTTCTATCTGCAGTTTTCTAACAGGAAATATTCTGTTATATCATTGCAGATGGCAGGAAGAGGTCATGATCATGATGACGAGGCCGAGAGTCATGTTGGCCCTGATCCTCTGTACTTGGGTCCAGGTGGTGGTGACCACGTAGATGAAGCATCTCGTATGTATAAGATGTTTCTGGAGACCAGGGAGAAGTACAAAGCTGATAGGCGAGCTTCTACTTCTACCAGCAGTAAGGATCTGATGCGGTCTTATGAGCTTGTAAAGAAGCTTGGTGGTACAGAATTCAGTGGTACTACAGATCCTGCAGAGGCAGATGAGTGGTGGAGACAGATAGAGAAGGTCTTTCGCTTGATGGAGCTTCCAGAAGAGAAGAAGATCAATCACGCAGTTTATCTTTTGACAGGTGATGCAGAGCTGTGGTGGCATAGTGTGGAGGATAAAAGGAGAGGTTTAGAGCTTACTTGGCATGATTTCTCTGAAGAGTTCCATCTTAAGTTTTATCCACCTACCTTCCTTAATGAGAAAATCAGGCAATTACAGAACATTAAGCAGGGGAACATGTCAGTTACTGAGTATGAAGCGCTTTTCACTCGGTTAGCGAACTTCTGTCCGCAGCTTGTTCCCGACAACTTAGAAAGATGCAGAAGGTTTCAAGAAGGACTGAGGCCAAAGATTCGGCATACAGTTTCTTCCACCAGTAGGAGAAACAGAGAGAACTTTGGTGAGTTTGTTGAGGCTGCTAGACAGGTTGAAGAATCTGTGAATGCGGATAAGGTGCCTGAGTCTAAGAAGAGATTTGCGGACTTTAGTGGAAGACAGTCCAGTAGTGGGTACAGAGGTGGAGGTAGAGGTTTCTTCTCCAAGTTGGGACGCAGTATTGGTTGTTTCAGCAGACCAAGATCTGGTGAGATGACATCTTCTTCTTATGGGCGGCCATCTAGATCATCTACCTCTGTGACTGGTCCACTGAGGCAGGAAACGTGAGTATGTAATACTTGTGGAAGATCACACTCTGGTCAGTGTCAGGGTTCGGACTTTCGAGGTTGTTATCATTGTGGTCAGATGGGACATAAAAAGAAGTTTTGCCCTCAGCTTCAACCAGCAGCATCACCAGTTTTTCAGCCCCAGTTTCATGATGTCCAGAGACAACCTCCAGTGGAAGGATCGAGTTCTTATGTGGCTTCTGGTTCTAGAGGTGGTGGTGTGCCCAGTGGCAGAAGTGGTCAGAGAGGACAACGTGGCAGAGGGAGAGCTTCAACGCGTTTCTTCTCTTTGACACCTCAGGAAGGTATAATCTCTTCACAAGTTGTTACAGGAGAAATGCTTTTTTTTAATAGTATACCAGTTTCAGTTTTGATAGATCCGGGTGCTACTCACTCTTTCATACGACGCTCTTTAGTTGGTGAACTTAATATGTTAACTCAAGAGTTGATAGATGAGTTAGTGTTGAGGGTTCCACTAGGTGGACCAACAGTTTTATCTGAGTTCTGTCTCGGATGCTTGTTATCTTTTGGAGGTTACACCTTTGCTGCTAATCTCATACCCTTGGATGTCAATACTTTTCAAGTCATCTTGGGTATGGATTGTCTTGAGACATATCGAGTGCAACTCGATTGTTGGAAGAAGGAAGCTACCTTTCAACAAGGTGAATTTTCTTGTGTCTTTACTGGAGACAGGAAAGTTCTGCCTACGTGCATTGTATCAGCTGCAGTAGCTGATAAGATGCTACAGAAAGGATGTGAAGCATTCCTTGCTCATGTGGTTGACACTAGAGCAGAAAAGAACACCGCCAGTGTTTATGATGTGCCGGTAGTTAGTGAGTTTTCTGATGTTTTTCCAGAAGAGTTGCCAGGCTTACCTCCTGTCAGAGACATTGATTTTGAGATTCAGGTATATCCAGGTAGTCATCCAGTGGCACTGCCAGCTTATAGAATGGCACCTGCAGAGTTGAAGGAACTCAAGGTGCAGCTGCAGGAGTTGCTGGATAAGAGTTTCATCAGACCCAGTTCTTCGCCGTGGGGTGCTCCAGTCCTGTTTGTTAAGAAAAAGGATGGTACCATGCGTCTCTGTATAGATTACAAGCAACTGAACAAGATCACTATTAAGAACAAGTACCCTTTGCCGAGAATAGACGATCTGTTTGATCAGTTGTGTGGAGCGACGATCTTCTCTAAGATAGATTTGAGATCTGGATATCATCAGCTCAGAATAAAGGCTTCTGATATTCCTAAGACAGCTTTCAGAACCAGGTATGGGCATTATGAGTTTTTGGTCATGTCGTTTGGGCTGACCAATGCCCCAGCAGCCTTTATGGATACGATGAATCGGATTTTCAAACCGTTCCTAGATCAGTTTATTGTAGTCTTTATAGATGATATCATGATCTACTCCACAGATGATGTACAACATGAGCAACACCTGAGAGTAGTGTTGTAGTTGTTGAGGCAACACCAAATGTATGCTAAGTTTAGCAAGTGTGAGTTTTGGTTGGCTGAGGTAGCATTTCTTGGACATGTTATCTCGAGAGATGGAGTTAGCGTTGATCCTAAGAAAGTTGATTTTGTGCTTCAGTGGGAACAACCTAAGACTCCTACTGAGATCAGAAGTTTCTTGGGTTTAGCAGGCTATTACAGAAGGTTTATACAGAACTTCAGTGTGCTAGCATCACCCTTGACACGTTTGACGAGGAAGAATGCACCGTTTGATTGGTCTGATAACTGTGAGAAAAGTTTTCAGATCTTGAAGAAAAAGTTGACCACAGCGCCAGTGTTGGTTTTGCCCGAGGGAGATAAAGGTTATACAGTGTTCTGCGATGCTTCCAGGAGGGGTTCAGGCTGTGTGTTGATGCAAGAAGGCAAGGTTGTGGCCTATGCATCTAGACAGCTTAAGAAGAACGAAGAGAACTACCCTACTCATGATCTAGAATTAGCTGCTATAGTTCATGCTCTTAAGACATGGCGTCACTACCTGTATGGTGAGACATGTCAGGTGTTTACAGACCATAAGAGTTTGAAGTATATCTTCACTCAGAAGGATTTGAATTTGAGACAACGCAGATGGCTTGAGCTGATCAAAGACTATGATGTGACAATCGATTACCATCCTGGTAAAGTGAATGTTGTGGCAGATGCCTTGAGTAGAAAGTCAAGTTCAACAGCAGATGCATTTTCTATGGCATGTTTCAAGAGAGACTTGCTTGTAGATATGCGAAAGTTGAATTTAGACTTGGATGTGACTGGACAAAGTGGGTTGATTGCTCAAATGCAGGTCAAACCTACTTTCTTTGATCAGATTAAGGAATTGCAACAGAGTGATAACGAATTGTGGCAGTTTATGCAGGATATGTCGGAAGGTAAAAGGTCAGAATTCAGGTTTTGTGACGATGGTGTGTTGTATCTTCATGACAGGTTGTGTGTACCTGGGAACAGTGAGCTGAAAGAGCAAATTCTTGAAGAAGCGCATGCTTCTATGTATGCTATGCATCCTGGTAACACGAGAATGTACAGGAATCTCAAAGAGTTGTACTGGTGGTCTGGCATGAAGAGAGATGTGGCTGAGTACGTGGCTAGATGTGGAGTGTGTCAGTAGGTTAAAGCCGAGCATCAAAAACCTGCTGGTACCTTGCAGTCGCTTCCTATACCTGAATGGAAATGGGAACACATCATGATGGACTTTGTGGTAGGGTTACCCAGGACGCCTAGGGGTTCAGACTCGATATGGGTGATTGTGGATAGACTAACTAAGTCTTCTCACTTTCTCCCTGTCAAGTCAACCTTTGATGTTCCGAAGCTGGCCAAGATATATGTGGACGAAGTAATCAGATTGCACGGTATTCCAGTTTCCATTATTTCTGACAGAGACCCTAAGTTCACATCCAGGTTTTGGGATCAGTTACATCGTGCGTTGGGCACTAGGTTGAGGTTCAGTACAACGTTTCACCCGCAGACGGATGGTCAGTCTGAGAGGACCATTCAGACTCTTGAAGACATGCTGAGAGCATGCGTTCTGCAGTTCAGAGGTAACTGGGAAGAACACTTAAGTCTGATGGAGTTTGCATATAACAACAGCTACCATTCTAGTCTTGGAATGGCCCCATATGAAGCTCTATATGGCAGAAAGTGTAGATCACCAGTTTGTTGGTACGAGGTTGGCGAGAAAGAAATTCTTGGACCTGAGATAGTTGATATGACTACAGAGAAGATATCTGTGATCAGGGAGCAGTTGAAAGCTGCTCAGGACAGACAGAAAAGTTATGCAGAGAGACGACGTCGACCTCTTGAGTTTGAGGTTGGTGACGAGGTTTATCTGAAGGTTTCACCGTGGAAGGGAGTGTTAAGGTTTAGCAAGAGGGGTAAGTTGACCCCTAGGTACATGGGCCCATATCCTATTGTTGAGAGGATTGGACCTGTAGCTTACAAGTTGGATTTGCCGTCTGAGTTGGAAAATCTTCATGATGTGTTTCATGTGTCTATGCTTAAGAAATGTTACCCTGGTACGGAAAAGATAGTTGACCCAGAACCTGCACAGCTCAGATCAGATGTGTCCTATGTTGAAGGACCAGTTCAGATAGTTGATCAGAGGATCAAGAAACTTAAGAATCGTGAGATACCTTTAGTAAAAGTTTTGTGGAGGAATCATAACCTAGAGGAAGCTACGTGGGAGCCTGAATCTGAGATGCGTAACAAGTTTCCTTTTCTCTTTTAGGAATTTCGGGACGAAATTCTTATAAGGGAGGGAGATTGTTATGACCCGTTTCAAAGTTTATCGGTAAGCATCATTATTTGATCCTAATTAAAGTTATTTGATCTAACTTATGTGCTCATGTGATGGTTAGTGTATCATTAACTTGATTTAGTTGAATCAAGCACATAAGATTAATTAGTGCATAATTAAGATGATTAAGTTGAGTTAAGTGATCACAGATGCAAGTAGATCTTTGATCCAGTAAAATAGTCTAATTAGTATGTTTTCATGCCTTGGGAGTGTAGTGGGCCTCATTCTTGAAAAGATGTAAAAGAAATCATGCTGATTGGACCTCCGAGGAAAAAGTTATGATGATTTTCAGTTTCTAGGGTCAATTTAGCAATTTTTCCAAGATTTTCACTTATAAACGATTCTTTTCTTTTTCTTTCCTTTATGCTTATCTTTTCCAACGATCGTCTTCCTGGAGTCGGCGCACAGGAGCCGAGTGGGCGATCGACGAGCGGAGCAGCAGGCAACCTTGGCCTGGCTCCGTTTTCCCAGCAGTCCATTTCTCTTCTTCTTCTTCTTCTTTTCTCCTTCCTCTTCCTTTCCTCTTCCCCTTCCTCTTCCTTCCTTGGCTAGCGGCTACCTGCTGCTTGGCCAAGCGGCACCTGCAGCAGCCGTAGCTGCGATTTGCAGCAGCTAGGCCACCTTGGACGCCAAGGCTACAGAAGAGGTTGTTTTGAGCCCCGTCTAGAAGGTTCAAGTGTGAAGCAGTAGCTTCTATCCAAATTCAGCCATCAATTGAGCCTCTCCGCCAACCTGCTGGCTGTGTGCGTGAAGCACCTTGCAAAGGAACAGTAAACCAATTAATCCAAGATTGAAGGCAACCAATTTTTGCCCGAAATCAGGCCTTGGACGCATCTCCGGACGAATCCGGACAGTCCAAATCGCTGTGAGTGGGGTTTCATTTATTTATCATTAATAAACTCAGGCGTTTGAATATTTCCAGTTATGTGCGCGAATTTCGCTGATAACAGGCGTTATCAGGCGTCAGACAGCGTTTGGCGTCGCCTGACTTTTTATTTCATAAATTACTTCTAGACGCTGTTATATGATTAAATTTAGCAATTGATCAGTGTGGATTGAATCGGTAGATTTATATGGTTCATTGGAACCTAAATTGCTCATTTGAATGTTGAAATTAGAAATTCATGTCTGAAAATGGTATAATTTGGGTATGAACCCAAACAATGAAGATTTCTGATAAATTATCAGATGTACGATTTCAAAGTAGATATGAATAAATAAAATATGCATGAAAACCCTAATTGCATATATCTTTTGACGTTAATATGTGTAAATTGATATTTACATGAAATGGCACATTTCTCTGAAATATTACCAGAAATTCTCAAGTATTGTTATTAAATTATATTGTGAAATGTAATTAACTCTTAATTGAGTTAAGTGATGCACAAACCAAGATTTGGGTTAATGTGCACGTTTTTCGAGAATTTTAGAGAATTGACAAATGTTGAGTATGATTCTCGTATGTGAAGTAAATTTCTTTAATTTGTGCAATAAGATGTTCAATTGCGTAAATTCGCTATGTATGTGCCAAATTGAAATAAGTTGGGTTATTTATGCATTTCTAATTTGTTTGAATGCATGGTATGAGAATTTCTCAGAAATTACAATGATTTGAAATATATTGCTCTGTCAGTTTAGAATGACAGTGTATTGTGATCTGATATGAAATCAGTAAATGTGATATTTCTGTTTAAGTGTTTATATGTTAACCAGTTCATAGACTTTGATGCCCTGACACCGTAGAACCCCTTTTGGAGGTCTGTGCCTTAGGGGTGAAACGACCTACCTAGCGCGAGTCTAGATGGTCGGTGGCTCGTGTTTAACAATAATCCGTGCGTGTGTCACGGTGGCACGAGGACAGAGAGGCAGTGTTCAACAATAATTCGTGCGTGTGTCACGGTGGCACTGGAGTAAATAGGGGTTATTCAACAATAATCTGTGCGTGTGTCACAGTGGTAACCCAGACTCTCCGCCTGTGTGCTCAGGTTAGAGGAGGAGTCTAGAGTACACTCTTTGAGAGTGCAGTGAGGCCGTGTGAGCCTGAGAGTCCTGACGCAGACCAGGACGGCAGTCAGACTTAGCATTTCCCGGGTGTGTCGCTAAGTCTTGTACGGTGAGTTCGTAGTTCGCTACGAGACGTTATATGCAGAGTACACTGCATATGATCAGGGCATAAGTTAAAAGATGATTACTTAGAATTAAGGTAGATTAATATGAAACTTGTGTATGTTCAGATTTAGAATTTATAATACTTGTTCTTTAAATGTTCATTATACTTTTCTGCGATAATTGCACTGTTTAATTAGAACTGCTCAGTTTGTTATTTTATTCACATATTCCTGTTAAAGGTCAAATACGGAGTTGTTTAGTGATAGCTAAATGAAATGCTATTCACTGAGCGAGTAGGCTCATACCTCTACTCAAACATTTTTAGGTCAACGACAATTCCAGGAATCAGAAGGATCTTTTCATCCTAACGCTTAATCTGTAGAAGGTATATGTAGTTAGTTTAGTTAGATAGTGGTCTCTTAGTCCTTTCCCCTTGGTCCTTGGGACATGGAGTGGGTGACAGAGAGTGTGTATGTGGTATGTGTATAAAGATGTAAATTAATTGTTATGTTTACTTTCTGTTAAACAATGTTACATGTTGTAAACTCTGTTTATGTTCTCTAGCCAGTTTAATTGAAATCCTTCCGCAATAGTTATTTATGTTTTAATTTACAACAATAATCCGGATATCATTACGAGGTTTTAAAAAGAAAAAGTTTTCAGTGATTTGTTTATGTGATAATCCCTCCGTCGCGCCCTAATCTCGTGATTAGTGGTTAGTGTGAGATCGGGGTGTGACAGTTTATTTTAGGATTTCTATACACTTTGCTTGCTTGATTGGATTTTCTCTCTCTACATAATTCTGTCTCCAAATCTGCGGTACAGGTATGTGGTTACGCTTATGACTACCCGAATTAGTTTTTCGGGGATTTTTTTTGATGTTTCCATCGTGGTTTGAATTAAACTGTTGGATGAATTTAATTCATGCCAACTATAATGTGGATATGACTATCACCTAAAATATGTGCCTACTAACTCAGATCCTAGTCCCCTCTGTAGCTTGATAGACTGACCTAGTATATGGCTACCTATGGGGTAGGTCCATCAGGTCATTGGATGACTTAGTACATGGCTACCAATGGGGTAGGACCATCAAGTCACCTTGAGTCAGGGATTGGACTACCTTTAGGTAGGGCCATACGACTCTATAACTCTTAAGTATTGGCTACCTGTAAGGTAGGGCCATGGGGGTAAGGATCTACCATGTGAGAGAGGTAGTATCCATGTCCACTATAGGGACAACACAGAGATGGGGGATAGGTAAGGATTGAGTAGTATTTCTTAAATGATAATTGGTTGATTACATTGCTATCATAGTTGCACAATTTTGTAATCCCCCCACATGCCAACTTTATGTTGATTGTGTATTTGTTTGTCGGCGTTTTAGGTACAAACCCCAAAAGAACAAACAGTAAATTTTCACATTGTGAAAATAAGAAGTAAAGTGCAAGGAGGATTAGATAGAGTAGATTCAAGCTGTGGATAGATAGATTTCCAAAGTTTTAAAAGGTATGCAAAGTTTTATTTTAATACTAGAATTCGGTTTAGATAGTAGAATTTCATAATTATCATTGATTATTTGTCGAACCTTTGATCTGGTTTATTGGGATAACGGCTCTGACCTCTTGGTCTCCCTTAAGTGGGGGTTATCAGGAGGCGGGGTCATTACAATGTCCACATGGATTCGACCCCAAGGCTACAAGTGATCGAGCTAGGTGGCTCAAATGGTCTTCTACTCAATAACATTTGTATTCTTTGTTCTTAGTAGAGAATCAAACTTCTAGTAAGTTGATGGTCTTTGTAGAAGAGGTCAACCATTGGAGTTGATTGAGATTCAAATGTACCACTTTAAGATCAATTGACTTCCTTTAGGATTGATCGACTTGAAGGTTGATCAATACTCTTTTCAGAATTGCTCGATAGGTTGTGCTCAACCATGTTTAACTATCAAGCTTTTGAGGTTGATTGCTCTTGATTTTGAAATTTCTCTAGGTTCTACACCCATAAAGCTTGGAGCTTGATTTATCTTTATGTAATGTTTGCTCAAACTATTGGTGTCACATTAATTGACCCTTTTTCTCAATTGAGTTCAGTAGATGATGATTGACATGGAGTTCGATTAGTGTTGATCCAGGTATGGTATCTCAACTAATTACCTATTGAGCCTGTGCTTGAACTCTCTTGACTAAGATTAGAGCTTGATAGGCTTCTTTTACTCTATTTTTTGATGTTCCTTGTATGCATAGGGTGGTTGGCCTCAATATTGATCATCTACGATTCAAGCTTTATGATTTGGAGTTGGAATTTCTACATTTTTCAAAGGTACTTTAATAAGAAAAGAAATGTGTAGAAAAAAAATAAAAGAATTTATGAGCATCATGTGCATATGAAGATTGATTTCTAGAACAAAAGAAGTACGAATATTCATAAAAGTTGATGTTATCTACCTACCCCCAACTTAGAACCTAGATTTTCCTCAAGCTACATATTTTAAATAATCATGTAAGTATGAACTAACATGATAATTGGTAATCGATAAAAAAAAGTTGTGAAAATCTCTTATCAAAACCATTACCACTCTTAAGATGTTCATTTCTATTAAAACATCATGTTCCAAAGGTCCTTCCATGCTTGTTTGTCTGGACATTTATTAGTCATGCACTGTATCTGATGCACATTTCCCTTTCAAAGTAACTTTCACTCTCATATTTATGGTAGGAGGTGAAGGATGAATATGTAGTATAAAAGGCTTATGGATATCCCCTTAATTCCTTTGGGTCATTCAACTATAGGTCCATTTAGTAGGCAAGTGGTCCCTACACTATAAACTAGTTAGTTTTAGAGTAGTTAGTGTACATCCTTTGTACCTCTGTCCCCATTGCTATACCTTTAATGAGCACCGCCGAAAAGTAGGGGTGTGCATTATTTCCTTATAGAGGTTTCTAAAAGTGAAATATTTGTGTTCATGAGCAAATGTATATACTCTTCAGGTAACCTTCTTGCCTATAAGCATGACACAACTCTCTATTTTTATTCCCTATGATTTCTATTCCACTTTTTTTGGATTTTTGTGTGTATGTGAATATGGAATAGGAAATGAAGTAGCTTTTCTTTATCCGAGTGTGCATCTTTGACCGAGTGTGAGCCTATCAGTTAGTTTTTGTATCCAGTAAGAAAGAATCTTTTGATGACATTTTATTATAAGAACCAAGTTAGAGAAATCTACAATATTTTTTTGATTTATGAGAAAACCCACCCAAGCAGGGCCACAATTGGACCCACCTTAACATGGTAAACTCTCAGGGCCTAAGAGGGTGTGGTCCGATCACCCCCTCCTATGCACAATCAACATGGAATGTTTTTCAGAGTGCCTTTCAGTGTGGTTCAAACCTGAGTCTTTCATTGGGACTTATCGAGATCTTACCATCCAGGCTACTCTGGCCAGACCGAAATCTAAAATATTATGTTGAGATTATGATATTATAGAAACATCATCATCAAACAGAATGTACAAAAATGTCCTAACTTGTTATTTACTTACATGACATTTGAGTAGAAGTGTCTTTTTGGAACAAGCATCCTATTTTCTTGCGAGAGTGGACTATCACTCTTATTAAGAAAATAAGATTTTTTTTGAAAATTTATTAAGAAAAAATTATTAAAAATGGAAAATGAATCAAAAGAGAATGAAAACTGGGTGATACTATTGATACCTATTTCACCAGATTACACCCCCCAAAACAAATTGTACACTATGTCCCCATTGTGGAAAAATAGGCAAGAAATAGAATCAGATGAGATTGTCATTGAGTGTGTTGACAATGGTCTTCATTTGACCATAAAGATTGTAGAATCTTGATTATGTAATTGTCATGCAAGCAGTGGTATTTTTGTGACTGACATTCTTCTAGGTTGAGACGAATAACAAAGAGGGAGTACATCCAATAAAGCATGTAAAAGACACAATTATTTGATAAGGCCGTTTGCTGAGGACTATGATGGAAGAATTGGAGTCTTCTCCATTTCTTCTATCCTTGCCGAGAGTTGTCTTCTTTGTTTTACTTGCGAATGAGATTTATAAGATCATTGTTACATATTTTAGCACGTTGTTCGTTCTATTTCATTGCCAACTTGGGTGGAATTCTTGCAACCCATGAGATTGACAAGATAATCCGAGATGTTGTAGAAAATAGACATGCAATATTGAGCAAAAAATGTAAGTAGTGTCCAGTAGTTGTCATGGAGGAAAGGTAAGAAAATATATTTTGAAAAAATCAATTGTAGGTGTTGATTAGAAGCTCTCTCTCCTAATTTTTCTTTGTCATATAGATCATTCACTACATTTGGACCGGCCATACAAAACCAACTCTTGACCAAGAAAATATTAGTATGCGATCATGAGAGTAAGAAACAAATAACCTCTAGATTTAAGTGTGTCACGAAGATCATCCTTCCTAAAAATAAGTCATTGAGGTAGAAAATAATAGAAGTATCTTCTCCATCCTTAAGCTAAAACATAAGAAAATTCAAATAATCTTCTAAGAGGTCAACATATGCACTCCCTTCAAAATTTTCAAAGTTGAGCACTATAATTGAAGTTGGCCCATGAATGGGCAATGAGCCTTCAATATCCTCCATAGTAGCTACAATTTCTAAAACTTCTTGGGTAATGTACCTAAGTGATAGGGACTCAATCATCTGGAATTTTGTATTGGCACACGGGTTGGCTCAAACTGATTTTTCTCTGCATTAGGGTGTTGAGTTTTCACTACCTATCATAGAACCTACCTAAAAGGGACTTTGGAAGGCCTTTGAATAAGGGAATAAAGATCCAATAATTTTTCAAAAAGTTCTGCATCTTCAAAGAATCATCTATCATGGATCACCTACATCATGCAGCTTCCTCTTAATTTTGTAAATCCATTGGGTTTTAGAGTCTCAATCAATATATTCCAGTTGATAGCCTCCAAGATGTAGAGGACAATAAAAGAATTGTCTCCTTTCTATGATATTTTCTTGTTTATTAATGACTCCCTAGTATAGGATATCCAGTTTGGTCAGTAATAATCACATCTCTCTTTGATTAAGCCTTGAAGATGGACTAGGATATTTGAAGTTTTCTCTACCTCTAGATCTCAAAACCACATTTGTACGTGTTGTAGATTGGTTTAACATGTATGAAAAAGATAATGTGTTTCTGAATTATATTTATAGTGCATACAAATTGATATCCCTTATAATGAAAAGAGATAAGGATGATCTTTGTCATGTTCTCTTTTAACTTTTCTACCAAAGTTGTTACTATTGGAACATTCAAGAGTTTCTTGAACAAGAAATCTATGACTGTCTATGTAGCATTGTAGTATGACCATTTCTTGTCACTAGGCATAATGTCTTCTAGAATGGTGGAGGCAAGATTTGTGAAGAGACATTTATTTAATTTTTGTTGGACTTCTCAAGATATTACACATAATGGTCTAGATAAAATATTGAAGTTCATTGGTGTAGACAATCTAGTTGTTGTCCAACTTGTCATCCAAAATGTTGTGCAAAACAAAGACGTCCCTCACCTGCATCCCTTCTATGCAATCAAGATCCATGTCGGGCATCATCTAGGGTATGCATTGAGGAAGTGGAAGCATTGGATTAGAAAATACAAGATTAGTGGGCCTTTAACCATCGCTTGATAGAACCAAAACTAGATCATCATTATCTTCATCAGAAGAGGCATGCATATCATGTACAAGACTATATATGTATAAATGCAATTCAATATTCTCTTCATTGTTTCCCATAGGACAACATCTTCAAGATTGATATCAAGAAAATAATCAAACTACTCGGGCGGGATGGGTAGGCTTTTGAGTGAAAATATTGGGGAGAATATTGGGTTGTCGTTGTAAGGACCCTGACCTTCGTTTAGGGTTTACCCTGTTTGCTTTGCTTAACCTTGATGGTTTGATGCTTGCTAATCACCTTTAATGATGATTAGGGTTTGGTTGTGCTTTGTTGAGAGTTGGAGGGGCTACTTGCAAATAACCCAAGTCTAGGGTTTTGTGGGGAAGTTTGCCACCTTGTGAGGTGTTCCTCTCTCTCTTTGCTTCCTCTAGGGTTGATAGGAAGGCTTGGGCTTGTTTCTTGAGTTCTTTGGGCCTTGGTTGAGCTTGTTTGGGCCTTGAGGTGCCTTGTTTGGGCTTGGTTGAGCCTTGTTTCGCCCAAGATGGTGTTGTGTCAGCCAAGTTGAGCATGTATCTCCCATGAGGATGGAGTGTGTCACCCAAGGAGCAACATGTTGTGTCGCCCATGATGCTTGATCCAACCTTGACCTTGTTTGGTGGACACTTGGTGCACATCTTGGACATGTGGATGGAGCTTGCTATAGTAGTGGCTTGAGCTCTAGGACAAGTGTCCCTAGGCAAGTGACACCTTGCATGGACCAGCCTTGTTTTCTCCTCCCTTTCCTTCTATATAGGCGTGTCTTTCCCTTAGCTAGGAGTTCCTTTGGTCCTTTGCTTTTCCTCCACCTTGAGTGCACGACACTCCCTCCTCCCTTGCTTGTGTCGGCCGATACACCCCTTGGAGGAGCAGTGGTGGCCGATACCCCTTGAAGCTTGGAGCTCTTCTTCTTCCTTGGAGCTTGGATCATAAGGCGGGTTGCATAACTTCTAACCCTAACTCCTTTATCTCTTGCTTTGATCTTGTTCATATGTTAGTAGCTTAGTTCTTTGATTAGCTTCTTGTTTGGCCGATCCTTGTGACCTAGGGTTTGTAGGGGAGCAATACTCCTTTCTCCCCTTGGTCTAGAGGAGTGAGTATGAGCTGCCAGTGTCATGAGAAACACCCCTCTTTCCCTTAACCGATTGAGGTGAGCTTGTGTCCTAGTTGCTCAAGCAACACCCTCCTCTCACCTTGGGCTAGAAGGGTGAGCTCGTTGGTGATGGTTGATGTGGAAAACCCCTCCTTCTTAGTCGATTGAGGTGAGCCATCTTCCTAGGGTTTTTGAGTACCTTGTGTATGGGGAAGAAGATGACCTTGTGAGTGGTATCTTGATGTGTTGCCCGACATACCCCTTACCTTAGCCTTGCACGTTACCAATGGGTGAGTGTGTGCTAGGCGACAGGCCTGATGGGCGTCAGCCCTTATGCTTGTGTCGGGCGTCAGCCCTGTGTCGGGCATTGCTGAGTTTCTTGTGACGGGTGTCACATGTATCGGCCGATAACACTGAACCGCAACGGTACGGTTGGAATTGAACGGTACGGTTCATTTCCTCAGGGCATAAATAAAACGTAATCCAGTCGTTTAGTAACTACTTCTTAGGACAAACACGAAACATTGGTTGAGGCCTTATTTGTGTAGTCAATTATATTTGTATCTTGCATTTGCTTGTACCTTCCTCATATGTGGTAAGCTTTATACATCCTATCTTGTTAATCATATCTCATAAGAAATAGTTGGATAAATGGCTGAGTACATTTGGTAAGCTTGATAGTATGAACAGTCTTATCTTATAACTTCTCTGGTTATACTTTTAGCTACTTTACATGTATCTGAGGTTTTATAGTTTTGGCAGGGAGTTATGCCTCCCACTGGGACAATGTTCAATTGTCTCACTCCGCTGGTTTTCAGGTGGCTGAGCTAGACGTGGTGGTGGTCGTGGTGTTGCGGCAGAATAACTAGACGAGTAGTAGAAGGCAAGCGATGGATATGCTGCTGTTTTGGATGTTTTGTAGTAGAGTCTAGAGTCATCCCTGCACTCTCAGGTCCTTGGTAGTGTTTTGATGATGTTTTCATGATGTACGATCGATGATGTTTTGTATATCCTGCTGTTGGCCGAATGTGGGCCTTTATGTATATGAACAGGTGGTGAACTCATGAGATGGATAGACAACTGTTCCTGTAAGCTGTGGACACATATCAGATCTGGTATATGTATATATATGACCTGTTTCCTTGCAGGATGAGGACTGGAATGTAATAGTTTCTCAGTTTATCATCTTTCCGCAAACAGTTTTAATTAACCCGTGTTTTTGGTAATCTGTGGTTATGGCAGTTTCCGTACGTTTTTGCGTAACACCTCGCTATCTGTGTGATAGTGGGATGTGTTGCCACAAGTTTGGTATCAGATCTTTAAGGTTCGCCGAGTCTACAGGGATTTAGGACTAGGTTGAGTCTGTTCTTGTGAGTTTTCTAGGTTTTCGTACAATATCTTCTGCCCTCAGCGGAAGAAAAGTCAAGATGTCTAGAAACCATGAAGAACACTCTGCTGAGTACAACGATGCTGCATCTGTTGATGGAGCAGCTGGACAGGAACATGAAGATCGGGTGCCTGAGGTCCCCCAACCTGACCCAGCCATTCTTGAACATCCTGCTTACCAACAACTTATGGGGCAGATAATGGCTATGATGAATCTCATGGTTGAGCGATTACCAATGCCTCCTCTGAGAGCACAGGTTCCCCATGGAGAAGCATCGGGTATTGGGAAGACCTTCGAGCGGCTTCGCCGAGTCGGAGCTTCGGATTATGCTGGAACTGCTGATCCAGCGGATGCAGATCTGTGGCTGACAAGTCTTGAGAAGGCTTTCCGGATCCTTGACATCCCTGAAGCAGACAAAGTAAAGCATGCTGTCTACCTTCTGAAGGGTAGTGCTGGTCACTAGTGGACCATCGAAGAAGAGAAGCGGCCTGGTGAGGTGATCTGTTGGGAAGTGTTTCGACGCGAGTTCGTCACCAGATACTTTCCGAAGACGTATATGGATGAGAAGATAAGTCAATTTGAGAGGTTGCGACAAGGAACGATGAACATCACCGAGTATGAGGCCAAGTTCATGGATCTGTTGAGGTTTTGTCCTCACATGTCAGCGACAGATGAGGAACAGATCAGGCGTTTTGAGAAGGGTCTGAGTGCTGAGCTGACGACACCAGTTTCTGTGTTGGAGAACCGGGAACGGTTTGCTACTTTTGTGGAATCTGTTCAAAGGATTGAGAGGACAGTAAGGGAGAAAAGAGAATCCATGTCTCACAAAAGACCTGCTCAGTTTCAGGGACAAAGGTTTGGTGGCTTTAAGAAGCCTAGGTTTTCATCGCCAGCAGTGATGAGAAGTTCTGGTGTACCGTCTCAGTGGTCTCTGAGTAAGAGGAAAGGTTATGTTTCTTCGCCATCTAAGGCGCATAGTACAGCTTCTGTGACAGTGACAGGGCCAGCTAGGCCACAGTTTGAGGACAGATCATGTCATCTTTGTGGACAAGTCGGTCATTTCAGGCTCAATTGCCCGAATAGAGATGTTGAAGTGATGCAGCAGCCGAGGCAGAGTTTTCAGAGGCCAGAAAGGCCACAGCCCAGTGGTAGCAGAGGACGAGGACGCGGCCAAGCGTCTGAGGCTGGATCGTCTGCTCAAGGAAGCAGAGGTCGTGGACAGCAAGCAACGACTCGATTCTATGCTATGAGTCAGCCGTAGGCGATAGTCAACCCGTGAGTAGTGACAGGTCAGATGGAGTTATTTCATTCTGATATGTCTTCTTCTTGCTTTATATCTGTTCTGGTTGACCCGGGTGCTACACACTCTTTTATCGCCTATAGTATGCTTGAAAACTGTCGTTTACCTATTAGATGTAAGAAGGATAGCTTGTTGTTAGAAACCCCTCTTGATGGTTCCTCTTTGCTTCGAGAAGAGTGTCCATCTTGTGTCTTGTCTTTCTTGGGACACCGCATTCAAGTGGATCTCATACCACTTGATATGCATGGTTTCGATGTTATCCTTGGGATGGATACCTTAGAGAAGTATAAGGTTGTTTTGGACTGTGGTTCCAAGCAGGCGGTGTTTGATGATGCTGGAGAGAAGTGGATCTTCCAGGGAGATAGGAAGATTCTTCCGACGTGTCTGATATCAGCTATGGTGGCAGATAAGTTGCTACGGCAAGGATGTGAGGCATTCTTAGCTCATGTAGTGGATACCTTTGTGGTTTCCAAGGCGAAGGGTCCTAGCCTTGAGGAGGTGTCAGTTGTTAGAGAGTTTGCAGATGTGTTTCCTGATGAGTTTCCTAGTGTTCCTCCACCCCGAGAGATTGATTTCGAGATCAATCTGGTTCCAAGAACACATCCAGTTTCACAGACACCATATAGGATGGCTCCAGTAGAGATGGCAGAGCTGAAGAAGCAGTTGCAAGAGTTGTTGGAGAAAGGTTTTATCAGACCGAGTATGTTGCCTTGGGGTGCTCCAGTGTTGTTCGTTAAGAAGAAGGATGGTTTGATGCGGTTGTGTATAGATTATCGACAATTGAACAAAGTCACGATCAAGAACAAATACTTGTTACCGAGGATAGATGATCTGTTTGATCAATTGCGTGGTGCTACAGTGTTTTCAAAGATCGATCTACGGTATGGATATCATCAGTTGAGGATAAAGGTAGATGACATACCAAAGTCAGCTTTCAGGACGAGGTATGGTCACTTCGAGTTCGTGGTTATGCCGTTTGGGTTAACCAATGCACCTGCTGCTTTTATGGATCTGATGAACAGAGTGTTCTGCCCATTCTTAGATCAATTTGTTGTAGTCCTTATAGATGACATCTTGATCTATAGTCAGGACAGGCTAGAGCATGAGAAACATCTTCATCGAGCGTTGAATCTTCTTCTCCAACATTAGTTGTATGCCAAGTTCAGTAAGTGTGAGTTCTGGTTGGAGGAAGTGACCTTCTTGGGTCATGTGATATCCGCGGAAGGAGTCAAAGTAGATCCAAAGAAGGTGGAATCCATTGCGGATTGGGAACAGCCAAAGACGCCGACAGAAGTTTGTAGTTTCCTGGGTATAGCAGGATACTACTGGAGGTTTATCAAGGACTTCAGTGCAATCGCGTTGCCGATGACGAAGTTGAACAGAAAGGATGTACCTTTTGTTTGGAATGATCGATGTCAGCAAGCTTTCCAGAGTATGAAGGAGAAGCTGACCAGTGCTCCAGTGTTGATCTTGCTAGAGCCTGGGAAAGGCTATGTTGTTTTCTGTGATGCTTCCAAGAAAGGCTTAGGTTGTGTGTTGATGCAGGAAGATCATGTGGTTTCTTTTGCTTCGTGACAGCTCAAGAAACATGAGGAGAACTATCCGACTCATGATTTGGAGCTGGAAACTGTGGTTCATGCGTTAAAGATTTGGAGACACTATCTGTATGGAGAAGTGTGTCAAATCTTTACGGATCATAAAAATCTGAAGTACATCTTTAAGCAACAAGAGCTGAACATGCGACAAAGATGATGGATGGAGTTGATCAATGATTATGACTGCACTATCGAGTATCATCCTGGTAAGGCGAATGTGGTAGCTGATGCGCTTAGTAGAAAGTCTTCTTCTCTTTCTTCAAAGAAGGCACAGTTGAGTTCCCTGGTATGCCATAGGCGAGATATGTTTGTTTCTCTACGATAGATGAATGTGTAGATGGAGGTTTCCTCGTTAGCTGGACTTTTAGCACAGATGCAAGTTAAGCCTATGTTGAGGCAGCAGATCAAGGATGCGCAGCAAACAGATAATGCTGTACAGTTGATCAGATCAGTGTTTGGCAGCGAAAAGTGTGATGGGTTTCATGAGTCTGAGGATGGACTAGTTTGCTATCGTGATAGGATGGTGGTTCTTAATGTTGATGAGCTAAGGAAGTTGGTGCTCGAGGAAGCACACACATCGATGTATGCTATGCATCCAGGTGTCACCAAGATGTATCATAGTCTGAAGGGCTTGTATTGGTGGCCCGGTTTAAAGAAAGATGTAGCTGAGTTCGTGGCGAGATGTGCGGTATGTCAGCAAGTGAAGGCTGAACATCAGAAGCCGGTAGGTACGTTGCAAACTTTGCCGATACCGCAATGGAAATGGGATCATATAACCATGGATTTCGTAGTTGGCCTACCCTGGACAACTAAGAATCATGATTCCATTTGGGTGATAGTGGAAAGATTGACTAAGTCTGCCCATTTCCTACCAGTGAAGATGACGTATACATCTGAGAAACTCGCTCGAGTGTATGTGGACAAGATAGTACGTCTGCATGGTGTGCCAGCAACGATAGTTTCTGACAGAGGTCCTCAGTTTACGAGTCATTTTTGGGAACAGTTACACAAAGCGTTGGGAACACAATTGAGGTTTAGTACAACTTTTCACCTATAGACAGATGGACAGTCTGAAAGGACTGTTCAGACATTGGAAGATCTCCTCCGAGCCTGTATTTTGCAGTTCCTAGGCAGCTGGGATGTATATCTTAGTTTGATAGAGTTTGCCTACAACAACAGTTATCAGTGGAGCATTGACATGGCTCCTTATGAAGCTTTGTATGGAAGGAAGTACATATCTCCTTTGTGTTGGTATGAGTCTGGTGAATATCAACTTTTGGGTCCTGAGTTAGTACAACAGACAACAGAAAAGATCAAGGTGATACAGCAACTGTTGAAAGTGGCACAGGACAGGCAGAAGTCGTATGCAGAAAATCACCAACGACCTTTGGAATTTCAGGTAGGAGACAAAGTGTATCTTAAAGTCTCGCCGTAGAAAGGTGTGCTAAGGTTTGGTCAAAAGGGTAAGTTAGCACCGAGGTATATGGGGCCTTACTCAGTCATAGCACGTATTGGCAAGGTGGCTTATGAGGTAGAGCTGCCTCCAGAGTTGCACAAATTACATCCAATGTTCCATGTCAGTATGATGAAGAAAAGTCATCCGGATTCGGGTGCAGTGATGCATCCAGTTGAGGTTGAGCTTGATGAAGATGTGACCTACGAGGAAGGACCTGTGGCGATCCTTGACAAAAGGATCAAGAAGTTGAAAAGGAAGGTCCTGGTTCTTGTGAAGGTTCTTTGGAAGCGCCGTGGCGTGAAGGAAGCCACATGGGAGCTTGAGGAAGAGATGAGGAAAAAGTATCCCTCGCTTTTCTCTTTGAATTTCAGGGACGAAATCCCTTAAAGGGGGTTAGCTTGTAAGGACCCTGACCTTCATTTAGGGTTTACCCTATTTGCTTTGCTTAACCTTGATGGTTTGATGCTTGCTAATCACCTTTAATGGTGATTAGGGTTTGGTTGTGTTTTGTTGAGAGTTGGAGGGGCTACTTGCAAATAACCCAAGTCTAGGGTTTTGTGGGCAAGTTTGCCACCTTGTGAGGTGTTCCTCTCTCTCTTTGCTTCCTCTAGGGTTGAGAGGAAGGCTTGGGCTTGTTGCTTGAGTTCTTTGGGCCTTGGTTGAGCTTGTTTGGGCCTTGAGGTGCCTTGTTTGGGCTTGGTTGAGCCTTGTGTCGCCCAAGATGGTGTTGTGTCGGCCAAGTTGAGTGTGTATCGCCCATGAGGATGGAGTGTGTCTCCCAAGGAGCAACATGTTGTGTCGCCCATGATGCTTGATCCAACCTTGACCTTGTTTGGTGGACACTTGGTGCACATCTTGGACATGTGGATGGAGCTTGCTAGAGTAGTGGCTTGAGCTCTAGGACAAGTGTCCCTAGGCAAGTGACACCTTGGGTGGACCAGCCTTGTTTTCTCCTCCCTTTCCTTCTATATAGGCGTGTCTTTCCCTTAGCTAGGAGTTCCTTTGGTCCTTTGCTTTTCCTCCACCTTGAGTGCACGACACTCCGTCCTCCCTTGCTTGTGTCGGCCGATACACCCTTTGGAGGAGCAGTGGTGGATGATACCCCTTGAAGCTTGGAGCTCTTCTTCTTCTTCCTTGGATCTTGGAGCTTAAGGCGGGTTGCATAACTTCTAACCCTAACTCCTTTATCTCTTGCTTTGATCTTGTTCATATGTTAGTAGCTTAGTTCTTTGATTAGCTTCTTGTTTGGCCGATCCTTGTGACCTAGGGTTTGTAGGGGAGCAATACTCCTTTCTCCCCTTGGTCTAGAGGAGTGAGTATGAGTTCCTAGTGTCATGAGCAACACCCCTCTTTCCCTTAACCGATTGAGGTGAGCTTGTGTCTTAGTTGCTCAAGCAACACTCTCCTCTCACCTTGGGCTAGAAGGATGAGCTCGTTGGTGATGGTTGATGTGCAAAACCCCTCCTTCTTAGTCGATTGAGGTGAGCCATCTTCCTAAGGTTTTCGAGTACCTTGTGTATGGGGAAGAAGATGACCTTGTGAGTTGTATCTTGATGTGTTTCCCGACAGCCCCCCTTACCTTAGCCTTGCACGTTACCAATAGGTGAGTGTGTGCTGGTCAACAGGCCTGACGGGCGTCAGCCCTTGTGCTTGTGTCGGGCGTCTGCCCTGTGTCGGGCGTTGCTGAGTTTCTTGTGATGGGCGTCACATGTATCGGCCGATAACACTGAACCGCAACGGGCATCGCCCGATAGCGCTATGTGCCCGTTACACTCCCTCTTGACGCGCATTACTCTCTTTTTCTTGAGACGCAGCGTTGCGCTGCTGCTGGTTGCAACACAGCGTTGTGAGATGGCCGTGTGTGTGTTGAACCTTGGGTGAGGGCAGGTTGCCCGATACATCTCTTCTAGTGAGGGCTGTATCACATATAGTGAGGGTTTCACGATGCATAGAAGTCGACTGTTATATATTTCTTGACCTTGCTTCCAAACGATGGTTACTCCTTGCCCATATAATGGTGATGATGTTAGTAAAGCTTGTCCTTCATATCTAACATGAATACATGCATTGAGTAATCGTCTTGACTATCATGATGGGATAAGGATAAGTACGTAAATAGTTGCTTAATAATGTGTCTTATGCACATGATCACCAGTTGATGTATAATTGATAAGTATAGCATCTTGAATGTCATTTCATGATAGTAAGCATAGTCCTTATGTTGAAACTATGATTATTGTATACCCTAACCATGCAGGTGATGATTAGCCAAGAAAAGGCTATGAGGTATATATATATATATGATGAGTAACATTGCTTTGATAAGTTACTCTTGTTAATAAGATCATATGTATGGTGTGTTGGATTGTTATCCCATGATGATGATGTAAGCCTTGAGAGGCAGTGGCAATACATGATGAGGGATTGAGATCCCATGGTATGTGATGATCCTTGAGATGGATCTGGATGGTTGGCAAGAGGCCAAGTGATAACATGTGATGTTGGATCCTTGAGATGGATCAGGTTGATGTGATTACAATAATAACATGATGTTGAACTTATGTTGATTACTTTCTGTTATATCTTGCATGTTATACAACTTGGTTGAATCTTGCAATCCATCTAAAAGATACTAATTAATTACAATGAAATCTATCATGTAGTTTGCCCTGTCCATAGACCCATCATCGTCAAGATTTGGTGATGGTGAAACGGGTTCTCCTGTGGGATTACCTGGAGCACATATTTTTGAATATGTGAGGTTTCTCCTAGCCTCAAATAGAGAGGTAAACGAGTGCATCTGCGGTTGCAGACTCGGATATGTGATGAGCATGGTGAACAGGCCCATGGCTCCGGATATGTGATATGATGAGCATGAATGCGTTCATGGCTCAGAGGACGGTGATCAGGCCCGTGGCTCAGTTTTACTAGCGTTGTGACCTGTACCAAGGCAGGCTAGGTAGAGGGTAGCCTGAGGAGCTGACCCTGTTGCTAAAGGCCACTTGAGCATGAGACTGCGGTCCTACTTTGTTTCTCATGTACTGACAATGAGGGGTGAGGTCGTGGATTCCGGCTCTTCCATTGACCTTGTATGGCACCGGTTACGGGCTTCACAGCCAAAGGTTGGAATTGAACGGTACGGTTCATTTCCTCAGGGCATAAATAAAATGTAATCCAGTCGTTTAGTAACTACTGCTTAGGACAAACACGAAACATTGGTTGAGGCCTTGTTTGTGTAGTCAATTATATTTGTATCTTGCAGTTGCTTGTACCTTCCTCATATGTGGTAAGCTTTATAAATCCCATCTTGTTAATCATATCTCATAAGAAATAGTTGGATAAATGGCTGAGTACATTTGGTAAGCTTGATAGTATGAACAGTCTTATCTTATAACTGCTCTGGTTATACTTTTAGCTGCTTTACATGTATCTGAGGTTTTGTAGTTTTGGCGGGGAGTTATGCCTCCCGCTGGGACAATGTTCAATTGTCTCACTCTACTGGTTTTCAGGTGGCCGAGCTAGACGTGGTGGTGGTTGTGGTGTTGCGGCAGAACAGCTAGACGAGTAGTAGAAGGCAAGCGATGGATATGCTGCTGTTTTGGATGTTTTGTAGTAGAGTCTAGAGTCATCCCTACACTCTCAGGTCCTTGGCAGTGTTTTGACGATGTTTTCACGATGTACGATCGATGATGTTTTGTATATCCTACTGTTGGCCGAATGTGGGCCTTTATGTATATGAACAGGTGGTGAACTCATGAGTTGGATAGACAACTGTTCCTGTAAGCTGTGGACACGTATCAGATCTGGTATATGTATATATATGACCTGTTTCCTTGCAGGATGAGGACTGGAATGTAATAGTTTCTCAGTTTATCAGCTTTCCGCAAACGGTTTTAATTAACCCGTGTTTTTGGTAATCTGTGGTTATGGTGGTTTCCGCACGTTTTCACGTAAAACCTCGCTATCTGTGTGATAGTGGGATGTGTTGCCACAAGTTTGGTATCAGAGCTTTAAGGTTTGCTGAGTCTACAGGGTTCGCAAACTAAATGAATCCTAGAAGATTCATCTTAGACATCTTTATAGGGTTGTTTCGCATCCAACATGGTGCTCGATGTGTCTAAATAATAAGAAAGCCCACATGACGAACAAGATAGATGGGATCATCTCTTATGTTTGCAGTGGGCCAACCTCTCACACTTGTGTTGCTTCTTTGTGGTGTGCTTGTCCTCATCTCCTAAAGTTTTGCTTCCTTGGCTTTCCTGGAAAAGCTTGCATTTCCTTTTTTAATGCCAATATTTCTATCATATGCTGGGGGAAATCTTCCAAGGATTCTACTTGGGGAGTAAGATGACGTTGTTTGTAGATGGAATCAGTGAGTTTGATGATATGTTCATACTTATCATGCATACCTATGGTAAGGTTAGTAATATTAGTAGTGTTTTTCATTGTTACCTCACATAGATACTCAAAATCTCAGTCAAAATCAGCGTCTAGAGTCTCAAAATAATATCCCTCAGATGACTGATGATGGGAAGAAGGAGGTGAAGATGGTCCCTCTAGAGGTAGATCATTTCTCCCAGAGGAACCTGTTTGATGTTGTTTTTGTCGTGGTGAGATGTCTAGAACATTATGCTCAAAGTTGATCAATGAAGGTGAGACACTGTGAGAAGATTGTTCTGGGACAAATTGAGCTGCAATAGAGGAGGGTGTAGTTTGTGGTGCGGTAGTCTTTTTTGAACTGTGACTCTTGCTTTTTGTTTTTTCTACATGTAATTTCTCTTATACATGGAGTTCATGTTGTTGTGCAAATGGACGATATTTGGGATTAGTAGAGGGCTTTGAATCTCACATATATGATCTTTAGGTTCATCATTTTTAGCCCCGATAGAATCCTCAATGATTAAAGGAAAAGGTCTTTAAGGCACTTTCTGGTCAAAACGGATTATTGAAGAAGATGTGGAGGTTTTCATGTTAGATTTGGTAGTAGACGCCCTAGGCCATTCAAGCACCTATATTAGTTTGTCTTTTGTGTAAAGGAGTTTCTATTTGTCATAGTTGTTGAACTCTGGTAGAGATATGAGGATGTTAGTCTCAAATATACTTTTTTACCTTGTAGTACCAAGTTACCAATGTAGACTAAGTATTTAATGTCGATGAAATGGTCCCCTCTAGATTAAGAAAATCCCTTAAGAACTTCTAGGTGGTCGAATGTTTGATATATCAGGTTGAAAAGGTCACCAATGCAAATGTCATTTTGTTAGTCTCAGATGGATATCCATCTATAGATCAGTAGCATGCCAATATTGATTGGATATCCCTCCATTATGAACTAGAGAATGTGAATGTAAGGACCCTGACCTGCGTTTAGGGTTTACCTTGTTTGTTTTGCTTGATCTTGGTGCTTTGGTGCTTGCTAATCACCTTTAGTGGTGATTAGGGTTTGGTTGTGCTTTGTTGAGAGTTCGAGGGGCTACTTGCAAATAACCCAAGTTTAGGGTTTTGTGGGCAAGTTTGCCATCTTGTGAGATGTTTTTCCTCTTTGCTTCCTCTAGGGTTGAGAGGAAGGCTTGGGCTTGTTGTTTGAGTCCTTTGGGCCTGAGTTGAGCTTGTTTGGGCCTTAGAGTTCCTTGTTTGGGCTTGCTTGAGCCTTGTGTCGCCCAGGGCAGGTGGTGTGTCGCCCAGTTGCTTGGTGTGTCGCCCAGTAGCTCTTGTTGTGTCGCCCAGATGGATTGGCTTGGTTGATGGACACATGGTGCACATCTTGGACAAGTGCCTTATGGCTTGCATGAGAGGTGGCTTGAGTTGGTGGACATGTGTCCCTTGGGTGGGCGACACATAGCATGGTTGTACCTTGGTTTCTCCTCCCCTTCTTCCTACATAGGTAGCTCTTCTCCTTGCCTTAGTCTCCTTTGGTCCTTTGGTCTCCCCTCCACCCTTGGTGCACGATATCCCTCTCCATCTTGCTTGTGTTGGCCGATACACTTCCTTGGAGCTGAAGTGGTGGCCGATACACCTTCCTGGAGCAGCCTGGTGGACGATAGCTTTGGACCTTGGAGTGCATCTTCTTCCTTGAAGCTTGGAGCTTAAGGCGGGTTGCATAGTTTCTAACCCTAACTCTTTTACCTCTAGCTTTGATCTTGTTATATGTTAGTAGTCTAGCTTAGTTCCTTGCTTGTACATCTTTCTTATGTACCTTAGTGGCCGATATCCCTCTCTAGGGTTTAGGGTTCCTTGTATACCTTGCTTTTTAGGGTTTGTTCTCTTTGTGTTGGAGGTTGAAGATGACCTAGGGTTGGGCGATACCCCTTCCTTGTGGGTGTGTTGGGCGACACACTTGCCCTTAAGTTGAACGATAGGGTGATCTAGGGTTTGAGTTCCTTGTGTTGGAGGTCGATAGTGACCTAGGTTGGGCGATAGGGTGCTCTCTCTGGTGGCCGATATGGTTCCTTGGTGGATGATATGTTGTGTCCTTGAGGTTGGCCGATACCCTTGCCCATGTGTTGGACGATAGGGTGAGCTAGGGTTTGTTGGCCGATATGATGAGTACCTTGGAGATGAACGATACCCTTCCTCTGGTTGGCCGATATGGATGTCCTTGTGTTGGATGATAGAGAGGGTGCTCTTGTGTCGAGTTATCTCCTTGTCCATGTGGTGGACGATAGGGTCATGTAGTGCCATGAGTGTTAGGGTTGGGCGATAAGCCTTGGGCCATGATGGTCGATAACCCTAATGGCCGACACCATGGTGGCCGATAGCCCTAATGGCCGATACCCTACCCTATGTGCATGAGTGTGATGGTCGATAGGGTTGTAGTGAGTGTTGGCCGATAGGGATAGTGTGGTAGTCGATACCCATGTTGGGTGATAGGCTTTAGATGAGGGTTGTGAGGCTATAGTGAGGGTATGAGTTTCTTTGGTGACGGTCCCTCATGTGATGGAAGTGGCTAGCTATGCACCAATGAGCGATGGTGGTGTTTGTGATATCAACAATGTATATGAAGCCTTGCAAACAATAAGGATGCTAATGGTAGTAACAATGATGTTAGCCCTCATGTAATAGATGGATGATGTGACCCTTATGCTTAATTATTAACGATAATGAGAATGATGATAGTTACACTAGTAGGTTGTTTTATGATAATAATGTTGGTAATAATGATGCTAAGTGACAGTTATATTAAAGGTTGCCTCATGATAAAGATGACAATAGTTGGTGGCAATAGTAACGACCTTGTTAATAATAGTGTTGGTTCTGTATACTTAACATAATTTCTATATACTTTGATTGCTTGTATAACCTTGAGATTGAGAGTAAGCATCAGTATGGTTTGATTAATGATGTACTTAACATACTCGGTTACCAAATAAGTGTAAAAATTGGTAATTAGATTATCTTGAATGATCTTTCATGATAGCGATCATATGCCTTATGTTGAATCTACGATTATTGTGTACTCTAACCTTGTAGGTGATGTTTTAGCCATGAAAGGGCTATGTGACATATGTAATGAGTAACATTGCTTTGATAATTACTCTATAAGAGTATGCATGTGATATGTCTGTCCCATGATGATGAGGTGAGCCTTAAGAGACAACGGCAGTGCATGATGAAGGGTTGAGACCCTGTGGTATGTGATGATCCTTGAGATGGATCTGGATGGATGGCAAGAGGCCAAGTGATAACATGTGATGTTGGATCCTTAAGATGGATCAGGTTGATATGAATAGATCATAATATAATGTTCTTTACTTTCTGTTATACCTTGCATGTCATACAACTTGGTTGAATCTTGCAATCCATCTAAAAGATACTAATTAAGCACAGTGAAATACATCATGTAGTTTGCCCTGGCCATAGATCCATCATCGTCAGGACTTGGTGATGGTGAAACGGGTTTTCCTACGGGTTAACCTGGAAGCGCATATTGTTGAATATGTGTAGGTTGCTCCTAGCCTGAAAATGAGGAGGTAAGAGTGTAACTTCGGTTGCAGACTCAGATATGTGTGTAGAGCATGGTGAACAGGCCCATGGTTCAGGATATGTGATGTATGGAGCATGAATGCGTTCATGGCTCAGAGCACGGTGATCAGGCCCGTGGCTCAGTTTTACTAGCGCCGTGACCTGTACCAAGGCGGGCTAGAGAATGGGTAGCCTATGGAGCTAACCCTGTGGCTTAGACCACTTCAGCATGTGACTGCGGTCCTGCTTGTGTTGTACTCATGTACTGACCATGAGGTGGGAGGTCGTGGAGTCCGACTCTTCCATTGACCTTGTATGGCACCGTCTTGGGTTTCGTAACCGAAGGCTGGATTTGAACGGTACGGTTCAAATCCTCAGGGCATAATAAAATGTAATACATCCGTTTAGTATTTACTAGTCATATCAAATACGAAACATTGGTTGAGGCCTTGTTTGTGTAATATTCCGTTATACCTTGCAGGTCATGTGATAATCTACCTTATCTTGATAATCAGGTTATATGGCATTATACCCTGTTCTAATAATCCTGTTACATGTTGATATATCTCATCTTGATAGTCATGTTCCTTTGAAAGACATCTGGTTTTACGCTTTAGTACAGCTGGTATGCTTTCCGGTAAGAATGATCTTGCTATATATATATATATAACTGCTTCTGATATATCTGCTCATGTTATAATTGTTGTTATAGTTTCTCTTGCTGAGGTTCTATGGTTGCGGTGGGGAGCTATGTTTCCCACTGGGACAATTGTTCAATTGTCTCACTCCGCTGGTTTACACCCTTTTTAGGTGGTCGAGGTAGACGTGGTCGTGGGTGTGGTGTTGCGGACGAGCAGCTTGAGGAGCAGTAGAAGGCAAGCGATGGACATGCTGCTATTTTGGATGTTTTGTAGTAGAGTCTAGAGTCATCCCTGTACTCTCAGGTCCTTGGCAGTGTTTTGACGATGTTTCACGAAGATCGTTGATGATATCTGTATATCCTGCTGTTGGCCGGATGTGGGCCTTTATGTATATATGAACAAGTGGTGAACTCATGTGATGGATGGACAGCTGTTCCTGAGCTGTGGACACGTGTCAGATCTTGTGTATGTACATATTTATATGACATGTTTCTGTGCAGGATGAGGACTGGAAAGTAATAGTTTCACAGTTTATCAGTTTTCCGCAATCGGTTTTAATTAACCCGTGTTTTTGATAATCTGTGGTTATGGTGTTTTCCGCACATTTTCGCGTAACACCTCGTTATCTGTGTGATAATGGGATGTGTTGCCACAAAGCTTGGTATCAGAGCTTTAGGTTCGCTGAGTCTACAGGGATCTAGGACTAGGTTGAGTCTGTTGTTATGAGTTCTCCAGGTTATCTTACAAAAATCTTCTGCCCTCAGCAAAAGAAAAGCCAAGATGTCTGGAAACCACGAAGAACATGCTCCTGAGCATAGTGATGCTGCATCGGTTGATGGAGCAGATGGACAGGCACATGAAGATCGGGTGCCTGAGGTCCTCCAACCTGACCCAACCATACTTGAACACCCTGCCTACCAACAGCTTATGGGGCAGTTAATGGCTACGATGAATCTCATGGTTGAGCGATTACCAGTGCCTCCTCCGCGAGCACATGTTCCCCATGGAGAAGCATCGGGTATTGGGAAGACCTTTGAGCGGCTTCGCCGAGTCGAAGCTTCGGATTATGCTGGAACGGCTGATCCAGAGGATGCAGATCTGTGGCTGACGAGTCTTGAAAAGGCTTTCCGGATCCTCGACATCCCCGAAGAAGACAAAGTAAAGCATGCTGTCTACCTTTTGAAGGGTAGTGCTGGTCACTGGTGGACCATTGAGGAAGAGAAGCGGCCTGGTGAGGTGATCTGTTGGGAAGTGTTTTGGCGCGAGTTCGTCACCAGATACTTTCCGAAGACGTACCTGGATGAGAAGATCAGTCAGTTTGAGAAGTTGCGGCAAGGAACGATGAACATCACCGAGTATGAAGCTAAGTTTATGGATCTGTTGAGGTTCTGTCCTCACATGGCGGCGACAGATGATGAACGGATCAGACGTTTCGAGAAGGGTTTGAGTGCTGAGTTGACAACCCCTGTGTCTGCGCTGGAAAACCGAGAGCGGTTTGCTATGTTTGTGGAATCAGTTCGACGGATCGAGAGGACAGTAAGGGAGAAAAGAGAGTCGGTGTCTCTTAAAAGACCTACTCAGTTTCAAGGACGAAGGTTTGGTGGCTTCAAGAAACCCAGGTTTTTAGCACCGTCAGTGATGAGAAGTGCTGGTGTACCATCTCAGTGGTCTCCGAGTAAGGGAAAAGGTTATGTTTCTTCACCATCTAAGGCGCACAGCTCAGCTTCGGTGGCAGTGACTGGGCCATCTAGGCCACGAGTTGACAATAGAGCATGTCATCTCTGTGGACAAGTTGGGCATTGGAAGTTCAATTGCCCGAATAGAGATGTTGAAGTGACGCAGCAACCGAGACAGAGTTTCCAGAAGTCTGAGAGACCACAGCCCAGTGGTAGCAGAGGACGAGGATGCGGTCAAGCGTCTCAAGCTGGATCGTATGCTCAAGGGAGCAGAGGTCGTGGACAGCAAGCTACAGCTCGATTCTATGCCATGAATCAGCCGGAGTCGATAGTCAACCCGCGAGTGGTGACATGTCAGATGGAGTTATTTCATTTTGATATGTCTTCTTCTTGCTTTATATCTGTTCTGGTTGACCCGGGTGCTACACACTCTTTTATCGCCTATAGTATGATTGAAAACTGTCATCTACCTATTAGTTGTAAGAAGGATAGCTTGTTGTTAGAAACCCCTCTTGATGGTTCCTCTTTGCTTCGAGAAGAGTGTCCATCTTGTGTTTTGTCTTTTTCGGGACACATCATTCAGGTGGATCTCATACCACTTGATATGCATGGTTTCGATGTTATCCTTGGGATAGATACCTTAGAGAAGTATAAGGTTGTCTTGGACTGTGGTTCCAAGCAGGCGGTGTTTGATGTTGCTGGAGAGAAGTGGATCTTCCAGGGAGATAGGAAGATTCTTCCGACGTGTCTGGTGTCAGCTATGGTGGCAGATAGGTTGTTGCGACAAGGATGTGAGGCGTTCTTAGCTCACGTTGTGGATACCGTTGTGGATACCAAGGAGAAAGGCCTTAACCTTGAAGAAGTGTCAGTGGTCCGAGAGTTTGTAGATGTGTTTCCCGAGGAGTTTCCTGGTGTTCCTCCACCCCGAGAGATCAATTTTGAGATCAATCTGGTTCCGGGAACGCAGCCGATTGCACAGACACCTTATAGGATGGCTCCAGCAGAGATGGTAGAGTTGAAGAAGCAGTTACAAGAGTTGTTGGAGAAAGGTTTCATCAGACCGAGCACGTCACCTTGGGGTGCTCCCGTGTTGTTAGTTAAGAAGAAGGATGGTTCGATGCGGTTGTATATAGACTACCGACAGTTGAACAAGGTCACGATCAAGAATAAGTACCCGTTGCCGAGGATAGATGACCTGTTCGATCAATTGCGTTATGCTACAGTGTTTTCGAAGATCGATCTATGGTCTGGATATCATCAGTTGAGGATAAATGCGGATGACATACCAAAGTCAGCCTTTCGGACGAGGTATGGTCATTTTGAGTTTGTGGTTATGCCGTTTGGATTAACCAATGCACCTGCTGCTTTCATTGACCTGATGAACAGAGTGTTTCGTCCGTTCTTAGATCAGTTTGTTATAGTTTTTATAGACGACATCTTGATCTATAGTCGGAACCGGCTAGAGCATGAGCAACATCTTCGTCAAGCGTTGACTCTCCTTCGTCAACATCAGTTGTATGCTAAGTTTAGTAAGTGTGAGTTCTGGTTGGATGAAGTGACTTTCTTAGGTCATGTGATATCTGCTGAAGGATTCAAAGTAGATCCGAAGAAAGTGGAATCCGTTGCGGATTGGGAACAACCGAAGACGCCGACGGAAGTTCGTAGTTTTCTTGGCCTAGTAGGATACTACCAGAGGTTTATCAAGGACTTCAGTTCGATAGCTCTACCGATGACGAAGTTGACCAGGAAGGATGTACCTTTTGTTTGGAATGATCGATGTCAGCAAGCTTTCCAAAGTTTGAAGGAAAAGCTAACCAGTGCTCCAGTGTTGATCTTGCCAGAATCTGGAAAAGGCTATGTTGCTTTCTGTGATGCGTCCAAGAAAGGTTTGGGTTGTGTGCTGATGCAGGAAGATCATGTGGTTTCTTTTGCTTCGCGACAGCTTAAGAAACACGAGGAGAACTATCCGACCCATGAATTGGAGCTGACAGCAGTGGTTCATGCGTTAAAGATTTGGAGACACTATCTTTATGGGGAAGTGTGTCAGATCTTTACAGATCACAAGAATCTGAAGTACATCTTCTCACAGCAAGAGTTGAACATGCGACAGCGTCGGTGGATGGAGTTGATCAATGATTATGATTGCACTATCGAGTATCATCCTGGTAAGGCAAATGTGGTAGCAGACGCGCTTAGCAGAAAGTCTTCTACTCCCAAGAAGGCACAGATGAGTTCTTTGGTATGCCATAGGCGGGACATGTTAGTCTCCTTACGGCAGATGAACGTACAGATGGAGGTTTCCTCGTTAGCTGGACTTTTAGCACAGATGCAAATCAAGCCCACGTTGAGACAGCAGATCAAGGATGCACAGCAAACGGATGATACAGTACAGCTAATCATATCAGAGTTTGGCAGCGAAAAGCGTGATGGGTTCCATGAGTCTGAGGATGGAGTGGTTTGCTATCATAATAGGATGGTGGTTCCAGATGCTGATAATCTGAGGAAGTTGGTGCTCGAGGAAGCACACACGTCGATGTATGCTATGCATCCAGGCATCACCAAAATGTATCATAGTCTGAAGGACTTGTACTAGTGGCCCGGCTTGAAGAAAGATGTAGCTGAGTTTGTGGCTAGGTGTGCGGTGTGTCAGCAAGTCAAGGCTGAGCATCAAAAGCCGGCAGGTACGTTGCAACCTTTTCCTATACCACAGTGGAAATGGGATCATATAACCATGGATTTCGTAGTTGGTCTACCCAGGAAAACTAGGAATCATGATTCCATTTGGGTGATAGTGGATAGATTAACGAAGTCTGCCCATTTCATACCTGTGAAGACCATGTATACAGCTGAAAAGCTCGCTCGTGTATATGTGGATGAGATAGTTCGTTTGCATGGTGTGCCAGCAACGATAGTTTCTGATAGAGGTCCTCAGTTTACAAGTCGTTTTTGGGAACAGTTGCACAGGGCGATGGGAACGCAGTTGAAGTTCAGTACCGCTTTCCACCCGCAGACAGATGGACAGTCTGAGAGGACTATTCAGACTTTGGAGGATCTGGTTCTTGTGAAGGTCCTTTGGCATCACCGTGGCGTTGAGGAAGCCACGTGGGAGCTTGAGGAAGAGATGAGGAGGAAGTATCCCTCGCTTTTCGCTTCGGATTTTGGGGACGAAATCCTTTTGTAGAGGTTTATGGCTGTAAGGACCCTGACCTGCGTTTAGGGTTTACCCTGTTTGTTTTGCTTGATCTTGGTGCTTTGGTGCTTGCTAATCACCTTTAGTGGTGATTAGGGTTTGGTTGTGCTTTGTTGAGAGTTCGAGGGGCTACTTGCAAATAACCCAAGTTTAGGGTTTTGTGGGCAAGTTTTCCATCTTGTGAGATGTTTTTCCTCTTTGCTTCCTCTAGGGTTGAGAGGAAGGCTTGGGCTTATTGTTTGAGTCCTTTGGGCCTGAGTTGAGCTTGTTTGGGCCTTGGAGTTCCTTGTTTGGGCTTGCTTGAGCCTTGTGTCACCCAGGGCAGGTGGTGTGTCGCCCAGTTGCTTGGTGTGTCGCCCAGTAGCTCTTGTTGTGTCACCCAGATGGCTTGGCTTGGTTGATGGACACATGGTGCACATCTTGGACAAGTGCCTTATGGCTTGCATGAGAGGTGGCTTGAGTTGGTGGACATGTGTCCCTTGGGTGGGCGACACATAGCATGGTTGTACCTTGGTTTCTCCTCCCCTTCTTCCTATATAGGTAGCTCTTCTCCTTGCCTTAGTCTCATTTGGTCCTTTGGTCTCCCCTCCACCCTTGGTGCACGATATCCCTCTCCATCTTACTTGTGTTGGCCGATACACTTCCTTGGAGCTGAAGTGGTGGCCGATACACCTTCCTGGAGAAGCCTGGTGGACGATAGCTTTGGACCTTGAAGTGCATCTTCTTCCTTGAAGCTTGGAGCTTAAGGCGGGTTGCATAGTTTCTAACCCTAACTCTTTTACCTCTAGCTTTGATCTTGTTATATGTTAGTAGTCTAGCTTAGTTCCTTACTTGTACATCTTGCTTATGTACCTTAGTGGCCGATATCCCTCTCTAGGGTTTAGGGTTCCTTGTATACCTTGCTTTTTAGGGTTTGTGCTCTTTGTGTTGGAGTTTGAAGATGACCTAGGTTTGGGCGATACCCCTTCCTTGTGGGTGTGTTGGGCGACACACTTGCCCTTAAGTTGAACGATAGGGTGATCTAGGGTTTGAGTTCCTTGTGTTGGAGGTCGATAGTGACCTAGGTTGGGCGATAGGGTGCTCTCTCTGGTGGTCGATATCGTTCCTTGGTGGATGATATGTTGTGTCCTTGAGGTTGGCCGATACCCTTGCCCATGTGTTGGACGATAGGGTGATCTAGGGTTTGTTGGCCGATATGATGAGTACCTTGGAGATGAACGATACCCTTCCTCTGGTTGGCCGATATGGATGTCCTTGTGTTGGATGATAGAGAGGGTGCTCTTGTGTCAAGTTATCTCCTTGTCCATGTGGTGGACGATAGGGTCATGTAGTGCCATGAGTGTTAGGGTTGGGTGATAAGCCTTGGGCCATGATGGCCGATAATCCTAATGGCCGACACCATGGTGGCCGATAGCCCTAATGGCCGATAGCCATGTTGGGAGATACCCTACCCTATGTGCATGAGTGTGATGGTCGATAGGGTTGTAGTGAGTGTTGGCCGATAGGGATAGTGTGGTAGTCGATACCCATGTTGGGTGATAGGCTTTAGATGAGGGTTGTGAGGCTATAGTGAGGGTATGAGTTTCTTTGGTGACGGTCCCTCATGTGATGGAAGTGGCTAGCTATGCACCAATGAGCGATGGTGGTGTTTGTGATATCAACAATGTATATGAAGCCTTGCAAACAATAAGGATGCTAATGGTAGTAACAATGATGTTAGCCCTCATGTAATAGATGGATGATGTGACCCTTATGCTTAATTATTAACGATAATGAGAATGATGATAGTTACACTAGTAGGTTGTTTTATGATAATAATGTTGGTAATAATGATGCTAAGTGACAGTTATATTAAAGGTTGCCTCATGATAAAGATGACAATAGTTGGTGGCAATAGTAACGACCTTGTTAATAATAGTGTTGGTTCTGTATACTTAACATAATTTCTATATACTTTGATTGCTTGTATAACCTTGAGATTGAGAGTAAGCATCAATATGGTTTGATTAATGATGTACTTAACATACTTGGTTACCAAATAAGTGTAAAAATTGGTAATTAGATTATCTTGAATGATCTTTCATGATAGCGAGCATATGCCTTATGTTGAATCTACGATTATTGTGTACTCTAACCTTGTAGGTGATGTTTTAGCCATGAAAGGGCTATGTGACATATGTAATGAGTAACATTGCTTTGATAATTACTCTATAAGAGTATGCATGTGATATGTCTGTCCCATGATGATGAGGTGAGCCTTAAGAGACAACGGCAGTGCATGATGAAGGGTTGAGACCCTGTGGTATGTGATGATCCTTGAGATGGATCTGGATGGTTGGCAAGAGGCCAAGTGATAACATGTGATGTTGGATCCTTAAGATGGATCGGGTTGATATGAATAGATCATAATATAATGTTCTTTACTTTCTGTTATACCTTGCATGTCATACAACTTGGTTGAATCTTGCAATCCATCTAAAAGATACTAATTAAGCACAGTGAAATACATCATGTAGTTTGCCCTGGCCATAGATCCATCATCGTCAGGACTTGGTGATGGTGAAACGGGTTTTCCTACGGGTTAACCTGGAAGCGCATATTGTTGAATATGTGTAGGTTGCTCCTAGCCTGAAAATGAGGAGGTAAGAGTGTAACTTCGGTTGCAGACTCAGATATGTGTGTAGAGCATGGTGAACAGGCCCATGGTTTAGGATATGTGATGTATGGAGCATGAATGCGTTCATGGCTCAGAGCACGGTGATCAGGCCCGTGGCTCAGTTTTACTAGCACCGTGACCTGTACCAAGGCGGGCTAGAGAATGGGTAGCCTATGGAGCTAACCCTGTGGCTTAGACCACTTCAGCATGTGACTGCGGTCCTGCTTGTGTTGTACTCATGTACTGACCATGAGGTGGGAGGTCGTGGAGTCCGGCTCTTCCATTGACCTTGTATGGCACCGTCTTGGGTTTCGTAACCGAAGGTTGGATTTGAACGGTACGGTTCAAATCCTCAGGGCATAATAAAATGTAATACAGCCGTTTAGTATTTACTAGTCATATCAAATACGAAACATTGGTTGAGGCCTTGTTTGTGTAATATTCCGTTATACCTTGCAGGTCATGTGGTAATCTACCTTATCTTGATAATCAGGTTATATGGCATTATACCCTGTTCTAATAATCCTATTACATGTTGATATATCTCATCTTGATAGTCATGTTCCTTTGAAAGACATCTGGTTTTACGCTTTAGTACAGCTGGTATGCTTGCCGGTAAGAATGATCTTGCTATATATATATAACTGCTTCTGATATATCTGCTCATGTTATAATTGCTGTTATAGTTTCTCTTGCTGAGGTTCTATGGTTGCGGTGGGGAGCTATGTTTCCCGCTGGGACAATTGTTCAATTGTCTCACTCCGCTGGTTTACACCCTTTTTAGGTGGTCGAGGTAGACGTGGTCGTGGGTGTGGTGTTGCGGACGAGCAGCTTGAGGAGCAGTAGAAGGCAAGCGATGGACATGCTGCTGTTTTGGATGTTTTGTAGTAGAGTCTAGAGTCATCCCTGTACTCTCAGGTCCTTGGCAGTGTTTTGACGATGTTTCACGAAGATCGTTCGATGATATCTGTATATCCTACTGTTGGCCGGATGTGGGCCTTTATGTATATATGAACAAGTGGTGAACTCATGTGATGGATGGACATGTGTTCCTGAGCTGTGGACACGTGTCAGATCTTGTGTATGTACATATTTATATGACATGTTTCTGTGCAAGATGAGGACTGGAAAGTAATAGTTTCATAGTTTATCAGTTTTCCGCAATCGGTTTTAATTAACCCGCGTTTTTGATAATCTGTGGTTATGGTGTTTTCCGCACGTTTTCGCGTAACACCTCGTTATCTGTGTGATAATGGGATGTGTTTCCACAGTGAAGGTCTTCATAACATATATGCTTCCAATTTTAGAATTTTTGAATAAGAAATTGGAGACAATCTTGTGGATGATACACCATAACCCAGAATTTATATTTGTTGCTTTAGAAGTGCTAGACTTGTATCTTGTCTTGTGAATGAGCTTTTTTGGATTTTATGGCATTGAAATGAGAGTCTTCCTTGTCGATCTTTCCAGAATTTATGGATTCCACCTCTTCTTCGTTAGAACAAAAGTTTTTGTTCATCATTTTATTAGTGAGAATATTTTCTTGATTGAATAATGCAAATTATAATTTTGAAAAGTCCACAACATGCATTCATATTAGCTGAAACAACCTCAAGTTCTCATAACAAATGCATAAATTCTCACATTTGTTCAGTATAAGATCTTGGAAAAGAAAATTAGAGCCCAGAAAGGTTGGTTCCATCAAGCAAATTACACACTCATTGCCCAATATCTAGTACTTGGAGTGTATGATTGTCGATGTAACATGTTTCCTTAAAGTTTTACAAGCCATTATGGCATACACCACTTTGTGTCTATCATATCACAGTTAGAATGTTCCTTGTTGAAGATCTTGGTTGGGGACCTCCTCACTTGCTCAATTTTCAGATGCTTGGGTAGCAGTAGGGGTTGATTGCTTAGTTCATGACCGCTATCTAGTTTCTTATTAGGCTCAAGAAGAGATCTCTTTATACCCTCACTGTTTTGAAGCTCTATTATTACTCTCTTTAATGCCACTCTCATCATAATAGGAATGGTTTACTTCGCTTGTGGTAGCATCATCCCTCTGTTTGACGTATCCTTCCATTTTGGTCATGTGAACAATGATTCTTGTACGATCCATTTTCATTTTCTGAGGAAAAAAAGAGAAGTCACAATGATAAAAATTTGGTTTTTATATGTGACAGAGATAGTTTAAAATAATGTTATGTTCACTGATTGATCTCTCATAAATAAAAATGATCGACCTATCTTAACAAAGGTATCCTATCAAGCTAAAAGTGTGATCTATTGATCTCAAAGGTTGATAGATACAAGGGATCAATCACAAGTTTGGGTAAGGGTTGATAACTACAGTCGATAGATAGGGTCAATACCCCCTCAAAACTTGGTCTTTAGGTTAATCAAGGCAAAAGTTATAAAAATTAGGAAAACTATCGGGCTTTAGAAATACCGTGAGATCAATGAGTGGATAAAACCTCAAGCTTCATAAAGGTTGATAATGAAATAACAATTGAAGGATGCTATCGAGCTACTAGGTCGATATATATGTGACTAAAGAGATTGATCATATCAAAAATATTATCGAGCGAGTCAAAGTCATAAAGCTTTGTAAACAAGGAGGTCGATAGGTTGAACTTGCAAGTAACATGATCGACATTTGGGGTGTCAATCATTATCCAAATCAAGTTAAAACAAGGAAACCTATCGAGATTTATGACTATTTTAAATATGTTAATCATTTGAGAATTAGGATTGGAATAGAAATAGGTAAATATCTTGTCTATGTACCTTAATTTTCAAGTACAATGATCGAGTTGGCGACCAACCTGAGCATGGAAGCAAGATCGATTAATTAATTAGGCAGGTCAATCACTCAAGGGAGATAATGGCAATGCTTCACGATTAATAGGAGAGAAACTGAATCGAGTCACCACATCCTTTCCACTTTTATATTCAAGGTTGAAAGTTTGTGGGAAGGCCGAGTGATCGACATGTGTTGGTCGAGATCCATGGAGGTTGATCAACAGAGGTCGATATGTTTAAATCCTAGAGGTTGACATGGTTAAAACAAGCTCAACTAAAAAGGTTGATGGGTAAGTTTAGAAAACTAGCATTGACAAAAACCTAATCGAAGGTTGATATATTCTTTATTGAGCTAAAAGAGGATCAAAATTAGGTCGATAGCTTCCTTATTGAAGTGATCAACCTTTCAATGAAAATGATTGAGATTTTTGAGACTGATTGGTCACAAGGTACAACAAAATAAATCAGGGGTCAATCAAAACGTATCAATTGAGTTCAATAAAATTTTAAAGAAAATTAAGAAAACTAGGAAAATTCAAAGCAAATGCTAAGAGGTGACAAACTTAAGATGCCTCCTAATGAGATTTTTTTATAGTAAGTTAGATTTACTATTCAATTCATTCACTTAGCCTTAGGTGGTTTAGAAAGATCCAAGTCATATCTTTGTGTGAATGCTTCATCCTCATAATATTTTTTTCAGGAAGTGTCACTTTATGGAAAGAAACCAAACTTCTCCCTGTGGATGTCCATCATTCTGAAGGTATAAACTATAATGGTAGTGAAAAGTCCATACTAGCGGGACCACAATTTTGTAAGAAAAGATAGATAGAAGAATAGAATAATAGAAGTTTGTCCCATTCAATTATTTCCTTTCTCTTGATATATGAAATGTACCAAATCTTAGTTCTCTCTTTATAGATTCTAGTGTTTTTATAGGCATGTAGACACAAAGCGTATAACTCTTGAAGTTGTGGGAGTCTTTTATGCTTTAGGAGATCTAGGTGCATGTTGAGATTCTTGATGGGCCCGTATGACTTGTTCTCTAACTCAAGAAGTAAGTGGCATGATTTTTTTTACACCAGATAGTATGATGATGAAACGTTGAGTGTCTTGTTAGCAATTTGATATACCCAAAGAAAATCATCAATTATTATTTGCCAATCCTTCCTAGATTTCCAACATTTTTCTCTAGAATTGGTTTGATTTGCCGATTTGAGGACTCTACCAGTACCGAGGTCTGTGGATGATATGGGGTGGAGACCTTGTGATTTTTTCCATATCTCTTCATAAGATCTTCAAATTGCTTTTCGGGAATACATGAACCTCTACAATTGATCACAAATTTAGGAATCCCAAATTGTGGAAAAAGTACCTTGCTAAAAAAATGCCTAATTGTCTTAGAATTGTAGGTGGGTGAATCTAGAGATTCAAAATACTTTGACACATAATCCACAACAACTAAAATTATTTGATTTTCAAATGATGATCGGAACAGACCCATATAATCTATTCCCAAAAAATAAAAAATGTTAACTTTGATTAAATCTACAAGAGGCATCTCATTCATGTGATTGATATTACTAGTCCTTTGGCATGCATCACATGCCATAAAAAAATCTTTAGAGTCTTTGAATATTAATGTACAATAGAAAGTAGAGTGAAAAACTTTCATCTGTATCTTTTTGAGACCAATATGCCACGAGTGACATTTCTATAAAATAGGATGAACCTCATCTTTAGGAATGCATCTTTAATACAAGGTGTCCGTGCATATTACAAATAATAATGAATCATCCCAATTTTAATTATGTAGACATCAAAGAACTTTTTCTTCTCATTATATTACATGTTATTGACAATTGCTAACATGCTAGATAGATACATACATTATCAAATTAGGGCATCACAGGGTCATTGACTTGTCTCCATATGAGTTATTTATCAACATAGAGTCATGATCCTCAACACAAATTCTTGAAAGGTTGTATGCTAAAACACTGTATGAACCATTCTTGTCTAAAATTTTGTGATATAATTCTTAAAATAATAGAATCCATCACAAAATATGGGTTATAGTCTCTTTTCTTGTCATTAGATATTTGATATGTGATCCTTATAGACAATGAATTTACCGCCAAGTAAATAAGATTGAAAGTTATAAAAATTGCAAATGTAGAAAGCATTTATTTTCAGTCATAATGTAGTCAATTTGCACCTCATCGAGAGTTTTAGCAATATAGTGGATAACATTATGCTTTTCATCTTTCTTCTATGGGAGAACTTTCCCTACAGAAAAATTGTTGGCATCACACATTAGCTTAAAACGAAGATCCCAATTTAGGGCTTCCATGGTTGGTGTTGACATTAGTGCATCTTTAAAGTGTGAAAATCCTTGTGGAAATCTTTGTCAAAAAAAGGGAGTGTCTTTTACCAGAAGCCAAGATAACGACTTTAAAAGTTTTGAGAAATCTTTGATAAAATAGTGGATAGTAGGCTCATGGATAAGAGAACTTCACACAGATGTCATTGAAGAAGGTGGCCATAGCTTCGAGATGGATTGTACCTTTCTCTTGTCCATTCCTATTCCTACATCAGAAAATTTATGACTAAGCACAATTTTATTAGGTACCAGAAAGTGTCGTTTTTTCCAATTCAGAACAAGTTGTTCTTCTTTAAATCTTTGCAGGACTTAAAAAAGATTCTTTATATTATTATCTAAAGACAATCCATAAATTGAGAAGTCGTTCATAAAGACTTCCATCATTTCCTCAATAAAATCTACAAATATAACTGACATGCATGTTTTAAATATAGTTGGAATGTTACATAATCTGAAAGGCATCCTTCCGAAAGCATACTATTATGACCGTATCCGAGCTTAATTGGTAAGCTAGGGTTTACCTCGATGATTATATGCTTAATTGGATTGATCATTTCTTAAATCTAATTAATGATGATAATTAAATTATTATGTTTTAAACCTAATAAGAATGTTAAGTGTTCTATTGTTTGAGACATTAGGGTTTGAGAAATATAAACCCTAGTTGGCTGAAATAAGGGTTTTGATAGTGCATGAATATGGAATTTGATTAGGATAGCAGTGCGGTAAATGATTTTTCATATTTTCTACAAATTTTGTATTTAATTTGATTTTGGATATGATATGAATAACTCAATCATGCATATTAGGGTAAAATTTCAAAATATTTGAGTGTTCTTTGAATGTGGTTCTTGGTCGAACTATACTTCGACCAAAATGCTGACAGAGTGCTTTTCAGTAGTGTAGTGTTTTATTTTTAGTTATTTATTGGTAACTCCAAATGATCTGAAATTTTAACTAAAGATATGAAACTCAATCTTAAACAACATTTAAATTTTTCATAATTTTTAGATGCGTTTAGACCTTATTAGTAGATGAATTATAGTAACTGACATTTCTGTAGAATTCTGGATAACAGTGCACTATTCGATATTTAATTATTTAATGAGTGCTTGGAATGATCTTCAATTTTAACTAAAGCTTACCAACTCAATTATACACAATATGATAAATTATCATAATTTTTTGGAGAATATTTGATCTCTGAAATACAAAAATTACAGAAACATTTTTATGACAAAAAAATCTGTTGAAATAAGAAAAAGTTTAGTGAGGGGTCAAAGTGCAATTGACCCAAGCAGCTCAATTGCTCTATATGATCAACCTAACACCCAAGGATCTATCATAATTCTTGGTTCAATTTAGAGAAATGAAGTCCTAGAGAAAGAGGGAGAGTTAGGGTTTGAGAGGAGAAAATGATGGAGATGCTGACCTAGGGTTTTGCGGTCCGAGGAATGATGAAATCATGTAAGTTTAGCTTCTTTGGATATAGTTTCAGGTGAATATTCTCTCACATGTCAAAATTCCGTCTATCCTCTGATTTGATCCAAAATGGTATCAAAACTTCCCATTTTCTCACTCTTTCTTCATAATCCCTCATTTTTAGGGTTTCTGAGTTGAAAGGAAGAAGAATTGGGTGAATTGCTAGGGATTTGATATGCGATCGAGATTTTCAGGGATGAGCTACGTTTTTATGGTGTTTTCACACCTTAGGATGAGTGGGAACTTCCTTTAAACAATATATTGCACGAAAATTGGTTAATTCATCCATAATCTTTAATTGCTAGTATGCGACTACAAACCATGAATTGTCTATTTGTTCTAAGTTGTTGTAAAATGATATGAAATAGATTCTTCCTCTATTTGGATGAAGTTCAGATGATAAAATCATATTAGAAATGTATACAATACATCCTAATGAGAATTCCCTAAGTATTCACAGAGGTTATAAGAGTAAACTGAAATATAGGGAATTTGTCTATGACTGAAATTTGTTGTATAAGTAAATAGAGAAAATTTGTTATCTAGACCCCCTTGGTTATGAATGATTGTTTATCTAAATTCATAGTACATATACGTCAGATACTATCTTGGAGTTCATTCAAAGTGAATAGTGTTTGTTTGATGTCTCAGTAAAGAGGGTGAAACCCAAGATGCGAGGAAAGTTGGATATTTGTGAATATATCCATTTGAAGGGATTTTCTTGAGATGATAGACTTTACTTATTCAATGTTATCATTGATGCATGATATCCTAGTGAATTGCATGGAAACCCAAATTCAACTTAGTAGCAAGGTTTCATACATATATTGATTTTATATGATTTGTTGATAGTAGTCTTTATTCAATGAATGTTTATGTCGCATGAAATCTTTATGGTATTGATGGAGCTTCCACTTACGTGGAATTGCGTGCACCACTAAAAATCCCAAAGATAGTAAGTCTTTAGGTTTAGCCTTGCTTATACTAGGTTAAAACTCCACCCACGTATGTTGAGATAAGTGGAAGTCTTATCGCAGTATAGTTAAGGGTCAAATCCACAGGACAACGGTCTTGTTGGCAACAACAAGATGGAAAACGTAAGAATTTCACTTAACTCCTTAATAGTTGATATTTAGTCCAAAGATTTGATTTGGTTGTTTTAAACTAAGTGCAAGTAAAGTAAAAGCAAGAAAGTAAACTTAGGTTGTTAACAATGATAAGGAATCACTAGGATGTGATCGGTTTTCACCACCACTACGCATGGATCAAGACATGCAACATAAAAACATAACCTGCAATAAGAGTTAGATCAGTTAGTATCTTTGTAGACTTAGCTTCCTTTCGGAGAACTAACTACGAGGAGCGTGGGAATGTTGTAACGCCAGCCATCCGTGTAGGAGTGGTCACTTACTTTACAACATTCCCTCCGCAAAGTGTGTTCCTCGACTTATTAAGGTTGTACTTTCATACGTCATCTGGTTCCATTTCATAGTATGAAAGTGCAACGATGTAAGTGAGTTTACTTCACTTCTTGGAAAGCACTCCTAGATACCGAAATAGGTGCGTGGTGGATACATGCACCATAAACCAACATACAATCGAGTTTCAAATCTAATAGTACAAACATAGACAATTCATACTAAAAGATAAAAGATAACACAAGTTGGTGATCAAGCAACAAGCATTCATTAAATGATTGATGTCGAACTGAGAAGAAAGTATATCTCTATTGCAAACTATGGATTACATTGCATGATATGAAACATGGGTAGCGGGGCTACTCCCCGCAACCTAGTGAAATGAGACTACTCGCTCATAGCAAGGACAAAGAAGGAGGCAAGAAGAGAGAGAGAGATCGTCATCCCCACGAAGGAGAGAGGAAAGTCAACCCCTTTGGAATGAGAGAGAAGGATGATCTTCACACTTCACAGGTTGCTCGATGATGAGGACTCCCCTTCCCACCTTCTTTGGCGATGAGAGAGAAAGCAGCTTGGGGATGGAGCGTGGATCTCAGACCGGTAGCCTTTGGGCGGAGGATGGAGGATGGAATAACTCTGGAGTAGGAGACACAGCCTCTGGGCGTCTGAAAACTTGATGTCCTTGGGAGGACCCCTTGGGTCTTATTTATAGGCCTTAAGTGAAGTCCAAACTGTTTGGACAGTTTTGGGTCCAAACGGTCTTGAAGACCGTTTGGACTCTGAAACCGTTTGGACCTCAAGACCGTTTGGACCCCAAGACCGTTTGGACCCCAAGACCGTTTCGACCCCGAGACCGTTTGGACCCCGAGACCATTTGGACTCTGAGACCGTTTGCACTCCATGCGGTCTTGAGATCGTATGACTCTGTGCGGTCTTGAGATCATATGTCTCCATGCGGTCTAGAGACCATTTGTCTTCATGCGGTCTTGAGACCAGTTGGATTCATGCGGTCTTGAGACCGTTTGGCTTCATGCGGTCTTGAGACCGTTTGGCTTCATGCGGTCTTGGGACCGTTTGGCTTCATGCGGTCTTGGGACCGGTTGGCTTCATGCGGTCTTGAGACCGGTTGGCTTCATGCGGTCTTGAGACCGGTTGGCTTCATGCGTTCTTGAGACCGGTTGACTCCATGCGGTCTTGAGATCGTATGACTCCATGCGGTCTTGGGACCACTTGAGTCTTTTGTGATTTTTTGTGTCTTTTTCTGTAAGTAAAAGGGAGAAAAGTTAATCTAGCAGTATGTTTGTAATAAAAGAGAATAGTTAGAGATTTTGTCTACTTTATCTGAGAAAGAGTGTGGAAAACTGAAGAATATTACTAAGATAACATCACAAAATTGGAGGTTATCACCCCCCCCTAACTTAGAGTCTAGCTTGTCCTCAAGTTAGATAGAGCTAGGGAATGTAATGGCGAGGCGATTTTATTCAGTTAAGATTTCCATACTCTTGCTTCAATTCTAAACCTGAGATATCTTAACGTTATATCGGAGCTTTTTGCCTTAACTCTTTCAGGTATTGAGAGTTGCTTGGATCTCAGGTTTCTTCCATATCTTAGCCCGCATTGGGACCACTTTTTCTTTATTCAGTGCATGTCGTTGACTCTAATCAGTTTTATACTCCTCTGAAAATCCTATCGGTAACTAGAGTGGGTATGAGGGTTGGCTAAAGGCTTAGTGTGTAACTCCCCCTTCAAGTGGGGGAGGGGTTGTCTATGCTTTTAGGATCTCACTACCGGGCACGATACATCTGCCTTCTTGAGGGCATCTGAATGTACCGGCCGGGTGAGTCCTTTATCAGCCTTTCATATATTTAGATACCTTAGGGTTTCACTACCGGGCACGACACATCTGCCTTTGTGAGGGCAGCTGGATGTACCAGCCGGGCGAGACCTTTGTTGGTTCTTCATATAGATCCTTATTTATGGCAAAACTCTCATGGTTTTATTCAAAACTCTGGCTTTTATTCGTAAACTCACAGGCTTGGGATTTGGATATTTAGGGATTTTGATTTGGGTGGCCAAGCCTCTTTTATTTGGAGAGAAGAAAACTGTTCTTAGAGTTGTTCGACATGCAATTATTTGGTTTCTACTTAGTGGTCCACTTGCATGGCTTCATGATTTGGATGTCACCTGATGTCCCTCTCGTCCTTGAGGTTGTTTTGGCTTATAGCAGCCCTAATGTTGTCCTGTGGAGAGTCAGATATAGAATTGAAACAGAAGCATGAAAATTGAGTGAAGATGATTTATTAACTCGCCATTGCATGTCTATGTGCTATTCTTGTTGTTGCTCTTGAGGGCTATTGGATTCTAAAGTTAGCTGGTGATGACTTTGTTCCAAGTAGGTTTTATTATCAAGAAAGAAATTAAAGCAAAAACTAAGTATGTGCAAAGAAAACTAAGAAAAATTTTATACGGAATTAAAAAGAAGATAGAAACGGAAGGATTTAGAATTGATACCTCGCCCTTATCCAGTGTACTCCCCCCCTAACTTATCACTCACTCTGTCCTCAGAGTGTCAAAGTGATAGGTTAAGAAGTACATGGACAAGGGCGTCAGGCTTCTGTTAATCCTGAGTTTGTCCCTGGTGTTCTGAGTAGATTAGCTGCGAACTTCCCGCGTAAGGCGTGGTAATCCACGTCCGTCATATCCTCTACTGGTCTTTGAAGGGCCATGATTGTGTACATCTAGTAGAGGACGTGGAAGCCACAATCGTTTGATTCCCGAATTTGTTGGGAGCATTTATGGTTGAAGGATGGGCGATGAAAGTGTTCTTTGCTGTATGCCCTTGTGTGCTGACTTAGAAAATCGATTAGTCTGTCTGCACATTCCTTCTCCACTTCCTCCGTGGGCTTCTTTGGTGTCACTACATATTTTTTCTGCTTTGGGTTGAACTGGCTGTCGGAACAGTTGTAGATGATAGTTGTTCCTTCATGTAGGTTTGTTGCCAGAAGAAGCCAGTGCTCATGGTGAAGGAAGGGGAGCATTATAAACTTCGGTGTTGTATGTTGTAGAAAGGAGATAAGCACTTCAGTTGTTCCGAAGTTCTTTAGCTTTAGGAGATCGTCCTTCATATAAGAAGATGCCATATAAGTTGTAGGGTGATTCCGTCTGAGGAGAAACTGATAGGCAACCATCAAGCTCACAGATAGATACCCCTTGAATTGTACATATTCTCGTAATGCATCTGCCATGACCAAAATGTCACCGGACATGAAAACGAGGTCATCCTTCTCGGCGTAAAGCCTTGACATGATGAGACGAAGTTCATTGTCCGAAAGACTTTTGCAGGCACTGAGGTTGAAGTCTGGGAAAGTTGGTTCTATGGAAGATAGGGGCACCATTTGTGATGAGGATCTCCTGATGGTTTCCCCTGACAAAATATCTATGTCCCCTTTATCTTGTGCCAGATCAAATTGGGAAGGGTCCCATTTTCTTTGCGCGGGGACTATGGCTGGCTGTTTGTTTTTTTTGTAATTCCTTTAAGGTTTGTCTGAAAGGTCGCCTTTGTGGACGTTGAATTGCTGAAAATAGGTAACGGGGGATGTCATCTAGTGCCATTGTCGGGTCCTTGAAGAACCTTCTATCACAAATAAGCTCCATGGCATAACGCCCTCGCAAGGAGTGAAAATCTTCAGCGGCTAGCTCATTGAAGGGGATTTCTTGGTTTAGTGCTTGAATGTGACAGATAGTACAAAAAGCACAATCCCCAGAGCCTTTAGCAGTTTGGACTTGCGGGTTTATTATTTGGAGCCATGGTTGGCTCCAGTCCTGACGGAGGGATGGGCGTGCAACCCAAATTAGCTTAAGGAGAGGGAAGGGTATACATCATGCTTCTCCTGCTCCTTCTCCGAAAAAATTTATTGTTCCGGCTGGCAGCTCAGCGACGCAAAAATTGTACACCTTGGCGTCACGAGCCTCGGTGTCCACAATCATAAACAGCCAGTGATCGGACACTTGGAATGGCACTGTAAGATATCGTGCCCTCCGTGCTAGGCCGGCACGCAGCCGCTCTATTGACTTGGCTCATATTTCTTTGTATAACAAGCCTATGGATAGAGCCGGTGAGGCATTAAACACTGGGTGCTGCCTCTTTGAGCTTCTGTAGACTTCTATGCAGTTGGCAAGTAATACACAGAAGATTGCCATTGACATCGTTGACCGTGGTCGCAAGATGTTGCGGAAGTCTTTGCGTGTTAACTTGCGCTTAGTCTTTGTGTTGTGGTAGATGATGTCGCCCCCATCTTTGGCATCGTCGAAAATAGTGTTCATGATGAAGATGTCCTGAGCATCTAGTGTTGAGATGGCCGCCAGATCTAGATCGTGCATCTTATGCGGCAGAGGTGGTGGCGGGGGAAGCTCCTGCGGAGGGGGTGAAGAGGTTTGCTCCAGATCTTCTAAAAAAACTTGCATGTCTTCATCTGAGTCGGAAGTAGAATCGAGTTCTTCGTTAGTATCTAAACGTACTCATTCTGAATCTTCCTGTTATGGAGGAAAGGGCACTGATTGGTCAAGTGCGGAGAAAGGTTGAGGGGTGGCTGCTGGTGTGTTTGTGCTGGTTCCTAAGATACATTGGTGGAACTCAGCAAAAGCCGCATCTTTTGCAGACTCCCCTTTGGATCCCAAAGCAGAATAATCAAGGAATTGGTCTCCATATGATATATTTACATTTTCGTTGGGTTTGGGGGACTTGGTGTGATGCCCACCTTCTTGGTGGGCTCTGTCAGATCCTTTCTAAGATGGTTCTTCTCCTTGGCTTGGGCCCTCCCCAGCATTGTCTGGGTCATCCGATTTGTCATCTGAGGAGGTGGTATCGTCGTTAGAATCGGCTGAGGAGTCAGAGTCATCTTCGTCTTCATCATCACCTTCTTTGTCAGCTGTTGCTTTATCTGCTGGCTTCTTGTGTGCTTTCTTTTTGCACTGCTGATGAATGGCCTATAACTCATCAAACGCCACTTGCACATGCTCGTGCGTTTCAAGCAGTGTGTCGTGTGTTTCTTTGAGATCTTTGTATCGGCCCTCGGCAGAGAGGAGTCGTGCTGTAAGATCTGTTACATTAGCTCATGATTGTTGGATTTCATTGTTTGCCGACTCCTCTTGGCGATTGATGAGTTGTGTGAGGGTGTTGCTGATGGTATCCAAGTGCATGATAAGAGTTGTTTTCTGTTGTTTAAGCTCGCGGAGGGTCTCAGGTAGAGGTTGAGTATGCGCAGAGATCCCATCGACTTGCTTGGCCATCACTTCTTACTGGATTTGTACTCCAAGGATCAGCTCGGGAAAGCTGTTGAAGTGGCTGTCGATGTGATCAACTTTCTTGGCCACTACATCTTGTCTTTGCTGAAGGCCTTGGAGCATGCTTGGCAAGGCACGGTTTTGGTCGTCAATCTTGGATACCTATTTTGATAGTCCCTACACACAAGAAAAAATAGAATTCATTATGTTAGAGGGGTCGGTGAGGATGTTTCAGATGGCGTCAAATTGACGTCCGAATTCCTCAGCGACATTTAAAAAAGGGACCCCAGAAGTGGAAGGGTGGTGTGGTTGGGGTCTGGGTGGGAGGGGTCTAGTGTCTTGCGGAGGAGACATGGTTGATGGTTCCGCGAACTGCGTGGTGACTATAGATGGTGTCACCAGCAGTGTCGGGGTGGTGGTGGATGGGAAAGGTGGTGAAGTTGCTGGTGAAAATGGTGGGATTGATAGTGGTGGGGGAAAGACTGAGGGGATGGAGGTGAAGGTGGTGAAATCGGGTGTAAGAGTGGAGAAATGGATGCCTGAAGAGAAAAGAGGTGAGGTGGAGGATGCAGGTGGTGGTGTAGTTGTGGAGAAATATGGAAGAGTGGTAGATTGTGGAAAGGTTGAAGGTGGTGAGGTGGTTGTTGTAAGTTCAACATTTAGACTCATGATGAAGGAGTCTAGGGATGAGGTGGTGATTTGTTCTTCGGGGAGGGGGTTTCTGTTTCTGTATGCGGTTTTGATGTTGGTGTCCCCGATAGCTGTTGCTTCTGTGAAAGTCTTTTGGAGGGTCGTTTCACAGGAATTTTTGTTACCCTGGCTGTCGGGGCGGTTATGCTGAGTTCTGTCTGCCCCGCTTTACTTTTTTCTCTGGTGGTTTGACCACAGCTATGAGTTTTGTAAGCTCCTCGTCAGTGAAGAGGAGCTTTTCCTTGTCATAATCTGCAAGCTCTAGGAGCGGTAACAGGGTTCTGGATGATTTAATTGTAGGGAAGAAAATGTAGAATAACTTTGCATCCTTGTCTTTGATGATGTAGGAGTTCTTCAACGTTTGTTCGTTGGTTAGGATGTCGCCTTTTATCTATGTGCATCTTGGTAGAGGTCTGTCCATCTTGAGGTATTTGATGATGGATGTGATATGCCCCCTCATGCAGATTTCCTTCCCTAGGGTGTAAGCAGATAGCTTCTGGATCATATGACGTCCAATGTTGACTGATCTCCCATGAAGGATAGACCAGAGAACAAAAAGATCAGAAATTATGACGTTCCCGCCCTCTGTCCTTGGGAAAAGTGCGCCGGTGAGAATTTTATGCAGTGTGTGCATGAATCCAAATTGTATGTTTGAGGCTTTGCATGTCTTCGCCTCATAGGTGGGAATCCCTGTCAGGGATTTCTAGAAGTTATGTCTGTTGAAGCTGGTATTCTCAGTTCCAACAGCTTTCGCTTTCTGAAGCTGCTCTTGGTTGTCTATAAAAATTGCATTCAACATGTTTTCTGTGATGACAACCTTGTTGCCGAAAAGTTTGGTGACCAGCCTACGGTCACCTCCATCCCTTGATCTGTCCATAATGTCGATTGCTTCTTTATTAAGATGTGTGAAGAATTCCGTTGTAGGTTTAGCATAAGAGATCTCGGGTAACAAACACAGCCTTGAAAGATTTGCATTATCTAGCATGGTGAGGATTATGTCATAGATCCCCATTTTGAGTAGTACACTGGAGCAGACATACTTTGTAGGTTTTAAGATTTTATCAATGGAGGGTAGGGTGTGGATGTAGAGGTTTTCTGGTGGTGGTGTTGTGGTGGTGATGGGAGGGAAAAGGGAACAATGATGATGGAGGAAGTGGCAGCGGAGGTGGTAGTTGGTGGAAAGTTCTCTGCCAAGGTTTGCTCCCTTGCAGTGACAGGATGAACCTGCTTCCTTGCCCGCTTCTTTGGTTGCTGAGTTGTGGTGGATTCCTGGGCCATCCTTTTCCCTTTGCTCTTTGTGGTGGGGGATTCCGCCTCAGGAGTCGGCTCATATTCTGAGCCTTCATCATCATCGGAAGAAATTTCTTCCACTTCTTCTTCAGATGCCTCGGCTAGGCATTTGTTGATGCGGTCAATTTCACACATGATATCTATGATTTTGACCTTTGGTGGGGCTTGTCCAGTTGTGTTGTAGTTATCTATGATCTTTTGGAGTTTATTGCGGTCATCCAGTAATTGCTCCTTTGTCCAGAAGGGTGCATCTTCAGTTCCGGTTGGTTGCTTTACTGGTGCAGCCATTTCTGAAAATGAAAAAGTGATGTGTTAGCATATAAATTGGTATGAATGAGTTTATATATATTTTCAAGGTTTAGCAAAAAATAAGCGGTGTTTAAAGAGACCAAACGGTTTCAGGACCGTTTGGTTCCAAATAGTTTGAAGACCGTTTGGTCTCAAACGGTTGGAAGACCGTTTGGTCCCAAACGGTTTGAAGACCGTTTGGTCCCAAATGGTTTCAGGACCGTTTGGTTCCAAACGGTTTGAAGAACGTTTGGTCCCAAACGGTTTCAGGACCATTTGGTTCCAAAAAATTTGAAGACCGTTTGGTCCCAAACGGTTTGAAGACCGTTTGGTCCCAAAAGGTTTCAGGACCATTTGGTTCCAAACGGTTTGAAAACCATTTGGTCCCAAACGGTTTCGAAACCATTTGGAAGGTGAAACGGCGGGGAGCGGCCGGCGATAACAAAGACGGCGGCGATAATGACGACGGTGGCGATGGAAAAGAGGCTCGCAGTAGTGCCGTAGACGGCGGCGATGGTACAGATGGTTGCGAAGGCATAAAGATGATGGTGCGATACAACGGGGAACCGGGACAGTATTGCAGTCGTCGGAGATGGCGGCTCATCTACCTTGCAACTGGTGGAGACGACGACAGCAAGCGAAAAGCGGTGGTACTGAGGTGAGGTCTCCGCGAAGAAACACGGGGACCAGATTAATGGTGGCAGAGGGAACAAAGGTGATGGAAGAGTGCTTGTGCAAGGGTTTTAGAAAGCTCGGGAGTCGAAAGGGAGAAGAAGAAGAAAGAGGTGGGGAGGGTTATATTTATAGGATTGGGGGGGGGTTGACCCAACAAAGCCCTTAGGTCAAACGGTTTGGTGACCGTTTGAACTCCAAACAGTTTCGGGACCGTTTGGCTCCAAACGGTTTCGGGACCGTTTGGACTCCAAACGGTTTCGAGACCATTTGGCTCCAAACGGTTTCAGGACCGTTTGGCTCCAAACGGTCTCAAGACCGTTTGGCTCCAAACGGTTTCAAGACTGTTTGGGAGGGTTAGGGTTATTTTGATTTTTATATTTTTATGTTTGTTTTGGTTATGAGATTTTTTATATTTTCAGAAGATAAACCTAAGGTAACTTAAACGAACAGAAGATAAAGACAAAAGAAAAACGATGGTACTCAGATCTTGGGTTGCCTCCCAAGTAGCGCCTGGGTTTTACGTCGCTGACTCAATGAAGTTTTGATGTTGTTATGATGATGTTGTGGCATCTCTGATCTCAGTAGTTTGTCTCGACATTTTATCTGCTGGAGTGTAGTACTTTTTCAATCGATGGCCGTTGACTGTCCTTTCTCCCCCATTGTCGTCAACAATTATGACAGCTCCAGTTGGGTATATATGTTTGATGGTGAAAGGCCCATACCACTTTGTGCGGAGTTTTCCGGGGAACAATTTGAGCTTGGAGTTGAAAAGAAGGACTTTATCTCCGATGTCGATGTCTTTTCTTTTTAGATGACCATCATGCCACATCTTAGTTTGTTCTTTATAAATCCTGGCACTTTGATACGCGGTCATTCAGAGCTCCTCTAGCTCTTGTAGTTGGAGTTGTCTGCTTTCTCCGACACTATTGAGATTGAAATTCAGTTGTTTAATGGCCCACCAAGCCTTATGCTCCAATTCCACTGGAAGATGGCATGACTTCCCGTAAACCAAACGGAACGGGGTTGTCCCAATTGGAGTTTTATAAGCTGTTCGGTAAGCCCAAAGGGCATCGGGAAGCTTGGTGGTCCAGTCAGTGCGGTGTCTATTTACGGTTTTCTCTAAAATTGCTTTTAATTGTCTGTTTGAAACTTCAACCTGTCCACTCGTTTGTGGATGGTAAGGCGTAGCAACTTTATGATTGACTCCATATTTCTTTAAGAGAGCTTCAAAGCTTCACTCCAGAAAATGGGTTCCACCATCAGATATGACAGTTTGGGGAACCCCAAATCTAGGAAAAATGATATCTTTGAACATCTTTATGACTGGTTTGGAATCGCTGGAAATTGCGGGTATAGCTTCTACCCATTTCGAGACATAGTCCACAGCGACCAGGATGTAAGAGTATCCATATGAAGAGGGGAAAGGACCCATATAGTCTATCCCCCAGACATCAAAAATCTCGATCTCCTGCCACATGGTGAGAGGCATTTCGTTTCTTTTTGTTATACCATCAGAGAGTTGACACTTGTTGCATGATTTGACAAAATCATGGGAATCTTTTGCCATTGTTGGCCAAAAGAAACCCGATTGTAGGATTTTCATGGCTGTCTTTTTCGAACTCATATGTCCCCCAGTGGGGCCGAAGTGACAATGTTCTAGTACAGGAGTGATTTCTTCCTCAGGTAGGCAGCGACGGAAGAGTCCGTCTGTGCATAGTCGAAAGAGGTAAGGTTTGTCCCAATAGTATTGCTTGACACCGTGGATGAATTTCTTTTTGTCATGGTAAGTGGTGGAAGGGTGAATGATTCCCGTAGCCAGATAGTTTACAATGTCAGCATACCAGGGGAATCCTGTTGTAACTTTCATTAGTTGGTCATCCAGGAGGGAGTCTCAGATGAGCACTTTATCCTCGTCCTCAACTTCAATACGACTGAGATGGTCGGCGACGACGTTTTCCACTCCGCTTTTGTCTTTAATTTCCAAATCAAATTCCTGAAGCATCAACACCCAGTGGATAAGTCTGGGTTTTGCATCTTGCTTCTGAATTAGGTATCGTATGGCGGAGTGGTCAGTGTAGACAATGACCTTGGATCCAATCAAATAGGAGCGAAATTTCTCGAACGCGTAGATGACAGCCAGGAACTCCTTCTCTGTAGTAGTGTAGTTCTTATGTGCTTCATCGAGCATTTTAGATGCGTAGTAAATTACATAAGGTTTTTTGTCGATCCACTGTCCTAATACGACCCCTATGGCGTAATCGCTGGCGTCGCACATGATTTTGAATGGTAGCGACCAATCTGGGGCTCTCAGTATAGGTGCAGAAATTAAAGCATTTTTTAGAGTTGAGAAACTTTGCAAGCATTCTTGGTTAAAAATGAACTCAGTGTCTTTGGTCAGGAGTTGGGTCATGGGTTTTGCTATTTTTGAGAAATCTTTGATAAATCTTCTATAAAACCCAGCATGACCCAAGAAAGCTCGTACTCCTTTTATATCTTTTGGTGGCGACAATTTCGAGACAACATCGATTTTTGCCTTATCGACCTCAATCCCTCTGTCACTCACTCTATGCCCGAGGACGACACCTTCAGTTTCCATGAAATGGCATTTTTCCCAATTCAGTATGAGGTTCATTTCCTCACATGGTTGTAAAACTTGTCCAAGGTTGATTAGACAGTTATTGAAAGAATCTCCGTAAACTGAAAAATCATCCATGAACACCTCCATTATGGATTCTGTTAATCCTGTGAAAATGGCAGACATACACCTTTGGAATGTAGCGAGTGCATTACATAACCCGAATGGCATTCTTCTAAAAGCCTAGGTTCCAAAGGGGCAGGTGATGGTAGTTTTCTCCTGGTCTTCCGGATGTATATGGATTTGGTAAAATCTGGAATAACCATCTAGATAACAGAAGAACTTTTGATGAGCTAAACGTTCAAGGAATTCGTCGAGAAAGGGCAGAGGGTAGTGATCTTTTCGCGTTGATTTGTTTAATTTCCTATAGTCAATACACATCCTCCACCCTGTCACAGTCCTTGTAGGCACTAGCTCATTTTTGTCATTTAGCACGACAGTGGTCCCCCCCTTTTTAGGGATCACTTGGACAGGGATGACCCACTGGGAATCTGAAATTGGGTAAATTATGCAAGCTTTCAGAAGTTTGAGGACTTCAAGGCGGACCACCTCCTTAAGGTTGGGGTTTAACTTTCTTTGATGTTCCCTTGAAGGCTTGAATTCCTCGACCATGGGTAGCCTATGCATGCATAGGGCGGGATTTATACCTGTCAAGTCAGTTATTTTATACCCAATGGCCTTCTTGTGCTTCTTTAATTCGTCGAGCATCCTTTCTTCTTGGTCTTCTGTCAGAGTGGAATTGATGATAACTGGACATAATTTTTCCTTGTCCAAGAAGACGTGTTTAAGTCCCGAAGGTAGAGTCTTCATCTCGGGGGCCTTGGGCGCCTCTGTTGTTTCTAAAACAATGACAAATTTGAGCTCTTCAAAGGTGGCCGTAGGTGCTTCTTTGGCTTTTTCTAAGTGTTGCAGGCATTGTTGAACCAATGCATTAGCTGAGAATTTGACTTATGTATTAGTTAGAACATTTTCCAACTCATTAGGTGGCTCATATATTTCCAGTTGGGACATTTGGTGAATTGCATCTAGAAGAAAAACTTCCTCTTGAATGATGGGTCCTTTCATGCTATTGAGGACTCGGAATTGAATTACTTCTTTTCCCAGTCTCAAAATGATCGTACCCGCTTCAACGTCTATGATTTCCCTGGCGGTGGCATAGAAGGGTCTGCCAAATATTATGGGGTATCTTAAATCCTCTTTGATATCCATGATGACAAAATCACATGGGACATAAGAATCTTTGCCTATCCTGACCGGGATGTCTTCGATAATTCCTAAGGGTGCAGTGATAGTAGAGTCAGCTAGCTGAATAGTCATTGTTGTGGGTAATAAGTCTGTAAAACCCAATCTTCTGCACATAGAATAAGGCATGATCGATATGCTAGCTCCTAAGTCAGCTAATCCCTTCTTGCTTGAAGCATTTCCAATACAGCACTGGATACCGAAGGAACCAGGGTCCTTCTTTTTCTTTGGCATCTTGTTAAGGATGATATCAGAAGTAGTCTGAGCTAATTTAACAGTCTCTTGCTCTTCTGTAATGTACTTCCTTGACAGCAAAGTTTTTAGGTATTTAGCCCAAGCGGGTACTTCAGATAGGGCATCGAGGAGAGGGATGTCGATATAGAGTTTCTTCATCGCCTCCTTGAATTTTTGGAATCTGGTGTCCATCTTAGTCTCTTTCAATCTACATGGATATGGTATCCTAGGTTTATATTGCGGGACCTCTGTCTCCTTGGAGGTTTGTTCCTTTTCCTTGCCTTTTTCAGTCTCTACAGAATTCTTAGTTGCTAGACTTGGGCTTGCATTTGGAACAAAGACAGATGTATCATCATTATCAAGAATGATCCTTGTAGCCTCACGAAAGACACGAACTGACCTGGTAGTGACAACATTCAGTTTCTCCGGTCTATTCTGGTCATGTCTTGGGTTCGACTCTGGTTGGCCAGCAAAAGTGCCTGCTGGAGGTTTCAACTAGGCAGCAATTTGTGCTAATTGAGCCTCTACAGCCTTCTGCTAGGCTTGCTGATTAGCGAGCATAGTTTGTTGCGATTGTAGCATTTGCCTGATCATGGTTATCTCATCAGTGGGCTGAGAAGGGATATTAATCTGTTGAAATTGCTGTTGTCCTTGAAGTGGCTGTTGTGGCGGTGGTGCTAACGGAGGCTGCTGCGATTGCTGCAGCTGAGGGGGTAGTTGTGGGTGCAGAGGAGGATGGGTGTATTGGTAGTAAGCGGAGGGATTCCTTTGGTAGTTGGACCTTGGTAGGTTATTTCTAAGGTTCCCTTGATTCTGGTTAAAGTTGCTTTGAAATCCTGGTGGCAGTCTATTAGAAGATCCCCCTTGCGTTTGGTGCTGTGGATTGGCAGTCCCCACATGATTTCCATATTGGAACCTGGGGTGGTTTCTTGGTTGGCTTGGATTATAGTAGGCTTGTCCCGATATGGAATGAATGGAGTTTACTTGCTCGGGTATCTGTTCTTCAGGTTGTTCGATAATTGGTTCATACTGATGTTGCGGTAGTTGCATATCCATCATTACATTGTAAAGCAATCCACATGATAGCGTGGGGTGATCAGATGCATGTCAATCTTCACAGGTCCCCGTAGCAGCTTTAACTTGCTGAATTTGGGGGTTTTTCTTCTTATCATATTCCCCAAATGAAGCTTCGAGTGCCTGTTGCTTGTGAGCGATAGTCTTTAAAGCTTCAACAATAGCTTTCATTTCCATTGATTCTTCATCCTTATAAACCTTGAGGACTCCTTTACCAGATGATCGTCCCCAATTGGATTGGTTTTCAGCTCCAAGAGTGACAATCTTCCAAGCATCGTCATAATTTTTCCTCATAAAATTTCCTCCAGATGAGAAATCCAGAAATTGTTTGATGTCATCACTCACTCCCCTATAGAATGTTTCTATCAATTGATTCTGGGAGATACCGTGATGGGGGCACTATCTTAAAATCTCCTTAAATCTTTCCCATGCTTCTGCGAGCGTTTCTCTGGGAAGTTGGGCGAAGTGGTTAATTTGTCCCCTAATTTCGTAGGTCAACGACGGAGGGAAGAACTTTTCCAGGAACTTCCCTTCCAAGGGAGCCCAGGTGGTGATGATTGGCTCCCTATCTAGAGAGTTGTACCAACTCAAGGCCCTTCCAGATAAGGTGAAGTGAAAAAGATGTAGCATTATTGCGTCGAAGGCAACTCTGGGTTGCGGGACCAGTCGACAAAGTGCTTTGAATCTTTTCAAGTGGTCCATGCAGTCGTCTCCAGAACTACCGGAGAATGAAATACCCTGCATGATTTGAATCCATTGGGTCTAGATCTCAAAATGAGGTATGTTGATGATGGGTGGCCGGACTGGGTGGTTATCCTCGTAGTTCTTTGGGACGTCATAGTCTCGCAGTTGCTTGTTCCTCAACTCTAACTGGGCAGCCTCGTTCTTAGCTCGGATGTGAGCTTGTTCTTCAGCTCGGATCTCTTCTTGAATCTGAGCACGAGTGTCCGTGATGAGTTGTGCTCTCTAGGCGGCTATTGCGGCATTAGCCCTTTCCATAACTAAGGTAGCCTGTCGTTGGTCTTCAGCCATTTGCCTGGCTCTTTGGCGGTTGAGTCTAATGTGGCGGTGGAAGTTTCTCTCTACCTCAGAGTCGTACTCTGGATCAGGGGAGAATCCGAGGTTATGCGATGGTTGCATACACGTCTTCTACCTGAGTAGAAGAAGAAACACACTTGTTAGATAATGCAAAAGGTGTGATGAAATCAAGAAGATATGGAGTAATGTTTAAAGAAAAGTGAAAAACCCTAACCAACTAACAAGATGGTAAATGAAATTAAAACGTTCCGTTGTCCCCGACAACGACGCCAATTTTTGATGGAGCTTCCACTTATGTGGAATTGCGTGCACCACTAAAAATCCCAAAGATAGTAAGTCTTTAGGTTTAGCCTTGCTTATATTAGGTTAAAACTCCACCCACGTATGCTGAGATACGTGGAAGTCTTATCGCAGTATAGTTAAAGGTCAAATCCACAGGACAACAGTCTTGTTGGCAACAACAAGATGGAAAACGTAAGAATTTCACTTAACTCCTTAATAGTTGATATTTAGTCCAAAGATTTGATTTGGTTGTTTTAAACTAAGTGCAAGTAAAGTAAAAGCAAGAAAGTAAACTTAGGTTGTTAACAATGATAAGGAATTACTAGGATGTGATCGGTTTTCACCACCACTACGCATGGATCAAGACATGCAACATAAAAACATAACTTGCAATAAGAGTTAGATCAATTAGTATCTTTGTAGACTTAGCTTCCTTTCGGAGAACTAACTACGAGGAGCGTGGGAATGTTGTAACGCCAGCCATCCTTGTAGGAGTGGTCACTTACTTTACAACATTCCCTCCACAAAGTGTGTTCCTCGACTTATCAAGGTTGTACTTTCATACGTCAACTAATTCCATTTCATAGTATAAAAGTGCAACGATGTAAGTGAGTTTACTTTACTTCTTGGAAAGCACTCCTAGATACCGAAATAGGTGCGTGGTGGATACATGCACCATAAACCAACATACAATCGAGTTTCAAATCTAATAGTACAAACATAGACAATTCATACTAAAAGATAAAAGATAACACAAGTTGGTGATCAAGCAACAAGCATTCATTAAATGATTGATGTCGAACTGAGAAGAAAGTATATCTCTATTGCAAACTATGGATTACATTGCATGATATGAAACATGGGTAGCGGGGCTACCCCCCGCACCCTAGTGAAATGAGACTACTCGCTGATAGTAAGGACAAAGAAGGAGGCGAGAAGAGAGAGAGATCATCATCCCCACGAAGGAGAGAGGAAAGTCAACCCCTTTGGAATGAGAGAGAAGGATGATCTTCACACTTCACAGGTTGCTCGATGATGAGGACTCCCCTTCCCACCTTCTTTGGCGAGGAGAGAGAAAGCAGCTTGGGGATGGAGCGTGGATCTCAGACCGGCAACCTTTGGGCGGAGGATGGAGGATGGAATAGCTCTAGAGTAGGAGAGGCAACCTCTGGGCGTCTGAAAACTTGATGTCCTTGGGAGGACCCCTTGGGTCTTATTTATAGGCCTTAAGTGAAGTCCAAACAGTTTGGACAGTTTTGGGTCCAAACGGTCTTGAAGACCGTTTGGACTCTGAAACTGTTTGGACCTGAAGACTGTTTGGACCCCAAGACCGTTTGGACCCCAAGACCGTTTGGACCCCGAGACCGTTTGGACCCCGAGACCGTTTGGACTCCATGCGGTCTTGAGATCGTATGACTCCGTGCGGTCTTTAGATCGTATGTCTCCATGCGGTATAGAGACCATTTGGCTTCATGCGGTCTTGAGACCGTTTGGCTTCATGCAGTCTTGAGACTGGTTGGCTTCATGCGGTCTTGAGACCGTTTGGCTTCATGTGGTCTTGAGACCGTTTGGATTCATGCGGTCTTGAGACCGTTTGGCTTCATGCGGTATTGGGACCGTTTGGCTTCATGCGGCCTTGGGACCGGTTGTCTTCATGTGGTATTGAGACCGGTTGGCTTAATGCGATCTTGAGACCGGTTGGCTTCATGCGGTCTTGAGGCCGGTTGGCTTCATGCGGTCTTGAGACCGGTTGATTCCATGCGGTATTGAGATCGTATGACTCCATGCAGTCTTGGGACCGCTTGAGTCTTTTGTGATTTTTTTGTGTCTTTTTCTGTAAGTAAAAGGGAGAAAAGTTAATGTAGCAGTATGTTTGCCATAAAAGAGAATAGTTAGAGATTTTGTCTACTTTATCTGAGAAAGAGTGTGGAAAACTGAAGAATATTACTAAGATAACATCACAAAATTGGAGGTTATCAGGGATCCATGTGAATAAGTTGTTGCCTAGTGAGAGGTGACAAGATGTGTGATGGCCTTGTAAGACATGAGAATACTTGTACAACCAGTGAAATGAATACCTTGGTCTAAGGACCTAGAGGTAATGGTTACCTATTACAGAGGTAACAATGCTATGTGATGATCTATGGGGTTGAATACCCAGATCCAATAATCATGATAATGATGTGAAGGGATGAGAATTCCTAGTAATGTGATAAGGGATTGAGATCCTAGGTATCATGTGTTTTAAATATTTGAAAAGTACATGATAGATGTATTACACCTTTCTTTGTAGCATTTGTGGTGATTAAATGAAACCCTAAGGGTAGGGTGTTCTATGAATCAAGTATTGTGATAGCAATGTTCTCAGTTATTATTAATAATTCTTGTCATGATAAGTAATTAACTCTTACTTGAGTTATGAGATGCACAACTCATGATTTTGGTTGATATGCACGATTCTAGTGTGTATGTACCAAGTGGACATGAAATCTATTTATTTAAGAATTTCAGTCTGCCTGCATGTATAGTATGTTGATTACTTAGTATATTACAATGTTTTGAATATACTGCTCTGCCAAGTTTAGAATGATATACATGTTGTATTATAACTTCAAATATGTAGACGCGACACCATAGAGATACCAGAGTCAAGTATAAGTAAGAGAAGGGTACAATGTAGAAAGAGCTTTCTAGAAATAATAAAATTATAGACTTAGGAGCCCTGAACACTGTAGAACCCCTATGTGAGGTCTGCGCCTTAGGGGTGAAACAATGTAACCCTGGTACCATCCAGTATACGGGGTTCAGAATGTGCTATCAGGTGGCACGGGGGACGAAGCCCTAGTGGAAGTCTCCTTAAATTATAGTGTGCAGTGTCCAACATCAACCTGAAGTCCTGGTGGCTCTAGGGTACAGAAAAGCCAAGAGGTGGCTTGACTCTCTGCCTGTGTGCTCAGGTTAGAGGAGGAGTCTAGTTTAGGCCAGAGAGCCATTTCCCTGTTGCAGACCAGGAGAGTAGTCATACTTAGCATTTCCCGGGTGTGTCCGCTAAGTCTTGTACGGTGTGATCGTAATGCACTATGAGTCTTCATATGTAGAGTACACTGCATATGATCAGGGCATAATAAAATGAATGAGAGGTCAAACAAGTGTGTATAGTTATTCTATTATTCTTTGTATGTTTCTTAATTATTAGTTCTTTTTATGATCAATCAAGCATTTCATGTATTGATTCACTCTTATAGATATTAAGATTATCCTGCAATATTTATGATTGTCAATCATTAGACTCTCTAAAGCTTTCTACTATTATAATTGATATCAATTGCTCAAAAGTATATCTATAATTATATCAGTGCTTTAGACTGTTTCTTTGAAGTACTCATTCACTGAGCAAGTAGGCTCACCCCTCTACTCAAAATTTTTAGGGAAATGACATGGACTTGAAGAAGATATCATTGCATTAGAGTAGATTTGCCACAAGAGTTAAGTCTGAGTATAATTAAGTTCAATCGGTCCCTGTCACTCTAGGTCCTTGTATAGATCTGAGAGAGAGAGTTGTAAATGATGTTTTATATGTTTGTTTTCTTAATAGGAGAGAATGCAAATGATTGGCATGTCGTATGTACATGGAAGTGTGAGAAACATAATGAATGTATGGATGTGTATCATTAATGCTGAGATTATATTAGAGAAATAAAACTTTAATTCTCTTGTAAAGTTAGTTTATGTGCTTCAATGCAAGAAAACAAAGAGTTTGAAAAAGAAGAAAAAGTTAAGGGTGATCTTTGTATTACGTTAAATCCTCAATTACTGGTAATTGTGAGATCAGGGTGTAACAACTTTGGTATCAGAGCTTAGGCTGAGTCATCAGGGACCATTAAGTTATTAAGTTAGAGTCATAAGTGTGGAAGATAGGAGATGTTATGATGTTAGCTCTGGGGATTTGAGTATTTGGATATCTTGGCCCAGTATCTGAGTAATTGGATCAACCAGTATCAAGCTACCTTGTCTATTCTTTCATGTATACCCTGGCTAGGTATATAGTGGATGGATGGACTAGAGAGAGACCCTAGAAATATTAGGGTTAGAAACAAGATAAGTAACATGAATTAAGAGCATAAATATAAAATGAGATAGAACTTTCATTTCATATTGTTGTTTTATTGGAGATGAGTAGAAAAGTTCTTATATGTTGAAATTCAGATATTCAGTATTTTGAAATATATATGGGTCTTTAAGATTTGTTGTAAACTATGCGGTTGTAACATTTATTTATTATATTCTTTATATCAAGTAGACTAGAATTGATCTTTGAATGAACTTTCCTAAGTGGATATTCTTTCTACATGTTTGAGATTAATAGGAGTTGGTTAATCTTAAGTAGCTCTTGGCTTCAGGACTGCAGGTTCGGCCTGGTCCGGCTGGCAGGATGCGTTACTAGGATCTAATGACTCCTATTAAAAATATAATAAGAGTAGACTCTGGATAAATTATACCCACATCATAGTGAGAATGTACATACACTAAAATATTGAAACATATGGGAAAGATTAGAATAGCTAAGAATCAGTTGAAACTGATGTCTGAGATCCAACTTTGGGGCCTCATATGAGAAACCCTTAATTAGGAATAAAAAGATACGACATAAGATTCTGATTAAGTTTAATCATTAGTATTATATGAAATCTAAATATGAAATATGGAAAAGATATGAGAAAAGTATGTAAGGGCCAAAGATAGGAAGAATCAATCATGAGGAATGGATTATATAATCGATTACAATGTTTTTATGTACTCCAAAGCAAATGGAAAATAGAAGAAAAGAGTTAAGTATTCGATAAGTACATAGAAGTGAAGAGTCTTCAGAAAAGTTAAAGGGAAGAGAACTACATGAGCATGTAAATCATAAAACTAGGATAAGAAACTTAGTTGAAACAAAGAGAAATGTTGGACATAATGAGCTTGATTAAGGAATGAGGGTTTATGATATAATTGAGAGCATGGAATGTATACCTATATTGTGAAGTTAATACATTCATCCTACTGCCTTTGGATTCTAAGTCTCTATAGAACAAAAAACTAATTTCTAAAAGAAGAACAAAAGTGTAGCTTACAATGAATAAGTCATACAAAGGTAGACTATATTCAAGAGGTAAAAAGTTGATTAAAAGAGATACTAAGTTTGACCCATGCATGAGCCGTTTGATTTAATATGAAGGATAAGTAATGTATTAAAGATGAGTTGAAACTAGTAGAGAGATTATGGATTTAGAATTTCAACTTTACATTAGCAGAAGGATAAAAAGAAATATGTGCAACATGGTATATATGATCTTACACCTAAAAGAAGCAACATGATCATAAGAGAAGACTAGAAGTTAAAGATGATATGTGGAATAGAAGTATATGGTAAGGGGATTATGGAAAGTAATGAAAAGGTTTGAAACATGGTGGAGTAATATAGATTATAAAAGAAAGAGGTTGCGAGATTTAAGAAAGTGCTAATTAGTCAAGTACCCTTGTTGATAATTAATTAAACCTACATATGAGAAATGTATTATTGAATGTTTGAAGATAAGAATTCTAAGTCTCAAAATCATCTTCTCTTTCATATCTTCCTTAATGAAAGCAATGTGGGAATGAAGTCATAAGAAAATGAATCATATCTGATGCATAATCACCGTGGTAGAGACATCTAGTGAATGTAATAATGACACACAATATGATGATGAAACCCTATTAGGGTAATGGAGAATGTAATCTATCTGAATAGGTCAAGTAAGAGAAAGAAAATTCAATTGATAAGATAAGAAAGACCTTAGTAAAACTTGTGAGATCCAAAGTTTGAATTTCAAATTAAGGGAGCAAAGTTACACACAACAACATCATGCTACTGATAAGGACCAAACCCTAGAATGTTTAGAGTTTTAGTAGTTCAAGGGTTGTCACTAATTCAATTATGATGTTTTAAACCTAATAAGAACGTTAAGTGTTCTATTGTTTGAGAAATTAGTGTTTGAGAAATATAAACCCTAATTGGCTGAAATTAGGGTTTTGATAGTACATGAATATGGAATTTGATTAGGATAGCTGTGTGGTAAATGATTTTTCATATTTTCTAAAAATTTTGTATTTAATTTATTTTTTTAATATGATATGGATAACTCAATCATGCATATTGGAGAAAAATTTCAAAATATTTGAGTGTTATTTGAATGTGGTTCTCGGTCGAACTATACTTCGACAAAAATGCTGATAGAGTGCTTTTCATCAGTGTAGTGTTTTATTTTTAGTTATTTATTGGTAACTCCAAATGATTTGAAATGTTAACTTGAGATCTGAAACTCAGTCATAAACAACATGTAAAACTTTCATAATTTTTGGATTCGTTTAGACCTGATCAGTAGACAAATTATAGTAATTGATATTTCTATAGAATTCTAGATAGCAGTGCACTATTCAATTTTTAATTATTTAATGGGAGTTGGAATGATCTCAAATTTTAACTAAATCTTAATAACTCAATTATACACAACATTATAAATTATAATAATTTTTGGAGAAGGTTTGATCTCTGAAATACATGAATTACAAAAACATTTTTATGATAGAAAAATCTATTGAAATAAGAAAAAGTTTAGTGAGGGGTCAAAGTACAATTGACCCAAGCAGCTCAATTTCTCTATATGATAAACCTAACACACAAGGAGCTCTCATAATTCGTGGTTCAATCCAGAGAAACAAAATCCTAGGGAGAGAGGGAGAGTTAGGGATTGAGAGGAGAAAATGATGGAGATGCTGAGTTAGGGTTTTGCGGTCTGAGGAATGATGAAATCATGTAAGTTTAGCTTCTTTGAATATAATTTCATGGTGAATCTTCTCTCACATGTCAAAATTCCATCCCTCCTCTTATTTGATCCAAAATGGTATCAAAACTTCCCCTTTTCTCACTCTTTCTTCATAATCACTCATTTTTAGGGTTTCCGAGTTGAAAGGAAGAAGAATTGGGTGAATTGCTACGGATTTGATATGAGATCGATATTTTCAGGGGTGAGCTACATTTTAAAGGTGTTTTCACACCTTAGGGTGAGTGGGAACTTCCTTTAAAAAGTATATTGCACAAAAATTGGTTAATTCGTCCATAATCTTTAATTGCTAGTATGCGACTACAAACCCTGAATTGTCTATTTGTTCTAAGTTGTTGCAAAATTATATGAAATGGATTCTTCCTCTATTTGGATGAAATTAAGATGATAAAATCACATTAGAAATGTATACAATACATCCTAATGAGAATTCCCTAAGTATTCACAGAGGTTATAAGAGTAAACTGAAATATAGGAAATTTGTCTATGACTGAAATTTACTGTATAAGTAAATAGAGAAAATTGCTTATCTAGATCCCCTTGGTTATGAATGATTGTTTAATTAAATTTGTAGTACATATATGTCAGATACTATCTTGGATTTCATTCAAAATGAATAGTGTTTGTGTGATATCTCAGTAAAGAGGGTGAATCCCTAGATGTGAGGAAAGTTGGATATTTGCAAATAGATATCGTGAAATCCATTTGAAGGGATTTTCTTGACATGATAGACTTTATTTATTCAATGTTATTATTGATGCATGATATCCTAGTGAATGGAATGGAAACCCAAATTCAACTCAGTTCTAATGTTTCATACATATATTGATTTTATATGATTTGTTGATAGTAGTCTTTATTCAATGAATGTTTATGTCACATGAAATATTTATGGGAGCCATGTCAATAAGTTGTTGTCTAGTGAGAGGTGACAAGATGTGTGATGGCCTTGTGAGCCATGAGAATACATGTACAACCAGTGAAATGAATACCTTGGTCTAAGGACCTAGAGGTAATGGTTACCTATTACAGAGGTAACAATGCTATGTGATGATCTAAGGGTTTGAATACGCAGATCCAGTAATCATGATAATGATGTGAAGGGATGAGAATTCTCAATAATGTGATAATGGATTGAGATCCCAGGTATCATGTGTTTTAAAGATTTGAAAAGTACGTGATAGATGTATTACATCTTTCTTTGTAGCATTTATGGTGATTAAATGAAACCCTAAGGGTAGGGTGTTCAATGAATCAACTATTGTGATGTCAATGTTCTCAGTTATTATAAATAATTAATGTTATTATAAGTAATTAACTCTTAATTGAGTTATGAGATGAACAACTCAAGATTTGGGTTGATATGCACGATTCTAGTGTGTATGTACCAAGTGGACATGAAATCTGTTTATTTAAGAATTTTAGTCTGCCTGCATGTATAGTATGTTGATTACTCAGTATATTATAGTGTTTTGAATATACTACTCTGCCAAGTTTAGAATGATATACATATTGTATTATAACTTCAAATAAGTAGATGTGACACCATATAGATACCAGAGTCAAGTATAAGTAAGAGAAGGGTACAATGTAGAAAGAGCATTCTAGGAATTTTTATAATTTTTGGATGCATTTAGACCTTATCAGTAGATGAATTACATTAACTGACATTTCTGCAGAATTCTAGATAGTAGTGCACTATTTGAGTTTTATTTATTTAATGGGAGCTTGTAATGATCTCAAATTTTAACTGAAGATTAATTAACGCAATTATACAGAACATGATAAATTATTATAATTTTTGGAGAAGGTTTGATCTCTAAAATACATGAATTACAGAAACATTTTTATGATAGAAAAATCTGCTGAAATAAGAAAAAGTTTAGTGAGGAGCCAAAGTGCAATTGACCCTAGCAGCTCAATTGCTCTATATGATCAACCTAACACACAAGGATATCTCGTAATTCATGGTTCAATCGAGAGAAATGAAATCCTAGAGAGAGAGGGAGAGTTAGGGTTTGAGTGGAGAAAATGATGGAGATGCATACCTAGGATTTTGCAGTCCGAGGAATGATGAAATCATGTAAGTTTAGCTTCTTTGGATATAATTTCATGGTGAATCTTCTCTCACATGTCAAAATTCCGTCCCTCCTCTGATTTGATCCAAAATGGTATAAAAACTTCCCTTTTATCACTCTTTCTTCATAATCCCTCATTTTTAGGGTTTCCAAGTTGAAAGGAAGAAGAATTGGGTGAATTGCTAGGGATTTGATATGAGATTGAGATTTTCATGAATGAGCTACGTTTTTAAGGTGTTTTCACACCTTATGATGAGTGGGAACTTCCTTTAAAAAGTATATTGCATGAAAATTGGTTAATTCATCCATAATCTTTAATTGCTAGTATGCGGCTAAAAACCCTAAATTGTCTATTTGTTCTAAGTTGTTGCAAAATGATATGAAATGGATTCTTCCTCTGTTTGGATGAAGTTTAAATGATAAAATCATATTATAAATGTATACAATACATCCTAATGAGAATTCCCTAAGTATTCATAGAGGTTATAAGAGTAAACTGAAATATAGGGAATTTGTCTATGACTGAAATTTGTTGTATAAGTAAATAGAGAAAATTGCTTATGTAAATCCCCTTGGTTATGAATGATTGTTTATCTAGATTTATATTACATATATGTCAGATACTATCTTGGATTTCATTAAAAATGAATAGTGTTTGTTTGATATCTCAGTAAAGAGGGTGAAGCCCTAGATGCGAGGAAAGTTGGATATTTGCGAATAGATATCGTGAAATCCATTTGAAGGGATTTTCTTGACATGATAGAATTTATTTATTTAATGTTATTATCGATGCATGATATCCTAATGAATGGCATGGAAACCCAAATTCAACTCAGTTCCAAGGTTTCATACATATATTGATTTTATATGATTTGTTGATAGTAGTCTTTATTCAATGAATGTTTATGTCGCATGAAATCTTTATGGGAGCCATGTGAATAAGTTGTTGTCTAGTGAGAGGTAACAAGATGTGTGATGGCCTTGTGAGCCATGATAATACTTGTACAACTAGTGAAATGAATACCTTGGTCTAAGGTCGTAGAGGTAATGGTTACCTGTTACAGAGGTAACAATGCTATGTGATGATCTAAGAGTTTGAATACCCAGATCCAGTAATCATGATAATGATGTGAAGGGATGAGAATTCTCAGTAATGTGATAAAGGATTGAGATACTAGGTATCATGTGTTTTAAAGATTTGAAAAGTACGTGATAGATGTATTACATCTTTCTTTGTAGCATTTGTGGTGATTAAATGAAGCCCTAAGGGTAGGGTGTGCAATGAATCAAGTATTGTGATTTCAATGTTCTCTGTTATTATTAATAATTCTTGTCATGATAAGTAATTAACTCTTAATTGAGTTCTGAGATGCACAACTCAAGATTTGGGTTGATATGCATGATTCTAGTGTGTATGTACCAAGTGGACATGAAATATGTTTACTTAAGAATTTTAGTCTTCCTGCATGTATAGTATGTTGATTACTCAGTATATTACAGTGTTTTAAATATACTGCTCTGCCAAGTTTAGAATGATATACATGTTGTATTATAACTTCAAATAAGTAGACGCGACACCATAGAGATACCAGAGTCAAGTATAAGTAAGAGAAGGGTACAATGTAGAAAGAGCTTTCTAGGAATAATACAATTATAGACTTAGGAACCCTGAACACTGTAGAACCCCTATGTGAGGTCTGCGCCTTAGGGGTGAAATGACCTAACCATGGCAACATCCACTATACGGGGGTCAGAACATGCTATCAGGTGGCACGATGGACGAAGCCCTAGTGGAAGTCTCCTTAAATTATAGTTTGCAGTGTCCAACATCAACCAGAAGTCCTGGTGGCACTAGAGTACAAAAAAGCCAAGAGGTAGCTTGACTCTCTGCTTGTGTGCTCAGGTTAGAGGAGGAGCCCAGTTTAGGCCAGAGAGCCATTTCCCTATTGTAGAACAGGAGAGTAGTCACACTTAGCATTTCCCGGGTGTGTCTGCTAAGTCTTAAACAGTGTGATCGTAGTGCACTATGAGTCTTCATATGTAGATTACACTGCATATGATCATGTCATAATAAAATGAATGAGAGGTCAAACAAGTGTGTACAATTATTCAATTATTCTTTGTATGTTTCTGAATTATTAGTTCTCTTTATGATCAATCAAGCATTTCATATTTTGATTCACTCTTATAGATATTTAGAGTATCCTGCCATATTTATGAGTGTCAATCATTCGACTCTCTAAAGCTTTCTGCTGTTATAATTGATATCAATTTCTCAAAAGTATATCTACAATTATATCAGTGCTTTAGATTGTTTCTTTGAAGTACTCATTCACTAAGCGAGTAGGCTCACCCCTCTACTCAAAATTTTTAGGGAAATTACATGGACTTGAAGAATATATCATTACATCAGAGTAGATCTGCCACAAGATTTAAGTCTGAGTATAGTTAAGTTCAGTTGGTCCCTGTCACTCTAGGTCCTTGTATAGATCCGAGATAGAGTTGTAAATGATGTTTTGTATGTTTGTTTCCTTAATAGGAGAGAATGCAAATGATTGTCATGTCGTATGTACATGGAAGTGTGAGAAACATAATGAATGTATGGATGTGTATCATTAATGTTGAGATTATATTAGAGAAATAAAAGTGTAATTCTCCTGTAAAGTTAGTTTATGTGGTTCAATGCGAGAAAACAAAGAGTTTGAAAAAGAAGAAAAAGTTAAGGGTGATCTTTGTATTACATTAAATCCTCAATTTATACCATAATCTCATGATTAGTGGTAATTGTGAGATCGGGGTGTAACACATACATTCCATATACACATGTAAAGGTGGTGTTTTTGTGATCATCAGGATGGATAAGAAGTTAGTAAATCCATAAAACCATCTCAATACTAAAAATGTGAACAGTGGGCCAGTCTCTCAATAACTTGATTAGTGAATGATAATGGGAAGTGATCCTTGTTCGTGTCCGCATTTAGTAGTCGATAACAAATACACATATGCCAACTGGTAACTGTGTGGGAGGCCAAATCTTGGCCATTACTTCCCTTGACAAAAATATTCAACCTTTCTTGGGTGCAACATGTATTGCTTTGACCCAATTATTATCATTAATATTATAGAAAATTCTCACATCATAAATCTCGATAACTTCTTTGCACATAATTTCATGCATCTTATCATTTAATTTCATTTGTCCCTGAACCCGTTCTCTTGCATTTTCTTTATTATTGATATGATGCATACATGTCGCATGACTAAGCCATTTGATATCATCAATGAAGTAGTCACGCTCTTTTATTCTTAAGATGAGCTAAGGAGTTGCTCTTGAGGTTCATTAGGATGTTTGGAATTTATTGTGTTACATTTCTCTATTCATATTATAGAAAATTATATTTGATATTTTCATGGAGGGGCTTTATCTTGGAAAGGAACTTGGGTGTAGATACATCTTTTAGTTCTTTCTGCATATATATACATATATATTATTGTTATCTCAATTGTTCCTTTTTGATTTGCTTCATACTCTTCATTAGTGTCTAATAAGCCAATATCTCTTCAATTATGGATCACTGATACAAGATGAGGGATTGGTATGTGCAAGAATTAAAAGATCCACAACCCCATTATGTTCTTGAATTTTGACACACAATGGAGTACAACAATCAATGAAGTAGCTAGATTTAATTTGAGATGGGCCCTTCATATGGTTTATGATGTTATGTGTTCATTATTGACCCTGATGGTAATGAGACATTCTGCTACATCAATTAGAGTTTGTGTAGTTTAGGGAAAGGGTCTCACAAAAATCACATGACATAATAGATCTGTAGAAGTGTTGATGATAAATATACAATTAGGAATAAAGATATTTCCAATTCTTATCGAGACATCCTCAAAAAATCCTATTGTCTTGGTGTAAGAATAGTATGCCAATTATATTCTGATATGAGAAGAAACCATATCAATTGTTGCTAGCACCATCACTAGAGAATGAGGCACAAGATTGTTTCTAGCCCATAGATCATCTAGGACATTTCTTTCTACAATGTCTCCAATTAGAAAAGGAATAGTAAACTAACTGAGTTCCTTCATTTTAGTGGACATGGTTGTCTAGAAAAAAGCAATCTCCATCTTGGCTAGTCGTACTGTCTCAATTTCCTCACATCTCCTATTCTTAGTGATAAGATCTTTAAGAAACTTTAATATGTGGACATCTCATAAATATAGTCTAGAAGAGGGATTTTTATATGGATCTTCTTAATGGTGTCCAAAATGTGATATATTTTTTCAAGTTGAGACTGGATAAAGCCATGAGGAAAAAGTATTTCAACATATGGTTCAACGGGCTTCTTGTTGAGTTATTTGCTTTCTTCATTCCTTGTGTTGTATCTCATGTTTTGGAACTTTCCTTTCAAGAGCTTCGGGCTCATCATCATCATAAACTATATGTTGTGTCTATGGAGCAAGAGGAGTGCTTGAATGGCACCATAACATATATTCATATTCAAATTTCTCATATTTGGTTTGATACATGAAGGGAACTATTGAATACAATTCTTGTTAGATGTCGCAACACAATTCATTTGATGGTCGGTTGTTGATTTGCATATTCAATGTTTCTATCTATGCTTTCATAATGATCATCTCTTCGTAGCTTCTCAGAATGCATTGTCCAAGTTGCTCCTCAAGGGAATTAAGTTGATTGATAGAATTGTGTTGCTGCATAATAAAACTCCCTATTTGTTGTTTGTTGAAATTTCCTTTTTGATTCAACATTTTATTCAATTGATGGTTGTTGGGCTGCTGGAATCTTAGTTGATTTTGGCATCTTATTACAACTTGGCCTCTAGCCATGGTATTGGGTTTTTGGTTCAAATGGTGATATTTCTCAGCTCCAGAAGTATTTCTATCAGAAAAATTGGAGTTGTTTGGCCCATTGTAATTAGCATAAGAGATATTTTCTACCAATTAAGCTTATTATAGAGGTTCAAAATAGATACCATGTTGAGATAGATATCCACAAGTGTTACATTGCATAAACTTCTCAGATGGTGGAAACTTTAGACCTTGAACATCACTGGAAATGTTATCAATATTTGCATAAACTAGTTCAATGGGTTTAGCTTCCTTCACAATTACTAAGGAGCTATCATTGTTGGTAGGTATGTGCTCAAAATCCTAAGTCGATTGAAGTTGTGCCATGTTATCAATGATCTAAACTCGTTCATCAAAATCTTTAGCTACAAAGTCACTTTCAAAAGCAACGTTGATAGACGTCTTCTCAGTTTGTTTGACTCCATTATAGAATGTTGTAATCAAAGTAGTTTTTTCAAACCCATGGTGTGGGAATTTTCTTTAACAAGCTTGGAATCTTTTTCATGCCTCATAAATATTCTCAGTGAGGTTTGGCATGAAACCATTAGTCTTGCCATTATAGTGAATGTTTATTTGAGCTAGAAAGAAATTGTTCACAAAAACATCCACAAATTATGTATGGGATTTTGCATGCCCTGGAGTCCCTTGTTCCATTTCTTTTGAGAAAAGAGATTGGTGTATTCCATTTTTGGTTGAGAAGGCATCTATTCTTGAAACATATCCTACCAATTGGAATAATTTAGTCTTTATCTGTTCCATGTGTTCTTATGAGGCCCTGGTTTCTATATCTTTATCTTTTTGATGATTAGGTTTGATGACTCTATTGCATATCTTTACTAAGTATGTTTTAGGCTAAATCAGAGTTCCTAAACCTACATTTCTTTATCATAAGTCTAGTTTCTTTTAGTAGTCAAGTAGTCCTATTTGATGTCCTCCTACACTTGACCTATTTGAATTGAACTAGAGCCTTCGATCAGATTTCAAACTAGATTTAATTTACAAGATCTTCTTTTGCTTCTCTTTCAACACTCTACCTTAGGAAGGGATGTGATGAAGGAGTAATCATCTATCACATGGCAGGGAGGACATTGTTCTTTTGTCAGTGCAGTTAGATCGGATTTCAGGTAGAATGAATAGACAAAGTCTGGTTTCTCCAGGCGCTCTTGACCCTTTCCTGAGAGGATGGATCCACCTTCTCGATGAACCATTGTACAATAAACAACTTGATGTGGAAAGACCACGTTAGAGCCCTGACTCTTAGAGAAAAGTTGATAAGTTTTCCATATGTAGTCTCACATGGAACACGTTGAATTTTTTTAGTGTGAAATATGGCCTTGAAGGCATCAATATCATGGTATGCATTCTTATTAGGTGATGCTACACCAAACATTCTTACTAAACTTAGGATGATGTTTCTTCCCTTGATGATGAAATTGGCAATGTTAGGAATCAAGTTTACCACTAGTTTCCTATTCTCATTGGTCCTCGATTGGGTGTAGGAACATAGAGTTATTCCTCGTTCCATAACTCCTTACTAAAACGTACCTAAAAATATCTAACATAAAGGAGTAAATGCTCCAAGTAATAATGTAGGAATGAAGTTGCTAATTTGCATTTGAAAAATAAGGGAAAAATGCATTACTAAGAGTAAGTAGGCCTTAGGTCCTTAGACAATTTGACAATTTTTCTATCCCCAGTAATAGAGCTAAAAGTTGATTGGCCTTGGTCAAAAGTGTAAACAAAATTTCCTGGTTGAAAGGTATGTGCCCAACTTCAAGAAACATCCGCAACTCAATATGGAGTTAGTTGTAGTAATATGGGGTTAAACATACAGATAAGGGAAGGAAACTACGTAAGGAACTAAAAACATTAGCTTATCTTATTCATACAAAAGTTTGAATTTATGGTTTCAATAAAGGAACATATAAATCTACTCAAAATCATAAAACCGAAGTTACAAAACTTAAACAAGATAAGGGTTATAGTGATTATCATAAAGGAAACTTGAATGGGGTTTCACCAATCAAGCGATCCTCAACCATGAAAAACCTTCTCTCCAATTTTATATATCATGTACACATGTTTTAAGCAGCCATAAAATACATCTTACACCTTCCCTCTTTTGAGATCTAGGTAGATTTCTTCCTAAAGGTACATTTGTCTCTCAATATAGTAACCAAAAGATCAAGAATAAATGCATAACTTTTTCTATAGTGATTCCCCTTTATCGTGGCTCATCTCTAATTCAAACTTTGGATCTTATTGAACTTGTTCTTTTCAACTAGTTCAGATTAACATCACCACAAGGTAGCTAACCAAGCAAGAATTGCAATTAAATAGGAGAATGGAAACAAAACTATGAGAATATACATGTTAAATAGAAGATGGAAAGCTTACATAATTGGAAGGACCTAATTCCTACTCCCAACCCAAGGTTATGGATCTAGCCACTCATGGTGCAATATAGAATCAAATATCAAATTGAACAAGTCATTTCTCTAAAATAAAAGAAGGAAACTATATGATAAAGGAAAGAGATCATTTACATGGGTAGATTGAGCTGGGAGGTCGATCTACCATCTTTTGGCTGAATCTGACTTGTGAGGTCAATCTCCTTGAGAGGTCGATCAAGGTGATTCATCAATCTTGAGGTTGGTCAAGCTATCCAATCGACCTAAGAGGTCTATTCTCTTTACTTCTCTTTCTCATGGAGCTTGCAAGTACTTGGAGAATGATCAAGCTAGATAGTGAGTGAATATGGTTGATGACAAAGTCTTGGAGATCGATCGCTCTCGAGATCAATCACTTAGACTTTAGTTTGTGCACTCTATAACATTGTCTTGACCTTTTCATAGAAGACAAGATGCAACATCCAAAGTTTTGAGTGATATAATGAATATAATTATATCCTTATGAGGTCCTAGACAAACACATGGAGCATATTCTAAATTGGAACCAGTGGTATATAGGTCCATTTTGGGATTACCAATGGACCTTGGTCATGTTATGGGTGTAACAATAATTTGAGTATACATGTATGTAAATTAATTTCCCAAAATAATTTACATATGATCAGAATAATAGTTGATAGAACTTGACAAAGTTTCAAAATTTTACAAAGCTTAGACAAAAAGTTATGGATTATTTACCCAAAAAACAATCATGAGTATTTATAAATAACATATGATGTTATGTTGAGAATTTAAGTGTTTATCTATATTTTTTAGATAAATATACATCTATGTGCTAAATTTGACCATTTATTGTCACCATTTTGGTAGATAATGAAATCAAGAATGATAAGGATGTATATATTACAATTGAGAGATAAAAAATATATAAAATGATAAATGAGTTTATCTTCAAATCTAAAGATGATAATCAACCACTAAAAAGAACTCATATGCAAACATCATGATGATGTTTTATATTTTTAGTAGTATTTTTGAAAAGTATTAGGTGGTTTTTATGAGAATAGTATCATTTTATAATTGGAGAAACTCAGACTGGCTTTAATTTATTTATTTAAAAAGAGGTTATTTATGAATGGATATTCATCTTAGTTACAAATGCATCTAAAGTTCTATTTTTGAGTTTTTGATCCTTGATTGACCTTTTTTTTAGGAAAGTCGAGAGGTGATCTTAATCATCTTTCCCTCCCCTTGCAAATAAATTCAAATTTGGATTGCATTCACTAACTAAAATTGGAATATTAAACTTGGTAGTACTACTATGAGGACATATTTAAGTAATTAGTAGGTCTTTGATCTCTAGAGGTGGATAAGGGAAGGTACTACCTTCATTGGAGTTTTTTAGGGAGTATTTAGCCAACCTATCACGCACACATTCATCTCTCTTAGACAATGCTCAATTTTCCAACTATCTTCTGATTACCTCGATCCAAGATAACTGCTTGACAAATCTTGAGTTGAGATGTATGATGCACCTGATATTCTTCAATACATTAGAAAAATGTAACTGAAAGATTACATTATCCTAGTTGTTAAGAGATGTCACTTCCATTGTGAGTTGTATGCCATTTATCTCAGATTTACTGATGTTCTAGGGGTAATTTTGTGAAGAATGCCTCCTACCCGCCTTCCTTATTCATCTCGGATAATATCTATGAAAGATGCCTTTTTATGCTTTAAAGCCACATCTGAGTTTATTTTAATCCATCCTCACAAAGGAGACCAACGAATGTCCCCCTATCAATCTAGGTGATTACCTTGTACCCCGCATGCTTTGAGGAGATTATGGGTTTCCCTCTTCATGAAGGATATCTATTGCATGGGGCAAAGATATATATGTTTTTGCATGCCCATAGGTGTCGACAGGTGGTCATAAAGAGATTGGTCTATTCTATACTTCATGTGAGATGAATTTTGATCAAGTCTTGAGTATTGTTGGAGAGGAACAACTTGATGAGCTCTTTTTTCCCCAGGATTCCTCTCCATACTCTCATATTGTATTCACAGTCACAAATAGCATGAAGTGTGGACTCCTCATGAGTTTGACATCTCGGGTAGGTAGTACAACTTGTCATATGCCTCTTGCTTCTTCTCTTCTTTGTGAGTAAAGCGTTGTGGTTCATAAGCTAGTAGAATGTCTTGATTTTCGAGCTTACCTTCTCTTTCCAAATTTTGTTCTAGCATCCTTTGATCTCTATGTCCTTCCCTACATAACTTGGAATAGGTTGAACTGGTCATGTATTTTCCATTGGACGTGAGAGATTAAACGCTGATGTAAGGTGTGGTGTGATCGATACGAACATTGATCTTTTGAATGCTTTTTACTAGATGATTAGGAGTCCACTCAGCTAGGAACTTGGTATCCCATTGATGTTCCATGTTTATAGTTCTTACTACATGTAGGTTTTAAATCTCTTCCAGGATCAATTTGAGGTGTGGTCCTTCACTAGTGGTCCCCCCACCATCTATCTATCCAAAAGTTAATATCATTTCCACTCAAAGTCAGGAGGAATGAGTTGTCCCATGTGTGAAAAATTGATCCTGGAAATGAGTTTCCCTCGGTTGGTAGCCGGTCCCATGTGTGAAAAATTGTGGCCCTTACAAAGGGTGTTTTTCTTTAGCTTTGTACGAAGGCCTTCTCCTCATATGGTATTCCTTCCTGTTGTAAGGTCCCAAGAATGATTCAAGAGGAGGGTCGAGTTCCAATCCCTCATTGATTTCATTCCTAACCCTCCTTCATCTTCTCTGCTCATCACCTTATTCCAAGCTATAAGGGATGTGGGGTGATCCTTTTGGTTGTCACCCCAAATAAACCTCTAAATTAGACTATGTATGGTATCAAAGAGTTTAAGTGGAAGTAGTGATGTCTTCATAGTGTATGTTGGCATGACATTAAGAGTACTATGTGCGAAACATATCCTTTGTGCAAGTGAAAGACTTTAGGCAAAAAAGGAGTTTATCTTTCCCCTTATCCTCTTAGCAGCATTTGCATAGGTGGTTTTGGGTATTGTTATGGAGAATGGGAACTCCAAGGCACCTTATTAGGTCCTTGGTTTTCTAGAAAACACAAAGTTGTCCTATGTTTCTTTTGCTTTCTCTTGATAGGCTTTTGGCAAACAAGTTTCTCATATGGTGCTGGATACACTCTGGAATAAGACCTTACCATGTTCACTAAGTCATTCCATGAACACCCTGATTTGAGTTGTTCCTGTCTGTGCAAAGAGAATAAGGGTGTGTACAAAGTAGACGTGGGATATAAGGGCGGGCTGTCTTACCAAATTTGATAGGTTTCCATTGTTTGTCATTGACTTTCTACTAAATGAATTGACTGAGTCATCCAAGCAAAGAATGAACAAGTAGGGGGAGAGGGGTTACCATTTCCTTAGGCCTCGCGTGGCCTCAAAATATTATGATTTCTTGCTATTCCATATGTTTGAAGTATATCCCTCGGATATGGATTGCCTAATCTACTTTCTGATGTTAGAAGGAGTCCTGCTTTGCAGATGGTGTCTTTGACTAACTCCCATCACATATAATGGAAGGCCTTTTTCAAATCAACTTTAATGGCCATGGTCTTATCTCCTCTCTTCCTCTCCATTGAGTCTATTAGCTCTTGGACAAGGGTGATTTTGTCAGTTATTTTGTGCCCAACTATAAATATGCTTTGGGCAACTGATATCCATTTCAGGATATGCAACTTTAAGCACTCAAACACAACCTTGGATGAGATCTTTAGAGAAATGTTGTTTAGAGAGACTAAAATTAATTGCTCACACGTCTCAAGTTGATATACTTTAGGGATGATTACGATGGTTTAACTACAAAGACCATTCGATAAACATCCATTTGACAGGACATTCTCCACTATGGAAACCATAGCTGTCCCTACAATGGTGCACTTTTTCTTCACAAATAGAGAACTTACTCCATCATGCCCTACCACCTTAAATGGGACCTGGTTATTTTCTATATCAAGAATTTCCTTGGTTGTGGGGAAAGATTCAATAAAAGGGAGATTTTGATGCGAGAAAGGCTCAAAAGCTATGAGGAAGATGTTGTAATTTGGTGTGAAACTTATCTGTTATTTAGTGAGGACTTTTTCGAAATGGGTTGTAACCATATCTCATAGTTCTCCAACATCAGATATCCAATCACCAGCTGCATTCATTAAGGTGAGGATTATATTTCCTCTTTTCCTTTGATTTACATAGCTATCGAAGAATCTTATTTTGTTGTCTCTATTATGGAGCCAATATAGGTGACTATGCTATTTTAGATCATCCTCTTCTTCTCTTAAGATTTTGTCAAGTTCATCTTGCATATTCATGCATAGATTGTCAGTGATAGTGTTGTATTGATGTGCAGACTAGGCTTGTAATTTTTTGATGTTATAGAGGAACTTGTCCTTCTTCTTTTGTTTCTCCTTTGCATGACTTCTATACCACACACTGAGACCCTTTTCAACATCACTGAGTGCATCATTAAAATTTAAGTTATCTGTCTAGTTATCTTGAAGGGTTTGGACAAATTCTTCATTTGAATACCATGAGGCCTTTGTGTTGAAACAAGGTTAAAAATTTCTTCTTTTTCCATACTGAATTAGTGAGGGGCAATGATCAGAACCCATTCTTAGAAGATCTAACATTGTTACTTCACTATACTTGCTAATGAAGGCTGTGTTGGCCATATATCTATCCAAACGTTCTTGTAGGTATCAATGTTTATATGTATACCTCATGCATGAGAAGCCTAGATCAGATAGGTATGCCTCCAAGATGGTTTTGTTGAAGATTTAAGCCTCTACATAGTTATAATAGATACTCCCATTTTTCTCACATCGAGTAAGTGTGGTGTTGAAGTCCCCCAAAATAATACATGGTGATTTGAATTATTTGCTCATCCGAACAAGGTGATTCTAGAGTAATTATCAAACTTGAATTGGGGGTAGACATAGACAAAGGTAATACTGCATTAATTTTTAACCATGTGAGGTGATGAATTGTCTATGACTACATAGAAAGTCCACCTGATATTGATCTTCCTCCAAATAAACCCACGTGCCTCCTGTAAAGCCCCATATTTCTACACGGTGGGAACTTTTGAAGCCTAGACATTAGATTTTCCTTATGGCTATTACCTCACTTATTCTTGGTTCAAGGATAGTTGTGATTTTATGTTTATAGACATAGATTAATTATTTTAGGGCACTACATCTGTAGATCAACCATAAAACATAGACCCCCCTTGTATTACAACAAAATAGATCAACCATAAAACTAAGGGAGAAGTGTGCATGACCCAGTTGCCATAGGCTACTGAGACCAGTTTGTAGATTCCTTCTCCTCATTGTTCTACATTACATCTCTTGCTTCTTGACTCCTTATATTTTCTTCATTTAGAATATGGAGTCTGGGATCTTCCTTCTGTGCTCGTAAGGGCCTAAGATTTTCATTCTTATCCTACTCCCATTCATCTTCCTCATAGGTGGTAGGGGTTGCATGTCAATATTGGTAGTTTCTTCTCTAAATATGTCTCCAATATTGCTCTCTCTATCCTTCTCTGCATCCATATTCATGTCAGTCCCTTCTGGGTTGGTGTTCTCTTTGTTCCATTGGCCTTGTCAGTTGTCCCCCCATTTGGCTTTGTTTTTTTCTGTCTTTAATGCAGTCTATTCCTTGTCCATAAATTACAATAGCCTTTTCTGTATATTCCCCAAGTGCATATGGTTAATGACCTCATCAACTCTGGAGTTCAAAATGGTATGGTTAGAGGTATTGTTTTGTTGGGGGCTTGCTTGGTTGTTTTTGGTGAGGTCCATTATGTCGGTGTTGGTGATATCTTTCAACACTTTCTTCTTATGATCCAATGTTTCAATGATTTTCTTCTACTTCAATACTTTACTACTCTTTCCTCCATTGTAAATTAATGCTTTAGTGACCTAAGTTTCTTCCTTATGAGTTTCTTGAGTGCCCTCAGGCTCATCAGTGCCTAAAGGTGAGAAATGATTGTTGTTGGGTGCTTTATCTGGTGGTTCTCTACCTATTTGGTATATTCTTTCATCATTATGAACATATGTATATTAATCTCATGACTAGTGTATTCATCAATACACCACAGCTATCAAGTCAGGGATATCTCGCCATATCCCACATCTTCAACTATTAAGCACATCATCCCTAAGGATTATCTTAAGGATCATACACCATGACCCACCATCCAACCTTATCAAAGGTTCATCTATCATTACCCATAAATAACCACTGCACAAAGGTCCACAATCCACTTCATCTTGGCTCATCATACTTTTATTATTAAACATGAGCACACATCATGGCCCATATCTATGGTCATATACCTGTGCCACATTATCATGTGTACTAACATCATCTCAACATACCGGGTTCACAACCTATCATCTTATTTCATTATTAACATAGGTGCAAGGTTCAAGGTGATTAAACCATATCACATGTATCATTGTTATTAACAGAGATGTGACCACATATATTAGCTATATGCATCTCAGGTCATCAGAACCCTCACCAAGGTTCCCGCAACCCTCACCAAAGGTCTGGCGGGCAGCGCCATCCCTCACCAAAAGGTATATCGGGTATTGTCATATTCTCACCAAAGGATGCATCGACTAGGGTTTCCCAACCCTAAGCAAGCTCACCACCATATCGGTCAACCCATCCCTTCACCTATCGTGCAACTAGAACCCCCCAGTTCACATGGTGTCGGGCAAGGTGTAATGTGCATCAGTAGAAGCTATCAGCCCAAGGGTCTATCGTGTACATGGATCAGGGTTAGGGTTAGAGTTCCTCTATCGGCTAACCCTCAACCTTGACCATAACGACCAAAGCACAAAGCCCAAGGCGCCACTATTGTGCAAACATCTGCATGTCATTCAAGGGTCATCCATATCGGCCAGGGCACCCATGTCATCCAATATACCATATTGGGCATGGATGTGCTCGCTACTTAAACAACATATTGGACAGCACTACTAAGGTTCTCTAAACCACCATCATCTCGAGCACCACAGACCACTTCATATCGCCAAGACCTATCACATGGTGTGTCGTGCAGAGCACACAGCAAGGTGTAACACCCAAGCCCCAAACTCCACAAAGGGTAACAACCAAGCCCAACTAAGCATATCGGTCAAAGGAACATCACCACTAAGATACTCGCTAAGGTGCACTACCAGCATGGCTATCGGCTAACCATCACAGCAAACCTATCGGCCAAGGGGGTGTCGCCCAAGGTGCCCCTACTACAGAATCATATTTGTATCGACCATGGACCATTTCTATCGGTCAGGGCACCAAGAACCATGTCGTGCATAGCCATGTAGCAGCATAACGGCTAGCATCTAGGGTTAGCATATCGGGAACCATGCCATGTCGTCCATCCCCTCGTATCGGCCAAGCTCACTAAGACAAGGTGATGTCGTCCAAAGCTTGTGTCAAGCACCAAGCTATCAAAGTCTATCGGCCAAGGCCATGTCGGGCATTAAGCTAGCACCACATAACGACCAAGATCATCTTAAGACAAGGGAGTGTATCAGACATCCTCTCTACATGGTGTATCGGGCATCCTCTCTACAAGGTGTATCGGGCAGCCACTCATCATAGGAAGGGCATAAAGGCCACAAGGTCAATAACAAGCTAACATCTTATATCATCCAAGACTTAACCCTAATGAGGGTATCGGGCAACACACTCAAACAATCATCATGGAAACACATATCGGCCAAGAGCCCATCCAAGGGTCTAGCAACCATGTCGTCCAAACCCTAACTCTAGGGTGGATAGGGGATATCGGGCATCAAGGTACAACTATTACCAACTCATCATATCATCCATATGTCTAGGTCATAGGCTCACCTTTCAATTCTAAAGGAGAGAAAGGGGTGTTGCCATAACCATCAACCAAAGCATAGGCTATAGAACAAGGTACTGTATCGGGTAAAGACCCATATCGGGCAACCTAGTTGTATCGGCCAAAGACTCATGTCGTGCAACTCATCTTCAACCTCTAGCCATTCAGAGCATCAAGTATAAGAAAAACATACGGACAGTAGTAAAATGTAGCCATCTCTATCCAAACAGATCTCAATCTCCACATACATAAACATCATAAAAGATGGATACCAAATTAAGGAACAAGATCAATATATGAGCATATGGAGAGTATATACAACAGAGATGGTTGAGAGTTATGTAACCCGCCTTAAGAGGATCTCCATGAAAGGCACAAAGCTCCATGATCCAAGCACCAAGCAAACATTCCCCTCCATGAGAGCCACCCATCCAAAGCTCAAAGCTTGCCTTCGGCACCAACATCAACACCTCAAGAAATAAAGGAAGAAGAAGAAGGTACCATGGTTATATGTAGTTCAAGAAGAAGAAAGAGAGGAGATAAACACGGCCTTGCTTACTCCTATCAAGGGCCTATCTATGGCCGAGAGGAGAAGAGGAAGGTGGAGAAGAAAGCATAAGGAAAAGCTAGCAAAAAAACATGACTCACCATGGTCGGATCTTGAGCAAGGAGTTTCCATGGCCAAGGAGCTCGCCCTCCTAAGCTCCATGGGAGTCTTCCTTTAGCTCCCAAACTCCCATGATCGTCCCAAACAAGAAGGGGGAAGAAGGTGGCCGAAAAGGATTGCTTGGCTAAGGAGGAAGGGAGTTATATATACCAAGGAAGAGAGAGGTAGCAAGGGAGAGGTGTCATAACCACATAAACCAAGGTGCCACTTGCTCTGGCTCATAATGCCACTTGTTGCCACCCTAGAAGCTCATGCATGGCCTGGTGATACATTCTAGAATGTGTATTGTGCAGCTGGGAAGCGGCCATGGCCGATACACCCCTATTGGGTGACACACCTTCATGTTCTAGCCGATACACTAAAGGACAAGGTGACATATGTAACACATATATGTTATAAAGACCCTATAAAGATGCCATTCCTCATCTATCAACCAAACATGGTGCCCCATCATCCATACTCGTTGTAGATGATGTCACACACAAGCAAGAAGAATCTAGATCTGATAAATTGCACATTGACCCCTCCACTTTGGGTAAATTGCAATTTACACCAACACTAGCACACAAAGCACAAGCTTCAACCAACCAAGCTCAAACTTGGAACATTGGTCATACATAAGGAGCCCTACCTTATAATTATCTTTCTAATGATTTTATAGAACTAAAGGCATGCTCTACATGTGACATATTGCAATATAACCCCTTACTTTCGGTAAATTGCACTTTGGTCCAAAATAAGCAAACATTGCTCAAACAACATCCGAACGGGACCAAACTGGAAACATGAGCTTGTCACATGATACCAAAACATATTAGAAGATTAGATTAATGTTCTAAGCACCTTTCATAAGAAAAGAAAAGAGGGTTATCCCAAAACCTAGGTTAGGGTCCTTACAAGTCATAAACCCCTAACAAGGATTTCGTCCCTGAAATCCCGAGCGGAAAGAAGACAGGTGTTACTTTCATGTCGCATCATACATATTCGCAAAGCTCCTAAGTGTCACAGATCCAAAACCAACATACTTGCTTCTTCCTTCAGAGCCAACTCAGGGTTTTCTTGTACTTGTCACAAACTCAACCATCGGTCTCATCATCCTTTGTCTGGTAACACTCTTAGACACTAGAACATCGCATGCAACTGGTATTACCCAGCTATTAGTTCCTTTTACTGATATATCATATTCCTCATTACGTTTTTTCTGTGCTACTATTATCTCATAGGTTCTCTACTTAATATTCACATAGCTAATATCACTATCCTTCTGCCATATGCGTTCCAACTGTTCCTTCTCTTTTCACAAAAGATGTCTCTAATCCAAGGAAGATCTATCTCAGAAGAGATTATCACAAGATACATACTCTACAAAACACATGCATGCATAAGACAAGGCTCATGAGGCACCTCATTATGCATCACTTAAGGTTGAACACGAAAAGGAGTTAAACATCTTGGTTATCGACAACCATATCTCCTCGGTTTCAAGCCTGTCATGTGTTCATGTCAACAGATATGCACTATCTTAACTGATCAGGATAGGATTCTCAACCCTTGTTCATCCATCTCTAACCACTATACATCCCTCCTGGATCCTTTCGTTACTCGAAACTTAGCTATGAGTATTCCAAGGAATTAGGCTCAACTAGATGAACTTACAACACTTCTTTCCCTTGGGTGGATATCTTTCAGTGTCCTGTTTATGCAGAGCATAAAACCCTAACATATGATAGCCACACTATAGGCACTTAGCCAGATCAAACCAAAGCCAACCTCTCCACCTGAGACAACTTCACACCTCTATAAGGATATCTATTCCCAGGGTTATAACGATCCCTGATACGTCACATAGAAAGGGATTCACTTGACTATCACATCCAGGAGAAGAAAGGATACGAAGAAGAGTATACTTCATCCTGCACAACCAGGTCATCAACAAGGCGCTCGACAACATGCTATCTCTCTTTTGACTATCAACAAGGAAACATCTGCCAAACGTACAACATGCACTCAAAGGAGGGTACATCTTTAACTGGATCAACTAGAGCAGATAAGAGGCAAGAAGAAGACAAAGCAGAATGGAGTGACTCCATTCAATCTTGCCACCACACACTGGTCATACTACCGTTTCTGGCCAGCTCATGCCTCGAGGTCTACTGTTACCTATTGCCATCTGCTGTCTGGTCAAAACATCTGGTCTTCACTTGCTTATCCTTATTAGTGTTCCTCCGTGCTGCTAATATGTTGCCTCGAGGGTCACCACATAGATTCAAAATCCAAAACAAGCTACCATCTTGTAGGTTCAAGGTCAAGGATGATCGATCAGGATGTTTCACCTTCATACTTCCACGATCTAGGCATCTTGATTCTCAACCCCTTCTCAGAAGAAATGCCTAGAGGATCCTACTGCCATCATCTATCATAGATATCTCTATCTTGGAAACTAAGGTCTAAGATCAACTGATGCTTTTCGAAGTATCCAACCAGAGATTACTCCAAAAGCATACATATCAAGTGACACAAGGTCCACTTGACAGCCATTCCCTCAGAAGGAAGGAACACAGAGGAACAAAATCCTCCCGTCAACCCATCAACATCTATGGTTTCATATCAAAGGGGAGGATATTATCACTTTCTTTGATCCTTACATGAGTTTCCAACTGTTTATACAGCGTCAAACCTTGTTCCATCTGGTTTTTATCTTGTATCTTCTTGGGTTCCTTGCAATCAGCACAGGCAACATCAAGACCATTACATGTTATTATTCTCTTTCTCTCGTTACCGTTTCATCATGATCATGATTAGTTCCTGATTATATCAGATTTTTGTTTTCTTTGTGTGAAAAAGATCGTTACTCTCCACATATATTTTATTGGACATGGATCATCTCGCTTGTTTTCTCTTTCTTGTCACGGATCTACACTTTATACTTTCACATTTCTGCTTGCGTTCATTGGTTGGTCTGAGATTATCTCAGGTTCCATCTTGTTTACTCATCACTTGTTCTTTTCTTTCCTTCACTTTCAGGTATTTTCTTCATCTTGTGTGAGTTTTATGCTTTTATTTACCTTGTGATCATAGGTTAATCTGTCTTTTTGTCACATATATCTCTTGAGATTATGGTTTCAAGAACTTATCTCATCATATTCTTATACAGATTTGGGTTTCATAGAACCATTACTTCCTCTTGATTATCAAACATCCATGTATTAAGAGGTTATGGTGCATTTATTCACTTCCTTTATAACAAGATGAAGGTATTAGCATCATATTCCTGACTTGTTAAGCTCTTTAGATTGCTCCAGAATGACTACTTGATCAAAGTAATCAAGGAGGAAACAATCTAAGGATCCACACTTACCTATGTTTTCAGTATTTGAATACCTAGCTAGGGCATCAAGTACTAAGATTATATAGTATGCAACATATTTTATGTCACACTCCAACCTTAGACACCATCCTAATCCTAGTCCTAGTTTCCATGTAGACTCAGCGAACCTAGAGCTCTGATACCAAACACTGTAACACCTCATCCACAACAAAACACGATTACATGCAAACCAGCGGATTACCAAAAAATCACAGGAAATTAAAACTGATTTATAACAAGCACCACAAGATGAAACATCTAATATCTAAACCAACACTTTTCATTTCATAGCATATTTCCAAGGTGCTACAACATAAATTCCCATCATCTAGTTACATGAAATAATTGTTTGCCATGATGCTTGACATCAGGATACATACCGAAAACCGTACATGGATCGTTGTACAAGAAACATCGAAAAGCTCTCTCGAAGGCCTGAGTGTATAGGGACGATACATAGAACTCTACTGCTAGACACTATCTAGCCCACTAGGTATGATACCTCTGCATATCATCCATAGCCACATGATCTTCATCTCGCCAGGCACGTCCACCTAAAAAGGGTTATTAACCAGCGGGGTGAGACACACAGTCCCAGCGAGAAACATAACCTTCTACCAACTATCAGGAGGCATATAACCAGGCATTCTGTATGGAACATGATTGATAATATAAACTTCATAATATCTTATCACAAGATATAAAGGACGTACACATAACTGCAAGGTGTAACTAGATCATCTACACAAGCAAGGCCTCAATCAATGTTCCGTGTTTTGCCTTAAGAAATATATTCTATACAGATGGATTACGATTTATTATGCCTTGAGGAAGTGAGCCGTCCCACTCAAATCCAACCTTCGGCTGCGAAGCCCAAAACCGGTGCCATACAAGGTCATTGGGAGAGCCGGACTCCATGACCTCACCTCTTTGTAGTCAGTTGCACATTAACCAAAGCAGGACCACAGTCTCTTGCTTGGGTGGTCTCAGCCACAAGGTCAGCTCCACAAGCTACCCATATATACATTCGAGCCATGAACGCATCATGCTCATCATCACATATCCTGAGCCATGGGTCTTATTCACCATGCTCCATATATCCTGAGTCTGCAACCACAGTTGCACTCAAACCCTCCTATTTTAGGCTAGGGGAAACCTCGCATATTCAACAATATGCGCTCCAGGTAATCCCGCAGGATAAACCTGTTTCACCATCGCCAAATACTGGCGATAATGGATCTATGGCCAGGGAAACTACATGAGAGATTCATCTATAATTAGTTAATGCATTTTGAGTAGATTGTTGGGGTAATCAAGTTATATTGAACAGCCAAACATATATATAGAATATGAACAACATTAGATCTCATTATATTGATGTTATACTGCCTTTGCTGTTCTCATTACCCTCAACAATCATCATATCACCATGGGACATCAATCCCTCATACATCACACAATGCCACTACCTCTCAAGGCTTTCACATTATACATCATCATGGGATCTCAATCCCTCTATCACATATTGCCACTGCCCCTCAGGACTTTTCACATCATCCTTTTGGGAACGCATCCCTCAACTAGGCACTCAGCCTTAATCAGGTCCTCAGACCTTTCACATTATACTTGCTATTACATATCATCTTTTCAACAGAGTTATCATCATTATTATTCAGTCATTGCACATTCATCAAGTGCTACATAAAGCACATAATCATATAATCACCATAGCTCTTACTTGGCTATGAACTCAATATACCTGCATAGTTAGCTTGCATAAAAAGAGATAACTAAATTGCCAAGAATAGAACATGTTGGGATTATCATGCTATCAGGTATTCAGGTGTACAGAATTGGAACATCATCCATGTTCATACATTCATGAGATTCAAGGCTGTAAATTTAAGCAATGCAATTACATTATCATTACCAAACTGTGAGCACCCATCATGCCCCATATCTTATGGGCATATCTTTGATTATCATATCATCACGATTAAGGTTTATACATTGGTATATTCTTTCATCATTATGAACATATGTATATTAATGTCATGACTAGTGTATTCATCATTACACCACAGCTATCAAGTCAGGGATATCTCACCATATCCCAAATCTTCAACTATTAAGCACATCATCCCTAAGGATTATCTTAAGGATCATACACCATGACCCACCATCCAACCTTATCAAAGGTTCATCTATCATTACCAATAAATAACCACTGTATAAAGGTCCAAAATCCACTTCATCTTGGCTCATCATACTTTTATTATTAAACATGAGCACACATCATGGCCCATATCTGTGGTCATATACCTATGCCACATTATCATGTGTAGTAACATCATCTCAACATACCGGGTTCACAACCTATCATCTTATTTCATTATTAACATAGGTGCAAGGTTCAAGGTGATTAAACCATATCACATGTATCATTTTTATTAACAGAGATGTGACCACATATATTAGCTATATGCATCTCGCGTCATCAGAACCCTCACCAAGGCTCCCACAACCCTCACCAAAGGTCTGGAAGGCAGCGCCATCCCTCACCAAAAGGTATATCGGGTATGGTCATATTCTCACCAAAGGATGCATCGACTAGGGTTTCCCAACCCTAAGCAAGCTCACCACCATATCGGTCAACCCATCCCTTCACCTATCGTGCAACTAGAACCCCCCAGTTCACATGGTGTCGGGCAAGGTGTACCGTGCATCAACAGATGCTATCGGCCCAAGGGTCTATCGTGTACATGGATTAGGGTTAGGGTTAGGGTTCCTTTATCGGCTAACCCTCAACCTTGACCATAACGGCCAAGGCACAACGCCCAAGGCACCTCTATTGTGCAAACATATCCATGTCATTCAAGGGTCATCCATATCGGACAGGGCACCCATGTCATCCAATATACCATATTGGGCATGGACGTACTGGCTACTTAAACAACATATTAGACAACACTACTAAGGTTCTCTAAACCACCATCATCTCGGGAACCACAAACCACTTCATATCGCCAAGACCTATCACATGGCGTGTCATACAGAGCACACATCAAGGTGTAACGCCCAAGCCCCAATCTCCACAAAGGGTAACAGCCAAGCCCAACTAAGCATATCGGTCAAAGGAACATCACCACGAAGATACTCACTAAGGTGCACTACCAACATGGTTATCAGCTAACCATCATAGCAAAACTATCGGTCAAGGGGGTGTCGCCCAAGGTGCCCCTACTACACAATCATCTTTGTATCGACCATGGACCATTTCTATCGGTCAGGGCACCAAGAACCATGTCGTGCATAACCATGTAGTAGCATAATGGCTAGCATCTAGGGTTAGCATATCGGGCACCATGCCATGTCGTCCATCCCCTCATATCGGCCAAGCTCACTAAGACAAGGTGATGTCATCCAAAGCTTGTGTCATGCACCAAGCTATCAAAGTCTATCGGCCAAGGCCATGTCGGGCATTAAGATAGCGCCACATAACGGCCAAGATCATCTCAAGACAAGGGAGTGTATCAGACATCCTCTCTACGTGGTGTATCGGGCATCCTCTCTACAAGGTGTATCGGGAAGCCACTCATCATAGGAAGGGCATAACAACCACAAGGTCAACAAGAAGCTAACCTCTCATATCATCTAAGACTTAACCCTAATGAGGGTATTGGGCAACACACTGAAAGAGTCATCATGGAAACACATATCGGCCAAGAGCCCATCCAAAGGTCTAGCAACCATGTCGTCCAAACCCTAACTCTAGGGTGAATAGGGGATATCGGGCATCAAGGTACAACTATTACCAACTCATCATATCATCCATATGTCTAGGTCATGGGCTCACCTTTCAAGTCCAAAGGAGATAAAGGGGTGTTGCCATAACCATCAACCAAAGCATAGGCTATAAAACAAGGTACTGTATCGGGTAAAGACCCATATCGGGCAACCTAGTTGTATCGACCAAAGACTCATGTCGTGCAAGTCATATTCAACCTCTAGCCATTAAAAGCATTAAGTATAAGAACAACATATGGATAGTAGTAAAATGTAGCCATCTCTATCCAAACAGATCTCAAGCTCTACATGCATAAACATCATAAAAGATGGATACCAAATTAAGGAACAAGATCAATATATGAGCATATGGAGAGTATATACAACAAAGATGGTTGAGAGTTATGTAACCCGCCTTAAGAGGATATCCATGAAAGGCACAAAGATCCATGATCCAAGCACCAAGAAAACGTTCCCCTCCATGAGAGACACCCATCCAAAGCTCAAAGCTTGCCTTCAGCGCCAACATCAACACCTCAAGAAACAAATGAAGAAGAAGAAGGTACCATGGTTATATGTAGTTCAAGAAGAAGAAAGAGAGGAGATAACCAAGGCCTTGCCTACTCTTATCAAGGGCCTATCTATGGCCGAGAGGGGAAGAGGAAGGTGGAGAAGAAAGCATAAGGAAAAGCTAGCAAAGAAACATGACTCACCAAGGTCGGATCTTGAGCAAGGAGTTTCCATGGCCAAGGAGCTCGCCCTCCTAAGCTCCATTGGAGTCTTCCTTTAGCTCCCAAACTCCCATGCTCATCCCAAACAAGAAGGGGGAAGAAGGTGGCCGAAAAGGATTGCTTGGTTAAGGAGGAAGGGAGTTATATACACCAAGGAAGAGAGAGGTAGCAAGGGAGAGGTGTCATAACCACATAAACCAAGGTGCCACTTGCTCTGGCTCATAACGCCACTTGTTGCCACCTAGAAGCTCATGCATGGCCTGGTTATACACTCTAGAATGTGTATCGTGCAGCTGGGCAGCTGCGATGGCCGATACACCCCTATTGGGTGACACACCTTCATGTCCTAGCCGATACACTAAAGGACAACGTGACATATGTAACACATATATGTTATAAAGACCCTATAAAGATGCCATTCCTCATCTATCAACCAAACATGGCGCCCCATCATCCATACTCATTCTAGATGATGTCAAACACAAGAAAGAAGACTCTAGAGCTGATAAATTGCACATTGACCCCTCCACTTTGGGTAAATTGCAATTTACACCAACACTAGCACACAAAGCACAAGCTTCAACCAACCAAGCTCAAACTTGGAACATAGGTCCTACATAAGGAGACCTACCTTATCATTCTCTTTCTAATGATGCTAGAGAACTAAAGGCATGCTCTACATGTGACATATTTCAATATATCCCCTTACTTTGGGTAAATTGCACTTTGGTCAAAAATAAACATACATTGCTCAAACAACATCCGAAGGGGACCAAACTGGAAACAAGAGCTTGTCACATGATACCAAAACATCTTAGAAGATTAGATTAAGGTTCTAAGAACCTTTCATAAGAAAATATAAGAGGGTTAGCCCAAAACCTGGGTCAGGGTCCTTACACCCCGCCTTCGCTGGAGGGATAGAAGTGCTGCTTTGAGTCTTGGAGCATGTTCCTCCTCCATCGTCTTCAAGGTTTAGCCTTTGTTCACCTTGAGCACCGCCACCCCCTCTAGCCCCTCGCAATCCATAATGCAAATGTCAAATTGTTGATTAATTTGAAGTGCTGGATTGAACAAATCATTATTTTTACTTAGTTTGATTTGTTTGCTTGAATTTTTGTATCATCTAAGTCATTGTGTTACTAGTACTATAATTTTTAGTAAGGAATATCCATTACAAATAATGAGAGAACACCTTAAAGTGATACAAATACTTTATCTTACCAACTATCCTTGCAACTAAGGAAATATGGAGTATTTTGAATAAGACATTTGCATCATTGTTCCCACAACTGACCATATGCATGTAGTCTTCTCAACATGAAATTCATATTAATTTTTAACAATCATGACTTACTACATCATTCCAGAAGATATCATACCAGATTGTTGTCTGAAGCATTATGTGGTATTTAAAGCCATAAGCATCATGTTGTTTTTTTGCTTGTGAAATTTTTTTCGTCTCTGTAAGGTTGGTTTTTGACCTATATATGATAGATAGTCAGCTCAAAATATATAGTTTTTAATTGATATTTTTGAAAATAGATGAAAAAAGTATTATGTCCATCAGAAAATTCATGAAGATATGTTGATCACTTAAAGATATACCATATAATACTCAAAGTAGTAGCAATGTCAATTATAGGCAAACACCCATTCAGCTCTATTCCTATCATGTTGGAAACAACCTTAGTTGATTAACTTTTTAGAAGATACCCATTGGACTCATATTCATTTACCCATTACTATTTACAGTAGAAATTTAGAACAAAACTATTTCATTGTAATGTATCTATTCTTCCCTTGGATAGGTTCTCTTATTAAATGTTTGTGAAAACATGACCAACTTCGAAAGTTTAAGTTTTGTTATGATGCAAAAGTAGAAACATACTTAGAGTTTTGTTATATTATATCCATATACAACACTATCTGGCTAATATCTAAAACAAGTAGAAAATAACAAAGCACAATCACACATATATCTGAGCTACCTGACGATGTGAAATAATGAAAAAATGACATATCAAGTGACTTAAATATCTAATTTTCTACATGTGGAGACTCTATTCATCTGGTCACCTTTGAATATCATTCTTCTAAAATGTGAACCAAAGATCTTTCTTTACATAGCATGATGCCGACCATCTAAGAGAAATCAAAGTAAATTTTTTATAAGGTGAATGTTTGCAATGTTTTAGGGATAATTTGGTTGGGTCTTGTTGTAGGTATTGCAGTTCCAACTGCACATATTTTCTAACTCTGAATGTTTGGTGTGTGTACTTCTAACAAATGGTAGGAACTCATGATACATGACGTGTTCAGTAATGTAGAAAAATTGGGATGTGAAACTACACCCAATATGGGCGTGATTCATTTTCCCTACTACCAGCTGTCAGAATTGAGACCTTTTTTGGAGCGAATCTGCTTTTCTATCCAAAAAAGATGGTGGCATGTTTTATTTGTGAATAATGAGTAGGATTGCTCGACACCCTTTGTAAAATGTTCAACTATGACTTACGTCCAACGAAATGATCATAATGAAGTACATGAAATAACTTTCTCCCCAACCGAACAAAAACTTTCTAGTCTTAGTTCATCCATTTTTCTTACACTTACTAAATTCCTACCATGGGTCGATGTCCATTCTTTAGGACAGGTCCTATAGAAACCTGATATGATCCAATATAAATATTTTATAGTGATATGTGGTGTTTCTCTCTCCTTATGTTGTTAGAGGGTTTGATTTTATAGAGGAGTAAGAAGGAGATAATGTGTTTTGATTGGCTATCCTATAGAATAAATATAGGACACATCCTATACTACCAGTGTGCACTGTGAGTTTTCTTTACAAGCAACCAGACGGACCCTTAGTGTAACAAAATTGTTGTATGTACATAACTTAGTACTTTATCTTTTTATCATATGTAGACCAAATTGTTTCTCATGCATGTCACTAACTACCAAATTGATAATCATTTACGAGCAAAGTTCAATATTATTGTAACATACCTATCCTGGGTTAAGGATAACCCTATTTATTTGGCTTAAATAAGTTGCTTATAACTTTAATATAATCCTCTAAAGTGTTTTGTTATCAGGTGACAAACTTATGTTTCAAATTTGGTCCTATTTAAATAACGTTTGAGAAATGTTCTCTTATTTTGGACCAAGATGCAATTTACCTAAGATGAGGGGTTATATTGCTATTTGTCACATTTTATACATCCCCTAAGTGTTTTAGAATCATAAGAAAGAGAATGATTCTAGGCGGTGACTTTTGGAAAGCCTAAATGACAAGTTTGAACTTGTTTGAACAATGCTAGTGACTTGTGGACCAATTTTGGTAGATATTGTAATTTACCCAAAATGTAGGGTTGATATGAAAATTACCATCTCTAGAGTGTCCCTACTCCCTCCTAGTATCATATATATCATATATACATAAGGAGGCATCATGTTTGAATCATATTTGAATGATAGTATTCTTGGTGATGTAAAGACCAAGAAAGGGTTGAATGTGAAACCCTAATTTGAGCTTGTATCGGGTAGTAGAGTTAATATGAGAGTGCCTATCAGCCAAGGAGCCTTAGTGGGAGTATCATATCTATTTTTTAACTTTTGTCAAAGGTCATGATGGGAAAAGAACCTCAAGTAGGTGAAGTGTATCGGTTTACAACTTCCTTGGAAAAGTTGTATCAGGTTGTGAATAAAGTGGTGATTGAGTTGAAATATCTTATCCAAAGAGATAAATGATGGCCAAAATATCATCTCTAGATTATCCTCGAGTGATTTGCAGTTCAAGATAAATGTGAATGCATGCATGCACACGTGTCAACTATGCATGGACACATGGCACCTAGTAGCTTAAAAAGATGACACCTCATATACACACTTTTTCATGAACCTCAAGTATATATACCCTTCCTTTCACCTATAAGTGACATTTTCAAAATTTATCACCCTCTTGCTCTTAGATAGCGTGCATAGAGTCTTAGTATCATGCATAGGTGAAGGAATATTATGCATAGAGCCTTGATATCGGCCATAACAAAATGGTATCGACCAAGTGAAGTGATATTGGCCAAGTGAGGGATATCGGCCACAATGTGGTGATGTATTGTGCATAGTATTGAGGAGATCAAGTCTTGGCCTTTGATAAGATCATATTCAACCTTGGGAATGTGAAGCTTTGGATCTTAGATCTTTGAAGTTACTCTTGAGGTGGGTTATATAACTTGAACTCAACCATGTTATTATTTACCATCAATCTTGCCTTAGTTAAATGATTTACTTTCAAATAGAATTTTCTTGCATAATTGATGAATCCATGAGCTCTTGTAGTGACCTAGGAATGTTATACATGAACTAGAAGAGTAACAACAAGAGTATAGAGGTTGATGATGATGACATCATCATGGTTCAACCCGCTATTGGGTTGAAGCACCTCTAACCCGATATGGTGTTGAAGGATACACCTATTGCCCGATATGCTGTTGAAACCCTAGATAGTGATGGTTATAAACCTCTAGAATGATATGGTGATGAGCATACAACTTATGCATGATATGGTGAGCACACATACACTTCTAACTGATATGGCAACCTGATATGGTAAGTTAATATGGTAACTCAATATGGTAACCCAATATGATGATACGAACACAACCACTAGCATCATATAGTGATGAATTTATACCTCATGGATGATATGGGTGACACATACACACACCTTGTGTATGATATGGGGTCAAGTACACACCTTATACTTGATATGGTGTTGAGTATATTCCCTAACCCGATATGATGTTGAAACTCAACATGGTGTTTGTGAAACCTGATATGCAAACCCCTAAGGTTGAGTAATCCGATATGGATGCAATATATGATGATGAATATAGACCTCCATACCCTATATGGAATCATACCTACACCCCTATACCCAATATGGAGGAAGCACCTCAATCCAATACACTTGATTGAGTGATACATGTAGTATGTTATGTCAAATGATACTTTAAGACATGAAGGGATTAGTGCATTTTGATAAATATGGGCCAATGTACCTTGAGAGAAGGATTGAGCCAACCTAATGGAGTATGATGTAATCAATATCCTAGTCAGGATGAAAGAGAAACTTATACTTGTTTAATACTCATGTAATGAGTATACATTGATACTCCTAATATGTGTGGAGTCTGAATTAGGGTTGTGATTCTTGATGAATGTACTTGAAAACCCTAGTCGGCTTAAAAAGGGAAACCTTAACCCTAATGAAGGGTAATGATATGATTTTAAATTACAATTGGTTAATAAAGGGAAACCCTATCCATATGGAAACCATGCTGGTAGCATGAGATAATGAGCATAGTAAGCATGAGCTATGATGTTTCATATAATACCGATTATTTTAGGTCTTATGACCTAGAGATAGTTGTTGCCTAGTGAGAGGTGAAAAGATGTTTTAATAGGCCTTGTGAGCCATGTGAATAGTTGTCTCCTAGTGAGAGGTGACAAGATGTTTAATGGGTCTTGTGAGCCTTGTGAATAGTTGTTATCTAGTGAGAGGTAACAAGATGTTTATAAAAGTCTCATGTAAGAAATGGTAAATAAATTAGGGAAATGGAAATCCAGTAACATCATGATAATAATAAATGGTTATAATAATAATTAAATCTTGGTCATACATTCTTATAGCCAAATAAGGGCTATAGTGTTTTGAATATGCATAAATGAGATAAGAAGAATACTTATATAAAGGATGTGAATAAGTATGATGGCTTGGCCAAGGTATAATGCCTAGTAAAGGTGATGAGGTATTCAATGATGAGTTCAAGGGATTGATATCCCAAAATAGAAGTGAAAGGGAAACATTAAGGCATCCTAACTACTATGGGATCCTTAGCAATGTGGCCATAATCTCACAGGATTGGTATAATCCAATACTTTGCTGTAATCTCACATGATTGGTATAGTCCAATACCTGGCTGTAATCTCATAGGATTGGTATAATACAATACCTAGATGAACTCTCACAGGAATGGGATAACTCAATACATGACTATGATCTCACATGATTGGAATAATCCAATACCTAGCTGAACTCTCACAGGATTGGTACAATCCAATACCTGGTTGTAATATCATAGGATTAATAAAATCCAATACCTGGTTGTAATATCACAGGATTGGTACAATCCAATACCTAGCTGTAATATCACATGATTGGTACAATCCAACACCTGGATGTAATATCACATGATTGGTACAATCCAACACCTAGTTGTAATATCACAGGATTGGTACAATCCAATTCCTGGCTGTAATATCATAGGATTGGTACAATCCAATACCTGGTTTACTCTCACAAGATTGGTATTACTATTAAAAGATTGGTATCAAGCTGGAACATGATGATGTATATTCATCAGATTGGTAGAAATCAATATTTGGCTAGCAAATTGTCTATGGCCAACAAATAGAAATGAGAATGATTCATGTATGTCATACCATGATAATATTATCATGGGTTAAGCTTGAGATATTGATCTAGTATGATGGGTAAATGATACACATGTTCTTCATATTCCTTATAAAGTGAATAGGTGATTTTTGCTCTATCATAGACAATTGCAATGCTTTAAATGATGAGAAAGTTCTCAACTGCTTATCAATAATGATTAATCTTGCATATTAATGTAAAAGAACCTCTGCTCAATTTTATACTATTTACTTATTATAATAACATTGTTGGTAGAGAGTTATATCTCTCACTGGGACAATTGTATCACCCCGTGGGATCCACAATTTTTAGGTGGACGTGCACGAGGAGGTAGAGACCGTTCTGTAGAGGAAGGACAACAACAGTAGGGAAAGAAGTAACAACTCAGGTTGAGTGTACTATTTGTCATGTCTTGTAGATAGAAGTCCTATGTGTCATCTCTGTACTCTCAGGTCCTTGGATTTAGTACATGATGGTTTTATGAACAATCTAAGATTTTGGTTTGAATGCCTCGAGGGTTTCATGTTGCTTATGTATAAGGTTTTGGCAAAACAACTGTTATATTTTATCCTCAAGATGAGATGGTACAAAGTATGTACAATGTGAACCATGATGTATAAAAAGTTTGGTTCTTCCTTTAAAGAATTTTCCAAGAAATGAATCTCTTTGAAAAATGGTTTTAATTTTTAGTGATTTTGTTAATCCATTGCTTATGATTATTCTGCTTAATTTAGTAATGATTTAGCTATCAATTTGATGGCGGTCATTACAATTAGCACACTAACTTAAGAGTAAGTCTAAACTAATAAAACATAATAGCTCAAAAAAATTATTATCCATTTTTTGTCAATTTTTTTAACATAAACAATTGACATTTTCGATAGATTAGAATAAAGTAGACTTGTATTTCCTATGTATAGATAAAAAGCTTTAATCACAATACCAAATATAGGTGTATTATTAGCATGAGTTTTACAGAAACAAATCTAGGTGTATTATTAGCATGAGTTTTACAAAAATAGTAGAAGCAATTTCACAATGATAATGATATCACGATCATGATAATAACTAAACTTATGCAATTTGGGGATTTTAGTAACAGTTTTATAGAAGAGAAAAGAGAAAAAAGACTCAACTCAAGAAGAGTACATGATTGAAAAGTAAAAGAGGTTTCAACAATTGAATGATGTGAAGATAATCAAACATAATTCTAACCTAAAATTACAAAAATAAATGTGTAGTAGAAATATTTCCATCTTCTTGATATCATAGATGATTAAAGTATATTAATTCTTCTAACTTCTATATTTATACCATTGCTTGCTTTTATGACTATTTATATAACATCATTCTAACTAAAATCATGTGCAAAGCACGTGCATTGACTAGTATATGTTATGTATCTACTTTAACCTACCTATACTTTTAATAGTTGCGAGGGGGAGTTATTTCTCTCGCTGGGACATTTGGTATCACCCAGTGGGTTTCCACAACTTTTAGGTGGTTGTGCAAAAAGAGGTAGAGATCTTGCGGTTGTGGCTGAGCAGTAAGAGGAGTAGTAGATGAGTAAAGGTTAGATATGCTGCTAGTGCTTTGTAGTAGAGTCCTATGTGTTGTCCCTATACCCTCAAGTCCTTGGTGAGGTCTAGATGTTGTATATCGAAATGACGTTTTGTCTATATGCTCTTGTGTACATCTTTATGGCATGTTATGTAATATAGGTGGCTTCATGTGGACTCTGATGTAATAAGCTTCAACTTCTGTGCTTATGTGAAATTGGTTTTAATTTCTTATTAGTATTATCTCTATGCTTTGTTTTGAGTGATCTCAGTTTGTGGCATGTTGGGGCGTCATAATTTGGTTGGTATCAGAGCTTTAGGTTCGTTGAGTCTACATGGACTTAGGACTAGGGTTTGTGTCTATTCTAGTGTCCTCTAGTCTATCTTATGGTAACTTTTGCTTATGATGATGAAGAAGAAGAGAAGAGAAGATGGGTAGAGAACACGAGGAACATGCTGCTGAGAGTAGTGTTGTTGCACCTAGTGGTGGCACCAGGAGGCATGAGAGGGTGGATGGTGTGCCTGAGATTCCCCAGTTTGATCTAGCTGTGGTGGCCAATCCTACTTTTCAGTTCATGTTTGGAAAGTTCATGGCCACGACACATATGGCAGGCATGATTTCTCCACCCCAAGTGAAAGCGGTAGTCCTCAACGCATAGTCTTTGGGTTCTGGGAAGACCTTTGAAAGGTTGAGATGTGTAGGGTGGTTTAGGATGCATGTATGATAGTCCTGAAAGATGTAGATATGTGGTTAACAGAGCTAGAGAAGGCATTCAATATCCTCAACATCTCTGAAGAGGATAAGGTGAAGCACGCAGTGCATCTGTTGAAGGGGAGTGTTGTTCATTGGTGGGCCTTTGGTGATCAGTTGGGAGGATTTTTGACAAGTGTTTGTGAATTGACATTTTCCAGTGACCTATTTGGATGCAAAGATCACACAGTTTGAGAAGATTCCACATGGATCTATGTCAGTCAATGAGTATGAAGCTAAGTTTATGGAGCCTATGGCAACTATAGACATGGAGAGGGTCACACAGTTCGTATAACATCCCTGACCTAGGTTTAGGGCTAACCTTGTTTGTTTGGCTTAAATAAGTTTCTTAGAACTTTAATATAATTCTCTAAAGAGTTTTTTATCAGGTGTCAAACTTATGTTTTATGTTTGTTCATGTTTGAATAACGTTTGAGAAATATTCTCTTACTTTGGACCAATATGCAATTTACCCAAGATGAGGGGTTATATTGCAATATGTCACATTTTAAACATAACTCATGTGTTTTAGCATCATAATAGAGATAATGATGCTAGGTGGTGGCTTGTGGAAAGACTAAATTCCAAGTTTGAACTTGTTTGAATAATGATAGTGCCTTGTGTACCAATTTTGGTACAAAATGTAAATTACCAAAAATGTACGATTGACATGTAGATTACCACCTATATAGTGTCCCTACTCCCTCCTAGTATCATCTAAAGGAGAGATAAAGAAGGTGGCACCATGTTTGAATCAATTATGAATGATGGTACTCTTGGTGATGAGAAGACCAAGAAAGGGTTGAATATGAAACCCTAACTTGAGTTGTATCGAGTTGTAGACTTTATATGAGAATGCCTATTAGCCAACGAGCCATAGGGGGAGTCTCATATCGGTTTGTTATCTCTTAACAAAGACTATGATGGGAAAATCACATTAAGGAGGTGATCCATGATGAGTTAGATGCTCCTTCCAAAAGTTGTATCAGTTTGCATAATTTGTGAGATAAAGATGAGATATCTTATAAAACAAGATAACTATTGGCCGAAATATCATCCCTAGATTATCCTCAAGTGTTTTTCATGTCAAGATAAATTAAAATTCATGCACGTACATGTGTCCACCATGAATGGACATGTGGAACCTAGTAGCTTAAAATGATGACACCTCATATACACTCTTTTTCATGAACCTCAACTGTATATACCACTCCTTTCACCTATTAGTAAATTTTTTTGAACCTTACCACCTTATTGCTCTTATATATTGTGCATAGAGTCTTGGTATCATGCATAGGTGAATTGGTATCGTGCATAAAGCCTTGGTATCAGCCATATCAAGGTGATATCGGCCTAGCAAGGTGATATCGGCCATAGTGGAGTGATATCGGCCACAAGTGAAGGGATAACGGCCACAAGTGAGGGCATATCATGCATATGTAGTGAGGTATTGTGCATGGTGCTGAGGATAAATAAGTATCTCAAATCTTAACCATAAGGTGAGGCCATGATAATCTTCAACCTTGGATTATAGCATGGATCTAGGGTCGAGATATTCCTTTCTTTTCTTCTTCACCAAATACTTATCCATTGTGATTTTGTGCCTATATAGGAGTTGTGAAGCTCATCCTCAACCTTAGGAACGTGAAGCTTTGGATCTTGGAGCTTTGAAGTTGCTCTTGAGGTAGGTTATATAACTTGAACTCAATTATGATATTATTTACTATCAATCTTGCCATAGTTGATGATTTACTTTCAATTAGAATATAATTGATTAATCCTTGAGTTCTATTAGTGACCTAGTACTTTTGTCCATGAACTAGAACAGTAAGAAGAAGAGTCTAGAGGTTGATGATAATGACATCATCATGGTTCAACCTGATATTGGGATGAAGCACCTCTAACTCGATATGGTGTGAAGCATACACACACCTCTTTGCCCATATGAAGCATACACACACCTCTTTGCCCGATAATGTGTGAATCATACACACACCTCTTTGCCAAATATGGTGTGAAGGATACACACACCTTATCGCCTGATATGGTGTGAAGCACACACACACCCCTGTTTGCCTGATATGGTGTGAAGCGCACACACACCCCTCTTTGCCTGATATGGTGTGAAGCATACACACACCACTTTGCCCGATATGGTGTGAAGAACACACACACCTCTTTTCCCGATATGGTGTGAAGCACACACACAACTCTTTGCCCGATATGGTGTGAAGCACACACACACCTCTTTGCCCGATATGGTGTGAAGCGCACACACACACCTCTTTGCCCGATATGGTGTGAAGCATACATACACCTCTTTGCCTGATATGGTGTGGAGCACACACACCTCTTTACTTGATATGGAAGCAAGCACACACCTATTTGCCCGATAGGGTGGAAGCACTTCAATTCAATATACATGATTGAGTGACACATGTAGTGTGTTATGTCAAATGATACATTAAGACATAAAGAGTTTAATGCATTTTGATGAGTATGGGCCAAAGTACCTTGAGAGAAGTATTGAGCCAACCTAGCTAATGGAGTATGATGTAATCAATATCCTAGTGAGGATGATAGATAAACCTATACTTGTATAATAATCATGTAATGAGTATACACTAATACTCCTAATATGTGTGGAGTATGAATTTGGGTTGTGATTCTTGATGAATGTACTTGAAAACCCTAATCATCTTAAAAAGGGAAACCTTAACCCTAATGAAGGGTAATGATATGATTTGAAACAACAATTGGTTAATAAAGGGAAACCCTAACCCTAATTATGTTGAAACCATGCTGGTATCATGAGATAATGAGCACAGCTAAGCATGAGCTATGATGTTTCATATAATACTAATTTAATTGGCCTTATGAGCCATGTTAATAGTTGTTGCCTAGTGAGAGGTGACAAGATGTTTAATGGGCCTTGTGAGCCATATGAATGGTTGTTGCCTAGTGAGAGGTGACAAGATGTTTATATAGGTCTTATGACCTAGAGATGGTTGTTGCCTAGTGAGAGGTGATAAGATGTTTATAAAAACCTCATGATCTAGAGATTGATGTAAGAGATGGTAATGTTCAAAATAAACTAGGGAAATGGGAACCCCTTAACATAATAATAATAATAATAATAATAATAATAATAATAATAATAATAATAATAATAATAATAATAATAAATGGTTATATCCAATACCTGGCTATAATCTCATAGGATTGGTATAATGCAATACCTGGTCGTGATCTCATAGGATTGGTACAATCCAATACCTGGATGTAATCTCATAGGATTGGTACAATCCAATACCTGGTTGAACTCTCACAGGATTGGGATAACCCAATACCTGGATTTGATCCCAGTCCAATACCTAGATATGATTTCACAAGATTGGTATAAGCCAATACCTGGACAAAACACAATGATGTATATTCACATGATTGTACAATCCAATACCTAGATAGATTGGCTGAGACAAACAAATAGAAATGAGAATGATTCATGGATGTCATACCATGAAAATATTATCACCAGATAAGCTTGATATGTTGGTACAATATAAGGGGTAAATGATACACATGTGCTTCATATTCCTTATAAAGTGAATAGATGATTTACTGCTCTATCATAGATAGTTACAATGCTTTAAATGATGAGAATTGTTCTAATATGCTTATCCATAGTTATTAACTTTTCTTATTAATATAAAAGAATCTCTGCTTAGTTTTATACTGCGTAACTATGATAATAACATTGTTGGCAGAGAGTTATATCTCTCACTAGGACAATTATCTCACCCTGTGGGATCCACAATTTTTAGGTGGACATGCACAAGGAGGTAGAGACCATTCTGTAGAGGAAGGACAACAACAACAGGGACAACAATAGCAGCTCAGGTTGAGTGTACTATCTGTCGTGTCTTGTAGATAGAAGTCCTATGTGTCATCTCTGTACTCTTAGGTCCTCAGATTTAGTGTGTGATGGTTTTATGAACAATATGAGATTTTTGTTTGTATGCATCGAGGTTTTATGTTGCTTCAGTATATGTTTTGACAAAGAAACTGTTATATGTTATCCTCGAGTTGAGATGGTACAATGTATGTACATTGTGAATACTAATGTATACACAGTTTTGATTCTTTCATTAAGAGTTTTTCAGGAAATGGATCTCTTTACAAAATGGTTTTAGTTTTTAGTGATTTTTGTTAATATGTTTCTTATGATTATTCCACATAATTAGTAATGATTTAGCTATCAGTTTAGTGGTAGTCGTTACAGTTTGAGAGGGGTTTAAGTATAGTATTGATGATACCAATGTCACATCTATATAATAGAGAGAAGTTTGCCATGTTTGTGAAGTTGGTCAGAAGAGTGGAATGACCAGTCATGGAGAGGCATGAGATGAAGTCTAAGAAGAGGCATGTATAGTATCAAGGACAGTCGTCTGGAGGCTTTAATAAGCCTAGATTTTTTGCACCACTGTCACAACAGAAATCGGCGACTCAGTCACAATGGTCACCCAACAGAGGTAGAGGTCGTGACTTTCTACTAGCAGGAGCCCATAATGTTGCATCAGTGTCGGTGATAGGGCTGTCTAGGCCATGGTATGAGAGTAAGACTTTCTACAAGTGTGGAAAGATCGAGAATACAAGACCTTATTGCCCTGTGAGAGATGAGGAGGTGACACAACAGCCAAGGCAGAGTCACTAGGGGTTGCACTAGTGACAATAGTTCAGTAGTGGTAGTGGCAGAGGACATGGACAAGCGTCGTAGGCTGGTTCTTCTAGATAGGACAACAGAGGAAGGGGGACACAACAGGCAACAACTCGATTCTATGCCATGAGTCAGTCGGAAGGAGTGGTCAACCCATGAGACATGACATGTCAGATGGAGTTAGTTCATTCTGATTTGTCTTCTTCTTACTTTATATCTGTTTTGGTTGACTCAGGTGCGACACACTCTTTTATCACTCGAGAAGTGATTGCTAGTTTTTCTTTGCCTATTAGTTGTACATGTGATAGTCTTCACTTAGAAACCCCCTTAGTTGGTTCTGTCGAGTTGTAGGAGGTGTGTCCTTCGTGCATTCTTTCTTTCTTAGGACACAACATGCAAGTTGAACATATACTACTTGATATGCATGTCTTCGATGTGATTGTTGGAATGGATAATTTGGAGAATTACTAAGTTATCTTGGATTTTAGATCTAAGGTAGCAACATTTTTCGATGGTGATGTTTTGTGGATCTTCCAAGGAGATATGAAGATTCTTCCAACATTTTTGGTGTCAGCAATGGTGGTAGAGAAGTTGATGAGACATGGATGTGAAGCGTTCTTGGCACATGTGATGGATACTAAGGCAACGAGTCCTAGTATTTAGGAGGTTCCAGTTGTTTGTCAGTTTGAAGATGTATTTCTTGATGAGTTTCCCAATGTTCCTCCAGTGAGAGAGATTGATTTTGAGATCAATCTGGTTCCTACTATGATGCAGATAGTGCATACACCGTACAGAATGGCACCGATTGAGATACAAGAGCTATAGAATTAGTTGTAGGAGTTGCTTGAGAAGGGATTATCATACCAATCACGTCTCCTTAGGGTGCTCCTATATTGTTTGTAAATAAGAAAGATGTATCTATGAGGCTGTGCATTAATTACAAGCAGTTGAACAAACTGACAATAAAGAACAAGTATCCTTTGCCAGGGATCGATGATTTATTCGACCAGTTGTGAGGTGCCACAGTGTTCTTGAAGATAGATCTGAGGTCTGGATATCATCCGTTGGGGATCAAGGCAGATGACATACCAAAGTTAGCTTTTAGGATGAGGTATGGTCACTATGAGTTCGTAGTTATGCTATTTGGGCTAACTAATGTAGTAACAATGTTCATGAACTTGATGAACATAATATTTTGTCTTTATCTTTACCAATTTGTGGTGGTGTTCATTGATGACATCCTGATCTACTCTCATGACAACCAACAACATGAGTAGCATCCATGACATGCGTTGACCTTATTGAGACAATACAAGCTGTATGCTAAGTTCAACAAGTGTGAGTTATAGATGAAGGAGGTGTCTTTCCTTGGACATGTTGATATCTACTGAGGGTGTCCATTGGGATCCCAAGAACATTGAGTCTGTGATAGAGCAAGAGCAATCAAAGATGCTGATAGAAGTTTGTAGTTTTTGGGTTTGGCAAGTTACTATAGGAGGTTCATTAATAACTTCAGCACAGTGGTGTTACCCCTAAAAAAGTTGACAAGGAAAGATGTGCCTTTTATCTGGGATGACAAGTGCCAATGTGCATTCCAATTGTTGAAAAGAGAAGCTGACCGGTGCACTGGTGTTAGTGGTGCCAAATCAAGGAAAGGGTTATATTGTATTTTGTGATTCCTTAAAGAGTGGTCTAGGTTGTGTGTTGATTCAAGATAAGAACATGATTTCTTTTGCTTTGCGACAACTTAGGAAACATGAGGAGAGCTACATAACACATGATATAGTGCTTGCCACGGTGGTCCATGCCTTGAAGATATGGAGACACTACCTTTGTGATGAGAACTGTCAAATCTTCATCGACCATAAGATCCTGAAGTACATCTTCTCATATTAGCAGCTCAACATGCGACAAAGGCACTAGATGGAGTTGATCAAAGACCATGATTTCACTATAGATTACCAACCAGGGAAGGTGAGCATGGTGAAAGATTCTTTGAGCTAGGATAATGGATGGTTATCCCTAGATGTTGTGATAAGGGATGGTTATCCCTGTATGATGTGATAATGATTATGGCCTTGTATGGTAGTGGTATCATGTGATGATGTGACAAGTTTATACTCATCCATTTTATATCTTCTAGAGTTGTATCCCACTCTTATCTGTGTAGAATTAGTTTAGGGTTTGTATGTTGTAACTTGATTGATGCCTTAAAAGATACCTAATCATGTTAACTAATCAAGTGAAACCCTAATCATGTAGTTTTCCAGTGCCATAGATCCATCTTCAGCATCAATATTTGCTAGATGGTGAAATGATTTCTCCCTTAGTAGAATCTCAAAGTCATATACTATTGAGTATATGCATGATTCACAGGGATGGCTACGGTCATATCCTGATAGGAGAATGGCTGAGGATGTATCTCAAATAATGTGATTTAGTGTATATATGATATATTTGAGGATGGATGTGGTCATGCCTCGATAGGAGTATGGTTGCGATCATAGCTCATTTTTCACTAGTGTTGTGCCTATATACCAAGGTAGACTCGGTCGTTTTGTAGTTTGATTTTATATGTTACTGTGGCAGACTTGGACTAACTGAGGGTGTGGGAGATATAGGAGTATGGCTCCTCCTAGATTTTGTATGTCACTAATTTTGACTTAGTAGTGGTCAGTTGGAGTATGCGAGGTATACCTCATCTCCTCAAGGCATAATAAAAGACATAACGCAACCGTGTAGTATAATTACTGAGGGTCAAATGTGATTCACATTGGATGACCTCTTGTCTTGTTTCTTATACTATTTAGTTTATAATGATTTTACATGTTCTTCATATTCCTTCAAAAAGTGTAAGATGATCTACCGCTTAGTTGTAGATGATTAAACTGCCTAAACAATGTTAACCGCTTTGCTTATATCATTTAGCTGAATCTGCTCATCCTAATAACAATGATGTCTTCCTGCTTTAATTTATTTATGTTAATAATAGTTGTTGGCAGAGAGTTATATCTCTGGCTGGGACGTTGGTCTCACCCATGGGTTTCCTCATCTTTTAGGTGGTCGTGCATGACGAGGTAGAGATCGTTCGGTTGAGGCTAACCTGCAAGTGAAGTAATATCTATTGAAGGTTGGACATGTTGCTAGTGTTTGCAGTAGAGTCCTATGTGTTGTCCCTATTCTCTCATGTCTTTGGGGGTGTTTTATAGATGTTGTATATCAATACGAGTTTTTGGCAGTATGCCATGATTGTACAAATATGGCTTGTATATGTGAACAAGTTATCATATGTAATAGGTTTGTGGTGAGTTAGACACTGAACAATGATACGTAATAACTTTTGGCATGCTATATGATACATGTGGCTCTATCTATTGACTTTGATGTAATATATTTCTATTTTTTTGGTTATATTAAATCCGTTTTAATTTACCCTATTTTATGGTAATCTTGGATGTCAGTGTTAATTCTACATTTTGTTTTGAGTTATCCCATTCTTGTGGCATCGTGTTGTCACATATTCACCATTGTAAAAGGAGATTTTTTGAGGTCAAGGTCATTTTACACACATATTTTGATGAGTTACATATTTCCTAATTTTTATTCAAACTATTCTACCCAGTTCAAGATTAAATGAGTAAGAACAATATTCCTATGAACATACTTGAAATGACATCTACAAATGTTATTTTCAATGCAATGTAAATATTGCAGATGTCCATTTCATTCTTATATTGTAAAAGTATGTATGTAAATGAAATTTTAACTCATTTCACCCTTTGTTTGGACCCTAGAGTGCCATTGGAAAATATATCTTCTATGACATATTAAAAAAATCACTTTTGATTAATGAAAAGCAAAGGTTAATTCCAATTAAACTCTAAGTTTGAATGTGAACATCATTGGACATACTCGTGTTACATATAAGAGATGATAATAGAGTCTGTGAGACTCAAATGTCTCTGTCAGTTGAATCTTTATTTGGAGCGAGTCATGTATTATTTGAATTTCCTCATGACATGAGCATTTTTTTCTATTTGCGTCTATGTATTAAGTGAAGAAGTCTTGTTTCCAGGTCATCACTTTTTTTTTGATAAAGTAGGTCCTTTTCATGGCTTGGGGAAGACACTATATTGGTCGAAATTTTGATTTGACCACTTGGTGTTGGTTTTTTGGAGGCGACAGGTGCAACAAAAGCAATAAAAAATTTATTTTCTCCACATACCCTACCAGCAGATATCTTTGATAAGGATGTATATGGAAAGCGAGTGCGCGAGATATACTTCATCACAGAGTAAGTCTAGAAATGTCCCTTGGCACGATGATGTGAATCCTTCCTCACATGCACAAATAGTGCACGTTCGTCCTCCATACGTAGGAAACTCAACTTCTGTGTCTCTAATTCATCCATGCAGATAGATTGATAACATTCCACTTGATGATGTGTTAGCATCAGTTGCTCTCCTTCTCTCATGCTTGAGAATGATGATGATTAGGGTTCACATATAAGAGCATGTATCCTTGGGAATCTCCTTGAAATCCAGCTGTCATGTCCCTTTAAATAGCAGAGGAAAGGAATCAGGGGTTCCCAAAAGCCCCATGGTAAATAAAAGGGCTACGACCGAGTTTAAAATGAGCCACTCATGGACTATTAATAGAATATTTTGGAAGCAATTAACTAATCAATTTATCAAACTAATTGATGCACTAATTTTCATCATCCGACTCTATTCAATAACTTGGGACTATCCAACTAACTTAACAATTAAATCTAATTAATCAGGTTAAACATTTTAATTAATTAACTCAGATTATATTTTAATATTGTTATAGGATATTAACTAAACATTTTAGTAATCAATTTGATTCAGAACATTTACAATCACGTCCACAATTATACTCCTATTCTAATATATCCTATGCATGTGACCTGGTAGGATCCAAATTACATTGGCACTGATAATCATAATCATATTATGATTTCACAAGAAACTATTGGTATCTATCAAGACTTCATTGCTACCTAAGTAATTGTAGAAGTTGGAGAACAACTTAACCTATAATTTGTGATTGGTGTTATAGTGATTGTATAGTTCCTTTTCCTCTGATATCCATATTAAACCCGAGGCATGGAATCATTATCCTCTTCAACATTCAATCCATGTTCCTTGATCTAGAGTAGATTGTCTGAGATATATCTAAACTCAACATTACATATTGACTCACACCATCATGGCCATGCATTTTTCAATCTCACTTATCAAGTGGCCAGGATATCAAACTCATGTAGCAGGGACAAATCCTATCTACATCATTCATAGTCATCCCCATGTGTCACAGTGCACCCGAGCACTACCTTTATGGAAACCCTTATCCAGTATCACAATGGATGACGTCAAAGTACACAAAATGACATGTGATGAGTGTACTAATTTTAGGTATAAGAACCACATTCACCATCATCAGTTTGAGAGATGACTCTAACTACCAAACATGGTTTCCATGTGTCACTCTCAAGGTGGGTCATCCGAGACAAGATTCTCTAACAAGTATTTATGTGCTTGGTTTCATATCACATATTGTGACTAATGAGATTCTATCATCAACCAACACACACTCTAATCCTATGTCTTATTTCTATCCATTAGCCTTCTACAATAATATCTGACTAGGGACATAAAAATAACACATATACTTGTGACATCCACATGATCTCATCATTTAGGTCCTCAACCAGAAGACATAAGTCATTGAGTAATATCATTTTTTAGACATTTGTTATGTTTTGTCATCATCTCATAACTGAACAAAACATAATAAATTGTAATATTTCCTTTATTATTAACCAAATCATTTACATGATATGCCATTACAGTCATCATATGGTTGACTCTCTGGGCATACATACTAACAGTAGGTCATCAAATTGATTTTGTATTTTAATTTCTAGAATTTGTGCACATGTTCACATATTTATTTATACTTTGTTTGATTGTACAATTTGACCAATGTTTATCTAGGTAGAATTAGAAGTTCAATTACTATATTGTGCAAAATTAAGAAATTGATTTTGTTTCTAATCCAACCCAAAGGCTTTTACAGACTCTTCTAAGATAACCTTAATATACTCCTATAAATATTAACTGTATAAAGCCATTCATAACTCACTTGAGACATATAAATAGTTGATAATTTGCTAGAATTTCAACTGTACCTAATAATTTCTATGATGCTCAAGATGTTCAATTAAACCTGATCTTCACTAATACACGAGAAGCTTTACAACATCATCTATATGCTTGCATTGCAATTATTTTTTATAATATTCATTTATTATAATTTTAGAGGTTCTTTATGAAAAGAAGAGTAAATCTATGAGAAGTTGAGGAAGGCATCCTCAATTATCAGTGATCCTCTAAGGCTAGACAAATATGATGGTAATGATATTCAATTGACTGTAAGCAAAGAAGATTTGTGGTTTGTAGTCAAGAAAAGAAAATGAAACAAGGTGTTCTTTTGTGGAAAAGATATCAAGGAGAAAGTGGTTTGATCTTTTCCTTTGTTTAGTGTTTTATAATGAATTTACTACCCATTTGATTTGAATAAATATTTTTCATATTATTCAAGTTGGAAAGTCAAGTAGGAGTGCATTTATGTGTATTTGTGAAGTATAAACCACTTCATGTCATGTGTTTACGTGATTTACATCCTTCTTCATTCATCATATTTTTTTATACAACAAGTTGCATTCAACAAATATTTGTGTAAGTTCTCAATTTTTCATACGAGGCTCTATTCACCATTGTCTAGAGTCTTGTTTCATAATGTTCTTACGCTATAAAATTGTTGAAATTATCAAGCTACTTTAAAAGAAAAGAATGAAGAGTTCATATTTACCTTAAAGATCCATCTATTATTGAAGAAATCTCTAAGGTATATAAACTAATGTTAAACAGTGACAAAATTCATACAAGATCATGTATATCGTTTGTTTTTTTGACCTTAACCATAAATTCAAGGCTAAACAATAACCGTGTGTGCATTTTTGGCATTACTAATATCAAGACACAACAATGCATATATACTATTGATTTGAATGTTTAATGTGCATTGTGGTAACTAGTTGGAGGGCCGGGGTGACCTCACTAGAGATTCCAATAGGAGTTGTTTAAGTTGTATGAGGATAGAGGTGACATTGAAGATAACCCCATTATGTTTGTTGTTGTATTGTTTTCCAAGTATACACTTAGGTTTTGAGATTAGAAAGTGGAAACACTTTAAATTAAGTAGGAGAGAGACATGAACCAATGTCATTAATTGGTCAATTTTTTGTGTATTGTTGATGTGGAGCTCAAAGAAACCTGAACAATGTGATAGACTTTTATTGTATATCTAAGAAAATGTTATATATCATGTTATGTCTTCCTCATTGAGTATATATTTTTTTTTCAAGTTCTTTTAATCTCTTAAGCACAACATGCATGCCATTGACAGAGAGAAAGGTTTTTCTATAATCAATGATAAATCTTGTATCTATCTAGTTTGACTATTGGAAATCAGTGTCTTAATTAGTCCTCCCAAAATAATTCTAGAGACTAATTGCAATTTCATTGATGGAAGGTGCACAACCTTGGTGTTTTCTTAGGATGACTGGTTGAACATGGATGCATGCATGCACCTTTCTAATGAACAAGGGAAAACATTACAATGGTGGATCTTGGGTGCCTGCTTAGAACGAGACACTAGAAACTTAAGAAAGGAATATTCTAAAACCATGTACACTTATTTAAGATGAGATGGCCACTTATAAATGAATGCATGTCCTTTTAATCATAAATGCATTGTATATTTTGACCACATATGGGTAGTAATTGATGGGTTTTGTATTTTAGAAAAATCATAAATTCTCAATTTTGTTGAATGATGACATATAAGCATGAATGATAGTTTTACTAAATATTTAATAAAGATTATATAATTCATATTTATTTCATTAAGTTTTCTCATATCTAGAAAGTATTCCCAACATGGTCATTCACTATAGAATCCTTTCCCCATCTAGAACTACAAGTGGCAGATGTAATACTTTTTGATTGGTTTTTCTATTAGGGTATGTAGACCCGTAATATATTTTCATTGATTAAGTATCATTAAATGCACAATAAAAGACTAGATAGTTCTTAGTTTTTCTCTAATTTCTTAGTTTGAATTAATATAACACAATTTTAACCATTATGCCATAATTCCCCTTCATTATGTATTTTTATAATGTATGGTGGATAAGGAAAACATAATATATAATTTCTTTTGTCAAAATTTGGTCACATAGGGCATTATATAACGTGCAAAATAAGGTGATCTACTTTTGCTAGTTAATGCATTATACTAATGTTTTTGGGCCATGCTGATGATCAAGAGTAATTAATTTTATGTGTTATTCTTTTGGATGATGATTGAATGACATGGGTATAGTCTCATGATAGGTTTTTACAGTTGACATATGCATGCGAATGGAAGTGTCATTCTTTATCCACATAGAGGCTATATACTTTTGGGCTATTTTCTCAGTCTTAAGACATTCTATGGACTATTTATGCATGAGACAATGTAATCCTAATAATTGTATTGAATTCACTATATATATGAAACCAATTAGTTTCTTAACTTAATCAATTATAAAATAAGGAATACAAATACATGATTTGATAAAACCCAATTAGCCACATATTTTATATCGATTTCGTCAAAGTATACTACGAAGGTGCTTCTATGCGTCAAAAGGGTGTTCTTGAGTTCTCCTAAGTAACAAAAAACTTTATCATACATAGGTACCCAACTTCCCCTCATTTTCTATACTAACCACTAAAATACTTCCTAGAAAAAACACATCCACAAGTTATCATGGGTATAAGGGAATACCTAAGCATTTTCCACTTGTGCAAGGTTTGAGCGACTTTGCTTGTAATTTGGAGTTCTTCAAAGATTGAGTGTCATGGGAGGTGTCCTTTCCTACTCTATTCCATAGGACCATATATGTTTTTGTTGCATGATGTTAAGTTTCTTTCCATGAAGATGTGTCCAAATAAAATGAAGCAAGGATTTTTTTTATCAAAAATTATGATGATCATTAGGTATATAAATTAATAAAAATATTTAGTTGTGCATACAATAAGTCTAGGTACTAGATAGGTGCCACATTTTTTGTGTATAATGTGGGATACCACATATTTTTGAACCTACAAAAAAGCTTCAATATAATCATTAAAAACATGTCTATCTAAATTTGAAGTATGAGTGCATTTTAAATGATCACCCACACACACAAGATTAAAGTGAAATCATATAGATTTAAACTACGATATATACAACACATAATTTAGCAAGACATGTTTGGGAACGTAACTATTACTTTCCCACATAGGTTTTCTATCACAGACGCAAAAATGGTAGTGACATAATGTTGTGCTTAGTAGAGTGTAAGTGTATTCATGCCTATTTGCACAAATATTAGGGATCCAAAATAGTGAGGTTGAAAAAGGCCAAATGTATATAATAGTCACTTACCTTGTTGATAGCACTTGATGTATGAGTGTATATGTTAGTTGTATTCACACTCATGGTAGATTCAAAACAAAATCAAAACTCATGACACTTGTTAAAGATTTCAACATTGATTAAATCCTATTAATATATATGTGTAGTAGTTACATAGACAATTCTTCACATTGATAAAATAAAATATACATTTGATATATACTTTATTATAGGGTTAATCAACAAACTATGTTCTCAGTTCCTAGTGGAGTCATGATTCTATGAGATGAAAAAGGTAGGGGACCTAATTTCATTCTTTGGTGAGTGGAAACATAAAAAGTTAAAGATCCATTAGAACATATATCAAGGGAAAAATGGATAACCATATGAAAAGTCTAGAAATCATAAATATGATACATCTTTGTCTAAGATCTAGTGTAGGGATTCATCCTTATGCACCGGGAGGGTGTTACCCACCCCAACACTGTCATTAAGATACCCAATACTATGGAAATTCAGGAGTTTGTAGAGAGATTGGAGCAATAACCACTATAGAAGAAGAAAAAAGAAGGGCTTGGGAGAGGATAGGGAAATGATTATCACTTGTAATTTCTTGGTAAATGTTAGAGAGCTTGTTGGATCATTTGAAATATAATACAATGGCTCGATGGTTTCCTCTAAAAAAGAATGGAGCAATAACCACTATAGAAGAAGAAAAAAGAAAAAAATATCTCTCCATGTTTCCATCCATGGATTTCTTCAATAATGATATAATATGAAGGAAGGACAATGAGTTTATACATTTGTTGTGAAGTAGGTGTGGCGAAAAAGTCACAAGAATAGACACCAAAGATGATCTCCTAACATGGCCACCAAAGCATCCATATCTCTGTGTCGTGCACACAAATCACTGGAAACTCCACATTGTTATCCAAGAGTCAGCATGGAAGGAGTTGCCTGCCTGTTCAAAATGTGCTAGAATTGCACAACCTCTCCTCTCCCATTCTTTATGTAATGGTAATGACAGTTGGTCAAAGGCTTCTCAAAGGCGACTACTTTTTCTCACAAGAGTTTCATCTCAAGGGTTTTTGAGAGGGTGTCAGACACATGTTTGTTAAACCCTATAAATCATAAATATATATATAGGAAGCACATTCTAGTAGGGCTTGTAATAAACCCTGGGAAATAAAAAGGAAGGTGGCTAGTTTTGTAAAAGCTACCCCTAGAAAGTCTGACCAGGAAACCATACTCAGTCTTTTTGGTCAACCAGGTCGTCCAACTGATCTACTAGACATAGTTTGGTCAGTCGACCAGACTCTGTCTAGTGGGCCAATCAGGTTGGTCCAGTCAGGCTACTAGACATAGTCTAATTGGTTGATCACACTGTTTAATAGGCCGGTTGGTCTAGTTCAACTACTAGACATAGTCTGATCGGCTGAGCAGACTATCTGGTCATCTGATCATCTGATCATCCTGGTGGTTCAGTCGGCCCATCAATGATCTAATTAATTGCCTAAACCTTTAGCAATCAATTAATCATATACCCATGATTTTACTCCTATTCCTTATGCATCTATTTGCGTGCTACCCTAGAGGATCCAAATTATGTTGGTAGTGATATCAATAATCATATTACAATTTCACATGCAATGATTAGTATCTAGCATGCTTGCACAATCACCCAAATAATTGGAGAAGTTGGAGAACAACTTCAACCTAGTATTTTGATCAATGTTAATGACCATATAATCCTTTGTGAAAATATCTTGCTTGAAAATAAGACATGGAAAGTCATCGTATTATTATTCAATGTATGTTCATTGCACTAGAGTAGACTCTTCAAGATACTGTGATCTCAATATCATATATTGACTCATATGAGCATGTCCATACCTTTCATAGTATCACTTATGAAGTTTCTAGGAACACACTCCTAAAGGAGGGACAAATTCCATCTACACCACTCATAGTATTACCCATGTGTAACCACTCACCACCTTTCTAGCAAATCATATTTCAAGCACATTGGGCTACTGTCAAAGTATATAAAGAAATATGTAATTATTATAGTGACTTTAGATCTAAGGATCACATTCACCACTATCACATTGAGATATGACTCTGACATGTCATTATATGAGCTCATGTGTCAATCTCAAATTAGGTATATCTAGTACAACTTGTTATCTAACATGTACCCATGTGTCTGAGTTGATATCCAATATCATGACTAAAGAGACATTGCCATCACTAGTCATACATGCTAGTATTGTGTATTATTGTTTTGCTATACTATCCATAATAATAACTAGCTACGGACATAACAAGAATGAGTACTCTTATTATACATATGATCTCATGTTCACATCCTCAACCCAACCATATGTCATAGACTTAAAATATTCTTAGAACATTATTAGGTTCTTTCATTATCTCAATATTGAGATAAACATAAGTTGATTATGCCTATATCAATCAAATAAATACAAATTATGCCCTTCACAATCATCACATGATGTCTCTGAGGGCATATAACCAAAAACCCCCACTTTCATTGGAGCCAATCAATCATGAACCTCAGTCTAATTCATCTAACATGATCATCAAGCTTCTGTTGTGAAAGTTCTTTAGTCAGGAGATAGAAAATGTTGCTTTTAGTTGGTATTATGCAAATCCTCACATCTTATCATGTACAATCTCTCCTATGAGATGGTGGAACTGTAGTATATACTTGGAGCGCTCATGTAATATGGGTTCCTTAGCTTGTGAAATGGCTACATTGTTGTCACAGTAGAGCTATATTGCACCTTCAGTGGATGGAACTACTCCTATTTCACTAATAAAATTTGTGATCCATACAACTTCCTTTGATGCACTAGCGGAAACAATGTACTTGGCCTTTGTTGTAGAATCAACTATTGTCTCTTGCTTGGAACATTTTTAGCTCGTAGCTTTTCCATTGAGGCAAAACACAAATCCTAATTGTGATTGGTTTGTCATCCTTGTCGATTTATAAGCTTGCATATGTATAACCTCTTATGTCCAACTCTTCCTCACAACCATAAATGAGGAATTGATCCTTAGTTGTTCACAAGTACTTAAGGATATTGTTCACAACAGTGCAATGACCTTCCATGAAATCTGACTGGTATGTGCTCACCATGCTCAAAGCATATGAGACGTCAAGACATGTACAAAACATTGCATACATGATAGATCCAATCTCGAATGCATATGGAATCTTACTCTTGCATGATCCCTCTTAAGAGGAGTTGCGACATTAATCTCTAGAGATACTTACTCCGTGGGACATGGGTAAGTTTCCTCTACTAGATTCTTGCATGTTGAATCTTTTCAACACTCTATCAATGTATGTACTCTGACTTAGACCAAGAAACCTTCTATATATATCTCTATAGATGTTGATTCCTAATATATATGACTCTTCCCTAAGTCCTTCATGGAGAATGTATTTCCCAACCATGTTTTAACCATTTGTACTGTAGGGATATCATTTCCTATCAATAGCATGCTATCTTCATACATATGAGGAGTACAACTATCTACCACTAACCTCCTTAGAAACCCAAGGTTTGTCTTCATTTTATATATAGCTAGACTATTACAGTGTCTCAACCAAATGAATATTCCAACTCCAAGAGACTTTCTTGAATCCATAAATTGACCTTTATATCTTACTAACTTTATCAAATCCATTTGGAGAGATAAACCTCAGGTTGTGTAGCATGCACATCCTCAAAAAGATTCCCGTTAAGGAATATTATTTTAACATCCATTTGTGAAATCCCAGAGTCATGATAAGTAAAAATGGCAAGCATGATCACGATAGTTTGGTGAACATGTTTTATTATAGATAATATATTAAACTTGTTTGAAAACTTTTGCTACCAATTGTAGGTTTTTACATTACCATCCATGTTAGCCTTCTTCTTGAAGACCCATTTAACCCTATGGGTTTTAACCCTTCATATGGATCCACCAAGATCCATACCTTGTTGTATACATGGAGTCCATCTCCAAGTTCATGGCTTCTATCTATTTCTCAAAATATGGTCCCTCAGTCGCCTCATTGTAGGTTTATGGCTCATCATCATCAATGACCAACAAATCATCTTCTTGAGTAATGAGAAATCTATATATCTCTGTCTCAAGTCATGCCCTAGTGGACCTTCAAGGTTCTTATGTCACTGGAACTTGAAATTCCACAATAGTATGTGGTTCCTTTGGTTCCTTATTGACCTCAATAGGTTCAATGTCATCTTGCTGGACTTGAACTTCTTCAAGTTCAATTTTCCTCAGAGTGGTTCCTTTGCAAATGAATTCCTTTCATCTGGAAACAAACACACTTCATTGTTAGATGGGACATAGAAGTAATATCCCTTGGTTTCCTTAGTATACCCAAAAAAATGACATTTTTCAGATTTGGGTTCAAAAAATTTCTCTAAATTGTTTCCTAAAATAAGCTTCACATCCCAAAATCCTCATTATGGATGGATTGGGACATTTCCTAGTCCATATCTCATATGTTGTATTTTGAACCGATTTAAAAGGTACACAATTTAGTTTAAATGTTTCTGTTTCTAGAGCATACCTCGAAAAGAAAGTTGGAAGAATAGAAAAACTCATCATGGATCATACCATGTCCAACGTGGTACAATTCCTTCTTTACGATAAACTATTATGTTGAGGTTTTTGAATTGGAGTCCATTTTTGTACAATACTAAAATGCCACAGAAAGATATCAAACTCTTGGCTTAAGTATTCATGAACTCAGTCTGATCAAATTGCTTTAATTCTTTTGGCAAGTTGTTCTATGCTTAACTTTTGAACTCCTTGAAGTTTTAAATGGATTATGACTTGCGTTTCATTAGATACATATAACCAAATTTACTATGATCATCAATAAATGTAATGAAATATTGCTATCCACCTATAGAATTCATACTAAAAGCTTCACATACATCAGTATGTATGAGTCCTAATAAGTCACTTGCCCTTTCACTATTTCCACTAAGGGTGATTTTGTCATCTTGCCTAATGAACATGATTCACATGTCTCAATTGATTCAAAATCAAACCAGTCTGGGTATCCATCTTTATGAAGTCTACAAACGTGCCTCTTTCATGTAGACTAGATGACGATGCCATATATAAGTTTTGTTTATATTATTGAGTTTTTACCTGTTAGTATTTATATTATACAAATGTGTCTCAAGATCTAACAAATAAAGACCATAAGACATAGGGGAACTCTCATAAAAGATCTCACCTTTATAAATATAACATCAACTACTTTTGATATAAAATTAAAACCATTTTTGTCCAAACATGTAACAAAATGATATTCCTATTTGTGGTAGGTACATAATAGCAGTTCTCTAACTATATTACAAGCCCACTGGGATAAGATAAACAATATGTTCCTAAATAGGTACCAACGACTCTTGCACCATTTGATATGCAGAGTTCCACCTCACCCATATTCAAGGATCTACTTCTTTTTAGATCCTATATATTTGAGCATATGTGAGATCCACATCCAATATCTATTACCCATGTCGAAGAAGTAGATACGTTTATTTCTATAACATATATAGCTCAAGTGAATATCTGGATCCCCTAATTTTTGTTCTTTAGTTCCACAAGGTAGATAATATAATTTTTCTTCTAATGTCCAACCCTCTGACTATGGTGACAATTTCCTCCTTTCACCACTCCTCCTTTAGCTTTAACTGTAGTAGACTTTTGGTTAGCCTTAGAACCTTTCTTTACTTTGACTTTGCACTTGGAATTTCCTTTTCCTCTTCCGACCATCAACAATGAGTTGGGCTTGTCTTGCATTTTCTCCTCAGTTGTTCTCAATATGCCAAGTAGTTATGCTAATGGTGTAACAAAATTGTTCATATTACAGTACATGACAACTGGTTAATGTGAATCTAGAAACAATTGTAGAATCACATAAATGGTCAACTCATGACCCAAGAGAAATTGTAGTCTTATAAGATTTTCCACATACCCAATCATCTTGAGTACATGGGTCCAACTGGATCACATTCTCACATTTTTCATTTAAACAACACCGTGGAGACATCAGAACTCTCTTACCTTGCTTGTTATTGATACATGTTCATGAGATGTTTTATCATCTCAATAACATCCGTGTTCTCATGTTGCTTCTAAAGATCACAATTCACAGAGCCAAGCATAAGGCATTTGATGTTCAAGCATGTCATCAGAATTCTTCTTGTTAGCTTCCCTTTCCATCCTAGGAATATTTGGAGTTGGTTCATTAAGTACTAGTGTGTCTAGGACATAGGACATGCACTCATGTCTAATAATAATTCTTAGTGTCTTGAACCAATCATTGAATTTATTCACATTTAGTTTATCCTTTTTGATGATAGATGGTAGTGAGAAAGGGTTGTTTGTGTTTTTCATTGATCTACTTAGAAACTATTTCCACAAGTTAATTGATTTGAAAACAAATTTTGATTTCAAAAAATCTAATTTTGACAAATTATTTTGGACTTCAATTGATTACACTCTCACTATTTTGTTTCAAATTAATAGCCCTGATTATTAGTTGGGAATATTTGCATCACATAACCTTCTAATGAGACAAGATTCATATTCATCAAATCATGAGTCAGATTTGGCTGATCACCCACAACTTGACTATTTAGGTTGGCAAGGTTTGACACTTGCATCTAATGAAACTCTTGATAGATGGATGCACAACTCTTTGTCATAACCATATTTATGCCTCTAGGTGATTAATACTATTAATGTCACCTCATTATGTCAAAACCAAAATCTAATACAATAGAATATGCACCTTGCTTTGGTAGACCCACATATATTTTCTCACTTCCAGGATATGGATAGTGCACCATGATTTGACATGCCAACTCTTTGTCAATTAAACTTTCTATGTGTATTGCATAGTAGAAAGCATCTAAGTCTTAATTTTTTTGAGGGATTTTAAATATTTATATGTACATATCCACACACCACATACTTATAATATGTATAATATACACATTATACTAACAATCCACAATCATATCCATGCAATAGATAACATCAATTATGTAAATACTAATGTAATAATTTGGAACAACACGTGACTACCATCCACCTACATTTTATTCAATCATATGTATCTACCACCTGCATTTGTGTACACAATGGTTCCATGGACGCTCCTTGAATCTCCATGGTTGCGTCATCATGCCAAGTCTTCCAAGGCCTATTCTATTTATATCTCTATTGCATAATTTGTAGAAATCTCAAGTTACATTCAAGGGGAGTAAGAAGCAAAAGAAACCATTACATGTAGAATAAAAGTAAGGATGTTTGTCATTATGCCATATGTATATCAACTATAAAAGGCTGCATCCATATCAAGAATACATAGGATATACAATAATAAGCATGCACACATCCACCAAAAAAGCATTTTTCAACAATGACATGTATTATTTATAGATACGTCATATCATATGTATAAAAAATTGTATCTATTCATTAGAGTGGAAAGCAAAATAGTAGAATTAAAATAGATAATTTTGTTTCTCCGCATTTACATCCATGAATATAATCAATAATGATATAGCAGGAAGGAAGGTTTGTGAGTTTATACCTTTATCATAGAGTAGATCCAGTGATGGAGCTCTTAAGAATAGAAAACAAAGATGATTTTGTAGTCGATATCATAATTTGTCCACCAAAGTGTCCATGTGTCTATGTCATCTACATAAATTATATTGAACTCCAAGTTGTGTTCTAAGAGAGGGTGTGGAAGGAGTTTCTTTCCTATTGGAAATGTTCTAGCATTGCATAACCTCTCCTCTCTCCTTCTTTCCTTAATGGTAATGACAAATAGTCAATGACCTCTTAAAGATACCTTCCTTTTCTCGCAAGATTTCTCTCTCAAGAGTTGTCAAAGGGATGTCAAACATGTGTATAAAACCCTAGCCATCATATCACTATGTATAGGAAAGGGAGGGAAGCATGGTTTCTAATACACATTGGGAAACAAAAAGGCCGGCGACCATTTTTGAAACAACCACCCCATGCCAATTTGATTGGGTGACCAGACACAGTCTAGTCGGCCGACCATGCCATCTAGTTGATCTGCTGGACATAGTCTGTTTGATCAATCAAACTTTGTTTGATTAGACAATTCAGATGGTTCATTCAGGAAACTGTACAAATCCCAATTGATTGATCTGACTGTCTGGTCAGGCAATCACCCTAGTATAGTTGATCTACTAGACATAATCCAGTCAGTCAACCAAACTATCTGGTTGGTCGATCAACCTGGTTCATCCTACCCATCAATGATTTAATTAATTGCCTAAACCCTTTAGCAATCAATTGATAATATGTCCATGATTACACTCCTCTTCCTTATATATTATTTTGTGTGTGACCCTATAGGCTCCAAATTACACTGGTAGTGATATTGATAATCATATTACAAATTCACAAATAATGATTGGTATCTAGAAAGACTTTATTTTCACCCAAGTAATTGAATGGTATGCAGAAAGAAGTAGATGGAGATCCTTCCTTTGTGTTTCACTATCAAGTTAAAGCCATTAGAGAATGGAATCAAACATTGGAGATGTTTCCAAAATGTGTCTAAGGCGGTATCAAACCCTTCTCAAGTGAACAATATGTGACTCTCTTGCGTCATACGACTCTGTCCAAAATTTGGGCTTGACCAATAGTCCTCAAAGCTTGATTTTGAACTTTTTTGGAAAGGAATTTGATTGGAGGCCGGATTCGCTCATTTGTCCTTCTCCCCTTTGAAATCCTATGCTTACTCCCGATCCGCAACATCCCTTTTCCATTCATAGAGAGATCCTATCATCAAAAAAAAGTTGGAGAACAACTTCAACCTAGTATTGTGAGCAGTGTTACAATGACCATATAATTCCTTTATCATAGATATCCAAAATGAAACTGAGGCATGGATAGTCATCCTATAATCATTTAATCCCTATTCCTTGAACTAGGTAAGACTTCTCAAGATATTCTAAGCTCAATATCATATATTGACTGACATGAGTATGGCAATTCATCTTACGTTCTTGCTCATTAAGTAGTTGGGACATCACTCCTAGAGGAGGGACATGATCCTCACAGTGTACCCAATCACCATCTTTCTAGAAACTTGTATTTCACAGCATGTCATGCTAGTGTAAAAGCATACACAACAACATGTGATTACTGTTGTGACTTTAGGTCTAAGGATCACAATCACCACTATCACATTGAGATATGACTCTACCACGTCATTATGTGAGTTCCATATGTTAATGTCAAAGTGGGTCTATCCAATACAACTTTTTTTCTAAGAAGTACCCATGTATCTAAGTTGACAATCAATATCATGACTAAAGATACATAGTCATCACTCACCATACATGATAGTCTTGTGTATTATGTTGTCCTATACTATCCACAATAATAACCTACTAGGGACGTAATAAGAATGAGGACTCTTATTATACATATAATCTCATGTTTAGGTCCTCAACCTAAACCATATGTAGTCGAGGTAAAACACTTTAAGGACACTATTAGGTTCATTCATTGTCTCAATACTAAGATAAAAATAATAAGTGGAATTTTCCTATATTAATAATCAAATTGATCCAAATATGCCCTTTAGAACCATAACATGATGGCTCCCAAGGCGTATAACCAATAAAAAGAGTATTTGAGTTAATTTGGACCTAATCTTACATACGCTTGCATCATAAATTTGATTTGTCTTTACAATATACTGGTAATGAATTTAAAATAATGATGAAAGGAATGGAAAATTGATCCTAGATGTTCATTTCATGTCACCATTATCCTTATCAAAAAATATAAGGGTATTCTTTAAAATTTGTGATTACACATATTTTAAACCCACCTTTGTTGGAACCTCTTGTTTTCCTTTATTCAACATGGAAGGTTTTCCACAGTCTTCTAATAACCTTTTGGAATGATAGTAAGGATACTAATTTAAAGAGTTTTCCTAATATGCTACCATAGGGGTAAGGGTTTCTAAATGTTCATATTTCAAGTTTAGGTATAGTGCCTAAAAGTACCAAACTCTATTCCACATAGTCTACCATTAATAAGCTCTAAATTTTCTGTTTCTGATGAGTTAGGGCTTGGATATATTAGATAATATTTCAAAGAGTTTGGACGAAATCTTTATTGTGATATTTTCAATGTATTCAAGAACAAATATGGACACACATGAATAAATTGCTCATGTCAATATTGATATGAAATCATATCGATAATGACTTATTCCTATTTGCTTCCAAAGAAAATTCAACTAAGTTTGTATTGGTGTCCATCTATTGAGACCCCATCAAGATTTTCTTTAATATCTTTATAATAATGACCAAATCTAACCAGGAGTTAAAATAATGGAAGGTTTGAAAATATTTATTATATCATTTACACATTAACTAGTATGGATATGTATCTATTGTACACCCATTATTATGTGACTCTTATGATTTCCATATAATGAAAAGATTGGATAAGGTGTTATGTGAAATAGTGACAATGTTTGGATAAAACAATGTGTGTGCGCTTTTGTGGAAAACATATAGTGCTATGCAGGGAGCTATATTTTTTTCATCATAATGACAACCGTTAGAGAGAAAACCTAATCGTAAAATGGTATTAAGAAATACAACACCAAATTCTCGACAAGCATGATTGAAATGATATACAAGAAGCATAGGTAATTTTTTTCTTTTTTTAAAACCTTCAAAAATAAAATCCCACATCGAGAATCCACATATTCACTTATCATAAATTAAATTCAACACTACTAAACTAAATCAAATCATATTACTCATATGGTATTTAGCTTACATAAATTACACATACAAGATAGAAGAAATGTCGATATACAACACATACCAAAAAATGAGACAATATTGATATTCAAGACTAAATTATTATGTTTTCATCCTCTTTATCATGATCTCTCCTATAAACATCATTATACATAAAAAATTACGAAACAACCTATTGATACTCATATAGATTCCCAATAAGTGGAACTTTCCCACTAATACAAGAAACATGTATTAAGATTCAATAAGTACATTGAACTTAAACGAAACCTACAAACATTGAAAAGTCTAAAAGATAATTTTAGAAATTAGTAAATCAGCTTATGACAATATTCTCATTAAACATAAAGGAATTCATTTAGTCAAACATGACTTCTAAACCATTTTTGAGAGAATATATATTAAATAGATCAACAAATTACTTTTTATATTCAGAACTACAATCTTATTATATGAGTAACAAAGCATAAACATATATAATCTAACAATATTAACACCATCCTTTTGACATCCCCAAATCCTCATTATGGATGAATTGGGACATTTCCTAGTCCATATCTCATATGGTGTATTTTGAACCGGTTTAGAAGGTACACAGTTTAGTTTAAATGTTCCCATTTCTAGAGCATACCCCGAAAAGAAAGTTGGAAGAATAGAAAAACTCATCATGGATCATACCATGTCCAACATGGTACAATTCCTTCTTTATCATAAACTATTATGTTGAGGTTTTTGAATTGGAGCCCATTTTTGTACAACACTAAAATGCCTCAGAAGGACATCAAACTCTTAGCTTAAGGGTGATTTTGTCATCTTGCCTAACAAACATGATTCACATGTCTCAATTGATTCAAAATCAAACCAGTCTGGGTATCCATCTGTATGCAGTCTACAAATGTGCCTCTTTCATGTAGACTAGATGACGATTCCATATATAAGTTTTGTTTATGTTATTGATTTTTTACCTCTTAGTATTTATATTATACAAATGTGTCTCAAGATCTAACAAATAAAGACCATAAGACATAGGGGAACTCTCATAAAAGATCTCACCTTTATAAATATAACATCCACTACTTTTGATATAAAATTAAAACAATTTTTGTCCAAACATGAAACAAAATGATATTCCTATTTGTGGTAGGTACATAATAGTAGTTCTCTAACTATATTACAAGCCCACTGGGATAAGATAAATAATAGGTGCCTAAATAGGTGCCAAAAAATCTTGCACCATTTGATATGCAGAGTACCACCTCACCCTTATTCAAGAATATACTCCGTTTTAGATCCTATATATTTGAGCATATGTGAGATCCACATCCAATATCTATTACCCATGTTGAATAAGTAGATATGTTTATTTCTATAACATATATAGCTCAAGTGAATATCTCCGTCCCTAATTGTTATTCTTTAGTTCCACAAGGTAGATAATACAATTTCTCTTCTAATGTCCAACCCTCTGACTATGGTGACAATTTCCTCCTTTCACCACTCCTCCTTTAGCTTTAAGTGCAATAGACTTTTGGTTAGCCTTAGAACCTTTCTTTACTTTGACTTTGCACTTGGAATTTCCTTTTCCTCTTCTGACCATCAACAACGAGTTGGGCCATTCTTGCATTTTCTCCTCAGTTGTTCTCAATATGCCAAGTAGCTATGCTAATGGCTTAACAGAATTGTTCATATGACAGTTTATGACAACTGATTAATGTGAATATGGAAACAATTTTAGAATCACATAAATGGTAAACTCATGACCCAAGAGAAATTGTAGTCTTACAAGATTTTCCACATACCCAATCATCTTGAGTACATGGGTCCAACTGGATCACATTCTCACATTTTGCGTTTAAACAACACTGTGGAGACATTAGACCTCTCTTACCTTGCTTGTTATTGATACATGTTCTTGAGATGTTTTATCATCTCAATAACATCCATGTTCTCATGTTGCTTCTAAAGATCACAATTCACAGAGACAAGCGTAAGGCATTTGATGTTCAAGCACGTCATCAGAATGCTTCTTATTAGCTTCCCTTTCCATCCTAGGCAAATTTGGAGTTGGTTCATTAAGTACTAGTCTGTCTAGGACATAGGACATGCACTCATGTCTAATAACAATTCTCAGTGTCTTGAACCAATCATTGAAGTAATTCACATTTAGTTTATCCTTTTTGAGGATAGATGATAGTGAGAAAGGGATATTTGTGTTTTTCATTGTTCTACTTAGAAACTATTTCCACAAGTCAATTGATTTGAAAACTAATTTTGATTTAAAAAAATCTGATTTTGACAAATTATTTTGGACTTCAATTGATTACACTCTCACTATTCTTTTTCAAATTAATAGCCTTGATTGTTAGTTGGGAATATTTGCATCACATAACCTTCTATTGAGACAAGATTCATATTCATAAAATCATGAGTCAGATTTGGCTGATCACCCACCACTTGACTATTTTGGTTGGCAAGGTTTGACACTTGCATCTAATGAAACTCTTGATAGATGGATGCACAACTCTTTGTCATAACCATATTTATGCCTCTAGGTGATTAATACTATTAATGTCACCTAGTTATGTCAAACCCAAAATCTAATACAATAGAATATGCACCCTACTTTGGTAGACCCACATATATTTTCTCACTTCCAGGATATGGATAGTACACCATGATTTGGCAAGCCAACACTTTGTCAATTAAACTTTCTATGTGTATTGCATAGTGGAAAGCATCTAAGTATTAATTTTTTTGAGGGATTTTAAATATTTATGTGTACATATCCACACACCACATACTTATAATATGTATAATATACACATTATACTAACAATCCACAATCATATCCATGTAATAGATAACATCAATTATGTAAATACTAATGTAATTATTTTTGAACAACACGTGACTAACATCCACCTAAATTTTATTCCATCACATGTATCTACCACCTACATTTGTGTACACAATGGCTCCATGGACACTCCTTGAATCTCCATGGTTGCCTCATCATGCCAAGTCTTCGAAGGCCTATTCTATTTATATCTCTATTGCATGATTTGTGGAAATCTCAAGTTACATTCAAGGGGAGTAAGAAGCAAAAGAAACCATTACATGTAGAATAAAAGTATGGATGTTTGCCATTTAAGCCGTGTGTATATCAACTACAAAAGGCTCCATCCATATCAAGAATACATAGGATATACAGTAATAAGCATGCACACATCCAACAAACATAGCATTTTTCAAGAATGACATGTATGATTTATAGATATATCATATCATATATATAGAAAATTGTATCTATTCATTAGAGTGGAAAGCAAAATAGAAGAATTAAAATAGATAATTTTGTTTCTCCACATTTCCATCCATGGATATAATCAACAACGATATAGCAAGAAGGAAGGCTTGTGAGTTTATACCTTTATCATAGTGTAGATCCAGTGACGGATCTCTTAGGAATAGAAAACAAAGATGATTTTGTAGTCAATCTCGTGATTTGTCCACCAAAGTGTCCATGTCTCTATGTCATCTACACAAATTATCTCAGACTCCATGTTGTGTTCCAAGAGAGGGCGTGGAACGATTTTCTTTCCTATTAGAAATATTCTAGCATTGCATAACCTCTCCTCTCTCCTTCTTTCCTTAATGGTAATGATGAATAGTCAATGACCTCTTAAAGATACCTTCCTTTTCTCACAACACATCTCTCTCCAGAGTTGTCAAAGGGATGTTAGACACATATATAAAACCCTAGCCATCATATCACTATGTATACGAAAGGGAGTGAAGCATGGTTTCTAATACACCTTGGGAAACAAAAAGGCAGGTGACCATTTTTGAAACAGCCACCCCATGCCAGTTTGATTGGGTGACCAGACTCATTATGGTCGGACGACCATGCCATCTAGTCAATCTACTAGACATAGTATGTTTGATCAATCAAACTTTGTTTGATTAGACAATTCAGATGGTTTAGTCAGGCAACTGGACAAAGCCCAATTGGTTGAGCTGACTGTCTGGTCAGGCAATCACCCTAGTATAGTTGAGATACTAGACACAATCGAGTCAGTCAACTAAACTATCTAGTTGGTCGATCAACCTGGTTCATCCTACCCATCAATTATTTAATTAATTGCCTAAGCCCTTTAGCAATAAATTGATCATATGTCCATGATTACACTCCTCTTCCTTATATATTATTTTGTGTGTGACCCTATAGGCTCCAAATTACAATGGTAGTGATATTGATAATCATATTACAAATTCACAAATAATGATTGGTATCTAGAAAGACTTAATTGTCACCCAAGTAATTGAATGGTCTACAGAAAGAAGTAGGTGGAGATCCTTGCTTTGTGTTTCACCATCGAGTTCAAAGCCATTAGGGAATGGAATCAAACATTGGAGATGTTTTCCAAAATGTGTCTAAGGCGGTATCACACCCTTCTCAAGTGAACAATACATGACTCTCTTACGTCATATGGCTCCATCTAAAATCTGGGCTTGACCAATAGTCCTCAAAGCTTGATTTCGAACTTTTTTGGAAAGGAATTTGATTGGAGGCGGGCATCACTCTTTTGTCTTTATCCCATTTGAAAGCCCATCGTGCTTACTCCTAATCAAAAGAACCCCTTTTCCATTCATAAAGAGATCCTATCATAAAAAAAAGTTGGAGAACCACTTCAACCTAGTATTGTGAGTAGTGTTACAATGACCATATAATTCTTTTGTCATAGATATCCAAAATGAAACTGAGGCATGGATAGTCATCCTCTACTCATTAAATCCCTATTCCTTGAACTAGGTAAGACTACTCAAGATATTCTGACCTCAATATCATATATTAACTCACATGAGTATGGCAATTCATCTTATATTCTTGCTTATCAAGTAGTCGGGACATCAAACCTAAAGGAGGGACATGATCCATATACATCACTCACATTATTCCCCATGTGTCATAGTGTACCAATCACCATATTTCCGGCATCTTGTATTTCACAACATGTCGTGCTAGTGTAAAAGCATACAAAACAACATGTGATTACTATTGTGACTTTATGTCTAAGGATCACAATCACCACTACCGCATTGAGATATGACTCTACCACGTCATTATATGAGTTTCATGTGTTAATATTAAAGTGGGTCTATCCAATACAACTTTTTCTCTAAGAAGTACCCATGTATCTAAGTTGATAATCAGTATCATGACTAAAGAGACATAGTCATCACTCACCATACATGATAGTCTTGTGTATTATGTTGTCCTATACTATCCACAATAATAACCTACTAGGGACATAATAAGAATGATGACTCTTATTATACATATAATCTCATGTTTAGGTCCTCAACCCAAACCATATGCAGTCGAGGTAAAACACTTTTAGGATACTATTAGGTTCATTCATTGTCTCAACACTAAAATAAAAATAATAAGTGGAATTTTCCTATATTAATAATCAAATCGATACAAATATGCCCTTTACAACCATAAAATGATGGCTCCCAGAGCAGATAACCAATAAAAATAGTATTTGAGTTAATTTGGACCTAATCTTACATACACTTGCATCATAAATTTGATTTGTCTTTACAATGTACTGATAATGAATTTAAAATAATGATGAAAGGAAGGGAAAACAGATCCTAGATGCTCATTTCATGGCACCATTATCCTTATCAACAAATATAAGGGTTTTCTTTAAAATATGTGATTACACATATTTTAAACCCACCTTTGTTGGTACCCCTTGTTTTCCTTTATTCAACATGGAAGGTTTTCCACAGTCTTCTAATAACATTTTGGAATTATAGTAAGGATACTAATTTAAAGAGTTTTCCTAATATGCTAACATAGGGGTAAGGGTTTCTAAATGTTCATATTTCAAGTTTAGGTATAGTGTCTAAAAGTACCAAACTCTATTCCACATAGTCTACCATTAATAAGCTCTAAATTTTTTATTTATGATGAGTTAGGGCTTGGATATATTAGATAATATTTCAAAGAGTTTGGATGAAATCTTTATTGTGATATTTTCAATGTGTTTAAGAACAAATATGGACACACATGAATGAATTGATCGTGTCAATATTGATATGAATTCATATCGATAATGATTTATTCATGTTTGCATCCAAAGAAAATTCAACTAAGTTTGTATTGGTGTCCATCTATTGAGACCCCATCAAGATTTTCTTTAATATCTTTATAATAATGACCAAATCTAACCAAGAGTTAAAATAATGGAAGGTTTGAAAATATTTATTAATATCATTTACACATTAACTAGTATGGATATGTATCTATTGTACACCCATTATTATGTGACTCTAATGATTTCCATATAATGAAAAGGTTGGAGAAGGTGTTACGTGAAATAGTGACAATGTTTGGATAAAATAATGTGTGTGTGCTTTTGTGCAAAACATGTAGTGCTATGCAAGGAGCTATATTTTTTTCATCATAATGCCAACCATTAGAGAGAAACCCTAATCGTAAAACCGTTTTAAGAAATACAACACCAAATTCTCGACAAGCATGATTGAAATGATATACAAGAAGCATAGGTAATTTTTTTTCTTTTTTTTAAACCTTTGAAAATAAAATCCCACATCGAGAATCCACATATTCACTTATCGTAAATTACATTCAACACTACTAAACTAAATCATATCATATTACTCATATGCTATTGCTTACATAAATTTCACATACAAGATAGAAGAAATGTCGATATACAACACATACCAAAAAGTGACACAATATTGATATTCTAGACTAAATTATTATATTTGCATCCTCTTTATCATGACCTCTCCTCTAAACATAATTATACATAAAAACTTATGAAACAACCTCTTGACACTCATATAGAGCCCCAATGAGTGGAACTTTCCTACTAATACAAGAAACATGCATCAAGATTCAATAAATATATTGAACTTAAAAGAAACCTACAAACATTGAAATGTCTAAAAGATAATTTTGGAAATTAGTAAATCATCTTATGACAATATTCTCATTAAACATAAAGGCATTCATTTAGTCAAACATGACTTCTAAACCATTTTTGAGAGAATATATATTAAATAGATCAACAAATTACTTTTTATATTCAGAACTACAATCTTATTATATGAGTAAAAAAGCATAAACATATATAATCTAACAATATTAACACCATCCTTTTGACATCCCCAAATCCTCATTATGGATGAATTGGGACATTTCCTAGTCCATATCTCATATGGTGTATTTTGAACCAATTTAGAAGGTACACGATTTATTTTAAATGTACCTATTTCTAGAGCATACCCCGAAAAGAAAGTTGGAAGAATAGAAAAACTCATCATGGATCATACCATGTACAACGTGGTACAATTCCTTCTTTATGATAAAATATGATGTTGAAGTTTTTGAATTGGAGTCCATTTTTGTACAATACTAAAATGCCTCATAAGGACATCAAACTCTTGGCTTATGTATTCATCAACTTTGTCTAATCAAATTGCTTTAATTCTTTTGGCAAATTGTTCTATGCTTAACTTTTGAACTCGTTGAAGTTTTAAATAGATGTTGACTTGCATTTCATTAGATACATATAGCCAAATTTACTATGATCATCAATAAATGTAATGAAATACTGGTACCCACCTCTAGAATTCATACTGAAATGTTCATAGACATCAGTATGTATGAGTCCTAATAAGTCACTTGCCCTTTCACTATTTCCACTAAGGGTGATTTTGTCATCTTGCCTAACGAACATGATTCACATGTCTCAACTGATTCAAAATCAAACAAGTCTGGGTATCCATCTTTATGCAGTCTACAAATGTGCCTCTTTTATGTAGACTAGATGACGATGCCATATATATGTTTTGTTTATGTTATTGAGTTTTTACCTCTTAGTATTTATATTATACAAATGTGTATTAAGATCTAACAAATAAAGACCATAAGACATAGGGGCACTCTCATAAAGGATCCCACCTTTATAAATATAACATCAACTACTTTCGATATATAATTAAAACCATTTTTTTCCAAACATGAAACAAAATGATATTCCTATTTGTGGTAGGTACATAATAGTAGTTCTCTAACTATATTACAAGCCCACTGGGATAAGATAAACAATAGGTGCCTAAATAGGTGCCAATGACTCTTGCACCATTTGATATGTAGAGTTCCACCTCACCTTTATTCAAGGATCTACTTCTTTTTAGATCCTATATATTTGAGCATATGTGAGATCCACATCCAATAGCTATTATCCATGTTGAAGAAGTAGATACATTTATTTCTATAACATATATAGCTCAAGTGAATACATCCATCCCCTAATTCTTGTTCTTTAGTTCCACAAGGTAGATAATACAATTTCTCTTCTAATGTCCAACCCTCTAACTATGGTGAAAATTTCCTCCTTTCACCACTCCTCCTTTAGCTTTAAGTGCAGTAGACTTTTGGTTAGCCTTAGAACCTTTCTTTACTTTGACTTTGCACTTGAAATTTCCTTTTCCTCTTTCGACCATCAACAATGAGTTGGGCTTGTCTTGCATTTTGTCCTCAGTTGTTCTCAATATGCCAAGTAGTTATGCTAATGGCTTAACAAAATTGTTCATATTACAGTTCATGAGGACTGGTTAATGTAAATCTGGAAACAATTGTAGAATCACATAAATGGTCAACTCATGACCCAAGAGAAATTGTAGTCTTACAAGATTTTCCACATACCCAATCATCTTGAGTACATGGGTCCAATTGGATCACATTCTCACATTTTGCACTTAAACAACACCGGGAAGACATCAGACCTCTCTTACTTGCTTGCTATTGATACATATTCTTGAGATGTTTTATCATCTCAATAACATCCATGTTCTCATGTTGCTTCTAAATATCAAAATTCACAGAGCCAAGTGTAAGGCATTTGATGTTCAAGCACGTCATAAGAATGCTTCTTGTTAGCTTCCCATTCCATCCTAGGAAAATTTGGAGTTGGTTCATTAAGTACTAGTGTGTCTAGGACATTGTACATGCACTCATGTCTAATAACAATTCTCAGTGTCTTGAACCAATCATTGAAGTTATTCCCATTTAGTTTATCCTTTTTGAGGATAGATGGTAGTGAGAAAGGTCTATTTGTGTTTTTCATTGATCTACTTAGAAACTATTTCCACAAGTCAATTGATTTGAAAACTAATTTTGATTTCAAAAAATCTAATTTTGACAAATTATTTTGGACTTAAATTAATTACACTCTCACTATTTTGTTTCAAATTAATAACCCTGATTGTTATTTGTGAATATTTGCATCACATAACCTTCTAATGAGACAAGATTCATATTCATCAAATCATGAGTCAGATTTGGCTGATCACCCACAACTTTACTATTTAGGTTGGCAAGGTTTGGAACTTACATCTAATAAAACTCTTGATAGATGGATGCACAACTCTTTGTCATAACCATCTTTATGCCTCTAGGTGATTAATACTATTAATGTCACCTAGTTATGTCAAACCCAAAATCTAATATAATAGAATGTGCACCCTACTTTGGTAGACCCACATATATTTTCTCACTTCTAGGATATGGACAGTGCACCATGATTTGGCATGCCAACGCTTTGTCAATTAAACTTTCTATGTGTATTGCATTGTGGAAAGCATCTAAGTCTTAATTTTTTTGAGGGATTTTAAATATTTATATGTACATGTCCACACACCACATACTTATAATATGTATAATATACACATTATACTAACAATGAACAATCATATCCATGTAATAGATAACATCAATTATGTAATTACTAATGTAATAATTTGGAACAACACGTGATTACCATCCACCTATATTTTATTCCATCACATGTATCTACCACCTGCATTTGTTTACACAATGGATCCATGGATGCTCCTTGAATCTCCATGGTTGCCTCATCATGCCAAGTCTTCCAAGGCCTATTCTATTTATATCTCTATTGCATAATTTGTAGAAATCTCATGTTACATTCAAGGGGAGTAAGAAGAAAAAGAAACCATTACACGTAGAATAAAAGTAAGGATGTTTGACATTTAAGCCATATGCATATCAACTACAAAAGGCTCCATCCATATCAAGAATACATTGGATATATGATAATAAGCATGCTCACATCCACCAAACAAAGCATTTTTCCACAATGACATGTATGATTTATAGATATATCATATCATACATATAAAAAATTTCATCCATTCATTAGAGGGGAAAGCAAAATAGAAGAATTAAAATAGATAATATTTTTTCTCTGCATTTCCATCCATGGATATAATCAACAACGATATAGCAGGAAGGAAGGTTTGTGAGTTTATACCTTTATCATAGAGTAGATCCAGTGATGGAGCTCTTAAGAATAGAAAACAAAGATGATTTTGTAGTCGATCTCGTAATGTGTCCACCAAAGTGTCCATGTCTGTATGTCATCTACACAAATTATCTAGAATTCCATGTTTTGTTCCAAGAGAGGGTATGGAAGGAGTTGTTTTCCTATTGGAAACGTTCTAGCATTGCATAACCTCTCCTCTCTCCTTTCCTTAATGGTAATGATGAATAGTCAATGACCTCTTAAAGATACCTTCCTTTTCTCACAATATTTCTCTCTCAAGAGTTGTCAAAGGGATGTTAGACACATATATAAAACCCTAGCCATCATATCACTATGTATAGGAAAGGGATGGAAGCATGGTTTCTAATACACCTTGGGAAACAAAAAGGCAGGTGACCATTTTTGAAACAGCCACCCCATGCCAGTTTGATTGGGTGACCAAACTCATTATGGTCAGCCGACCATGCCATCTAGTCAATCTACTAGACATAGTCCGTTTGATCAATCAAACTTTGTTTGATTAGCCAATTCAGATGGTTCAGTCAGGCAACTAGACAAAGCCCAATTGGTTGACCTGACTGTCTGGTCAGGCAATCACCCTAGTATAGTTGAGCTATTAGACATAATCTAGTCAGTCAACCAAACTATCTGGTTGGTCGATCAACCTGGTTCATCATACCCATCAATGATTTAATTAATTGCCTAAACCCTTTAGCAATTAATTGATTATATGTCCATGATTACACTCCTCTTCCTTATATATTCTTTTGTGTGTGACCCTATAGGCTCCAAATTACACTGGTAGTGATATTGATAATCATATTACAAATTCACAAATTATGATTGGTATCTAGAAAGACTTTATTGTCACCCAAGTAATTAAACGGTCTACAGAAAGAAATAGATGGTGATCCTTCCTTTGTGTTTCACCATCAAGTTCAATGCCATTAGAGAATGGAATCAAAAATTGGAGATGTTTTCCAAAATGTGTCTAAGGTGGTATCACACCCTTCTCAAGTGAACAATATGTGACTCTCTTACGTCATACGACTCTGTCTGAAATCTGGGCTTGACCAATAGTCCTCAATGCTTGATTTAGAACTTTTTTGGAAAGGAATTTGATTGGAGGAGGGCATCACTCTTTTGTCATTGTCCCCTTTAAAAGTCCCTCATGCTTACTCCTGATCTGAAGCAACCCTTTTCCATTCATAGAGAGATCCTATCGTCAAAAAAAAGTTGGAGAACAACTTCAACCTAGTATTGTGAGCAGTGTTACAATGACCATATAATTCCTTTGTCATAGATATCCAAAATGAAACTGAGGCATGGATAGTCATCCTCTCATCATTCAATCCCTATTCCTTGAACTAGGTAAGACTACTCAAGATATTCTGACCTCAATATCATATATTGACTCACATGAGTATGGCAATTCATCTTATATTCTTGCTTATCAAGTAGTCGGGACATCACTCCTAAAGGAGGGAAATGATCCATATACATCACTCACATTATTCCCCATGTGTCATAGTGTACCCAATCACCATCTTTCTGACAACTTGTATTTCACAACATGTTGTGCTAGTGTAAAATCATACAAAACAACATGTGATTACTATTGTGACTTTAGGTCTAAGGATCACAATCACCACTATCACATTGAGATATGACTCTACCACGTCATTATATGAGTTCCATGTGTTAATATCAAAGTGGGTCTATCCAATACAACTTTTTCTCTAAGAAGTACCCATGTATCTAAGTTGATAATCAATATCATGACTAAAGAGACATAGTCAACACTCACCATACATGATAGTCTTGTGTATTATGTTGTCCTATACTATCCAAAATAATAACCTACTAGGGACGTAACAAGAATGAGGACTCTTATTATACATATAATCACATGTTTAGGTCCTCAACCCAAACCATATATAGTCGAGGTAAAACACTTTTAGGACACTATTAGGTTCATTCATTGTCCCAATACTAAAATGTAAATAATAAGTGGAATTTTCCTATATTAATAATCAAATCAATACAAATATGCCCTTTACAACCATAACATGATGGATCTCAGGGCGTATAACCAATAAAAAGAGTATTTGAGTTAATATGGACCTAATCTTACATACACTTGCATCATAAATTTGATTTGTCCTTACAGTGTACTGATAATGAATTTTAAATAATGATGAAAGGAAGGGAAAACTGATCCTAGATGTTCATTTTATGGCACCATTATCCTTATCAACAAATATAAGGGTTTTCTTTAAAGTATGTGATTACACATATTTTAAACCCACCTTTGTTGGAACCCCTTGTTTTCCTTTATTCAACATGGAGGGTTTTCCACAGTCTTCTAATAACCTTTTGGAATTATAGTAATGATACTAATTTAAATAGTTTTCCTAATATGCTATCATAGGGGTAAGGGTTTCTAAATGTTCATATTTCAAGTTTAGGTATAGTTTCTAAAAGTACCAAACTCTATTCCACATAGTCTACCATTAATAAGCTCTAAATTTTCTGTTTATGATGAGTTAGGGCTTGGATATATTAGATAATATTTCAAAGAGTTTAGACGAAATCTTTATTGTGATATTTTCAATGTGTTCAAGAACAAATATGGACACACATGAATGAATTTCTTGTGTCAATATTGATATGAAATCATATTGATAATGACTTATTCATGTTTGATTCCAAAGAAAATTCAACTAAGTTTGTATGGGTGTCCATCTATTGAGACCCCATCAAGAATTTCTTTAATATCTTTATAATAATGACCAAATCTAACCAAGAGTTAAAATAATGGAAGGTTTGAAAATATTTATTAATATCATTTACACATTAACTAGTATGGATATGTATCTATTGTACACCCATTATTATGTGACTCTAATGATTTCCATATAAAGAAAACATTGGAGAAGGTGTTATGTGAAATAGTGACAATGTTTGGATGAAACAATGTGTGTGCACTTTTGTGCAAAACATGTAGTGCTATGCAGGGAGCTATATTTTTTTCATCATGATGCCAACCGTTAGAGAGAAACCCTAATCATAAAATCATATTAAGAAATACAAAACCAAATTCTCGACAAGCATTATTGAAATGATATACAAGAAGCATAGGTAATTTTTTTTCTTTTTTTTAAACCGTCAAAAATAAAATTCCACATCGAGAATCCACATATTCACTTATCGTAAATTACATTCAACACTACTAAACTAAATCATATAATATTACTGGTATGCTATTTAGCTTACATAAATTACACATACAAGATAGAAGAAATGTCGATATACAACACATACAAAAAAATGAGACAGTATAGATATCCTAGACTAAATTATTATATTTGCATCCTCTTTATTGTGACCTCTCCTCTAAACATCATTATACATAAAAACTTATGAAACAACCTCTTGACACTCATATAGAGCCCCAATGAGTGGAACTTTCCCACTAATACAAGAAACATGCATCAAGATTCAATAAGTATATTGAACTTAAAAGAAACCTACAAACATTGAAATGTCCAATAGATAATTTTAGAAATTAGTAAATCGTCTTATGATAATATTCTCATTAAACATAAAGGAATTCATTTAGTCAAACATGACTTCTAAACCATTTTTGAGAGAATATATATTAAATAGATCAACAAATTACTTTTTATATTCAGAACTACAATCTTATTAGATGAGTAACAACACATAAACATATATAATCTAACAATATTAACACCATCCTTTTGACATCCCATACCTAGACTATGAATATATATAAGTTGAATTCACATAATACATGTTTACAAAAACCAACAATTCAAATAACATCTAAAACCAAATCCTACAAGAATGCATATCATATCCATCTTAGACTAGTTGTCAAATTTCATAATGAACTTACATACTATACAAAAAAGAATAAGACAATACATTATCTTTAATAGAAGAATACTCAACTTCCAAAAATACAAAGCATATTTTGTAATTATATGTTTACCGACTAGCACTAAAAGGAGTGTGAAAATATTCATGGTTTACTATATTTTACTCATTTTCCCTAAAACTACTTGTCTCATACCTCACAAAGTAGAAGTCGTCATTCATGATTCTCGTATCAATGAATCACCATCATTATCTTAGGGTTTGGCCATACCCTCTATGATAGATACAACATACCATGATCCACCATAGGGTTGCCTAAAATCTCTAAGGTAGGACATTTGAACTCTCTACAATTATGTCCTCATCTTAGGTACATGAGATATAGGAACAAATATAATAGAATATCACATATAAGAAATTTATCATATTTTGCAGTTTACATTTAATCAGAATATATTCGTCATGGACATATACTTTCAAAGTAGAGGATTTAGGGCCATAATCACACCATGCAAATCACTCTTAAATGTTGGTGGTCCAACCTTTGATTCCTTGATCCACCCTCTAGAATTCATTCTCATAATCCTTTGATTACTATAAGGAGACCTATTTCATTTCTCTTATATGGGCCTCAGAGGAAACTCACAATGTAAGGGCACCTAACTGGATGTGTCCATCAATTTCACTCATGATTTAGTTCTCTTAATCAACTTAAAGAGAATTTATTTCATCACTGATCATGTGTGCATATTGTCATGCAACTAGAATATCAAAAATCAAATCAGGGTTAACAAGAAAGACAACCACTACTCATTATGATAACAATCAATGATTTACATCACACATATTTCTTTCCCATTTTCACATCATTTCATATAATTCATAGTCAATAGGTTTTTGTATAAAATATAAATAAAATATAATATCATTCACAACTATTTATCCTAATCAAGTTGAATATAATATCATTCTCAACATTTACCCCAAAAAGGGTAAATATAATCTCATTGTCAAATATGTACCCTAATCAACATATGATATTTCAATCCCAACACATTTATTATTGTTTTGATTCATCTTGGACATTTCACTAAATATTCATAGAGACAACATGACCAAAAACATACCAACATATAAACACCTTGCGTCATCCACCATGATCGAAATAGGCTTAATATACAAAAAATACTTATTTTATATGATTTTAATAGATATAAATTAATATCAATTCATAAAAGTACATAACACACTTATTACTCCACTTTTACTTTTTATCAATCTTTAGTTAGAGTTATTATTAAGGACATAATTGATCTCATTTGAAATCCATCAGAATAGACCATTCTCAAAATACAAGTATCCTAGCTTACAATCAAAATCCAAAAATGCATTCTTATGAATCAATTGATATCATTGAACTTCATCTTCTAATCGAATCAAACAAAACTTAACTACATTCCTTAATCCCTCATTTGGGAGAATTGTTGAAAACTATTATTATCACATAACTCTTCATACTAGGGTTAGAGTCAACTTCTTATATCCACCAAGATAACTACTTGGTTTTTTTATTTATTTTAGATTCAAAACTATTAACTTCTTTTCATTTCATGTTCATTATATTATTGGAATCTATAATTGTTAATTCACTTAATATTTAATGGTTCTCTCTCATTGAAATCCACCATACTACAATTAGGCATATTTCTTTTAGTTTAGGTCCACCCAAATGTAATTAAAATAAATATATATTGAAGACAATATTATACCCATTTCCTTTAAAATTTCATCCATAATTATTGAGATCCATCATACTACAATTAGGCCTATTTCTTTTAGTTTAGGTCAACCCAAATGTAATTGAAATAAATATAGATTGAAGACAATGTTATACCCATTTCATTTAAAATTCCATCCATATTTATCATCACAACTAAGTTCACCCTTGTCTGTTTCCTTTTTGCATTCAGATACATGTACCACATCATTTAACTTATGATGGCAATTTTTTTGTTAAAATCATTTCTTCCATTCCTTATAAAACTGCTCAATTTAAGAAGCAGTACGAATTTGGATTACTTCTTCTTACTCCTTAATAACTAGTCATCTTCTAAAATTTAGTATGATGTTATTTTCAAAGGGACTTGCACTAATGTGGTATTTACTCATTATTTCTTTAAATAATACTATGATAGATGCATTCAACTTAGATAATCTTAATATGGCTTATTACATTCAATTGAAGTAATAACACCTAAAATTGTTCTTTTCTTCACAATTACAAAGTTATATACATGTTCAAGTTTTTTTCTCATAGTTATCCACCCACTACATCATGACATACATGGCTTTATTAAGGCTATTCATGACACACGGATACCCTAGTTTCATTCCTACATAAGAAATCTATTCTTCATAACTATCAATCGATACATTATCTTATTTGAGTCAACCCCTCAACATTATCCCTAAATAGGTAATTAGTATGTAAGCGTGATGCACACACCTGGTCTAATAAAATTTTAAACCATAATGGGCACTAAAATACTCAAATACTTGCAAGTGCATGAGTTTGTATCGTAGCATAGGAAGGTGGCAAGTTGGGGGTTGAACCCAAATGAGAGGGGGGGACTAGATATTAGTTCATTTAGGCTAGGTTCCTAATGTCGAGTTTAGGGTCAAAGGGTTTAACTTGGTTTTGGTTGACTATACTAGTGGGTCAAGCAAGCAATAAATGAAAGGCAATAAGTAGAACCTACTATAATCCTAGACAGTTTAATTCTAGTTAGAAAGGCAAGGAAATCTAAGAAATGAGAGGAGGAAATTTGACGAATAAAGTAATAAAAAGCTAACGCTAATGCTAAAGTAGAAAATCAATTCTATCTAACAAACTAGAGAGGGAAAATATCTAGACTAGGCAAGAAAGGAGCTACATTTGCAATTAGCCAATTAAATCAAGCAAAGGACTAGATTAGCAACTAACTAACTAAATCAAGAAAAGCCAATCCCAAAGGGACACTAACTACACTAGAAAGATCTATCTGTGACAAATAATCAAATGACTAATTAAGCAAGTAAATAAGCTTAACAAGTAAGCACTAGCTAAGAAAAAGATCAATTAGTCAATCAATGGAAGTGTAGTCCGTTTGGAGTAATACAATTATCACCTAGGCTAGACTCACACTTATACATTTAGATTATCAAACCTAATAAAAAGTTAAATGCTAGATAATTTCTCTAAATGACTAACTGGTCGTGGATATGTGTCTAAGTGAACTACTTCCTAGCACCCCCTATCAGTGGCGAAGCCAGGAAATTTGATTGGGGTGGGCACCATACAATGTGATTCTTGGAACATAAGTTTAAGTGTTACCATACATCACAATCCTATAATTAATATAAAGAGACACATAGCCATGAGCATGTTATGGTATTCCTGTTGTTTTTTGTGTTGATGAATTCTCTTGTAAAATCTTTTCATAATAGATTAAATCGACTACAATAATAAAAAATGTATAGAACAACGATATTCTAGATCATGAATATTATAAACTACAAAAGAATGTAAATTCTTGTGAACTTTTTTGGTTTTCAAACATTATTTTGCGTACTATTGCAAAGAAATATACATTCATACCTTGATGATCGAAGTATTAAGGTGAATTACATGATCTTGTGCATAGTGCTATTCCAACAAGGATAAATTACATATCATCACATGTTGCAATCTTTGCAATAAAGAAAAATACATCTGCTGTATTCTCACTGGATAGTTTTTTTTACGAAAGCTAGAAATATCATACAAAAAATTATTCATATGTCGTTTATAATAACCAAGAAGTGATTTTCTCATAACCATTCAGAAAGCAAAAATTATACCAAATTTTTTATTCAAATTCAAAGTCATGTATGGTCCTAACGAGTAAAAGTTGCAGGAACCTTAATGGATATGAGGAGCAACACATACTATGCAATATGCATGCTAAGTTTAAATAGAAACAATAAAAAAGGAAGTTATCAAGAAAAACGAATGTGCACTTTGTAGTGCAGTTGTGATTAGTCAAAGACAATAGAAGAAGAAAAAAAAACACGTACGTGTTTGTACTTAGTAGGCAACTAAATTTGAGTAAAACAAGTGATAATGAAAATTTGTTATGACAGGATGGACGACATCGGTGAGCAATAATTAGTTGCTGAGAATAATTAAAGAAATTGTTACCACAGGAATAGGAGGAGAAAAGGCAACATGTGTAATTATGAGAGGTAGGGCACAACCTTATCTTCTTCTACGGGGGCCCGGGTTCAAACAATGTTAACTACTAAAATTTCAGTGCGACGGGTTGGGCACATGCCCTACCGTGCCCAGTAGTGGCTCCGCCACTACCCCATATCCAACCTTGCAAGGCTCATTTGAATTAAGGTTTAGGTGGAATTCAAATAGGATGTAGAAATTCTAGGTTTCTAGGATAGAAAATCTTAGGTCAATTGGGGGCCAGGGTTAGTAATGGAAGGCGGAAATGAGGGTACATCACCTCACATCACCTACCTTTTAGCCTTTAGGTAGCTCCATGCCAATTGCACTAAATGCTTCTAAGCTAGATACTTAGATCTACACCTAGGAGTCGAAGAAGGGAAATATATGTAGGAATATGGGGTTCTATCTAGGGATCCACTAGTTGGACTTAGGATCAAATCCCAAAATAGCTACATATAAGGCATTTCCCCAAGAGCCTAGGTGTTTTCAAGAAAAAGTCATAAGATACTCCATGTTTTCAAGAACAAGACACAAGTCAGTTAATTGGAAATGATATATAAGTAGAACATAATCATTAACAAATAAATTTAAAGTTTACATATACTTTACCCCTATCATGGTATTAAAGTCACATTTTAACCCCAAACAACCCATCTGGGGGGGTGAGCTACTCATTACAAGAGAAAATAAGAAAGAAGAATTAGTAGAGGAGTATATAACCATAGCAACTTGGTGAAGACTCCTCCTTCTTCACCTCCAAATGTAGGTGCACGTTCTTCCTCCTCCTTGATGGATGTCTAGCATGGAATGGTGGGTAGAAGTGGCCAAAACCCTAGAAAGCTAAAATTTGGAGATGGAAAATGATGGAAATGAGGTGGAAGTTTGTGGGATACAGTAGATGGATCAGTAAATGCTAGAACGGTTGGAAATATGTGCTAACTCCAACTTTCTGCCACCATAATGGTATATATAGTGGTCATGGAAGCCTAGGGTTAAGTGGTGTAGAATTGGAAAATTAGTGGAAAAATGTACTAGGGTGTGCTAGAAGCACGACCATTCTAGGAAGAATGGCCATGGTTGTGGAATGATGGAAGTTTCATTCTAGGACAAAATGGTTATGGTGGTGGAGGAAAAATGTCAGATTGAGTTTTGCATTTTTGTAGGTTAGTAGAACGTCTATTGTGTTGTGTTGGGTGAACGGTTGTGCTGGGTAGCACAGCCGTTGGATCTATGTCGTGGGACGAGTATGCTGGATAACACAACTATCACGACCTTCTTTCTAATACTAACACAACCACATCAGAAGCATTTTCACATAATGGGGATCATGGAAAATCATGAAATGATATCATTACCCAAGCAAGTTCCATATAATTGAAAGAACCATAATGTACTTTATTACATACCATAACTCAGGGACCCTAAGTCCAACATAAAGAGAGTTTTGAACTAGAAACTTCTACATGACTTCATAAAAGGAAAATATAACTATCTAGATGGTACCCCACCAGGTAGGATCCAATAACCGTCCTTGAGTTTGAGTTGAAGTCCTTGAGGTCTACTTCTTCTATTCCTCCTCATCTATGGACATCTCGTCCACAACCACACAAAGCAACGTAAAACTATGTGAGTGGCACTGAGTAGTTGTAACTTGAAAATAACATATAATAGAAAGAACATGAAATAACTTGAATAGATTTATGACTTAACATGGTTAACATGATTACTTAAAAACTTAACAAACTGACATGATTACATAATGGTGTGGATTTTAACTTGAGTTAATATAGTCTCTTTCTCTCTTAACACACCCACAATGCACAAAAGGCCAATTAAGGCTTACATAAGCCCGATTAAGCCTCACATAATGCTCCTACAGAGCTCATAAGGCCACTTAAGGCTCACATAAGGCCAATTAAGGCTCACATAACATGATTTAGAGGACTATATTAACATAAGTTGATTTCTTGTACTTAGACATGATTTTTAAGATTTTTTGATTAATTAGCATAATAGTGATTCGTAATGTTCCAAGTGAATGTAGAATAATCAAATCAATAGAAAACATAAATTCATAGCATGTGCATGACTTTTATGAGAATAATTGAGTAATACCATAATTGAAATTTAATAGAGTAATCATAAATACATAAACAAATAATGTAAACCCAGAACCCTAGAATTATAAGCAGTGTGCATGATCCATTCACCTAAGATTAAGAAGGTACACTAGTAGTGATCGGGTCCTGATCAGTCCTAGTACCATGTGCATAACATAATCATGAATTAATTATATTTCCTTAACATAGGTGTATGATTTTTAGTGAAATATGGGAATTGGGTTGGAAAACGTAGTCTTATTATAGGTCAAATATGTAGATTATCTCATCATCTTTCCAACGAGTATTTAAACATGATTTTATAACATTGGATGCACAAGATATGAATTTCCCAAGGTCTGACCAATTATAATTGAGGTAAAACATTAAGAAAATAATTAATTAAAATGCAAGTGTCTTAGATCAATGGAAGGTGAAAAGACTAATATGTCCTTGGTACTGTTTTTAGATCTTATGCACGATAGGGGCAAAACTAGTTAAATCTCAGTTTAAATCAACATTGGGTTGTATAGAAATAGACCCACAAAGTTCTCAAAACACCCTAGGCATCATGACACTTGGATTAAAACCTCAGGGTTAGGTGAGTAATTGTCGTGCCTAGCTTCTATTCAACAGACATGGCACAAGCAACATTTACCAGAGGCCAAAACTTTTGATCAGAACTAAGACATTAATACCAATGAAGACAGGGGACGATGTTAGCCCTTCAGACAATTATTCAGATCTCAGTGAGTCTAAAAATAGGAGGTGTGGTGGTTGGAGGCCTTGGTCATCATTCTATCATGGTTGACTAGGTGGAGACACTGGGAAGTAGAAATGGAGTAGACATGGGACCAAAGTTGAGGTTTGAAGTAGATCTAAAAATGTATGATTAACTAGGTGATTCAAAAATGTAAAACGAACTCAAAGACGCCTTGTCCAATGTTCCTGGATTGTATAACATCTATGCATGACTTCTGCCAAAGTCGGAAGGGAGGTGAAGATATGAAAACCCAACTGTGAGGAGAAATGTAGCACAAAAAATGCAAGACAAATTTAAGAAACCATAAATGAGCTATAATGAAGCCGTAGTTGTGTCTTCTATGGTTGGAGGGCCACTAAGGTGGCCTATCAGTGGGTTCCAACAAGTACCTTGAACGCTACTATAGGGTACGCGAACTGGGGCAATCATAGGGAAAACTTGGGCAAGGAAAAGCACATAGAGAGGTTGTATATGCTTATGTGGCTCTCAATTTCACCATAAGCATTTTATATGGTTGGAGCAGAGCCAAGGCTATCAGAAGCATCCGCTGTGTCAAAGGTAGTGTCTAAGGGTGCAAAAGGAGAAATTGAAGTGGTAGGGCAACAATTCTGATTATGATGACACTTTTAAAACCCCTATATATAGGTGAAAAGGTTGGGATAGAGCTCCATGATTCTAGGGGTGGATTCGAGAGTTCAAGCCCTATTGGGTGTTTCACTCATAGGAAGAAAACTCTCACAAAATGCATTATGGATGGGATCAAGGAGATGAGTCAGAGGTGAAGGCGAAGTTGAAAGCAGTTGGGATTCAACATGGAGAGAGACCATGAGGGAAGAGGAAACCCATAATTGTACTTGCTATTCTTGGCCTCCTACCCAACGTAGGAGATGAGTCCCAAGCTCCACGATGGACATCTAATGACTCTTAGAGAGTCCACATTTAAAGAGTTTGGAACAAAGGTCCACATCACACTACTTTATCTATGAACCATAGATTAACTAGGACATCTGAGTATTTTGATTCAATTCAATTAATAACCATATAGACTTCTTTAAAAGTAGTTTAAGGGGCTAAAGAAAGTCAAACTGACCTCAAATTTGAGCCATAGGTTTACCAAAGAGACTAAAATTGTCCTATCTATTTAGATTTAGGTTTTGATAAGTGTTTGTCCATCATTTTGTTATGTCTCATTATTGTAATATATTTTCATTATAGAAAGATAAAGTGAAGTATCCTTACCATAGCTAATTAGTCAAGTCCAATTCGATGTTGAGAGTGTTTATCAACTCACAAATTTTTTTATTATCCTAAAATCTATAATTGAAGGATTTATCTTAAGAGAGAGAAAAGAGTTACTTTCTTATTTATTTTTGCATCAATATTAATGTGATTTATTTAGTTCCCATGAGAACATGATATATCATCTTCATAAATTTAAAAAAACTTTTTTTAGATTTGGACTATTTCCATTAATTCCATATCATAACTTTTATCATGAAAACTTGATTAATAATTTTAGATTATATAGATAAAAATTTGGGATGTTACAATTCTACCCACGCTAAATGAATTTTATCCTCGAAGTTTTCATGTCTTATTAAGGTACTACCCACCTTAAGGTTTCATACATATGTATACTACTCATTATCTGGTGATAACATTTCATACTAAAGTAATAACATAATCATGATATGGTATTCATATGGATTACCATTGCATTATATATAACATGACTAGTAAAACTAATGAGTTCATGGGTCACTAACATAACTTTAAAACCAAAACTTACCTTCATCATACACCATAGTAAAAACCCTAGATTTCCTCTTCTCTAGGGGACCTAGGTTAGGGTTTTGATTTGCAACCTTCTTTGCAGCTAACCTAGGGCATTTTTCCTTGAAGTGCCCTTCTCATGCATAGTAGAAGCAGACACCTAAGCCCAATCTACATGGCCCTACATGGAACTTACCAAACTTGGGGCATGCATCCCTCATTGAGGGATCCTCTAGGGCCTTATGCTTATTGTGATCATTGTGGTGTTGGTCTTGATTGTTGTGGCCATGGTGGTGACATTTTCCATTACGGGAGTTCTTCTTCCAAGCCCTTCCTGGGTGGTCCTGAAGCTCCATAGCAGCATCAAGAGAATCTTACATTGTCTTGTGTCCTCACCCAGGAAGTGAGTAACTGAGATCATCCTTTAGACCTCTAATGAACTTCTTGGCTCACTTCATCTCAGTCATCTTGACTCTATACTTCTGGAGGATGCAAAACTTCATGGTGTACTGGGTAACAATCATATCACCACGATGTCATAGGTAGAGGAACTCTAACTCCCTTTTGTCCATCATTGCTTATGAAACATAGTAGATCTTGAAAGCCTCCACAAAATCCTCCCATGTAAGGAACTCTTCATCTGGGTCTCTGGTGTCATAGAAGTTCTCAACTACACACAAGCTTGTCCTATCAGCATGTGCATCCCTAATTTGACACGGGACACTTCAGAATAGTCCAAGTCGTGGAAGAAATACTCCATGTTGCGAATCCAAGCCTCATCCTTACCCACAACATTTGGCTCTTCTTCTCCCGTGAATGTCTCAGGCTTTACCTTAAGGAATTTTATCAATGTGACTTCATTCCTCCTTGGATGACAAGCTCCACCTCTTCCTCCCATTGCATCAAACAAAGCTCTAACCAACACATTATATGAGAGGGGAGGGTCTTCTCCAAGTGGGATCTCCTCATTCTTAGTATCATGCTCACTCCCTCCATCATACTATGGGGGGACTTGTCATGCTCAGGGCGACGCTTAGGGGCCATTTGGAATAGGAAAGGAGACTCTCATAAGCATGGGAAGTGACATATGGATCCTACTGTGGTGTCCATTCTAGGATTTCTCTAATACCATTTTTATCACAACCTCCTTTCTAATACTTACAAAACCATAGCATAAGCATTTTCACATAATGGAGATCATGACAAATCGTGAAATGATATCATTAACCAAGCAAGTTTCGTACAATGAGAAGAACCACAACATATATTATTACATACCATAACTAAGGGACTCTAAGTCCAACATAAAGAGAGTTTTAAACTAGAAACTTTCACATAACTTGATAAAAAGAAAAGATAACTATCTAGAATGGAACCCCACAAGGTAGGATCCTATAACTGTCCTTGAGCTTGAGATAATGTCCTTGAGGTCTACTTCTTCTCTTTCTCCTTGTCTATGGACATATGTTACCTAGACATGCAAGGAAACATAATGCTATGTGAGTGGCACTGAGTATTTATAACTTGAAAATAACATATGTTTGAAAGAGCATGAAATAACTTGAAGAGATTTATGATGTAACATGGTTAACATGATTACTTGAAAACTTAATAAATTGACATGATTATATAATGGTGTGGATTTTAATTTGAGTTAATATAGTCTCACTCTCTTAATGATCCCACAATGCTCATAAGGACAGTTAAGGCTCACATAATGCTCTCACAAAGCTCATAAGGCCACTTAAAGTTCACATAAGTCCGATTAAGGCTCACATAACATGATTGAGAGGACTATATTAACATAAGTTGATTTCTTATATTTAGACATGATTTTAATGATTTCTTGATTAATTAGCATGGAAGTGATTCATAGTTTTCCAAGTGAAGGTATTACCATCAAATCAGTAGAAAATATAAATTTATAGCATGTGCATGCTTTTTATGAGCATAACTGAGTAATAACAGAATTGAAATTTAGTGAAGTAATCATAAATACATAAATGAATAATGTAAAACTAGAACCCTAGAATTATACTCAATGTGCATGATCTACTCACCTGATATTGAGGAGGCACACTAGCATTAGATCAAATCCTGATCAGTCCTATACCATGTGCATAGCATAATCATGAATTAATTATATTTCCTTAACATAGGTGTAAAATTTCTAATTAAATATGATAATTGGGTTTATAAAAGCGACTTATTATATGTCCAAGATGTATATTATATCAAAAGCTTTCCAACGAGTATTTAAGCATGATTTTCTGACATTGGATACACAAGATATGAATTTCCCAAGGTCTGACCAATCATAATCGAGGTAAAACATTGGAAAAACAATTTCTCAAAATACAAGAATCTCGGGTCAAAGGAAGATGGAAAGACTAACACACCCATTGTCTATTTTCAAATCTTATGAGTGATGGGAAAAACCAATCAAATCTCAATTTAAATCAATGTTGGGTTGCATATAAATAGACCCATGAAGTTCTGAAAATACCATAGGCATCATGACATTGTTGATTAAAATCTCAGCGGTAGGTGAGTAATTGTCGTGCTCATCTTCGTCTTCATCGAACATGGCACAAGTGAAAGTTACCATAGGCCAAAACCTCCAATCAAAAGTAGGACCTTAATATCGATTGACATAGGGAATGATGCTAACCCTTCGGTTGGCTATTCTGATCCTCGTGAGTCCAAAAATAGGATGCATAGTGGTTGGAAGCCTTGGTCATCATTCTTCCATGGCTATCAAGGTGGAGACCCTGGGAATTAGAACTAGAGTAGACATGGGACCAAAGCCAAGGTCTGAAGTAGATTAAAAAACATAAGATTACCAAATGATTCAAAAAGGTAAATGGACTCAAAGACTCCTTCTCCACTGTTCTTGGATGTCAGAACATCCAAGAAGGACTTCCGCCAAGGTGGGCAGGGAGGTGAAGATATGAAAGCCCAACTGTAAGGAGAAATAGAGAACAATGAGTGCAAGACAAATTCGAGAAACCATGAACAATGTTTAACAAAGCCATTGTAGTGTCTTCCGTGGTCAAAGGGCCACCAAGGTGGCCTATTAGTGGGCACCGATGAGTACCTTGAACAAGATTACAAGGTACACAAATTGGCACATTTGTAGGGAAAACTAGAGCAAGGAAAAGAACAGAGAGAGGTTGTATATGCTTACTTGGCTTTCCATTTCACCAAAATCTCTGTAGATGGATGGGGCGGAGTCAAGGCTATCGAAAGTACCCACTGGGTTGGTGGCTCTTTTTGACCCCTGTATATAGGTGAAAAGGTTGAGAGAGAGCTTTGTGAATATGGGGTGGAGTCGAGAGTCTGAGCCCTATTGGGTGTTTTGCTGATAGGAAACAAACTCCCACAAAATACAGTATGGATGGCATCATGTAGATGAGTTGGAGGTGAAGGTAAAGTTGATAGCAGTTGGGATTCAATGCGGAGATAGATCGCAAGGGAAGAGGAAACTCATCATTGTACTTGCTACTCTCGGCCTCCTACCCAAGGTAGGATATGAGTCCCGAGCCCCACGAAGGGCATCTAGCAGCTCTGAGAGAGTCCACATTTAAAGAGATTGGAACAAAGGTCCGCGTGACACTGGTTTATCTATGAACCATAGCTTAACTAGGATATTTGAGTATTTTAATTCAATTCAATTAATAACCATATAGACTACTTTCAAATTAGGTTTAAGGGGGCCAAACAAAGTCAAATTGACCTCAATTCTGAACCACAGGTTAACCAAAGAGTCTAAAAATTTTCTATCTAATTAGTTTTAGGTTTTGATAAGTTTTTTTCCATCATTTTGTTACATGTCATTATCTTAATATATTTTCATTAGAGAAAGATAGATTGAAGTATTCATGCCTTAGATAACTAGTCGCGTCCAATTCGAGGTTGAGAGTGTTTATCCACTCATAAATTTTTTTATCATCCTAAAATGTATAATTGAAGGGTTTATCATAAGAGAGAGAAAATAGTTACTTTCTTATTTCTTTTTGTATTAAGATAAATGTGAGTTATTTAGTGCACATGAGAATATGTTATATCATCTTCATAAATTAAAGGAAAATTTCTAGGTTGGAACTAGTTCCATTAATTCCATATCCTAACTTTTAACATGAAAACCTGATTAATAATTTCAAATTATATATGTACTAATTTGGGATGTTACAACGGCCATGGTGGATGGTTTAGGTCAGGGTCATTATGTTGAGCGTTGTGTTGTTCGAGTTGGTAACACAAACATTTTGGATGGCACAAGTATGTCATGGTATTCTTGGCATGACCAATCTGGCCAACACAATTGTATTGATGGTCTTGCTGGAGTTGTTTATATGCTGTGTTTTCCCTAGCGATATTGACATGGGGAGCATGGCCTGGCACCAAAATTGTGATAGGGTGTTTTTCTTGCACTTTCATCTTATTTTCACCATCCATGGAGTTGTTTGATTTAGCTTGACCCTTGACCACTATAGTTAGGTTGAAGAAGCTATCATAATCCCCTTAGTATCCTCCAAGGGCGGATAAAACACTAAATCATGCTTTTTCTCTCTTGTTCATTTAAAGCCCGATCAATATACTTGTAAAACATGCAAAGAACCTCCATAACTACATTTGATAAAAAACCATTTATTAAGGGAAATAATATGCATCTTAAACATGTTTAGATGTGATTGCATGAAAAATGAAACATGATTAAGCCCTAAATGAGGGCTACATAACCACACCAAACTTAAAACATACTTGTCCTCAACTTCTCCAACTCAATGTCTCTTCAATTTTTCAACAAGCAAGAAATGACAAGTGCACACAATAGATGTATATTGACTAGATGGGATGAATGATAAGTACATGTATTTTATGTCTTTCCTCTCCTCTTTCACAAACCTATTGTCATCAAAACACTAAGCATACATACTTCAAATATAGGGCATATAATACACTATCAATCTATAAGGTTTTTATATAGATCCAGGTAAACCATTTCATGATGATGATGACCAAAGATGACTAGAAGTGTTGGTTTACCTTCATTCATTTGATCTTACATCTCAAAACACTCTAGGTGGCCCACATGGTTGTGGAAAGGGTGAAATGAGAGAGGTTAGATGATTCCAAACTCAGTGGGCATGCAAATGGAAGAAGAGGGTTGTAATAAGATATTGGAGTTATATTCTATAAGATAATTCTTATTTTCTGCATTTAGATGCTATTAATAGGAGCATATTTTATTTTTTTTGCATTTTTTCACTTTATGTTTGCCCTTGGTTTAATTAGGGGATATAGTTATAAGAGTGAAGCAGAGGGCATATAGATATGGCCATCCCAAACTTTTGGAGGGTGGCCAAGTCTAATGTGCACACTTTGGCATCCTTTCATGAGGCATAGAGATAAGAAGTGGTGAAAGAAAAATGAGTCAAAAGAGGAGTCACTAGTGTGGGTTTCAACATGAGATCTCCTGCATGAAGATTACTTTGAGCATTTTATCAAGTAATGAAACACCACATGAATGGGGAAATACAAAACTACACTTCTATCACGAGATTCTACAAACACTAATCATTTATGTCTTTCATAGATCATAATTAAACTAAACATTTCATAAGCATGAAATAGGTGATTCACATGCAGAAAGTAAAAAAATTGAGATCATTTAGCAATAGACCATGAGAATATTACATGAATTTGTCAAAGGTCAAAAGTTTCAATTCAAAATGAAGATATTGGGTTAAAACATGTTTTTGGCAAGAACTTCAAGTTTGGGAAAAATTGGTCAAAATTCCCTAAACTACATCTGAACCTACACGAGAAAGCAGTAAATGTCAAATAACAAAATGCTAACTAAAACACACAATAAGATACAAAAAGCCACATGAAATGAAATGCATGGCAAAAAGAACATTTTTTTAATTTATGAAAGAAAGAAAATAAATTATATGAATGCATGTATGCAAAGCAAGCTGAAATATAATCTAGATAGAGGAGTTGCAAACATCTATGATAGCATTCAAAGCACAGTGGGACAAGATGAAACATGTATCTCAAAATGTAATCGTGAAAATAGGGTGCATACTACCCTACCACCCCAAAAAATTTGAATCATTTTGTCCTTAGAATAACGCTAAAGTATATGAGTGATAGGGTATAAGTCATTATCGAGGTGGGTCCTATGGTGGCCCCATATGATTGAGGATGATGGTAGTAACTAAACCAATAATCTGCCTATTATGGTGGGTATGCCTCATGATAACCCGATAGTGCACCCCATAAATCCTCCTCCCATGGGGGGTTTCTTTAAACTTGTGCATGCTGATAGTGGTGTATGTGGTTGATCTAGTGATACATCTATTGTTGGTGTAACCACATTGCCACCTTATGTCTTTTGAATCATCTCTAACTATGCATTAATAATAGACATGTCATATGCATTTTTTGAAGGTGTCTACACATCAAAGCCATCCTCTATTTGTCTAGTGAGACAACACTTATCAAGGATATGTTGCTCGTCTAGAATATTTATTTCTCCTTCTCCCTTATCCAAGTAAATTGGTGGTTCCCTATACCCTTCTTGGGATGTTCGACCCTATATCTGAAACAAGAATAGTTACATATCCAGGCATCTGTAGGGTGATTCTAGAATACCCATGGTTCAAATTGTATATGATTTTTTCTCTTCTTAGGGAGATCATTTGAGACCTTTCTAGGTAATTCAGATCAACATATTTGGCCCCTTCAACTTTTAGTGAGGACCTCAAATTTACAATGTAGGGGATACATATATGGTGGTTGTTATCCCTCCATTATGAATGGTTCCTGCTATTGGAGGGAATTATCCTTAGGTGATCAATCATCACCGCCCTCAAACTAACATGCTTTCCAACTATCACCATGACCATAAAAAATAGATCCTTTTGTGAGAAAAAACCTTGGTCATCATACCAGACAAAAGGAAGTGTTAGCTATAACTTTTTGGATATACCTTAGAATAAGATCGTGCAACTTTCTCATCTTGGACTTCCTTGCACAGTTGTGATTTGACCAGTGAACCTCTCCCACACACATGAGTAATTGTAGGTCCTCTACTTATCAAATTTCTCCAGATTAAAATTCTTTATGATCTTAGAGGTTGGAGTAAAAATTTGGTTGAAATGGGAGGCCATTAGACATGGGTGTAATCAATAAGTTTGAAATGGATGACATCCTCAACCTGATACTTGACCTTCTCCAAATAACTGAAAAAAATTCTTGAGTGAGCTCAACATACGCCTCTTGGACCTTGCTCATCACTTTGTAGATGCCAATTGTATTCAACTATTCCTTGCTTTTGAATTTATCCTGAGGGCCTACATGGTAGGAATAAAAGCATATCTTATAACAATCTCTCTTCTTATCATGCACTCGCAATGTATCAGCCTCACAAACACTGACCTCCTTGCTCTCTAAACAAATGTAGCTCCTTCCAGCTGCTTCCCTAATAATTTCATTCTCTCAACTTCCAACCTTAAAATAATCTCTACTAGATCATCCTCTACGTCACTTTAAATGGCCTCAAATTTCTCTTGATGATCATGTGACCCCTAACTTATGTCCAAGTTTAGGGACACCATTTCAATCAACACTTGTTTTTCTTCTTCTTGAATCATTAAACTTCTTCTTATGAGTTTTTTGTAGCATGTGGCTGTATTGAAGATGTGCGGTGTCTCGTCAGAATAGGCCACAGAGGTGGGTGTGAAGACAAAACAACATCAACCTTTTTGTTTGTTCTTTCTATGTCCTAAGCATCAATATCAATGAAGTCGACAACATTGTCCATCATGACCCAAAGAGGATTCTTCCTCCCTGTGATGGTTGTAGGTCAGGTCCCCGACATGAAGAGAAAGAGAGGACTGGAGATGGGAGTTGCTCATTGATATTGAATGTAGAATAGAGCCAAAAATGGAGTTTGACAGCGATGGAGTGGGACTGTGGGATGGAAGTGGGACATTGGAGGCTATCTTCATGTAGACTTTAGTGCTGGTGATGGCTTAAAGACCAATTGGGATCCACTTTTCACCATTTTTCTAATATTCTTCATCTTGCAAGGATTTTGGGGTAGACTTATGGTGGACGAGGTAAAAACTAGGACTGGGCGTATTTTCTATGGAGGTGGAGAAATGGAGGTGAAGATGGTCGTAATGGAGAGCTAGATGTAGGATAAGACCTTTGGAGATCAAGAAATCTTAAAAGGAGATTGGGGATGATGTTTGGGAGGATTTGGGGAATTTGGGAGTCACCATATATCTCCCATAGTGTAGCATGACTGTTCTGTGTCAAACAGAGTGAGGAGGGGTTGTGGTGTGTCAAAGATAAATCAATGATTTAAGATATGGGCCCAGCCCAACACGACCATGCTGACGAGATGCTAGAATGGCCATTTTAGTCAGCATCGACTGTGTTGGTCAACCCTAAAATGTTGGATTTCCCCTATGATCTTGATGATCCCAGCATGACTGTTCCTTGGTAGCACGGGTGCTAGACACTTACTACCCAAAAGTCTTTAGCTTTTCACAAATCTTTCAAACATTCATATCTCATTGAATTTATTTGATCCATAAAATATATTATCTCCTCATTTCCACTGATTTGAGATTTTTTTCTCAATCTCAAACCTATTTTCTAGTCACATTTCAAAACATGTGTATGTGCAATTTTCTTGGAAAAATATAATACAATAAAAAAGTATCAAAAAGAAGTTTGTGTGAAAAAGTTCCCAAACCTAGGTGCATTTCCACCTACTAGCACCAATTCTTATGATTTTAGTTGATATTTTTGATTCTTGAACCACTTATTCTCTTGAGTAACTCAAAATGTCATTACTATAGAAAATTTTCTTCTCATGTGCATTTAAGCACATCTCCTTATCCAAAGGGACTTCCTCAATCAACATCACGAGGGAAAAACTTTGACTAGCCTTGTCGGACCCAACTTTAACAACTCCTTTCAATATTTATCCATTCACAGTGAACTCTTTAGCACCTTGATTCTCATGTATCACAATAGGCCCAGATGGTATGATCCTTCCCATCTTGAATTGGTATGATCTTTCCCATCTTGACCTAATCTTCTGAGGAAACAATTTCATTCATGAATTATACAACCACACCCAATGTACGGGCTCAAAAGACTTATTATTGATCAACATCTCATGTAAGAATTTGACTATTTCTTTGTAGATTTAGAGAACTCAAGGGATTCATGCCTCATTTATTCTAATTCATTATGATATAACTGTCTCCTCATACCGAAGATTTCCATGTCCATATCCATGGCTTTTAAAACCCACAAATCCTTGTGTTTCAACTCTACTGGAAAGTGGCAGATCTTCCCACATATGATATTGATAGGAATAGTGCCAATTGGGACTTTGAATGTGGTCTTGTATGCCCATAAAGCTTCATAGAGATGTAGAGACCAATCCTTGTAGTTTGGCTTCACCATATTCTCAAGAATAAGTTTTGTCTCCCGATTCGCCAACTCAAAATTTTGACTTGTTTGGGGGGGGGGGTAGGTGGTTTCTCCATGGTGGTTCACATCATGTCTTTTCAATAAGCCTTAAATAGTTATATGAATGAAATAAATAGACCCATCACTTATAATGATTCTTGGTACCCCGAACTGACTAAAAATATTGAACTTAATGAATTTGCAAAATTGCCTTGTGATTTTTTCTTTTTGTACCCACATACTCAAACCCATTTTGGATGTAATCAGTGTCACTAGAATGTACACAAACCCAAAATAAGGAAGAAAAGGGCCCATGAAGTCAATGCCCAAAACATCAAACACCTTCACCATCAAGATCAGTGATAGTGGTGTCATGTCTCTCCTTGAGATAGTGCCCACCCTTTGACATTTCATACAATCTTTACAAAAGTCATGAGAATCCTTGAAGAGAATAGGTCAACAGAATCCCCATTGAAGTACCTTGGCAATTATATTATTTCCACCAAAATGTCCTCCACATATTCTAGAGTGGCACATGAAGATTGTATCTTGTTGTTCACTTTCCAGAATCCATCTTCTTATGAGTTGGCTAGAGAAATATTTGAAAATATGTGAGTCATCCACACATGATTTTTAACCAAAGTAGACAATCTTTTACTTTCTTTCCTAGTACATGTTCTGGTACTCTTCCACTAACCAAGAATTTGGATATTTTCTTATAGCATGGCCTTTGAGTAGAATCAAGAAAAAGAAGTTTCTCATGGGGCATTGTCTCCTTGGTCTTGATTGCTTCATCATTTGGTGTTTCATTGAAGAATAGGTGGTCGACTACAAAATTTTCAATCCCTTTCTTATCAAAAATTTCCAAATCAAACTGTTGGAGTAATAGAGTCCATCGAATCAACCTAGGTTTTGAATCTTTCTAGTCCATCGAATAAACTTAGGTTTTGAATCTTTCTTTTAAATGAGATATTTGAGGGCTTAATAGTCGTTGTATACAATAACCATGTTTTGGAGGACATATGCATAAAATTTATCAAGAGAAAAAATCACAAAAAGTAATTCATGTTCTGTGGTGGTATAGTTCCTTTGAGCTTCATCCAATATTTTACTTGCATAATAAATAGCTTGAGGTATCTGAACAATCCTTTGGCTTGACACAACCTCCACTACCATATGAAATTCACCAGTCATGATTTCGAATGGTAAAGAGAAGTTGAAGCTGCATCATAGGAGCAACAATCAACTTGTGATTCAGGTGGTTGAAGGCCTCAATGCATTTATCATCAAAATTGAACTCAACATCCTTCTCAATAAGGTGATAAAATGGCCTATAAATCTTGCGAGATCCTTTATGAAATGATGATATAAACCAGCATGCACCAAGAAAGAATGGACATGTCTTACTATGGAAGGAATGGTTAAGGTAGAAATGAGACCCACTTTGGCCCTGCCAACTTCAATCGAAACATTAGGTACGTGATGATCAAGAACAATGCCTTGGGGAACCATGAAGTGAATATTCTCCCATGATAACAACAAATGAACATTCTCACATCTATCAAGAAAGAGGTGAGGTGAGACATACATTCCTCAAAAGTCTTCCCAAACACTGAAAAATCATCCATGAATGCTTCAAAAGATGAATCAAGCATATCAGTGAAGATGGATGTAACATATATTTGGAAACTAGAGGGAGCGTTGAAAATTCCAAATGACATTCTTCTATTAGAAAATGTGACACCCTGATGCGACACAAATGAGATAACTCAAAACCAAATTGCGGTACTAAAACTAAACTTCCATGTTACCACAAAACATATGAAATCAAAACCAATTTAAACAAACAATAGGAGTCATAACATATTTCACACGAGTCCACAAAAGTCACATGTATTGCATATCACCTGCCCAAAGCCTTATATAAGATATTGTTCACTGTTTCTCAAGCCACATCCTGTTATACATGATAACCTGTTCATATACATATATGCCATCTCTATACAACAATGGACATAAAGCCAAAACCTCGTATCGATACATACAACAAGAACCTCCCCAAGGACGTTAGTGTACAGGGACGACACATAGGAATCTACTTCTATACAAAATCAGCATGTCCAAACTTTCGACGAATGTTGGTCCTCTTGCTACTAAGAACCAACAACACGATCTCTATTGTCTTGTGCTCGACTACTGAAAAGATGTGGAAACCCACAGGGTGAGACCAAACGCCCCAGTGAGAGATATAAATCTCTGCCAACATCTATTATAAGAACAGATAAGCTAAAATGGTAAATAACATACTAAGTAGGTTGAGTAGATTCAACTAAATGATATGAAATTAATAGATAAAGTAGATTAATCAAGACTAGGCAGTTACTGCTGAGTAATAGATTAATTTATATTCTAAAAAGGAATATGAAGAATGTGTATATCAATTTATTCCTCTTATTGTCTTATGATTCAACAAATCAGTAATAGGATAAGGCAAAGGGCTCATCTAATGTTATTCATATTTGACCATATGAAAAAAAATGCTACACGGCTATGTTACATCTTTTATCATTGCCCAGAAGATTTGAGTCGTACCACCCAAATACAACCGACCACTTCTAAGTCGAAATTGGTGCCATACAAGGTCTAATGGAAGATCCAAAATCCATGACCTCCCCATACCTCTCAGTCAGCACAAGAGAAAACACTACAAAGACATATCAGTCAACTACAAACGGTGACATATAGTCAATAGAAGGATCAGCTCACTCATGGCCATCCATATATAAACACCTAGCCCACCTTGGTACACGTAACAACACTAGAAGAATAGGCTCACACATGGTCATTATTAAATGAAGGAGTGGTTCACACACATCCATCCATATCACAAGGATATCAGCTCACACATGGTCATCTCACACAACCTATAATTGTCTACGCATGGAATTGCTCAACTTGCACCCCCACATATTTAAAAATATGCATTCTGAGTTATACTCATTTCATCAATCCAACAATTAGAGTTGACACTAGATAGGATCTATGGCATAGGAAACCTACATGATCTAGGGTTCCACTTCATTAGTTATCCAATTGGGTGACTTTTCGCATCAATCAAGTTACAACATATAAATACAAAACACGTTCTACAAAGATAAGGGATATAGTACAACCCTAGAAGAAAACAAAATGTACAAGGTATGCATTTTTCACACTATCACCACATGATACTTATAAAACTACCATTCACAAGGCCAACACCAATGTCACATCACTTTGGGACATAAATTCCTCATTCACATCACTGGAGGTATCACCTCACAATAGGCATTAAGCCATCACCAAGTCATAGGACCCAATCACATAAACCTTGCATGTACATCACCACATTATGTAACAACAAGGGACATACTCACCATGATGTATCTTATCATCACCATGGAATACACAAGACATGGCACACTTATCACCTGCAAGGTTAGGGGTTCATATACAGGAGAAAGAAAATAGCATAACATAATAGCCACTCCATGAAAGATAAGTAACATATCACATTGCCCATATTTAGGGTTAGGGTTCCCGTTCATAGACGAAAAGGGTTGGTTATACAACTATCCAAACAACACTTATACATGGTGTATATCATTTCATATATATACATTAAACATGTGCTCAATCATATATCTCAACCATTCACCATACTTATGTCGTTACTTAATGTTCATACTTATGTATCAATCGTATGATTGTGTATATATATTAACCATTCACTATATAGGACTATCATGACCATGAAAATAAGTGGTATCATGACCCCCATCCAGGTAGGTGTTGCACTCGCTACATAAAGAGTCTTGACCACCATGCTACTTGGTGTCTCGAGTGTGACAACACATGGTCACACCCGCTACCAAAGGCAAGGCGTTCTAGCCATCAACAGCATGCCTCAACCATCATTGAAACTAGGGTTTTGACCACTCAACAAAACCTATGACACAACCTCATATCAAAGAAGAATATCAACCAGAACTAAGCATATGTCTTGACCCACATAGAGGTAAGTGTTGTGACTATCATATGGAAAGCTTTTGCGATTGTAACCATGTCATATGTCTCGACCAAAACATCACACAAAAACGTTTCACGACCGAAAGCAAAACAAGATGTAGTGACCATTATTGGTCAAGATTCCATCAAGGCATGGAGCCATAATCAAACCAAGAGTAACCCAGGTCAAAACAAAACCAAACCACAAACAAAAAATTATAGAACAACAAGAAAAACTACCATCCTCAAGAAGGAAAACATCACCCAAAATCTAGTTATTAAAACCCTAACAGAAATGTGATGAAATCCCCATGAAAGGAGCTTCATGCAATAGAGAAAGAACTACATTTAGCATTTCCAGAATAGAACATTACTGCATGGAATGCTAAGAAACATAAGCATCATGCATGTGTGAAAAACCAAGGTCAAAAGGTGAGAGAAAACCACCATTTACAATAATCACCAAAATCGGGTACCAAAACTAGGGTTTCGGGTTTCATCCAAACCAAGCATGGTTTTAACATCAAACAAGTTCTAGAGGTTAGCATCATCCATGAATAGGTTAAGGGAACATTTTAGAGAGAAAAGATAGAAACTAGCATCTATATATGAGTGTAATTAATAGAGAGGGTTGAGTGTTATATAACTTGCCTTAACGAAGATCACTCCAATGATTGCAAGCTCCAAGAACATGATCACTAAGAAGAAAAGAAGCTCCACCAAAGTTCCCACTCTCAGCCACAAAGCAACTCAAGAAGGAGAAGACATCATGGTGAAAAATGGCACAAGGAAAGGGCAAGAAAGAACCCTAGGCTGATCCAAAGAAAGAAGGAGAAAAGAGAGGAGAAACTCCCTCTCACTTGGGTGTTGCCTTATCAAAACATGACCTATTGCCCTTGTGATGAGGAGCTCTCTTCTCAAGAATGGCCATCATGTCAAAACATAGACTAAGGACAAGGAAAGAGAAGAATTTGTGGTAGGGAATTCAAGGAAAACGTAGTAAAGGAAATGTATATACTTACCAAGATAGAAGATGACCAAGGATCACCACAAGCACCACATGCAAGGGAAGTCCGGCCACCATGATCTCCAAAAAAGATCATCTTGATCCTCAAGGCTCCAAAGATGACTGAGCAAGAAGGGAGGAAGAAGATGTTTGAAAAGGGTCACTTCCATGGAGAGGTAATGGGTTATATAGTAAAAGAGGAGGGAAGTAGGGTGAAGGATGAGGTGTCAACAAGATAGGTCTCTAAAGGAAAATTGTTCACTAAAGGAACTAACATGCAACCACTTAAAACATACATGCACAAGGTGGTTATACAACCTATGTTCACTATACCTATTAGGTCAAGAAACTAAAAGACAAATTGTCTCGACCTCAACCAAACACTGTAGGTCAAAACCAACATGTCCAAGAATAAGTGTCTCGGTTGAGACACACCAAGGACACACCTAGGTTACAACACAGGTCACTACATGGGTCTCTACACCCATACCTTTTTTTAAGAAGGACGGAGGATCCTATGATTGGGACCCCCCATCATAAATTAATTAAGCTACATCAGCCATAGCAATGTTTACAAGACATGTAGGAAAAAACTGAGAAAAGGAAAAAATACCTACTTGTCCCCTTCGCGCCATAGTGGCAACTTCATGGGCAAGCTTGTTACATTTACGACTAGCGTAGGAAATGCTGCAGAAAGAAAACTGAATTTTTAAGACAGTGATGTCCTTGGCTAGGACACCCACATAATATCTTCTCATGGTGAGATCACTACAGGCTTGGAAAACTTCAAGGGAATCCGATTCCATTTCCACCGGTCCCACACCATAGCTGCTCGCCCATTGGAGTGCTGCTCTCAATGAAAAGGTTTCTATCGTTGCTATACCCATTCCTTTCCTGACCTTCTCACCCGCCACACCCATCAAGGCACCCTCGCTGTCTCGCATCACCATTCCAATGTCTTTCGCCCCATCATCCCCACATGTAGCATCCACATTAACCTTTACCCTTCTGGGTGCTGCCTTGGTCCATTTTTGTGTTGCGTCCCCTCCCGGTTGTGCGATGCTATTCCTCCTTGTGTGCTACTCACTCCTTGTATATTTAATCATTGCCAATACTGCCCGAAATAAGAAGCTGCTATGTACCTCACCATCTTGGAAGACCCTCTTGTTACGCCCTCTCCAGATAGCCCACATGGCTGCAAAGATCACCTCTTTGTCATCTCTTTCCAACACTGCTCCCATGGTGATGTTTATATTTTCATCTTTGTAATCATCCACCCACTTTTGGGTCCCTCGTTCCAAGAGTTCCCATATCTCAGCTGCGTTTGGACAACGGAAGAGCATGTGTGGAATGGACTCCTTTTCTGACATACAGAGATGACATGTACCATCGTTGGTGCAGTGCTGGTCAAACAACATTCCTTTGGTTGCTAATCCTCTAGTGCATACCCTCCAAAGGAAATGTGCAGCCTTGGATATCCATCCCCCTCGCCATATGTGTTGCCATAACTTTTCTCCCTACTGCGCTGAGTGTCTTCGGGCTTCCTCCTTGCCAAGCATACCGAGCCAATATGTTGAATGGACTGTGAAGGTCCCTTTATTTGCCGACCACCAATACCATGCAACGCTCTGTTCCCCTATACTAAGGGGGATAACACATATTTTCTCTACATATCTTGTCGGGAAGCACTCCTCCAGCTGAATAGTATCCCACTTTCATTCGCCTAGTGTCATTAGATCTTGTACTTTCCCATAGAGTGTGTCTTCCAAAGGCATGAAGCGTATAAGAGTGTCCATCTCCCCAGGAAGCCATGTATCCTCCCAAATGTCCACATCTTTCCCATTTCCTATTCTCCATTCAGTCCCTTCCTTTAGCAAAGACTTTGCCCCCCATAGACTCCTCCATGTGTAGATGGGATTGTAGCCTCTCCTAGCTTCCCAAATAGAAGTTCTCGGAAAGTATCTAGCCTTCAACACTTTATGCACAAGGGAATGCAGATTGACCCCTAACCTCCATAGCTTCTTGGCTAGGAGGGCTTGGTTGAAGATATGGAAATTCCTAAAACCAAGACCTCCCAACCTTTTTGGTTTGCACATATTCTCCCAGCTCATCCAAGCTAGATTCCTATCGTTTCCTTTTTCTCCCACTAGAACCTTGCTATTATGCATTGAATCTCGTCAAGCGTGCCCTTTGGGATTTGAAAAATACTCATCACATATGTTGGAATAGCCTGTGCCACTACCTTTATGAGTACCTCCTTCCCGGGTTTGGACAGTAGTTTCTCGGACCAACCTTGTAGCTTTTTCCATATCCTTTCTTTTATGAAACTGAAAACCTGCTTCTTCAATCTACCAATGGTCGTTGGAAGGCCTAGGTATTTTTCATGCCGGTCCACCTCCTTAACTTGCAGCACCCCCTTTAGTTCTTCCTTCTTTGTGGTTGTCGTCCCTTTGTTGAAAACTACCTCCATCTTGGATAGGTTGATGTGTTGCCCAGATGCCTATTCGTACTGGCTGATAATTTAAGCTATCTTCAAGCGTTCAGACGAGGTTGCTCTAGCAAAAAGGATGCTGTCATCTACAAAGAAAAGGTGAGATATGCATGGCACCCCTATACACAGGGTAATTCTGTGTATCAGGTTTTCACATGCAGCGGTACTTAATAAGGTGGAGAAAGCTTCTGCACATATAATAAAAAGGTAGGGGGAAAGAGGGTTACCCTAGTGAAGTCCCCATGCAGGCTTTGTTTTCCTGGTCCGGTCCCCATTGGTGGCAAACATATGTTGGACAGATGTTATGCAGTCTTGAATCTTTTCCCTCCACTTCAACCCGAAGCCAATTGACACGAATTTTCCATGCATAGAATGCAAGTGTACGCGTAAATGTAATATAGGCCCTTGTGAGGCCCGAGTCGAACTCAGGAACACTGAATTATCGGAGACTACTACTAACTACTCGCAATCAGCTAGACCGGCTAAAGAGTTGGAAGTTGTTATAAAATTAAAAGAAAATAAAATGAAACAAAACAAAATAATCGATTAAGGGTTTAGTTTAATCAATTCAGATGGAGATCTTTAGGATTGCGGTTTCACCGCGGGTTATCATTGTATGAATTTCTATATAGTCACTCAGATTCATCTCTCTATCCGGGTAGTGGCCTGTAGTCAGAATTGCCCACTGTCGTGGTACAATTCAGTACCTATGTCTAGGTCGGTTCCACCGTCGTAGTAACCTATACCCTAAACTAGGTGCATTAATATCGACCTCTGGGCATCCACCATTAACCTTACACCACCTTGTTCAAGGGATTTGTCAATTAATGTGAAATTCGTCTCTTTTCAACCATTAATTCTTCTTTCAAAGTAATTAAGGGCATTAGGTTATTATTATGGTGATCAAGCATAACAATATAATTGAGAAAACGAATTCATACCACGGATTTAAGAGATTAATGATGAATTACTATGATAAAATTGTCATATAATGCTTCCCAGGCTACTCCCGGTCCTAAAGACAAAGGGGATTAGCCCCACATGTTCATCTCAAAGAAAAACATGGTAGAGAAAAGGAAAAACATGGGGAAAACGTGATTGAGTGGTGAAACCCCTGAACGGAGAAGATCCAAGTGTTCCTTGGCATAGAATACACGATCTCTCGCCTTTCGGTGGTGGAAAACGTCTTCTTCGGCATCCGGAATGACTGGGGCGTGCTTCTGGGCTCTGTCCTTCTCTCCACACCTTCTCGGGACGTGTGCAGCGGCTAATGACGTGATTCATTGCTCTTGGCCACCGTCATTAGGTATATTCATCGAGTTAGGTCACCAAATTAACACAACCGTCGGATTTAGAACGATCTGAAGCAAACTTGTATCTGACGGTGTCGATACTATCGACGCGGGTCGATAGTATCGACTCTGCACTGTATCAGTTGGTCTTCTTTTCTTTTCTTTGTCGCGACTGATGCTAACTCGATACCATCGACGAGGGTCGATGGTATCGACTCTCTTAGGCGTCGCTTTTGTCTTTTTTCCGTCGCTGAAGCTCCTCGTGTCGTTAGTATCGACTTTAGTGTCATAGTATCGACTGTCTTCTCGCCAGCAACCTGATGGTATATCGATACCATCGACTTCTGTGTCGATAGTATCGACTATACGATACTCCTAGCGGCTGGCAACCTGTGGTTGTGTCGATGGTATCGACAGCAGTAGATATTCGTTTTTCTTGAAATTTCAACACAAAACCACATAAGCCGGAATAAAACATATTATTGTAATAATTTATGCTCAAAATACTGAAATAAGGGAGATTTGACATAGAGAAGGATCATAGACCGAAGTAGATGAATTATGCAATATTAACCACCAAAATGACCAATAAATGCATAAAACACAAGTAAAATATGTCTATAAATGCGACTAAAAATCATCACATCAAACTCCCTTAAGCTTGAACATTGCTCGCCCTCAAGCAACAAAACCTTAGAATAGAATTGCTAGGGTCAACTAAAGAACATATCATCACAACAAACATTACCATATGATCTCCCCCGGACACTCACCTTCCGGCCCTCACTAACCATGAAATGATAATTACCCTAAAGGCGACAGTAATCATCCATAAAAGATATCTACCTCAAAACTGATGAACACTATCATATAAGGAAGTTAACATAATAAAATTTGCCGGTTCAGACTCTGTGCATCTTGTGATCTCCTATTCTATGTTGCTCGCCCTAACTACCATCTACATGGAAGCAGCTCTCCTGATATTCACAAGTGAGGATAAAATCACGGTGGCCTACCAACTCGAGCAACGGGTGGATGGAATGGGTGGCTCATGGATGAAATGGAAGCATTATACAGTTTCGACATGCATAAAACAAAATGCCCTAAATGATGCATTTGCACATGAAAATGCCCTAATGCCTGTAATTGAGTGGAATGATGCATGCACTATCATTCCTTCTCAAGATGAAAAGGAGCATCTAAAGTAGCTACATCATGTACTTACTCATCTTAAAATGTAGGTGAGACTATGTTCCTTTCTCCCTCTTATTCTACTTTCTTCTCAATACATTCTCTTTTTTTTTTCTTTTTCCATTTTTTTTCATTCATTTTTTTCCTTTTTTTTATTAAGCCCTTATATCCATAAATGACAATGAATTATTTTTTGGGCTCACTTTTTCTGCATAGCTCAAATATTTGAAACATTTATGAAGGTAGGGAACAGATTAATCACCCTTAAAGAAGAAATAAGATACATGATGTACTGTATGCATAAAAAAAAATTACGAATGCAGCTAAATGACACACACCTAAGGATAATGTGCATGTATAACTACTTTTTTTTTAATTTTCATGCAAGACATGTGAGAATACTTTGCAATGCAAGACCTATCTACAGATGCAATCAAAAAGGTTAAAACCGTAATGTACTTCCAATTCTTATGGTGGATTGTGAAAAACAATGAAGTGGAAAGATCACAAGACTAATTGACTGAACCTTTGAAAATTATTATGTGTCCCTCCTTACTGACATGTCTAGTAGTGAAGAGGTTTCTCTCTCTTACTTCAAATTAGAGTCTCATTATCATTTGGTCAGTTTAGGCTCACACAACCAATTCCGTCCACTTTTCATGAATCATTAGGAATGTACAGTTGTGATTTTTCTATTTTAGAGTTGACAAAACCAATCATTTTCTTAAGTTATGTGCTCAAAGTTGAACAACACAAGCTTGTGAACACTCATTTTTTTTTAATTTTCCCTTAATTCCCATGTACAAGCAATTGAGATGACACAAGACTTAAGACATCCACAATTACACTAGATAGAGTGTGGATCCTACAAACAAACTAAGATTGCAAAAACTAAATGACCAGAAACAAAACAATAAAAACTAAAAAGTAAGAAAACTAAAGGATAGAGATGTTCCAACACCCCCCCTAAGATTGAATTCGACTATGGCCTCATAGTCAAAAACAATCTTAAAGGTTGGAATAGAGGTACCGATCACTCTTCTGGCGGAGGCGGGTATTGTGGGGCCATGGGGTCCCAAGATGGGTACTGCCCCTGAAAGCTCGGATCATACTGGGGCATGGGTGGAGGTTGTGGATACCCCCCAAAGTAGTTCTGGCTCTAGTAATGATCGTAGAAGGGCTGTTGCTGCATCTCCATCCTATTCAACCTGTCATGAATCTGCTGTTGGTTGTCGAGGAGGTGGCGCTCATTTTCAAACATAGCCCTCTGGTTGTCAAGCAGTCGGTTCGTTGTATCATGAATACCGACGTATGTCGCTGTATGATGTTGCTGCGTCTGCTGTATATCCTACAACATGGCATACATACCTTGCATTGAGTAGACATCCTCGCTTTGCTGAGAGGGCGGTGGTGGTGGCGGAGGCTGGTAAGAAGAAGATGCACCCGGATGCATGCGAGGACGCTTCCTAGGTGCCACTCGTGCACGAAGAGGAGTGTAGGCCTCCTCTTCCTCTTCAGCCTCATCACTGTCATTGTCATTGTCGTCGTTGCCGCCATGCTCATCTGAATCAGCAATGGCTATGATTGGCCATCGGAAATGCTGAGCGCCCTCTATGTGGAAGATGGGGTCGGGGAGTGAACACTCGTGATATGCTTGGTTGACATGACAGTGTGCATATGCCAAGCTATCTCAAAGAAGGATGAGGTTGGAGTGGTGCAGATGTTGCAGGTTCACTTTGCTCCTGTTGGAGAGAGGAGTCAGCTGGGAGAAATTCAACCCAAGGTAGGAGGCCAGCGGTATGATGAGTCCTCCAAAATGAATTGGCGCCTTCCGCGTACTCCTCTTTACCGCCAAAACGCGCGTTAAGAAAAACACGCCCCAATTGCATTCTTGACGCTTCAACAACTTGTGCAGGAAAAATAGGTCTGTCTCTTGAAACTTGCTAAGAGACATGTCACCACGAGCAAAGAGTGTAGTGCACAACATGCGGTGAAGAATCTGCATGAAAGGATGCTCGAAATCTGCTACCACCGCGTTGTGGTATCTCACCGATTGCCCGGCGGCACAGTCACTAGCTCGACGAAGATAACATCATAATCAGTCTGGTTGTCTGGCCGCTGGTACTGCTCTCGCCCATGATTCCAATTATAGATGGAGTTGAACTGCTCGAGGGTGAGAGTGTAATCATTGTTATACAGCCGGAAAGAAACACGACCGTTGATCCATTCGTGGTCTGTGGCGATGATGTCATTCGGCACGATGCAGATGTCCAGCGACGCCATGAATTCCGCCACCAGCTCCTTGTATGTTGGCCATTCACCGAAGAACGGCTGGCCATTGGCATGGAAGTCCATCTCATCGGGCCTCCTGTCTGTATGTCGTTCCTGTCCCTTAAGCACGTAGGCCAGATTAGCATCGAATCCCAGATTACGTATCATATTGCGGTCGACGTAACGGGTCGGCTCGATCTTTCTTTTCATTATCTCCTCGTAGATCTTCCGAACTTCCGCAGAAGGATGAACAATCCACGGGCACGAAATAGAAGCAGTTGGTGGAGGAACAAACATCGAGATCTCCATCGGTGTCGTGTGTGAAGAAGATGCGCCGGCGGTGTGCACCATTGTCGTAGAAGAGAAGAAAGATTAGAAGACGGAGCTCAGAGAAGGTCGGAGAAGATTATCTCCGCTCGGTGAAGAACGCACTCCGTGGATGCTCGTAGCCGGGCTTCAATTGCTCACAAGGACACTCGGCACAAGTAGAGAAGGATTGCTCTGAAGTTGTGACGTCATCTGATGACAATCCATCCCTTATATAACTGAGGCCGGCGCTGCTGTATGCCCGACGATACCATCGACGCAAGTCGATGGTATCGACTCCTGTAGCACAATCCGTCTGCCGCTGGTATTGACGACCGTCGATGGCTGGATGTCGGGGCCCAGATCAATGACGTGTCGATACTATCGACGCGGGTTGATATTATCGACTCGTCCCACGGATCGACTCTCCCGGGGCAGCAATCGCCGTTGATCTCCTCTCGCGGATCGGTGACGTGTCACGTCGATACTATCGACGCTAGTCGATAGTATCGACTTCTGGTTAGGGCAACACCCTCGCGAGGCCCGGCCGCCTCCATCTGCCTGTAACTGGGTCGATACCATCGATAGGTCCGTCGATGGTATCGACTTCACTGAGATAATTTGCGTCTGAATATCTCTAGAGATCTCGATAGTATCGACACCCATGTCGATACTATCAACCTCATTCTTGCGATCAACCTATTGGTGTGTCGATACCATCAACGAGGCCATCGATGGTGTCGACGCAAAGCGATTTCTACAGTCGCCAACCTGTACCCAACTCGATACCATCGACACAAGGGTTGATGGTATCGACTCTGCCTTAGTCCTGCACATTGCACAAATGATCACGGTACCTTTTTTACACTAAAAACAAAGTCATATCAAACCAAAGTACGAATGTGAAAGAAACTAAATTAAACTACCGATGGTTGGGTTGCCTCCCAACAAGTGCCCTTATTTAACGTCTTAGGCTAGACGACATCAAGCTTCATCAACTTGGAGCTTTGGAGAGTGTGCAAAGGGAATCACACTGTAGTTTGAACTCAACTCGATCCTGGCCAATCCCCAATGTCAAAGTACCTCTCCCAATGGCAGTGACAACATCGACCGTCGCTTGAAACGGCCTACCCAATAGCATCTCACAACTTGTAAGCTGTGGCATGTTCATGATGACAAAATCCACCGGAAAGATGAACCTATCTACCTTGATGAGTACATCCTCGCATACTCCGTATGGCTTTACAATGGACCCATCCACCAACTCAATAGTTGTCGCTGATTTCTTTATTTTCTCCAACCCAAGCCTTTGAAATGTAGACAGAGGCATAAGATTAATGCTGGCTCCCGAATCACATTGTGCTTGTGGAATTAATTGACCGCCTATGGAGGATGGAATGTAGAAGCCTCCTGGGTATTTCCTCTTCAGTGGTAAACTCATGTGGATAATTGAGCTCACCATCTCATTTACCCAGCACACGTCTGTGTCTTTAATCCGCCTCTTCTTGTTGATGGTTTCTTTGATAAACCTCCCGTAGGCGAGAATCTTCTCTATCATTTCCACTAACGGAAAATTGACATGGAGTTTTTTTAACATCTTCAAGAACTTCTTGTAGTGTCGATGCTCTTCCTTCGACCTCAGATTTTCTGGAAAAGACACAACTACCTCATGAAGACGCTTATGTGGTGGCACATACGGGCTCTTCGAGGCAAGCTCCCCTAAGCTTGTTTCAATGACACTCTCTAGCACAGACTTTGGTAGATCGTTTTCAACATGTGAAAGTTGTCGTGGCTCCTCTCTCGCAGTGGATGTATCTTCACCTTGACGCATGGCCTTCACCTGCTCTTCTTGCCTAGGTGTGGGCGCGACCATGACAGGCTCTTCGCGGGCTTTTCTGAACGGTTGATATCCGCCTGGTAGTCCATAATGACTGCGAGGATACGGTATTTTTGGGGTAGCCTCTGTATCAAAAATCATCATTTTGCCTTTAGTCAGGACCTTTACCACCGGGGGTTCTGCTTCATTAATCACATATATATATTTCACTTGATGATGTGCTTGAGAAACTTCTGCATTCCCTACCTGTCTCCATTGATTGGCATGCTTTATGGCCGCCACTTCATTGGAAATTTGGGTCACGATCGTCTCTAGTGCCCTCATTTGTGCTCCATGACTTTGCAGTGTTTGTCCAAACTTGGTCAAAATATCACCCTGGGACTGCAGCTGCTTACTAAACATGCTCATCATCTCCTGATTTTGCTGCACCATTTGACTAAGCAACTCAGTGCTTTTATCTTTGGATCTTGGTTGTGGCTTTGCATTTGGATCTTGTAGGAAGTTGTTTGGATCCTTCCAAGAGAACTTCCTATCCTTCCTCCAAGCATAATCATTACTTCTATAGCCCTGTTGTTGCATAAATTTGACCTGAGCTTCCTCATCAGATTCTGCATCCTCTTTAGCAAGCACTTTCTTGGTTAGAAGGTCTAATTTATCATTAAGCTCCTTGATGGCCCTAGACTCACCTGCAAGTTTGACTTGTTCTGGTGCATCCCTATCACCCCAAGATTGCTTCTTTGCCATATTTTTCAAGATCTCCCAACACCTTGTGCCTGTGTTGTTTAAGAAAAACCCTGAACCTGCTGAATCTAAGTTACTTCTATCATGCTCGAAAAGAGCAAAATAGAAGATTTTAACCTGTTTTTCCTTATCCAAACCATGGTGTGGGCACCTCCTCAGCATGATCTGAAATCGCTCCCAACCTTATGGCTGAAATTGTGAATTTTTCTGATGAGATCATTTGTTTTCTCAGGCGGGAAGAATCTTTCAAAGAACACTTTGACCATGTGGTTCCACGATTCCGCATATTCATTGTCAAGATTGTGCAACCACTCTCGTGCGTTCCCTGCCAGAGAACTCGGGAATAGCTTGAAGTAGAGCGTCTCTTGTGGAAATCTGTCAATTTTTATCATGTCACAGTTTTCCACGAATTGGCTTATATGAGTGACTGGGTCTTCGTTCTTGAGCCCATGGAAAGCATTCGACTTGACCAAGTTGATTAACGCAAGATCAATATTGTATGTTGGAATTTTGATCGCCTGCTTCTTGATTGGCCCCTTTAAAGCAGACAAAGAAGAAGCCTTACTCTTCTCCCATATCGTCTGTTCCTCTGCCATTTCTTCTTGTTCGGATTCAGAATCTGTTTCTTCCAAGTGGTCTTGATTGTAGTACTCTTCGTCGTCAGGTCCCGATAGTGGAACCTCTGGTGCCTGTTGCGTGTAGTCGGTGCTACGCGTCTGCACCATGCACAATACCTGTAAAATGAAAATTTAAGTTCAGTACCGTGCTAGATGATTACGAAAATTGGAAAGAAAGAATATAAATTTTAGAAATGATTTCACAATAAAAATAAAAAAAATGGCCTAGAGTGGCCGCTTGCAGCACTCGTAGTGCTAACAATTGTCGTGTTCCCCGACAACGGCGCCAAAAAATTGACACAAATTTTCCGTGCGTAGAACGCAAGTGTACGCGTCAATGTAATATAGGCCCTTGTGAGGCCCGAGTCGAACTCAGGAACACTGAATTATCAGAGACTACTACTAACTACTCGCAATCAGCTAGACCGGCTAAAGAGTTGGAAGTTGTTATAAAATTAAAAGAAAATAAAATGAAACAAAACAAAATAAACGATTAAGGGTTTAGTTTAATCAATTCAGGTGGAGATCTTTAGGATTGCGGTTTCACCGTGGGTTATCATTGTATGAATTTCTATATAGTCACTCAGATTCATCTCTCTATCCGGGTAGTGGCCTATAGTCAGAATTGCCCACTGTCATGGTACAATTCACTACCTATGTCTAGGTCGGTTCCACCGTCGTAGTAACCTATACCCTAAACTAGGTGCATTAATATCAACCTCTGGGTATCCACCATTAACCTTACACCACCTTGTTCAAGGGATTTGTCAATTAATGTGAAATTCGTGCTGGTCCAGATTCAGTTGCCTTTCCTCTTTCCTTTCCGGATCTTTCTCTTTCTCTTTTTTGTCTTTTTCCCTACCCTGGTTATTCAACCGTTAATTCTTCTTTCAAAGTAATTAAGGGCATTAGGTTATTATTATGGTGATCAAGCATAACAATATAATTGAGAAAATGAATTCATACCACAGATTTAAGAGATTAATGATTAATTACTATGATAAAATTGTCATACAATGCTTCCCCGGGCTACTCCCGGTCCTAAAGACAAAAGGGATTAGCCCCACATGTTCATCTCAAAGAAAAACATGGTAGATAAAAGGAAAAACATGGGGAAAACGTGATTGAGTGGTGAAACCCCGGAATGGAGAAGATCCAAGTGTTCCTTGGCGTAGAATACGTGATCTCCCGCCTTTCGGTGGTGGAAAACGTCTTTTTCGGCGTCCGGAATGACTGGGGCATGCTTCTGGGCTCCGTCCTTCTCTGCACACCTTCTCGGGACGTGTGCAACGGCTAATGACGTGATTCATTGCTCTTGGCCGCCGTCATTAGGTATATTCACCGAGTTAGGTTGCCAAATTAACACAACCGTCAGATTTAGAACGATCTGAAGCAAACTTGTATCTGACGGTGTCGATACTATCGACACGGGTCGATAGTATCAAATCTACATTGTATCGGCTGGTCTTCTTTTCTTTTCTTTGTCGCGACTGATGCTAACTCGATACCATCGACGAGGGTCGATGGTATCGACTCTCTTAGGCGTCGCTTTTGTCTTTTTTCATCGCTGAAGCTCCTTGTGTCGATAGTATCGACTTTAGTGTCATAGTTGTTGGATCAATGGGCTCTAGAAGGGGGGGTTGAATAGAGCTTCACAAACTTCACAAAAGTGATTAGACCACCAAATTATATTAAGTGCAGAACACAATTCAAAACAGCAATTTGATGTCCTAAACTAGCATACAAAGCAAGGATAAGAGACAAGGAAATCATGCACTTGGACAGGTGGTTTAGAGTGGTTCCATGTCCTAAACTTAGGAGCGATGTCAGTCCACTACCTAGAGTTGGTTAGGCTCTAGGATTTGTAACTTGGTTCTCTTATATATATCACACAATAAGATTACAAGCTACAACTACCAACCATCCAAGGACTTATATATCAAGCCAAGATCTTCTACCTCACCAAGGACTTACCCACCAAGCAAGTAGTCTTCAGCCTTCTTCAAAGGACTTACCTACTCTTGCTCTAGTCTTCGGCCTTGCAGGAATTACCCATCTTGCTTGAGCTTTGCCTTGCACCTCTCCTTCACTTGGAGAGCTTTAGCACCTTCCTCCTTCACTCGGAGGCCTGGAGCAGCTAGCCTTCTTCTCCTTCACTTGGGGAAGAACAGCAACCTTCTTCTCTTTCACTCGGAGAAGAAGCTTCAATCAATCTTCATAGAGAATGGAGATGGGAGAAGTGGAAAAGAGAGCTTTACAAGATTACAAATGATAGCTCTCATACATGGGATCCTAACTCACTCATACTCACGAATTTGCTTTGAAGGTAGAGAGAGAAAGGGGCTCAAAGGATTAGAAACCACTCAACTAAGGCTAGGACCAAGCATATGTGAATGAGCAACCTTGGAATGAAGTCCAAGAGGTCCTATTTATAGTTGAGGGTGTCCCTTTGAGGTTGGGTGATTTAAGTGGCACAAACTAGCCGTTTTACAACTTGCAACGGATCTATTTTGAGTCCCACCAACTCCTCCAACGGTTGGAATTGCTTTTTCTACATTCCAGTACAGTTCGATCGGCCGAGTTTCATTAAAGGCAACTCGGCCGACACACTAGGCGACAAGTCTGAGAGGCAGACTGTCGGCCGAGTTTCCATGGGGAAACTCGACCGATCAGTCGACCTTCAGTCTTGACTGACCAGTGGATCGGCCGAGTTTCCTATCATTGAAACTCGACCGAACAGGGATCGGCTGAGTTGGAAACTCGGCCGACAGCCCAGAAAATTCCACAATACATGGATCGGCCGAGTTTGTAATTCGGCCGACAAAATCCCTGTTAAGGGTATTTTGGAATTTTCATAAACTGTACAAACGATGGATTTTTGAGTCCCAATCATTTTATCCATCTTAGATACAATGCAAAACATGATTATGAGTGATTACATAAAATGTTCTAAGCCTCTAAGGGCTATATTACAAAGCGGTTAAAAGTCACATGTTTTGCATGTGCCGGAAGAGAAGCTATGGAGATAAAAGTGATTCTTTTCTTGTATCTAATATCTGCAATGATCTCAAATAGATTTGTTAGATACATATGAATGGAATGGTTAAGTCATTATCAAAATATGGGCAATGTGCGACACCTAGGTCAACAATAGTATTGACTGTCTTCTCGCTAGCAACCTGATGGTATATCGATACCATCGACTTCTGTGTCGATAGTATCGACTCTGCGATACTCCTTGTGGCTGGCAACCTGTGGTTGTGTCGATGGTATCGACCACTGTTGATGGTATCGACAGCAGCAAATATTCGTTTTTCCTGAAATTTCAACACAAAACCACATAAGCCGGAATAAAACATATTATTGTAATAATCTATGCTCAAAATACTAAAATAAGGGAGATTTGACATAGAGAAGGATCATAGACCAAAGTAGATGAATTATGCAATATTAACCACCAAAATGACAAATAAATGCATAAAACATAAGTAAAATATGTCTATAAATGTGACTCAAAATCATCGCATCACCCATCCTCTCCATAATGTGGTTTAGGAAGCTCCATTCAATTCTAGCATAAGCTTTGGACATGTCCAACTTCAGAGCTAAACTTCCTTTCTTTTTTCCTTTATCCCTTTTCATAGCATGGAAGAGCTCATATGCGATAAGAGCATTATCAATTATCATTCTCCCCGGTATAAAAGCACTCTGATTCTCCGATATGATACTATTCATAAGAGGTTTTAATCTATTTGTCATCACCTTAGAAGCCATCTTATAAAGGACGTTGCACAAACTAATTGGGCGGAAGTCCCCTACCATTGTGGGCTTCTCAATTTTTGGGATCAACACCACTAGAGTATCATTTATCTCCTCTATGCTACGCTCCCATTTTCACCAACCCTTTATATAGTTTGACACGTCTTGACCCACAATGCTCCAGTAATTTTGGTAAAACATCGCCTTCATACCATCCGACCCCGGTGCTTTGTTCGGGTGCATCTATTTAAGTGCTGTCTAGATTTCATCATATGTAATATCTCTTTCAAGGTTTGTATTCTGCTCGTCATTTATCATCTTCTTGATGCCCCTAGAAGCTTGTTCAAAACCCATGGGGTTGCTGGTTTGAAACAGTTGGGAGAAGTATTTGGAAATGATGGCTGCAATGTGATCATCATCTTTTCTAAGAATACCCTATTCATCTTGAAGACTTGTAATACAATTTCTCCGCTTTCTATTACAAGCCTTTTGGTGAAAGTAAGTCGTATTACAGTCTCCCTCCTTTAACTCTTTTACCCGTGCCCTTGCTGCCCAGTATTCCTCATCTTTCAGGAGCCAATATTGTAGATCTTTTGATATGTCCTCGGCCCTTTAAGGCGTGTCATGATCTAGGGGGCGGTATTGTACTCTTTTTAGTTCATCTTCAAGTTCATCGATCTTCTTTTTCCTGTTCCCAAACTTATTTGTAACCCACATATTAAGATGATCTTTGCAAGAATTCATCTTTGCCTTCATGTGACTACTGTTTGTAGATGTCCACGCCTCTTTGATAATAGTTTTACATTCCTCCTCGCCAGCCCACATAGGTTCAAATAAAATGTAATGTCTTCTCCTTCTTCTATTTCTGTCCCTCTTTTCCACCTTCATGGTAATAGGACCATGATCCGACTCATATATAGCCAAATGGATGATCTTGTAGTGGTTGAAGAGGTCACACCAGCTAATCTCAGGTAGATACCTATCAAGATGTTCCTATACTAGAGTCCTCTCAGAAAGCCCCCTTCTCCATGTAAAAATAATTCCTTCAAAACCAAGATCCACCAGGCCGCAGTCATCAATGGTATCCCAGAAACTTTGCATGAACTTTTCCTCTCGTGGTGGGCCCCCAGATTTTAATCTTCTCATCAAGTCCCAGGTTTTTTATTTTCTCTACTGGTCCGCCCATCCATAAATACCAATGGCCCGCCACGTGATTCCTGTAACTCTGTCTCTGATAAGACTGGAAACATGTCTATTTGAGTAGTTGAGCACTTCAACTTCTATGTCTTTCCACCAGAAACCTATGCCCCCTGCTCGACCAACACTAGAGATGCATAGACCGTCTTTGTAGCCACAAATATTTTAGACTCCTTTGAGTTTCTTTCCTGCAATCATAGTTTCCATAACGAAAACTATGTTTGGGCGCTCTCTCCAACACTAGGATCGGAGAGTCGTACACATGTCAGGGTCGCCCAACCCCTGCCAATTCCATCTGAAGAGTTTCATTGTCCTTCGTGGGATTGGACACCGCCAATCTCCGCTACTTGGGTCACATAGACCCCGGTTAATTTGGGACCACATGGATTGATTTGTTTTTCCTTTTTCTCGCCAGTACCCGCAAGAGAGAAATCATCAAGCTCCATATCACACCATTCTGAGTTCCTATACCTCTTCCCAGCCACTCTTTCCCACACCACCTCATCCTCTGGAATGCCAAGATAGGCACCTCTGCTCATCTTGTACACCCAAGGATGATGCTTCTTCTTTGATTTGTTTGAATTGGCACCCTGTTTTGACTTTATCCCTACTGCCTTCCTTCTTTGAGCTCTTGTAATTGCACATTGTTCACCCCATGGTTTGGATGCATTTTGTCTCTCTAGCTCCCTTTGCTGTGCTGGCTTCATTCCCATCAGATTTACATCTTAATTGTATTGGTGCCCACCCTTGTCGAGAGTCACCTCCTCCTCTCCCATAACAGGTGCTTGCTCTTCGATTTTGTCACACACATGCATATAATGGCTCTCCTCTTCAACCCCATTTCTTTCTTGGTGTAGTCTCCTGTGTTCATATGGATCTTCGGCTCCGTGGCGTACAACATCCTCCCCCGATGTTGTTGACCTTCCTTCCCCCGATGATTTCCCTCCTCCGCTCACACCCTGCAACTCCCGTCCCCTCACTGCCACTATCACCTCCTACACATTCGCAGCCCCCGACACCTCCCCAACGTGGTGCACATATAAACTCTGCTACATTTCATCCCTACTTCCATGACTTCGTCGTTCAACAACACTTCCATCGACATGATGTTGATGCTGTGTCTCTCTTCCTTCTATGCCTTCCCCCCTTCGACCAACATCTTCCCACCTCCCCTCCCGCCCTGCATAGCTTGCCCCACCTCTACAGAGTCCCCTACCACCTCTTCCATGGTGCACAACATATCCGCGATGTTACATTTATTTGGGTGTTGCGGCCTCCCGTCCCTGCCATCATGGCTACGATTCTCCATCCACCTACCTCTGTGATGACCTCGGTGCGGAGTCATCCCCTCCATCAAAGGGGACCCCCCGTCTCCCCACTCCTGCCCACTCTCCATCTCTCCCCATAGATCATGACCCCCCGCATGTGCTTTCCATCGCTCCGCGGCCCTGCTCGTGTTCCCCCACTCCTTGCCCCTCGTCGCATCGGCGTTGCATCGATGAGTGCTCTGCGATTCTCCGTCGTCTCCTTCACACCGTTGCCATTCACACCGCCCACTATCGTCATTGCTTTAGCACCCACCCCACACATCCTTTGATCCGTTGCGCCCAGAGATTCCCTATTGTGCCGATGTCCCTTGTGATTCATTCATGAAAGTGAGTTTCTGCTTCGTCTTTGCAATGGTCCTGATGCTTCCTTGTTCCGGACGTTGCTGCCTCCATGGGGACGCCTGCAACCAATTGCCCCAATGTTGTGCATGATCAGATTTCTCCATGGCCACTTGACAGTTGTTGTCGATGTACCCTAACTTGCCGCACAAGAAACAAAAGTTGGACAAGCGCTCATACTTCACCTCTATCTCTGCTACAGATCCCCCTTTCACCCTGATCTTCAACACCCGTTTCAAGGGTTTTGTAACGTCAAGGAGAACCCTAACGCAAATGGATGCCTCCCATCCCGATCTGTCAATGTCAACATGGATCACATTTCCCACCCTTCCATCTATGTCTCTAATCGTGGTGTCCCCCCTATACCCTAGAGGGAGGCCATACAACCGTATCCAAAAAGGACTTTTATTGATAGTAACCTGCCCTAGTTGCTCCTCCTTCCATACCTCTTTGAACAACAACAACCGTCCATCAAAGTGCCACGACGCCCCTTCAATGACCCGCTGCCGATCCCGCTAGTGAGTGAATTGGATGATAAACACCTCCCATTCTAGCTGCTTGAAATCCGCTCTATCCCTCAGACTCCATGCCTGAGACAAAGTCCTCTCCATCACTCTGAAGTTATACGTTCATTCTGTTAGAAGTTTCCCCACCAAAGCCATCTCTGTATGATCATCCTCGTCACCACTGCACACTGGTTGAACATCAATGGGATCCTCCTCCTCCTCCGTCAGTCAAACACCTACATACCTATCTGCCAACTCTGTTGCCATCCTGGGATAAGATCAGAAGAAAGCCACACACTTGAACCTGCAAGAGATAAAACCCTAGAAGGGTGGAAAGACGTCCACTACACAGAACCCTAATTGCCAGAGCGATGGGATGAGGGGACGAGTTAAGTCACCTCTCTACACCCATACATGTACACATGGTCGAAACACATCAAGCCCTAGAAACCCTAATCACCACAAGTGGTGCCAACACTTTTCTAATGGGACAAACAAGGCACCCACCTCTTTCTTTCTCCCCTAGATGATGTCAAGAAAGACAAGGAACACTTTAGAAGATACAAATTGCAAGATAACCCTTCAAAAGGTTGAATTGCAATTTGACCCAAAACAAGCTCAAACTAAAGACTTAAACTCTCTACAATGTATATAAGCATCTCAAAGGATTAGATCAAGGTTATAAGCGCACCATAAGCCAAATAAAACATGGTTAACCCTAAAAATGGGTCATATCTCTTACAACAAGGTATCACTTGGATAGGTTAACTGACCGGCCTAAATTGCGCGTCCTAAAATTGGAGGCGGATTTGAGGTAGTCGAGCTTTTACATTTATAACCCAAAACCGTCTAGGCCGCCGCAACTTTGCTTACGGGGTCGAAGTAGATAGACAGGGTCGAACACAGGGACAAGGGTAGTAGTGTTGAGAATTCGGATTCAACACGCTACATTCCGGTAGAGAGGTAAAGAGATGATAAAATTCCCAAAAGGGAATAGCATAACAAGATCGATAAAATAAAAGAAAACCCTATCTCCAAATGGAGCTACAAGAAAGATGAAGGGTTTAGGCATTTATCAGTTTTTAGGGGTTTTCATGCAACAGAAATAGAGAGATAATACTAAATCTACAGTGAGGTACGAAGGAGAAAACTTTGGTAAAACAAGTGGCAGCAGAAACATCCTGTACCCCTCCTCTCGAAGCGGGTACCTCTAACCAAGCATCAACACCCCTCTCGAGGTTGCTTGGCTTAAGTTAGAGTGGAAAGGTTACTAAAGCAACTCTGATTCCAGGCACTCTCGTACTCCAGAATCAGACCAAACACTAGAGCCGCAACACCTGTCTTGAGGATGTTGCAACGGGAAAACACAATTCGGTAGCTAATCAAAACGTGATCCAAGCATACAAGCTAGATTTCAGATGTTAAACATAGCAATCATCCAACAAAGGTACCAAACATAGAGCAGCAGATAATTAAACTCTTCTATTTCCATAAACAAATAAAGGTATGATTACATTGCATAAGTAAAAGAAATAAATGACTGAAATAATAAAGATAAATGTCGCCTTCTTGATGTAGAAGGACGACAGACTACAGCAGACCATCCAGCCCGATACCGGGCAGGACCCTAGCCCAATACAGCTGTGTCAAGCGGCACACCCTCTCAGGCGCACACCGTGACGGGCGGACTGTATCATGTGACGAGCCTTGCCCAATGCGATCATGTCAGGCGGCACGCTCTCGGGCGATATGCCGTGACGGGCGATACGTATCGGGGTTCGGTATCGTGCCGGACTAGAGTGATGCATCTAGTATCGGTCGCTCGTATCGTTGATCTATTTCGGCCGATATCGGCCTACAGTGGTGCTCGGGACAACACTAAGTGAACCATTCCCTCCCTCTCGGGATGGGGAAGTGCTCACCTAGAATCGCCCGTCGCGACCACTGAGACATGATACTCTCACTCTTGCAGCTTTCCTGAGAAGACTTGCACAGGGCTCCGACCTGTCTTTTCGGCTTCCTGTAGCTGCTATTTATAGGCAGGGGTCCGGGGAGGTTATGGTGCTCAGGGCACCATGTGTCCTCCTTATCATCGCGGAATTTGTGGATGGCTGATATCAGTATCGCCCAACACAAGGATGTCAGCTGTCGGTGGACGTGACGGGTGGCGCCTGCCGGTGGGTGGCCTATGTCGCGTGACAAGCTTTAGTTGTCATGGTGATCTCGGCTCCCTGTTAGGTAAAAGACGTGTCACCCGCTAGTTCCTTTCTGCGCGGCATCCTCATGTCGCGCGTCGGTGTGTTGCGCTACCCTGTTGGGAAGTGCGCGTATCAGCCATCTGGAAGGTCGATGCAGGTGGAACTTGTTTGTGGGCTGGGATGGCCTTATTGATGATAAATGTATCAAAAAGTGAGGAAAACTCTGCAAAAGATGGAAACATTGAATTAAGAGTGTCGTTTGGCCAATTATTGCAAAAGTACATATAAAAGGAGAGGAAAACAGTTAAAAGGGCAGTTTTGATAACAAAATAAGGGTCAAAAACATCACAAAAATTGGTGTTATCAACTCCCCCAAACTTAGCGTTTTGATTGTCCTTAATCAACATTAAAATTTTTATTTTGTGATGCTCCTTCTTGCGTGGTGTAGCTTTCAGGACAAGAGGTAAGACAAGTATCGCGACGTCTTTAGAGATAATACTGCCCCACTATGAACAAAAGACCTTGCATTTCCTGCCTTCTTATTTCAATAAAATATTTCTCTACAGCTTCAGCGAGACTTTGGTGTATGATTCCGAAGTTAGCTTTCACACCAAACAGCTTTAGGGGTAGAAAGTTGTGTGTTGGCTAAGGCTAAGGCTTTTTTGGGTTTTTCTTCTTGTTTCCCATCAGTCCATCCAGGTAAGGGTCCGTTAGCGGGTGAGTGGTCCCTGCAGTCCAAGCCAGTTGGCTTTAGAGCAGTGATTGCACATCCTACGCACCACTACCCCAGATCTACCATGCCTAAAGATGGGTACTTTTAGATGACAAGTGTGTATATATTTTTTTCTTTTCTTTTATTGGGCACAACTCTCATGCATTTATTCACTCTCGTAAGGCTGCTTTCTCTTTTTGGGATTTTTGTTGGGTAAGGGAAAACAAGAGGGATCTTTGCTGTTTGGGCATATTTTTCCTTCTCCATACTCGTCTCTTAGCTGTTGTGAGATTATTCATTTTTTTTTCAAAATTTTTGGCGTGGAAATTGGTAGTCTCTTGTTGTTTGAGGCAACATTATCATAAAGACATAACAAAACTTGCATCTCCTTAGGCACATAGAAAGCAAACTGGCAAGAAGTAGTATCAGGTTTTTACTAATATAGCGACTTTGTACATATGCAGGGAGACAAAATAAGCAACAATTTTTCGATTTTTCAATTTTGTTTTAATATGAGCATGCATACGTACACGTGATATAAGAGAAGAACGAAAAAGAACAAAGGGTGGAGGTGAAGAAGAAAATTTTATACCTCCCTCACTGGTACATGGGTACCCCCCCAAACTTACTCCACTCTCTGTCCTAGAGTAGTGAAGAGGATAGGGTGAGGTCATGTTAGCCCAGTGAAGGTTAGCTGGTGGTTGCGCTTGTGCCTTGGAGAAGCTACAATACATTCTCCTTATTTGCAGTCTCCATTTTCTTTCCCAACTGGATGCAGCCAGAACAAGTGCAAAGCACTCAAGAAGGAAGCGCAAGGCCCGTGCAGATTATGACAATGATAACCGGCCTATCGTAGACAGAGAGCTCTTGAAAACACTTGTGGAAACTATATAAGAAGAATATACCCTCCCTATGATGAAAGTGGCTTCATGGTAGATGGAATCAAAATGCCCACATTCAATCCAAGGGCCACCGAAGGAAGATTTCCACTATCTTTTAGGGATGGTCCTAAACCACCGCAGAAGACAGACTATGATAAGGAAATGGACTTCTTTTGATGGCCCAACTGTCTCGGGATTCTGACGTTTCTGTCCAACTATTGTGGCTTCAGCTGTGGCCGCAGTGTGTTTGTCAACTCGACTGGAGGTTTGTTTTGTATAAGCCATACCTGTTATCAAGTTCATTGACCATTTAAATGTTAGGTAGGAAGAACTGATATCACGATAAAACTTGTCTTGTTGTAAAGTCTGGGTATCGTTCATCAAAACAAAATTCAAGGCGATACAAGACTGGTCTATACGGAGAAGAAACTGTGCTTTAAAACATGTTGCCCGTCACGGGTGTGTCGGGTGATACGGTCGTACGAAGCAACTGCCTGATAAGTCCTCTTGACGGAAAAACGTGTCATCTGATATGTCGTATCGGGCAAGCGCGAACGGAAGTCGTGTCGTGATCCATGCGTGTCGGGCGATACGAAAAATCGACTAAGATTGTCAACCCGATACACCGCGCGCGATACGAAACCCGTGTCGGGCAAGCAGGCTGTCGGTCTATACCTCTATTCTTCGAGGCTCTCGCCCGACACGTGGGCGAAGGTGAGCTGGCCGACATGTGAGCAAAAAGAGGATTACTGCATGATACAAGTGGCTGAAAGAGTAAGTGTAGTAGCCCGACACGGTAAACCCTCCTTACTATATATAGCAAACTCAGCTGGGGGTAAAACGGGCAGTTCTGGGGTGCGCGTCGGCCATTGGGAAAAGCTATTCCTGAGGCGGGCAATCCATCCGTCTAATCAAGGGCAATTACTCATCTCGCACGATACGGGTGCACGCCACCTAGGAATGCCATCCGTTGCGGCCCTTGCGGTGCCCGAGAAACTATACCCCGATACAAATGGTCCTGTGCGCCAGCTGAGATGCTGACCGGTGTGAAAAGCAAAAGGAGATACATGCCCGATACACTGCGTGAAAAACTAAAAACAAGGCGAAGGAAAGGCGATTGGTGGGTAAAACATCATTGGCATAGGGTTAATTCCCCGACCTCAGATAGTATTACTCCTCAATGCTTCATAAATCAGAGCGGTGGCCCATAAAACAGAAGAGTCGGTACACTCGGCGCGTGCTCTGACTCGGGCCTTATTACAGTCCATAATGTTTGTTTTACAAAGAAGAAAAATGCATCCTACTCTAGGGAAGAAAGAAAACTCGGGCTGCCTCCCAAGGAGCGCTGAAGTTTGCGACGCCAGGTGGACCGGTGTAGGGTCTTCATTTTCAGCCTTCGACAGTACCCATATCCTGCAAGTTGATCTCTGCCCTCCTGACAAAAACTTCATCTTCATAGAACCTCTTTACTCTGTGTCCATTTACTTGAAAGACTTTGGTCGGATCGTCTTTGTCATAAAGCTCCATCATTCCTTATGGGTATATCTTCGATACCGTGAACGGTCCCGACCATCTTGTTTGTAGCTTCCTAGGAAAAAGACGAATGGAGGATTTGAATAATAAAACTTTATCCCCTTCGCTTACATCTTTTCTCCTTAGGTGGGCGTCATGCCGCACCTTCATCCTTTGTTTGTAGATTTTTGCATTCTCATAGGCGTTCATCCTCAACTCTTCAATCTCTTGAAGCTGCAAAAATCTCTTTTCCCCTTCTTTCTTAAGGTCCATGTTTAAGAATTTGATTGCCCAAAGGGCCTTGTGTTCCAATTCCAGAGGTAGATGGCAGGATTTTTCGTAGATCAGCTTGTAGGGGGTGGTTCCAATGGGCATTTTGTAGGCAGTCCTGTAGGCCCAAAGTGCGTGGTCAAGCTTCATAGACCAGTCCTTCCTCGTTCAGCTGACAGTTTTTTCCAGGATCTGATTAATTTGTCTGTTTGAAACCTCTACCTGCCCCGAAGTCTGTGGGTGGTAGGGTGTAGCGATCTTGTGCTTAACTCCGTACTTTCACAGGAGTGCTTCGAACTGTCTCTCTCCGAAATGCGACCCTCCGTCACTTATTACAGTGTGTGGTACACCGAACCGAGGAAAAATCGTCTTCTCGAATAGCTTGATTACTGACTTGACGTCACATGTTTGGGTTGCTACGGCTTCTACCCACTTCGATACATAGTCCACTGCCACTAGTATGTATTGATACCCCCTGGATGGAGGAAACGGCCCCATGTAATCAATCCCCCACACGTCGAAGATTTCTACTTAAATCCAACGTGCCATCGGCATTTCATTCCTCCGCCCTATATTTCCTGTTGATTGGCATTCTTTACAGACTTTTACAAACTGGGCAGCGTCCTTGAATAAAGAGGGCCAATAGAAACCTGATTGTAACACTTTTGCAGCAGTTCTTTCACGCGTCCTAAAATTGGAGGCGGATTTGAGGTAGTCGAGCTTTTACATTTATAACCCGAAACCTTCTAGGCCCCCACAACTTTGCTTATGGGGTCAAAGTAGATAGATGGGGTCGAGCATAGGGACAAGGGTGGTAGTGTTGAGAACTCAGAATCGACATGCTACACTCCGGCAGAGAGGTAAAGAGATGATAAAATTCCCAAAAGGGAACAGCAGAACATGATCGATAAAACAAAAGAAAACCCTATCTCCAAATGGAGCTACAAGAAAGATGAAGGGTTTAGGCATTTATCAATTTTTAGGGGTTTTTATGCAACAGAAACAGAGAGATAATAATAAAGCTATAGTGAGGTACGAAGGAGAAAACTTCGGTAAAACAAGTGGCAGCAGAAACATCTTGTACCCCTCCTCTCGAAGCGGGTACCTCTAACCAAGCATCAACACCCCTCTCGAGGTTGCTCGGCTTAAGTTAGAGTGGAAAGGTTGCTAAAGAAACTCTGATTCCAGGCACTCTCGTACTCTAGAATCAGACCAAACACTAGAGCCGCAACACCTGTCTCGAGGATGTTGCAATGAGAAAACACGATTCGGTAGCTAATCGAAACGTGATCCAAGCGTACAAGCTAGAGTTCAGATGTTAAACATAGCAATCATCCAACAAAGGTACCAAACATAGAGCAGTAGATAATTAAACTCTTCTATTTCCATAAACAAATAAAGGTCTGATTACATTGCATAAGTAAAAGAAATAAATGACTGAAATAATAAAGATAAATGTCGCCTTCTTGATGTAGAAGGACGACAGACTACAGCGGACCATCCAGCCCGATACTGGGCAGGACCCTAGCCCGATACAGCTGTGTCGGGTGACACACCCTCTCAGGCGACACACCATGACGGGTGGACTGTATCGTGTGACGAGCCTTGCCCGATGCGATCATGTCAGGAGGCACCCTCTCGGGCGATATGCCGTGACGGGCGATACGTATCGGGGTTCAGTATCGTGCCGGACTAGAGTGATGCATCTAGTATCAGTCGCTCGTATCGTGGATCTATGTCGGCCGATATGGGCCTGTAGTGGTGCTCAAGATGACACTAAGTGAACCATTCCCTCCCTCTCGGGATGGGGAAGTGCTCACCTAGAATCGCCCGTCGCGACCACTGAGACACGATACTCTCGCTCTTGCAGCTTTCTTGAGAAGACTTGTGTAGGGTTCCGACCTATCTTTTCGGCTTCCTGTAGCTGCTATTTATAGGCAGCATTCCGGGGAGGTTATGGTGCTCAGGGTGCCACCTTTCCTCCTTATCATCGCAGAATTTGTGGACGGCCGATATCAGTATCGCCTGACACAAGGATGTCGGTTGTCGGTGGACGTGACAGGAAACGCCTGCCGGTGGGTGGCCTGTGTCGCGCGACAAGCTTTAGTTGTCGTAGCGAGCTCGGCTCCCTGTCGGGTAAAAGACGTGTCGCCCGCTAGTTCCTTTCTGCGCGGCATCCTCATGTCGCGCGTCGGTGTGTTGCGCTACCCTATCGGGCAGTGCGTGTATCGGCCATCTGGAAGGCCGATGCAGGTGGAACTTGTTTGTGGGCCGGGACAGACTTATTGATGATAAATGTATCTAAAAATGAGGAAAACTCTGCAAAAGATGGAAACATTGAATTAAGAGCGTCGTTTGGCCAATTATTGCAAAAGTACATATAAAAGGAGAGGAAAACAGTTAAAAGGGCAGTTTTGATAACAAAATAAGGGTCAAAAACATCACAAAAATTGGTGTTATTATTAACGTGGTCTTTTCTTGATCTATGGGGTGCACTAAAAATTGGAAGTATCCTACGTAGCCATCAATAAAGAATAAAGTTTCTACCCTAAAAGTCTCTCTAGAATTTAACCAATGAATGGTAGAGGAAAGTGATCCTTCATTTTCTTTTCATTTAGTTCTATGTAGTTTACACACTTGCTCCATTTTTGTTTCTCCCTAATATGCATCATTTCACAAACATTATTGGGGGAAATAATTATCCCACCATTCTTGGGTGCAAGTTGGATAGGATCTGATGTCAAGTAACTTTACAACCTCTTGAGTCACAACCTATTTAAACTAGAGATTCAATCTTCTTTGAATTTTATGGCTTGGTATATGTTAACTGCACATAGATGGAGGGGTGAACACTCCTCATGTCAGTAATAGACCACCCAATAGCTTGAATGTTTTTCTTTAAGATAGAAATGAGAGTGTATTCTTTGTCCATAGAGAGAATAAAAGAAATAATCACCTTGAGGGTTTCATTGGGACCAAGAAATTAATATTTTAAACCTTCATGAAGTGTTTTCAACTCAACAAAATGAGGTCCTCAATGAAATTATTCAATGACTTTATGAAGAACGTCCCCATGCTTTTTCCTTCTTTTGGAAGTGGAGGGTTTTTTAAGTGCATTGAGTAAAGGATGCAGTTGTGCACTTGATTTGTTCACATCAACAGAATTGTCAAGCAGTATCAGAGGAATCACAATATCATCACCTTGGCTTCCATCACAATATCACCACCCTACATCACAATAGTACTGCCATGTATCACAATATCATCTCTTTCTTTACTCATTAAACTTTCAAGTATTCAACTCTTTTTCCGCTCCAAAGTCTTCCCACTCTTTAGCACCATCACATTCTTCACTTGTTCATTAGAAGAAGATGGGGAAGCTTGTGGTGTCTGTTTCAAATCTTGAGGTGGTGGCCTTTTTTGTGGTAGGTTAGGGTTTTGGAGGATGCATTGTTGTTGTGGCTTTTTTTGTAAAGGTTGTTGTAGAGGTGATTGATAACGTATTGGTGGTGGGTATTGATGCGGTCATTGTGGAGTATATTGGAATTGTATGTGGATTGCGGTGGTGGAAGAGAATAGGGGTGATGAGTCCCTTAGTATTGTTTCAAGGTGGGAACTTTCCCTTGTAGTTGAACATAGGGGACTTGAGGATCACCCATGGATCCACCAACACTATTGGGATTCACCAAGGTATGAGAGGGAAGCCTCCCCTCTTCACAACATGCAAGTGATAGAGAAATTTGGTCAATTCTTTACTCAAGCCATCTAATATTTTGTCCTTCAATGAATGCATCCCTATTTACTACATCAAGGCTTCTCAATCTCCCAACAACTTCCTCTTCAAACTTGGAGTTGTACTTTGATCCTTGATGTTGCCTAGGATGCCCTTGTCCTTCCTCTCATTGCTTTAAAGTGAAATTAAGATGATTCCTCCATTTTGGGTATAAGAATTGGACACTGGGCCTGATTTTTCCATCTTATATAACATTGTGACGCTTTCACCTCCTCACAAAGAGTGTCCACATAGTGGGAAGATTGTATAGAAGATACTACCACTTGTGTCTTCATAGGGTTCATTATTTCCACCACATAAATGGGTGTACAACATGAAATGAAAACCAAATGGTTCTGTTGATCACTTCAAAGCAAGGTGAGTGGAAAAAGCCACCAAGAAGAAGGAATTAATGACTTTGAAACATTTATTTGGCTCTTTAACACAATTCTAGGCCTAGGATAATCACCATGATCCCACCTGCATTATCGTGTATTTTGCCTTTGATCCACTATCCTGAATTTCCTCTGATGAGGAAGCCTATCCTTATAGAATGTAGTGATCCTTTGCATGAGGAATCCACATTTGCCTTGACTTAGCTTGTTGATGGAGGAGACCAATGAGTAAGATTAGAAATACTATTCATATCCATGCCTTTAGGTATACATGCCACATTGATCTTGGCTATATCCTCCATTAACGACATTATCCTCATTGTGCTGATGAGTTAGAAGTCAAATAAAATTCTCAAATATAATCGACGTCACTTACCCCTAATGTCCCCTATCTTCTTATCCTTTCCTTAGTAGGTGGTGTGGGAGGCTTTTTCCATATGGTTCTGATCCCATTTTTTATTTAGTTTCCCTATAGCTATCACATGTTGGGTATGTTTCTTTCCATAAGAATTTGTAGGTACCTATGAGTTCATTAATCACCTGTGCCCCATCAATCTCAAGGCTTCAAATCAACCTTCATCTTCCTTCATGTCTTCAATGAGGCGTACATAATTCGGACTTTCAATCCCCTTCCTCGAGCCATTTTGGGACTTTTGGCCTAGGAGGGATTCTTCCACTTCTAGTGTTTGAAGGGCCTCCTAATAAACATGAGTGTGGTATGGTTGTGTATTATAGGGTTAACAATCTCATATTATCAGGAGGAGAGTTAATAGGCAATCAGGGGATAGGTGAGTAATGTGAGGGAGGCCGGAGGGAATACAAGAGGCATTCTAAGAGGCAAATTTGCTAGAATTGTGGTTGACATTAACCTAAATAAACCACTGACATTTTCATTATTTGGGGGTTGGATTCATCTTGTGTGTAAGGGGGTGAAGCCGTCTGGTACACCTCGACACTTCAAGCTTGATTTCTAGAGTTTTCATCCAAGTGGTCAAAAAGAGGTCATGATTATTCAGGAGGTTTGTCCATGAAAGCACTTCCACATGATGAGTCTACAATGGTCTAACCCATCTTAGAAATTCTGGAGTACAAAGATTAAACTAGTTTCCAAAGAGGCACCTCCTGGTGGGGGCAATCCCACATCAACTTCTAAAATCTCTCCCACATCTCAAAAAAATGCTCATTCTATTTTTGACTAAAGGAAGTGATGTATCTTCTTGTTTGGGTCACTTTGGCAATAGGATAATTTTTCTTCAAAAATTCATTCATCGTTGCCTCCTAAAATGAAAATCTCAATCTTCAAAGAATACCACTCATTTTCCTTATTGTTAAGAGACAGGGGGAACAAGGTGATCTGAACAAAATCATTAGTAGCAGTAGAAGTCCTAAAAGTAGAGCAAGTATCCTGAATGGGATCTATGTGCTTGTACATATTTTCATTTTTGAACCAATATAATGTAGGGAGAAGTTCAAGAAGAGATGGGGGAATATAGAACTACTTCCCTGACATAAAATTAGCTCACGTGGCAATTGGAGAGTTTTAGTTTTTGGGAATTAAATAATCATGTAGTGTCTTGTGCACAAGAGGAGGAGGTGGTGGCGATTGCCCACTTTCCTACTCATGGTTGCAGAAATACCTATTTTCTATATCTTCCTCTAGATTCTGGTTACACTAGTATTTCTGCCTTCATCTTCCTATCTCAAAATCTACTAGCAAACAGTTGATAAAAAGAGACTAACGTCCAAACATGCAACAATCATTACCTAGATAAGTCATAAGCAATAAAAAAGGACAAGTTTGCACAAGTAACACAAAAAATAATAAGTAGAAATGGTGAGTGTAGTAAGAAAAGTTAGAGACAAACCAACTAGATGGTCGAGCACCTCAGTAACCAAAAACACCTCTAAAATTCTTGGTGAGTGAGCATGACACACATACTTAGGCTAACAAAATTTGTAATACTAATGGACACACTCAAATACTCAAACATTTACCCTCAAGTGCATGAGTTTGTATTGTAGCATAGGAATGTGGCAGTTGAGGGCCAGACCCAAAGGAGAGACAGGGCACTAGAGATTAGTTCATTTCTGCTAGGTTCATAATGCGGAGTCTAGGGTTAAATGGTTTAACTTGGTTTTGGTTGACCATAATAATGTGTCAAACAAGCAATAAATGAAAGGCAATAAGAAAATTCTACTTTAAACTGAGACAATTTTATTATAATTGGCAAGGCAAGGAAAGATAAGTAATGAGAGAAGGAAATTAAATTCAAAAAAGCAAAAAAAATATAAACTAATGCTAAACTAGCAAATCAATTTTATTTTAAAATCTATAGAGGGAAACTATCTAGACTAGGCAAGAAAGGCACAACACTAGCAATTAGCCAACTAAACCAAGCAAATGACTAGAATAGAAACTAACTAACTAAATCAAGAGAAGGCGATCCCAAATGGATGCTAACTACACTAGTAAAATTATCTTCCATGAATATGAAAATGAGTAATCAAGCAAGTAAAAATGCTATAAAAGTAAGCACTAGATAACCAAAAGATCAATTAGGGTTTAGATCAACTTAATGGGAGCGTGGTCTATTTGGGATAATGTGACTATCATGTAGGAGAAAATAAGAAATAGACGTCATGTTATGCATTAATTGTCATATTGAAAGACAATATGTTTATGAATAGGAAATATAGTGAACTGAGTGATTCCAGTGTTGAATGACCGATTCACATGTGAACTCATATCAAGTGTTAAATTGTCTGTGTCACATAGAAATGATTGTATTAAGAGTGAAATGATCGATTGGTGATTCATAGCAGCTAAAAATTCATGAAAATACATCTCTTTGACTCCTAGTTGATATGAAAACATTGCCCATGACCCTTCTATAAATAGAGGGGTAGTCAAGGGCTTTCAAAAGATACAACAATAAGCTCTGCTAATTATTGTCCTCTCATAGTTCTGGTAACATGAGAGACTGAGAAAGTCTTATCTGTAAAAGGGAGAGAAAATAATGGAGAGAAAGTCAATGATAGCACATTGATGTTCGAAGGGACAAATCCGTGTTCGCTCTGGTATCATAATGTGGAGTTCCTGGTGGTTCATGTGGACTACATAGAGGTGTGAAGGTTGTTGCCACCATACTGGGAGATCAACAACCACCACCGTTTGTGGTGATACACAAAGAGGTTGTGTCTAGTTTTCCATGTATAGCTTCCAAAGTGTGCTCATCACCATGCAAGAGTAGTCATTCGACTTGATCCAGTATTAGGCATATCTTTTGCAAACCCTTTTCTTAGATACATCGTTGTTGACGTGATCTCTCTGACAAGGAATAGGGGAAATAGTTTTTGTTTTTGCGGTCTTCTCTTTTTCCCCTATTCCCTAACATAAATGGTAGGTGATGTGAGGTAAAATACCCTTATTTCCATCCTCCACGACTACCCTTGGCCCCCAATTTCTCTAAGGGTCTCTGTCCTATAAATGTAAACTTGCTAGATCCTAGCTGAATTCCACCTAAACCCTAATCCAAATGAGCCGCACAAGGTTGAATACATGATGCTAAGTAGTAGTTCACCTATACCCACATACATGGACAAATAGTAGTTTAGGGAAATTCTTTATCACTAAACTTGTTGTATGGTTTGATAGAAAATATAGAAAAGAAAGAAAAAATTATTTAAATAAAGCCACACTTGTTGAAGGTGAAGTTTGGAGATAGAACAATTCCTTCTATCGTGTATCCTCGATTGATGTAGCCTCAGATGTTTCAATTGTCAATTTTAGTATTGAGCGAAAGGTTACACCTATAGGTTCTTGCGAGTCAATCCTACTTACTCCACTAGTACCAATAGGCAGCATAGGGGAAAAATCACTACACTCAGGAATCAACAACATGGAAACTTTATTATAAATTACCCCTTTTCCTCATCGGGGCTAACAAAAATGGTTGGGACAACAAACATCCATCTCGTTCATACCTTGGATACCGGTATAGCCATCGAAGATCATTGAAGTGACTAATTCTTGGAAATAAGGGGCGTTAAGGACAAAGATATTGTTGGAGTTTCTATTCATATAGAACATATAGAAATGGAGCACGGATATTTATGAATTGGTATTAAAAAAACAAAAAAACAAAAACTCTTGCAGGAAGGATGGCTAGAAATTTCTTGTAAAAATACTAGCCCCCGTAAACATCAATACTTGATCCAATTATAGTAATGGCTCAATCTATCATTTCACACCTAAAAAGGTCGATTCACATCTGAAATGGTCAATTCACATTTTGAAATGGTCAGTTCACTTATGTACCAGTCGGTTCACTTTGTAAACTAATTTGTTCATTTCTTGTCAGTCGATTCAAATTTTAGTTCACCTAATGTACAACCAATGTTGTTTAAATTGAATAACTAAACACTTTTTTTTATGACAAGGGAACCACTCCCGCACGAGTGCCACTTTTGTAACCCCCGCAGGCAGCGTAAACCCTTGGATGGCCCCCCCGCCCATACAGGGACCACCAAGTAGTCGCATCGTTGCCCGGCCGATGCGTGGGATAATTCACTTCGGTGGAACGTTGGGAGTCAAACCCGTGCCCCCTCGCAGGGGGCTTGCGAGCCGCACCACCTGAGCTATTCCACCCCGGCATACCTATATTCATGAGTAAACTCCTTTTCCATGTGCTTCCTATGTGTGTGACTCTATAGGTCCCAAATTAAACTATACCTAAACACTTTAGTAATCAAGTTAAACTATATTCATGAGTAAACTCCTTTTCCAAGTGCTTCCTATGTGTGTGACTCTATAGGTCCCAAATTACATTGGCAGTGAATCCACATAACAAATTTATGACATCATAAGAATGGGCGGTATCTAGCAACACATCATTTCTACCCAAGTAATTGGAAGTTGGTGAACAACTTCAACCTACAGTACGTGATTCGTGTTACTGTGATCATAAAGTTCCTTTTTCTTTGATATCCAAATTTAACTCATGGCAAGGAATCGTCATCCTTTTCAACGTTCAATCTGTCTTCCTTGAATTAGAGTAGATTGTATGAGATGCATTTGAGCTCACTTATCATATATCGAGTCACAATTGGATGGGCATAAATTTATCAATCTTTCTTATCAACTTGCATGGATATCAATATCCTATAGGAGGGATAAATCCCATCTGCATTATTCACACTCAATCCCCATGTGTCACAACATACCCAAGCATTAGCTTTATGGCAACCCTTATTCAAGGTCACGTTAGATGATGTTAAAATACATCAAACGACATGTGAGAGTGTAGTGACTTTAGGTCGAAGAACCACAATCACTACTATCATTATGAGAGTTAATTCTGACTTCCATTCCATGGTCTCCATCTATTACTCTCAAGTTGGGTTTGTCTAGTATAGTGTTCCCTAACAATTACCATTGTGTTTGGTTTGATATCACATATCATGACTGATGAGATTCAATCATCAACCAACACACACTCTAGTCTTATCTATTACTATTGTCTATTTTTATTCCATGGTAATATATGACTAGGGACATAACAAGAATGCATGTACTCTTATCATGCATACAATCTCATTGTTCAGGTCCTCAACCTGAACACATATGTCATCGAGCAACATCATTCTTTAGACATCTACTGTGTCTGTGTCAGCATCTCATGATTGAGACAAACATAATAGGTAGAATTTCCTTTATTATTATAAAATCAAGTATCTAATGCCTCACTACAATCATTATATGATTGTCTCTCTAGACATACATACCAACAAACTCCCACCTTGAACTTAGAGCCAATCATCCATGAATCTTATTCCAAGTGATATTAACATGTCCATCATGTTTCTACTACACAAGTGATTTTATAGTAGTTTAGCAACATTTTCTCTAGTCAATACTTTCAATGTATTCACATCTCCTCACTGTATGATATCTCATATGAGATGGAAATGGCATAGTATGCCATTTGGATTCCTTTGCCTAAACAATATCTCAATTGTTGTCACAATATTTCTACTATGTCATAAATGGTTAGAACCTCTCACAATATAATCTATATGAACTTCTTGATCCATACAATATCCTCTTCTATTTTTAAAACAACAAGGTACTCCACTTCTATTGTAGAATTAGCAACTAGCTTTTGCTCAGAACTTTTCCAACTTACATTTCTATTTTAAGGTCAAACACATATTTATAGTGATCGTTTACTTTATTTGTCATTTTGGAAGTTGCATCGGTGTAATCCATTACACCCAACTCTTCCTTATTACCATAATCTAGAACAGATCCTTAGTGCTCATGAAGTACTCAAGGATGCTCTTTATGACAGTCCAATGACCTTCATTGGAATCTGACATATATTTTCTCATCATGTCCGATACATATGATACTACATGATAAGTACATAACATTGCATACATGATAGATCCAATTGTGAATGCATATGTCATCTTACTCATGCTTTCCCATTGTTCACAAGAATTGGGAAACTAGGCTCTTAGGAGACTAATCCCATGGAACATGGACACATTTTCTCTCATCGAGTCCTACACGCCAAACCCTTTCAACATCTTGCCAATGTATGTGCTCTAACTTAGGTCAAGAAGTCTTCTAGATCTATATCTATATATCTTGATTCCTAACATATAGGATGCTTGTCCTAAACCCTTCACAGATAAGGTACTTTCCTAGCCAAGTTTTAACAAATGTAGTACAAGGATGTTATTACCCATCATTATGTGGAATAAAAATATGCTCCCACTAAATTTTTGTAATCACAGATTTCATCTTCATTTCGATAAAAGTCAAACTCTTTGACTATCTTATCAAATTGAAGATTCTATCTTTGAGATACTTGCTTCAATTCATAGATTGACCTTAGTAGCTTATAGACTTTATTTGCAATATCTGGATTTATAAAACCTTTAGGCTGTGTCACACACATCCTTGTAATTATTCCCACTATGGAATGTGGTTTTAACATCCATATTCTAGATCTCATAGTCGTAATACACTGCAATCACAAGCATTATCCTAATGGGTTTAACCATGACAATTGGTCAAAATATTTCATCATGTTCAACACCTTCAACTTGTTTGAAACATTTTTCAACAAATATTCCCTTATAGATTTGTACATTACTATCCATATCGGTCTTCTTCTTGAAGACCCAATTGCACCCTATGGGTTTTAACCCTTTAGGTGGATCCATCAAGGTCATACCTTGTTGGTGTACATGGAGTCCATCTGAGATATAATGGCTTGACGCCATTACTCAAACTCTGGTCCCTCAATAGCTTCTAGGAAGATTGTTGGCTCATCGTCAATGACCAACTCACCGACACCTTCTTGAGCCATAAGATATCCTAATATTTCAAGATCAAGGCATGTTCTACTAGATCTATGCGTTCTGTGTTACATAAGGAACTTGAGATTACACAACAATTTGTGATTCTCCTTGTTCCTACTGTACCTCTTTAGATTCAATGTTTAATTGTTTCTCTCAAACTTTTTGAGTTCTACTTTTCTCCCATTGATTTATTTGGAATTCAATTCCTCATGAGGAATTCAACCATCTTGGTAACAAACACTTTTGTCATCAGATTAATTATAAAAGTAGTATAACATAACAACCCCAAGACCCCCCATCCGGAAACCTGTGGCCAACTCAGACCAATATCCTTGAACAATGTTTGCACTAAGCTTCTGTACAAAGTGATCGTTGTAAGATTAAAGCCCTTTATGTCGAGATGGATCTCACCTTTCCAATCCAGCTTTGTGTCGGGGAGGAAGATTGGTGACAATGTGCTTCTTGTATAAGAAGTCATTAGCTTGCTGGAGTCCAAACAATGTCACAAACACTACTTTGTGCTCAAGCTCGACCTCATCAAAGCCTTTGACAAGATGAGCTGGTCCTTTGTGGAAGACACACTCCAAAGAATAGGTATACCGCCTAATGTTATCTCTATCATCATGCAATGGCTTCACTCAGGTGAATCATCAGTACTGTGGAATGGCGACATTATCAGCACCTTCAAACCTTCCTGTGGAGTCAAGCAAGGAGATCCCTTATCTCCGTATCTATTTGTCTTGTGCCTTGAACGACTCAGCCAACTTACTGAGGACCTAGTTTCTAGAGGTGAATGGAAGACAGTCCAACTCACAAGGCAACATCTGTCCTTCTCCCATGTGTGCTTTGCGGATGACATTATCCTTTTCGGAGAAGCTACCTCGAAATAGGCTCGGGTTATAAAACACTGTCTTCGACTCTTCAGCAAAGCATCGGGGCAATTCTTATCTAATGAGAAATCCTCCATATTTTTCTCCACCAACACCCCTCGGGGTGCAAGATCGAGAATAAGCTGAATTCTAGATATGAAGGAAACCTCAAACATTGGACGCCACCTAGGGATACCTATCATACATAGGAGAAAGAGTAAGGAACACTTTCAATTTCTTATAGAATGCATTCATGGCAAGATCACAAGCTGGAAGCACTGTTTCCTATCTTTGGCTGGGCATGTCACCCTCTCAAAGTCAGTCATTCTCTCGCTATCATGCTATGCAATGCAAATTGCCATCCTACCTATCTCCTTGGCTGCTAATTAAGATCGATCAACTCACAAGGAACTTCATTTGGAGTAGCTCTCACACTACTTCTAAAGTTAGTCTGGTTCCTTGGAGTAAGGTCACGCTTCCACGACACTTGGGCAAGCTTGGCATCAAGCCTGCGAGAGATTTTAACAAAGCACTGGTTGCCAAACTAGCTTGGAGCTTCACACAAAAACTACAAATTCCCTGGATAGTCCTCATGCAAGCCAAGTACTGAGGATAGAACACTCGAAGCAAGTCCGGCTCGCACACGTGGAGAGGCATTAAATCTCTTCTCCCTTTCATCCCGACGAACTCGAGAATGGCACTGATCTCTGGTAATGACATGAACATATGAACTGAATCCTAGATAGGGGAAGGTCTTCAACCAGTGTTGAAGGTAGGAAAGATGATTCCAGATGATTTAAACAACATGAAGGTGGAAATACTAGTCTCAGATGAGGGACACTGGGACAAGGATTTCTTAAACCACTGGTTCACTGATGAATCCACTGAGGATATTCTATGAATGCCGCCTCCTAGGCATAAATATGACAGAGATAAAAGGATATGGAAGCTCACTGTAGATGGGCAGTTTTCTACAGCTTCCGCCTACAGGAGTCTCACAAATGAAAGCCCCATTGATTAAGATGTTATGGTTTGCACCATTTCGAGCCAACCAATTCAACACAAAATTAAGATGAACCTATGGTTAGTCTATCACAATAGGCTTTTAACAAATGAGATGTGCACCATAAGGAAACTCACAACAGATGCTTCGTGTCCTAGATGCGAGTAGGATTCTGAATCTGTTCTCCATGCTACTAGGGACTGTCCGACAACCAATGCCTTGTGGATGAAGTTGCTGCCCAGCGAGGCCACTATTTTCTTCCAGAGTAACTCGACGGTGGATTGGATCACTTACAATCTCAAGGGTCTAAATAGAGTCCTTGAATGGCCCCAAACCTTCACCATAGCCTGTTGGTGGCTCTAGAAAGCCAGGAACACTTTCGTTTTTGAGAATCATCAGCTTCCTTTGGCGGTGCTGGAAACAAACTGTAGATTGGATACTCACATTGCCAAAGAAGCCTTTTAGAACTCCAATAGAATAGACCCACCAAGCACTACAAGGTCGGGTTCCCCTTATCCTAACATTGACTTCCTATTACATGTTGACACAGTAGTAAACAAAGAGATGAACTTAATAGCTACAAGCCTGGTTGTGCGCTCTGTAGAAGGTAACTGGATTATTGGGAAGACCTGGAAAGGAAGAGGCACATACCCTATGAGAGGCGAGCTGATGGCAGTCAAACATGAGATGTACTTAGTAGAGCAACAACTACAACTTGGATCATTCCTTACTGATTCCAAGAATGCCGTTAAATGGATTAGTGAAACGAACTTAACACCTGGTAAGTACAAGCTGCTAGTCCAAGCTAATAGAAGACTCTTTCCAGATAACCTTACTCCTTTGGTGTACTACATTAATCGGAACCAGAAAAGCTTGCAGACTGGTTAGTAAAACAATGTCTTAAGCAACCAACTAGCTTGGGAGTATGGCCCTCGTGCCCTCTCCAACTCCAAGATGAGCTTGAAGATGAGGCTTTTTCCTTTCCTTTTTAGCATTCTTCGTCCAATGTAACACACTACAGCTTGTAACCAGTCCAGGCTGGCATTTCACAAAAAAAAAACACTATGGACAAAGCTTTTTAAGAAACAATTTTCTTATATAATCTTTCATTACTTATCTTTATATGAGACATATCGGGACACTTCTTATGTCATATCTCATACAGTTTCTTTTGAACCATTTTAGATGGTACATGGTTTTCGTGTAAAGCATGTGCCCAAAAGGAAATTAGAAGATCAACTAAATTTATTGATAATCACACCATGACCAACAAGGTGTGATTCCTTCTTTTTGATACATCATTATGTTTCAGGTGGAGCTCATTGTGATATGCCATCACGATCTTCTAGAAGGTCCTAAAACTCTTGGTTTAAAATATTTCAACATCAATCATATCAAAGTGTCTTAATATTTTTACCAAGCTAGTTACATACTCCATTTGTGATCTCCTTGAACACTTCCAAGAAATTCATACTTGTATTTCATTAAATAAAAATTACCATACCTATTGAGATCAATAGTAAATATAATGAGGTAGTAGTAACCACCTTTAGCACTTATTCTAAAAGGTCTATACACATCAATATATGCTAGGCCTAATAGAATACTCTCTCTCCCACTATTTCTAGTGAAAGGTGATTTTCTCATATTTCTCAACAAATGAGATTCACATGTCTCTATTTGTTCAATAATCGAAAGAATCTAAATAACCATCTACATGGATTCTAGAAATGTATTTCTCATCTATGTTATCTAGATGACAATGCTATAAGTATTCATTATTTGAGTCATCAAATCATTTAGTGTATGTCTAATACATATTAATCTCTACAACTATCAAGTATATATTTTAAGACATGGGGCACTACCATATAAGATCTTATAAAACAAAACATCAAAATATACATATTATTCTTGTCCATATAAGATAACATGATGTTTTCATTAATGACATGTACATAATAGCAATTCTCTAATTCTATTACATGCCCATGAATGACAAATTCCAACCATAGTGGTTGGAAGTCTTGCTCCTCACAATACCAGCTTACTTCTTCTTAGGTCCTGAAGTGGAGATATCTATATCCTTCTTCTTCTTGAGTTCCTATATATAAAAATGGTAGTTCCTTCTTTAGTATCCAAGCCGATTGCAGTGGTGGAACTTCCCTTCCTTATTCATTCCTCCCTTGGATTTCAGTGTAGAATAATTTGGTTTTTGGCTAGTTTTAGAAATCTTATTAGCTTTACCTTTTCCCTTGGACTTCCTTCTACTGATCATCATCATAGATTTGGGTTTTTCCTTCTTCATCTGCACTTTAGCTATCGTCAACAAGCTAAGTAATTGTGACAACAACTTGTCAAAATCATTCATGTTGTAGTTCCAGACAAATTAGCTGTATGATTTCGATAGTGACTACAGAATCAAGTTTGTGGCCAACTCTTGACCCAATAGAAATCCTAGTCTATCAAGGTTCTGCACATACCCAATAAACTTGAGTGCATGAGGTCCTACTAGATCTCCTTCAGCCATATTTCACTTGAATAATGCCTTAGAGACATCATATCTTTCTTGTCTTTCCTGATCTTGGTACATGTTCTTGAGTTGTGTTCCCATCTCAATAACATCCATGTTCTCATGTTGTGTCTGCAACTCATTGTTCATTGAGCATATCATCAGGAATTTGACATCCATGACATCTTGAGAGTGTTTCTTGTAAGAATCCCTATCATCCTTAGGTGCATTGGGAGCAGGTTCATCTGGCTCTGGTGTCTCCAAGACATAGAGATTGCACCCTTGAGTGAGAACAATCCTCAAAGTCTGGAATCAATCATGAAAGTTGTTCCCGATTCAACTTTTCTTCTTCAGGAACGATCACAATGAAAATGGGTTTGTTTTTCCATATATTATGCAAAAGAAATTTTGTAATTTTTGTCAAAACACATCTTGATTTGATTTTATAAGTTTGAATATATTAATAAGGCTTTGAATTAATTATTTCTCCCACTACCAATTTGGAAGATTGCAGTGAACAATCTTCCAGTAAGACAAGATCCAAAACAATTAAGTCAATACCCAACCAACGCTGGCACTCATATTCAATTATTAAGGTAGGCAACATTTTTTAATTGCATCTCATGAAATTCTTGGATAGATGGTATGCATAACTCCTTACCATATTCCATTAGTATTCTTCTAGGCACTTAATCCTATTAAGGTCACCTAGTTACCTAACCCATAAGACAACATGATAGAATATGCACCTTGCTATGACAGACCCACATATCTACCATCACACTTCTATAAGATAGACGTCGCAGCATGTTAGGGTGTTGCCACACTTAGTCGATCAATATTTTCAAGTGTGTCTCTTATGGAAAGCATCTTAGACTTGATATTTATTGAGGGATTTATATATAAGTACATATAAATATCCAATCACTACATACTTATAGTACATATATTATACATGCTATATCCACAAATAAAAGAACATGCAATAAAAAACATACGAGCCATGGTAATGGACATACTAATGCAATTATTTGGATCCACAAAGAATTTCTACCACCTAAGGTCCACATCACATGTAGCAATATGTGCCAGATTACTCGTGCTAGCCCAGTCGATTGTTTGATCCCTTTAATTGATCGGTTGGCCTTTAGGTCGACCAATTGGCTTCCTCTAGTCAGTCGACTAACTCTTGGCTTAGGTGATTGCATAGACTCCTCCAATCAAACTATTGGGCCACTGTTCAATCGGTTGTCTCCTCCTATCATTGGCCTCCTCAATCCTCCAGTCGATTGACTCGACTCTCAGTCAATCGACTCATCTTGTACAAAACGTCTTCTCATGATGAAACATAAATTAAAATTATCCTATTTTATATTACATTGTAAATGGGAAAACCTTGAGTTACATTTGAGGGGAATATATAAAGAAGGGCATTACTTTACATTTGGAAAGGAGGGGATAGGATCGATACACAAACTGAGTAGCAATAGAAAAAAAACCAAACCACCATGCACGCATCCACATGGATTTTGTCCATAACCATGCATAAACCCACCATTGAAACACTTTTAGGGCGACATGTATAGATTTCATATATAACATATCACATATACATTTGGATTTTACATGATATTTAAATGGATATGCACAGTAATCATTTTGATATTCACACCATATGCAATAAAATAAATCTGATCATATTGATTTTGATTTTGATACACCGTAAATTGATGTGGCTATGATACCACAGTTGGAGAATAGGGACGACAAAGAAGGTAGAGGAAATAAATATTTTTGCCTCTAATTCTTTCCAAAGAGATCCCATCAATAATGATGTATCTAGGAAAAAGGTTTGCAAGATATATACCCAGTCCTAGAGCAAGTCCAATGACTACTCTTGCACGGTGATGTGAATGCTTCACAAGTTGCACATGAACAGCTCGAGACAACCTCCTGGTGCACCACCACAAACATGGTGGTTGTTTTCCTCCTAGCATGGTGGAAACAATGTCTGTAACATCCCCGGATTTTGCCGTCTCGAGACCTAGAAGTCGTGAGAGGACGTGTCTTAAAACATTAGGAAATCGTTTTAGAGAGCGACGCGGAAGCATAATAGGCATACATGAACATACAACCATCACATACACCATAACATTCTCAACATTCAACACATATATTAATTATAACATGAACTATTACAGATTACATTTACACATCAAATAGAAAATTTTACATAAGTCTATGAACATGTATGCTAATCATGATCTACACAATAGGTAAACCTGTACAACTTGCTCACTCACATCTTTTATCCCATGCTAGCTCTGAACCTAAAACATATGTGAAACAACGAATCAACACAATGTGTTGTGTACATGGGTAGAAAGATACATATATTTATGGTTTTCATAATTTCAAAAGATTTGCAAAAGAAAGACGAAAAATCATAGAAATCAATTCTTTAATAAGCGAAATACAACAAATTTTGTTCATTTTTCTAGATTAGTTGCATTACTAAGGTGGACTAGTACCAAAACATATATATTGGGCCCATCCTTGTATACCAAGTATTCTATGGAAACTCCCCATACACCTTGTGCTCTAGGGAGGTGTACTAGTCAACATTAATCCATTCCCTCATAAGGGGGATAATGAACACCTTAAATAACTACAAAAAATCTACTCATCATTTATGTTTTAAGGTGATAAAACATCGAGTACTATATAGTGTTACTACATCCAATATTTGCAAATAGAAGAGAGCATACATACATATCATGATTGCAATCAAGAAAACCATAGTCATATACTTAAATAAAAACCTACATACTAGAGTTCAGAGAATCCTAATCATCCTGGATCATCTATAACTTGTCCATAACCTGATTAAATATAATTGAGCATCATTAATATATGATCATTATTATTCTTAACATTTTAGGTCCAAATTAGGGTTTAGTTAAATCTAGGTTCAAATATCCTCAAATATGTGTATGATATTATACTACTGATCTAGAGGTCATATTAGGGGTCAGAACCAATTTACATATTTTTTTTATGCTTTATCTATTTTCTAAAATTAATGAAGTTTAAAGCATCTAATTAGTCAATAATGAAGAAAGATCTAACGTTTTGTCATAATGCCCAGATCAGAGTTCATATTTAGTATCCACATGATTTTAATAGTCAAAAATATTTTTCTCAGATTTATATCCATCATTCACTAATTATTCTAGTAAACTAACCCTAAAAAGAAGCATTGTCTACTAATTCAAAAACCAAGAACATTACTGCTTCAAAGGTCTAATGTAAGGGTCCTATAATAAAGTAGGCATTATTCTGAGTCTAGGGATATTTTTGGGGAAATTATTGGCTATGGGAACTATTTATAATGTATTTTCTAAGATTTTTACATTTATAGGATTTTGGAGAGGATTATTACCTTCAGGCGAATCAGGTGCCGCCACGTGGCTCCTTTGGACCCCTTGAGCCAATTTTGGCTGGCCGGTTCAGTGATTGGGTGCCTAACTTTCTTACTGGTTCAGCGACTGGGCCAGCCGGTCCTTCTCCTCTCATCCCTCACATTCTCGTGCCCAGGAACGTGATCCGGACTGCGGCCGTAAACTTTCACAGTAAGGGATCAACCTCGACAAGATAGAGATTCAGATCCCTACCTCCTCACTCGATGGTCTGTTGGGCACCACCTGCTGCAAGAGAACTCTGTTCTCTACCAGTGTGTCACCGTCGTGTAGGCGAGATCTGATTTGGGAACCCTCCGAGCGCGGTCTCTGTGTTCTCATGTGTGACTCCCAGCCATGATTTTCTACAGGTTCCAGTCATGCACCACCATGGGGCCAAGGCAACATATTCGGTCACTATCTCCTCACCCAGAGATGAAGCCGTATTTTCCATTAATGCTGCTGAGTTGACACAGTAGGACAGAAGGTCTTGAACCCCCACCCTTAGACTCCTCCTAGAAGCGGGCTTCTGACCTCCGTGCTCATCCTTCCTACATGTGATAACATGAAGATCTACATCTCGCCTCAATGATGGTCTTCAAAGGCCATTGGGATGCCTGGTTACCAATCCCTAGGGTCGGCATCTCCGGCTGTTGGTGGTGAGCGCAGCCTACAACGACCTCCACGACCCACACGCTGCAACTAGAGCAGGTGAAGCTTGTCATCTAGGTTGGGTGGATGAGTTCTATGGCCAACAACTACAAGTGTATGGGTTCTTTGACCACAAGCCAATAGGAACCTAAAGGATGCCTCAAAATTTGGGATTGATTGCTTCTTGTAGTGATGGAGAAAGGAGAAGGAGGAGGTCCAAGCTACTCATATGTATTGCCAAATCAATGTACTTGAAGAAGGACACATCACCTCTATAGGCTGTCTCTCCTACTCAGTGAGACCTATTTTCTTGGGTTTTTCCACTCAAGTTGTTTTTGCATAATGGGAGGAGAAGGACGAGAGATGTTCTACCACACATCACGATGTCCGGGTTGTTGGATAGCTCCTGCAAGTGCGGCAGATTTGAAGTCTCGACCCAAAGTCCTAACTAGTTGTTAGTTACTGCTCACGACCTGGTCTTCTATACACCAATTGCTCCATTGAAAATAGAGTCATGTGACAATCTTTGAGCATCATATGTATTCAAGGGTCACTAGTGTGACACATCATCCAGCTAGGTCATGACTAACAGAGTCACGTTGATTGATTGGGTTGGCTTTGTGACATTATAATGAATTGAACTTAGTTCTAACTCATTTTAATCCTAATCATTTAATTTGATTTCAAACATCCATATTTACCGATCGCAAGTCCCAAATAGGATGCAATTTCTAGCATAGCTGCATCTTAGACAACTCTAGTTTCTAATAAGAACGAATCCAAATGTAGGTGTTTGATCACTCACATAAATTTCTCATACATCCCCAATCCAAATACTATATAAGTAAAGATAATTACCAAGTTAGCAATGAATACTCATTATTAACATCAAACATTGTTCAGGTGACCCAATCATAAATTGTATCTCAAACACACCTTTCATAGAACAACAATTTTCAACTTAGTAACAAATTCCTAAATTATGTCAATCACCTACATAACATTTATAGTTCTCCAATACATATTGGATATCAAATTTCTAAAATTCAGGGTTATCACAACATCCATGCCTCTATGTTGTCCATGCATACCATTGAGAACTCCACATTGTTCTACCAAAGCCAAAATGAAGGAGTTGTCCCTAGGAATATCAACGTGTTAGCGTTGACTTGTCTTTCATGTTGTTTCCCCCTTTCTATATCTCCCTTTTACATGTAAGATTTGATCGGGCTCTCACATTACCAAAACCATGAGAGCACAACATTTTTAGTGCTAATTGTTGTATCCTTTGAAAGCCTTTATTACCCCTCTATTTATAGGAGGGTCATGGGCAAGGTTCTTATATCAATTGGGAGTCAAAACATGGTTTTTCATGAATTTCTGGCTGATGCGAATAATGAACCGGTCGTTTTATTTTTGAAATGATCAGTTTGTATGTGAAATGGTCAATTTAACACTTGAATGGGTTAGTTCACTATATTTCCTATTTGCAAACATATTGGCTTTCAATGCGATGGTTAATGCATAACATGACTTAAACATAAATCCTTGATCTAGTCATATTTATGGCTCAACCAGCCATTTCACATTTGAAACAGTCTATTCACATTTTAAAATGGCCAGTTCACATATGAACCAGTCAGTTCACATTCTGAAGTCGTCGGTTCATTTCTAGATTGGACAATTCTAATTCCAATTCACCCAATGTACAACCAATGTTTTTTAAATTAAATATCTAAACACTTTAGTAATAAAGTTATACTATATTCATGAGTAAATTCTTTTTTTAGGTGCATCCTATGTGTGTGACCCTATAGGTCCCAAATTACATTGAAATTGAATGTCCATAACTAATATATGACATCATAAGCAATGAGAAGTATCTAGAAACACATGATTTCTACCCAAGTAATTGGAAATTCAGAGAACAACTTCAACCTACAATCTATCATTAGTGTTACCGTGACTGTATAATTCCTTTATCTCTAATATCTAGATTAAACTAGAGGCATGTAATGATCATCCTCTTCAATGTTCAATCCATGTTCCTTGAACTAGAGTAGGCTGTGTGAGATGCATGTGAGCTCACATATCATATATCGAGTCACATGAGTATGACCATATGTTTATGAGTCTTTCTTGTCAAGTGGCCTGGATATGAATCTCCTATAGGAGGGACAAATCCCATCTACATAAATCACACTCAATTCCCATGTGTCACAACATGCCCGAGCATCACCTTTATATCAACCCTTATTCAAGGTCACATTAGATGATGTAAAAATACATCAAACAACATGTGATGACTATAGTAACTTCAAGTCTAAGAAGCACCAATCACCACTATCACTATGAGCACTAATTCTGCTTAGCATTCCATGGTCTCCATGTATCACTCTCAAGGTGGGTCTATCCAGTACACTGCTCTAACAAGTACCTATGTGTTTGGTTTGATATCACATATTTATGAGATTCTATCATCAACCAACAAATACTTTAGTCTTATGTATTATTTTTGTCTATTTTTCTTCCATTGTAATATTTGACTAGGGACTTAACAAGAATGTATGCACTCTTATAATACATGTGATATCATTGTTTAGGTCCTCAACCTGAAGTCATATGCCATTGACCAACATCATTCATTAGACATCTACTATGTTTGTTTCATTATCTCATGATTGAGACAAACATAATAGACAGAATTACCTTTATTATTATCAAATAAGGTACCTAAAGCCCCACTATAGTCTTTGTAAGATTGTCTCTCTGGGCATACATACCAATGATCTAGTCTTTAAGTAGCTCCAATCCAATTTCACTAAGTTCTTCTAAGCTAGCCACTTAGTTGTCACACCTAGGAGTAGGATAAGGGATAGATATGTACATAGATGGGGCTATATCTAGGGATCCACTAGTTGGACCTAGGAGAAAATCCCAAATAGCTATATATAAGACATTTCCCCTAGAGCCTAGGTCTATTCAAGCACGAATCACAATAAATTCCATGTTTTCACTCACAAAGCACATGATAAATCATGGGAAATATATAGAAGTAGAAAAAAATATTAAGAAACAAAATTATAGAGTTTACATATCATTGACTCCCAACGTGGTATCAAATTCACATTTTAACCTCAAATAGACAACCTAGGGAGGCTTTGCTACTCATAACAAAAGAAAAGAAGAATGAGTAGATGAGAGTATACCATCATAGTAACTCAGGGAAGACTCCTCCTTCTTCACATCCAGCTATAGGTGCACATCCTCCCTCCTCCGTGATGGAAGACTAGCATGGAATGGTGGGTGGAAGTGGCCAAAACACTAGAAAGCTAGGGTTTTGTAGTGAAAGATGACATAAATGAGGTTGGAGTTGGTGGTAGACAATAGATGAATCAATGAATGCTAGAGTGGGAGGAAATAAATGCAACCCCATCTCCCAGCTGATGCATGAATTTTTAGTCTCTTTTCACATGATATTTTACTTGGATAAACATCATAAATAAAGAGGAAGAGGGAGAAAATAGGTTAAACATGAAAAAAACAATGCAAAAACCCCTGGAGAAGGATTCTTAGTGATCCCCTCTAGAATACACCCCAATCTACAATGTTATCACCACAAATATGCCCTTCAAAAGTGCCTAGAAGTCTGGTCTATGAATATCTCCTTCTCCTCCTCTACGGGCTTTGTGCTCAACATGATAGAAATGCGATGTGATAGTTTGTCTACACTCTCATTAGGTCATAAGTGGGAATTTAGTTGTCATTAAGGTGCAACAGTTAGATCTAACATAATTTTTAATTTGCATTGATTGCGTAATGTCAGGACTATAGACAAGATATCGATGGCATTGAGTTACCGACTATCTTGAAACCTTCAAATTGTGTCAGTACTACCGAAGAATGCTTCGATAGCACATAGTTGATTTCTACAAGTTCTGATGTGGTTTGGAGTGTTGAAGTCAGTACAACCCACCGGCGTGTCGGTGGCATCAAGGAAATTAAACTAAGTTGGTGATGCTCTCTATATGGTGAGTTGATAGAACGAAATCCTAGATTTGGTACTCCTAGATTTGTTAGCATCGAGTCCTTGCTCAGTAGCACTAAAACATGTTTGATAGCATCATTTGAATTTTCATGTTGACCTTTGCGTCTCGTTAGTACAACAAAAACATATGTCGATAGAACCAAGCTGTCATATAAATCTTAGTTTTCCTAAAATAAGGGAAAATAACACAAGTCCAAGAGTGACAATTCAGCATGAATTGGTATAAATACTTAATAATTTATGCAATAGTGGTTCACATGATAATAATGAGAAACAATGCATACATATATCTCTGAATGAACATATATGTAATAGATGCAGAGAAAATAGCATGTGAAAAGTGACTAAAAATTAGTACATCAAAATTATGTAAGCTTGAATGTTGGTCGCCCTCAAACAACACTTCCTTTGGATCTGTTTGAAATGGTTAGCAAGGGGATAAGTATTATGAACTGCATTTCTCAATTGCCCCACCAAATGGCCCCAAACTGACTCTTACCAACCACTGAACAAATAACTAGTCTAAAGTGACCATAAGTGTTCATTAAAGATGTCCACCCTTAGATCAATGAAACACTATTAATAAATAGCAGTTAACATCCCGGCCAATAGGACATACACTTGATGAACCATAGATTCCCTATCTACATTGATCCAATCCACCTAAAAAATATGTCAGAAGCAGTTCTCTATATAGAAATGAATGAGAGGAATAATTATACATATGGCCTACCATATAAAGAAATGGATGGAAATTAAATAGGGGTCTATGAATAAGAATCACAAGTAATATCTAAATTATTTATGCATAAATAAAATATGATGAACCTACAAAATGAAGGGAATGAAAATGCATGACTCCTAATGCCCACTACTATGGTGGAATGATGAATGCCCTGAATGTCTCATCCTAATGATGAGTGTGGGTGAAAGGATGCATACATGAAAACTATTTTCACCTTTTCCATAAAGCAAATTTAAATTGAGTTCAAGGCATCCTTTTCTCCCTTTTTATTTTATTTCTCTTTCTTTGAAACCCTCTTATTTTAGCATGTTTTACTGTTAATGCTTGGGCCTACTTCATCATTTTTTCTTTGATTTATTTTTATTTTTATTCTTTATTTGGGAGGGATATGGATGCATACCCTTCTAGTATTTATTTGTGGAGAAAGCTAAATAGATACATATCACACACAAAATGTAAAATTGAGACAAGAAAAATGAACTCTAAATGCAATATGTTTTGCAACTATAATTTCTCTATTTTATACAATGATATGTACATCTCTATATATTTTTCTTTGTATAGTGCACTCAAAAAGAAAATAATTATCATTATACCTACTATGATATGCAATGAAGCCAAGAGAAAATTATATGCATTGCTTGATCATCTTTTGATTGTGAATGAAATATCATGAAAGGTGGATGGAATCGCATGACTAAGAGACAATTCCTTCTTAACTATGATATATCCCTCTCCTATAAACTTATTTACAAGGTGACCTTGGAATTTCTTTCTAAAATTCCATCTAGGATGTTGTTATTTATTTTATGGGGCTCTAACCTCATCATCATACACAAGTCTTGAATAACGTAAGATTTTCATTCATATCAAGTGTCCTCAAGCAAACTAACCCAAACATTTCATCTAGCTACTGTTGTCACAACTTCACAAATAAGCTTTAAAAGATTATAATAATTTTAGATTCATTGTAAGAGAACAAAACACATCTTTTTAATGATATAAGAAATCATGCCAAACTAAGAGCCATGATTACACTAGATAGATTGTGGATCCTATTTCTTGGAAATAAGAAAGCAAAAATAGGTTAGAAAATAAAGTAAGATAAAGCCATTCCATCACCCCCATAAGATTGAACTTGACTATGCCCTCATACTCAAAACTCAAACTAAGAGGTGGAACAAGGTATCATATTCTAAGTATGGTGGTGATGGATGAAAAGTTCCCAACAACATTTGTAGACTCGATTCTGTAGGCGTGCCTATCCTTCCATGTCAGTGCCACCGACATTTTTATCAGTGGTATCAAAATATGACATCCTTTGTAGTTTGAGCTAGATGTGTTGATACCACCAAGAATTCTCTGGTGTATCGATAGTCAATTTATTGTAGCACTAGATCTCTACTCAAAAAATGTCGGCGGTACTGACAATTCTGAGGTGTTACTAACTTTCTCCATACTTGACTTGTTAGGGATTCAGTGCCACATACACGTGTGTCGGGGGTATCATAAATTTGTGAAATCCTTATTGAGCATGTTTAGCAGGCGGGTGGTAAGGACACAGACTCTTACTGCACACCACACAAAAACATCAAGGTACCTTTTATCCATCAATTAAAAATCTAACACAACTAATAAAAAATATAACTAATGAAAAGACCTAAACAATAAGTAAATATTAGTATGAAAATTGGTTGCCTCCCATAAGCACCCTTGTTTAATGTCCTAGGCATGACAAGGTGATTTTCTTCATGATTAGGTTTTTCATAGGATTGTTGTGAAGACTAATATGGTAGTCTAAACTCCTCTTTATCATCATCTATCCCCAGTATCAAGTAGACTCTACCCATAGCAATGATTTCATTGGTCATAGATTGGAACGACCTTCCAAACACCATCTCAATTCCTTGCATCTCATGCCTATCCATGACCACCAAATTGTTGAGATAGATGAATTTGTCAACTTTGACTAAAGCATCTTCACATATTCCAGAAGGCCTCACAATTGATCCATCCACCAATGGGATTTTCATGAACATATTTGTTGATTTCTTGAATCCCACCTTCCAAAAAAGATAGAGAGAGACATGATATTTATGCTTCCTCCAAAGTCACATTCTTCTTGTTGGAAATGTTTGGTGCCTATGGAATAAGGAATGTAGAAGCATTTTGAGTCCTTTCTCTTCATCAAAAGCCTTTGTAATATCATGAAACTCACCACTTCCTCAACACACAAGACATCTGTATCTTATATCTGCCTTTTCTTATTGATGATATCCTTTAATAATCTTTCATATGAAAGGATTTGTTTTATTACATTCATGAGCAGGATTCTTATGTGGAGCTTTCTAAAGATGTCTAGGAATTTCTTAGCTGCTTTTCCTCCTTTCTCAACTTTAGAATATCTAGTAATGACACATGTGTCTTCTTCACATTCTTGTGAGGAGGAATGTATGGGACATTATGGGTCTCTTCCCCTAAGCTTGCATCAAATTCACCTCCTACAACAATATCTGGCACGTCTCTTATGGATGAGATGACTTGTGCCTACACCTTCTCAATTATGGGTGCTTCCTTGTTGATTTGGACTACTCCACTAACATGTAGAACCTTTAACGGCTCTTGTTGCACAAGCACCTTTTCTGGAACTAGGGGCATGGGCATAGCAATGGTAGCAACTTGAGTATCTTACAACTCTGATGTAGATGGGGTATCCTTGTTTCATTTTGTAGACACTATATTGACTGAGGTGCATGTGTGAGAATAGTGTCCTTACATTCTAGAACCCCTTGGTTTCCATACAAGCTGTAGAAAAATAGAACTTTTGGTACATACACCCAATCTAGACTCTAGAGTGTGTTGATCTAGTGAATCCTTAGTAACCTACTCCATTTCCTTGAAAATAGAGACGACATTTACTTATGCTGAATAGCTATCTTTGTGTTCCCAAGAAATTCCTTATGAACGAGATTCTTTATAAAAGCAAACTCCACTGCCACTTGAGAATTTTTATTTTCAATACTAAGGATCTGAGCTCCTTGATTTTGTTGCACCTATTTAGTCTAGTCCACTAAGGCCTCATTTTGACTCACCAGTGTTCCTAGTAGGTCTTCAATCATGTCTATCTTACTAGGACCCCTATTCCATTGATATTGCTGATGCAAGTAAACACACTCCTTCTCTTCACCTTCAGATGAGGTTCTAGATTTCTGAATAAGCCTGTTTGTGATTTTTTCATCTGAGATTTGAATTTAGTGAACTCTCTTAATTCCATAAAACTTTTAATTGTTGTTGCTACTTCTCACTCCTCCCCTAGGATTGATTCCTGGGCATGTTCTTTAGAATCTCATGACTAACCTTGTTGTTAAGGAAGAAAACTGCTCCTATGCTATCAAGACTAGTCCTCTCCCCTTTATGTATTATATAGTAGAATATCTTTGCCTACCCATAAAGATCAATCCGACGATGAAGGACCTTCCTAAGAATATTTAAAAATATCTCCCATGCTTTTGCATATGAATGCTCTGCATGTTTCTTGAAGTTATGCATTTTCCCACCAATTCATTCATCTTCTGTAGTGGGAATTATCACTTCATAACACATCTATCATCTCATCCCATGTTACTATGGACTCTGGACGTAGACTAAGGAACATTTCTTTGGCTTTACCTGACACAAAGTTTGAGAACAACTTCAGATAAATCAATGTGGTTGGAACCATGTCCAGCTTCAGCATGTCACAACTTTCCACATAGCTATTTATGTGTCCCATCAGATCTTTCACATTGTAGCCATAGAATAATTATATTGATTAATGTCAATAGTATGGGATCTATCTTGTAGATTTCCACATTAATAGCTTGACATTTGATTGGCCCTAATTGAGATATGACTGAAGATTCCTTTATCTTCTCTAAAATCATATGTTCCTTAGGCCCTTTCCCAACATGATCTTTGCCACTCAAGTCCATGTCTATTTCGTGTGCTTACTTATCCTGTAATGGTCAAGTTTGAATGAGATTCTTGGTTGAATCCCCAAACTCTCACACCTCATGGAAAATCTCCTCCCAATCTCACATCCGCATGCCACCTCAAATTCTTCACATCTTTCGGATTTGCAAACAAGCGTTGAAACCGTGATATTATAGGTAGATACCACAACACCTTGGCAGGAGAACCAATTTTGGATTCCCCCAAAGTCATCAATTTATACCGTGACGCACCACATTTTGGACAATCTTTCAAATCTACATAGTCCTTTTGAAATAATACACAATCATTCGGGCATGCGTGTATCTTCTTGGCCTCCATTCCCATTGAGCACAAAATTTTCTTTACCCTGTATGTTGAGATTGGCAGCTCGTTTCCTTCAGGAAGCATTTCTTTCAACAAAGTCAACAATTCAGTGAAGCTTTTATCGCTCCATCTATTGTTAGCTTTCAACTTATACAATCTCAACACAGCGCTAAGCTTCTTAAACTTAGCACAACCTATGTATAATGGTATCTTAGCATCATGCACAATGTTTCTAAAGATAGGAGGTGGATCAGTATGCTCTACCCTACAACTATCCAGCATCGCATCAACGATGTCTACTGGAACTGGTTCGTTCACATCTATGTCATCGGAGGCAATTTCTTCTTCCACCCAAGCACTGCTATCGACATCTACTGGTTTCGAGTTTGAAATCTCTCCATGCCAGTGCCATTCTATATAGCCTTGTACAATCCTGTTGCACATGACATGACTTTTGATTTCCTCACCAGTGTTGACTTTCAAATTGTTACCGCAATGCCTACATGGACAGTAGAACCTATCTGTAGGTTTTTTCCTATGTTCCTCGGAAAATCTAATAAACTGATCAAGACCAGATATAAACTCTGGGGTGCAACGATTGCGAATGGACATCCATGATCTATCCATTCTATGATCAAAGAGAAAACAAGTATATATTAGGACAAGATTAGGGTATACACTTACATCCTATCCAAGATTTACTCTTATTATCTACAATGAAGTCGGACTCCATACAAACAGTATATAATTTAGTGATTGTTCATTCTAATTTATACCAATGTACAAGTAATATAAAGAACAATGATTGTTCACTTTCTAGGCCAACATACACATGTGATGTCATTCTTATATATAATAAATGTGTACCACCTATCCCATCCTTGAACACCTAATCTCACTAGTAAGTGTATAATGTGTATTGGGTTTTCAAAAAAATTTCGACAACATTTCCCCACTGTTCTCTAAGTACATATGTACTTAGAGAACAAACGGGGAAATGCTAATGAAATTTTCTCGAAAACCCAATACACATTATACACTTACATCCTAAGTGAGATTAGGTGTTCAAGAACAGTCCCAAATCGGGGACTATCCAAGATTTACTCCTAATGAGTAAATCTTGGACAGGTTTCTAGGCCAACAAACACATGTGATGTCATTCTTATATATAATAAATGTGTACCACCTATCCCATCCTTGAACACCTAATATCACTAGTAAGTGTATAATGTGGATTGGGTTTTCAAGAAAATTTCAGCAGCATTTCCCCGTTGTTCTCTAAGTACATATGTGCTTAGAGAACAAACGGGGAAATGCTACCGAAATTTTCTCGAAAACCCAATACACATTATACACTTACATCCTAAGTGAGATTAGGTGTTCAAGAACAGTCCCAAACCGGGGACTATCCAAGATTTACTCCTAATGAGTAAATCTTGGACGGGTTTCTAGGCCTACAAACACAATAATAGATATGTACATGTTAGGGTTTCATCACAATTAATGTTAGGGTTTCATCACAATTGATGTTAGTGTTTCATCAATGTTAGGTTTAATCAAATCAAATTAGGATGCTAGAATTGACAAGTTTAAATCTTATTTCAACATGCATCAAAATTTACTGAATTAAGTCAAACATTAGGATTAGAAGCACAAATTTATGCAAGCAAAAAATTAGTTCATATCCTAGGATTTACATAAAGTATTACATAAAAATTTGTTCATATCCTTACCAACAGCAAGCACGGCCATGGTTGTGTTGGCCTACCACGGCCGTGCTGGACAGCACGGCCATGGTGACAGTCGTGGCTGTGTTGCCCTACCACGGCCGTGCTGTCCCGCACGGCCGTGGTAGGGCAACACAGCCACAACCATGGTAGGCCAACATAGCCATGGCCGTGCTTGCATGTTGGTAAATAGCTAGGGATAAGGAAGCAAAGAGGTAGTGCTACCTGGAGCTAGCGTGGAAAGCACGGCAGCGAGCGGCGGTAGCAGTGGTGGCGGAAGAAGAGAGAGCAGAGCGGCGGGTGGTGAACCAGCAGCAGCAGCACCGGGAATGAGTAGAGCAGAGCAGAGCAGATCAGCAGCGGCAGCGGCGAGTAGAGGTGCACCAGCAGCAGTGGCGGCGGCGAGCGGAGAAGCACCAGCAGTGGCGGCGGCGAGCAGCAGCGGGGTCGTCGGGCAATTTCAGGAGAGCAGCGGTAGCAGCACAGCAATATCATGATGAAACAGGAAGAAAGGGGGAAGAGCCGGGTGATCGGGATTATTAAGTTGGTCAACTGCATCGGTTATCTATAAAACCGACGCCTATTATGATTTAGCGTCGGTTGATAGTAAAACATCGATGCCCAACTAGACAACCTTTACCCTAAATTATTTGGCGGGAACCATTATCAGCGTCGGTTATCGAAGGATAACCGACACTGAAAGTGGGACTTTTCGCGCAAATTTTCATTTTAAATAGGCATCGATGAATTGTTAAAATACCGACGTTGTAGGTAACCTAAAATGTTTTTGCTCAAAAATTGGATTTCACGGGCGATTTTAGGTGTCGGTCTGTGATAACCAGCCGACGTTGAATATAAAGCGCTACCCGTATCTGGCTGGTCTTCGAATATAGATGTCGGTTTTCATAAATAACCGACATCTAATATTATAGGCGTCGGTTTTCCTAAATAATCGACGCCCAGAAAAGCCAGGAAAACCGACACTGAACATTGTTTCTGTAGTAGTGTGCTTTGTGATTTTGACCAAAACTAGTAGGTATTCTCCTTTCCTCCCTTATTTTCATGTTGTTAGTCTTCCTTCCACCTTCCTCCAGGTTGGAAACATGGCCTTCCATGATCAAACCCCACCTAGAATGCATAAACACCTTATCTCCATGTTCTTTTGTTAGGGTTTTTTACCTCTAAAGTGGAGAAGGTGCTTCTTGCTCGAGATAGGTGCTTTGTTGGAGAAACCAGCCTCATCTTGGGACCTTACTTATTGGACCTTTCCACATTCCATGAATGTTATTTATAGGCCTAGGATTGACTTGGACAATTTAGACTCTAAATTTGAGGTATGATGTATCCCCTATACTTCTATGTTGAACAATTCACCTATGCTTATTCATTCTCTTTGTCCTATGGACATTAGCTTATACACAATGTCTTTTCTTTTGAAAATCATAGTTCATGTGAACTACCTTATTTGATATTGATCATGTATATTCTTTTGAACTCTTATCTTATGCTTTGTTAATGATGGAACTCTAAAAGATGACATGTGATGTCTTTTGTGCACTTATGAGGTGGATGTACATGTTGATCACTTATATGGTGACTCATTTATATATTCTGACTATACTGTCTACTTTACTCTACATTTAACATGCTATGTGATTCAGTAGCACTAGAGTAGTGTAATTGCATTGGTTTTTATGGAAGATGTGTTATTTCCTGCCGAGCATATGTGATATTTTCTTCTCTTTTGGGATGGAAAGGAACCTCATACCCAGGGCAAGATGTGTGATTCTTGGCCCATGTTTTATATATTTCAGAGATTGGCAGTATTACTTTCTCTATCAGGTTTCAAGTTTATGAGACTTGGCCACCTTTGTGTTTATATTGTTCTAGGGCTATGTTTATCTCGCATGCATGTAGGTGGATGATATGGGGTGTGCGCCCTAATTCTTTACATGTGCTTGTGTGGCACAATCTTTATGTTTTATTAATGGAAAGTATTCTTTTGTTATCATATGATTTCAATTCATTTTCTCTTGATACCCATTTGGGTGGTCCTTATCCTTTCTATGGGAAGCCTTTTATATTTGATGTCCTTTATTCCATATATTTATCAGTTTCCTATTTAGTATGAACATACCAGCCTTTGCTGATGTCATCTATTTTCTCTTCTTGTTGGGGTATGCTTCCAACCCTAGGTGAAGGACTTGAATGATAAGGCATGATGTTTTGGACTATGTTAAGGAGTTAAAGCTTGGAGACAAAGTTGTTATGGTTTAGATTTCCCTCTACTTAGATCCTTATGTTGTATCATACATGTAAACCCTTACAACATATTATGATGTACTTTTGTAATAAAATTGTGATAAATTGAATATAATCAACATTTTTATTCTACTACTATACTTTGGTTGTTTTGAATACCATTTATTGAAATTTGAAATGTTACACCTATTCCAACATACCTTTGAGTGTGTTTGGAATGGATATTTTATTCTTAAATTTTTCTTTAGTAAGGGGGTGATCCCACCTCTTAACACTCAATCGATAGGCTTTTAAAAAATCTCTCAGCCTTTGATCAGTCAAGTTAGCAACTCGATCGATGGTCTAATCGAACCAACACTTGAAATTCTAATTTCTAGCCATTAGGGTACTAATTAAATTTGTTTTTCTAGTCCATTTTTCATTTTGAACATACTTAGGAACATATCACTCATCATTGGGTACTATTTTGTGATAAAACAAGCATTTGCAAAAATTACCCAATAACAAGAGAAAAATAGGGAAAAAAGAACATGAAAAACTAATTTTTTAGCATATTAGCATGCAAAGATGATCAAAACATAGGAAAAGCATATAGGATAGATGACAACTAGATAGAAGCCATATCAGATTCATTCAAAGAAATTATGAGAAATTTAGATATAATAAAGTTAAATTGATCTCTAGTTAGAGGTTTATTGAAAATGTCCTCCAACTGATTTTCCGTGTCCACATGCATGATATAAATATCCTTCTTAGAAATGTGATCACAAAGAAAATGACGAAGAACTTCTATATGCTTAGCTCTACTATGCCACATAGGATTATATGACAAGTTGATTGCACTAGTATTATCACAATAGATAGGAGAAGCATCAAAATGAATGTTAAAGTATTGGATTATTTGCTTCATCCATGTGGGAACAACAACTCCCAGCTACAATATATTTAGCCTCAGTGGTTGATAATTCCACTGTGCTCTATTTCTTAGAGAACCAAGACACCAAGCATGGTCCTAGGAGAAAGAAAGTGCCACTTGTGCACTTTCTATCAATCATGCATCCTTCATAATTCGCATCACTATAAGTCGTAAGAGTAAAGTCCCTTGACTTGGGATACCATAGATCAAAATTTGAGGTTTTAGATAAGTACCTTAAAATCCTCTTAACATCTATAATATGTTATTTCTTAGAATTTGATTGAAAGAAATCACACAAGCAACACTAAACATTATATCAGGTCTAGAGGAAGTTAAATAAAGTAAACTTCCAATCATACCTCTATAGATCTTCTCATCTACCTTTTCACCTTCTTCCTCTTTGTCAAGTTTTCTATTGTTTGACATGGGTGTGTCCATCAGCTTGGTGTTCTCCATCCTAAAGAACTTAAGTAGCTCACTTGTGTACTTTCCTTGGTTGATGAAGTTCCCATCTTTCTTTTGCTTGATTTGAAAATTGAGAAAGTATGTGATCTCACCCATCATACTCATCTCAAATTCACTCAACATACGATCAATAAATTATTTGCAAAGATCAAGGTTAGTTCTACAAAAAATGATATGATCAACTTATATTTGAATGATAAGAAAATTGTTAGAAGTGTGCTTTAGAAACAAGGTAGAATATACTTTGCCCATGATATAACCATGATCTAACAAAAGGTTCCTTAATTTCTCATACCACTCGAGGTTTTTGTTTGAGTCCATAGGGAGATTTTTGCAACAAATAAATATGGTTAGGTAAACTATCATGTTCAAAGCCCCGGGGTTGTGCAACATACACTTCCTCCTCAATTATACCAATCAAAAACACACTTTTAGCATCCATTTGATATAGAAGAAAGTTTTTATAACTAGCAAAAAGCAGCATACAAATGGCCTCAAGTCTAGATATAGGTGCATATGTTTCATCAATATCTATACCTTCCCGTTGATTGTATTCTTGAGCCACTAACCATGCTTTGTTCCTTATCACTTTGCCACTTTCATCTAGCTTGTTGCGGTAGACCCCCTTGGTGTCAATTACCTTTCTATCACATGGCCTTGGCACTAGGCCATATTTGTTCTTTTCAAATTGCTCCAACTCTTCTTGCATAGCTAGGATTCATTCATCATCCCCAAGAGCTTCCTTGACATTCTTTGGCTCTAGTTCTGAGATGAAGGTGATATTGGCTTGTTCTTTGTTGAATGCAGCTCACATTTTCACTGTTTCAAATGGATCACCTAAGATCATCTCTTTTGGATGATTCTTTGCAAATCTAGGAGTTGGATCCTTCTTCTCTTCATCTTTCTCTTCTTCTTGAATGACCACATGTATTCCCTTTTGGGTGATGTTGAGTTCTTTTAGAATAGGAATTACCTCACCTACAATATCATCATTTGGAATAATATCTTTGGCAATAGAGGGGTTAGTCTCAATAAACTTAACATTTATAGATTCTTCTACTTTAGCAATATCAACATTAAACACTCTATAAGCCTTGCTAGTAGTGATATAGCTAAGAAAAAAAGCATTGTAAGATTTTGGATCAAACTTGTTGAGAGAATCTTTCATATTCATAGGGGGTTTTCTTCAAAAAAGGATGTGTAAAAACCTAGTTTTGCACAAAACATGAGGTACTGACAGCCTCTGCCCAAAATTTCTTTGGAGCGTCATACTCTAAAAGCATTGTCCTAGCCATCTCCTGTAATGACGTATTCTTCCTCTCTACAACCCCATTTTGTTGGGGTGTTCGAGGTGAAGAGAAGTTATGTGCATAGCCAGATTCTTCACAAAAATGTTCAAAAAGATCATTTTCAAATTCTCCCCCATGATCACTACAAATGGAAATGATCTGGAAAGAAGCTTCATTCTCAACTCATTTACAAAAACTCAAGAAAACATCAAGTGTATTGGTGTGATTCCACTAGAGGTGCAACACACTAGCCGATTTGACCCGACTAGATGCGCCCGACGAGGTCGGAACACACGTGATGGTAACTTGCTTTCGAAATTTATAAGACCTAAACTAACAACCTACGTCTACTAAAACACTACACTCGCAAGCGCACGGGGTTGTGTCGTAGTATAGGAAGGTGGCAAGTATAGGGTCGATCCACAAGGAAAAGAGGAGGTGCTAGAGCTAGGTTATTTTTGCTGGGTTCCTACTGCGGAGACTAGGGTTAAGGGTTTAAAGGTTGATTTGATTGTTAACTAAGGATGAACAAGAAAGCAGTTAAAGGCAGGAATGAAAACTACGTTAACCCTAGACTAGATTAAGACTAAGCAGGAAAGAAAGGACTAAGCTGGGTATGAAAAGACAAATTATGCTAAGGCAAGCAAGAGAAAAGCAAAAGAGCAATTAAAGAACTAAACTAGCATAAACAAGGCAAGAGCAAGGCAAGAAGCTAACTAAGTAAGAAAAGAACCAACTAAGCTAAGCAAGCACTAAACTAGGGTTGCAAGCAGTAAAGAGAGGTGTGGGTTGTTTAGGAGTATGAACTTATCACTTAAGTTATGGGGTGACATATGAACATTATGATTTCATTTAGATTATCCAAACCAAACAACAAGTTAGAGTCTAATGGATTAACCTAAGCTACTAACTGGCCATGGATATGCTAGGTAGTGTATAGGGGAACTAGTCCCTAACACCCCCTACTACCCTTACGAGGCTCAATTGGGTTAGGGGTTAGGTTCAATCCAATTAGAGTCTAATCAAGTCTAGGTTTCTAGATTAGACATTCCTAGGGCAATTAGGGGCCGAGGGTAGTAATGGGGAGGTGAGATTAGGGTTTTGGACCCCAATTCCCCCACATTCTAGCCTTGAGAAGGCTCCATGCTAATTGCACTAGAATTACCTAATCTAGCTACTTAGATCACTCACTTAGGTTTAGGGAGATTGATTAGGATGTAGGAATATGGGAGGCAACCTAGGGATCCAAGAATTGGACCTAGGGGCAAATCCCAAAATTCACACATACAAGCAATTTGCCTAAATTCCTAGGTGATTTCACACACAAAACAACAAGCAATCCATGGAGAAAGAGATAGAAATAGAATATAATCATTAACTAATGAAATTACAAAGTTTACATGTCATTTTCCCCAACATTGTATCAAAGTAACATATTTTCCCCCAAACAGCCCACCCAAGGGGCCTAGCTACTCATAACAAAGCAAAATACAAAAATAGAGGAGAAAGAGGTAGAAGAAGCCATGGAGCTCGGTGTAGATGAAGAAGTCCTCCTCTCCAGCAGCTATAGGGATGTCCTCCTTCTTCTCCTTGGATGAAATGGTGTGGAATGATGGAGGGAAGTGGATGGAAGGCTTAGATATGGGGGGTTATGTGGTGGAAATGGTGAAATGGAGTGGATTTGAGGTGGATATGGAGTGGAATGGAGTGGGTGGCAATTTGGGGAGCTAGGAAGGGGTAGAAGGTAGCTAGCCTCGTGCCCCAGCCGCCACCTAGGTATATATAGGTGTGGGGGAAGAACTAGGTCAAGTAGGGGCAAAATAGGTAAAGCAGTGAAAACTAGGTGGGTTTTGTGAGTAGCACGGCCGTGGTGGGTTACCACGGTCGTGGTGGGTAGGGTAGACCACGACCGTGGTGTAGGGGCACGGTCGTGGGAATTAAATTGCTAAATGTCAGGTTGGTGGTCAGAATGGCCACGGCCGTGGTGGAGGTGGTGTGCCATGGCCGTGGTGTCTGGCACGACCGTGGTGGGCCTGGTTGATGTGGTCATGGTACTGCTGCACGGCCGTTTTGCTCTATTGCGCCACGACCGTTTTGTGGTGCACGACCGTGGTGTCTGTCACTGGCATGGCCGTTTTGTTCCACCACGGCCGTGCTGCCTTCTTCTTGATTTGGAAGTTGAACCTGTCGATTTCTAAGTGACCTAGCACGGCCGTTTTGTTGTACCACGGCCATGCTGAGTCCTGGGGCAACACTTTGACTTGGATCTTTGGATTTTCTTGGACATCTTTTCTTCAAATGATCTTTGGCCACTAAGGGTAGGTTGAGGGAGCCTTGGACTTCACTTTGGGCCTCTCCAAGGGCAGAGGAACCCTAGGATCACCCCTTCTCTCTCTCTTCCATCAATCGTGGTCCAAATGCCTGAAAAACTTGCAAATAATGTCCATAAGTGCATTTTATACAAATAAGCATATTAGGGGGAATGACATGCAATCTAACTGGTATAGATGTGATTGAAGAGCAAAATAACACAAGATGAAGCCCTAAAATAGGGTTGCATCACCACCCCAAACTTGAAACATACTTGTCCTCAAGTATGCTCTAACTCAATCTCTCTACAAACTTTCACAAAAAGAAATGACAAATGCAATATAAAAGACGATTGTTGCTGAATGGGATCAAAGACGACTAAGTACATGCATTTCACCTCTCTCCTCTCCTTCTTTCACAATCCAATAATGAAAACAAGCACAAAGCATATGAACTTCAAATATAGCGCATAGAATACACAAGTTATCTATATTTCTTCCATTAAGTTCCGGGTAAACCGTTTCATGGCGGCGTTAATCAAGAATGACTAGGAGTGTTGTTTCACATTCATACATTCAATCTTATATCTCAAATCACACCAAATGACCCACGTTGCTACGGAAAAGGGCAAAATGAGCTAAGTTCGATGTTTCCTAGCTCAATGGGTATGAAAGTGGAAGAAAGGGTTGCAGTAAGATTTTTGGAGTGTTTTTACACACTCATATTTTCTTTATTTGAATGCTCTTAAACAGGAGCATCCTTTTATTTTATTTTGCTTTTCTTTTTCTTTTCTTTTATTTTTCTTGCCCTTAATGTAGATAGGGCATATGGTGGATAGAGTTAAGCGGGGAGATAAAGATATGGCCACCCCAAACTTTTAGAGGTGGCCAAGGCTGATTATGTGCACTAGGGCATCTTTTTATGAGGCGGAGGGGTATGAAGATGGTGGAAGAATAGTCGGGTCAAAGAGGGGTCATTGGTATGATTTTCCACATAAGACATCCTGCATGAAAATTAATCCAACACTTCATCCAAGATATCACACCACATGAATGAACAAAATGAAATTGATATATCAAACAAGTAATTCCACAAACACTAAGAGTTCAAAGCTTGCTTAGTTTCACAATTCAACCAATTCAATCACAATCATAAGAGAGGTGATGCACATGTAAAAAGTCAAACATTGATACCACTTAGCAACAAACAATGGTGATTCACTTGCATTTGTTAAAAGTCAACATTTTAATTCAAAATAGTAGAGATTGGGTCGAAACACAATTTTTAGACAAGAAGTTCCAAATTTGGAAAACATTGGCCAAAACAGTGCCAAGTTGCCTTCAATCACATCTAAACTCTATATTATTGAACTTAAAGCAATAAAAAGCAAATACTAGATATAACATGCAAGAATTACCAAAAATCTACATGATATGCAATGCATGGAAAAAAGAGCAAAATTTTTGAAAATTACGCAAAATGACAAGAAAGTAAATGACATGGCATGCAGGTATGCAAAGCAGTAAAGATGACTAAGGTAGATAGCAAAAGCAAGAAAACAAAAGTGGATGTGGTAGGTGAAATGCAAAGTGAAACTAGGGCATACCAGCCCTACCACCCCAAACTTTTGAATCATGTTGTCCTCAACATGATCCTAGAGTTTAGGATGATAGGGTAGACGATCATGGCTTTCTAGAGGCTCCGGCGGTGTTCCTTCATGTGGTGGAGGATATGCGTAGTAGGTGCCGCACTAATCTACATTCACTGGCTGAAATTGGTCTGCAGCACGGTCGTGCAGTGCAGCACGGCCGTGGTGGCTTCAGGTTGCACGGCCGTGCTGCCTGGCACGGCCGTGGTGCAGTCCTTTGGCAGCTTTTCTCAATTTTGCTTTTGAATCCAGGGACTTGGTGTGTTTTTCATGCAAATGACCATGGTCGTATTGATGTGCCACGACCGTGGTGGTCCCTGTAGCTGCTACTCTCAAAATGAGGAACATCAAACACTCAAAAACTTGACCCAAAGTGATTTTTCTTTGAATCCTTCTCTCAATTGTACTCAAATTTCCTTCATTTCACCCTGTTATCACCTGCACATCTTAAAACTAGACAAAAACTATTAAACACAAGTGTGCGCGCTTTCTTGGAAAGTGTAAAAACAAAGCAATTGTATCAAAAAGTGAAGGTTGGGTCAAAATTTCCCAAACCTATGTGGGTTGCCTCCCACAAGCGCTAAGTTTCTTGCCTTCAGCTAGGCTTCTTGGTGATTCTTCAAAATTCATCCGTTTGGCATTCTCATGTGTCCATTCTTGCAAAACATGCATCCTTCCTTTGCACTCAATCTGTTTTCCTCATCCCTTTGATCACAATAATCATCATTAACTTCTTCACCTTGATGTCCTTCTCTCAATTGCCCATTTGGACTTGGGAAGTGATCATGTCCAATATCCCTATCTCAGACTCGTCGGGTTGGGGTCATGTACATGTTGATGTTGATCTTCATGTCCATAAATGAGACTGTCATGGTGCCACTACGTACATGAATGTCGGCATCAGCTGTAGATAAGAACGGCCTCCCCAAGATGATGGGAATCTTCTTATCCTCTGGCTCCATATCAAGTACAATGAAATCTGCCGGGAACACCGTGCCTTTTTCCTTGTCTATCATTACCAAGACATCATCCACTCTACCTCTAGGAACTTTTATGGATCTATCTGCCAACTGGAGAGTGCAATGTGCCGGCTTCAACTTGCCTAAGCCCAGCTCAACATAGACATGATATGGCATCAAATTCACACTATATCCCAAATCAAGTAAGGACCTGTCTATGCGATGTCCCCCTATGTAACTAGGTATGAGTGGGGCTCCAGGGTCCTTTCTCTTCACAGGAAGTGAGTGTTGTATGATGGAGCTCACTTGTTCATTCAGTCTCACCTTCTTTGGAATCCTCCCCGTTGACCTTCTTTTCATAGTGCATATGTTCTTGAGGAACTTGGCATATGATGGGATTTGCTTGATATCATCCAAAAGTGGAATGTTCACCTTTACTTGGCGAAACACCTCAAGAATATCAACATTGTTCTTTTGCCTCCTTTTCAATTCTGGTGGCTCATCTAGTGCTTCTACAAATGGAGGATCACTAGTTTTTGCCACACTTACATGAACATGAGGCAGAACGCTAGGGATGGTAGGACCTGCAAAAGGGGTATGTGGCGGATCACATGGAATCCCAAACTCAACATGCAGTATCACAACATCATCTTCAGCAATATCAATCAAGGTATCACCACTTGGCTGCCTTTGCTTTGCTTTATCAATCTTTCTTTGACTTGCGGGCTGCTCAAGAGTTTTCCCACTCCTTAGAACTGTCACAGCACTACCTTGCTCATGATGGGGAGAGGGAGCATGTTGTGGCTGTGGAGGAGGTGGGGGTGACACTTGGGGTTGAAACTGAGGTGGAGAAGAGGATTGAGGGGGAGGAGAGAATTGGGGTTGGAAAGTGAATTGGGAAAATTGAGGTGGTGGAGGTGGTTGAGGAGTGTAAGGCTGGGGATAGCCTTGGAAGGAGTGAATGGGATGCACTTGCATGGGGGGTGGACTGTAGAAAACTTGTGAAGAGGGCATGGGTCCACTTGCTTCATGGTGGCTCACGATGGGTCTTGAAGACAATTTTTCCTCTTGGAGAGCGATTATAGAAGATAGTTGCTCTATTCTTTCTTCTAACCTTGCAACATCCCTTTGAACATCATCAAACACTCTCAATCTAGAAAGAACCTCTTCCTCAAACCTTGAGCTGTATGTGGGACTTTGTGGTTCCTGGTAGCTATAGGAGTGAGGTGTCTTCTTTTCTTCCCCATAGAACTCAATAGAATTGACCGGGTGGCAAGGAGCATTTGTCACCTGGTTCTTCATGAAGTTCACCATGTCACCAAGAATCTTCATCACTTGCGGGCTTGAGTCATCATGAGTAGGGGGTGTCACACCAAAGGCATACCCTCTTTCATTCATCATGCTAGAAGCTCGAATTCTTAATCCTTCAGCCAACTTCTCAAACAAAGGCCATATCTCCTCAGGTGGCCTAGCCATGAAAACTCCTCCACAAGAAGAGTCCACTGTGTCTTGGTCCTTTAGAGAAAAACCAGAGTAGAATGATTGAACTAGCTGCCATAAAGGGATCTCATGGTGAGGACACTCTCTCAACAGCTTCTTGAATCTCTCCCATGCATTATGAAACTGCTCATCTCCCATTTGACTAAAACTTGTCACGGCACGCCGCATCTGTGTCAACCTTGCAATAGAGTAGAACTGTCTCAAGAAAGCATTCTTCATCGTTTCCCAACTCATAATGTCCCTTCTTGAGTCATACCAGTCTTTAGCTCTATCTTTTAGGGAGAAAGAGAACAAGGTCAACCGAATTGTATCATCACTAGCCGTTGACGTCCTGAAGGTGGAGCATACTTCAAGAAAGGAGTCCAAGTGCTTGTAGGGGTTCTCACTCTCTGAGCCGTAGAAGATGGGCAGGAGCCCAAGAAGACCTGGAGGAATAGAGAATTGCTCCCCTGGAATTTGATCAACCCTGCTAGCAATTGGCGATTTGTAGTTGCTAGGCATGAAGTAGTCTTGAAGCGGCTTGTGAGGTGCACTTTGGTCTTCCATCTTGTTTCCTCCTGAATGGCTTGTCACATGCACAAATCACAACCAAACAAAAGAAAGCAAGTTAGTAAACCAATATACACAAGAAATGTTAAGAAAAATGAATAAAGAATAGCAATGATGAGGGCAGTAGGAAAAGTCAAAGCAAAACTAACTAGCTAGGCCGAGCGCCTCTAATTCCCGGCAACGGCGCCAGAACGCTTGGTGCGATTCTGCTAGAGGTGCAACACACTAGCCGATTTGACCCGACTAGATGCGCCCCACGAGGTCAGAATACACGTGATGGGAACTTGCTTTCGAAATTTATTAGACCTAAACTAACAACCTACGTCTACTAAAACACTACACCCACAAGCGTACGGGGTTGTGTCGTAGTATAGGAAGGTGGCAAGTATAGGGTCGATCCACAGGGAAAAGAGGGGGTTCTAGAGCTAGGTTAGTTTTGCTGGGTTCCTACTGCGGAGACTAGGGTTAAGGGTTTAAAGGTTGATTTGATTGTTAACTAAGGATGAACAAGAAAGTAGTTAAAGGCAGGAATGAAAACTACGTTAACCCTAGACTAGATTAAGACTAATCAGAAAAGAAAGGACTAAGCTAGGTATGAAAAGACAAATTATGCTAAGGCAAGCAAGAGAAAAGCAAAAGAGAAATTAAAGAACTAAACTAGCATAAACAAGGCAAGATCAAGGCAAGAAGCTAACTAAGTAAGAAAAGAACTAACTAAGCTAAGCAAGCACTAAACTAGGGTTGCAAGCAGTAAAGAGAGGTGTGGGCTGTTTAGGAGTATGAACTTATCACTTAAGTTAGGGGGTGACATATGAACATTATGATTTCATTTAGATCATCCAAACCAAACAACAAGTTAGAGTCTAATGGATTAACCTAAGCTACTAACTGGCCATGGATATGCTAGGTAGTGTATAGGGGAACTAGTCCCTAACACCCCCTACTACCCTTATGAGGCTCAATTGGGTTAGGGGTTAGGTTCAATCCAATTAGAGTCTAATCAAGTCTAGGTTTCTAGATTATACATTCCTAGGGCAATTAGGGGCCGAGGGTAGTAATGGGGAGGTGAGATTCGGGTTTTGGACCCCAATTCCCCCACATTCTAGACTTGAGATGGCTCCATGCTAATTGCACTAGAATTACCTAATCTAGCTACTTAGATCGCTCACTTAGGTTTAGGGAGATTTATTAGGATGTAGGAATATGGGAGGCAACCTAGGGATCCAAGAATTGGACCTAGGGGCAAATCCCAAAATTCACACATACAAGCAATTTGCCTAAATTCCTAGGTGATTTCACACACAAACCAACAAGCAATCCATGGAGAAAGAGATAGAAATAGAATATAATCATTAACAAATGAAATTACAAAGTTTACATGTCATTTTCCCCCAACATGGTATCAAAGTAACATATTTTCCCCCAAACATCCCACCCAAGGGGCCTAGCTACTCATAACAAAGCAAAATACAAAAAGAGAGGAGAAAGAGGTAGAAGAAGCCATGGATCTCAGTGTAGATGAAGAATTCCTCCTCTCCAGCAGCTGCAGGGACGTTCTCCTTCTTCTCCTTGGATGAAATGGTGTGGAATGATGGAGGGAAGTGGATGTAAGGCTTAGATATGGGGGGTTATGTGGTGGAAATGGTGAAATGGAGTGGATTTGAGGTGGATATGGAGTGGAATGGAGTGGGTTGTGATTTGGGGAGCTAGGAAGGGGTATAAGGTAGCTAGCCTCGTGCCCTAGCCGCCACCTAGGTATATATAGGTGTGGGGGAAGCACTAGGTCAAGTAGGGGCAAAATAGGTAAAGCAGTGAAAACTAGGTGGGTTTTGTGAGTAGCACGGCCGTGGTGGGTTACCACGGTCGTGGTGGGTAGGGTAGACCACGACCGTGGTGTAGGGGCACGGTCGTGGGAATTAAATTGCTAAATGTCAGGTTGGTGGTCAAAACGGCCACGGCCGTGGTGGGTCAACACGGCCGTGGTGGAGGTGGTGTGCCACGACCGTGGTGTCTGGCATGGCCGTGGTGGGCCTGGTTGATGTGGTCGTGGTACTGCTGCACGGCCGTTTTGCTCTGCTGCGCCACGGCCGTTTTGTGGTGCATGACCGTGGTGTCTGTCACTGGCACGGCCGTTTTGTTCCACCACGGCCGTGCTGCCTTCTGCTTGATTTGGAAGTTGAACCTGTCGATTTCTAAGTGACCTAGCACGGCCGTTTTGTTGTACCACGACCGTGCTGAGTCCTGGGGCAGCACTTTGACTTGGATCTTTGGATTTTCTTGGACATCTTTGCTTCAAATGATCTTTGGCCACTAAGGGTAGGTTGAGGGAGCCTTGGACTTCACTTTGGGCCTCTCCAAGGGAAGAGGAACCCTAGGATCACCCCTTCTCTCTCTCTCTTCCATCAATCGTGGTCCAAATGCCTGAAAAACATACAAATAATGTCCATAAGTGCATTTTATACAAATAAGCATATTAGGGGGAATGACATGCAATGTAACTGGTATAGATGTGATTGAAGAGCAAAATAACACAAGATGAAGCCCTAAAATAGGGTTGCATCATGTATCACTCTTGGAAATGAGAAAGAAGGTCCAAGTATATCTAGAGAAATCATCGAAAATAATAAGGAAATACTTGGAACCATGAAGCGATTGAGTTCTCATTGGTCCAAATAGATCAATGTGAAGAAGTTCAAGATCTCTCTTGGTAATAAGGACCCCTTTGGATTTGAAGGCAAACTCGGTTTGCTTTCCTTGGGTACAAGGTTGGCATTCTTCATCCTTTTCAAAATCCAATTTGGGAAGTCCCTTGACCAAGTCCTTTTTGCTCAACTTCTTCAACTGATGCATATTTACATGACCAAGATGACGATGCCAAAGAGAAATATCATTTGAATTGACTACTAGGCATTTACCAACAACATGCTTAATAAAGTCAAGAACAATTACATAAAGGTTACCACTTCTAGTTCCCTTATATATGACTTGGTAGGTGATGGAATCTAGAATCAAACAATCAAAAGAAGTAAATAACACAAGGTAACCATTATCACATAATTGACTTACACTAATTAAATTGTGATGTAGGCCATACACAAAAAGAAAATTCTTGATACACAAGGATTCACCTACATCACCCTCACCTTTGACCTTACCTTTCTTGTTGTCCCCAAAGGTAACTAAACCTCCTTGCTTTTTGGTGAAGTTATTGAATTGGCTTATATCACCTATCATATGCTTAGTGTAGCCACTATCAACAATCCATCTAGTGTTGTTAAACCTTATCACCATACAAGTCTTGAATAACTTAATATTTCATTCATATCATGCTTCCTCAAGCTAAGTAACCCAAAAACTTCCTCAAATTGGTGTTGTCATAGACTTCACAAATAAGCTTAAAAAGATGCAATCCATTTTAGATTTATCGCAAGAGCATGTAATAAATTATTTTTAATGATAGATGCAATAATGATAAAATAAGATCCATGATTACACTAGATATATTGTGGATCCAATTGCTTGGAAATAATAAAATTAAAACATGATAGAAAATTGAGCAAGATAAAGATGTATCATCTATAGATGCCACTAAGGTATGTATAGTGGCTAGGGAAGCCTAGAGTTAAGTGGGAGTAGAACAAGAAAATTAATGGAAAAATGTACTAGAGTTTTTTGGCAGCACAACTGTTCTGGACAGAATGGCTGTGGTAGTGTAAGGCTTTAATGGTCATGCTAGGATAGAACATCCGTGGTGATGGAGGAAAAATGTTAGGTTGATTTTTGGATTTTTTTGAAGGTCGGTTGCATACCATTCTGGGTAGCACAACTATGGTGGTGGCTAGGTAGAAATCCATGCTGGGTATCATGGCCTTGGTGGATGGATTGGGAGAGGGTTGTTCTATTGAGCACAAGCATCATGACAGATGGAAACATGACCGTTTTGGATGGCACCCCATGCTAGGGTCTTCTTGGCTCAACTATGATGGCCAACATGTCCGTTTTGATGGACTTGTTGAACCTGCTTCTTAACTATGATTTTCCCAATGTTTTTTTTTATGGGTAGAATGACCATTCCATGGCACCATGGCCATGATGGGGTCTTTTTCTTACATTTCATCTTATTTTCCACCAATTATGGAGTTCTTTGCTATATCGTGACCCTTGACCACTAAGGGTAGGTTGGGGAAGTTTTGGTACTCCCTTTAGGCTCCTCCATAGGTGGAGAAACCCCTATATCCTCCTCCTTTTCTCTCTCCATCGAAAACATGATGACAATACCTGAAAAACATGCAAACAACCTCCATAATTGCATTTGATATAAACCATTCATTCAGGGAAATAGTATGCATCCCAACCATGCTTGGATGTGATTAAACAAAAAAATGACACAAGATGAAGCCCTAATTGAGGGGCACAGTAGGAATATTCATTACAAGCCCTCATAATGGTCTTGATGTACATTAAATATCTAAATTCAACAAATATTCAACAATACAATTGAGAAACTTATGATTATTGACTTCAAAAATGATCTTACACATGTTCACTAAAATTTAAAGCATACTCATTAGGATGTTACATGATATTAATATAAATCAATGTGTAGTTCTCCCATCACATTTTCCATAGAACCTAGATTTATAGACCAAAAACTAAACAAATACAAGTCAATAATAATGAATCCAAGGCAACAACATTAAGTTTCCCAAGAATTTCCCACTTGATTACCCAAAAACTTAAAAATACAAGCGATGATCTCATTAATTTTTACTCATATAGAATTAAGCTTTCCACATGTTTATATATATGAATTAGGACCTAACCACTCACCTTACATGTCAAAACAACTCAAAACCTAGCCTAAGTTCTAATCTCTTTGAATACAAATCAAAATTCTAAGCAATTAGTCCTTATCTTTCTCCTTTCAACTCAAAAACCCTAGAAATGGAGTTTGAACAGAAAGAAAAATAAAACATGGTGATTTTATATTATTTTGATTCAAACTAGAGGAAGGACATGATCTAGACATAGGATAGAAGATTAACCATTAAAAATATCCAAATAAAACTAACTTACTTGATTCCACTCCATTTAGGAAGATAGAACCGTAGATCATCATCTCCACATTTATTCCCTCAAACCCTAAGTGTCCCTCTCTCTTAAGAATTTCATTTATCTAGGTTGAAAAATGAGCAATTGGGATCTACAATGGTATCACTTAGTGTTATAGATCCATTGAGGTGCTTGGAATAATTACATTAATTGCAACATTTTAAGTATGTATGTTTGTAGATATGGCCTTACATAAAGCTACAAGCTTTTGAAGAGAAGTAGATGACCTCAAATAACCAGCTGAACTACATCATCAAGGAAATGGTGAATACCTAGATGTCTAGCATACGTCAATGGAAGGAATGAGGGAGGCAAGGAATGATGATTGGCAGTGACATGATCCTAGTTGAATTAAGGTTAATTGTGATGAAACTATGAAAATAAAGATGGGAAGAGTTGTTATAGTGTCAAGAGACTCATATGTCCATCGGTTGGAGAGTCCAGAGAACACCATATATATAGGAGATACTTTGGAATCTGAGGTCTTATCTATTACATTAGCTATTTGCATGGCCTTCGAGTTATAACTTGATAAGATTGTTACTGAATGAGACAACAAGTTGGCAGTGATTCAAGGAGGATGTCAAGAATAATATGAAGTATGATACATAGATATCATGGGAAAAGAACAAGATGAAGAGAAAATGGCAAATTAAATAAGGAAACAAGGGAAGAAACTAGGTGATAGACTACTTATCTATGTAGTAAGTAAAACATTTTCACGGACGTCATGCTTACATTAGGCCTCATGAGGGGATGACTAGTATCCTCTCAAATTCTCGTAATGATTGTAGTACTATCATGTTCAATTTAGTTAGAAACTATACTTCTGGTATCCCCTTATTGAATTTTTTTCCAAAGGAGGGTGAGATGAATAAAATACCCTACTGACTTCCCTAGAAAAAGAAAATTTCTTTCCGTAAAAATAGTGAAATAGTTATCTGTCATCAGTCAAAATTTCCAAAAAAACATATATGGTTTATTGCGATGTGTATAAAGAATCTGAGCTATAGTTAAAAATTTGCTTCATATTGATTTACCAATAAAAAACTAAGAATCAAATATTACACTACTATACTGCAATCTATATACCATGCTCATCTGAATTAAACTTTGATTTATCAACAAATCCAAATATCATCCAAACATTTTGCAATTTTGTTAAAACATTGATAATAGACTTATCCAAGCCAATTCCAAATCTCAAGTAAATATGATTTACAAATAAAATATTAAAATTCATTTTCTAAAATATTATACTTATCACATACTTGATTCATATAATATCAAAATCCTCAATTCAGACAACTTGGATTTTCATTTCTCAAACCCTAATTATTCAAACAAAGAATTTGTAAGGTGCTATCAAGAACAAAATATCATAACAAATTACCATCATTAATCAAGATTAAACTAGGATAAATCTAATAAAGCATGTAATCATATAAGTACACCTTAATTAGATGGTGAAGTTGAAACCATGTCATCAAAAGTTACACCGACCTTTTGGGATTTCATCCCTAAATCTAAACAAATATGTAGAAGCAAATCATAGAATCTAATTGTGCATATCTATCAAAGTCTTCCTAGTTGTATGTATAGGTTATATTTCTTCCTTATTACATCATTTTGTTACTTCTTAGATGTTTTATATTGAAATAACTATTTTTCTCATTTTGGATGGATATTTTATCTCTTATCATCATCATAGCTTAATTTTGAGCATCAAATGCTTTACTTCACATATATTATTAACAAATAATCTATAGGGTGCGTTTCATATCTTATTATACATGTTTATGTATCTCATGTACTAATATTATAATGTATTATTTGTTATTATCCACATCCATATGCTCTTTCTAAAGGAAGTTCATTTTATCAAGGCATAATTCTCATTTCACATTTTTTTTCTTAAAAATTTCAGATTTTTACTTGTATTCAAAGTCATTGGAATTATCTTCATAATCTTGTAGCTTCATATATCTTCTCTATGTGAATTCTTAATATTGTATTGGGACCCATATATAATGGTATATTCCTTTCTCTTTCTATAATTTTACGTTTTTTTATTTCCATATTACAACTTATTATAGTCCCAAATTATCCTCATATCGATGCTTGGTCTGGGCATTTAGAAGAAGTACAACTAGCATTTCCATACTAGCTTATCTCGATACTTAGGTACTTGACCAGATTAGCCAAATACTGAGTTCAATCATAATGAAAATTAGTGGGGTTATATTCCACATCCATATTATCCTTTATCCCTTCATCCTATTGACCTTGCGGACCCATATAACCTAAGCCCTGATACGATGTTGTAGGGATCTTCTTTTATCACCATACATGCCAACCACTAGAGAGACATTCTAAGTCTAAACTTTGATTAAGAATAAAAACACCTAATTTTTGACAAGCATGATTGAAAAGGTATGTAAGAAACACAAGTTCTTTTTTTTGTAAAATATCATAAAAAAATTCAAAATGAAGAACCCACATGTTTAGTTGTCAAAATTCCATTTAACTCTATTAAAATAGTATCATATATTATTACCTAAATGCTATTAAGTTTACATTAGATTACATGTACATGATAGCAATAATTTCAATATACAACCCATCCCAAAAGGTGAGACTATAGGAACATTGTGGAGTAAATTATTCTACATACATCCTCTTTGTCACAGCCTCTCCACTGGATTTCATTATACCTAAAAATAATACAACCTCATGAGACTCATATAGAGACCCTGTGAGTGGAAATTACCCACACTACCATGTAACATGCATCACAACATCAACTTTAGGTTAAGTATATTGAACTTAAAAGATGCCAATATAAATTGAAAAGTCTGATAGAGTATAATTGGGTAGAAATTAGTAAATCCAACTTATGACAATAATCTAATTACTCATAAAGGCATTTATATTGTCAAATATCAACTTATTAACTATTTTGAGAGCATATTTATTAACGGATCCACATATGCTAATTAATAATTAGAACTACAATCCTATTATAGGATCAACAAAGTCCATATTCAAATATTTATAATCCAGCAATAATAACACCATCCTTTTCCTGCCCCACTAGTCGATACAAGAACATAACTAGTAGTCCTAAAGATAAGTTTCACACAAGACATGTATGCCAAATATAACTATTCAAATAAAAAATACATTCAAATACTCATAAGAATAGATATCATATCCTTCTTATACTAGATTTCAAATATAACGATCATGCACCATACTATGGAGATACTAGTTATACAATAAAATTTCTTTTATAAAAGAAAAATTGACTTCCAAAAACAATAAACATATTCAACAACAAAAGATTTATCAACTAACAGTAAAAGGAACATAACAAACATTCATCTCATATTCTATAATGGAAAATCATCTTTTATTACATTAGTCTAAATTTTCTTGGCTTGTAGCTCACCAAGTAGAAGTCTTCACGCCTGATTCTCATGTGAATGACACAGTATAATTATCTTAGGGTTTATCTAGCCAACCTAAGATAGCTAGCAACAGACCATGGTCCAAATATGGTTGCTTAAAGAGGCTAAGGTAGGGAATTTATCCTCTCTACCATCAGGTCCACATCTCAGGTACATGAGATAGGAGCAACCAGAACACAATATCACATATCAGAAATTTCTCATGTTTTATAATTTACATTTCACCAAAGATAATTCTTTATGGACATTGACTTTCATAGTAGAGGATTTAGGATCATAGTAACTCCGTGTAACTCACTTCTAAATATTTGTGGTCTACCCTTCAAGGTATTGACCCACACTCCATAAATCCTTTTCATAATACTCCTATAACTACAAGGATTGCTATTTTATTTCCTTAGTATGGACCTTGGGGAAACTCATGGTATTTAGGGAACCGAACTAGATGTGTCCATCAAATGTACTTATTATTTAGTCCTCTTACTCATATTAAAAACTAATTCAATTCAACACTTATCATGTGTCTACATTCTAGTGCAACTATAGTGGCATAAATCATATTAGGGTTAATGAGAAAGACAATAATTACCCATTATAACAAACAACAAAACAATCTACAAATTAAAACAAACATGTTTCTTTCCCATTCTGACATTATTTCATATGTTCATCATCAGTGTCAACCGACCTAAGATATAATCTCATTCTCATGTGTTTATCCTAATGTGGTTTATCAATTAAAAATCAATTGATGTTATTTCAGTCTCATTATTAGTATAGTTTCACTTCATCCTAGACATTTTAGTAAATATTCTCAAAGACATTAGTACAAGTTACACTATTATCATATCCACATATTGTCTCACCCATGATTCCCAAAACAAGTTTAATATACAACATTTACTTATTCCATATAGTTAATAGATATAATAAATATTAATAGAAAATGTGCATGAAAAACTTATTACTCCTCTTATACTTTTTATCATTATTTAGTTGGGGTTACTATTCAACATATATTTCATCTCATGTAAAATCCATCCGAATGGACCATTCCCAGAATAGATTATTCTTGCATATAACTGCAATCCAAGAATGCATTCCTATGAACCAATAGAATGCATTCTTATGAATGAACTCACATCCTTGAACTTATTATTTTAGTTGATTAAATTATACTTATATACATTCATTAATCCCTCATTTGAGATAAGTATCCATTATTATGATACATCTCATCACATTAGGGTTAGAGTTAGGTTATTAGATCCACCACGATAACTACTTGATTTTCTATTTGTTTTGGATTCATCACTCTTCTTTCATTCATGTTCATTAAATAATAAAAAATAATGAATCTTAATTCCCTAATTGTAAAATGCTTCTCACTATTTGGAATCTATCATAGTACCATTTTGGTGTATTTATTTCAGTAGAATTCAACCCACATGTTATTACAATATATAGATTAAAGACTTCATCATACTCATTTCATTAATATTCATCCATTTTTCATCACAATTTAGTTCATCCTTATCCATTTCCTTTCATTCATTTAGATATCTATATCATGTCATTTGAGTTGTAATAGAAATGTAGTAATTAAAACCAATTCTTCCAATCCATAAAAGACTACATAGTCAGGAAGTAGAATGATTATGTTACTTGTTCTTACTCCTTAACTTCTAGTTATATTTTCTATTTGATATTATATTGCTTAGGAGAGGACTTTAATTAATGCTAGAGTTACTTATTTTCCTTAAATTATACATTGGTAGATGCATTTGACTTAGATCTTTTTAATTAGGCTTACCTTTAATTGAGGTAATAGTACCTATAATTGAGCACTTCTTCACAATTATAAAGTTCTATACAAGTTCAATATTTGTCTTTCAAACTCAACCCAATACTAAATTTTAGGGTTTTCTAGAAGTTGGCTTAGTATAGAACATATTCATTCATCATCATAGGCACCATATTATTCAATAACTACGACATAAATGACCCCCGCCCCCTCTTATCCCCAATTAAGGTGGACTGAGAGGGAAAGGGCCATTATCATATTTACAGGACCGAGGGTTATCAAATAACTAATAGTAATTATAAATTTCATTGCATGGAAAAGAGTTTGATAACATTTAATAAGATAGAATATCCTCAAAGAATTTTCATGGAAGAACTCCTCAAGGGAGTTGCATGGAAGAGGAAACTATCATTTGCAACATAGAGTAAATCTATCTATCTATAATCCTCCAGGATGACTTTAAGCATATTTTCTTTTGGTTACTTCTTCTTTGGATGCCCATCTTTCATATTAATTTTAGTTTAACCTAAAATAATTTCAAACAAAATGTGGTCAGCATATTGAGTTAAAGTGAGTACTTGGGGAAACAAAATATCCATAAGTAGGTGTAAAAACATAATCATCCATAGAATTAGATATCATTACATAATCAAACACATATTTTATTTTGTAACTTCGTGACCCTTAACCTTTCACTCTATGTGGTGTGCCCTCTCTATGGGGAACCCTTTCTTTAGGTCTTAGTCCATGCTGAGTACATATCTCTCAAAACCTTCCTTTTCGGGCTTGTCCTATGGGGATATTCCTTTTGGGTTAGATCATCAGTCATTCCCATAATGACATCTTTCACCACATGATCTTGAACTCACCAGAGATAACTAGTTAGGGTTTGAGAAATTTATACACACACACACACACACACACACACACACACACACACACACACATATATATATATATATATATATATATATATATATATATATATATATATATATATATATATATATATATATAAGATGATACTCATAGTGTACTTATAGATTGTAGGAAGTAAATAAACAACTGACAATTTAATTACAATCATTTAGGAAACTTAAAAAATTTCTAAAATAGTTAAGGCAAGTATTCATAGGCATAACCACGTACCTTTCTCAGAGATGACCTAATGTCCAAGTAAATAAACAAAAAATTCAATTAATCAAGCAATCATGTAATGACCCTGCTTCCTGATAACCCCCAATTAAGGGAGACCAAGAGGTCAGAGGCGTTATCCCAAAACAAAGGATCAGTGGTTTTCCAAATAATCAACAATAATTAATAAATTCTACAACAACTAAGCTTTAAAATGGAATAATTTATTTTCCTTTTCTCATACCTTGCAAAATATAGGAGCTGAGGGGCTTTACCCCATATAACATCTATCCATCTAAAATCCTACAATCTTAATTAAGCTTTATTCCATAATTGTCACTTTAAAGGAATATCCATTTTCTTGATAAAACTAAAATGCCGACAAACAAAACGACAGTCAGTATAATGAATTATACTGGTATGTGGGGGAACCAATAATCATGCATCTAATTGTAGCAACATATTGCAAGAAATTATGATTTCACAAAACAAACTTTACATATTAAACATGACTACTCAATCCTTACACACCCTAGCCTATGGGATGTCCCTGCAATGGACACGGATACTACCTCTCATACGGTAGATCTCAACTAACCCCCATGATCCTACCTAGCAGGTAGATCAATACATAGGGTCGAAGAGTTGTATGGCCCTACCCAAGGGTAGACCAAAACATCAACTCATGATAACCTGATGATCCTACCTCACGGGTAGACCATGTACTAGGTCATCTTTCTCATCATCATCAAAGCTATAAAGGAGGACCAAGATCTGAGCTAGTCATGCATATATATTTATGGTGATAGCCATAGTCACTTTATAGTTGCATGAAATAAAAATCATCCAAGTAGTTATTTCCAAGCAACCGATAAAACTTTGGGAATTGTCGTGAAACTAAAGATATTTAACCTTAAGCGTAACCACATAACTGATTTGAAGCCTCAAACATAAACAAGATATCCAAATCCAACTAGATGTCCAATCAAGCAAGCCAATTAACCAATCAAGCAAACATTGATCGTGAAACATGTATAACACCTAGTTGTCACCATCTCATCCCAAACAACTCTTTATTGACTTGGGACACCTTTCTAGGGTTTCTAAGTCTCATTAGGATGCATTAGGGTTCCTTAGATCAATTTCTCAAACTTTATCATTTTTAGGTCAATAAACCCAAAAATACTTTTTCTACTCATAAAAACCCTAATTACACAAATTATCCACATTAAGGATATTTTATACTCAAATTGACTTAGAATAATCATATCTCCATTTTTTTCATGGATTTACACAATTAAAACCATTAAAAGTCATAATTATCAAAATTAGGGTTTTTAGGTCCATTAATGCATATTCATGTACATGGAACCCTAACTTAAGCCAATTATGCAATAAGATCATCTTTTTAGATCTAATTCTCCTTTTTATGAATAACAAGTTAATATTGGCTTAAAGTATCCAAAGAACATCATTAAATCTAATTATCATCAATTCTTAGGGTTTTTCATCAATTAAACCATTAAAGGTGATAACTTTATACACTTTTTGAATTGCAAGCAAAACTATGCTTCAATTATATTTTTATTGAATTCCTTGCATTTTTCTGATCAATTTTCATATATTACTTTTGTAATCTGAGCTAACAATAATTAATTAGAATTTTTGTAAGATAAATACCTTTCATCTAATCAATGGCTGACACGTCATCATTTGACCTCCCAACCTCTCAAGTGATCCTCTTGGTTTGCGGATCACCTGCTTGGATCTGCTCAACCCAAAATCCAAATCTGAACGATCCATTGCTCCCTCCTTCGCGTGATGAGTGTTGATCTCTGTGAAAAGATGCTAAGACCCTTTGGTGAGTACACTAGACTCAGGGTTGTCCTGTACTTTCCTCACGTATTATATTCATCCCCCACCTGCTATTCTTCATGAGTCATGATGCTGAGTCTACCAAGGTCAGTCAACTGATGGGTTGACGTTGCCAATCCCGCCTCCCCAGCAGCGAGCCAAGATCTCCATCTCTTTGGCGTGACCCGCCGAACTCATTGGTGGTCTCAGCATCACCCGAGCCGAGCGGAGTCATTGGAATGGCCAGGAGGTTCCTCAGCCAGGATGCCATGGCGGGAGAGGGTAGATACATGTCCAGGCACAAAATTGGGTAGGAGAACACACTGCGGACTCCACCAGAGTCCCAGGGGCGCGGTTGCCTTTTTAAAGGGAGACCTGTACCCCCTTATATAGACCTGGGTTAAGGGTCGATGCCAGAATTTTGGGGAAATCCTCCCTAGTCCTCCTCAAGTCGTGAAACCTAGTATGATTGGGTACAGAATCTTCTCCCTAACTCTTTGGGAGAGTTACCAAAACCATACACGAACGAGATTAAGAGAAAGTCCAGATCGATCAAACCTCTCCTGTTTCCCAATCCTACCAGAGGTAGAAGATGACCCGAGTGCCCTTGGATTTTAATCCAAAGGATTCTGTGCGGCATGCCTGGTGTATTCAAGTTTTAATATCAAATTAATCGGGGAATTTTTTTGTGAGATCACAAATTATCCCTCTCACTTTAGGAAACTGTAAAAATTCATAACACTTAAACCGTTTATTCTTTTGATCCCAAATTTTAGGGGAAAGTCCATAATGACTTAGACTTATTGTGTACCAAGTTTGGGACTCAAAATCAAAAGAGTGAGAGACATTTCTTCATATGCAAGTTATCACTTATTAAGGCATATTTTATGCATATTTTCTCTCTCCTCTTCTTTCATATGATTTATTTAGATTCCTTTTACTATTAGAAACCATGTGGATTCGAAATCTCATCCAAGATTATTCCATTAACCATATTTCCACATATTTCTCATATTTTCATTATTTCCTCAATTTCTTTTCTTATTTATGCATTATTTGATTTCCTCTTTTCCTTTTTAATCATATTGGACTCATTAAAATATTATGATCCACGAAATCACAAGCACAAAGGAAATATTGCAAAGGGAATCCGTCCAATACTTGTAATTCATACAATTCCCATAATCATCTATTTATTGGGGAGATTGCATTCCCAACCATATGAACCCAAAAATTGGGGTTGTAACATCCTTCCCCTCTTATAGGAATTTTGCCCTCAAAAATCCACCAAACATACAAACAATTCATGATAAGACTTTTCTATGTCAGTCATTGCCTCCCATGTGGCTTCATCCTCTCCATGGTGCTTCTAAAGAACCTTTATCATCTTATATTCTTTACTCCTGATCTCTCTCTCACCTTGGTATCTCGTACCCTTTTAGGTGACTTGGGGTAAGTTAGCCTCCCTCAGGAGCTCACTAGGTTCATTTCTCAGCACATGGCTCAGATACCTCACATAGTGCTCTAGATCAGACATAGGGAACACATCATACATCATATTATCTTGAGGGGTAGGACTAAACATAAACAAATCCACCAATCCATCTTAAATGGACCCATGTATCGGGGACTCAGCTTCCTTAGCTATAGCTTAGAGGGGTCAATTTTTCATAACACATATTCACCCTTAGTGAACTATATGCCAGTCTGCTTCACATTAGCTTACGACTCATGTCGGTCCTGGGATTTCTCAGCCATTGCTTGATCAAAGTGACATCATCTATATACATTGTGGTCTCTCTGACCTTTACAAGGTCCTCTCACTGACATCATACAAGTGAAGTGGTGATTGACACATCCTCTCTTACAGAGCTTCATACAACCTGATATTGGCTATGGTGGCTATCATAACAAGCAAACTCTGCTAGGGGCAGGAGCTGCTCCTACGAATCATCTTGAATAAGCTTGCATGCTCTCATCAGACCCTCTAAAGTCTGGATCACACTCTCTCGACGATCTATCAGTTAGGGGTGATATGTTGTACTCAAATTCAATCTAGCATCGAGTTATTCATGTACCTACTTCCACCACATGGAAGTGAACTTAAGGTCATACTCAAGATATTGAACTTAGATCACGGTGTAGTTGAACTATCTCTCTCTCATATATCTAGTTCAACCAAAATTGTGATACTAACAGTGCTCTCTCTTAGGCAAGGGATTAGGTCAACTTGATAAGGTGATCTACCATAACCCATATTGTGTCATGACCACTCTTGGTCCATGGGAGACCCACCAAAATGTCCATGGTACTCTACTCCCATTCCCCCTTGGGGACTCTTCATTATCCGTAGCAACTAATTGGGTTACTGGTGTTCAACCTTCAACCACTGGCATGTATGGTGACAAGTCACATGTAATTCTATATACTTTTTCATCTCAGGTCTTTATAGTACTATTGTAACCTTAATTATCTTAGTAGTATCATGGTGTATGGTCTACGTAAAATCATGATTCCTCAAGGGTGACTCCTCAGAAACCCTAAAACACTCTAGTGGGTTTCACAACCCACTTTTCCCTAAGAGGTGTATTTGAGGTTCTTACAATAGTCATTCTATCTCATCAAGCTCTGGGCTAGCTAACTAGGCAACCAACAACTTGACCAATGTGTTTGATTGTATTTGGATGTTAGCAACATAGGTCTAGTCTTCTAACAATCACATGGTTCACCTAGTGACCTCTTTTAGCTCTCTCTATCAACTAGACATGGCAACTATACACCTGAGTTGTATCTCGTCAAAGAGTATCGGTTACCACGTCAATTCCCTTATGTGCTAGGTGATGGTGTAAACATAAACCTTCATATACTCCTCTCATCACCCTCATCTCAGGTTTAAGTCTAACTGAGTCAAGAACACTTCGAGCTCATCATCTCAATTACCATACCCAAGATGCAACTCTTAGGATCCAAACTACTCTTGACAAGAACGTCCTCATATGATGGCTACCTTGGTTCTATTCATTTTTATAAACCATCCATACCATGTACCCTCCAAAAAGGTATGATACTTTCTCTATTCTCAAACATCATAGTGACATTTCAACTCAAACAACCTTTATCCTTAGTGTATGGCATGCATTTTCACTACTATAGAAATGGCTTATAACGTCACTTTTAAAGGTGTCGGTTGTATAAATACACCGACACCTAAAACATAAAGCGTCGGTTAAATAAAAAAAATCGACATCTATATGTGAAGGGCGACCAGACATGAGTATCGCTTTTATTTAGTGTCGATTCCTTAATAAGAACTCGACGCCTAAAATTAACTGCCAAATCCAAATTTTCCAGTGAAAAAATTACCTCCAAAATTTAACATACAACGTCGGTTGTTAAAAAAGAAACCGACGACTAAATGTTTTCCGTGAGACAGAAATTTGACCAATTTTTATCGTCGGTTGTCTTACAATAACCGACGTCGTTGTGTTTTTGCGTGCTTAACTGCAAAAATTTTCACCTCCCTTTAGCATCAGTTTTTATACAGAAATAGACGACTATGGTCTTAATTCGAGAACATTTATTTTTGTCAGCATATAAAGATAGACGTCAGTTTTTCTAGTTGGAACCGACGAATATAAATGAACAATAGTGTCAGTTTTTTGTTGGTAATCAATGCCTATCATTTTTAGGGTCAGTTGTTTTTAATAACCGACGCCTATTGTTAACTTAACAACACCCGCACGAGCCAGACTCTTCCCCTTCTATTTCATTCATTTCCACGATTGAGGGTTTTAGGTCTGACCATTTCTCTGCTCCACTGCCTCTCGTTTCTCCTCTGCCTCCACCTCCATCACTATTTGTTGGTGCTCTGGTCACTGTCGCCACCGCCACTCACCGCGTGCCGTGCGCCTCTACCGCCGCCACTTGTTGTGGTTCTCCGACCACTGCTCTCCAGGCCGGCTGCGGCTCCTAGGCCTGCTCCCTGCATGCTCTACTCCCTACTCTCCAGGTCGCTACTCCGACCACAGCTCCTACGTGCCCGGCGCCACCACAAAGGTACCCTGCTCCTGCTCTTCTTCCTCCGCCCTCAAGTAGGTACCCTGCTCCTGCTCGACCCTGGTCAGATTCACATTAATATTGCCAATAATGTAGGAAATGAATGCTAGCTCCAATTTTAGACATATTGTATATGGTTTTGATTAGAAAAATGTGTAGATTGTGAATAAAATATACTTAAAGCTCTATTATTCTTCTTGTTAGAAAGGTATAGTTAGTACACAAATATTAGATGATATTCAAGAAAACCCTAGTTTAATGAGCATGTTGTTAATCATGTTAATTATGATTCTTTTATATATTTTGATGTCAGTATATAATTTTGTGATCCCAACATCTTAAATTGAATTAGAATGATTTCAATGAATTATAGGGTTTTAAAGTTGATAATCATGTACATGCGGAAATAGGGTTATTAAACCAATGGTTATAACATAGTATGATCTTAATCTGATCTGGATGTTCATAATAATGTAGTATGTTAAATATGATGATTAGGGCTACATATAATGTCTAGTAAAGATTCCTAGACCTTTTGTCATTAGGGTAATTTTTATACACGTTTAAGTAAATTAGGGTTCTAATCTACCCTTTTGTCCTATATTTGATGCTAATTGTGCATATATGTTGAGTTTGGGACTTTAGTGATGGACTTTGTCCTAAGTTTTTATTTTTTCATCTAATATGAACTTTAGCCTCATCTATCCTATCTTGGAAATCGGTAACATCCTCAAAATCCTACATCTATTAATGTACCTTAATGTGAAACCCTAGTTTCCAAGTTTAAGCTTTTATCCAACAAACTAGAATTTTATGGGACCTCTTAATCCAATGTATGATGAAATAATCTCATAAACTAGCTTTGGCTTAAATAGCTCATTTAGTAAATGATAATTCTATCAATGTCACCTTTTTAATAATATGTGCATAAATAGAAACATATATGGGGTTAATGAACAAAAGCTGATGAAAACCAAAATATAAGTGGATAGGGAGATTCTAGAGGTCCTAATAGCTTGTGGTTCAAATTTGAGCCTAATCGGACTTCGTTTGACCCTTCAAATCCATTAGGGAAGTTGACATATAGTTTGGGTTATTTATTCATTGATATTTTGATTTATCCGCCTAAGTTTCCATTTATTTAAGTGTCACGCGCGCTCTCTGGATTTTGGTTTTGTTTTAGGCCGTTATATGCCCATCGGATGCCTGTGGACCCATATCCTACCTCGGGTAAGAGACCGAGAGCAGCAGGTCTCTGGCGCCCCCTTCCCCGGTCTGGTTCTCTTGCCACGATGGTCTGTTTTAGGTTATTTCTTCGCCAATGGAACCGGGAGCAAGGCGCGGTCCCATTGATCCCTGGTTCGACGAGTTGTGGTGCCCTAGTGAGAAACGCTCAATCGAGGTCGAACTCTCTTTGCCACCCCAGATTTACAAGAGGGCTTCTCGATGCCCAAACCTACATAAGAGGGGCCAAAAATGGTCGCAAGCCCTAGAGAGACCCCCCTCTCCGCTTAATTTCATCTCCTGCCCTCCAAGATGCCGACACCTACTAAGTTTATAGTCTCCGATGACCTGCACCTCACCCCGGCCACTCCAGCCACCATCGTTCGATTGCAGCCTCGGTGAGCTTCCTTGACCCCCGGTAGACGTTTTCGCATAACCTTTGTTCGCCGAGCTTTCCCCAACCGTCGGGTTCTATAGACCAGGTTGGAGCACCTCGCCGATACTCGCCGCCATGGCTCCTCAGAGCCCTTTTAGACACGAAATATATGGCGTCGGCTTCGCCTTCCTCCCTAAATCATCATCCCATTTTTGGTTGACCTTTTTTCGCCTTGTTTCCATGTGACTTTGAAACGAGCTTTGATGCTCTGTTCTCGCGACCTGGAGCTAGGAACAATGGTGTTCCTGGCACTGTAGATCTCGAGTCCATGCTCTTTGAGACCGCAATTATCCCAGGAACTTGTTACTCTACTTAGTTTGCAACGAATCCATCGTATTTTCAATTTTGGTTGTTGATTTCAAACTGCAGTGTGATCTGTCATCTTCGATTCGAAGATGAAGATGCCTGGAAGGGTTTTTCCAGTTTTGCCCTCTCTCCTGTTTGATGGATGTCACACGATCATAGGATTTTTGGGAACGTGACCCTTTTTCTTTGGTCGACCTTTGTTGTTTGATGGGGTAGGTTCCTTGGACCATCGTGTCCTTCTGTGATTGCTCCAGCTAGGCTGTGTAGCCAAACCTTTTGGATAATTGGTAACGTGGATTTTTCTCGAGTTCTGATTGGATGATAAATAGAAATTCATAACTTTTAATTTGTAGATCGTATGGGGTCGAGTTATATATGAATTTTTCTCGGTTTTTCGAGATCTATCCAATGATCAGGGTTTTGAGACATGTTTTCAGTTGGCTTTCACAAAGTGTCAGGTTTAAGACAATTAGGATTAAGATATAAGTAAGGTGATAATTAATATACAACATGATTAATTTTAGGAACCTAGGACTTGACTCAGTATCAGGGAGACTAAGATCAGGTTTTGCTCCAATAAGGTAAGCGGTCCATGTCATTATGCATATGTATTTTGAATGAGTTGCTTGCTATGTATGATTTAAGATTGTGCTTTAGAATTCAATGTTAATGAATGGAATCAAGATGATGATGATGCCTTTGATAATATTACCCGATGCTTGTTGTTATGTTCATAAAGTCATATGCTTATCACTAATGTTAATTAGCTTAATTACATGATCATGAAATGATTAAGAAATTGAATAAGGAATCATGAAAATCATGTAATTTTAATGTCAAGATTAAGAGGGAGGAATCCCATGATGATTAAGAAAATGTACTTAAGTTCCAAATTGTTCCTCTTTATGTTATTTTGTCTTTATGGCATTGATGAGCACTTTGGTGCAACTAAGGTGAGCCTTTACCGGCCTGATGAGCACTTTGGTGCAATTATTGGATGAGGACAATTTACATTGATGGCAAGATAAGAACAATTATGTTAATGTTAAGTTAAGAGAATTAAGTAACTTATTATATGTTTCTCGAAATGATGGACCTTTATGGTCGTTATGGGCTTCCTAGCAATGATTGGCTTTCCGAGCATGATGTGCCCCATGTGGGCAGTGAGGAGAGAACGCATATAATATTGTTCTTAATTCATTGATATAATGAATGTTAATGCGTAATGAGAATTCGTAATGTCAAATTATGTCAAGTTTATTTCAGTTCAAGTATATGTTTATTTTCAGTTCTTATAACATGCATAATGTCGCTTACTGATGTTGATGATTTCTTTCGCATGGCCGTGGGACGAGATGTCACTAGATCAAGGAGCAAGAGGGAACTAACATGAGCGATCAAGGGTAGCTGATTCAAGAAAGGCTTTAGCTTGGTGGGGTGCAATCTACCACTTAGTAGATCCTTTAGTTTAGTTATCTTTCCATGTTCTAGATTTGCTTAGACTTGAGATCAAGATAAGATAGTTCATTCTTTAGTTTTGCTTAGCCTACATGTAATAGGTTTTGTTATCAGATGATATAGTTATGTCTTTGCCTTCACGAGCCATGTATGAATCTATGTTTTGAGTTAATGCATGGTGTTTCATTTATCTTATTGCTTTTGAGTATCATTTTTGTGACGTTCCTCTGAGCTGAGCTACCCATGTTATGGACAACATGAGGTCTCCTTCCGCTGTCATGTATGTGCTTGGAGGGGCGTTACAATATTGTATCAGAGCAATGAGTAGATGGCCACTAAGCTAAAGATTAACATGTTCTAACCCTAGGTATACCTTATTTTTCTAGATGGCTCCTAAGAAATCTGACAAGGGAAAGGATAGGGAAGATGGTGCTAGTTCTTCTAGTGAGGGATGTACTTCAAGAAGGAACCCTAAGGCAACCCTGCAGGAATTAGTCCAACTACTCACCAATGCTCTAGGACAAGGACAACGTCAACCTAGACACCACTAGCTGACCTTGGTGGATTTCTTGAAGATCAAGTCTGACTCCTTTGCTGGAGAAGGAGAGGATGACGTCGTCACTAAGGGAGAAGAATGGATTATGAGCATGGAGCATTGTTTTCATGACCTGGACTACCCTCAATAGTCTAGGGTTCGCTTTGCCACCCACATGCTGAAGGGAGCATCCCGTACATGGTGGGAGAACTTCCTCAACTCTAGAGCTGCTGATGCACCTGCACTCACATGGGAAGGTTTTGTGGAAGCCTTTCAGGAGCACTACGTGTCTGAAGCCATGATAGAGAAGAAGGAGATGGAGTTTTCTAATCTAGCTCAGGTTGGCGACATGACGGTGACCCAGTACGCCATGAAGTTTAGGGTTCTGTAGAAGTACAGATATGATTACGACGAGCGACGCAGGGTAAAGAAGTTCATCCAAGGACTGAAGCCAGACTTGAGCTTTTCCCTATCAGGAAGAGGCCACAGGACCCTTCAAGCCACATTAGATGCTGCCCTAGATCTAGAAGACCACCCTGGGAGGTCCTACAAGAAGGAGGCTATTCAGAAGAACAATCAGCATCAACCTCCCAATAATAAGAGGAAGGTTCCTGAGGTTGAAGCCCCTACTGCCCCAGAGAAAGCACAGTGCCCGACCTACAAGAGAGTCCATGGAGGGCCTTGTAGGTTTGTTACTGGTTTATGATACTACTATGGAGAACCTGGACACATAAAGCCTGACTGCCCTAAGATACTGAGGAAGGAAGCAAGAAACCAGAACCCAACCCCTAAGAGATAGGCCAGAGTGTTTGCAATGGACATGGAGGAGGAAAGTGATCAAGGTATGGTTTAGATTGTCACATTTTGATTTTGACTTTATCCTTGGATCATATATGTGTTAGTCTTGAGCTTTGAATGATAAGTTATGATGTTATGAGAATATGGAAAACCCTAAGGTGGGTAGTAGTATAAGAAATTTCGAGGACGAAATTTACTTAAGGTGGGAAGAATTGTAACATCCTCAAAATCCTACATCAATTAATGTACCTTAATGTGAAACCCTAGTTTCCAAGTTTAAGCTTTTATCCAACAAACTAGAATTTTATGGGACCTCTTAATCCAATGTATGATGAAATAATCTCATAAAACTATCTTTGGCTTAAATAGCTCATTTAGTAAATGATAATTCTATCAATGTCACCTTTTTAATAATATGTGCATAAATAGCAACATATATGGGGTAAATGAACAAAAGCTGATGAAAACCTAAATATAAGTGAATAGGGAGATTCTAGAGGTCCTAATTAGCTTGTGGTTCAAATTTGAGCCTAATCGGACTTCGTTTGACACTTCAAATCCATTAGGGAAGTTAACATATAGTTTGGGTTATTTATTCATTGATATTTTGATTTATCCGCCTAAGTTTCCATTTATTTAAGTGTCACGCGCGCTCTCTGGATTTCGGTTTTTTTTTGGGCCGTTGGATGCCCATCGGACACCTGCGGACCCATCTCCTACCTCAGGTAAGAGACCGAGAGCAGTAGGTCTCTGGCGCCCCCTTCCCCGGTCTAGTTCTCTCGCCACGACGGTCCGTTTTAGGTTATTTCTTTGCCAATGGAACCGGGAGCAAGCCGCGGTCCCATTGATCCCTGGTTCGACGAGTTGTGGTGCCCTAGTGAGAAACGCCCAATCGAGGTCGGACTCTCTTCGCCGCCCAGATTTACAGGAGGGCTTCTCGATGCCCAAACCTATATAAGAGGGGCCGAAAACGGTCGCAAGCCCTAGAGAGACCCCCCTCTCCGCTTAATTTCATCTCCTGCACTCCAAGACGCCACCGCCTACTCAGTTTATCGTCTCTGCTGACCTGCACCTCACCCCGGACACTCCAGCCACCATCGTTCGATTGCAGCCTCGGTGAGCTTCCTTGACCCCCGGTAGACGTTTCCGCATAACCTTTGTTCGCCGAGCTTTCCCCAAACGTCGGGTCCTATAGACCAGGTTGGATCACCTCGTCGATGCTCGCCGCCATGGCTCCTCAGAGCCCTTTTAGACATGGAATATATGGTGCCGGCTTCACCTTCCTCCCTAAATCATCATCCCATTTTTGGTTGACCTTTTATCGCCTTGTTTCCAGGTGACTTTGAAACGAGCTTTGATGCTCTGTTATCACGACCTGGAGCTAGGAACAATGGTGTTCCTGGCACTGTAGGTCTCGAGTCCATGCTCTTTGAGACCGCAATGATCCCAGGAACTTGTTACTCTACTTAGTTTGCAACGAATCCATCATATTTTCGATTTTGGTTGTTGATTTCAAATGGAAGTGCCATGTGTCATCTTCGATTCGAAGATGAAGATGCATGGAAGGGTTTTTCCAGTTTTGCCCTCTCTCCTGTTTGATGGATGTCACATTATCATAGGATTTTTGGGAATGCAACCCTTTTTCTTTGGTCGACCTTTGCTGTTTGCTGGGGCAGGTTCCTTGGACCATCGTGTCCTTCTGTGATTGTTCCAGCTAGGCTGTGTAGACAAACCTTTTGGATAATTGCTAACGTGGATTTTTCTCGAGTTCTGATTGGCTGATAAATAGAAATTCATAACTTTTAATTCGTAGATCGTATGGGGTCAAGTTATATATGAATTTTGCTCGGTTTTTCTAGATCTATCCAATGATCAGGGTTTTGAGACATGTTCTCAGTTGGTTTTCACGAAGTGCCAGGTTTAAGACAATTAGGATTAAGATATAAGTAAGGTGATAATTAATATACAACTTGATTAATTTCAGGAACCTAGGACTTGACTCAGGATCAGGGAGACTAAGATCAGGTTTTGCTCCAATAAGGTAAGCGGGCCATGTCATTATGCATATGTATTTTGAATGAGTTGCTTGCTATGTATGATTTAAGATTATGCTTTAGAATTCAATGTTAATGAATGGAATCAAGATGATGATGATGCCTTTGATTATATTACTCGATGCTTGTTGTTATGTTCATAAAGTCATATGCTTATCACTGATGTTAATTAGCTTAATTACACGATCATGAAATGATTAAGAAATTGAATAAGGAATCATGAAAATCATGTAATGTTAATGTCAAGATTAAGAGGGAGGAATCCAATGATGATTAAGATAATGTACTTAAGTTGTAAATTGTTCCTCTTTATGTTATTTTGTCTTTATGGCATTGATGAGCACTTTGGTACAACTTAGGTGAGCCTTTACCGACCTGATGAGCACTTTGGTGCAATTATTGGATGAGGACGATTTACATTGATGGCAAGATAAGAACAATGATGTTAACGTTAAGTTAAGAGAATTAAGTAACTTATTATATGTTTCTCGAAATGATGGACCTTTATGGTCGTTATGGGCTTCCTAGCAATGATGGGCTTTCCGAGCATGATGTGCCCCATGTGGGCAGTGAGGAGAGAATGCATATAATATTGTTCTTAATTCATTGATATAATGAATGTTAATGCGTAATGAGAATTCGTAATGTCAAGTTATGTTAAGTTTATTTCAGTTCAAGTATATGTTTATTTTTAGTTCTTATAACATGCATAATGCCGCTTACTGATGTTGATGATTTCTTTCGCATGGTCGTGGGATGAGATGTCCCTAGATCAAGGAGCAAGAGGGAACTGACGTGAGCGATCAAGGGTAGCTGATTCAAGAAAGGCTTTAGCTTGGTGGGGTGCCATCTACCACTTAGTAGATCCTTTAGTTTAGTTATCTTTCCATGTTCTAGATTTGCTTAGACTTGAGATCAAGATAAGACAGTTCATGCTTTAGTTTTTCTTAGCCTACATGTAATAGGTTTTGTTATCAAATGATATAGTTATGTCTTTGCCTTCAAGAGCAATGTATGAATCTATGTTTTGAGTTAATGCATGGTGTTTCATTTATCTTATTTCTTTTGAGTATCATGTTTTGTGACGTTCCTATGAGATGAGTTACCCATGTTATGGACAACATGAGGTCTCCTTTCGCTGTCATGTATGTGCTTGGAGGGGCGTTACAAAATCAGTAGTACATTGATGTAATATCAACTAAGGGCCCAAGGTCAGCCCCACCCCTCCAAGAATTTTTTTTCTTAATCTCTTATACATCACTATATTTAAGGTTAGTCTGTCTACTAGAGTGTGGGGATTAACCATGTTGTCTGTAGTTTATAACATTACATTGTGAATTATTGCATGTTTGAAATTATTGATTTCTTGATTTATTATTTAATAATTCTCTATAGATTAGGATTAACCATGTTTCCTGTAGTTTATACACATTTATTATATATAAGAATGACAGCACATGTATTTGTTGTCCTAGAAACCCATCCAAGATTTACTCATTAGGAGTAAATCTTGGATAGTCCTCGGTTTGGGACTATTCTTGAACACCTAATCTCACTTAGGATGTAAGTGTATAATGTGTATTGGGTTTTCAAGAAAATTTCAGTAGCATTTCCTCGTTTGTTCTCTAAGTACATATGTACTTAGAGAACAGTGGGGAAATGCTGCTGAAATTTTCTTGAAAACCCAATACACATTATACACTTACTAGTGAGATTAGGTGTTCAAGAATGGGATAGGCGGTACACATTTATTATATATAAGAATGACAACACATGTATTTATTGGCCTAGAAACCCGTCCAAGATTTACTCATTAGGAGTAAATCTTGGATAGTCCCCGGTTTGGGACTGTTCTTGAATGTGTACTTTACAATGTGAACTTTACAATTAGTTTTACTTTACAATGTGCAATTTATAATTTGAATGTGAACTTTCAAATGGCTGAGCATTCTCATGATGACCGTGTTGATGATCACCGTGAGGGTGAGGGCGTGCTTGCACCGCCTAACAATGTAAGTTTTAAGAATATATCCCTAAGGTTTCTATCAATATGTTCATTTATAATTATATCATGTAAGTGTATTTGTTATAAAATTTTAGGTTGTTGATGTACCCCCTGAAGAAATTACAGCACTTGATGAGCAGCAAAAGAAAATTAAGAAAGTGAGAGGCATCACAATGATGAACAAGTTAATACAGAAAAGGGGCAATGGACCCAAATTGGTTGTGGATTTCGATCATGCAGGAAATCCATATGGAGTGAACCACAACACATTTGTTTCATATCTTGGGGTTCTTACTCGCAGCCATTGCAGTCCTATCCTAGAATCCTGGCATAAAGTTCCTAAGGGGAAGAAAGACCACATATGGAAGGAACTATGCGTGAGTTATTATTATTTGTAATTCTATTTGTGTAGATTACTAATTTTTAGGATACTAGTTAATAACAATTCTATTTAATTTGTAGATCATATTTGATCTTGATGAAAAGCTGCATTGTAAATGTGTGATGCAATGTTGCGGGAGGGTCCTAAGGAACTAAAGGACCAATCTCACATGAGATTACATACGCGATGCTGATAAGAGGTTCTTGATTCATTTCTAATTCTAGACATTGATCACTATTTCACTATCTCTACACTAATAATTTTTGTTTGGATTCTCTTTAAAAAATAAATTTAGGCAGAAGGAAGCCACAAAGCAATGGAACTACTTGGACCCCAAAGACTGGGAGACATTTGTTACCCAAAGAAAAATAGATGAATTCAAGGTATTAAGCGCCACTCCCAATTTAATTAATATACGTTTTTATGTATTCACCTGTTCAATATTAACCTTTAGTGTTACTAACCAAATCAATGTGCTAACTAACTAAGCCCTCAGTGAGTCGCAAAGAGAAAGGCATGCAATGAATGTGCATGACCACACAATGGGTCCAAGAGGATATGTAGGCGTTCGCCAAAGACTACAGGCTGAGTCTGCTCAGCCTACTGCTACTCTGGAGACTGTAGAGTCCTCTACTACTGCTCCCGCACCTCTGCCTCACCATGCTATATGGATAGCTGGGAGGAAAAACAAGAAGGGAGACATACCGAATCCCACAACTACTGAGGCAGACACAAAATTGGTAAAAATCAACTCTTAGAGCAATCGATCGATATTGATTATTGTTATGTTTACTTACTAATTTTTTTTTATGGTGATTAGTGGGAGCTGCACGAGTAGAGGAAGGAAGGCAAGTTCATCCCTCATGGCACAAGGGATGAACTGACAATTGCTCTGGGTAACCCAGAGCATCCTAGACGTGTTCGGGGTGCAGGCGCTGGTGTGGGCATCAAAGCATTCTTTGGGCCATCCCAGCACAAACCTATCACAAAAGCGGGACTTTCACAAGCTGAGGTAACCTATTCTTATTTTAGAATGTTATTACAAAAGGGAATTCAATAATCATAAGCTCGCATTTCTTTTATCCATGTATAGGTAGATTCGTTAATTGAGAAGAGAATCCAAGAAGCAATGGCAAAGTGGCAGGCGTCTCAGCCTGCCACTTAGACAGTACCTATGGTGGGCCACTCTTCTCCTACTGTATAAGTGGTTGGGAGTAATCCTATAGACCCACCACCTAGCACGTCCTCTATAAGTATTTTTATGACATAATAGCTAGTCTATTCAAGATGATATGTTTGTGTATATATGCATATAACACTCTTTATGTAAATTTGTAGGGGTGGAAGCCATGCCAACTAAAAAGTCAAGAATATATCATTGTAGAGGTATCGGATTACCCACCTCTTAAAGGGTGTATGTTTCATGGGTATCCAGTACAAGATGGTGTGGTACGTGTGAGCCTAATACATGTATTTCCCGATTGGACGGATCTTGCACTGCCTCATGAACACCCAGATGTTGAAACACTTGGTGAGGCAGTAGGCAGAGTGATATTGTGGCCCGAAGTGGATGTCCTCTATACTGATATTGTATGATAAATTTCCATTACTTTAATTTGTTAGTGTGTATATATGAATCAATTGATCTGAAATTATATATACAGGTCAAAAATACGAGACCCACTACATCTCAGCCTCCACCTCCTTGACTACGAAGTTGGCTTCCAAGGGACCTACACGCCTCGATAGGTCCTAATATAGGGGTGTGGCAGTATGGATCGACGAACATGATACAAATTGCCCTATAATTGTTACTATTCTGGAGGATGTTGTAGGTAAATCATATGATAACAATCTATTTATACAAGTTTAGCATACATATTAATGCATACGTAATACAAGTTTTACATACGTACGTATTAATGCATAGGTATTAATGCAGGTCAATCATACAAAAACAAGATATTTATACAAGATATTTTGGAGTTGTTTAGTTATGAATGGCTGAACACATCTATGATAGAGCTGTGGATATGGTGAGATCTTATTTATACATCCATATACCTTGTTTTATATACGGTGATCTAGTTTCTTATATATTAATACATACATAATACATGTTTTGCAGACACTTACACAAGATATGTACAAATTTTGGGTTTTCCCATGTGGGATTTTTGGTTCCATCTTTGATTAGTCTTGTAGATATAGACCCTTCTTCAGTTACTTCATACTGCTGTGATGCTTTTAAATATTTTGGTAAAAATAAGAAGACGGTGATAATAGCTTCATTCAATGTCGAATAAGTTTACTTTGCTTATAATTTAGACTTAAGAAAATTACATTTTTATTGTGGATTTTGTGTTATTAATTTTTAACTTTCTTACCTGTAGTGGTAGGCATTGGGAGTTACTAGTTATTGTCCCCAAGACGTTCACTATCTATTATCTAGATCCTATGGGGAATAAGTTGGATACATTATATGGACATGTAATTAAAAGGACATTATTCTTGTGAGAAATATTTCATGTTTTTATATCTGTTAACATATGTTACTACATTACTATTTAATTATGAAATTTAATGGGTTACATTAACATATGTAGGGCTTTACAAGAGTACAAAAAAGCTGGAGGAAAGGTCCCCAGGAAAAAGGATCTGTCACTAATTTGGGAGAATGTGAAAGTAATTTCCTGACTCCAATGTATATATTATTTATGTGAACTGTGCTTATTTGTATTTTTGAATATTTTGTATGTTTTAATTTATAGTGTGCTACAAAACACAATGGCTGGGCATGTGCCTACTATGTGATGCTATTTATGGACCTAATCACCAAACATTCCGTAATGGAAATCGATAAGATACAACATGTATTATACATAGTCTCATTAGATAATATGAAATATATCAATCTTATTATATATTATTAATTATATATATACATCATTCTCTTTGTAGGTCTTTAAAACTACTGAATTCAGCACATGTGGAAAGCATTTCGATGTACATGCTCCCTATACGAGAGATGAATTAGATGTTGTAATAGAAGAATGGGCAAAAGCCCTACAAAGAGTGGGAATTTTTAGATATAATTTTATTGACAATGATGACAATGATGAATCAATAATAACTTTTCTCTCATAATTATTTTTGTGTGAATGTGAATGAATTTTTATGAATTGTCATGTGTGTGAAGATGATCAATACATAAATGTTTCTATATGTGTCTGAATGTGAAAAGAGATAAAATGAATGGAACTGTAGGTTGCTACTGGTTTCTACATGTGTGTGATGAAAAAATAATATGAATTAAATGTGCTTATACATGTGTGTAAATCACATATATATAATATTATCCATCTTGTTAATTTTGCAGGTTTGTGGCATGTTGTTGGCTGATATCAATGGATGTCGTAAACCTGCAGTTCAGAACTGAACTGCAGGTTCTCATCCTGCTAACCAGCCATACAGCAGGCCTACAAATTGATAGGAAAAAAAATCTTAACATAGGTGTCTGTTATTTGAAAAAAAACCAACACCAAAGACATACGGAGGCAGTTTTTGATAAAAAACCGATGTCTATGTGTCCAAGAACCATAGTCGTGCTGGGAAGCACAGACGTGGTGGCAGGCAGGGGATATGGCATCGGTTATTTGCACAAAGCCGACGTCGGTTCAGCTGATATGGCCAGGAACTACAACCGTGTTGAGAAGCACGACCGTGGTGTCAGGGGAGATGGCGTCAATTATCTTACAAAACTGACGCCTATAGGCCCTTTTCTGGCCCATTTTTAGTGGCGGGAAGCGTTGTGACGTCGGTTCTTTTAATAACTGATGTCTATAACCACTTTATAGTGTTAGTTTTCTTAAAACACTGACGCCTATAGTCCCTTTTCTGGCACATTTTCGATGGCGGGAAGCTTTTTGGCATCAGTGGGGAACCGACGCCGAAGGTGTCCACCTTTAGCGGCACCCACTTCAGTTTCGCTTGGAAACTGACACTAAAGCCCTTAATTAACCGACACTAAAGGCCTATTCTATAGTAGTGTTTTCCCTATCTCTCACCCCCTTAACAAGAGGAAATAAGCATTTGGTTGCAGTCCCAATACAAAGTTCATCCCATTCCAAGAGTAGAGATGGTGCATAACACATCACCAATACACTTTCCAAACTAAGTTGAAATGTACATCACATGTCTCCACATCATAAACAACTCAATTATGGGTCTACACCCATGGGAAGACTTTTCCCATCACTTTTAGAATCTTAACATAATTCCTTTATGTACAATCCTTAGTCGTTACCTCAAGGTCTCTAGGGTGCCGACACTTTTGGAATGAGCTGACCTTTATGAATCTAGGGAGTGCCTATCACGTTTACCCCTTAGACCCCATGAACTCATGAAGGTGGCCAACCTCATAACCCATGGGCCTAAGGCAAAGGTAGTTGTTACCTCCCGACCCTATGGTCTTGTGCATGCAGGGAACAAAAAACTCCTACTTCCATCGGTCTTATCCCTACCTCACCTTAGTATTGACTTAGGATTCTATCATGGTACATTTCAAACTTGAATCCTTACCAAAAAATACATCATCTCTCTAGGCCCTCATGGTCAAACTTACATCCTTTCATAGGGATCATGGTGACCTACCTTCCTCGGTCTAGCCCCATGCATGTTACCTCCATGGCAACATATCCTCATGCCCTTTAGAGATGGTCAAACTTGGGTCTATAGATTCATGCTCCTACTATGTACTCTCCACTTAGCTCATCAAGCTCCTACGAGAGACCTCTTTAGGTTACTTTGAACCTAAACAAAAGTTGATACTCACCCTACAGAAGGGTCCCTCCCCACGATGGGAGAAAACCATCTCTTGATAGCAACAAAGGTCACAAACATCCCTACATCCAGGGTTTACATCATCATGTGCATTCTTAGCCCTATTAAGCCACTAAGGTACATAGCTAGCAAGAAGACCACCTACGAAACCATGCTAGGTTTCCTTGGTATGTCATACTAGTTCCTATCCCTCAACATTGGACCAATATCATACATGCATACGTCACCAACCTATGATAGTGGTTCATTAAACCTATATCTCATCTCAAGTCGGTTTCCTTTTTTTGTAACACATGAGGGGTGCCATACTCAAATACTATGAACTCAATCAGCCTTGTGAACATTATGTGCACTAGGTATTGTTGCTTCCCCTCTTTGGTCTAGGTTCACCTCTTATACATCAGTTATCTAACTGCATGCTCAACTGTTCTAAATGAACCGAACCTATGCCAGGTGTAACATACCAGAAATAGAATGCTACCCTAATAGTTTTACCCTTTTGACTTAGCCAAACAAGGATAAGCTAATACCTGTAATTAAGAGAATCTAATATACTTTTTACTTAATAATGACTCATTTATATGATAAAAAGAAATTAAAGAACTTAATCAAATAAATATTTCCCATATATTCTAAATATAGGGTTATATGCACGTATACACCAGTTGGGTTTTAATTAATGGGTTTGAAGTGCAAATTGTACACTAAGTAATAAAAATAATAAAATATTTTGTCCTAGAACTTTCTAGTGCTTTTTAGAATCTGAAAAAGGAGATAAATCTCAAAATATAAATAAAAGAGATAATAAGGACAATAAGTGGAGATAATATGGGATATAATGGATTAAAAGAGGATAATGAGGAATATGTTGTTTGAAAAATCATAAATAGGAATCCACGATATAATTTGATAAAAAAATTCATTTTCTTGATCTATAAGAAACTTAAGGGCCAACTATCATTTAATTTGGAAGATAAATTCATATATTAAAGTCTTTATTAAAAGAAAATAGGAGACAAGCCAATAAGGTGAAATAAAATATACAACATCCTCAAATTGGAAAATTAACTCCAAATTCGTAATCTAAACATAAAAATAAGCCTTTGTGCAAATTTGCAACTAATTTGGATAATGTTTGATTAATGAGTATATTTAGGTGAGAGAAAATGTGTAGAATCTTCTAATTTATTAAATAAATAAAGAAATAATCCCAACTTGTGAAATGAATGATAAAATCGTATCCAAGTCTCTTAGGAAGACTTAAGGGTGAAGTTTCACAAATTTTAAGGAATATTATCACCTCTTTTGAAGGAGGAAAGAGAAAATGTGATTTTAATTATTTAACCCATTAAAGGTTTCCAAAAGGAGAAACTAAGTATATATTCAGAATCTGCACATTTAACTTAACTTATGTGCAAATTTTGGTTTAATTTGGATAATTCTAGAACCCCTAAATGAGGAAAGAGAATATGCATGTATTATTGGATTTCACTTTGTTTAATTCAATTTAATTTCCCGATTTTTCCTTTGCTTGGGATGTCACACGCCATCGGACGGCCCACGCTCTCCCCGCTCAAACCTGGATTGATCGGACGACCTTTATATGTCTTCGTCACCCGTCCTTGTCCTACTGGGACTCAACAGGGATGGAAACTGAATATGACCCCTATCTTTCTCTCCTATCCTTCTAGGTTATTTTTGTTTTCCTTTTCACAATTAGCGTTGCTTTTTGGTTTCATAGATCCCCACTTTGTGTGGGACTCTCTCCCCCTATCGATGGGTCGATGAGAACCTTCCTTTCCCTCCTCTAGTTTCTGGTTCTTGTTGGTTCCTCGTTGAACCTTAACTCCGCCCCTATATATAGGGCTTCCCCCACGATCCTTGAACCCCCAGCAACCTCGTGCCATAGATCTGTTGATTCGATTTGCTCTGTATCCATCTCTCCCTACTCCATCTACCGGTTGCGACGGTGGCAAGTTTGTATGGGGATTCTAGTCATCGGTGGGGCTCATTTTGGTTTGGCTTCGTGTCGTGAAGGTGTGGGAAAGCTTCGTGAGACCCTGCCTTGAACGGATTTCAGGTATTGTAGATTTGCCCCTTTTTATCAACTTTTGACCTTTGTTGAAATTGTCAACCTTTTGTTCACCTACGTTTTGGCTTCTTCGACCTTGAGCTTCGGACTCGATGAAGGATTCCTCCTTCACCTTCAGTTTGGGTTCTCTAGGGCCCATTCTCTTCGGCTATGGTTCTCGGTCTTCTTCTATTTTGGTGGAGGTGCTAGTTAGAGATGTGGATGGCCGTTTTGGTTGTGCTTGGGCTCTTTGGGACCGTCGTCCTCTCAGGAACATAGTTCCTTTAGAATTCTCTGCCTGATTTGTGCTAGATCTCAGTCTGGAGCTCGGAGTTCTCCTCCCTGTTTCATGGCTTCGAGAGTTCCTCGTGGGGAACAAACCTCAGTGTGGATTTCCTACTTTGCCCTCATCTCTCACTTTGTTTCAGTTTTCTATCATAAGGGTAAAATGGTCTTTTCACTCAGTTTCTTTGGGTTGCTTTACGTGAGATCTTGGATGATTTGGTTTTGTAGTCCGCTGACATGGGTGGCCCTGATTGGCCTGCCCAGGTCCTCCTAGACTTTCTCTGTCCTTGCTTTGCGATCGATTTTGCTTGTAATTATCTGATTGGTGAGTAATTAAAAATTGATAACTAATTAATGGACGATCAGAAAAATACGGAAAAATATTTGTTGGAATCAGAAAAAGAATATTTAACTAATGTTGTAAGTTTTGATAACTGAATCTAAAGATTAATAATAGGTGTTTCAATGGATCTAATTAAGGATGAATTAACTTGTAAAAATCATAACTAATTATATGTAAGTCAGAAAAATATAATAAAATATGTTTTGGACTCCTAATAAAATAATCTAATATATGGAACAATTTTCATAACCTATTTCACATATATATAAAGGTGTTTTTAGGGTTTGTTTAATGCATATGAAATTGACATAAATATGTATATGTGTTTATTAGGCCTTTGGTGACCTAGACTTGGATTTAGGAGTGCTTTGCAGTTTGGACTCTGAGTTGAGGTATGTTGTATCCCCGATTATTCTTTATTGAGAAATTCACCTAAATTTTCATTCTCTTGAAATTGGCCTACACAATATGTCTTATCTTTTGATATCATGGTTCATGTGAACTATCTTGATTATTATGGACTTAGATATTTTCTTAATATCTCTCTTGTGCCTTGGTGCATGTTGGTTCCTTTTATTGATATGTGTCACTTTGAAGTGGATGTTATATGTTTTTGTTGTCCATTGTGTGATGACAACCTTTGTATCATCTTCTAACTAAACTATTTACTTGCCTCTATATTTACATGCAATGTGAATCAGTAGCACTAGAATAATGTGTATTACATTGGTTTTTGGGTATGTGCCCTTTTTGTTTATGGGATGGTGGTGGTGGTGCCCCATACCCGAGTTTTAAGGATGTGAAGCCTTGGCTCAACTTTTATATATTGGGAGTTTGACGGTGAGTCATTCTCTATCAGGTTTTCAAGGATGTGAAGCCTTGGCTGCCTTTGTATTTTATATTTTGCTAGGACTATGTTTATCTCACATGCATGCAGGTTGATGATGTTTGTGGGGTGTGTGCCCTATTACCCATCTATGTGCTTTTGTTGCACAAATTTATTTATTTGTTCATGGCAAGTATCCTCTTTTATCATGTTATGATGATTCTATTCTTTTATGCCCGTGTGGGTAGTCCATATCTCTTGTATGGGAAGCATTTTACTTGATGTCCTTATTGCTTTAATTTCTCAAAGTTTCTTTAGCATACACATACCAGCTTTTTGTTGATGTATTTCTTTTCTTCTTCTCTTTTGTGGGTATGCTTCCAACCCCAAGTTAGATCGAGGAGAGTGATCTTCAACATCAACCTTGTAGCTGAGCTGTGGGAGACTTGAAGAGGTGGTTAGATGACTCTCGGCTTGGTCTTTGGCTTTTATGTTTAGTTTTCCTTTTAGATACCTATATGTTGTGAAGTGTTGTATCATGTTATAAAGCTTTGTAAATTGTTAGATAATTTTTCTTTTCCGCTGCTACTCATTGTGTAATGATACTTACATGTTGAATGAATTGATCTACATCCCTTTAGTGAAAAATTTTATGTGGTGTTTGGTTCAAGGGATGACGTCTTTTCTTTCTAGTAGAGCAGTGGTTTCACTTCTTTACTGCATGGTATTAGAGCCACTAGCAGTCGGTTATCTAACTATTTCAAACTCGTCTCCCTTAGGATGTTTACCTTTATCTTAGGTTTCTTATACCTAGTATCCTTGTCTTGTGCAAGAAACCTTATGACTTTTGGATGATCATGTAGGGTTGATAGGTTAGAGACATGAGGACCTAAAACTCAGCCCTAGATGGTATGACTTCTAGCTGGATAAATGAGAAACATAAAACTCAAAACTTTCATAACTAAAATATATGTGGGTAGTCTTAATACCTAGATGATGATTAGCTTGACTTGTTGAGAGGAACCCTTTTTAGGGGTGGTGGATAAGTTTTCTTATAGATGTTTTGATTTTGAGGATGGAATCCCTTTAAGGGGTGGTGTGTTGTAACATACCAGAAATAGAATCCTACCCTAATAGTTTTACCCTTTTGACTTAGCCAAATAAGGATAAGCTAATACATGTAATTAAGAGAATCTAAAATACTTTTTACTTAATAATGAATCATTTATATGATAAAAAGAAATTAAAGAACTTAATTGGATAAATATTTCCCATATATTCTTAATATAGGGTTATATTCACATATACACCGGATGGGTTTTAATTAATGGGCTTGATGTGCAAATTGTACACTAAGTAATAAAAATAATAAAATATTTCGTCCTAGAACTTTCTAGTGCTTTTTAGAATATGAAAAAGGAGAGAAATCTCAAAATACACATAAAAGAGATAATAAGGACAATAATTGGAGAATTTTTTTTGGAGAGCAAAACGATCGATTCATTACTTGTTAGCCATACGACATCTACAATTGGGGAGAAAGATACAAACAGAACATACAAACATCACGTTCAGTAACCCTAGGGCACTACAACTCATATGGGAATGAGAGAGAGACATTTCTGCATTGATTCTTCTTCCTTAAGGTTGTCTTAAGCAGCTTTTCCTGAAGAATTCCTTCAACCTGAGCGTTAAGTAGTGGTAGAGGGGCTGGAACAAGATGGTATTCTACTCGTATATCAACTCAAATGAAGTCATACAACTGAGTAATGAGATCAATCCAGAGCAAAGATGAGATAGCCGTACTAAGGTTGAATTACCGGGGGAAACCCCAGAAAAACCACAACCTTCACAGAGGAAGGAGTAACAATCCTTATTCAAAGGAAGAAACAACGCCGATATACGGTGGAACAAGGAAGATAGCCTACCAGAAACTACCACCCAAGCGAGAAACTTGCAAGGCAGAAATAGAGGAGGGAAACTCGCCTCCTCCGGAACCCCTGCGAGGACACCCCCACCATCCACCTGCCTCAGCCTCAAGGAAGATCTGAGCAAGACTCTACCAGGAGAAGAGAACCACCACCTCCTGCAAGCAACACGCCGAAGAGAAGACCCGATCACAACCAAGTCGCACGGCTGCCACCCAGGGGGGAGAGATGAGGAGCTCAGAGAGGCACCTGTAAAAGGAAATCGGAAGAAGTAGCAAGTCGAGGAGGAGGCCCGGGGGAAGAAGGTGATGGCCCAGCAGGACGTTTGACCCCCTCCCCCAAGCCTGAGCACCGCACGCGGGGGGGAGCCCTAACTCGCCGCCATGATCGCCAGATGGGAGATAAGCAGGACAATAATTAGAGATAATATGGGATATAATGGATTAAAAGAGGATAATGAGGAATATGTTGTTTAAAAATTCATAAATAGGAATCCACGAGATAATTTGATAACAAAATTCATTTTCTTGATCTAAAAGAAACTTAAGGGCCAAGTATCATTTAATTTGGAAGATAAATACATATATTAAAGTCTTTATTAAAAGAAAATAGGAGATAAGCCAATAAGGTGAAATAAAATATCTAGCATCATAAAATTGGAAAATTAACTCCAAATTCGTAATCTAAACATAAAAATAAGCCTTTGTCCAAATTTGCAACTAATTTGGATAATGTTTGATTAATGAGTATATTTAGGTGAGAGAAAATGTGTAGAATCTTCTAATTTATTAACTAAATAAAGAAATAATCCCAACTTGTGAAATTAATGATAAAATCATATCCAAGTCTCTTAGGAAGATGGAAGGGTGAAGTTTCACAAATTTTAAGGAATACTATCACATCTTTTGAAGTAGGAAAGAGAAAATGTGATTTTAATTATTTAACCCATTAAAGGTTTCCAAAAGGAAAAAATAAGTGTATATTTGGAATCTACACATTTAACTTAACTTATCTACAAATTTTGGTTTAATTTGGATAATTCTAGAACCCCTAAATGAGGAAAGAGAATATGCATGTATTATTGGATTTCATTTTGTTTAATTCAATTTAATTTCCCGATTTTTCCTTTGCTTGGATTGTCAAGCGCCATCGGACGGCCCACGCTCTCCCCGCTCAAACCCGGATTGATCGAACGACCTTTATATGTCTTCCTCGCTTGTCCTTCTCCTATTGGGACTCAATAGGGATGGAAACCGAATCTGACCCCTATCTTTCTCTCCTATCCTTCTCGGTTATTTTTGTTTTCCTTTTCACAATCAATGTTGCTTTCTAGTTTTTTAGATCCCCACTTTGTGTGGGACTCTCTCTCCCTGTCATTGGGTCGATGAGAACCTTCCTTTCCCTCCTCTATTTTCTGGTTCTTGTTTGTTCCTCATTGAACCTTAACTCCTCCCCTATATATAGGGCTTCCCCCACGATCCTTGAACCCCCAGAAACCTCGTGCCATAGCTCTGTTGATCCGATTTGCTCTGTATCCATCTCTCCCTACTTCATCTACCAGTTGCAATGTCGGCGAGTTTGTCTGGGGATTCTAGTCATCGGTGGGGCTCGTTTTTGTTTGGCTTCGTTTCGTGAAGGTGTGGGCAAGCTTTGTGAGACCCTTCCTTGCACAGATTTCATGTATTGTAGATTTTCCCCTTTTATCAACTTTTGACCTTTGTTGAAATTGTCAGCCGCTTGTTCACCTACGCATTGGCTTCTTCGACCTTGAGCTTCGGACTCGATGCAGGATTCCTCCTTGGCCTTCAGTTTGGGTCCTCTAGGGCCCGTTCTCTTTGTCTATGGTTCTCGGTCTTCTTCTATTTTGGCGGAGGTGCTAGTTAGAGCTATGGCTGGACGTTTTGGTTGTGCCTGGGCTCTTTGGGACCGTCGTCCTCTGGGGAACATAGTTCCTTTAGAATTCTCTGCCTGATTTGCACTAGATTTCAGTCCAGAGCTCGGAGTTCTCCTCCATGTTCCATGGCTTCGAGAGTTCCTCACGGGGAACAAACCCCAGTGTGGATTTCCTGCTTTGCCCTCATCTCTCGCTTTGTTTTAGATTTCTATCAGAAGGGTAAAATGGTCTTTTCACCTGGTTTCTTTGGGTTGCTTTACGTGAGATCTTGGATGATTTGGTTTAGTAGTCTGTTGACATGGGCGGCCCTGATTGGCCTACCCAAGTCTGCGTGGACTTTCTCTGTCCTTGCTTTGCGATCGATTTGCTTGTAATTATCTGATTAGTTAGTAATTAAAAATTGATAACTAATTAATGGATGATCATAAAAATACGGAAAAATATTCGTTGGAATCAGAAAAAGAATATCTAACTAATGGTGTAAGTTTTGATAACTGAATCTAAAGATTAATAATAGGTGTTTCAATGGATCTAAATAAGGATGAATTAACTTGTAAAAATCATAACTAATTATATGTAAGTCAGAAATATATAATAAAATATGTTTTGGACTCCTAATAACATAATCTAAAATATGGAAAATTTTTCATAACCTATTTCACATATATATAAAAAGGTGTTTTTAGGGTTTGGTTAATGCGTATGAAATTGACATGAAATATGTATATGTGTTTATTAGGCCTTTGGTGACCTAGACTTGGATTTAGGAGTGCTTTGCAGTTTGGACTCTGAGTTGAGGTTTGTTGTATCCCTGATTATTCTTTATTGAGCAATTCACCTAAATTTTCATTCTCTTGAAATTCGCCTACACAATATGACTTATCTTTTGATGTCATGGTTCGTGTGAACTATCTTGATTATTATGCACTTAGATATTTTCTTAATATCTCTCTTGTGCCTTGGTGCACGTTGGTTCCTTTTATTGATATGTGCCACTTTGAAGTGGATGTTATATGTTTGTGTTGTCCATTGTGTGATGGAAACCTTTGTATCATCTTCTGACTAAACTATTTACTTGCCTCTATATTTACATGCAATGTGAATCAGTAGCACTAGAATAATGTAAATTAAATTGGTTTTTGGGTGTGTGCCCTTTTTGTTTATGGGATGGTGGTGGTGGTGCCCCATACCTGAGTTTCAAGGATGTGAATCCTTGGCTCAACTTTTATATATTGGGAGTTTGACGGTGAGTCATTCTCTATCAGGTTTTCAAGGATGTGAAGCCTTGGCTACCTTTGTATTTTATATTTTTCAAGGACTATGTTTATCTCACATGCATGCAGGTTGATGATGTTTGTGGGGTGTTTGCCCTACTACCCATCTATGTGCTTTTTTTGCACAAATTTATTTATTTTTTCATGGCAAGTATCCTCTTTTATCATGTTATGATGATTCTATTCTTTTATGCCTGTGTGGGTAGTCCATATCTCTTGTATGAGAAGCATTTTACTTGATGTCCTTATTGCTTTAATTGCTCAAAGTTTCTTTTAGCATACACATACCAACCTTTTGCTGATGTATTTCTTTTCTTCTTCTCTTTTGTGGGGTATGCTTCCAACCCTAGGTTAGATTGAGGAGAGTGATCTTCAACATCAACCTTGTAGCTGAGCTTTGGGAGACTTGAAGAGGTGGTTAGATGACTCTCGGCTTGGTCTTTGGCTTTTATGTTTAGTTCTCCTTTTAGATACCTATATGTGGTGAGGTGTTGTATCATGTTATCAAGCTTTGTAAATTGTTAGATAATTTTTCTTTTCCACTGCTACTCATTGTGTAATGATACTTACATGTTGAACGAATTGATCTCCATCCCTTTAGTGAAAATTTTTATGTGGTGTTTGGTTCAAAGGATGAAGTCTTTTCTTTCTAGTAGAGGAGTGGTTTTACTTCTTTACACCATGTACTTCATAACACTCTTCAACCTTTAGAGTCAATTGGGTATGAGGCTTTACAACCTATTACCATATGATATCTTTATAGGGTCTAAGGAACTCCTCTTCATGCTCCAAAAAGGTAGGTACTCATATTGTTTGTTCATTTTTTCACAAAGCCTCTTTCTCATTCTAGGGTTTTTTTCCTCTAATGGTATCCAAGGTACAACAAGCCTCCAAGGATCATGTATGAGGCAACCTCAACTACCTACTCAGGGTTGTCAAAACTAGGTCATATTATACCCAACTTCACATTATTCCTCGTGTCTCGGAGTCAAGGTCTCCAACCTCCTTCATCAAGTCTCATCCTTCCTCTAGAGATAACTCTACAACTGGTCCTTCCACTGGAGGTTCTCTTCTAGAAGGTTGTTCAAGCTCTTAAGATTACATGTCTACACCTACTTGGGTGAAAAGCATGATCCAAAATCTATGTCCGACAAAGATTATCCAAAGGTATGCATGCTCATCTCATGAACATCAGGCATAACCCTTCGGGTCTAGGTCTAAAACCTATTGTCAGCCTCGTTACCACTCTCTTCTACGTATTTACATACCTACTTTCTATTCATATATGCCTGTTAGGGTTTCCATACGGTTCTCAATGAGGGAACTATCCCTCACCTAACAGGCACGACTCACCCAAGGCCGGGTCAACAAAAGGAACTAGGTCAAACAACCACACCTAGCTCATGCTTCTCATGTGTACTCAAAGCCTTACGTAAAGCATTCCTATCAAACCCACATACGTGCATGCATGGACAACTGAGGTATTCAACTCATCATGTCTTCTCTTTCTCAAACTACTACATAGGGTTAGGGTTAGCATCATCCATAGAGGATGCATCAGGTCTCTTCCTCTCCTTGGAGGCTTCTTCCTCCAAGGAGAACTCTCTCCTCATTCTCCTACAAGAAGGTCTACCCTCACGGCTCTCCTGAGGGCATGGAAACACACATCATGCAACCTAAGCATGTAACTAATCTTTAGTTTACGCTGAAACTATTACACTTGTGTCCACGACATCTTGTTTACATGCTTTGTATTATTTGGTGGAGGATTCCTTAATCCTTATTACTCTTATCCCAAACACAGGAGGGTGGTGGAGAGAGAGAATACCCTAAGCACTTAATGTTTCTCCAGAAATAAGAGGTAAAGAAGGGACAAAATTAGATGAGAAGACCTAGAGATATCTTATTTCGAGTCAGATCCTTTGATTTCAGCCAGGTAGTCACACAATATCTAGGAGTCCTCATACCGACTAGCAGGGTGGAGTAAAATCTTGCCAGCCCCCAGATTGTGATCCTTTTCTAGACACCTCCATCATCGAAAAATCCTCTAATAACTCCCTTGGGCTCTAAAGAGTTTATAAAAATTTAGTAATTATTAGAGATTAAATGGAAAACCACGGCTATGATACCAAATGTAATGACCCCGCTTCACGGTAACACCCAATCAAGGGAGACCAAGAGGTTAGAGGTGTTATCCCAAAACACATGATAAACGGTTTTGCAAATAATCAACAATAATTAATAAATTCTACAATAACTAAGCTTTAAAATGGAATAATTTTTTTTCTTTTCTCATACCTTGCAAAATATAGGAGCTGAGGGGCTTTACCCCATATAACATCTATATATCTAAAATCCTCCAATCTTAATTAAGCTTTATTCCATCATTGTCATTTTAATGGAATATCCATTTTCTTGATAAACCTAAAACACCGACAAACAAAATTGTGGTCAGTATAATGAATTATACTGGTATGTGGGGGTTGTAACAACATATTGCAAGCAATTATGATTTAATAAAACAAACTTTACAATTTAAACATGACTACTCAATCCTTACATACCCTAGCCTCTATGTTGTCCCTGTAGTGGACATGGATACTACCTCTCATACGGTAGATCTCAACTAATCTCCATGATCCTACCTAGCAGGTAGATCAATACATAGGGTCAAAGAGTTGTATGGCCCTACCCAAGGGTAGACCAAAGCATTGACTCATGATAACCTGATGTTCCTACCTCACAGGTAGACCATGTACTAGGTCATCTTTCTCATCATCATCAAATCTACAAAGGAGGACCAGGATCTGAGCTAGTCATGCATATATATATTTATGGTGATAGACATAGTCACTTTACAATTGCATGAAATAAAAATTATCCAAGCAATTATTTCCAAGCAACCGACAAAACTTCAGGAATCGCCGTGAAACTAAAGAGATTTAACCTTAAGCGTAATTGCATACCTGATTTGAAGCCTCAAACATAAACAATGTATCTAAATCCAACTAGATGTCCAATCAAGCAAGCCAATTAACCAATCAAGCAAGCATTGATCCTGAAAACATGTATAACACCTAGTTGTCACCATCTCATCCCAAACAACTCTTTATTGACTTGGGACACCTTTCTAGGGTTTCTAAGTCTCATTAGGATGCATTAGGGTTCCTTAGATGAATTTCTCAAACTTTATCCTTTTTAGGTCAACAAACCCTAAAATACTTTTTCTACTCATAAAAACCCTAATTACTCAGATTATCCACACTAAGGATCGTTTATACTCAAATTGACTTAGAATCACGATAAATCTATTTTATTCATGGATTTACACAATTAAAACCATTAAAGTCATAATTATCAAAATTAGGGTTTTTAGGCCCATTATGCACATTCATCTACATGGAACCCTAACTTAAGCCAATTATGCAATAAGATCATCTTTTTAGATCTAATTCACTTTTTTATGAACAACAAGTTAATATTGGCTTTAAGTATCCAAAGAACATCATTAAATCTTATTATCATCAATTCTTAGGGTTTTTCATCAATTAAACCATTAAAGGTATTGTCTTCAACCCCCGCCTGCTATTCTTCACGAGTCACAATATATAGTCTGCCAAGGTCAGTCTACCGATGGGTTAACTTTGCCAATCCTGCCTCCCCAGCAAGACAGAGAAATGTATCATATTATCCTCTTATTTTTCAATTTATGTATTTTCTCTTTCTTTCCTTTTTATTGGGACTCCTTGGATCCCAAGACATTCCATTATTTCGAAATTCTTTTTATTGGATACTTATTATCCTTCTAGATGCATCATTATGCATTATTTCACATTATCATGTTTATTTCTCATTTAAATATCTCTTTTTGAGGATTTCTTTTTATTTCTCTTTTATTTTCCTCATTGGCATTCCCTTTAATATTAGCAACCTCATGGATACGAAATTTCCCCAAGAAATCTCATTTATGCCTCTTTCCATTCATTTTCCACATTTTATCATTATTTTCAATTTATTTCTTAATAAAGAAATACTTAATTAATCTTTTCTTTTCTTATTGCTTTCTTTTTGCAACTTTGGACTCCTTGGTACCCAAGGAACCCAAGAGGCACATAATCCTCTTTGGATTACGTCTCTTTGCCTTCTAGAGGTTTCTACCTTTTCCTTTTCTCAATTATTCAATTATTCAATTGCTAATTGAATTTTCTTTGTTATTTCCTTATTATTGGGTCCAATAGCCAATAAAGCGCACAACACAAACATCAAGGTTATTGTAAACGAAATCCATGTATTCAAAACAAATTATACCATTCTTTGTTCAATTATTGTTAATATGAGAAATTACATTTCTCACCAGATGATCCCAAAAATTGGGGTTGTAACATCCTTCCCCTCTTATAGGAATTTTGCAAGCATTGATCCTGAAAACATGTATAACACCTAGTTGTCACCATCTCATCCCAAACAACTCTTTATTGACTTGGGACACCTTTCTAGGGTTTCTAAGTCTCATTAGGGTTCCTTAGATGAATTTCTCAAACTTTATCCTTTTTAGGTCAACAAACCCTAAAATACTTTTTCTACTCATAAAAACCCTAATTACTCAGATTATCCACATTAAGGATCGTTTATACTCAAATTGACTTAGAATCATGATAAATCTATTTTATTCATGGATTTACACAATTAAAACCATTAAAAGTCATAATTATCAAAATTAGGGTTTTTAGGCCCATTATGCACATTCATCTACATGGAACCCTAACTTAAGCCAATTATGCAATAAGATCATATTTTTAGATCTAATTCACTTTTTTATGAACAACAAGTTAATATTGGCTTTAAGTATCCAAAGAACATCATTAAATCTTATTACCATCAATTCTTAGGGTTTTTCATCAATTAAACCATTAAAGGTATTGACTTCAACCCCCGCCTGCTATTCTTCACGAGTCACAATATATAGTCTGCCAAGGTCAGTCAACCGATGGGTTAACTTTGCCAATCCTGCCTCCCCAGCAACGAGCCAAGATCTCTATCTCTTCGCCATGACCCACCGAAATCATTGGTGGGCTCAACATCACCCAAGTCGATCAGAGTCATCTGAACATCCAGGAGGTTTCTCGGCTAGGATGCCATGACTGGGAGAGGGTAGATACATATCTAGGCACAAAATTGGGTAGGAGAATGCACTGTGGACTCCACTAGAGTCCTAGGGGCGCAATTACCTTTTTAAAGGGAGAACTATACCCCCTTATATAGACCTTGGTTAGGGGTCAACGCTAGGATTTTGCATAAATCCTCCCTAGTCCTCCTCATGTCGGGAAACTTGGTATGAATGGGTCTGGAATCTTCTCCCTAACTCTTTGGGAGAGTTCCCAGAACCATACACGAATGAGATTAAGAGAAAGTCCAAATCGATCAAACCTCTCATGTTTCCCAATCCTACCATAGGTAGAAGATGACCCGAGTACCCTTGAATTTTAATCCAACGACTTTTGTGTGGTATTCCTGGTGTATTCAAATTTTAATATCAAATTAATCAGGGAAAAAAATAATTGTGACATCACTGATTATCCCTCTCACTTTAGGAAACTTTGAAAATTCATTACTCTTAAACCGTTTATCCTTTTGATCCCAAATTTTAGGGGAAAGTCCATAATGACTTAGACTACTTGTTTGACAAGTGTGGGACTCAAACTTGAAAGAGTGAGAGACTTTTCTTCATATGCAAGTTATCACTTATTAAGGCATAGTTTATGCATATTTTCTCTCTCCTCTTCTTTCATATGATTTATTTAGATTCCTTTTACTATTAGAAACCATGTGGATTTGAAATCTCAACCAAGATTATTCCATTAAACATATTTCCACATATTTCTCATATTTTCATTATTTCCTCAATTTCTTTTCTTATTTATGCATTATTTGATTTCCTCTTTTCCCTTTTAATCATATTGGACTCATTAACATATAATGATCCATGAAATCACAAGCACAAAGGAAATATTGCAAAGGGAATCCATCCAATATATATAATTCATACAATTCCCATAATCATCCATTAATTGGGGAAATTGTATTCCCAACCATATGAACCCAAACATTGCATTCTTCTTTGGATGCCCATCTTTCATATTAATTTTAGTTTAACCTGAAACAATTTTAAATAAAATGCGGTCAGCATATCGAGATAAACTGAATACTTGGGAAAACAAAATATCCACAAGTAGGTTTAACAACATAATCATCCATAGAATTAGATATCATTACATAATCAAACACATATTTTATTTTCTAACTATATATATATATATAGAGAGAGAGAGAGAGAGTCAGGCTAGAATACACTCTAGTGTACAGATCACATGGATACACTCAAGTGTGTTTGCATATCAAGACTATTTTTTGCAAGATGTAAACCATTGATCTTCATTGTCATACTATAATTAGGCTACATACAAATTTTGAGACCATTTGGACGAGTGTAAGTCACTCGTCCGAGGGCAATAAATTGACGCACGAAACCCATTTGAAGCGCATAATTTTTGTGGTCTTTATAACATGACCTATAAATATCCAAATGTGCTCAAATTTTTTATATGAGTTATTTACAAGATGATTAAGAAGATCAATGGATTAGATTTTTTAGAAAAAATATTGCATCATGAAAAACTACTTGAGTGTATTTTGGCCTGACTCTCTCTCTCTATATAAAAATATGTAAATATATATATAAAAGATGATACTCATAGTGGACTTATAGATTTTAGGAAGTAAATAAACAATTGATAATTTAATTGCAATCATCCAGGAAACTTCAAAAAATCTCTGAAATAGATAAGGCAAGTATTCATAGGCGTAACCACGTACCTTTCTTAGAGATGACTTAATGTCTAAGTAAATAAATAACAAATGCAATCAATCACAAACCTTTTAATTAACGCATAACACTCAAGTATTACTACTGTGCTCACAAAATATCATTAGGACTGACTTGGGCTCTAAGTTAGGGTTTAGGGGTCAAATTAGGGTTGCATTAGGGTCCGGATTTCCAAGCCCTAATTATCACAATTTAAAGATTTTTAACCTAGGAGACCCTCATTTTGGAAACATGTGAACTTTTAACCTAAGTATGATCCAAGATGATCTTTTTATCCATAAAGGTTAGAATTTATTCATTAAGTATAATTATTCAAGTTATGTTCATTAATTCTATGAAATTAGGGTTTTTATGCATCAATAAATCAGATTAAAAATTGCATCTTTATGAAATTTTAGAATTTGACTGGGAAAAAAGCCATTAAACTAATTTGAACAGGTTCCTCATATTATTATGATAGAAAATATGTATACTTTTGCTAAATTTGGATCTTCCTACAATTTTCTAGAATTTTTACAAATTAAGTCAGTTTGGTCCAATCAGCTCTCACCACCTAGGTGAATGATAGGGTAAATCTAGCATGTCATGGATCCATGATAGAACCAATCAGCTTGTGTCATGGTGGAACCCGGGTCCGCTTGGCATAGGTGAGAAAGAAAGGGAGAAAGGACAATTTTGCCACTCACCTCACAACATTAAACGCGGGGCAGAGGAGACCTTTCACCCAGGTCATCATCATCTACCTTAGGCTCACGAGAACCCCCCCCCTATGTGAGTCAACACTAGAGTTAATTTTGAGTTATGGGGATCCTGATCAACAAGCGACCGTACAAGTTCCTCCACCTCACCTTAACAAACTCACAGGTGGCTTCCAATTGCCCGGAGGTGGTCAAAATAGAGAGAACGAAGAGGGGGTTCTCAAGTGAAACACAAAGATAAGGCAAGAGGTGACAGATGGGGCTATCAAAGCAATTGAGGGCAAGTATCGAAATGTCAGGTCTCATGACGACTTGCCAAGGACATTGCGGTTTCATAGGGGGGTTCCTACCCCTTATATAGCTATGGCATTTGGAGGGTTTGCTGACGAGTGGTCTGCAATTTGGGGAAAATTGTTATAGCCTTCAAAATCCAGCATATCTAGGGTTTACCAAGTTCGTAATCATCTCTCGATCTTGAAGGGTGGATTTATAGGTGTGCACATGGACCAGAGAGAGAAAAGTTAGAAAAAAGGGACTATAATGTTATAGTTTCCTATTTAGTTGAAGGTAGGAAATGATCTCATGTCCTTTGATTCATGATCCAAGGGTCCAAATAAAGCATGAAATCAAAGGGTCGATCCCTTGTTTCCTAATTTGATTATTTTGTGACATTTAATACATTTATCCATAATCTATTTCACCTTAAGAAAACTCAATTAATTCATAACTTCCTCCTCCTTTATCCAATTGACACCAAATTTTAAAGGAATGTTTTTAATAATTAAAAATCAGTATGGGAAAGATTTGGGGCCAACATATTAAAGTTAACAATACTTTCCTTTGCTTCTAACTATTCCTTTTATTTATTTAAGGCATCAAATACTCTCTTTTCCCATCCCAACTTGGCAAACAATCCTAATTGGTTTATTTTCTCTTTAAATGTAATATGGAATCAAATAAAGCTCATTAGTTTCCTTCAACACATCCTTTTCTAGAAATTTTCAAACATTTCTGTATTTATTCACCCATTGTCCTTTACTTTTATAAATTCCTTTATTATTGAATTTCCCACACTTTCTTTAGCTAATAATTATCATTGGATTATTGAAAATAGGGAAACACACAAAATCTCTTGCATATGGAGAAGTTACATTCCCAAACCAAAAATTCAAACAAGGCATATAAAATACCAATATTTCTAATATGTCCTTAACAATTCATCATTTGCATTCAAATATATGTAATAATACATACAAAAATCTAGTTTATAATATCCCTTCCCTCTTATAAGAATTTTTTCCTCATAATTCGACTAGTCATCCAAAAAGATGGGGATACAAATTTTCCATGTATGTCTCAAGCTCCCATGTGGCTTCAACCTCACCATGATGCTTCCAAAGAGCCTCTACCATCTCAATCTTTTTATTCTTGAGTTGTTTGACCTTGGAGTCTATTATCCTCATAGGTGGATTAAGGTATTACAAACTCTCTTGGAGTTCTATAGGTTTCATGTTAAACACATGGGCACGATCCTTCACATAATGCTTCAAATTGGACACATGGAACACATCATGCATCATGCTATTCTGTGGCGGTAAACCTAGATGATAAGAAACCTCTCCAATCCATCCCAGTACCTTGAACGGATCCATATATGCATGAATTCATTTTCTTCTATTTTATGTTATAGATTACAAGGGTCAAATTTTCAAAAACACATGTTCGCATATAGTAAAATGCAAATTTGTCTGCTTTGCATAAGTATACAACTTATTTTGATCCTACACTCTCTTTAGCCTCTATTTGATCAAAATAACCTTATTGGCATATAACTATACCTCCTATAACCTAAGTAAGGTCATTTCACTGACATCATCCTAGTGAAGCAGTGATTTCTATTTTATGTTATGGATTACAGGGGTCAAATCTTCAAAAACACATGTTCACATATAGTAAAGTGCAAATTTGTCTGCTTTGCATCAGTATATGACTTCTTTTGATCCTACAATCTCTTTAGCCTCTGCTTGATCAAAACGATCTTATTGACATATAATTGTACCTCCTCTGACCTAAGAAAGGTCCTTTCACTGACATCATCCTAGTGAAGCAGTGACCGACACAACCTCCCATGAAGAGCTTCATATGGAGGCATCATGATACTGGCTCAATGGTGTTGGTATGTGTATGTCAATCGCTCATAATGATCCACACCAATCTATTACACATTCATGGAGGTAAGTATTGTTCCCATGATCGACACCAATCTATTACACATTCTCTTAATAGATATTCAAGGGTATGGGTCGTAAGTTCTGCTTGGCCATCAATATGTGAATGATAAGTTATGCTGAATTTCAGCCTTTATTAGCATGCCAATCGCTCATATTGCTAAGGTTGGAACCCAAATTCAATTCTAGGGTATATCCACAACCCCAACCATTACATGAAATTATCACTTGGTGTTTACCCTTTTTATCTGGTATTCATTATTTCCATATAAAGGTGAGATAACACCTCAAACCCTAGAACATGTCATTAAATTTCAACTTAGGTATTCTTTTTCATATGTCAATTTTTAAGCAAAACATGTGTCTACTTAATCTCCCTCACTTATAATAAGATGAAATGAATATTTGGATGCAGTCCAAATACAAAGTTCATCCCATTCTAAGAGTAGAGACCTATCCATAGTGATGAACTCCCATTCCCTCTCAGGGACTCTTTATCCTCTATATCAATGCCCTAGGGTACTGGTGCTCACCCTTCACCTTCTGTCATGCATGGCAACATCCCACGTGCAGCCTCATCTTAGGCATCTAAAGTACTATTGTCACTTATTATCTTGGTAGTACCACGGTGTATGGTGGTCTTCAATCATGATTTCCTGTATGTCATGATTCTTCAAGATTGATTCCTTTGAAACCCTAAACCACTCTAGTCGGGGTTTCATCACCTTCTTTTCCAAAGAAGTGAATCTAAGGTTCTACCACCATCCTTTCATTACATCAAGGACTATACTGGCTAACCAAACAACTCTTAACTTTTCAACGTATCTTGTTACATCTGAGTGTTATCCAACCACCTCTCCTTTCCAAACTTAGACTTAGCCAAACAACCTCTTCTAGCATTTAGTCAAACAAGTCAGATGTATCTCAACTAGAGCATCCATTACCACTTCACATCCTTAGGTATTAGGTAACATTGAAGACATACACTTCCATGTATTTCACTTATCATCTCACCTCAAACTCCATGTCTATCTTCATTAAGAACACTCTCTTATTTCATCATCATGGTGATCAAACTCAACCTGGTATAACTTATAAGTTCCACATAGCTCATGATAAAAACATCCTCATAAGGTGACTACCTCATTCCTATTAGTGTTTGCAAACCATCCATGTATCATTCACTTTACCAGGGTAGGTTATCTTCTCTTTCCCCATTTCTCATGGCAACGTTCCAATGTACATCATCTCTTATCCTTGGTGTATGGCATGCGTAATGTCCAATCTCTCACCCACATAACAAGAGGAAATAAGCATTTGGCTGCAGTCGAAATATAGAGTTCTTCCTATTCCAAGAATAGAGATGGTACATCCCATCTTGCCAATACACCTTTACATCTAAGTTGCAACGTGCCACATATGTCTCTACATCACAGACATCATGATATCAAGGTTACCTCCATGGAAAACTAGTCTTGAACCTACTGAGGTTTACACCCATCCTGTGGTCATCTCCTCTAGGTATATAGGGTGCCGACACATTTGGGGTCATCCCTCTTCCCTCATGCATCAAGAGAGTTCCCTACTCATCTTCCCTTTGGGTCCCATGAGTTCATGAAGGTGATCAATCTCCTAACCCATGGCCCTCAGACAATGATAGTTGTTACCTCCCGACCCTATGGTCATGTGATATTTGGGAATTAGGCAACTCCTACTTTCATCGGTCTTATCCCTACCTGACCCCAGGATAGACTTAGGATTCTCCATTATAGTACATGTTCACTTAGAACCTTACCCAAGTCTTCACCATCTCTCTTTCTCCATTCATGGGTTGGCTCTCATCCTTTCATAGGGATCATGGCAACCTACCTACCTTGGTCAAGCCCCATACCGATTACCTCCATGGTAACACATTCATAGGAAATTAGAGATGGATATCTATGGGTCTACAGGTTCATTCTCATACCATGTACTTTTCACTTAGCTTCTCAAGATCCTATGAGACTTCTTTAGGTTACCAACAAAACTGATATACACCCTACCATAGGGGTCCCTCCCCCAAGATGAGAGGAAAACTATCTCTTGACAACAAGGTCACAAAAGTTCTTAGGTCCAGGGTTTACATCCATACGAGCCTACTTAACCCTAGCAAGCTATTAAGGCACAAGCAGATCACCTACTGTACCATGCTAGGTCATTTGGGTTCTCATTCTTCAACATTAGATCAAGGTCATACCTTTCTTTATCATCAACCTAGTTGTGGGGGGTTCATCAAACATACCTTAAACTTAAGGGGCTTCCCTTTTCCTCTATACATGACGAGTACCATGCTCTCTTCTATAGGAACTCAACTCTCATCATGAGCATCAGGTATACCACTTCCCCTCTTAGGCCTAGGAACCCTAGGTTCACTTTTAGGTGTCCAACTGCATGCTCTATCTCTTAACCATGAATCAAGCTTGCAAAAGGCATAACGTGCACTTCCTGTCATCCTTCAACTCGCGCAACACTTAGAGTTGGATCCTCCTCAAGGACAAACCATAAAGTACAAGGCCTCATAACCCGTTACAAAACCACTTCGGGGTATACAGAACATCTTCTTCCTACCTCAGAAGGTAAACAACTATACCGTAGGCACATAGGTACTAGAATCTTCATCATCTCTCTCTAGGGTTTGGTCCCTCTAAATGCAACCAAGATATCATCAACTTCTAGGGACCGATCATGAGGCAACCATTATCATCCATTATTCCTCATATCTCAGGGTTTTAGGCTTCCAACCTCCTTGTTGGGTTTCCTGCTCTCTCTAGAGCTAACCCTACATCCAACCTCACCATTAGAGGTCCTCTCTTCATGAAGGATCAACCTCAAAAACATGCCCTACATGGGTGAAGCCTAGGTTCAAACTTATGTTTGCTCAAGATCATCCATAACCCTTTGTGCTCCATCATGATTCCTTATCCAGGGTTTCATCCTACTGTCAGCACTATGACGTGCCCTAGGTGCCAGCTATACCCTATTTGCACAAGCCCATAGGGTTTCTAAGGTCCTTCACTAACATCATCATCTAAGGAGCTATCCTTTACCCTAACGTGCACGACCCTTCCCAGGGTTGGGTTTCCAATGGTGCTAGGTCACCCATGGATCATATGGCATCCCAAAGGCATGTCCTTTCAAACACCTGGTCCAACTCATCTCTCTCTAACCTTCACTTAGGGTTAGCATCATCCTCATAGGATGTGTCAGGTCTCTACTTGAAATGGAGATCTCTATCTCCAAGACTAACTTATCCTCCTGACAAGAAGGTCTAGCCTCAGATCTCTTCTGAGGACATGACAACTTATGTCATACGACCTAAACATGTATTTATCCTTTAATTTGCGCTTAATCTATTAAGCTTATGTCCATGACATCTTATTTACATGCCTTTCATTAATTTGGTGGAGGATTCCTTAAACCTTATTAATCTTACCCATACCTCAAGAGGGTGTGGAGAAGAAAGAAAACCCTAATCCTTTAGGTCCTTATCAGAATTTTGTGATGAGAAGGGATGAATAAGATGATAAGTCATAAAGGTATCTTATTTCGATTCATACCCTAAGACTTTGGCCAGGCAGTCACACGGATCCAGGAGTCCTCGTATTCCGACTAGCGGTGCGGAGGAAAATATTGCCAGCCCCCGGTCGTGATCCTTTTCTAGACACCTCCGTCTTTCGGATAATCCTCTAATAACTCCCTTGGGTTCTATGGAGTTTGTAAAATTTAATAATTGTTAATGGTTAAATGAGGAACCTAGGCACTGATACCAAATGTTACGACCCCACCTCCCGATAACCCCCAATTAAGGGAGACCGAGAGGTCGAAGCCGCACAAATAACTTCCAGATCAAAGGTTCGACAATTAACCAAGAATAATTATCAAATTTTAACCTACTATACTAAAAAGTTGTAAGAAAATAAATTTTTGCATACCTTTTTTTTTTAATTGGATCTCTAAACTTCTATCCACTTAAGGATTCTACTCTAACTAATCCTCCTTGTATTTTACTTCATGTATTACACAGTATGACGATTTACTGTTTGTCCTTTTGGCTTGTACCTAAAACGCCGACAAACAAAACGTCGGTCAGCCGAAGCTGGTATGTGGGGGAAACAATAATCATGTAAATACGTTAACAATGTAATCATTCAATTAATCATTTAACAACCAAGATTTCATTTTAGATATAACACCGCGATCCAAGAGTACCCTATCCTCTATGTTGTTCTCATTAAACCCCTCATGATCCCCCTATAAGTGAACCAATTTCTAGGGTTGAGTCACGTGGTACTACTCATAAGTAGCCCACTCCTTAACTCATGGCAGGCTAATGAGTCTCATGGCACTACACGTAGGTAGCCCAGTTTCTAACTCTCGGTAACCTAGACCTTGCTCTAGGATTACCTTTTTTTCTTAGCCTTTTCAAAGCAATAGAGGTGGACCCGGATCTAGTCAGTTATATACGCACATTTATAGTGATAATCATAGTCACTTTATAGTTGCATGAAATAAATAAACATCCAACAGTTATTTTCAGGAAACCGATTAAAACTTCGGGAACCGCCGTGAAACTAGAGTGATTATTCATAAGCGTAACCACATACCTGATTTGATGAGTCATGCAGGTTATTCAACATATACTTCAGGTATATACAATCAAGCCAATCAACAGATCCAAGCAAGTAATTCAATCATCACATAATTCCTGAAAAGAATACATACTCTATTTATTACACACTTTATCAAGAATCTACTTTATTGACTTGGATTCTCTTTCTAAGGTTTCTAATCCGCATTAAGGTTTCATTAATATTCTTTAGGGTTTCTTAGATCAATTTCTCAAACTTAATCCCTTTTAGGTTAACAAACCCTAAAATATCCTTTTCCATTTATATGGACCTTAATTGTTCAACTATCCATTTTAATAGTCTTTTGTACCCAATTTGACTTAGGATCATCATATCCTTATTTATTCATGGATTTGGACACTTAAACCAATTAAAAGACATATTCTCCTAATTTAGAGTTTTCAAGCTCATTAATGCATAATCATGCATGAAACCCTAAATTAAGCCAATTATAAAAAAAGATCATCTTTTTAGATCCTATTTTCTCTTTTATTTAAAACACGTTAATATCAGATTGAATTATCCAAATAACGTCATTAAGTCCATCTATCATCAAATCTAAGGGTTTTTCCTTAATTAATTCCTTAAAGATGATAACTTTATGTCCTTTTCAAATTTCAAGCACATAAACTCTAAATTAGACTAATCATGTGCAAAGTTCTTCCTTTTTGAACATAATGTACCTTTTTACATTTAACAGGTTAACATCAACCCTAAAGATCCATTAAACCCTATTAAACACATTAATCATATCAAAAAAAGGGTTTCTTAATCTTTAATTCATTAAAGATGATATTTTACACTATTTTTCGAATAGCATGCAAAATTAAGATTCAAACATAATTTCTTTGTGTTTCTCTCGTTCTGAGGATCAATTTTCATATATAACTTGTTTTAATCCGAGTTTCCTAGAATTAATTATGATTTTAGCAAAATGTTACTTACTTGGCCAATAGGGAAGTGCCACGTCATCCCATCCATGCAGGCGTGACTTGTTTGTGAAATATTTCGAAAAGACGATTTTACCCCCGCGTAAGTCGATTGTTCCTTCAGCCCACAGAGGGCATAAACATCCAACGCCTCCTCCTTCATCTTCTACCTCGTGCCAGTTGCCCTAGCCGCTGGCAGCTGCTCTCCCGCGACCTGCCTCCTCTTCCTGGAGACTCGAGGATGTCCGCAAGGGAGTGCCCTTGCTCCTCCGCACCTTGGCGCCCCTGGGGCGCCGCCCAGATCGCGGACTAGACGGCTCATTCGTGAGCTTCTGGTCTACAACACATGATCGTCATGGCAGCCATGCGACTGTAGCTGGTCATCGGTTAGGGCGGAAGGATGGCCACCAAGCCACTTGTTGATGTCGTTGGACCTTAGAGTCTCCAACAGGACCACCAAACCAACCCTTGATGCTCCAGAGAAAGGTCTACACCCTCGTTAGGGTTTTTACATGCAAGAACAAGAAGAAAGGTGAGAGAGGTGCGTGGAACCCTTCTTTTGGCTTAGCCATGGACTCTTTCCTTTATATAGGAGGGTAGCCATGCTCCCTGTATGCTTGCCCACGAAAATACAAAGCCTCTTTCCAATTGGAATATGATTCCTTCAATGAGAAGAAACCTTCTCTCTCTCTTCTTTAACTTTTGATATTCCTCATCTCATGGACACTTAGAAAAGCAAGAATTATTTCTTTCTCTCTCTCTTTACTTGCCTTTTAATCAAAGGTCACGAAATTCTATTCTCTTTTATTAGAAATAGCTTCCCTTTCACAAAATTCATTAATAATGTATCATATTATCCTCTTATTTTTCAACTTATGTATTTTCTCTTTCTTTCCTTTTTATTGGGACTCCTTGGATCCCAAGACATTCCATTATTTCGAAATTCTTTTTATTGGATACTTATTATCCTTCTAGATGCATCATTATGCATTGTTTCACATTATCATGTTTATTTATCATTTAAATATCTCTTTTTGAGGATTTCTTTTTATTTCTCTTTTATTTTTCTCATTGGCATTCCCTTTAATATTAGCAACCTCATGGATACGAAATTTCCCCAAGAAATCTCATTTATGCCTCTTTCCATTCATTTTCCACATTTTATCATTATTTTAAATTTATTTCTTAATAAAGAAATACTTAATTAATCTTTTCTTTTCTTATTGCTTTCTTTTTGCAACTTTGGACTCCTTGGTACCCAAGGAACCCAAGAGGCACAGAATCCTCTTTGGATTACATCTCTTTGCCTTCTAGAGGTTTCTACCTTTTCCTTTTCTCAATTATTCAATTATTCAATTGCTAATTGAATTTTCTTTGTTATTTCTTTATTATTGGGCCCAATAGCCAATAAAGCCCACAACACAAACATCAAGGTTATTGTAAACGAAATCCATGTATTCAAAACAAATTATACCATTCTTTGTTCAATTATTGTTAATATGAGAAATTACATTTCTCACCAGATGATCCCAAAAATTGGGGTTGTAACATCCTTCCCCTCTTATAGGAATTTTGTCCTCAAAATTCAAACAAGCAAACAAACAATTTAGGATAAGACTTTTCCATGTCCATCATTGGCCCCTATGTGGCTTTACCCTACCCATGGCACCTCCAAAGAACCTTTATCATCACTTATTCTTTTCTCTGAGTTCTTTCACTCTGGCGTCTATAAACTGCACAGGTGACTCAGGTCATTTCAGCCTCCCTTGGGGCTCACTAGGTTCATTGCTCAGCTCATGGTCAGGGTACCTCTCATAGTGCTCTACATTGGATACATGGAACTCATCACACATTACTTTATCCTGAGGGGTAAGGTCAAACTTAACCTTCTCCACCAAACCATGTCAAAAGAACCCATGCATCGGGGACTCAACTCTCTTAGTTATAACTTAGAGGGGTCAGATTTTCATGTCACATATTCTCTCACAGTGAACTGCATGTCAGTCTACTTTGCATCTGCTCATGACTTTCGTCATCTCAAGGCTTCTTTCAGCCATTACACGATCAAAGCGACTTCATCTACATGCACTGTGGCCCTTTTCTAACCATCATGTGGTCCTTTCACCAACATCACCTTACGGAAGTGGTGACCGACACAACCTCCCTTACAGAGCTTCTTATAAAACCTGATACTGGCTATGGTGGTCATTGTCACATCTTTCATAGGACAAGAATTGTCTCTAGATATCACCCAGAATGAGCACACATGCTCTCATCAGACCCTTTAGTCTGGATTATACTAACCATTAGTTAGGGGTGATAAACTATACTATCATTGAGTTCTTTATGTACCTTCTTCCACCTTTTGGAAGGGAACTTTTAGGTCAAACTCAAGAACCTTTGAACTCGCTTCATGGTGTAATTGAACCATCTCTCTCATGGGTAGTTCAACCAGATCTGTCCCTTGACAAAACTCTTTCTTTCTACCATAACCCATACTACATCTCGACCTTCCTTGGTCTAGGGGAGACCTATCCATAGTGATGAACTCCCATTCCCTCTCAGGGACTCTTTATCCTCTATATCAATGCATTGGGTTACTGGTGCTCACCCTTCACCTTTTGTCATGCATGGCAACATCCCACGTGCAGCCTCATCTTAGGCATCTAAAGTACTACTGTCACTTATTATCTTGGTAGTACCACGGTGTATGGTGGTCTTCAATCATGATTTCCTGTATGTCATGATTCTTCAAGATCGATTCCTCCGAAACACTAAACCACTCTAGTCGGGGTTTCATCACCTTCTTTTCCAAAGAAGTGCATATGAGGTTCTACCACCATCCTTTCATTGCATCAAGGACTAGACTGGTTAACCAAACAACCCTTAACTTTTCAACGTATCTTGTTACATCTGAGTGTTATCTAACCACCTCTCCTTTCCAAACTTAGAGTTAGCCAAACAACTTCTTCTAGCATTTAGTCAAACAAGACAGATGTATCTCAACCAGAGCATCCATTACCACTTCACATCCTTAGGTATTAGGTAACATTGAAGACATACACTTCCATGTATTTCACTTATCATCTCACCTCAAACTCTATGTCTATCTTCATTAAGAACACTCTCTGATTTCATCATCATGGTGATCAAACTCAACCTGGTATAACTTATAAGTTCCACATAGCTCATGATAAAAACATCCTCATAAGGTGACTACCTCATTCCTCTTAGTGTTTGCAAACCATCCATGTATCATTCACTTTACCAGGGTAGGTTATCTTCTCTTTCCCCATTTCTCGTGGCAACATTCCAATGTACATCATCTCTTATCCTTTTGTGTATGGAATGCGTAATATCCTATCTCTCACCCCCATAACAAGAGGAAATAAGCATTTGGCTACAGTCCAAATACAGAGTTCTTCCTGTTCCAAGAGTAGACATGGTACATCCCATCTTGCCAATACACCTTTACATCTAAGTTGCAACGTGCCACATATGTCTCTACATCACATACATCATGATATCAAGGTTACCTCCATGGAAAACTAGTCTTGAACCTACTGAGGTTTACACCCATCCCGTGGTCATCTCCTCTAGGTCTATAGGGTCCCGACACTTTTGGGGTCATCCCTCTTCCCTCATGCATCAAGAGAGTGCCCTACTCATCTGCCCTTTGGGTCCCATGAGTTCATGAAGGTGATCAATCTCCTAACCCATGGCCCTCAGACAATGATAGTTGTTACCTCCCGACCCTATGGTCATGTGCAATTTGGGAATTAGGCAACTCCTACTTTCATCGGTCTTATCCCTACCTGACCCCAGGATAGACTTAGGATTCTCCATTATAGTACATGTTCACTTAGAACCTTACCCAAGTCTTCACCATCTCTCTTTCTGCATTAATGGGCTGGCTCTCATCCTTTCATAGGGATCATGGCAACCTGCCTACCTTGGTCAAGCCCCATACTGGTTACCTCCATGGTAACACATTCATAGGCAATTAGAGATGGATATCTATGGGTCTACATGTTCATTCTCATACCATGTACTTTTCACTTAGCTTCTCAAGATCCTATGAGACTTCTTTAGGTTACCAACAAAACTGATATACACCCTACCATAGGGGTCCCTCCCCCAGGATGAGAGGAAAACTATATCTTGACAACAAGGTCACAAAAGCTCTTAGGTCTAGGGTTTACATCCACACGAGCCTACTTAACCCTAGCAAGCTATTAAGGCACAAGCAGATCACCTACTGTACCATGCTAGGTCATCTGGGTTCTCATTCTTCAATATTAGATCAAGGTCATACCTTTCTTTATCATCAACCTAGCTGTGGGGGGTTCATCAAACATACCTTAAACTTAAGGGGCTTCCCTTTTCCTCTATACATGACGAGTACCATGCTCTCTTCTATAGGAAATCAACTCTCATCATGAGCATCAGGTATACCACTTCCCCTCTTAGGCCTAGGAACCCTAGGTTCACTTTTAGGTGTCCAACTGCATGCTCTATCTCTTAACCATGAATCAAGCTTGCAAAAGGCATAACGTACACTTCCTGTCGTCCTTCAACTCACACAACACTTAGAGTTGGATCCTCCTCAAGGACAAACCATAAAGTACAAGGCCTCATAACCCATTACAAAACCACTTCAGGTTGTACAGAACATCTTCTACCTACCTCAAAAGGTAAACACCTATACCGTAGGCACATAGGTACTAGAATCTTCATCTTCTCTCTCTAGGGTTTGGTCCCTCTAAAGGCAACTAATATATCATCAACTTCCAAAGATCGATCATGAGGCAACCATTATCATCCATTGTTCCTCATATCTCAGGGTTTTAGGCTTCCAACCTCCTTGTTGGGTTTCCTGCTCTCTCTAGAGCTAACCCTACATCCAACCTCACCATTAGAGGTCCTCTCTTCATGAAGGATCAACCTCAAAATCATGCCCTACATGGGTGAAGCCTAGGTTCGAACTTATGTTTGCTCAAGATCATCCATAACCCTTTGTGCTCCATCATGATCCCTTATCCAGGGTTTCATCCTATTGTCAGCACTATGACGTGCCCTGGGTGCCAGCTATACCCTATTTATACAATCCCATAGGTTTTCTAAGGTCCTTCACTAACATCATCATCTAAGGATCTATCCTTTACCCTAACGTGCACGACCCTTCCCAAGGTTGGGTTGCCAATGGTGCTAGGTCACCCATGGATCATATGGCATCCCAAAGGCATGTCCTTTCAAACACCTCGTCCAACTCATCTCTCACTAAACTTCACTTAGGGTTAGCATCATCCTCAGAGGATGTGTCAGGTCTCTAATTGCAATGGAGATCTCTATCTCCAAGACTAAGTTATCCTCCTGACAAGAAGGTCTAGCCTCAGATCTCTTCTGAGGACATGACAACTTATGTCATACGACCTAAACATGTATCTATCCTTTAATTTGCGCTTAATCTATTACGCTTATGTCCATGACATCTTATTTACATGCCTTTCATTAATTTGGTGGAGGATTACTTAAACCTTATTAACCTTACCCATACCTCAAGAGGGTGCAGAGAAGAAAGAAAATCCTAATCCTTTAGGTCCTTATCAGAATTTTGTGATGAGAAGGGATGAATAAGATGAGAAGTCCTAAAGGTATGTTATTTCGATTCATACCCTAAGACTTTGGCCAGGCAGTCACACGGATCCGGGAGTCCTCGTATTCCGACTAGCGGTGCGGAGGAAAATATTGCCAGCCCCCAGTCGTGATCCTTTTCTAGACACCTCCGTCTTTCGGATAATCCTCTAATAACTCCCTTAGGTTCTATGGAGTTTGTAAAATTTAATAATTGTTAATGGTTAAATGAGGAACCTAGGCTCTGATACCAAATGTTACGACCCCACCTCCAGATAACCCCCAATTAAGGGAGACCGAGAGGTCAAAGCCGCACCCATAACTTCCGGATCAAAGGTTCGACAATTAACCAAGAATAATTATCAAATTTTAACCTACTATACTGAAAATCTATAAGAAAATAAATTTTTGCATACCTTTTTTTTTAAAACTTGGATCTCTAAACTTGTATCCACTTAAGGATTCTACTCTAACTAATACTCCTTGTATTTTACTTCATGTATTACACAGTATGATGATTTACTGTTTGTCCTTTTGGCTTGTACCTAAACGCCGACAAACAAAACGTCGGTCAGCCGAAGCTGGTATGTGGGGGAAACAATAATCATGTAAATACGTTAACAATGTAATCATTCAATTAATCATTTAACAACTAAGATTTCATTTTAGATATAACACCGCGATCCAAGAGTACCCTATCCTCGATGCTGTTCTCATTAAACCCCTCATGATCCACCTATAAGTGAACCAATTTCTAGGGTTGAGTCACATGGCACTACTCATAAGTAGCCCACTCCTTAACTAATGGCAGGCTAATGAGCCTCATGACACTACTCGTAGGTAGCCCAGTTTCTAACTCTCGGTAACCTAGACCTTGCTCTAGGATTACCTTTTTTTCTTAGCCTTTTCAAAGCAATAGAGGTGGACCTGGATCTAATCAGTTATATACACACATTTATAGTGATAATCATAGTCACTTTATAGTTGCATGAAATAAATAAACATCCAACAGTTTTTTTTAGGCAACTGATTAAAACTTTGGGAATCTCTGTGAAACTAGAGCGATTATTCATAAGTGTAACCACATACCTGATTTGATGAGTCATGCAGATTATTCAACATATACTTCAAGTATATACAATCAAGCCAATCAACAGATCCAAGCAAGTAATTCAATCATCACATAATTCCTGAAAAGAATATGTACTCTATTTATTTTACACTTTATCAAGAATCTACTTTATTGACTTGGATTCTCTTTCTAAGGTTTCTAATCCGCATTAAGGTTTCATTAATATTCTTTAGGGTTTCTTAGATCAATTTCTCAAACTTAATACCTTTTAGGTTAACAAACCCTAAAATATCCTTTTCCATTTATATGGACCTTTATTGTTCAACTATCCATTTTAATAGTCTTTTATACCCAATTTAACTTAGGATCATCATATCCTTATTTATTCATGGATTTGGACACTTAAACCAATTAAAAGACATATTCTCCTAATTTAGGGTTTTCAAGCTCATTAATGCATAATCATGCATGAAACCCTAAATTAAGCCAATTATAAAAAGAAGATCATCTTTTTAGATCCTATTTTCTCTTTTATTTAAAACAGGTTAATATCAGCTTGAATTATTCAAATAACATCATTAAGTCCATCTATCATCAAATCTAAGGGTTTTTCCTTAATTAACTCATTAAAGACGATAACTTTGTGTCCTTTTCAAATTTCAAGAACATAAACTATAAATTAGACTAATCATGTGCAAAGTTCTTCGTTTTTTAACATAATGTACCTTTTTACATTTAACAGGTTAACATCAACCCTAAAGATCCATTAAACCCTATTAAACACATTAATCATATCAAAAAAAGGGTTTCTTAATCTTTAATTCATTAAATATGATATTTTACACTATTTTTCGAATATCATGCAAAATTAAGATTCAAACATAATTTCTTTGTGTTCCTCTCGTTCTGAGGATCAATTTTCATATATAACTTGTTTTAATCTGAGTTTCCTAGAATTAATTATGATTTTAGCAAAATGTTACTTACTTGGCCAATAGGGAAGCGCCACGTCATCCCGTCCATGCAGGCGTGACTTGTTTGTGAAATATTTCGAAAATACGATTTTACCCCCGCGTAAGTCGATTGTTCCTTCATCCCACGGAGTGCATAAACGTCCAACGCCTCCTCCTTCATCTTCTACCTCGCGCCAGCTGCCCTAGCCGCCAGCAGCTGCTCTCTCATGGCCAGCCTCCTCTTCCTGGAGACTCGAGGAAGTCCAAAGGGAGTGCCCTAGCTCCTCCGCACCTTGTCGCCCCTGGGGCGCCGCCCAGATCGCGGCCTAGATGGCTCGTTCGTGAGCTTCTGGTCTGCAACACATGATCATTATGGCAGCCATGCGGCAGCAGTTGGGCGTCGATTAGGGCGGAAGGATGGCCACCAAGCCACTTGTTGATGTCGTGGGACCTTAGAGTCTCCAACAGGACCACCAAACCAACCCTTGATGCTCCAGAGAAAGGTCTACACCCTCGTTAGGGTTTTTACATGCAAGAACAAGAAGAAAGGTGAGAGAGGTGCGTGGAACCCTTCTTTTGGCTTAGCCATGGACTCTTTCCTTTATATAGGAGGGTAGCCATGCTCCCTGTATGCTTGCCCATGAAAATACAAAGCCTCTTTCCAATTGGAATATGATTCCTTCAATGAGAAGAAACCTTCTCTCTCTCTTCTTTAACTTTTGATATTCCTCATATCATGGAAACTTAGAAAAGAAGAATTATTTCTTTCTCTCTCTCTTTACTTGCCTTTTAATCAAAGGTCACGAAATTCTATTCTCTTTTATTAGAAATAACTTCCTTTTCACAAAATTCATTAATAATGTATCATATTATCCTCTTATTTTGCAATTTAGGTATTTTCTCTTTCTTTCCTTTTTATTGGGACTCTTTGGATCCCAAGACATTCCATTATTTCGAAATTATTTTTATTTGATACTTATTATCCTTCTAGATGCATCATTATGCATTGTTTCACATTATCTTGTTTATTTCTCATTTAAATATCTCTTTTTGAGGATTTCTTTTTATTTCTCTTTTATTTTCCTCATTGGCATTCCCTTTAATATTATCAACCTCATGGATACGAAATTTCCCCAAGAAATCTCATTTATGCCTCTTTCCACTCATTTTCCACATTTTATCATTATTTTCAATTTATTTCTTAATAAATAAATACTTAATTAATCTTTTCTTTTCTTATTGCTTTCTTTTTGCAACTTTGGACTCCTTAGTACCCAATGAACCCAAGAGGCATGAAATCCTCTTTGGATTACATCTCTTTGCCTTCTAGAGGTTTCTACCTTTTCCTTTTCTCAATTATTCAATTATTCAATTGCTAATTGAATTTTCTTTGTTATTTCCTTATTATTGGGCCCAATAGACAATAAAGCTCACAACACAAACATCAAGGTTATTGTAAACGAAATCCATGTATTCAAAACAAATTATACCATTCTTTGTTCAATTATTTTTAATATGAGAAATTACATTTCTCACCAGATGATCCCAAAAATTGGGGTTGTAACAGTATAGGAACCTTTGGAGTGATCTCCTCTTTACCCCTAAGGGTATTATTCTCTTATGGAGTTCCTCTCACACTGTCCCCTTAGGCCTCATGCACTCATGAAGGCATCTGATCTCTTGACCTCATGGGCCTTGGGTACACATGGATGGCTATCTCCTAATGTTACTATCTTATACACTCTAGACATGATCACCTCCTAACCTCATAGGTCTAAGGTACCTTTAATCATCACTACTTGCTCTTAAGGTTGACTTAGGGCTCTACCCTTCCCAAGAATTTTAATATCATCATTTTATTTTATTACACATCTTTCTTGAAGTTTCTCTAATAATATTCAAGAATGTTATATCCTTTATAATTATTTATCCTGAAGCTCCATCATAGATCTATGCTCATGAAGATTTCATATCCTACTCTTTCTTTCTCATCAACAACCACTAGAGTCCTAAGTAGGAAACCCCCAACCCGAGCATGAGGCTTTGCATCATAGTATCATTACCTTACCTCTTCAAGATCTTGGGACTCTTCTCCCTCACATAGATGGTAGGTACTTATATCATATAGAACTATATGTAAGCAACCTCTTGCTCTATCTATAGGGTATGTTCACCCAAATGGAAGATAGGGTATAACAAGCCTCTAATAATCATGCACAAAGAAACTCAATTCAGTCAGTCAGGGTTGTCTAGTTTAGGACATATCACAATAAATATTTTCTCATAGTTTCTCATATTTGGGTGTTTATATTTCTAACCTCATCCCTTTGGGTCTCACTCTCTCTCAAGAGTTAACCCTATAACTAGTCCAAACAGTAGAGGTCCCCCTTTGTAAAAGAGACTAAGGATCTTGTTGATTCACATTTTCATCTATCTTGTCTCTGAGAATCATATATACTTGTATCATCAAACCTTATGTCAACTCTTTAAAATTGAGAACAAATCCTCAAATCTGAAAAAGGTCATTATAAAGTGTATTATCTCATTATGTAAGACTAAACTCATTTTAACCAATCCACCTATTATGTATTCCAACAAATATTTAGGCATACCATGATGCCACTCACTTCCACTTAGGTTCATGACTACCTCATACTTGTACATATGTAAGGACACATTTTCCTATTAGGGTGCCTAATAGAAGGAGGTTAGGTTTTCTAGCCACAATCTAACGTCAGGAATCTAGGGTTTTGCTTCCTCATAGGTCCTTTCCCCATTTTCTTCTTCGAGTTTGACCCACCCCAGGTTAGGACACCAACCCTAAAGTTGAATTGGGAGTCTTATATTTATTCTTATGTAACCCTTTATTACTTATGTCTTATCTCTACACATTCAAAAACCCTCACATACATCATGCGTACATTAATCCATGTACCATGCATGGGGATAATGTTTTTTCTTTCTTCTTTCCATTGTTTTGGGTTAATTTTGTGTAGGGTTAGGGACTACAACCTGCACCTTAGGATTTCTATATCCCTTGACCCACTTAGGGTTTATTCTAAACCAACCCTATTTCCATATAGGTTTCACCCTTACAAGGACAAACCCATAAAGCATTTGTTTTTCTTCTCAACTTGATTATTTTCACTTACATGTGTATTAGTTGGAGTAGGTTGCCTTAATCCTACTAATCATTCACTAATTTTCTCAGAAGGGTAAAGGAAGTAGTTATAGGGACCCTAGGGTTTTGCGAGGGAAGCATGGGTAGGTGAAGGGATGAATTGCAAGATAATAAGAAAACCTAGAGGCATTTTATTCATGCAAAATATTATGACTTTGGCCAGGCATGATACACGGGCCTGAGAGTCCTTGTAATTTGAATAGTGGTGTCGAGGAAATTTTTCCAGCCCTCGGGTCACGGTCCCTTGGGCTCTACAAAATTCCTCAAAATTTACTAATTATTAAAAGTTAAATGGGAAACTTGTGCTCTGATACCAAATGCAACGACCCCCTCCCCATGTTATCTCCGATTAAGGCAAACTGAGAGGACAAAGGACATTATCATATTTATAGGATCAAGGTTTAGAAAATAACCAATAAAAATTGTAAATTTCATTCCATGGAAAAGTGTTTCATAACATTTATGAAGATAGAATCTCCTAAAGAGAGTTACATGTAATAGGAAAATATCATTTGCAACATAAGGTAAATCTATCTATAATCCTCCAGGATGACTTTAAGCATATTTTGTTTTGGTGCCTTCTTCTCTGAATGTCTATCTTTCATACTATATTAGTTTATCCTAAAATGGCATGAAACAAAATGTCATTAGCATATCGAGATATACAGAGTACATGGGGGAAACAAAATATCCAAAACTAGGTGTAACAACATAATCATCCATAGAAGCATATATCATAATAAAACATGCATTTTCTTTTCTTACTTCTGAAACCTTAACCTTTCATTCTCTTTGGTGTGCCCTCTCTTTAGGGGAGCCTATCTATGGGATCCCTATCTTTAGGATTTAGTCCCTACAATGGACATATCTCTTAAAACCTTCCTTTCTGCGGTTGGTTATATAGTGACCTTCCTTTCTGGGCTTGGCCTGTTGTGATCTTCCTTTCCAGGCTTGATCACCAATCATTCCCATAATGACTTATTTCACCCCATTCTCTATAACTCACCAAAGATAACTATTTAGGGCTTGAGAAAGTTATATATATGTATACACATATACTAGTAAACCTGCATGTGCACATGAACGTGTCACATTGAATCTACATAACTATGTAGTAACATACATATATCATTATATTAACTTAGTTAACATTAGATAATTAATTACTTTTTAGTTGACAATGAAAAATATAGTGTACTTTTAGAACATATATAGAAAGAAGCTTTTCAATACATATATTTTTTAACATGGAGAGTTGAATACCAAAGAAGGGGAACAATGTAAGTGTAAACAACTATGGGGATGGTATTACTGGTTTACCCTATATCCATACTCTATAGGTAATATTAAGGGTAAATGTTTTTACTACATGTTCCCCGTTTACTCTTTCTCTATTTTCCTATCACATCAAAAGGGGAAGGTAAGGTATGGACATTATCCATACCCTTTCACCCACATATACCTAACACTAATTAGAAGATTTCTAATTAAATTTCCACCATATTTTCTTTCAAAATGAAAGTTTACAAATTGCAACCTCCCTTCCATCCCCACTCACACTCAAATTCTTGTGGTATATTATTATTAAATGGAAATAGTTGACAAAACGATGGAAGTATTGAAAAAGGATGACCGCACACTCTCTTAGCTTCTACTCTAGTTGGTTAATCATGTACCTTTTCCTATTTCTCTAGTTTGTGTTTTAAAATCATCTAGGAGTCCCTTTATATGTTTTCTGCCTATTGTTTGTGGTTGCATTCCTCATATCTATCTAATGACAAGTGAGTTTTTGCTTCTATGAAGACCAATAGTGATGAAAAACTTTTCTGCAGAAGTTGACCCGATAAAACAATCACACATCTTTCACATATATTTTTTACTTGTCCCTCGTTAGAGGGTGAAATCAGTAAGAGAGCTTCCTCAATCTACTAAAATATAATCACATTAACTTGACGATAAAAAGAAGATTCTGTTTTATTCTTGGGACTAATTTCTAAACATATTGCATATAATATTGGCCTGCTTATATTCACATTTTCTAAAAGGTAGGTCAAGAAATATGCGACTTAATCTTTATCACCCTAGCCCCACGAAATCACCTTTAAAAAGTTATCCTTTTTATAAATATCTTTTTATATCAAAATTATCCTTCTATCCTTTATCCTCTCTATTTATGTTGTACGGAAGAGGACAAGGGTAAGTGGAGTATAAGTGGATTTCTGAGAAGGGTGATTATCCTTATCCTTACCCAATATCCTCTTTGTTTCCCTATAGCGATATTGTTCTACTAAATCATGACCATCCATTTCCCCGGAGGTTAGGATTTAATTCTCTCAACTTTGAGATCTCATAATCAGAACCCCATTCACAATCCTAAACAATGTGACACATGAATATGTTCAACACCTTATATAATTTTTTACAAGGGGTGAGGGATATAATTTTTGTTTAAATTTTTGGAGAGGTGGAAATAAGAAGGATGAAATATTGATATGTGGCAGCATATACTTAAAATCTACAATAAATACTTTTGTTGGGTGCAATAATTAGAGAATGTTTGGCAAGATGTGATTGATGTTTGAGTGTGCTTTATGTAAGATGTGAATTAAATATATATACAAAGAGATTGAGGGGAAGTTAAAAGTCAAAGAGTTTTACTTTGTATATATATATATGGAAGTTATTGCATACATATTCTATCATTTCATTATATAAAAGACATATTCCCTAGACTATCAAATTATTGTCAAATTTCCTATTCTATTTAGGAGAAAAAAACAATATGTTAACTTTTTATGAACTATACTCCCTTACACTCACAATGCTAGCCATATATAAAATTAATAAAATAAGATTCCTGATAACACCCAGTTTATGGCTGCTAGAGCTTATATTTTACTATCAAAACAACCTCCAAACTAACTTCCTCAATGTTTTATCTTATTTTATTGAAAAGAAATAATGCCCACTATGCCCCTGATGAAATTTCATATCTTTTGTATAATTTCTCTTATTTTTCCACAAAAATAGTGTTAATGGGCCCTTCAGGCCCATCAGCAATGAAAAACCCGTTCCGGGCCCAGTAGCACGTGAGGCGAGACACCCTTTTACCTATCACGGTTGCTGCCCAATACTACAACAACCTGACACGGGTGTGCCGCGTGGGAGCCCTGGCCACTGCAGCTCTTTACCCGATAGGGTGCCTTGCCCAATATGGTTCGCCACCCAATGAAATCGATTGCGCGATACGGCTACCCCTCGGTGCAGTAGCCCGCCAAGGTTCTTACCCGCCATGACTATGCATGATTTACTCACAACCTGGCATGCAACAGCCCCGCCAGGAGTGTCAGGCGACAGACGTGTCGACCCCACCAAAGTCGTGAGAATGGTGCCAGACAGAGGACAAGTTACCCAATAAGAGCCACGACTCCCACCAGCCCACTGCCTATAAATAGCAGCAACATGCCTAAAATGGGATGGGTTGAACCCTACGAGAACTAACTCTTAGAGCAAAGGAGCTAGTGCGTCAAGTTCTAGAGTTTGTCGGGAAATACTAGGTGAGCACACTCCCAACCCAAGAGGGATGGGAGAAGTTCACTTAGAACCCGACCCGATAGCAGCAAGTAGAATGGCATGGCCCTCAATGCTTCTTCAACATGTTGGGTCCCTACCTGGGCTTCAATCGGAGACGGCTCACCCACCTATACCTGACACAGGGAACTCGATAACCCTAAGAGAATGCTAACCCGATATGTGTCCTAACCCGACACGGTACTTAACCCGATATGGTCTACACCCGTCATGACTGTAGACTGACAGGGTCGGCAGCCCGACACGACCATATCGGGTAGAGAGCCCTTTCCCAATACACCCCTTTACCCGTCGCGGTTCATGACCCGACACGGTCAAGAACCCAACACGGTGATATCCCGATAGGGCTCTTACCCAGTACAGGGTTAATGTTTCTTAGGTGTCTGCTGCTATGTATTTTGATCTCCTAAATCAAGGAGACTGATACCTATCTTCCCTTTTATAGCACTTTACTTTCGTTTTACTACTATATTGTAATTAAACCCTTTTATCTCTTTATGATTATTGAAATATGTGGAGTTTATGTCATGTTGTTCAGTGTATGGCTCCTTTTTGTTGGATGATTCCTTTATAACATCTGAGTTCTAGTCTCTTCTTTCTGGATCATGCTTTTGACTAGCTATCGAATCGTGTTTCTCGTTTATACTCATTTGAGAGAGGGATGTCATAAACTCTAGAGCTTGGTCTGATTCGGGTGTACGGGAGTACCCAGAATCAGGGTTGCCCCGACCTATCTTTCCACTCTAGTCTATGCATGGGACCCTTGAGAGAGGAAATTTAGTGCATGGCTGGTGGCCCCTTCTTTGAGAGAAGAGGGTGTAGGATGTACGCCGTTGCCGCTTGTTATGATTAAGTTTTCTACCTTCGAGTTGTATGTTGAGAATAGTTTTATCTCCTCATCTTTCCTTAAAAAAAAAAGAAACTTCCATAAAAGATGCTAAACCACAAATCTTAATCCTTCTGGTAACTTCCCTTGGAGATATGCTTTTATTTTGATTCTTTATAATTCTTTCTCTTTACATCAAAACCTTATCCTTCGATTTTCGACATGCTTAGATAAGTAAAACTTGAGTTCTGAAGTGCGATTCTGCCAATCCCTATATTCAACCTCGAACTACTTCGACCATGTGCTTGTTGCAGGAGTCTTAAACATTCGGGTATTATAAATTTCTAAAGTCTGATGACATAGACATGTCTCCATTTTTGGACCCATGTTTAAGGTGTGTCAATCCCCTCCTTTACCCTATCCTTCCCTTCCCCAATATTGACCTCTTTCTCTTCCCATGCATTGGAAACGTAAAAACAAAAAAGAAAGGGGGTTTGAGAATCGTATGTAAAGACAATTTTTTTTTATCTTTAAGGAAGATTAATGTAATTATATTTGTTTGCTATAATGGTTGAATTGTTAACATAAACATAGAACAATATATAGAGAGAGGCAAAGAGTTCATGAAATTGAAGAATTGTAAGTATAGATTTATTTCAAATCATTATTAGATTATGAGGAAGAAATATTTTTCAGATTGGAGGAGAGTGTAGATAAGAATTGAGATAAATTCTACATACTTTATTTTTTTTTAGTATTGAATCATTGTGAGAGGTAATTAAAAAGATATATGAGTGGGAGAGAAATTGAAATAGTTGTGTATATATGTGGAAGTTGTTGGCAGTAATTTTCTATCATTTCTTTATGTAAAGGACATATGTCATGAAAACATCATTTTTCTTTTAAGAAAAGAGAGGAACAACTTGCTTTTGAGGTTTGAAAGTGAGAGCATGAGATGGTGGGATGGATAATGGAATGTTTCTAATGAATGATTTTTTAGGAAAAGGGTAAGCAAGTATGAACATAGTAAGAGAGTTCATCGAATGATTTGAAATGAAGAATTAAACGTTGTTTGAATATTACATGGCAAGGTATTTTGTGTTTCACATTATTTATTGTAAATATACACACATGCCCATGAAAATAAAACATGTACACACATATTTTAATATGATTGTTTAATAATTTATTTATCATTATATGTCAACATTTCTTGCTTGATTGATGTTGTGATGAGTTACAAAAATGACTATCTTTTTACAAATAACATTGGTGTAATATATAAAAATTGGTAAAGTGGAGAGAGAATGGTATAATAAAAGGCTCACTGGTTTTTTTTTTAAATACAAATTGGAAGGGAAGAAAGGAAGGAAATGCATGGAATAATGTTTGTACAATTTCCCAGCATCAATGTGGAGGGAATGGGAAGGGTGTAACTGTATCTTCTTTGGGTATTAACTATGATTTTTAGGAAAATAAAAATAATATGTTGGATTTTTATAAATTGTAATCCCTCACCCTCACAATGAGAACCAAATATATATCATTAAGATAAAATCCCTTCCTTTTCCCTATCCCTTTCCTTCCTCAATATATACCTCCCTTCACTTACCATGCACTTTAAACATAAAACCAAAAAAGGAAGGGGTTAATAATCCTATGTGAAGACATTTTTTTTGTCTTTAAGGAACATTCACAAAAGTATATTTATTTGTTATCATGTGGTTAAATTGATAACATAAACATAAAACAATATATAGAGAGAGAAAGGTCCATTGGGTCTTGTGTCGCAGTTGTGGTTGACATTGATTTGTGTAGAACGGTTTGTATGTATAGAACGATTTGTACAGTATTTGGGTCTTGGTTTTTGATATGGCTAAAATGGAAAACTTGGCATAAGTTTCAAAGAATAAGTGAAAAAGATGCATCCCACATTCCACTTTTAGAGGGATACGTGTGAGGGTAGGTTACATAACAACCGTTTAATGTAAAAGAGAAAAGATCATAAAAAAATACAAAAAAGATGTAAAAAATCTCAGAAGAAAGAGAATCGATGTAAGTTGGATTTATGGGAAAAAAATAATCAGTAATCCACTTATTGGACAAAGAAAGACAAAATAAAAAATGTAGAATATCTTGACAAAAGTTTAGTTTAGGTTTTTAAAAGTTATGTAATTCGTCATCATTTATTGTAACAAATTAGAAAAGAGAAGAGTTTCATAGGGAGTTGGTGACAAATTAGAATTGTCTCTTTCCGAATTAACAAATCATTTTCCATTACACATGACATTATGACTCCAATAATAAATGCATTAGTTCCCATTAGACACGACTCAACAAAACCGTTCGGTTTGTTTTCACGAGACTTCCTTCTTTTCGAAGTAAAGTTACTCTATATTGGAAAGAAGGAATGAGTTGTTAAGAATGGTGGATGGGGTTTGGTGAGGAGAATGTGGTGAGAGAGAGGAGATGAGTGTGGAGTTGGGGTGAATTGACTTGACTCAAAGAGAAGAAACGTTAGAGAGAAAGAACAGTTACTTAAAGAAGGGATTTGATTGTGGTTTGGGGGAAGTGGAAGTGTTTGTTAGATAGTGAGAGAAAAATAAGGAAGAAGAAGCGTGGTATAAGGAGAGAGGAGGTGAAGAGTTATACTACCCATAGTCACTTATCTACCCGCTACCCCACCAGGTTCTTCGGGAGCCCGCACAAATCTGTTCCAGCCGTTTCTTTCAATTAAAATTAACTCTACACCAATTGATTTCATGCAGCAAATAAAGATTACTAAAATTCTCTCTCCACTCTGGTCTCCAGCTCTCATCTTTATTAATTCGTTTTCTCTCTTGTAATTATTCTCTCCAACTCTATTCCACCCACCAGTATTCCTATATTAGTACAATTCCTACATAATCTAATAGCAACATTTGTATAACTAATATGGAAGCATAAACACAATACCTATGTAATCCAATATCAACATTTGTCATCTGAACAATTTTTTTTTACAAAATAGAGACATAAGTTGAGTTCTCATTTGTTAATGATCTCAAAAGTACTATGCACATCAGATAAAAAATCATCTATAAAATGCATCCATAAGTACAATATCCACTTGTTAATTTTAACTCATTTACTGAAGCATAAATACAGTGCATAACAAATTACAAAATCAAGCATAATTGTATAACTAGTCTAGAAGTATAAGCACAGTACCTAAGGAATCTCATAGCAACATTAGTCATTTGGACAAAATCTTTTTACAAAATGCAAGCATAAATATAGTACCTAGCAAAATATAAAATCAAACATAATTGTATTACTCGTCTAGAAGCATAGGCACAATATCTACATAATCTCATAGCAACATTGGCCATCTAGATAAAAAAATTACAAAATGCAAACATAAGTTGAGTACCCACTTGTTAATGACCTCAAAAGTACAATGCACATCTGATCAAAAATCCACTATAAAAATGCATCTATAAGTATTGTATTCACTTGTTAATTCCAACCCAGCTTCTCAAACATAAGTACAGTACCTATCAAATTACAAAATCAAGCGTAAGTACAGTACCTAGCAAATTACAAAATCAAGCATAATTGTATAACTGATCTGGAAGCATAAGCACAGTACCTAAAGAATACAATAGCAACATTTGTCGTTTGGACATAATTTTTTTTACAAAAATACAGTGCACATATGGACATAATTTGAGTACCCACGTGTTAATGACCTCAAAAGTACAATGTACATCTGGTCAATAATCAACTATAAAATACATCTATAAGTATTGTACCCACTTGTTAATTTCCAACCCAATTTCTCAAACATAAGTACAGTAACTAACAAATTCACTTGTGAGTGTATATGTATTTATTGTAGGTACAATACTTACGTAATCTGTAGTGGAGAAAAATATGCAGACAATATAACTTTTTGAAAAAAAAAGAAGGAAATTAGAAATGAAAAAAATCCAAGTGGTTTTCGTAATAGTGGATTGGGATATCATAGGTGGGTGTGGATAGATATCTGCAATTTGCATAACTTTTGCATGGAGTGGACAGAATATATGTACTTTGCATGCGTCTTGCATGCTTTTACATGGGTAATAGTATCAAAAATCGGCTGTAGGTCGAGACACATTAAAAATCATTTATTTCCGAATTCCGGGTAGGCCAATGGGTGGATCAGCGGTTACGGCTAGAATTTTTCAACGTAATTTGGAAACAACACATGAGCTCCATAAAAGGAAGTGAACATTATGACTCGAGTAATAAATATATTAATTTCTCTTGAACAAGGCTCAACAAAAAAATGGTTCCGTTGTATTCTCATGAGACTTCTTTCTTTTCAAAGTAGAATTATTGTATATTAGAGAAAGGGAATGGGTTGTTATAAATGGCCTTAAATGAAGTTTAGCGAGGATAACGTGGTGAGAGAGGGGAGGACCCCCTAGGATTTGCTGCTCCCAGTTCTATGTGGAGTATGCTACTCCTTATTTGGATGGATGCCATGTGGTAACAACAGTTAATCAAATCCGCCGATGCTAATATGTCGATACAAGTGTAAGGAGATCATACCAGGAGTAGCCTACACCCTCCAAAATCGGGTGCAGTGAATCCGTGCTCGGGGAGGGGAGCATGGAGTTGTAGTGAAAGGATTTGACTAAGAAGAACATGAATGGTTAGTTAAGGAACGGAATAAGGAAGAAGAAAGCGTCATATAAAAGGTCGGAGACGGTCAGATAGAGAGAATTGTAACCAAAAACGTTTAAAGAAGAAATAGAAATTCTTTGAAAGAGAAGAAAGAGTTAATAATAGTTCAGTATTTTAAAGGTGTTGTGATTCTATTGGCTAGTGCTATGGTTGTAATTAGTCAAACTTTTTTCTTAAAACGGGGCCGATCCCGTTTATTAATCATAAAATTCAGAAGCTACATGGTTCAGAAGAGACTGAGGAAAGCCCCCATTCTCGTCCGTGTGTATGAAGTCACCAGCCTTCGCAAGCTTGGCAATCTTATGTGCCACACGGTTACAGGATCGACTAACATGCACAAAAGAAATCGATACAAAATCAACAACAAGTGCTCTAATATCAGCAGCTAACATGCCTAGATGATCTCTTCTTTCCCCTGAGTTGTTTAGCGTTGCCATGACTATGATCGAGTCCGACTCGACCACAATGGACCTCCACCCGCACCGCCGGGCCAGCTGAACGCCCTCCATCACCGCCAACCCCTCACACACGTCCACACATCCACCTCCAGGAAGACGCATCCCCCAAACAGCTACAACTCGCCCCCTATGATCTCTACCAACAGCTCCCAACCCCGTCCCAGAACCTACCTTCACTGCTGCGTCAGTGTTGATCTTCACGGTCCCTAGCATGGGTCTTTTCCAGTGCGCATCCACCGTAATATTGTGATATTGATGTTGTCCCGAACGCACCTGCCTTGCGCCCCATGATTCAATATTTTAAAATGATGATCTCGGCAAACTATAGTCCTTCCAGGCGTTGCTCAGCCACACGGCAATGCCAAACATCTAGGCATACGGGATTAGTAATGAGCGAGATTTTTTAATATATATTGTCACATGTAAATTTTTATTATTCAATAGGTATATTTCTATACGTTCAGTTTTGCAATTTGAAATCATTTTCACATGTAATAAGTATTTCCATTAATATTTGTCATCACCCCATATCATCCTAACAACACGTAATAAAAATTACATTTCACAAACTCATGTCCTATAAACAATAAATAAATATCACACAGAAACAACTAAAACTTATTACCTTTCTTTAAAATGGTAACATATGAATATAGTTTTCAATATATATTTGTGAGACGTCTAACCATTTTTGTCCTTTATTGATATATGGAAATCATGTAAGGTGATGTATATTGATTATCTACTTGTTTTTACACACCTTTCTTATATTCATTTCATTTCGTCTTAACTATTTACAATCTTATTAATAGTGAACTTCATTTGATCCGTCTACCTAAACTATGCTATGTTGCTTGATAGTATGTATATCTATACTGTTATATAAAGTGTGAATAAGTTTGACTAATTACAACCATAGCACTAGCAAATAGAATCACAACGCCTTTGAAATACTGAATTATTATTAACTCTTTCTTCTCTTTCAAAGAATTTCTATTTCTTCTTTAAACGGTTTTTGTTACAATTCTCTCTATCTGACTATTATATAAAGTGTGAATAAGTTTGTCTAAGCATGTTTCTATACGCCCACAACATCATCCACACCTTACAGTCGCACCACGAACGGCTTGTGTGAGACTCCCACTTTGCATCCTACGCGGGCTTGTGGACAGAGCAACGCTGGATGAATCTCCCCTTTCACGCTAGGCAGCAGGTTCTGGCCGAGGAAAACTACTTCAACTACATGGACAACCAGTGACTCTGAGGCAAGATGTGTGACCGTATTACACCGTCTTTTATGAGGAAGTGTTGAAAGGTAGCAATTGTGTACAGTAGGTTTCATCAGAGAAAGACCATACAGATTAATTGTCTACCTGGACGACGACGGCTAAATGGATTAAGGCACACCCAGACCGTAATAATGATGATCTATACCAATTCTTCATCGCATGGAGATTCAGAGGCATCGTGAAGAACTCCTGGAGTTCTCTTCCTTTATGGAGTGAAATGTCAGTGTTCGTGGGGTGTTCAACTGATGTGCGTGGATAATATATGTATTCACAACTGACTTGTTGTATAATACATTTTTTGTTCACAAAAACTACTAGCCACGTGGTCACCCACGTACATGAGATTGAATCAATCGTGATGAACGTGTTAAGTGGTGGGCAAGTGTATGGCACGCTAAGTGGTGGGCAAGTGTATAGCGCGTGAGTTAAAATATTTAGAAAAAGTAAGAAAAGCCAGAAAATTTGTGAGAAAAGAGAGGAAGAAGGAGAATGCAGCAAATTTGGATTGCTTCATTGTGATTGGTTGGAGTATCTTTTTTAAAATAAAATGCAGGTTTGTAACTAACTAAAAAGATTCGCTCTTTTTATAGTAGTATAGATATGATACTCATAGTGTCCTTATAGATTGTAGGAAGTAAATAAAGAACCAACAATTCAACTGCAATCATTTGCGTTACTTTGAAAAGTATTGGAAATTGATAAGGCGAGTATTCATAGATGTAACCATGTACCTTTCTCAGAGATGACTTAATGTCCAAGTAAATCAACAATAGATGCTCTCAATCAAGCAATCACCATGTAATTAATGCAAAACACCTAAGTATTACTATTGTGTTCACAAAATATCATTTGGACTGACTTGGGCTCTAAGTTAGGTTTTTGGGGTCAAATTAGGGTTGCATTAGGGTTAGGGTTTCCAAACCCTAATTATCATATTTTAAAGCTTTTCAACTTAGGAAACCGTACTTTTGGTAAAATGTGAAATTTTAACCTAAATTAGATCCAAGATGCTCTTTTTATCCAAAAAAGTTAGAATTTAGTCACTAAGTCCAATAAATCAAGTTATGATCATTTACTCTATAAAATTAGGGGTTTCATGTAGTAAATCACATTAAAGATTGCATCTTAATGAAATTTTGAAATTCGAGTGGGAAACATGCCTTGAAACCAATTTTAATGGATTCCCCATAATGTTTTTGATAAAAAATGTATACATTTGCTATATTTTGATCTTCCTACACTTTTCTAGAATTTTACAAACTAAGTCGATTTGGTTCAATCAGATCTCGGCATCTAGGTTGCTGATTGGGTGATGCCAACAAGCCTAGAGGCCATGACAGATCCAATCGGCTCGTTCCGCAGTGGCACCTGGGTCCGCTTGGCATAGGCGAGAAAGAAAGGGGGAAATGACCATTTTACCACTCAGCTCACAACAATAAATGAGGGGCAGAGGAGTCATTTTCTATCTTAGGTCGAGAGCACTCCCCCTATGTGAGTCAATAAAGAACCTAGCTTTGAGTTTTGGGGAACCTGATCGACAAGCGATCGTGCAAGCCCATCCACCTCACCTTGCCAAGCTCACAGATTGCTTCCAATTGCCCAGAGGTGGTCAGAGTCGACACAACAAAGAGGGGGTTCTCTAGAGAAGCATAGAGAGAAGGCAAGAAGTGAAGGAATGGGCTATCATAGTAATTGAGGGTAGGGATAGTAGTGTCAGGTCTCGTAGAGACTTGCCAATGACATTATGGTTTTGTAGGGGGGTTTCCTAGATTATTGAATCAACCCCTCAACATTAACTGTAAATAGGGAATACCTCCATTCAGAACCCTCGTACCTATCCTGATGCACATTCCATATCTAAATTTTCCAAATGTTTGGCAATAAAGCTGACGGATTCATGCTTATTCAGTTCAAACATGATTTTATACATGTCCACTTAATTTCCAAGCATATCAGTCATTATACTGATTTTAGACAATGTCAATATTAATAATGTTGTTCTTCTCCTATTAGAATTTACATAGAATCTAAATTTATAAATTAAGGAACCAAACAAATACAAGTCAACATAGTGAACCTAAATTAGTAGCATTAATTTTCTCAAGAATTTTCCCATTTAATTATCTAGCCACTTAAAAAATACAAGAAATAGTCTCATTGATGGTTTTTTAGATAGAATTAAGCTTTTTTACATGGTTAAATATCTGAATTAGGACCAACAACTTATTTTTGGTGTCAAAACACCTATAAAATGTAGCCCAAGAACTGATCTCCTTGAATCCAAATCAAACTTTGAGTAATAAGTCATTTTCTCGCTTCTTTCAACCTGGAAACCTAAAATGGAGATTAAAGAGAAAAAAAAAGAGATTGGGGTGATTTGATCTCCTTTCTTTTCCTGAAATCATAGGAAGGATGAAGTTTATAAATATTAGAGAAAATTCACCATAAAACTATCTAAAGGATATTGACTTATTAGATTTCATCATTTCTAGGAAGATAGAACCCTAGATGAACATCTCTACTTCTTTCTTCTTCCAAACTCTAAGTCACCCTCTCACTCAATAATTTCATTTTTTTTGGGATGAATGAGAAATTATGCGATCGAATAAGATATTAGGTTAGTGATAAAGATCAATTGAGATGTTTAAAACAATTACAAGTAAGTCCCACATTACATTTTCATTATTTTAGCCAAGTTTTCCATCATAAAAGTTTACTAAAGAAGTTATATATTATCATTCAGATATCTTTAATAAATTATGAAAATTTATTATGATGTGAAATACAGGTTTAGATAGATGTTCAAATTTCAAATAATTTGGATTTTCCACTAAATAAATAAAAGTCAAATACCATACTACTATACTGCATTCTCTATAGCATGCTCAACTGAACTAAACTTCAACCGACCAATATGTCCAAATATCATCCAAAAATTATAAAGCTTTGCAAAAGAATTGATAATAGATTTATTAAAACCACATACAAATTTTAAGTAAGTCTGAGTTACTAAAAATCATTTACTAAAATACTATGTTGACCACCCTAATTCTTATATTATCAAAACCATGTAATCGACCAACTAGGATTTTTATGTATCAAACTCTAACTATACAAAACAAATAATATGTAAGGTGTCTCACTAGTTCTAGAAAATAATAAATTTGTCATCATTAATCAAGATTAAACTAGAATCTATCTAGTAAAACATATAATCATCAATCCAAGTGAACCCTAACTAGATGACTAAGTTGAAATTACTAGGTCATTACATGTAGTGCTTGGTATTTTGGCATATATTGTGCATTGAAAGGGTGACTTCAATACTAAAATATTTTAAGAATGTTGGTCAAGCATGTATCACACTTGTTCCTTCCCAACCACACTATGAAAGGTAATTTATTAGTTCCTTTTGAGATATAATGGATGGTAATTATATCCAAAGCATTTTTATGCTCACTTTTCCTTGGAATTAAAACCTCAATCTTAGAGGATTTTACCCACACATTATAATGGGATCAAGAAAAATGATCTAAAATCGGGTGCTTACAATCCACACTGGAACCTGGCCTCATGCTGTTATTTTCCTAGGAAAAGTGCCAACGATATGAAAGTAATATATCCTTACAGAGATAACTATTCCATCTCTACCTCATTGTGATAGTTTTAAGGTACTGGTATAATGATACTTTGATATCTAATTTTTGAGACAAAGGGTCACCTGGTAGAAACAATGAAGGAAGTAAGCTAGTGGAATCTTTGAAGATAGTGATATTCAATATTTTGGTGGAGTATTAGTCTAGTGGGTCTTCATGTACTAAAAATAGGAATATAATATCCAATGATTTTGGGGAAACCCTACATACTCTAGAAACCAATTTATATTGTAGTTCAACCGAGTGTCGACACCACCCATGTGTGTATGATGAATCTACTGACCATAAATGATGGTATAATTTTATCGTATGCAAATTCCTTTGAAATAGAGAAGATGTTAGATTTGTTTTATGTAGTAATTGTATTCTAATAATATTTTAAAATGCTTCATGTATAATATAATCAATATTTTTTTAAATGTTTTAGATACCATAATAATATCAAGTCGTTACAAAATTACTCGTATTGTTCTGGTTATATGTGACACAGATATTGTTGTGGTATTTATCATTATGATTACAAATACACTTACATGTTAACAAATTCTAATAATTTCATGCATACTTTGTTATTTTCAATATTTAAAAAACATCAAGATACACTATTAATTGTTTTATTGTTTCCATATGAGTTTTCTAATGATATATACAATTACATAATGAATTGAATATTCTTTCGTTCTTGTATTCATGAAAGTTTGACTTAAGAATCAAAACCCACATAATGTTCTATACATATGTAAATGGTTATGATGAACACAATTCATATTACTTTTCATGCCCCAACTTCATGTGTCATGATTTAAATTTCACATTGTTGCTGCATAATTAGCCAATAGTTTCTTAAATATATTAATTAGTATGTTTACTATCATTTAGACTAATTGAGGGTGTTTTAGACAAAGATTACACAAAGTGTGGTGCATATGGAACCAATACCACCCTCATCAACACATAAAAGGTATGAGTCTTGCCTCGATAAGAAACTACACCTCATGCACCCTTAGGTGCACGACATGTTCTCACCCAAGAGTTTTCCTAAACTCACCAAGTTAGCTACACAATGTCAATGATCCCATAAGATTCCAATAACAACAACTACAATGTGTATGACGTGCACCATTTATGCATGGTTTGAGCCACTGCAATAGCAACCATTTTGGAGACCACCTTTATGCATAATGTGCCTGGTTAGCAATTTGACCTGCAATTGTACCAGTTACCGCTCCCCACAATCTCCTACACGACATGCATCATCAACTGCATGTCATGCCAAATGATACCCAAGCTCGATCATGGAAACTATCATGGTGCATGACCCTACACACAAGTTGTAGCCCCCCATAAGAGATAAAATGTAAAGAATAAGAAGTCATTTATTATGGTATGTCTCATTTGTTTTGCTTCTAACTTGGGGAAAGTAATAAAGGAGACTCCAGACAGGAAGAAATTGAAAGGAGGAAGAAAGAAAGAATTGGAGGTGGATTTCTCCCTTTCCAACCCTTGGAAGCACCTTGGGAAACCCCATTATAGAGGATACCTCCTCTACAATAGTTGCATCACATTTCCCCCCTTATTTAGTTCTTTTTCCTCTTGATGAATACTCTTTATTTAATGATTTTCATCCTTTCTGGGGGAATTTCTCATCATTGTGGAGTAATCCCCCTTGTATATGGTACCTAACTGAAATCTATCAGTCATTTGATCAACACCAACTTTTAATATTTAGATTTACTTTGTTGTTTCTCTAATTGTCTTTAATTGCATATGACGATTGATTGACACAATTTTCTATATTCCTAAATTCATATCTTAAAATAATTACAAATGTACCAGAGTATAATCTAAGATTTAATCTCTACTACATCAAAGTAAGTATAGATTTTTACATATTGTAGGATCCTATTTCAATAGAGGAAGATTATTTTATTACTCCCCAAGAGAGATCTAAGAGTGCTTAAATCTAATACTACGTTAGTTTTTTGAAATGTAAGTAATCCTAGATAATTATGCAATCAATAGGAAGAAACCATTGATTGTAATGTCATGTCAGATGCGTCCAAGAGAGAAAATGATATATATTTTATATAATTGTTCATCATATGAATTAGTAGGTTCTTCGATACTACATGATTTTTTGAAATTTATCATTTGAAATATACTCATGACAACCTTTAGTTTTATTTTCGGACTTTCTTAGTCAACCCAATTTTTCTTCTTCAAATTGCACGTTTAATTAGAATTAAGTTCTTATTGAATTGTTTTGTCTCTCTATGTATTCGACCAAGACACTATATTACTTGTGACTTGAACAATTGGTAGTGACAAGTAGTTACTTTGGTTTTATTATTGATATCAACTCTGTACAAACGATCAACCTACCACATACCACTTATGAGAACGTAAACTAGATCCTCTCAAATTTGTAAATGAGTCATCACATATATAGTTTTTATTAGTTTTATGATTTTCTAGTGTTTACATGAACAATATAGTATGTTAAACTACACTGAGGTACTAGTCATTATTTTCAACGAACACTAATTTACTAAACAATAGGTTGGTCAAAACTTATGTCAATTATTTTTTGTTTGGTATGAGCATTCACATGTCACCATATAGAAAATAGTCACTTCTAGACCTATGGAGAAAGGTCATTTCTTGAATTCTTCAATGTGCATATCAACTAGAATTCAATGGGAACCCCAAAAGTATGACTACATAAGTTATCTTAGTCTATATAATGATTTCTGTGCTTGATGAATAGAGATTTTGGATATATATGCTTCCTAAATGGGTTAAATTTAGTAGATGGGTTTGAAGTGGCATGAAGTCTGAAAATGAATGTGGATTAAAATACAAATGAGGTGATTATAGAGGATTTGATGGCATTGTTGGCATATCCAACATCTACACCTTTAGTCAAAATGAAGAAAAAGATCGAAAGAAATTAAAATGTTAACATTTTATTATATATGGGAAATTGTAGGTGATATCCAACAAGATAAATCTGAAGAGAAGAATTAAAATAAAGGATACTACATATAAACCATTCAATCCATATCAATGTGAGGTCAGACAAGGTACCAAATAAAATGAAAAAAAAACTACAGAAATTCGATGTATCATACGTAACAAGCAACCAAAAGAAGAAGACTCCTTGAATCATATATATAAAACTTCATTCTCGGCTAACTGTAACTGTTTTCTTAAATTCCTTTTTATTCGAGTTCCATAAGTTCTAGCATTGTAAATGAGAGCTACTTTGCAAATCTGGTTGATATATCATCAAAGATCCTTGGAGAAAAACATGTATAATATTATTAAATTGTAAACATAGATCTTCATGAAGTATATAACTTGTTGAAACTTTGACATATTATTACTTCAACCTTTCTTTCACTAATAGGTTACATATAGAAAATTGATATGTTCACCCATCAACTTCACTAAGATGATGTCGACCAAGAAGTCAAGAAATATCCACAAAGTATGATCAAACAATCAACAAATAATCAAATGAAACCCTTTCACAATTTATCCCTAGAAATCACAAGCCAAGTTGACTTTTTAGATCAATATTTTAACAAGTTGGTTTATATTAGGGTTGGCAATCAGGTCGGTTTTGGGTCAATTTTGGGTAATATGATTAGAAGTCTTAAAATTGAATGTTAAGATAAAATCTTCAAGAAAATTAATTTCGGGTCATTTTGAGTTGGATCTGTCTTATTCGGGTCTAATACAACCAAAAATGTCCACAAATAGAAGAACTTAGGTTTGGAATAAATTGCACATTTTCGGGTCCTGTCGGGTTGAAAATTGCCAGCACTAGTATAGGAATGGTCTGTAGCGTCGGTTATTTGAAGCCTGTAGCGTCACTTTATAATCGACTCCTAAGTGGTCGTCGCTATAGAATTTTCTCTATAGCGTCAATTTTTTTGACCAAACAAAACCGACCTTACAGAGTAAACACTGACGCAAAAGGTTGTAAAAAATCTGACCCAGGCGAGAAAAAAGGAGCCTGTAGTGTCGGTTACTCAAAAAAAAACTGACCATGTAAACTCTCTCGGTCGAGAAAATTGTCGACCGAAAATATTTTCGGTCGATAATTTTCTCGACCGAGAGAGTTTACAGGTTCGGTTTTTTTGGAATAACCGACCCTAAAAATTGAATAAACATTTCAGTGTACCCCTCGGTCGAGAAAATTGTCGACTGAAAATATTTCGGTCGACAAAATTGTCGACCGAGGGCTAGTTTTTTCAATCTTTAGGGTCGGTTTTTATAAATATCCGACCTTATAGAGTACCTTTAGGGTCAGTTTTTTACAAAAACTGACGCTAGAAGTTAGGGTCAGTTATTCAATCTTTAAGGTCGGTTATTTAAAAAAACCGATGCTAAAAGTTACGTTTTTTTTTAATTCTATAGAAACTGAAATAGAACAGAAGAACAAGAAGATTCATATATTCTGGGAGAGGGGAGCATTGATGCTCAACCGTCACCATTCAAAACCACACATTCATAACAAAAATGATTCATAATCACATCATAATTTACAAAATGATAGATTGCAAGTCTGAGATGATATTAAATGTCATACACAAAAGTAAATATGAAAGAGTACTCAAACCACATACATAAATGGAGCTGACATATTTAATCCAATGCTATATTGACTTCATTTAGAAAAGCATCTGACCACACTTCTCAAAATTCATTCAAGTCCAGACATGTGTAAGGCTAAGTTGTAAAGATCTGTAACAGAAAATGTACATGTTAATATTTTATAAAATGACTACAATCACTTGTAAATTTATGATGTTATTCTTTATTACCTGACTTATAGTCTGAATGTCATGTGATGCTTGTTTGACAATAGCTTGCATATATTTCATTACATAGTATCCACAAGCCCAGTCATTATTTTACATAGGACACTACAAATAACGAATTATACTTAATGTTAGAAAACTACTATAAACAGCAGTTGAGATAAGACTATAAGAGTTGACATATAAGAGTTGAAAATTAATATATATAAGACTAAGCAGTTGTCAAAGTAGCTACCTTGACATTTTTCAAAGTCAATGTCTTTAATTTTTTGGGTATTTGTCCTCCAGCTTCATGAAAAGCCTTTATACCATTATCAATTAAACTATAGTTGGTAAAATAGAAATTCTAAATAGAAATATCATGTTGAAGCATTGACTAAATTTATGCTTACTCCATAGCTGACAATTTCAGTTTGTGACCCTTTGTCAAGATAATAAAGAGCATCAATTTTGGGGCAATCACCACTTATTCCCAATGTCTAGCTCTGAGTAAGAATAAAACAAACATTAAAATAAATAATTTTATTCATTATTAAAATTATATTGAATAATAATACTTACTGGACGTTAAAAGGAATTAGGATAATTTCCTTCCCCTCACTAGCAAAATATTTGAATGCAATCAAATATGAAAAATATGGTAGAAATAAGGTATACCTTGGCATTGATAACCAAATAAGGTATACCTTGTCATTGACACACGACAAATGTCACCAGTAATTTGTTGGCAATGCAACGTACCTCCACTGCAAGTTTACAGTTCATACCAACCTAGATTAAAATAATATAAGTTATATAAGAAGCAGTAGAACAGATACCTATTACAACTATATATAATATCATATATATATCTTACTAATAACACAACATATAGAACAAAAACTTACTACAAATTGTTGTGGTGGGTCATTGGGAGTGCTCCCATGACCTTCTACAAATTAATTCCAAGCAAACTAAATTAGAATCAATAGATAAAAAAACATATTCACTCGTGGTGCTCATGCTCAAAAAAAACTTACTGTAGATTGTTGTGGTGGGTCATTGGGAGTGCTTAGCATCACCACTACCATCCTCATGGTGCTCATGCTCATGTTCAGAATGTTCATCTTCACTCACCATTTTAGAACCTACAAGTATACATGATAAAAAATGATAATAAAAGCACAAGTGATAAGGTACACATGATATATGATGTATATTTAAAAGATTACTTACTTGAATGATAATAAAATAAATAATTGTGGATACACTCCTACTAATATGATGGAAAATGATAGCAATGATGAGATTTTACACATGAGATGATGCGGTTTTGTGAGATGGATACCAACAATGAACTCCTACTTATTATATTGATATTAACCAAGGCATGATGAGAACTTAGTAAGTTTATAAATACGAAAATACTTTTCCATGGGCTATGTGAATTACTAGCCTTTACATTCTACTTTGGAGGTACATCCCAAATTACCTATAGAATAATAAGTAAAATACTTATATTATCTATTAAATGTTACTTTACAGTTTCTTTAAAGCATAATTATTATTGTTTCTTTTTTGATATGCTTGCAATTAGTATTCACTTGACATGGAATTACATAGTTTAAATTATTTTTCTTGCATAGTCTTGTCTATTAGAAAATGCTTTATCTATCAATGGGACATGCAATGTTCCAATCACTAGTATATGCCTTTGTGCATTTGACTGATGAGACTATTCCATCACCCATTTATCACCTCAAGATGTCAAAACCTCCCATGGTCTAGGCAAATCCTTTGAATGTATGGTCAGATTGGTGAGACAGAGTATATTGGTATAATACATTTGGCAAACATTAATATATGTATCATAGAGCTAGAGAAGGACCTGGAAATATTGGAGGTCCCCAAAGAAGATCAGATCAATCATTTTGTCTATATTCTCAAAGAAATTGTTGGTTACTAATGGTTTCATGGAAGAAGATAAGAGACCATTATAGAGTATCAATCTGTATGAATTCTATAACTAGATAGAGAGTATGTACTCACTTTGATCATAGGTAGACTCTCGGTTGACAATATTGTCAACCGAGAGTGGACCTGGATGCTACCGTGGCGGCGGGAACGAACTCGACAATGAGGGAAGCGACGACCTTACATTGAAATGGCGATGACCTTCGTGGAAGATGTGATGACCTTCACGGAGAGGCGGTGACCTTTGTGGAAGTGTGGAGAGGCGGCGATGACAAGCTCTCTTCACGGAGAGGAGGCAAGGGCTTTGGCAGCACGGAGAGGTGGCAAGGGCTTCAAGGACACCACGATCCCCTTCGAACACGACGACGAGTAGGTATCAGTGACGTGGGTGAGAAGGAAGAAAAGGTGATGACGCGGGAGAGAAGGAAGAGAAGGTATCGGTGATGGAATGACACAAGGAGAGAAAGAAGAAAAGGTATTTACGCCGCGGGAGAGAAAAAAAGAATGAAATTTATGTTTCGCGGGAGAGAAAGACTAGGTTTCGGCCACTTCAAGCCCCGGGCTCGACCTGTAGCGTCGGTTAAAACCAAAAACCGATGCTAGAGATAAGCGATGCCTGTGTTGGGTTATTTAAAAACACTCAAACTCATTCTCAGTCAACGAATTTCTCGACCGAGGGATCCTCGGTCGAGAAATTTGTCGACCGAGGGGATCTCTAGGGTTAGTTAAAAGTAAAAAAATGACCCAACAGGTGCTTATACATGCGTGAACTAAACTTGATCCAAAATTCATCTCGATCGACAATATTGTCGACCGAGGGACCTCTAGGGTTGGTTATAAGGTTAAAACCGACCCTAGAGTTGCTTATACACGCACGAAGGAAATTTGGATCTAAAACCCTAAACACAAACTCCTTCTCGGTCGACAAATTTGTCGACCGAAAGGATCTCGATCAACAAATTTATCAACCGAGAGGATCTCTAGGGTCGGTTAAAAGTAAAAAAAATGACGCTAGAGGTGCTTATACATGTGTGAACTAAACTTGATCCAAAATTCATCTCGGTCGACAATATTGTCGACCGAGGGACCTATAGGGTCGGTTATAAGGTAAAAACCGACCCTAGAATTGCTTATACACGCATGAAGGAAATTTGGATCTAAAACCCTAAACACCAAACTCCTTCTCGGTCGACAAATTTGTCGATCGAAAGGATCTCAGTCGATAAATTCATCGACCGAGAGGAGCTCTAGGGTCGGTTAAAAGTAAAAAACTGACGCTAGAGGTGCTTATACATGCGTGAACTAAACTTGATCCAAAATTCATCTCGGTCGACAATATTATCGACCGAGGGACCTCTAGGGTCGGTTATAAGGTAAAACCTGAGCCTACAGTTGCTTATACATGCACGAAGGAAATTTGGATCTAAAACCCTAAACACCAAACTCCTTCTCGGTCGACATATTTGTCGACTAAAAGGATCTCAATCAACAAATTCTTTGACCGAGAGGATCTCTAGGGTCGGTTAAAAGTAAAAAACCAACGCTAGAGGTGCTATACATGCGTGAGATCCAAAATTCATCTCGGTCGACAATATTGTCGACCGAGGGGACCTCTAGGGTCGGTTCTAAGGAAAAAAATTGACGCTAAAGGTGCTTATACATGGCGAAGGAAAATTGGATACTATAATCAACTCGGTTGACAAATTCGTCGACCGAAGAGATCTGTAGAGTCAGTTAAAAGGAAAAAACCAATGCTAGAGGTGCTTATACATGCGTGAACTAAATTGGATCCAAAATTCAACTCGGTACCTCTAGAGTCGGTGATAAGTAAAAAACCGACCCTAGAGGCGCTTATACATGCGTGAAGGCAAACTAGATCCAAGATGTCTCCCGCATTTTTTGTAGACATATAAGTTCGGTTATTTGGAAAAACCAACCCTATAGATCGAAGTGCGAAGCCAAAATCGAGCAAATTTTTGCCACGGGAAATTGTAAATTGTCTTTCTAATATGATTATCTATAAGGTCGCTTATTTTATTAAGTTTGACCCTATAGAGATACACTACAAGGTCGGTTATTTTAAGAAAAGTGACTCAAGTGGTCCTAAGTGGTGCCCGCATTTTTTATAGACATATAAGGTCTGTTATTTGGAAAACTGACCCTATAGAGTTACACTACAAGGTCAGTTTTTTTAAGAAAACCGACCCAAGAAGTATTAAGTGGTGCCCGCATTTTTTTTAGACATATAAGGTCAGTTATTTGGAAAAACTGACCCTATAGGTAGTGATGTTATAACTCATTTCTGTACTAGTGCAGCCCTAGTTTATATCACATCGATCAAGTCAGGTTCATTAATGCTGACCAAGATGTCGATCAAATTCTTAGCAATTGCTTTCTATTGGAAAAAAAAGAAAAAAATAACCAACTTTCATTAAAGGATAAGTAAACTGTGTAATATAAATGTATCATGTTTTAATAACCACTAGGGTTTCTTACAACTCTAAAAGTTTCTAGGATATCTAAATAATATATTTCCCATTCTATTAGTATTAATTAGTATTCTAAAGTCAAACCCTAGGTTGGACCTAAGAAACCTAGTTTCCTTAGGATTTTGGTTTTGTCTTACTAACCAATATCTAACATTCAACAAAATATGATTTAGAAATTAGAAATATTTGACCATAATAACATTTACATTAACAATTTCATTCACATTAATTTCAACATTTTTATGTCTAATTATGTTTGTGGTCACTATGACTGGCCATTTATTTATTATTCTTTCCTTGAGTGTGTTCTCATAATATATGGCATATTATTAAAGATCAAATGTGTATTCATAGTGAGTGAGAGAAAAATTCAAAATAGTATGTCTGCATAAAAATGTTGACACAAACAACACATACTTTGTGTGGATCTTTTCTCAACGCTTACCCCATGTAAGTTCCTATATCATTAGAATGATCACCTCAAATGTGAAAATTGGCTTTCAATGAAGATGATGTATGATTTTATGGGGTTATATTAGGTTTAGGAGGCATATATGATGTGAATTAGTTAATATTAGTAAATGCATGTGCAAGAAGCACGTGGCTCCTATTCACAAATTCAACAATTTGAAAGAATTTTGATACATAAATAACATGATAGTCAACAAAATATACTTATCAAATGACATCAAATTTTTTTTGTTACCTCCGAGATCTCTTATTCATTCTGCTCTCGGGTTGCAGACAAACATTCTGGAATAACATGGGTACTATTCACTCCTTGTTCATTCCAAATCTCTGTTGGGATGAATTTGGGGCATTGCGTCCATACAATCGAACATGTTACATTTCTAACCGCCCATTTAATTAGGGAATCATCAAATGCATTAGTGCCTCGTCAAATGAAGTGGATCTAGATCTCCGGCTTCAGAACCTTGAGTGCTTCCAGTCTAGTAGTGTAGTTTTTATACTTGGGCATGTTAGTGATTCTTTAGTTGAAGATTGAACAGGCCAACATGCTGTCTGATTCCACCCAAATGTTCTCCGGCCTGTGGATAACAGCTTCGATGCCTCGACAAATGGCTTGAAGTTTGATATCGAGGCTTTGTTGGCCACTGGATTCTTGTGCTCCGTCCATGACCCATTCGTGTTGCGCATTCCTTGCAATGTAGCTATTGGCTGCTTGATTGGTACGTTTTAGTAATGAACCATCCACATTAACCTTGATGGTATTTGTTGAAGGAGGGGTCCAAGGAGCTGAATGAATTTGAGGCATGGTTATAGGTTGGTGCTGATGGGCAAGTATAATGCATCTTACTCTGGAGAAGATGGTTCTAATAGTCTGGGTATACGGGATTTGTGAGCCATTGAACACTAGGTCGTTCTGTTGTAGCCATAGTGATTCCAACGTAGCAGTGAACCATGAGGATCTGATATATCCACCGACATTGTGCTTAAGGTTGTTTAAGAACCACTCCACTATGGAATGCCCTGGTTCAAAGGTAATGTTGTAAGTGTTCGTAATGCCTTGTCACACCTATTGTGCAAAATGGAATTCTTTGAGATAGTGAAGGATGACTTGCTAGCCTACCCACACCTTGGACATTTATCCTCTTCAGTGAGGCCTCGTCTAGCTCTATTGGCATTCGTCATAAGACCATCGTGTAGGAATTTCCAGAGAAAAGTTTTGGTGCTTTGTGGAGCCAAGAGCTTCCAAATCATCGACCAGTTGCCCGGTGTACGAATGCATGAATTGTTGAGCAGCATTTTGTAGTAGTTCTGGGTTCTGAACCGACCATGTGTGTCATCCATATGACACCACACATCATTTTCCCCATTTGGGATAGGCAGAAGCATGTTTAAAATTCTCCTCGCCGACTCCTCGGTAAACGAATGTCTAATGAAACTGATATCCCACTCTCTGTCCGAGGCTATGGAACTAACTGTCGGGTCCTGTAGGTCTTGAGGCACAACTCGATTCAGTTTAAGAGATGGAGGGGTTAAGGCTTCAACTCAGTTGTCAGTCCAAACAGATGTGGATTTACCATTCACCACTGATTTAGCCAATTTATTTGTTACAGTTCCTTTCTTGTCAATTATAAATTTCCACCGTCGTGACCCACTAGCTCTGCCTTGGTCACTACGGTGCATATATTTACTCTCCATAACCTTTCTCCATGTACAACTTCTGGATGTTGTGAACTCCCATATGTTCCTTGATAGCAGGGCTTCATTTTGAAGTTGTGTTGGCTTGATATTCAGCCCTCCAGCATGTCTAGGTGCAATCATCTTCCTCCAGGAAATTAGACTAATACTCCGATTGTCATTGGACCTTACCCAAATGAAGTTGTGGATGGTTCTGTCGATGCTATTGCATACCGAGGTTGGTAATTGGCTCGTCTGCATGATGTATGTCAGAATGGAATTGAAGATGAAACAAGCGAGAGTAATTCTACCTGCCATCGAGACGGTGTGGGTTGTCCAGGAGTTTATTCTTTGGTCCATGGAGTGTAGGAGGTTGAGGTATACTGATTTGTTTGGTTGTTTGTGTAAGATGGGAATGCCAAGATGTGTGCCCATATCCTCAGTTTCTGTCATCCAGAGTGCACGACTGATTCTTCTTCATAGCCTTCTATCTGTGTTTTTTGAGAAGTGGACTGAGGATTTCTCCGGGGACAACATATGGCTTGATACCTCGCCGAAACGCTTGATACATTTTATAATCGTTTGTGCCTACTTCAGTGATTCTTCTCCAAAACGGGTGATGTCGTCGGCAAAGCACAGATGTGTCAGTTTTGGTCATCATCATGTGATTAGCAGAAGCTTCTAGTTACCATTCCGTTCTAATAGTCTAATGTCTTTACTCAGGCGTTCTAGGCACATTACGAATAGGTAAGGGGATAGTGGATCCCCTTATCAGACTCCTTACGACGCTTTGAATGGCTGCAATGTCGTTCCCTTCCAAGAGATGGATATATCCCCACTTGTAATAATATTCATGATGACAGTGATAAGGTTTGGCGGGATAGGGGTTCTCTTGAGAGTATCGAGTATGAAGTCCTATCTCATTCTATCGTATGCTTTCACGAGGTCCAATATGATGATCATGCATTACTGCCCAAATCTACGAGTACCCATAGAGTGGACCACCTCCTGGAGTAGTATTGTATTATCTGAGATCCGTCTTCCTGGGATGAAGCTGGTTTGATTTGCAGAAATCCAGTCACTTAGAAAGGGTTTGAGCCGCTCCACTATGATCTTTGATAGCAGTTTCATACTAACGTTATTCAGAGCGATGGGTCGGAGATGATTGCATTGTTCTGGGGTGTTTGTCTTAGGGATTAAGACCAACATGGAGTTCGCCATTTGATCAGTATTTTATGTCCTACAAAACAATTTTGAATCGTTAGATGTAAAGAGTTTTTGATGTTGTGCCAATTCTTCTGCATGAAACCAGCGTCAATGTTGTATGGCCCATGAGCCTTCACCGGATTCATATAGCATAAGGTGTCATGTATCTCTTCTAGGGATGGTGGGCGACCCACGTGTTGGATTGTCTCTGACGACCACTGCGGGAAGAAGCCTGGATAATATATAGCAGTAGCGCGGGCGATGGAAGGCCGGTTGTCTGTGAATAACTCCTGGAAGTAGTTCTTGATTAAGTTATATCAGCTTCATTCTCCACCCATCTCCCATTTTCATCTCTTAGTTTAGTGATTATATTCCTCCTTCTTTTTGCCCTTACTAGAGCTTAGAAGTAGGTTGTATTGGAATCTCCTAGTTTAATCCAATCACATCTCGCCTTCTGTTGCCATTCTGCCTCTTCTTTAACAAGAACATCCATATATTCGCATTGGATGGCCCCAATTTGATTGTCCAATGCTTCAGTATATTTTTTGCTCACATCAGTTTGCTTTCTGATCAATGTAGCTTGTAAGGCATCTTTATGCTTCCTCTCCTTGTTATGTTCATCTCGATCCCAATTGCATGCTGCAACCATGAAGCTCTTGGCAGCTGTAGTTAAGTCCTGTTTGGGATTCCATGCTTGTTGGAGAAAGTTAGGAAAGGATTTGCGACCCGACCATCTCGTGGTTGTTTTGAGGTGATGGGTTGAAGTACCCCGTCGGTGATTTGTTCTGATCAGGATGGGAGCATGATCCGACGCCACCCTTAGCAAGACCTCTACAGTCATGTTGGGGAATGCATCTATCAATTCACGGTTGGATACAGCTCAGTCGAGACGTTCCTAGAGGTAGCCCCGCTTGAAGGTCATCTTTGGTCTGAATGCCCCCATATCCTCCATACCCGCCAACGCTAGGGCCTCAGCGAATTCGCGGCAGCTCAATAGTTTTACTATGTCGCTTCCACTTTTCTCATCTATTGTCAAAGTGGCGTTGAAATCCCCTAGGACCAACCACGGCAGGGATGAAGACTCTGTAAGAGTACTCACATGACTCTAGAGTAATCTCCTCCTATGTTGTTGTAGGCTTGCATAGACGAAGGTGATCAGGTGATTTTTGTTAATAAGACAGTGGACGAACTGACGGTGCATTGCCAGTACCTCCACACTGCCTACCTGCCACCGCCACAGAATCCAAATCATGCCGGAGAAACCTATGGCTTCCACGCGGTGTGATTCATCAAAGTTTAGTTTGCTTATGATTCGGTCATCCGATGGTCCGCTAATGCGTGGTTCCACAATAGCAAGGATTTCAATTTTGAGCTAGTTCTTATAATGTCTTATGGCATTTTGAATTTCTTGTTTCCCTATCCCTTGGACATTCCAGGAGGCACAAATCATCTAAACTGTGGCTTTGGTGACGAAGGGGTTGGTTTCACCCTCCTTTGCCTGTTGATCAATCTCCCGGTGGTGTTGTTTCCCTCTCTTCCTAGTACCTGGGCGTATTAGTTCTGATGATGTATATACCTTCTGATTTCTGAGGTGAATACCTACTGACCCCCTCCTTGTGGCGGGTTCACAACACGACCAACCTGCCTGGAATTACCAGCCTTTGCAGTATATTACCCAAAGCAGAAGGATAGACTCAGCATCGTCGTCTCTCCCGTTCTCGTGACGATCACTGTGTCCTCCTCCGGTATAATGGTGGCTCGATGGGTGTTTTCCTTGGCAGATGTTTGTCTTCCCAATTTTAAATAAACTAATGATGTGACTATGCTAGTATCAATGAAAAGAACATTTAACATCTTACAACTTCATATTATCTTGTTAGCTTGTCGCAGAATTTTTGTTACGTTGTGGCCTCTAATATCTTAATGTCGTGACGAATTGGTTGTTGTGACTTGGGATATTATGCTTCTTCTTCTTTTTAATTTTTTGAATGACATACAAATGTTTTTTTTTTCAATTGTAATTTTTGTTGGCACTTGTTTTCTTTGTCATATCCTTACTTTATACATTTGTTGAACTACTCCTGTAGTAATTTGGTAATTACACTTTTTGATGATTGTATTAGCTGATTCTATTCTTATGCATTTACTTTCTATATTAAATATTGCTTGAAAAAAATCAAATTAGTATGAAAAGTATGCAAGATTTTAGAAAATAAGAATATGTTGTCTTCCACAACCATGTTTTATTATCGTAGTCAATATATAAACATTTTCCTAAATAAAAATAAATTATATTCAATACAAAATGAGTATATTTTTCCTATCACCCTCTTTCATGTCCAATAACTTATTATTTAATGCATAAATATATGTTGAATTTTGATGTATCCTATTATCAATAACATAACACTTCATAAATGTTGTACATTTTCATTGTTTGTGGTGACAATCATGAAAGAACTTTACTTATAAGAAAGTGATTCTGTTAAAATGGTTCACCTATTAACACTAAGGTTGTCCCTATTTCAAAGATAAGCATCATACATTTGTGTAATTTATTTCATAAAAATAATTTAATTGAAAAAAGGTAAGGAAACATGACATTTTACAGTAACATTACAAATTGTTCAACTTTATGTGTGTAATAATTAAAAAGGTTAAATCCTATATTTGTTTTACTGCAAATCAACAATTTGCAACATGACAACACTTATATAGTTAGATACATTCTAAAGAAATAAATAACAATCTATATTATAGAATTCATGAATAAACTAAACCTATGTCGACAACTTATATAGACATAACACAAATTAATATAAATTTTTGACCATTATAACCCTATTTCACTTAAGGAGTCCCTATTTTATTTTTATTTTCAAAATAGGGAATATAGAATCTAGTAATTGGTTATGAATCATGGAGAAAGATATTAATAAAGACAATGCCTTTATCTTTACCAAATATGGTCCTTTCAAGAAATGTTTATGTATATAAATAATGTGTTTATCCCTTTGCCTACTTCATAGCCATGTTTGCCGCTAGGTTCTATATTTCATGATAAATACATATAAAGAGTTGAACAATGAGGTAGATTTACATGATTTGAATGAAATATATAATGTAATGAAACATAAAGTATTATGAGTTCAACATCTCCTTGATTGGTAACTGTGATAAGTTAACGTCTGATTGAATGGAATGAAATTGTTTTAGACATATGCATGGTGCAAAACAAAGAATATTGTATAGGATTTTTCATATCCATATTTATGGTTCTCAAGAATCTACTCAAAAAGTTTGTATTATAATTGTTTGTATGATTAGAAAGTCAACAAAAAAACAAAATAATATGTGTACTTGTATATCTAGACAAATACATATCCATGGTTGAAGGAATTTATCATTAGAACATTTGGACTCGTATAGGTATATAAATGGAAGTTATAATGGTAGAAGGTTAAGTACCTCGTAATTATGTAATGCAAATTAACTAAACAACAATGGGGAGGGTGAAAACAATTTGTTAGTGTGCATATTGTAGTTTGAAGCTCATTATAATATACATCCAACATGATACCTCAAATTCAATCACGATCACTATATGAAATTGAATATAAATCATTTATAATAGACTAGTTGTGCATCAAAAGAAATACATAGAAATAATTCTTCATCAATTGATTGTACGTATCTAGTTCCTAGATTGGATTACAAACTTATATCCAAGTAATGAATAAGATTCAATTATTGAATTTGATAATGGTTAGTATTTATTTCTTGAATTATTTACTATAGTTGTAAGAATAGTTACATTTATAAATATGAAAAAAACAAACAAGTAAGAACTTTGGATAGTAACATAAGCACGATACTTTAGAAAAATATAAAACATCAAATTTTGCATCTAAGAATATCTCATCCATTGAAGAATATATCTTGCCTTACTGGATGAAATTACTACTTCAACTAGATCATAATCTACCAACTTCTTTTTTGATGTCATATTCCTTCAATTCCATCTTAGCCTTGTATTTATAGCTCATGGATGCAAGGTAAATCCCTCAAATTTCCCTTCCTTTGTATCAATATTGTGAGCTCATACGTACATTGAAGGAGCTTAATGCTTAAGTAAAAAAAAACATAATTTCTAATAAAGATAGAAAGAAGAGCCTATCAAAAATGAATTTCATGAGATGAAATGTCCATTCCACATGAATATGTGCAATGTAGCGTACATCTTTCCTAAAGCTATTGATAGAACCATTATTGAATAACCATACAATGTGTCTACAAAAGTGAGTATGTATCACGTGGTAAAGAAACATGCGAAAAGAATGTTCACCGAGTTAGCGTACTAACCACCTTTTCTGAATTCTATGTAGTCAAGTTGTAATAGATACACTGTGGTATTATATCTCTATAATATGATGAAACATTGTTGTATTAACATGGAACAGAACATAAGCTATTGAATGATGAGAATTAAAAGAATGTAGTTATGACAACCTCTTAGACGCAACAATGTTTGTTATGTTTATGGTGGTTGTGTGTGTTCGCTATTAGTCCTCTTAAATTCGTAGCATATAGGCATATTTGATTGTGCATCCTCTAAAGTAAAAAAAAAGTTGTGGACCGAGTCGGACAGGACGACATGCAAGGAGCCATCCAATGCCTTCAATCTATTATTCTACTCTACTAAACACGAGGACGCGCTTCTACCCTCTTGCTTACCCGTCAAAACTGGACTCTCGTACTAGGATCACATTAATGTTTATCTGCCTATCATCTCATCCTTCCAAACTGATTTGTGTGCTGTAGTTTCTCCCCTAATACCCTATTTTCTGGCTCCTCACATAGTAGTATGTCTTCTCTTCTCTGCCTACTTTTCCATCATAGATCCATCTCATATGCATGCATTACTCCCTCCAAACGAAGCACCTTTGAATCAGTAACATAAATGGCCAATAGGACAATAACCGCTCACAATCACTAACGACAAAGTCCCTTGACGCCAGAACCATGATTTCCGTAGGGAAAACATGCGTCATCTGTTTGAGTCCATAACATTAATCCCTGCATCTCCAACCCGTCGACTATTTTTAAAGATAACATGAACGAGGCCCTACTGTTGTTTTCTCCACCAGAGGCATGGCACCGATGCATCATCAACCTTGTTAGTCATCCTTCTCCGCTGGGAGAGCAAACCGCGCCCTCTGGCATCCTTTGCACAGTATGGTCGGCCGGCAATGGTCCAACATCTCAGCGTCATCCGACATCAACAGAGAAGAAGCCTTGTGGTTGGGCAGCGGCCATATTCAGTAGGCATTGAGATACGTACAGACGCTTATGTTGTAAACTTCGCGGCTTCACATTACACCTTGGCTCCTCTTCAAGACACTACTACACGATAGCATATAAAGCGACACTGTTTTTTTAATAATACGACTCTAACTGAAATTAAACTTCTTTTTTTTTTGAAGGCTACTGAAATTAAACTTCTTAGTGTGTCGCTTTATCTCCTTATAAAATTTGTTCTTCTCCCGCCAAAGTCCTACTCCCTCCCCCAAATTAATAAAAACATAAAATAACTGTAAAAAAGAAATATTGAAAATGTAAACTATCGGGCATCCGAGACCCCTTTCTGGTTGTTCGTTTCTCGTCTGCGGATTGTGCCTCTTCCGCTCTCGTCTTGCGTCTGTCTTCTCTGGCGAACGGCCGCCCGACCGCCCTGCGCTTCTTCAACGGTGACTCTCGATCGGTGCCCTCTACGGCGGCATTCTCTCCAGCGGTGGTCGGCGATCTCCAACAGCTATCTCCAGCGGCCAATGTTCTGCCTCTTCCTGGTATGTTCTGTCATCCTCTCCATCTTCCCTCTCTACTCCCTTCTTTACTCATCCTCCGTCCTCTTCCTTTCCATCACTTCTCCACCGGTCATCCTAAGGCATAGTTTGGCCGTTTACTTTCTGAGTCCCGTAGTCTGGTACACATCGTAGGCATTTTCCAGTAGCCGGGGCTGGAAAATTAGACATTTTCCAGCCTAATTGTAGGCATAAAACTAACAGTACTCTAAAGTTCCTGACCCAAACGGCAGGGATGGTGATCATGAGATCCACGCACAACTTTATGATCTGCCAATTGTTACAATTTTCACCAGGATTTGTGAAGTATGCGGCCAAATTAGGCCTAATTGATTTTTCTACTCCCAGCCTCCTCCACCTGTTCCGCACATCCTCCTCCTCAATCTGCGACTTTATTTTCTTACTCTTTTCACATCTCTTCCTCATTTGCTAATTTAATGTTCCTGTGTTTCTATTTTTTTCTATTTATATTTTTGTTTACTCTACTACGACTTGGAACATTAGTGCCAATTGTGATACTAGATGAAAGACGATCAACGCTATAAGAGTACCGCATGCAAATCCTGTGATTAACCCGAGTGTTGGTTCTTTCCTTGAAGGAGGCACAATCGTAGGAGTGGAATTGCTCACTGTCTGACGGACTGGAAGTGTTCATTCTGCAGATAAAAGGTTTGCAATCATTTATCAAGAGTTAATAATTCAAAATTTTTTCTTATAATATATAATACATGTTGGTATTAATATATATATTATGATGCGCTGTTCCTATTATTTGTTTGGTTATAGTTCATAATATTCCTATTGTTAATGTATACTATTTATTGTTAGTCATTTATACTATTTACAGTTAGGGATCCATATACTAACGGTTGCTCATTGTGTTGATTTAACTAGCATAACTAATATTATTCAGGGTCTTAAAATTTTTATCGTACTTCTGATTTTATGTATTTGTGTTGGCTTACGTATATGTTGATTCTGACTTCACATATATCTGTAAATACTTATAATCTATATGCACACTTTCATTTGAAAACAAAATTTAGTTTTTTTTAACCGAAATTGCAATGTATGAAATATCACGGTTAATATGTTTTTCATTTTTTTCTTGCAATGTATGAAGATCGATTCATATTTTTTGAACTCTAATTGATAATGAGAAAATATATCCAAATATAATTATGTCATGATTAATATCTTGTTTGGGCATTTAATATCACCAAGGACCCTAGTAAGAAATTTAAAACTATAAAATTGAAGTATCTAAAATGCTACATAAAATAAAATCCTTAAAAATTCCCCCACCATGTGGAAAAATTAGATATTTTTTCTAAGCATGTATTATTTTAAAATGCATGAGGCATAATGAGTCATGGTCTCAAAAAGGCCAGTCATAAGCATTGTGGGCTTTTGTGGCATAAACTTTAAAATGTGAATGAGACAGTCTTAATATATATATATATATATATATATATATATATATATATATATATATATATATATATATATATATATATTTGTGTGTGTGTATACACACACACATGTAATGTATACACATGTGTGTATGACACATATATGTGTATACAAGGAAACCTAAAACAAAATAGAAACCGTTTAAAAAATTTTGTAAGGATAAATAGAGATTAAAGAACACCACAATACTAAAATAAATATGTAGCAAATAATGAGACATATTTTCGTTATACTATTGGATCTAAATATGGCATAGACATAGAAAAATTAAGGCAAAAATAATTGCAAATTAGCAGGTACAAGGAACAAAAGTTAGTTAACAAAGAATGACATTCATTGAAATTGAAACTAGAAGGTACAAAATAGAGATAAATTTAACAATGGCATCACTCAAAGAAGGATAATAAATAATCATTCATAAAATAGTGATACTTAACTACGTGAACTCTAAACGTATTATTTACAACATAAAAATATTTTTAATAATCTTAACAATAGAAGTTTTTGTGGCTAACATAATATGCTCTCACCCGACATTGAGGCATGCACCTCAATTAAGCCTTAGAGCCTCAATGCTTTGAGGCGAGACTAATACTTTGTGAGGTGTAAGCCTTGACATTGAGGTGTAAGCCTTGATGCATAAATGTGATAGCTTTCCTAGACATGATTTTTTGAAATACCATGCATACATGTGGTATTTGTCATATGCTCATCTAGTGTGCTTATTTTATATATCACATGTTTGATCACTCATATGGTCTAAAAAATCTTAATTTCTATTTTAAGGTTGATTATGATGGGAAATGAGTTTATTCGAGACAAGAGTTGGATGTATAGATGCAATACTAAATTTGAAAGACTCCATGATATGTACTTTCATCAAGGTGTGGAGGCTTTTCTTGAAATGGCATTCAAAGATGACCCTAACTCTAAAAAGCTTTGTCCTTGCAAAACTTGTGAGAACACAATTTATCAGCATTTAGACATTATTCGACATCATATCTTATGCAATGGTTTTCTTAAACAATATACAATATGGAAATACCATGGGGAGAATGTATACATGCCTAGGTTAGGTGACATGAACAACATTGAAATGTTGAATATGCTAAATGAGGTGTTGGATAATTATGTGGAGGTTAATCCAACCAATGATTCAATAAGAGATCAATAACATGATGATCCTGGTGTAAACAATTTTGAAGAACTAATGGAAGATGCTAATACTCCTCTATATCCAAATTGTCTGGTATCTAAGCTTGATGCTATTATTGATTTATGGAATATGAAGTGTGACAACAAATGGAGAAAGAATGGTGCTTGTAATGTTTTAGACTTTGCTCACAAAATTCTCCCACCAAATAATGCACTTCCTAAAAATTGGCATGAGTGTAAAAAAGTAATGAGCAACTTAGGCTTGAAGTGTAAGAAAATTCATTCTTGTCCTAATGATTGTTTGTTATATTATGGAGAAAATGAAAATTTAAATGAATGTTCAAAATGTAAAAAGTCTAGATGGGTATGTTCTGTTGAGAAGAAAAAGAAAATTTCTGCAAAGATTTTGTGCTACTTCCCATTGATTCCAAGACTAAAGAGGTTGTATATGTGTGCTAGTACTACTAGTCTTATGACTTGGCACAAAAAAGCTCCACCTGGGAAGGATGGGGAGATGAGTCATCCACGCGATTCAGAAGCATGGAAACATTTTGACCAAAAGCAACCGATGTTTAGTAATGAAGCACGTAATATTCGATTCGGGCAAGCTGCTGATGGATTCAATCCTTTTAACATGACAAAGGGTAGTTCTCATTCAATATGTCATGTGATTCTAATTGTTTATAATTTGCCTCATTGGCTGTGTTTGGATCAATCTTACTTTATGTTGACACTTTTGATTGATGGTCCTAAAATGCCAAAGGATATAGACATTTATCTTAGACCATTAGTTGATGAGCTAAAAATCTTATGGATTGAAGGTGTCAGCACTTATGATTCTTCTTCTAGTCAACCTTTCACCATGCGTGCCTCTTTATTATGGACAATCAGTGATTTTTCAGCATATGTGATGTTGTCGGGGCGGAGCACAAAAGGACATAAGGCATGTCCCTTGTGTCATGTTCATAGTGGGTGTCTTTACCTTCCATCTAGTAAGAAGGTTGTTTACTTGAGGCATCGTCATTTTCTACCAATGGAACATCCATGGCGTAAAGACATTAAAAATTTCAATGGTAAAGTTGAGGTTGAATCTTCCCCAAAACCTTTAACTGGCGAAGAAGTAGAAAATCTTTGACATGATTATAATCGCGTTACATTTGCCAACAGTGGATGGAAAAAGAAAAGTATCTTTTTTTAGCTTCCCTATTGGAAGACATTATTGATACGTCATAATCTAGATGTCATGCATATTGAAAAAAATATTTGTGAGAACATTTTAGATTGGTTGCTAGAGCAAGATGGAAAGACTAGAGACATCAATTCAAGACTAGATTTGGAAGCACTTGGATTAAGACAACCATTATGGATTAAGCCTTCAAAAAATTGTAAAAAAGATATTCTTCCACGTGCATCATACAACATGACAGATGAAGAAAAAGAGTGTTTTCTTAAGATCTTGAAGGCTTTGAAATTGCCTTACGGGTTTTCCTCCAATATTTCTAAAAAGATACAAACAGCTGAAAAGAAAATTGGTGTTTTGAAAAGTCACGATCACCACATTTTGATGCAACATTTATTGTTATTGGCTTTAAGAACAACGATGTCTAAATCTGTTGCTACAACAATCGGTGAGTTGACTTCATTTTTCAAGAAAATTTGTAATAAAGTCATCGATGTTGAAAATATGAAGAAGTTGGAAAAGCAAATTCCTATAACAATGTGTAAGCTTGAAAGAATCTTCCCTCCGGCATTCTTTGATGTAAGTGTGCACTTGCCGATTCATTTGGCCACAGAGGCTAAAATTGGAGGTTCTGTCTATTTTAGATGGATGTATCCCATAGAGAGATATCTATTTCGGCTTAAGAGTTATATTTGCAATAGGCACAGACCAAAGGGTTCTATTGCAGAGGGTTATTGACGCAATTTTACCGTGCGTATAAATGCAAGTGAACGCGTCGAGTAGTACAGGCCTTTGTGAGGCCCAAGTCGAACTCAGGGATACGTGCAATCATCGGGGACTCCTATTAACTACTCGCGATCATCTAAGCCGATTAACAAGTTGAGAGTTGTTGTTAAAAATAAAAGAAAAATAAAAACAAAACAAGAGAAGCAATTGATTAAATGTTGGTTTAATCAATTCAAAAGGGTATCTTTAGGATTGCAGTTTCACCGCGGGTTTTCATTATATTAAATTCTATATAGCTACTCAATTTTATCTCTCTATCTGGGTAGTGGCCTGAAAAAAGAATTGTCCACTATCGTGGTGCAATTCACTACCTAAGCTTAGGTCGGTTCCACCGCCGTAGTTACCTATACCCTAAACTAGGTGCATTATGAACGATCTCTCAGTTTCCACCATTAATTTTACACCGCCTTGTTTAAGGGATTTATCGATTAATGTAGATTTCGTCTCTTTTCAACCGTCAATCCTTCTTTCAAAGTGATTAAGGGCATTAAGTTATTATTATGGTGATCAAGCATAACAATATATTAAGAACATGAAACTATACCACGGATTTGAGGGATAAAATATGTTTCACTATTATAAAATTGTCATACAATGAATTCCCTGGCTACTCCCGGTCCTAAAGATGAAGGAGATTAGCCCCGCATGTTCATCCCACACAAGTACATGGTAGAAATAGGGGAAAACATGTGAAAAATGTGGAATGAAAGGGAAAACCCCTGAACGGAGAAGAACCAGTTGATCCTTTGCGTAGAACACGTGCTCTCCCGCCTTTCGATGGTGAAATCCGTCTTCTGCGCCGTCCGAATCAACTGGTATGAGCTTCTAGCCTCCCTTCTCCTCTCTACCGCTCCTCGGTACTCGTGTAATGGCTAATCTGATCCTCCTCACGTCTGGGCGGCCGTCATTAGGTATATCTCGGTCATTAGGTCGCTAATTAACCGTAGCCGTCCGATTGAGATCATTAGAAAGAAAACTCATATCCTACGGTGTTGATACCATCGACGCGAGTCGATGGTATCGACCCGTTGCAGTAGCGGCTGACTGTAAACCCTTCCTTTGTCGCGCCCGACATCATCTTGATACCATCGACGCGGGTCGATGGTATCGACTTCCTGTAGGTGTCGGTTTTTGTCGTTTTGCGTCACTATAGCCTCCATGCGTCGATGGTATCGACTTGGTGTCGATACTATCGACTGCTTCCTCGCCAGCAACCTGCTGGTATCTCGATACCATCGACATCCATGTTGATAGTATCGACGCTTTGCTACTCCTTTCGGCTAGCAACCTGTGATCAAGTCGATGGTATCGACGGAAGAAAATACTCGTTTGTCCTAAAATTCAAACATAAGATCACATAAATTCATACAAATAATAATATTTTGACAATTAATTCTCAAAATGATGAAATAAAGGGGATTTGACATAAAATAATAGCAAAGACCAAAGTGGATGAATTATACCACATTAACCATAAAAATGACTAATAAAAGCATAAAACACATATGAAACAGGTCTATAAATGCGACTCAAAATCATCGCATCAAACTCCCCTAAGCTTGAACGTTGCTCACCCTCGAGCAACTAATCCTTAGAATAGAATTGCTAATGTCAACTGAAGAACAACACTCCACAACCAACATCCCATATGACTCCCACCGGACATTCACATACCGGCCCTCTCTAACCACGGAACGGTAATTACCTTGAAGGCGACAGTAATAATCCATAAAATAAAATTGACCTCAAAACTGATGAACACTATCACATAAGGCAGTTAACATAATAAAATTTGCCGGTTCAGACTTGGTGCATCTTGTGATCTCCTATACTACGTTGCTCGCCCTAACTACCATCTACATGGAAGCAGTTCTCTTGATATACTTTAGTGAGGAGAAATTCACGGTGGCCTACCAATCCGAGCAACAGGTGGATGAAGATGGGTGGTTCATGAAAGAAAGTGGAAGTATTACACAGTTTCAACATGCATAAAACAAAAATGTCCTAAATGATGCAAATGCACATGAAAAATGCCCTAATGCCTAAAATTGGGTGGAATGATGCATGTACTAACCGTCCATCTCAAAACGAAATGAACATCTATTTAAGCTACATCATGTAATCAATTATCTCGAAATGTAGGTGATATTATGTTCCTTTCTCCTTCTTATTCTTGTTGTTTCTACATAACTCTTTTTTTTCATTATACAGATTTTCTTTCAGCTTTTTTTTTTCAACCCTTTATATCCATAATTGATCATGAATATTTTATCGGGCTTATTTTTCTTCCTATTCAGAAATTTGCACTATTTAGAAGGTATGGAACAATTTAATTCACCATTGGAGAAAAGTTGAGATACATGATATACTTTATGCATGAAAATTATGAATGCAACTACATGGCATGAACCTAAGGGTAATGTGCATGTATCACTATTCTAATTTTTTTCTTTCTTATTATGCAAAACATATGGAAATAAATTCAATGCAGGACCTATCTAAATGAAATGTTGTCAGAGAAGTTAAAACTGTAAAGTACTTCCAATTCTTGCGGTGGATTGTGAAAAGTAAAGAGGTGGAAAGATCACAAGACTAGATGACTGAACCTTAGAAAGATATTATGTGTCCCTCCTTACTGACCTGTGTAGTAGTCAAGAGGTTTCTCTCTCCTACTTCCAATCAAAGTCACATTACCATTTGGTCAGATTAGGCTCAAACAACCATTTCCGTCCACTTTCATGAATCATTAGGAGTAAAGTTGTGAATTGTTGTTTTAGAGTCGATAGAACCAATCATTTTCGTAGGTTAATTGCATAAGGTCAAACAAGACAAGCTTTCCAATCACCCAAAAATTTTAAATTTCCCTTGATTTTCCCATGCACCATTACTGAGATGACACAAACTTTATGACATCCACGATTACACTAGATAGCATGTGGATCCTACAAAAACTAAAAATGCAAGAAACAAATAACAAGAACAAAAACAATAAAGTTAAAGACTAAAAACAATAAAAGATAAAGTTGTTCCAACTACCCCCCTAAGCTTGAATTCGAATATGGCCTCATAGTCAAAAACAAACTTAAAGATTGGAACAGTGATACCGGATCACTCCTGTGGTGGTGGAGGCGGGTACTGCAGAGCTGTAGGGTCCCAAGAAGGATACTCCCCCTGGAAGCTTGGATCAAACTGGGCCCTGGGTGGAGGTTGTGGATAGCCTCCAAAATAATTTTGGCTCCAATAGTGGTCGTAGAAGGGCTCCTGCTGCGTCTCCATCCGATACAACCGATCATGTATCTGTTGTTGGTTGGCAAGGAGAAGACGCTCATTGTCGAACATCGCCCTTTGGTTATCCAGTATCCGGTTCATAGTGTCTTGAATACCGGTATACATCGCCATGTGCTGCTGCTGCGACTGTTGTATATCGTGCAACATAGTGTACATGCCCTGCATGGAATAGACATCCTCGCTTCGCTGCGAGGGCGGTGGTGGTGGCGGAGTAGGCTGAGATGATGAAGATGCACCCGGATGCATCCGAGGACGCTTCCGTGGTGCCACTCGTGCTCGAAGAGGTGTAAATGCCTCCTCTTCCTCCTCAGCCGCGTCATCATTTCCGTCGTCGCCTCCTTCTTCATCGGAGTCTGCGATGGCTATGATTGGCCACCGGAAATGTTGTGCACCTTCGATGTTGAAAACGGGATCGGGAAGAGAACATTCTTGATATGCTTGATTTACGTGGCAATGTGCAAACACCACACCATCTCGGAGAAGTAGCAGATTGGACCTGTGCAAATGTTACAAGTTTACCTTGCTTCTAGTAGATAGAGGAGTGAGGGTTTGGAAATTTAAGCCGAGGTATGAAGCCAGCCTGGTGATGAGCCCGCCGAAGTGAATCAGCGCCTTCCTCGTACTCCTCTTCACGTCCAAAACTCGTTGCAGAAAGAAAGCACCCCAGTTGCATTCTTGCTTCTTCAGGAGTTTATACAAAAAGAAAAGGTCCGACCCCTGGAACTTGCTGAGGGCGAGATCACCCCGAGCAAAAACTGTGGAACTGAGCATCCGGTGCAAGACCCGGACGAAAGGGTGCTCGAAATCGGCTACCGCAGCATTGTGGTAGCTCACCGACTTTCCCTGCGGCACCGTGACCAACTCAGAAAAATGGCGTCGTAGTCGGTGCGGTTGTCAGGCCTCCGGTAGTCATACTGGGAATGATTCCAGTTGAAGATCCTGTTGAACTGCTTGAGTGTGAGGGTATAGTCGTGGTTGTACAGCTGGAAAGACACTCGGCCCTTGATCCACTCACGATCGGTGGCTACTATGTCGTTGGGCACAACGCAGACATCCAACGGCGCCATAAACTCTGCCACTAACTCTTTGTATGTCGGCCAGTCATTGAAGAACGGCTGACCATCAGCATGATATTGCAACTCGTCAGCCCTTCTACTTGTGTGTCGGGCTGCCCCTGCAGAACGTAGGCCAAGTTGGCCTCAAATCTGAGGTCTCGGATCATTTCCCGGTCCACATACCAGGTGGACTCTATCTTCCTCTGCATGATCTCCTCGTAGATCTTTCAGACCTTCGAGGAAGGATGGATGAGTCGGGGACGTGCGATCGACGATGGCGGCGGTGGCACGAATTTCGAAATCTCCATCGAATCCACGCGAGAGGAAGATGCTCCAGCGACGTGAACCATATTTGCGACGAGAAAGGGATTGGAAAGAGAGCTCGGTGAAGATTGGAGAGTTGAATCTCCGCTCGATTAAGATTGTCGCTCGGTGCTGCTCGTCGTCGGGCTTGGAAGGCTCGGGGGAATGCTCGGTGCAAAGGGAGGAGATCGCTCTGAAGGTGTGACGTCAACTGACGTAATGAATCTCCTTAAGTAGACTTGTCTGGTGCCACTGTTGACCCATCGATACCATCGACGTGAGTCGATGGTATCGACACTAGTCGATGCTATCCGCCCCCATCGCGAGTATCGACAGTTGTTGATGGCTGGATCTTGAAACCCAGATCGCTGACGTGTCGATACCATCGACGCGGGTCGATGGTATCGACTCTTCACCCGGATCGATGACCTGGTTGCCGCGATAGCCGTTGATTTGTTCACGCGGATCGGTGACGTGGATGGTCGATACCATCGACGAGAGTCGATAGTATCGACGATCCTGATTAGGGTAAATCCTCGCGAGACCGACCGCCGCCTTTTTTTCACTTGGAAGCGTCGATACCATCGACACCCCCGTCGATGGTATCGACTTCACTGAGTCAATTTCTTCTGTAAATCTTCAGAGATCTCGACGGTATCGACTGGCATGTCGATACCATCGACCTTTATTTTTCGATCTGCCTGTAGGTCTATCGATACCATCGACGAGGCCGTCGATGGTATCGACGCAGTGCGAAATCTGTAGTCGTCAACCTGTTCCATGGTCGATACCATCGACCAGTGTGTCGATGGTATCGACTCTGCCTCAGCCTGCACATCAAACAAAACAATCACGGTATCTTTTTTAAATGAAAAACTAAGTAAAAACAAGTTAAACTATGAATGTAAATGAACTAAACTAAGGTACCAATGGTTGGGTTGCCTCCCAACAAGCACCCTTATTTAACGTCTTAGGCTAGATGGCTTTCGGCACCTCATACATCCGGAACGGAAATGAGTTTGACCTCATTCACCTTCCTCTTGTAGTTCTCACCAAAATAGAGCTTCAACCTTTGTCCATTTACCAAGAACGTGGTATCAGCATCACGCACTAAGATCGCGCCATGCGGTTTGACCTCCTCAACCACAAACGGTCCACTCCACCAGGATTTTAGCTTACCGGGATGCAACTTGAGTCGTGAATTGAACAACAAAACACTGTCTGCCTTTTTGAACGTGCGTAATTGGATGTGGCAGTCATGGATCAGCTTTGTGCGCTCCTTATATATCCGTGCGTTCTCATACGCCGTCATCAGTAGCTCATCCAACTCATTCAATTCCAGCAATCTCTTCCTCCCCGCTTCATTGTAACTCAAGTTTATCCTTCTTAGCGCCCAATGCGCTTTGTGCTCCAACTCTACCGGTAGGTGACAAGCCCGACCATATGCCAACCTAAAAGGCGTGGTGCCTATAGGTGTTTTGTATGCCGTCCTGTATGCCCACAAAGCATCCGGTAGTAGGACACTCCAGTTCTTCCTCGTGGATGCCACCGTACGCTCTAAAATCTTCTTAATTTCACGGTTGGAGACCTCCACCTGGCCTTGAGTTTGCGGATGATATGGGGTACCTATGTTGTGCTTAACCCCATATTTCTTCAATAATGCAGAGAATTTTTTATTCCTAAAATGCGTACCTCCATCACTGATAATCATTTGGGGCACCCCAAACCTGCAGAAAATATTTTCTTTCACGAATCTGCACACTACAGTGGAATCATTAGTCCTTGTGGGTATTGCTTCCACCCACTTCGACACATAATCAACTGCTAACAAGATATATAAATTGGAATTTGAGGACACAAAGGGTCCCATGAAATCTATGCCCCACAAATCAAATACCTCCACTTCCTGAAACACATTCAGGGGCATTTCCTGTCTCTTTGAGATATTACTGGCTCGTTGGCAGGAATCACATTGCTTTACAAATCCGTAGGCATCTCGGAACAAGGTTGGCCAATAAAGGCCGCTTTCCAAAACTTTAGCTGCCGTGCGTGAGCTGGCGTGGTGTCCTCCCGTAGGTGATGCGTGGCAATGACGTAAAACGCTCTCATACTCCACTTCAGGCACACACCTGCGTAAGATATTGTCCCTGCATTGCTTAAGAAGAATCGGGTCATCCCAAAAATAATACCGTAAAGAATGGAAAAATCTTTTCTTTTCCTGATATGACCAATCTTCCGGGATGATCCTGCAAGCCAAATAGTTTACAATCTCAGCAAACCAAGGATCCTTAGAGTTAATTTTTAAAATATGTTCATCCGGAAACGTCTCGGTTATGGGTATATGTACATATTTTTCATCCACCTTTTCTAACCTAGACAAATGATCAGCAACAACATTTTCAATCCCAGATTTATCCTTGATTTCGATGTCAAATTCTTGTAAGAGCAAAATCCACCTAATGAGTCTAGGCTTTGCGTCTTTTTTCTCCATTAAGTATTTAATTGCGGCATGGTCAGTCCATACAACTACTTTAGATCAAACTAAGTACTGCCGAAATTTTTCAAAAGCAAAAATAATGGCGAGTAATTCTTTCTCAGTAGTTGTATAATTTAGTTGGGCATCATTTAAGGTTTTTGAAGCATAGAAAATCACGGCGGGTTTATTGTCCACCCGCTGCCCCAACACAGCCCCTACCGTAAAATCCGAAGCGTCACACATTAGTTCGAACGGTTTCTTCCAATCCGGTGTTTGAACAACCGGTGCAGAAATCAATTTGTCCTTCAACACGTCGAACGCATGTACACACTTGTCATTGAAATCAAAAACTGCGTCTTTCTCTAAAAGCTCGGATAGAGGCTTCGCAATTTCAGAAAAATCTTTTATAAATCGACGATAGAACCCGGCATGTCCCAAGAAGCTTCTTACCCCTTTAACAGAATTTGGTGGGGGTAACTTGGAAATGACTTCAATTTTTACCGGATCTACCTCTAGACCTTTGCTAGACACTTTGTGTCCTAGCACTATCCCCTCAGTCACCATCATGTGACATTTCTCCCAGTTGAGGACCAAATGTGTGTCCTCACAGCGCTGTAAAACTTTGTCCAAATTATAGAGACATTCATCAAACGATGCACCATACACCGAAAAGTCATCCATAAAAACCTCGAGACAGCGCTCTACCATGTCAGAAAATATGGCAAGCATACAACGCTGAAACGTCGCAGGTGCATTGCATAAACCAAAAGGCATTCGGCGGTACGCGAAAGTCCCATAAGGGCAAGTAAAGGTAGATTTCTCTTGATCCAAAGGATCAATCGAGATCTGGTTGTACCCCGAGTACCCGTCTAGAAAATAGAAATGTGATCGGCCTGCAAGACGCTCTAGGATTTGATCAATGAAAGGTAAAGGAAAGTGATCCTTTAGCGTGGCGGCATTCAAACTGCGGTAATCAATACAAACTCGCCACCCGGTTACCAATCGGGTGGTGACAGGTTCATTCAACATATTTTGGGTGACAGTAATTCCCCCCTTCTTAGGGACTACCTGTGTGGGACTCACCCATGTCGAGTCTGATATGGCGTAGATAATACCTGCAGCAAGAAGTTTAATAACCTCCTTCTTCACAACCTCCATCATGCTTGGATTGAGACGTCATTGAGGTTGAATCACGGGCTTGGCTCCCTCCTCGAGCTGAATCTTGTGCTAACATAGAGTAGGGGAAATCCCTTTGATATCTGCAACGGACCACCTAAAAGCTCCTCGGTGGTTCTTCAGCACTATCAACAGTTGGTCTTCCTCTTATGCACTCAAATAAGCAGATATGATCACTGGTAACTTGTCCTCCTCAACTAGGAAGACATATTTGAGATGCGGTGGCAGCGGCTTCAATTCTAGATCCAGCGGACTCATCAAAGATGATTGAAGTGGCGGGGGAAGTTCACCTAGATCTTCATAATGCCTCGCATAGAAGCATGGAAGCATCTGGAGCATCTTGGCGCACTCCTTGAGTGATTTGCTCCTCATCCAATCATGTGTAATATTTACCAAACAAGCCTCCAATGGTAATTCCAGATATGCGTCAAGAACAGAAATAGCAATAACATCATCTTCCATGGAAGGCGGAATGTCCTCCTCCTCATCATTCGGGAATCCTACAGCTTTGTACAGAGAAACTACTTTGGTCTGCTCCATGATATCCACAGCCAAAGTTCCATTGTCCACCTTGCTCATCACATGAGCCATGTCCAGAAATGGCTTCCCAAAACAGAGTGAGATGTTACTATCCAGGTGATTCACCATATTGCATTGTTCCTTTGCTTTAGATGACACAGTACTAGAAGGCATGACCATCTCAAAGCGGTCATCGGCTATGCCCAAGGTCAAACGACCTCTTCCCATCTCTAAGATCATGTCAGCTGTAGCTTGGAAAGGACGTCCAAGTAGCAGCTCATTGCCATGTTCATCTTGCATCTCCATGACTACAAAATCTGCCAGAAAGACAAACCTATCCACATTAACTAACACATCTTCGCAGATTCCATAAGGCTTTACCACAGAGTTATCTGCCAATTGAATAGTCATATTGCTTGGCCGTGACTCCTTCAATCCCAACTTTTTGAATGTAGAAAGGGGCATCAAGTTGATGCTTGCCCCTGAGTCACATAACGCTTCACCAAATTTAACCTTTCCAATATAACAAGAAATATTAAAGCACCCTGGATCTTGCCTCTTTGGCGGCAAAGTGCCCATGATGAAGGCACTCACTTGTTCCTATAGCACGACAACCTCTGTATCCGGGATTCACCTCTTCTTCGTGATAATGTCCTTTAGAAATTTCCTGTATGAAGGAATTTGCTCAATGGCTTCCAGTAAAGGGATATTGACTGAAAGCTTCCTGAAACTGTCTAAGAATTTCTTAAATTGTGCATCTGCCTTCCTTGCCTTCACACTATTTGGATACGGGACCGGAACGGCTTGTGCCCTTTGGTGAGGTGGCACATAAGGTGTCTTTTTCTGAGGTTCCTCCTCTGCAACCTGTTCTTCAGTATCATCCACGGCCGTGTCATTGACTGATTTTGTGGCATGTGTGGGCTGCTCCTCATTGGCTTCACCTTCTATTTCAACTTTTGGTGTGCTTTTCTCCTCAGCCCTTGGATTTAACAATTTCTTGCCGCTTCTGAGCAAGATGGCTTTTGCCTGCTGGTTTACCCCTAGAACATTGGTATTTCCCGGAAAACCTTGAATTACCGGTTTCTTCAAACTGGCTATCTTCGTTGCCATCTATGCCATAGATGTCTCAATAGTCCTCATCTGCGCCCCATGGCTCTGCAGTGTTTGCCCACACTGATTCATGAACTCTCCTTGTTGCTTTATTTGCTGGCCAAAAGTAGCCATGAGTTCTTGATTCTGCTTTATAACTTGATTGAGCAGCTCTGTGCTCTTATCCTCCACAGCTGGCTGGGGTTTGGCATCCGGATCCTACAGAAAATTGTTTGGATCCTTCCACGAGAACTTTTTGTCTTTTCTCCATGAATAATCGTTGTTCCTGTAACCTGGCTGCTGCCTCATAAATTTCACTTGAGCCTCATCCTCAGACTCATTATCCTCCTTTTCCAGTAGCTTCTTTGCGAGAAGATCCATCTTCTCATTCAACTCTTTCATTGACTTAGACTCACCTGCTACTCGAACTTGCTCTACCGGGCCTCTTTCTCTCTCACCCCATGACTGCTTTCTAGCCATATTCTTTAGTATCTCCCAGCATCTGGTGTCCGTATTTTTTAGAAAGAATCCTGACCCAGCTGAATCCAGATTACTCCTATCGTGCTCGGAGAGAGAAAAATAGAAGATCTTCACCTGCGTCTCTTTATCCAACCCATGATGTGGGCACCTCCTCAGCATGACCTGAAATCTCTCCCAGGTCTCAGAATATGTCTCACCGGCCTGTTGGGTAAAGTTATGAATCTTCCGGATCATGTCATTAGTCTTCTCAGGAGGGAAGAACCTCTCAAAGAAAACCTCCACCATATGGTTCCAAGACTCCACAAACTCATCATCCAAATTATGTAACAATTCTCGCGCGGCTCCCACCAATGAACTCGGAAAAAGCTTGAGATACAGTGCCTCCTGTGGAAACCTATCGATTTTTACCATGTCACAGTTCTCAACAAACTGGCTGATGTGTGCGACGGGGTCCTCATTCTTGAGACCATGGAAAGCATTCGACTTCACCAAATTTATCAATGCCGGATCAATCTTATAAGTAGGTATGTTGACTGCCTGCTTCTTTATAGGCCCTTTTGAAGCTGAAGAGGAAGAAGCCTTGATCTTCTCCCATATAGTCTGTGGCTCGGCCATCTCTTCCTGTTCAAGTTCGGAATCTACCTCTTCTTGTTGCTCTTGCTCGTGATAATCCTCGTCCTCAGGTCCCGGCGGCGGAACCTCGGGTGCGCGACCTGCGTAGTCAGTACTACGCGTTTGCACCATGCACAGTACCTGAAATAAGGAAATTCGAGTTCAGTACAGTGCTATGATGAGTATAAAAATTATCGAACAATTTAGAAATATTTAAATTTGTTTCAAACAAAAAAAAATGTGGCCCAGAATGGCCGCTCGTAGCACTCAAAGTGCCAATAAATTGCCGTATCCCCGGCAATGGCGCCAAAAACTTGACGCAATTTTACTGTGCGTATAAACGTAAGTGAACGCGTCGAGTAGTGCAGGCCTTTGTGAGGCCCGAGTCGAATTCAGGGATACGTGCAATCGTCGGGGACTCCTATTAACTACTCGCGATCAACTAAGCCGATTAACAAGTTGAGAGTTGTTGTTAAAAATAAAAGAAAAATAAAAACAAAACAAGAGAAGCAATCGATTAAATGTTGGTTTAATCAATTCAAAAGGGTATCTTTAGGATTGCGGTTTCACCGCGGGTTTTCATTATATTAAATTCTATATAGCTACTCAATTTTATCTCTATCCGGGTAGTGGCCTGAAAATAGAATTACCCACTGTCGTGGTGCAATTCACTACCTAAGCTTAGGTCGGTTCCACCGTCGTAGTAACCTGTACCCTAAACTAGGTGCATTATGAACGATCTCTCAGTTTCCACCATTAATTTTAGACCGCCTTGTTCAAGGGATTTATCGATTAATGTAGATTTCGTCTCTTTTCAACCGTCAATCCTTATTTCAAAGTGATTAAGGGCATTAAGTTATTATTATGGTGATCAAGCATAACAATATATTAAGAACACGAAACTATACCACGGATTTGAGGGATAAAATATGTTTCACTATTATAAAATTGTCATACAATGAATTCCCGGGCTACTCCCGGTCCTAAAGATGAAGGGGATTAGCCCCGCATGTTCATCTCACACAAGTACATGGTAGAAATAGGGGAAAACATGTGAAAAATGTGGAATGAAAGGAAAAACCCCTGAACAGAGAAGAATCGGTTGATCCTTTGCGTAGAACACGTGCTCTCCCGCCTTTCGGTGGTGAAATCCGTCTTCTGCGGCGTCCGAATCAACTGGTATGAGCTTCTAGCCTCCCTATTCCTCTCTACCGCTCCTCGGTACTCGTGCAATGGCTAATCCGATCCTCCTCACGTCTGGGCGGCCGTCATTAGGTATATCTCGGTCATTAGGTCGCTAATTAACCGTAGCCGTCCGATTGAGATCATTAGAAAGTAAACTCATATCCTACGGTGTCGATACCATCGACGCGAGTCGATGGTATCGACCTGCTACAGTAGCGGCCGGCTGCAAACCCTTCCTTTGTCGTGCCCGACATCATCTCGATACCATCGACGCGGGTCGATGGTATCGACTTCCTGTAGGCGTCGGTTTTTGTCATTTTGCGTCACTATAGCCTCCATGCGTCGATGGTATCGACTTGGTGTCGATACTATTGACTGCTTCCTCGCCAGCAACCTGCTGGTATCTCGATACCATCGACATCCATGTCGATAGTATCGACGCTTTGCTGCTCCTTTAGGCTGGCAACCTGTGATCAAGTCGATGGTATCGACTTCCGTCGATGGTATCGACGGAAGCAAATACTCGTTTATCCTGAAATTCAAACATAAGATCACATAAATTCACAGAAATAATAATATTTTGACAATTAATGCTCAAAACGATGAAATAAAGGGGATTTGACATAAAATAATAGCAAAGACCAAAGTGGATGAATTATGCCACATTAACCATAAAAATGACTAATAAAAGCATAAAACACATATGAAACAGGTCTATAAATGCGACTCAAAATCATCGCATCAGTTATATAATGGAGGAAGCTATCAAGTTTTGTTCTCGATTCAAGAAGAACATAACTCACAAGTTGAATAATGTAATAGGATACACAGAGGGCCCAATTGGTGTTGGAGTAGAGTGATTGCTTTCTAAAGAGGAGCTATTCCAAGCACATCATTTTGTATTGTTCAACACTGATGAAATACAACCTTATTTGAGGTAAATGTAATATTTATCTCTATTTATTTCATTTTATCATAAAATTTATGTGTAATTTGTTGACATGTAGGATGCATAAAAGATTTTTGCATGACCAACACCCAAGTTGGAGTGAATTACAAATTCAAAAAGAACAACATAAAAACTTTGTGCATTGGTTCAAACAATATGTAAGTTGCTTAATATGTATAGTTAAAGCCTAGCTCATAAATATTTAGTTCTTACATAATACTACATGTGTTTTTCAGATTTTATCACTAGATGAACATCATGATCTGTTTGAAGATGTAAAACACTTAGCTCGTGGCCCAAAAGTTGGTGTGCTATCATACAAAGGATATTTTATTAATGGGTATAAATTTGAGGTCAAGGAAATAGAAAATAGGAGAGTAACACAGAATAGTGGACTAGTGACAATGGGGGATGATGGGAGCATATTTTATGGTTCATTGTTAGACATCATAGAGATTGCATATTCTACTGATATTGTGTTGCATCTATTTAAGTGCATGTGGTATGACACTAAATATGGGTGCCACAAAGATGAATTTAATTTTACAATGATTGACACCATCCAAAGAAGCTACAAAGATGAGCCATTCATTTTCCCATCACTAGCACAACATGTGTATTATTCAGTAGATCCTAAATTTACAGGTTGGAGTGTTGTTTGTCACTGGAGGCCTAGACATACATATGGAAATCCCAATTACTATAATATTAATGAAGATGGTTCCGTGATCATTTCAAATATTGATCCAATGAGTATTGATGACCAAAGTAGTGACACCGAAACTGATGAATTGTGGACTAGATCTAATGTACCAGGTGATGTACTAGTAGATACATCTTTAACAAACAAAGCAAGAAAGCGGTTAAAAAGAAAAAGTACATAAGGTATCATTTATTTTTTTCTTACTACATGATGTATTAGTAGTTGGTGTGTTCTCATTTGTTTATATTTAATGATCATAATCTTGAATTCTTGTACTTTTTTAGGGCCATGGCTCGTATAGGGAAAACTAAACCACTTCGAGAGGTTCTACAATCATGTCATTCGACACCACAAAATAAAGAGAATCATACTTATGAGAATGAGAGAATTGTTTCTCAAGGTTAGTTATATGATATCCTTACAATTATGTTGTTCTAATTTATATAGGATATACAAAATAAAATTTAAGAAGATATTCAAAATGATATAGGTAATCAATCAAGTTCTTCTCTCAATTTGGGTGAACCATTGTGTAACCTTTCTGGTAAGATTAAAATCTATTTTTGTTTAATTTTTTATAGTTGGATCTTATTTATTATTTTTATATACACATAGGAATTAAGCCTCATCGTAAAAGGAAGTTTAAAGAAACAATTCAACAAGAGCATGCACAATTGACATCACAAGATGCAGAAAAGTTAAACAATGTTCCTTTCTTTGAGGATTTTATACCTCCTTCAGGTACTCATTGTATAAAGTTGAGTTGATATTAATGTATATTTTTTATGTTAGAAAGAACTTAACATCCTTTCTGTTCTTTCCTTCTATTTTTAATAGATATTTCTATAGATCCATCGAACTTTCTGCAATATATGGAGAAAGAACTTCCACATCTATCAGAAAGTGATTTTGTGAAATGGATGTTTGAGTAGTTTGTTCGTAGATCTCAGGGTGCAATGGCAACAACGACCTCAAAAGAAGTTAGAGATGTATCTCGTATGATCACAAAACTATACCTTTGTGATCTAATGTACATGTGTTTATATTTGTTCGTATTTGTATCAATATTTTTGTACCTGCAGGTCCCTCTACCGAGCCTAGGGAAAATTCCACACACTTTTGTGAGAATGAGCATCGTCCTATCCCATATAACCCCCCTATGAACTCTAATGTGGAAACTGGTACGTAGTTTGTAATATACAACTTCTTAAGATATGGTTTCATACCCCCACATCTTACAAGAACTCGAATATACAACTTATTGAATGGATTATACTTGCAGTTCTTTCTAAAGAATCTAGAGGAAATGTTGTTGGCTTTGTTGAGAATGAATATCATCCTATTCCATACAATGAAAATATATCTGGTTTGATTTTTTTTTTTCATAAAATTGATTTATATTTAGTGATTTTTGTTTGGTTATTAGGAGTATATAATATTTTCTCTTACAGATGAGAACCTCCCAATTTTGCATGACACAAGGGCGTAAAACATTCCACATCATTCCCTTAGTGACCCCAATGTTGAAGTTGGTAACACATCTGGTATAATGATAGTTTTTATAAATTCCATTTGCTAGTCTTTTTATATAATTTGAAATTTGGATACTAATTGATACATTTAAAAAGAAAATACTTCTCGGAGAAATGAGGGACGTGACGGTGCTAATTCCATAGTTCTCACTCCAACTCAACCAACTAAGAGAGTGCCAAGTAATGGTCATTCTATAAGTCACACTCCATATCAACCAATTGAAAGAGTGATTACACGGTCTTTGGGTAAGCACCTTCATTTTTTTCATATTTTTGTCATTGCATTTTAGTTTTTATTTTTAAAATCTTTTGCATATATGTATCTACTGTTATAGGCCGCAATGAAGTGTTCTCTCCCAAAAAGCGCTATCGAGGATCAACCAAATTAAGCTCATGTCGTCCTAAAAAGGGAGAAGTTTTTAAGTGTTTCTTTCTCCGTGGTGCTCCTGTTGGAGATGAAGGAAAAAACTTACTAATTTTCTTGGGGTGTATGCAAAGAATAGTATGCTATTTCCACTACATAAAGAATGGGATGAAGAACATGTATTGGGATTTGAAACTGTCATGGAAGATGTAATGGTATGCATTTTATACTATTCATAGTTATATATGTTCATGTGAATATTATTTTTAAATGCTAACTCAATCATTGTAGAAGGACTATAATTTTTTTATGTTGGATGGAGAGTCATCTCCAATCATGGAAGGTGTTGAGTATCCAATTGCCAACATGGAAGAGATAGTACATTGGTGCTATAGCAAAATGCAAAAGAAAGTTAGACAATGGTGCAACACACTAAAGATAAAATCAAGCAAATCTAACCCAAGTCAAGCATGCCAAACCCCTCCTGATAGTAGAGTTTCTCAAGAGGATTGGAAGAAGATATTGGACTATTGGAAGGAACCTAAAAAATGGTTAGCATTTTCTTATAAAAAATGGTTAGTATTCCCTTTTGAGGTAAGCATTTGTGCTAACATTTTTTCTTCCCAATTTTGTAAATGTAGGATGAGAGTTCAAGAAATAAAGTTAGTCGTGGAGCCCCTCGTCCCACTCATTTGACAGGGGCAAAATCTTATGCACGATGTTATTATGAGATGGTATATATATCTACACACTTTCCATATTTTGATTATATATTTTCCTACTTCTTATTATATTCAAGGTTATTATGCATGGTGTTTAGGCTGAAAAGAAAGTGATATCTGCTGATTATGAAGCATATCTTAATATCATCAAGACAAAATGGGTGCTTATCCAAATGAATATACAAAGAGAAAATGTGTATGCTTTTAAAATAGTTAAATTATGAATTTTTATTGGGTACTTGTATTTTTTATCCTTATAATTTGCTATGCAAGAAGAAATTGCTCAAAAATGTGTACAAAGACAACTACAAAACTCAAAGAATGACCAACTTTTTGGCAGAGTACTCGACGAAGTGTATGGTCCACATAATAGTGGTTATGAGAGGGGGTATGGTGATGGAATTTCAAGGCGTAGATTGAAGGAAGCCCACTTACAACGTGTGGCAATGCAGCCTTATTTGGACCAACAATCCCGAATCCGCCAATTGGAGAATATAGTATCTTGTTTACAGGAGAAGCTAAAACAAGTACTATTCAAATTTTAATTTCCTTTTTAATTTTGCAAACAAAATAAATTGTGAATAATGTGCTGTCATTTTTTAGATAAGTCAAGGAGGAACAATGAACTCTCCTGATCAACCACCCACTTCAAGTAGTCGCAACTGTAGTCAGGTATTTATCTCCTAAAATACTAAATTCAAACAAATTGTAAAGATATTTTCATGTATTTACATGTGTGATTTTTAATTTGATAGGAATATTTCATGTCACCTCAATCTGCTAATGATCAATGATGAAAATCGTGCTCTTTTTATGAACAAGTACATGACTGATTACTATGAAGCTCTACTAGTACATCTTGGTGTTACCACTCCTTTCTTCAAGTTCAAATAGATAAGGTAAATTCTATGGTTTTTGTTTATTATCAACGTCATTCTAGAATGTCATTTTTTATGCTTTTACTTCTTATATTTTCCGCTATGGTAGTTGATGGACACATTATCTATAAGTCTTATAAATTGCATATAATATAGTTTCACTTATTGTTAGAAGATTGATTCACGCTGTTGGATTTTCTTGTAGAAACCAAACTTACATGTTGTTAGTCCATTTTTAGATCTATTTTAGATGTTGCATGTATAAACATGCGTCAACCTCGCATGTACGTAATTTTTTTTTTGAGTTTTTTCTTTAAAAAATCCAATGCCATGGTGACATTATAAAAAAATCTGCTGCAATTTCTGGAATGTTTAGCAATAATATTGATGTGCAATTAATACTTACTTACATACGTTGAATGTTGATCAATGCTATTGGATTTACAAACCAAATTTACATACTCTCTATCCGTTTTAGATTTATATTAATTGTTGTACCTTTTTAACATGCAGCAACCTTACATCTACACGAATTTGTTAGTTTTTTTATGTAGAAAATTTGATACCATGGTGACTTTATAAAAAGACAGCTGTAATTTTTGAAATATTTAGTATGAATATTGGTGCAGAATTCAGAATTTTTACTTGCATATGCTGAATGTTGATTAATGCTAACAGATTTAGAAATCAAACTTACATACTATGTACCCATTTTTAGAGTTATGTTAGTTGCTGCACATTTTCAAATATGCATCCGCCTTGTATCTACACAATTTTATCAAGTTTTTCTCTTTATTAAATCTGATACCATGGTGTCTTTACAAAGAAATCTGCTTTAATCTTTAAAATGTATGACAATAATGTTGGTGTACAATCTATACTTTCATTTACATATGTTAAATGTTGATTAAAGCTATTGGATTTAGAAATATATCTCAACATTTTCTAGATTAGATGCAGCTCGCCCTTAGTATTGTTAATTTATTGAACTAATGTTTGATATTTTTATTATGCAGCTTTGACGTGACTTTCATCTCAAATTTCTTGCAATTTTGCTACTGAAGAATATCAATCGATATGGGAAAACCTACTGGAGTTTCTTCAGTTTTTTGGTGCAAGTTGAATGGGAGTGTTTACCTTTTAATTTGTTTTGGAAGCAACCTGTTTCGTGTATCAAACAATGAGTCATTTGGTGTTGTCATATGTGACACGTTATTGTCTCATGAGCATAATGTATATTTTTTCAAGAACAATGGCTTTGGTCATATTTATGTATTGAACCTAATTATCATCTCAATGAAAAAATTATTTTCATCTCATGGAAAAATTTGTTAGTACATGGCATATATTAATATGTAGGTTGTTACCACTATACAATACAATATTGTATTGATGAATTATCTTATGCTGAAATACATTCTATATTTGCACTTATTGCACAGCCTAAAGCGACACACGAAATTGTTATTATATACAGGAAGTAAGTGGTAGTTGGTGTTGCTATAAATCAACACTGGTAGTTATTGATTTGTTTTGTATGTGTCGATTTATCTACCTAAATTGTCTTCCATCCAGAAGACACACCAATAGCGACGATGGATACGAAATCAACACTACTATTAGTTCAATTATATCAGAATATGACTTATAACTGTGTTGCATTTGTCTTGTTCTGTACTAGTGAGATACACACCTTTAAAATCTATGTAGCTTTCTTTAGACTATCAACATTTGTTGTTCTTTGTTTAATAAGGAGCAGGCTACACCTTATGTTAGATTGCACCATCGGTATAGTCAACAAAATCCAAACCCTATAAATCGATGATAGGGACACGTGTAAATTGGAAGAAGAAGGAGCAGCCTACTCCTCATAGAAAGAGGAACAACAAATCTGGACTTGTTTTTAGGGACTGTTGTGGCCTGTCAGAGATGCCTGATGAATATCTAAAAGATTCTTTCATCCACACCAAATCTATTGATAGCCCATAATCATATTTTCCTTTCATGGGAGACTCAAGGCCTCATTGCATCATATGTCTATCCTTTCTACTGTAGATGATGGGTGGCCTATCGTCAACCTAAGATAGGAAATTTAAGGAAGTATACTAACTTTGATACTTGGTTCTTCAGACGATATCTAAAATAAAATAATCCAATCAAACTCTCTTTTTTATACTATTTTTGTGTGAGATTCATAAGATAGCACAAAGCAAGATAGCAACTGGCGGAAGGAAGATGACAGGTAGCAATACACCAATTGAGAATCTTTGTCTGAGTCAAGGAAATAATTTGTTGTTGTTGCATGGGATGGCATGGAGAGGCACTAACAGTAAGCACCATCCTATACTTAAATTGATAGTGTTTTCTGTGCTTATAATTAACTTGGATACACATTTTATGTGAAGCTATCCAACTCAAATATGAATGTGATTCTTCACGGGGTTGCCAGTTGTGGAGTATCGATTAGTCATGGACTCAACACTAATAAGGCACATTTTCTAATTGTTTGGTATACATCACAAACCATCTCGTATTTATGAAGCTTAAGGATAGTACTACTTAAATTTGACTTTCTGGTTTTTCCTTCATGCATGATACTATGAAGATCGTAGGCCAGGCTCAAACCTGGACCCATACATCACTATGAACATGATTGTCGAGATTGAACTTCTAAGGAAACCTTGGAAGAAAATCTTAGGCCTAAACACACATCATGTTTTTTTATTTGTCAAAACATCCACTTCAATGACTAATTCTGATTGAATTTCAACCATTACCCTACTTAACCATGGTTGTTTTATAGTTTGTTGTAGTTTAGAGTATAATGGTAAATTGTAATAATATATTGTGTTTTACATTGTACATCTTGAATACTTGTCAGTGTTGCAAGTTGTCTTTCATAGTTTACTTGTGTATTTCATCTATATAAACCATCCTAAGAATTCAATGTTCTTGTGTTTTCTATAAGAATATATTTATTTAAAACTACATTGGAGAAAATATATTATCTTGATAATTAGATATCTACACCAATGTAGTCAAGGATAACCGTCATCTATTAAACTTTTTACCCTTATCTATATCTAAATCTTATGTCTAGTGCTCAAGCAAACATGTTAAAGCTTAATTTTTTAACCATTTCTATGTCAAATATGTTGATAGAATGTGTGTGTCAATTTAATCAATATATTTCTTTTTCTCTCATGTTATCATCTTTTAATCCATCAATTTTTTGTAGTGCACTACAGACTGATGTTTTATGTAAGAATTTGAAACCAATGCTCTATAGAATATACTTTGTTTTCTATTTGTGAATTTTTTCATTCAAATGAGTGATTCTCTTATGTACTCACAGATGAGTAGGAAACACAAATTTACTTCAGACATACAACTAAGTATAGTAGGTGAGTACAAGACTAAGTGTTTTCTGTTGTATTTCCTGTTCCAGAATTCAATTTTTCGAGCCAAACGTTTATTCCATATTGCTTGCAGTAGAAACCACACAACTCCGTATATGTGCTAGTGGTCCCCAAGAGGTCAGGACCTCTCAACGGCATGGGAGTTTATGACTAATCGGCTAGGCTTGTGTATTTCTCAGAATAAAATAAAACACACACAGATGCACACATGCGTGTGCATTCATTCGTTCGCTCGCCTTGCCTCGCCCCGCCCCGCCCCGTCCGACCCAGCCCGGTCCAGTTCGGTTCGTAGATTTATCTTTTTATGAAATATTTTATGTTATTTTGTTTGTCCCGAAACAACATTTTGTTTTCTGTGTTATGTCGTTTGGAGTTCGGTTGACAGCTTTTAAGACACAATAATAAAACCTCTCTTGACTACCCATTAAGCCGGCCATTAAACACGATGTTAAAGATGCACGTTGGAGAGACCAACCGGTGCAGGAAGTTACTACGGTGGCTGAGACGCACTCCATATAAGGAGGTGTCCGCTCTCATTTAAGAAAAAAAACAATAGATAAGAGATACATAGAGAGATACCAAGAGACAATACTTGAAAGAAATTCATCGGTTCTTTTACTGCTGTAGCACAGTTCCTTTCTTGCTATATAGTTGTTCCTTTTCTGCTATACAACGATTCCTTTGTTGTTGTACAATGGTTACTTTCCTACTACACTACAGTTTGTTTTACATCGGTTCCTTTCCTACTGTACAACGGTTCCCGTTCTGCTATACCGAGGTTCCTTTCCTATGGTACATTAGTTCCTTTACTCCACCGCAATAAGCATGTTCTCCCGAACACAACCACTCCTCGTTGCTGTCTTGCACCGCTGACTAGTTCGCGATGCCATTTTGTTGTTTGTGACCAAAGACTAAAGGAACGAGTTCAACACAACACTCTCGCTTGCACCAAGCGGCTGTACCAAAGTTGGGGTGGCTGAATCTTGGAGATAGATCGTCGGAGATGCTCATTCTAGGAGTGGCAAAATCTGTCTTAAAGAGAGTGTTTCACACACCTTCATCGTAGGATCTGGAGTTTAATTTCTAAACTCATTCATCGTTTTCTCCAACTCCAAATTATTGTTATATTACTGCTGCATATTAGTGGTTAACTGATTGCAATTATCTAATTAACATCTGTCTTACAACAACTCATTTTCTAACATTTTCAAGACAGATCTTTTGCTTCTACACATATCTGTTTAGATTAAATATATAATTGTATAGACATTTCATTTTCCCCTTAACAATTGTTAATTAGATAAAATATTAACTACCTATTTGAGTAATATAGATTTGAAAACCATGATTTCACTTGACGATGTTGCCTCCCTTCGTCCAGAATGATTTTCTGGTTTACACTTTCATCGTTGAAAAAAAAATGTGGTTCTGGCTCACATCCCTTAGACTTGTATCCGTCATCTTACCACCTGATGAGTCTGCAACTGTTGTGCCTACACCACAACCAGAAAAACTCCTTCTTGGAGAAGATCAACCTGAACCTGTTGTTTCTGAACCGGTTGTCCCCACTCCCGTTCCTAAGGAAACCAATTACCTTTTTCATGATAGGATCCTATCAGCATTATCCGATGAACTGTATGACATCTACCATAGGATCCCAACCACAATTGAACTATATAAGGGTTTAGACTCTAAATTTGATCTAGAAGATACTGGTCTTGAGTGTTATGTCTTTGTTGAATGGCTAACATATAATATGATTAATGATAAACCTGTCTCGACACAAGTTCTAGAATACCAAAACTTAGTGTATAAATCCATGGCTAAAGGTTATAATCTTGATGAAAATGTTCAAGTAGCATCCCTCATAGAGAAGCTCCCTCCTTCTTGGAAGGATTTCGCTAGGACCCTTAGACATAGACAAGGGAACATGTCTATGGTAATCTTAGTCAAATCCCTACAAACTGAGGATAGACATAGGGAACAAGATAAGAAGTCTAACCCGTCTGTCAACATGGTTATAGGTGATAAGACTAAGAAGAAACCCAACCAATCCCATCTCCATAAGAAATCTAAACCTTCTTTTAAGGGCCGCAAGGACCACAAAAATTAGAGTAATAATAATAGTGATCAAGGAGAAAAATGTGTCTACTTTGTGTGTGATAAATCTGGACACTTAGCGAATGTGTGTAGATTTCACAAAGGTCAGAGAAAGTAGAATGTCCAGGCTCCTAAAAATCCTGAAGTAAATATGATCAATGTGGGGGCGGTTCCTTCCTCTTATGTAGAAAGGTTAGAAAATCTTACATTCTTTTTGCTGACATATCTTCAGATTGGTACTTAGATTTTAGTGCCAATTGTCATATTTGCTTTGACCAATCCCTCTTTTCTACATATCAGGCCGAATCCGACAGAGTGATCAAGTGGGGAGATCATTCATCTACCATCTCGATAGCTAGCTTTGGATGTGTTGGCATAAAGCTCACTTCAGGGAATGTCCTTAGATTACTTGATGTCCAACATGTACCTTCTTTCCATAAAAATCTCATTATTCAAGTAATGTTGCAACATTATGGTTATACCTTATTATATTAAGGCAATATAGTTGTAATTTCTAAGAATGGTTCTTATATTGGTCTTGCATACACTTGTAATGGTTTGATTAAACTATCTTCTATTTCATGTAATGCTTCTTCTAGTAATGAAATTTCACTGTTTTAGTTTTTGAAACTAGTGATGTTTGGCATGCACATCTTGGTCATGTGAATAAAAATATGATGAAACACATGATTCACTTAGATCTGATTCCTAAGACGTATATTGATATTTCTTATAGATGCCAAGTTTGTGTGCAAGCTAAGCTTCCTAAGAAGCCATTTAAATCAGTAGTAGACCATAATATATCTTTGCTTGAGTTAATTCATATCGATGTTTGTGATTTAAATCATGTTCTTACTCATGATAATATGAAATACTTTGTTACCTTTATGGATGATTTTTCAAAGTATTGTTCTATCTTCTTGCTAAAAACTAAGGATGAACAATTAAAAAAATTTAGAATTTATAAAACCCAAGTAGAGAAACAACTAGAGAAGAACATTAAGAGAGTGAGGTCTGATAGAGGTGGTGAGTACACTTCTAATGAACTTAATAAGTTCTGTGAGGACCATGGACTTATTCATGAAACCACTGCCCCATACAATCCTCAATCTAATGGAGTTGTTGAGAGGAAGAATAGAACGTTGATTGACATGGTTAACTCACTGCTAGCCGAGTCTGGACTTACTCACAGACTGTGAGGGGAAGCCCTTCATACAGCCAACTACCTTCTTAACCACATCTCTTTTAGACACCTTAACAACACACCCTATGAACTTTGGCTCAACAAGAAACCTTTCTTCAAATGCCTCAAAGTGTAGGGGTGTTTTGCCAAGGTTAAGATCCCTGAGAATACGAAGAGAAAACTAGGACCTAAAACTGTTGATATTGTTTTATAGGATATGTTGAAAACAGTAATGCCAATAGATTCTTAGCAATAAAATCTGAAATCTCAGACATTAGAGTTAAATCTATACTTGATATTAGACATGTAGATGTTGTCTATTATGAAACCATATTTCCTCTTAAGGAAAAGGTTCCTAGGCAAGTTAGTGAAGATCCTTCTTCCTCTTCTCCTACTGAACCTCTTATAGTTCCACCTTCTTATGAAGTAGAACATGAACTCCTAGTAGATGAACCTCCGAGTGATCTAGGTAGGGGTAGAAGGACTAAAGTTGATAAGAACTATGGTCCTGACTTCTACACCTTCATAGTAGAATAAGACCCGCGCACCTATGAAGATGTCATGAAATCCATAGACTCTAGATTTTGGAAGGAAGTTGTTGATAATGAAATAGAATCAATTATGAGCAATCATACTTGGATTCTTACTGATCTCTCTATAGGTTGCAAGACTATTGGATGTAAATGGGTGTTTAGAAAAAAGATGAGGGAAAGTGGTTCCATTGATAAGTTTAAGGCCAGACTAGTACCCAAAGGATATAGTTAGGAGGAAGGATTTGATTACTTCGATACATATGCACCTGTAACTAAAATCTCTTCCATCTGTGTCCTATACTTTGATACATATGCACATGTAACTAAAATCTCTTCCATCTGTGTCCGAGTTGCTTTAGCCGTGATCCATGAGCTTGAAATCCACCAATTGGATGTCAATACAGCCTTCTTGAATGGAGATCTTGAAGAAGAGATATACATGGATCAGCCTGAAGGTTTTGTAGCACCTAGACAAGAACACAAAGTTTATAGACTTGTCAAGTCCTTTTATGGACTGAAACAAGCACCTAAACAATGGAATGATAAGTTTGAAAAAATTGTTTTATCTGTCAGATTTATTGCGAATGAATCTGATCGTTATATTTATTCTAAAACTATTAATGATGCATGCATAATAATGTGTTTATATGTAGATGATATATTATTGTTTGGATCTAATGCTGAAATTATATCTAAAACTAAATCTTTTCTTTCTAGCAATTTTGATTTGAAAGATTTAGGTCTTGCTGATGTAATACTTGGTATTAAGTTGAGTAGATCTACTTCTGGTTATGTACTTAATCACACTCACTATGTTGATAAAATCTTGCATAGATTTGATATGTTTGATTGTACTCCTATTAAAACACCTTATGATGCTAGTTTACATCTTGTTATACATAAGGGTACTCCTGTGGATCAACATAGACATGCTCAAGTTATTGAAAGCTTAATGTATCTTGCTACTTGCACTAGGCCCAATATTTCTTATGCTATAAGCAAGTTGAACAAGTACACTAGATGTCCTAATGAGGACCACTGGAAAGCTTTGGTAAGAGTGTTTAAGTACCTTAAAGGTACAACTACGTATAGCCTTCATTATACTAGTTTTTCACCTATATTAGAAGGACATGCCGATGCTCACTCGATTGTAGATTCAGATGAAACCAAATCTACCAGTGGGTATGTATTTTGCCTTGGAGGAGGTGCAGTTTCTTAGAAATCATCCAAGAAAATTTTGAGAGCTAGATCCACTATGGAGGTTGAGTTTATTGCTTTAGTTTTAGCTTGTTGTCAGGCTAAATTACTTAGAAATTTACTTCTGCCAATTGTTTCTAAACCATTTCCTCCTATTTGCATATTATGTGATAATAAAGCAGCCATAGACAAAGCTAAGTAATCTAAAGACAACCCGAGTAAGCACTTTATGAGATTAAGATATGAAGATGTGAGAGATCACATCACCCGAGGGGTCATATCTATAGAATATGTGAAATATGCAAGTAACATTGTTGATCCACTTACTAAGGGTCTAGCTAGAAAGCTAGTACTCAGTGGTAACCCTACCTTTTCAAAACTGGAGATCCCATGAGGAATTGTTCAAAGGGACAACTAAGTTGTCGTGTTATGCAGAAGCACACTTTGGAGTTTTACTCCTTGAGCCTCCCTATGTCGCCAGTGCTTTGACTCTGTCTGAGTATAGGAAGAGCTTTGCTTTGAATGGGTTCAAGGCCATTTATTGGTAGGGTATGCACCAGACATGATACCCTTGGAGATCCCTACTATTTGAGTGTAACCCAAGAGCCGAGGTTGATGTGAGTTGGGCATACTCACTAGAGCGCTCAAGAAACAAGATTATGCGAAGGTCGTTTAAGTACAACACTGATACAAACTCGTTCTAGTGCCCGCACTATGATTGTTTGATTTACTAAGGTCTGAATCAGGGAGTTTGGTTCAAGATGTAGTTCACCACATCTCTCTAGATTGAAGTGAGTCATTCTAGGTAATGGTTCAAAGATACAAGATACCAATGTTATGAAGTGTTTGATCTGTCAGCAAGTTAAGATAGAGCATCAACGGCCTGGTGGTCTTCTTTTCACTCTTGAGATTCTGGAATGGAAATGGGAGAAAATTACAATGGACTTTGTTACGGGTTTCCCTAATTCCAAGAAAGGTTATGATGTTGTGTGGATGGTGATTGATTGACTTACAAAGTCTACCCACTTCTTTCCTTTTAAATACACTTACAAGGTAGATGAGATGGCTCAGTTGTATATGGATTGGATCGTTTGTCTACATGGTGTTCCTAAAGTGATGGTATATGATCATGACCCGAAGTTTACCTCTCGGTTATGGAGTCAGATTTAGGAATAAATGGGTTGACTTACATTTTAGTACATATTATTACGTACAAACTGATGGTCAGTCTGAGAGGACAGTGTATATTCTGGAAGATTTGCTCTGTGCTTCTGTTATGGATTGGGGAGGTGCATGGGATAAATTGGTTGAGTTTTTGTACAACAATAGTTACCAAGCTAGCCTTGGCATGCTCCCTTATGAAGCTCTTTATGGAAGACCTTGTCACCAACATTGGAAAGGGACAAAGACAGATAAGGGAAAGGATGAGATCAAAAAAATGCTAGGGAATATATGAATGACAATGAAACCCTACATCTTGGAGTTTAACATGGGTGTTGACATAGAGGTTGTGTTATCTTCTCTTCCATTAACGACTGGGTTTCCATTGAGTTGCAGTTTGAGAAACATCTCAACATCAAGGTTATCGAATCTATATCCTCGAGTTGGAGATGGGCAGTAAGTGGTACCAACAACCTAATGAAGGCTCCACTGGTGAAGTGATGATGATGAGTCTGACTTCCAATTTCTATAAATGCTTCTATATAGTCGATAGATATGCTAATATCTTTGTCAATCTAGGGACATAAGTTGTATATTGAGAAGCCTACCCTCATTTAATCCATCATGATGACCCTATAAAGAATATTAGGTTCCAACTCACAACACAAGGAAAATTTTCAAGTAGGACATGTGTTGTGGAAATGTTAAGACTTCAAGGTGTACACATCTATTGGTTTCATCTGCCTATCTAATTCAATTGGATAGGCATTGACCTTAAATGATAACTATAATCTATAGTCGTCTGTAGTCCTTGACTGAACAACTGCTTAATGGTTATAATTACAAAGGTAAAAAAACTACATCTTCATAGTAGCATCCAGCATCGATAACTGTGTAAAGTGTCGTTCTAAGGTGCATGAAGATGACAAGGGTGGTTCTTGTTGGATTTCCAGTTACAGCTTTGCTAGATCTTTCTTTGGTGTTGTTATGATTCACCGATCATTTGCCTTCAATTCTATTCTTCAACAAACTATGTACTATTGCACTAACAGATACAGGTACTCTATAGGAATGTATTACTCATTACAGGTTGAAAAAAGTTAGTATTTGTTGTTTCTCTATTGACCTCTCTTATCCAAATATTCATTTATATCTCTTCTATTAGTATCATTTTCAACCAATTATGCAACTTCCTTAGTTCTTCGTTTGAACTTCTCCTTTCTTATTATTCCTTTATGCTAGTAGTTTTTATATGGAATATTTGCTAACAAATATGGGTTTGTTTGTCACACAATGCTTCCATTTATTATGTTATGTGAGAAAAAAAATTAATGGAAAGCCTTTTTTTCTAGCGACATTGACTCCTTTACTAACACCCCTGACATTAATAGAAGGTTGTACACAAGAGACGTGACACTATGAATTCTCTTACTCTTATCCATTTTTGTATCTGCTTATATAGACAAACATTGCTGTTTTCTAAACAAATAACATATTATACTTATGGCCTCACTCATTTTCAAACCCTAGATCTTCCACTAAGTGCAACCGTCACTTATATCTTTAGTCTTAGACTAGTAAGTGCACATGATTTCTTTGCATAATATGCAGATGGTTGAATGAAGAATATCTTAAAAATTCACTATGAAGACATAAAATATTGTATAATAATGATACAACTCATAAAATAAAGAGAACTTTTTGTAATTCAATTGTGTATTTTTTGCAGCAAATGGGCCACCATATGTGAAGAATTTTCTTATTATATCGACACCTCAATGTTTAGTTAATCAAGAATTTTAATTATTATTTTACATGCATCTTGCTTTTATAGTGTGGTTTATAATTATTTTTAATTCATGTCTTTAACAATGAAATTTCTTTAAACTTCTACAATTCATTCTGGACCTAAGTCTTCTACATGATGCTCCTTTGACTTTGCTAATATAATGTATGTGTGGTCAACCATATTATGCTAGAAGTAATATTTATAGTAAGTGTCTACAATTTCTTGTAAGTATATTGCACAATTGATTAGGCAATTATAGTAATATCATATTCAAAATAAATATGTTGGATATAACCCAATTCTCAATATAGATGATAGTATAAAACACAATATATTGTTTGATGTCACAAACAAGCACCAAAAAATTATATGAAAGATAAAACACCTTCACCTACTAGACCATAAATCACTAATTTTTCTTTGTTGCCTTTGGTTTTGTCAATGTTTCATGTTTTTTTACTTTAACGATAGGATGTGAGAAGGACTTGAAGGTTTTGGTAGATCTGTGCTCACACATCTTCCAAATTGCAAACCTACAACAACTTTAGTAATAATATATTTAATGACTTTTGAGATCAAATTTCTTTAGCCATAATCTTACTAATGGAACACATCTCCTGACCAATGGTCCCACTAAATATGATTCATGCATTACTATGGATATATGTGTGAGAAGCAATGTATGAATTCTTGGAAATTATAGTCAAAGACAATTTCATAATTTTTTTCTTCAAAAACTATTTTTTATAAATTATTATCTACAATGGTATACTTCCATGTATAAATGAGGATATATGGAAAATATTTTCATCTGAACATTAAAATATTTAGTTCTTTTATTATCTCATATACTAAGATACAAAAAAATGCAAAAAGATTAAAAATGCATGCTTCTACTTATAATTATATGAAAATATTGTAATGCATAATTTACTTCCAGAATAAGGCAAGGTGTTATCTCCCACTAACCATGGATATCTCATTTTAATGGTTGAGGGCCAGCGAATGACTTGATGTTATTTTCTAAGACACCCTTATAGTAGACATGCAAAAAGCTCACTATGGTCACTATGGAATATCATTATCAAAATTACCTAATAAATTGATACACATTTGAGTTAATGACAATCCATGTACATTTTCAACTGACCATATCTGAGTAGTAGTCTAAATATGTCTCCAACAACCACCTCACTTCATCTTCTTATTAAAAGTTTTACATAATTATGATTGACGTGTATTTTACTACGCGCTTAAACGCAAGTATACGCGTCGAGTAATATAGGCCTTGTGAGGCCCGAGTCGAACTCAGGGATACGTGAATTATTGGAGACTTCTACTAACTAATCGCAATCAGCTAGGCCGATTAACAAAGTAGGGTTTTGTTGTTGAACTTAAAAGAAAATAAAAATCAAACAAAGAAAACAATCGATTAAAGGTTAATTTAATCAATTCAAAGGGATATCTTTAGGATGGCGGTTTCACCACGGGTCAACATTGTATTAGATTTCATATAATTCCTCACACTTCTCTCTCTATCCGGGTAGTGGCCTGAAATGAGAATTACCCACTGTCGTGGTGTAATCCACTACTTAGATTTAGGTTGATTCCATCGTCATAGTAATCATTCCCCTAAACTAAGCGCATTAAGATCGGTCCCTCAGTTCCCACCATTAATTTTACAACTCCTTTGTCAAGGGTTTTATTAATTAATGTAGAATTCGTCTCTTTTCAACCGTTAATCCTTCTGTCGAAGTGATCAAGGGTGTTAAATTATTATTATGGTGATCAAGCATAACAATAGCAATAGAGAAAACGAATTTATACCACGGATATGAGAGAAAAAAATATGAATTATCAATATAAAATCATCATACAATGTATCCCCGGGCTACTCCCGGTCCTAAAGATTAAGGGTTTTAGCCTCTCATGTTCATCTCACACGAGTACATGGTAGAAATTGGGGAATTCATAAGAAAACGTGAAATAAATGGGAAAACCCCTGAACGGAGAAGAACCGGTGGATCCTTGGCGTAGAACACAAGCTTTCCCTGCCTCTCGGTGGTGGAAATTGTCTTCGGCAGCGTCCGAATCACCCGGGATGAGCTTCTCGGCCTCCGTTCTCCTTTCTCTCCTCCTCGGCACTCGTGCAAAACCAAAAACGAGATGATCCCCTCGTCTGGGCGGCCGTCATTAGGTATAAGTCCCTAATTAGGTCGTCAAATAATGACAGCCGTCCGATTGATATCAAAACAGATCCAACGCATATCTGCCGGCGTCGATACCATCGACGCGGGTCGATGGTATCGACCCAGCGGATTAGCGGCAACTTTCCTTTCTTTTATTCGGAGCGCATGTGGTGATCTCGATACCATCGACTTGGGTGTCGATGGTATCGACACCTTTAGCATCGGTTGTTGTCGTTTAGCGACGCTGTAGCTCTCCTAGTGTCGATGGTATCGACGTGCGTCGATGGTATCGACTTCATCCTCGCCAGCAGCCTGGAGACATCTCGATGCCATCGACATGGGTGTCGATGGTATCGAATCTGTATTGCTCTTCTCGGCTGACAACCTGTGGCTTGGTCGATGGTATCGACATCCGTCGATGGTATCGACGGATGCAGATACTTGTTCTTCCTGAAATTTCACAACAGGCCCAAGTAAATCCACACAATTTATAATAAGATGATAAATAATGCTCAAAATAGTAAAACAAAGGGGATTTGATATAAAATGATGGCAAAGACCAAATAAAGTGAATTATGCAATAATATCCATGAAAATGAGTAATTAAGGCACAAAACACATATGAAAAAGGTCTCTAAATGCGACTCAAAATCATCGCATCAAACTCCCCTAAGCTTAAACATTGCTCGCCCTCGAGCAACTAATCCTTAGAATAGAATTGCAGATGTCAACTAACAATCAACACATCACCCCACATCCACATGACTCCCACTGAACGTTCTCAAACCGGCCTTTCCTAATCACAGAACAGTAATTACCCTACAGGCGACAATAATCATCAATAAAAGAAATTATCCTTCAAACGATGAACACTATCACATAAGGCAGTTAACATAATAAAGTTCGCCGATTCAGCCATGGTGCATCTTGTGATCGCCTAAACTACGTTGCTCGCCCTAACTACCATCTACATGGAAGCAGTCCTCCTTATAATCATGAGTGAGGAGAAAATCACGGTGGCCTACCAATTCGAGCAACGGGTGGATGGAATGGGTGGTTCATGGAAGAATTTGGAAGTATTACACAGTTTCAAAATGCATATAACAAAATGCCCTAAATGATGCAAATGCACATTAAGAATGCCCTAATGCCTAAAAGTGGGTGGAATGATGCATGCACTAACCTTCTACCTCAAAATGAGATAGAAATCTACTCAAGCCACATCATGTACTCAAATCCCCTGTTATACAAGTGATATCATTCCTTTCTCCCTCTTATTCCATTTCCTTCTAAATTCTCTTCTTTTTTTTTTCTTTTTTTTTTCAAAATTTTTTTTCTTTCAGATTTTTTTTCTTTTCCTCTTAGCCCACATATCTATAATTGCTTAGAGATACATGTGTTAGGCTATTTTCTTCATGATTGGAAATCTTTTACTATTGCGAGGGTATGGGACAATTTAGATCACTTTGTAAGACAAACTGAGGTACATGGTGTACTTATGCGTGAAAATCATGAAAGTTATGAGTGCAACTACATGACATGCACCTAAAGGTAATGTGCATGAATCACTATACATTTTTTTTCGTTTTATGCAAAAGTATGAAAATAACAATGCAAATCCTATCTACATGCTATGCACACAAAAGAAATTGAAATTGCACTTTACTTCCAATTCTTGGGTGGATTATAGAAAATGGGGTGGAATGATCACAAGATTAAGTGACTGAACCTTAGAAGAAAATTATGTGTCCCTCCTTACTGACATGTGTAGTAGTTTAAAGGGTTCTTTCTCTTACATCTGATTAAGGTCTCATTACCATTTGATTAGGTTAGGCTCAAACAACCGTTACTATCCACTTTTCATGAGTCAATGGGGGTGTGAGTATGACATATTGCTTCAAAGTTGACATAATCAATCATTTTCATAGAACAAGTTCCCCAAGGACAACCAAGTAAAGCTATCCAAATGACACAGAAAAATTTTAAATTCCCTTAATTTCCCCATGAAAACAGCAAGATGACAATTTTTAAGACATCCACGATTACACTAGATAGATGTGGATCCTAAATAAAAAAAACTTAAAATTGCAAAAACAAATAACAAATCAGAAACTAAAAACAACTAAAGAAAAGATAAAAGATAGAGTTGTTCCAGCCACCCCCCTAAGCTTGAATTCGACTATGGCCTCATAGTCAAAAACCAACTTAAGGGTGGAACAGTGATACCCTGATCAATCTTGCGGAGGCGGTGGTGGGTATTGTGGTGCCGTAGGATCCCAAGACGGGTACTCCCCCTGGAAGCTTGGATCATATTGGGTCCTCGGCGGAGGCTGTGGATAGCCTCCAAAGTAGTCTTGACTCCAGTAATGGTCAAAGAAGGGCTCCTGTTGCGTCTCTATCCGCTGCAACCGGGTGTGCATTTGCTCTTGGTTGGCGAGGATGAGCCGCTCGTTCTCGAACATAGCCTGTTGGTTGTCAAGTACCCGGCTCGTAGTCTCATGAATGCCGGTATACATACCCATGTGCTGCAGTTGAGTCTGCTGTATGTCCTGCAGCATGGCGTACATCCCTTGCATGGAGTAGGGATCCGCAGCTGGCTGCTCTTACTGTGGTGATGGCGGCGGAGGCTGAGATGATGAAGATGCACCTGGATGCATCCTAGGATGCTTCCGTGGTGCCACACGTGCTCGAAGAGGTGTGAAAGCCTCCTCTTCCTCTGCAGCCTCGCCCTCTTGCTCGTCACCACCGTCGTCTTCTTCGGAGGACTCGATGGCTATGATTGGCCACCGGAAGTGCTGCTTGCCCTCGATGTGGAAGACGTCGTCCGGCAGGGATGCCTCCTGGTAAGCTTGGTTGACGTGGCAATGAGCGTACGCCAACCCGTCTCGGATAAGAATGAGGTTTGAACGGTGCAAGTGTTGCACGTTCACCTTACTCCGCGCAGAAATCGGAGTCATGGACTGAAAGTTCAGCCCCAAGTAAAGCGCCAACTTGGTGACAAGCCCACCAAAGTGTATTGGAGCCTTCCTTGTGCTCCGCTTCACCGCCATGACGCGCTGTAACCAGAATGCTCCCCAGTTGCACTCTTGACGTTTTAGGAGTGCATAGAGAAAGAACAGGTCACTCTCCTGAAACTTGCTCAAAGCAAGATCGCTCCAAGCGAAGAAGGTCAAGCTCAGCATCCTATGCAAGACCCGGACGAACGGGTGCTCAAAATCTGCTACTGCTGCATTGTGGTAGCTCACGGTCTTCCTTGCCGGCACTGTAACTAGCTCGGCGAAGATTTTGTCGTAGTCGGTGCGGGCGTCGGGGCGTCGGTGATCGTGGCGGCTGTGGTTCCAGTTGAAGATGTCGTTGAACTGCTTCAACGTGATGTTGTAATTGTTGTTGAAGAGTCGGAAGGACACCCTTCCCTGGATCCACGTCTGGTCCGATGGTACCACGTCATTTGGTACGACGCAGATATCAAGAGACGCCATGAACTCGGCCACCAGTTCCTTGTATGTGGGCCATTCGCCGAAAAACGGCTGCCCATCCGCATGACAGTCCATCTCATACAAGCGATTGGTGTGCCGCGCTTGCCCGGCCAACACATAGGCCAAGTTGGCCTCGAATCCCAGCTCCCTGATCATTCCCCGGTCCACATACCGGGTGGCCTCGAACTTCCGCTTCATTATCTCCTCGTATACCTTCCTTGCCTCCATGTTGGCGTGAATAAGGCATGGACGAGAGATGGAAGCGGTTGGAGGAGGAACAAACTCCTCGATCTCCATGGGGTGCGCGCTTGATGAAGATGCTCCGCCCGTATGCACCATGATTGCGAGAAGAATGAGATTGGGAGAAAAGAGCTCGGTGAAGATGGAGAGAAATTCTCCACTCGGTGACGCTTCTCCGCAGGTGTAGAGGGCTCGGGGGAGTGCTCGGCGCAATGGGAGATACTTGCTCTGAGGGTGTGATGTCATATGACGTTGCAAGTCCCCTTAAATAGACTTGATCGGCGCCCCTGTTGACCCGTCGATACCATCGACGCGGGTCGATGGTATCGACACGTCTCGCGGGTAGCTGCATCTGTCGCTGGTATCGACGGCTGACGTTTGCTGGATCGAGAGACCCGGATCGCTGACGGTTCGATACCATCGACAGAAGTCGATGGTATCGACGCAGCACCCGGATCGCTGACGTGGCTGTTGCGATCGTCGTCGATGTCTTCATGCGGATCGGTGACATGTCCGTCGATGCCATCGACGGGTGTCGATGGTATCGACTTGCTTTTATTGCGACACCTCCGTTTATTGCATTCAACCTGTGATGATGTCGTTACCATCGACGAGGCCGTCGATGGTATCGAGTTGACTGAGCAAAATTCGTCTGAATATCTCCAGAGATCTCGATGGTATCGACGGGGATGTCGATACCATCGACACTTTTATTGCGACTTGCCTGTGACCATGTCGATGCCATCGACGGGTCCGTCGATGGTATCGACGCAGTGCGATTTCTGCTGGTGTCAACCTGAACCCATGTCGATACCATTGACTGATGTGTCGATGGTATCGACCCTGCCTGTTCCTACACATTTAACAAGCGGATCAAGGTATCATTGTTAAACTAAAAAGTAAACAAAATAAAAGCAAACTACACCTAACATTAAACTATCCTAATGTACCAATGGTTGGGTTGCCTCCCAACAAGCGCCCTTCTTTAGCGTCTTAGGCTAGACGTCGGTCCTTCTTCTCATTCATGTACAAGTGAAATGAGTTTAACCTCATTCACTTTCCTCTTATAGTTCTCACCAAAGTACAGCTTCAAGCGTTGCCCGTTCACCAAGAACGTGGCCTCTCCATCTCGCACGAGAATCGCTCCGTGTGGTCTCACTTCTTCCACCTCGAAGGGTCCACTCCATCGGGATTTCAGTTTCCCGGGATGCAATTTGAGACGAGAGTTGAACAATAGGACACTGTCTCCTTTCTTGAACGTGCGCATCTCAATGTGGCGATCGTGGATCAGCTTTGTGCGCTCCTTATAAATACGGGCATTCTCATATGCCGTCATGCGTAGCTCATCCAATTCATTCAATTCAAACATTCTTTTCCTCCCGGCCTCGTCATAGCGCAAGTTCAGCCTTCTTAGCGCCCAATGGGCCTTGTGCTCCAATTCTACCGGAAGATGGCACGCCCGGCCATACGCCAACCTAAAAGGTGTAGTGCCTATAGGTGTTTTGTACGCCGTTCGATAAGCCCAAAGTGCATCCGGTAGCAATGCACTCCAATTCTTCCGTGTAGATGCTACGGTCCTTTCTAAGATCTTCTTGATTTCCCTGTTTGATACCTCCACCTGTCCTTGCGTTTGTGGATGATATGGGGTGCCAATGTTGTGCTTAACCCCATATTTCTTCAAAAGTGAAGCAAATTTCTGATTTCGGAAGTGTGTGCCTCCGTCACTAATGATCATTCGAGGAATCCCGAACCTGCAGAAAATATTCTCTTTGACGAACCTGCACACTACATTCGAATCATTAGTCCTTGTGGGGATTGCCTCTACCCACTTCGACACATAATCCACAGCAAGCAAAATATAAAGATTTGAATTTGAGGACACAAAGGGTCCCATGAAGTCAATGCCCCATAAATCAAATACCTCGACTTCCTGAAACACATTCAGGGGCATTTCTTGTCTCCTTGAGATATTACCTGCACGCTGGCACGGGTCACACTGCCTAACAAAATCATAGGCATCCCGGAACAAAGTGGGCCAATAAAGGCCGCTCTCCAACACCTTAGCTGCTGTCCGTGAGCTAGCATGATGTCCTCCCGTAGGCGACGCATGACAATGATGTAGAACACTTTCGTACTCTACCTCCGGCACGCACCTGCGAAGAATACCATCCCTGCATTGCTTCAACAATATTGGGTCATCCCAAAAATAGTATCTCAATGAATGGAAGAATTTATTCTTCTCTTGATAAGACCAATCTTCCGGGATGATCCCGCAAGCCAGATAATTCACAATTTCCGCAAACCATGGTTCTTTAGAATCAATTTTTAAAAGTTGTTCGTCGGGAAAGGTCTCGGTAATAGGTATATGCAAACCTTGTTCATCCACCCTCTCTAACCTAGACAAGTGGTCAGCCACCACATTTTCAATTCCCGACTTGTCCTTGATTTCAATATCGAATTCTTGTAGGAGCAAAATCCACCTAATTAGTCTAGGCTTCGCATCCTTCTTCTCCATCAAATATTTTATTGCGGCGTGATCCGTCCACACAACCACCTTTGAACCCACTAAGTATTGCCGAAATTTCTCAAAAGCAAATACAACAGCAAGTAACTCTTTTTCCGTGGTTGTGTAATTTAATTGCGCATCATTAAGCGTTTTTGAGGCGTAGAAAATCACAGCAGGCTTGTTATCTACCCTTTGCCCCAAAACAGCCCCCACAGCATAGTCAGACGCATCACACATCAACTCGAAAGGCTTTGTCCAATCCGGCGTTTAAACAACCGGAGCCGAAATCAGCTTTTCCTTCAAAACCTCGAATGCGTGAAGACATTTCTCATTGAAATCAAAAACTGTGTCTTTTTCCAACAATTCCGATAATGGCTTTGCGATTTTTGAAAAATCCTTGATAAAGCGCCGATAAAACCCAGCGTGTCCTAAAATGCTTCTCACCCCTTTTACAGAATTTGGTGGGGGTAGCTTAGAAATCACCTCAATTTTTACGGGGTCTACCTCTAGACCCTTGCTAGACACCTTGTGTCCTAGCACAATTCCTTCTGTCACCATCATGTGACATTTCTCCCAATTGAGGACCAAGTGTGTGTCCTCGCACCGCTGCAATACCTTATCTAAATTATAAAGGCATTCATTAAAAGACGCTCCATAAACCGAGAAGTCATCCATGAAGACTTCGAGACACCGCTCCACCATGTCAGAGAAAATGGCGAGCATGCAGCGTTGAAAAGTCGTCGACGCATTGCATAAACCAAACGGCATACGACGGTAGGTGAAAGTCCCATAGGGACATGTAAACGTAGACTTCTCTTGATCCAAAGGATCAATAGAAATCTGGTTGTACCCCGAGTAACCATCTAGGAAACAAAAATGCGACCGACCGGCTAAGCATTCCAAAATCTGATCAATGAATGGCAATGGAAAATGATCTTTCAGAGTTGCGGCGTTCAATCGGCGGTAATCAATGCATACACGCCACCCGGTTACCAATCGGGTGGTGACAGGTTCATTTAGAAGATTTGTAGTGACAGTGATTCCCCCCTTTTTAGGGACTACCTGTGTGGGGCTCACCCACGTCGAATCAGATATGGCATAAATAATCCCTGCAGCAAGCAACTTAATGACTTCCTTTTTGACAACCTCCATCATGCTTGGATTTAGACGTCTTTGAGGCTGTATGACTGACTTGGCTCCTTCCTCAAGCCGAATCTTATGTTGACAAAGTGTAGGGGAGATCCCCTTGATGTCCGCCACTGACCACCCAAAGGCTCCACGGTGGTTCTTGAGCACTATCAGTAGCTGCTCCTCCTCATCCGCACTCAAGTATGCAGAAACAATCACTGGCAACTTGTCCTCCTTAGCTAGAAAGACGTACTTCAGGTGCGGGGGCAATGGCTTTAACTCCAGATCAGGTGGGCAGATAAGGGATGATTGTAGCGGCGGGGGCAGTGTACCCAAATCTTCATAGTGCCTCGTGTAGAAACATGGAAGCATTTGAAGCATTTTGGCGCACTCCTTGAGTGAAGTACTCCGCATCCAATCATAAGTGACATTAAGCAAGCACGTCTCTAGAGGCAATTCCGGATATGCATCACAGACAGAAGTAATTATCACATCATCCTCCCACGAAGGTGGAATGTCCTCATTCTCATCATTTGGAAACCCGACAGCCTTGCATAAAGAGACAGCTTTCGTTTGCTCCATAAGGTTTACCGCCAAGGTCCCATTGTCTATCCTGCTCATCACATGGGCCATATCTAAAAATGGCTTCCCGAGACAAAGTGAGATATTGCTTTCCACATGCTTCACCATGTTGCACTGTGCCTTTGCTTTAGTAGATGTATTGTTGTTGGGCATGACCATCTCAAAGCGATCATCCGCAATGCCTAAGGTCAAGCGACCTCTCCCCATCTCCAAGATCATGTCAGCTGTAGCTTGAAATGGGCGACCAATAAGTAACTCATTGCCGTGTTCGTCCTGCATCTCCATCACAACAAAATCAGCGGGAAAAACAAAGCGGTCTACCTTTACCAAAACATCCTCACAGATTCCATATGGTTTCACCACAGAATTATCGACCAATTGGATAGTCATATTGCTTGGCCTTGACTCCTTCAATCCAAGTTTCTTGAATGTAGAAAGGGGCATCAGATTGATGCTTGCCCCGGAGTCACAAAGCGCTTCGCCAAATTTGAACTTCCCGATAAAGCATGAAATATTGAAACACCCGGGATCCTGTCGCTTTGGCGGCAGAGTGCCCATAATAAAAGCACTCACTTGCTCCTTCAATACCACAACCTCAGTGTCGGGTATCTTCCTCTTCTTGGTGATTACATCTTTAAGAAACTTTCCATAAGACGGGATTTGTTCAATTGCCTCTAACAAGGGAATATTCACAGATAACTTCCTAAAGCTATCCAGAATTTTTTTAAACTGTGCATCCACCTTTCTTGCTTTTGCACTATTGGGATAGGGAACCAGAACGGTATGTGCCCTTTGATGAGGTGGCACATAGGGAGTTAATTTCTGTGGTTCCTCCTCAGTGGCTTGTCCTTCCTTACCATCTTCGGTTGTGTCATCAATTTGCTCTATGACTGGTGCGGGCTGCTCCTTAGCGGTTGCTTCTTCGACTGTGTCCTGCGGTGTGCTTGTGTCATCCGCCCTTGGATTAAGCACCTTCTTACCGCTCCTCAACAATATGGCCTTGGCCTGTTGGTTTCCCCCGGGAACATTGGTGTTCCCCGGAAAACCCGGATGTGCCGGCTTCTTCAAGCTTGCAATCTCCGCTGCCATCTGTGCCATGGAAGTCTCTATAGTCCGCATCTGAGCCCCGTGGCTCTGCAACGTCTGCCCAAACTGGTTCATGTATTCACCTTGTTGCTTTATTTGCTGCCCAAAAGTGTTCATCAACTCTTGATTTTGCTTTATGACTTGATTGAGCAACTCCGTGCTCTTATCCTCCGTGGCCGGTGTAGGCTTGGCGTCCGGATCTTGCAGAAAGTTATTTGGATCCTTCCATGAAAATTTCTTGTCTTTCCGCCATGAATAATCGTTATTCCTGTACCCCTGCTGTTGCCTCATGTACTTGACCTGAGCCTCATCCTCGGACTCATTGTCTTCTTTCTGTAGCAACTTTTTAGCGAGAAGATCCATCTTCTCATTCATCTCTCTAATTGCCTTAGACTCACTGGCAACTCTTGCTTGCTCAACTGGGCCTCGCTCTCTCTCTCCCCAAGATTGTTTTCGTGCCATATTCTTCAATATTTCCCAGCATCTTGTATCAGTGTTGTTTAGAAAGAATCCAGAACCGGCCGAGTCCAAGTTGCTTCTATCATGCTCGGAGAGAGCAAAGTAGAAGATCTTCACTTGGGTTTCCTTGTCCAATCCATGATGTGGACATCTCCTCAACATGACTTGGAATCGCTCCCAAGTCTCAGAATAAGTCTCACCCGCCTGTTGGGTGAAATTGTGGATCTTCCGGATCATATCATTGGTCTTCTCAGGAGGAAAGAACATCTCGAAGAAAACCTCCACCATGTGATCCCATGATTCAACAAACTCGTCGTCGAGGTTATGAAACCACTCTCTTGCCACTCCAGCCAAGGAACTCGGGAATAACTTGAGATAGAGCAGTTCCTGCGGAAATCGATCTATCTTCACCATATCGCAGTTCTCCACAAACTGACTAATGTGTGCCACTGGATCTTCATTTTTCAGTCCGTGAAATGCATTGGATTTGACCAAATTAATCAGTGTTGGGTCGATCTTGTATGTAGGTATGTTTAGCCCCTGTTTCTTTATAGGCCCCTTTGATGCAGAGGAAGAAGACGCCTTGATCTTCTCCCATATTGTCTGTGCTTCAGCCATTACTTCTTCTTGTTCTTGCTCAGATTCAGAATTTATATCACTGTGGTGTTCCTCCTTGTAGTAGTCCTCATCCTCTGGTCCCGCAGATGGAACCTCAGGTGTGCGATTCACGTAGTCTCGACTACGTGTGTGCACCATACAAAGTACCTAAAAAAAAATGGAAATAGGGGTTCAGTGTAATGCTTTGAACGAGTCAACACAATTATAGAGAAATAAAGGAATTTTGTTTTGAAATTGTTTTAAAATAAATAAAAAAAATGTGACCTAGAATGGCCGCTCTTAGCACTCAAAGTGCCAATAATTCGCCGTCTCCCCGGCAACGGCGCCAAAAACTTGACGTGTATTTTACTACGCGCTTAAACGCAAGTATACGCGTCGAGTAATATAGGCCTTGTGAGGCCCGAGTCGAACTCAGGGATACGTGAATTATTGGAGACTTCTACTAACTAATCGCAATCAGCTAGGCCGATTAACAAAGTAGGGTTTTGTTGTTGAACTTAAAAGAAAATAAAAATCAAACAAAGAAAACAATCGATTAAAGGTTAATTTAATCAATTCAAAGGGATATCTTTAGGATGGCGGTTTCACCGCGGGTCAACATTGTATTAGATTTCATATAATTCCTCACACTTCTCTCTCTATCCGGGTAGTGGCCTGAAATGAGAATTACCCACTGTCGTGGTGTAATCCACTACTTAGATTTAGGTTGATTCCATCGTCATAGTAATCATTCCCCTAAACTAAGCGCATTAAGATCGGTCCCTCAGTTCCCACCATTAATTTTACAACTCCTTTGTCAAGGGTTTTATTAATTAATGTAGAATTCGTCTCTTTTCAACCGTTAATCCTTCTGTCGAAGTGATCAAGGGTGTTAAATTATTATTATGGTGATCAAGCATAACAATAGCAATAGAGAAAACGAATTTATACCACGGATATGAGAGAAAAAATATGAATTATCAATATAAAATCATCATACAATGTATCCCCGGGCTACTCCCGGTCCTAAAGATTGAGGGTTTTAGCCTCTCATGTTCATCTCACACGAGTACATGGTAGAAATTGGGGAATTCATAAGAAAACGTGAAATAAATGGGAAAACCCCTGAACGGAGAAGAACCGGTGGATCCTTGGCGTAGAACACAAGCTTTCCCCGCCTGTCGGTGGTGGAAATTGTCTTCGGCAGCGTCCGAATCACCCGGGATGAGCTTCTCGGCCTCCGTTCTCCTTTCTCTCCTCCTCGGCACTCGTGCAAAACCAAAAATGAGATGATCCCCTCGTCTGGGCGGCCGTCATTAGGTATAAGTCCCTAATTAGGTCGTCAAATAATGACAGTCGTCCGATTGATATCAAAACAGATCCAACGCATATCTGCCGGCGTCGATACCATCGACGCGGGTCGATGGTATCGATCCAGCGGATTAGCGGCAGCTTTCCTTTCTTTTATTCGTAGCGCCTGTGGTGATCTCGATACCATCGACTTGGGTGTCGATGGTATCGACACCTTTAGCGTCGGTTGTTGTCGTTTAGCGACGTTGTAGCTCTCCTAGTGTCGATGGTATCGACGTGCATCGATGGTATCGACTTCATCCTCGCCAGCAACCTGGAGACATCTCGATGCCATCGACATGGGTGTACTCTTCTCGGCTGACAACCTGTGGCTTGGTCGATGGTATCGACATCCGTCGATGGTATCGACGGATGCAGATACTTGTTCTTCCTGAAATTTCACAGCAGGCCCAAGTAAATCCACACAATTTATAATAAGATGATAAATAATGCTCAAAATAGTAAAACAAAGGGGATTTGATATAAAATGATGGCAAAGACCAAATAAAGTGAATTATGCAATAATATCCATGAAAATGAGTAATTAAGGCACAAAACACATATGAAAAAGGTCTCTAAATGCGACTCAAAATCATCGCATCAATGATTTTCAAGAAGAATCTAAATGTATTCTAGATAGCAATAGATCCTATTAGGTTGTAAATAGATACAATAAACTCAACATCGTTGAGTATCATAAAGGCATTGGTGAACACTAAGTTCTATGTACTTTATCTTCACCTCCTTTTTGTTATTATATAATTGAAAATCAATTCCATATAAAATTAGTTTTGTGACCGTACCACATAGTCGTTCTATTATTTGAGTGAGACAGAATTTTACATTTTCAAAACTTCTATACTTACTATAAAAGTTTCCTCCCACAACACAAATACATAAAATAAACCATTTGATCAAATGCATGGATAAATAAACTACTTTGTTACATGTTATCTGTTGAAAATTAACCATGATTTACATAGTGTACAACATTATATAAAAACTCAATAAATCACAATTTTGAATAGTATTGATGGACTACAATATATTCATTCCTTTCAAAAGAAAAATAACATTGACGTTATCACAACTAGATTTTCTTCAATTTTTGAAAATAATGTAACTTTGTCTAACAGCTTCACAAATATATATCATACAAAATACAATGTTTCAAATATCTAAAACTACCAAAACACATCCACCAAACAATAAAATTCTATGAGGTATAACATCATTAATAAATCTAGAAAATAATATATTAAAACATTTGAGCCCATTAAATCTAACCATATTGCTACATAGAGTAAGGATATACCCATTCATGTTAAAATAAGGGATAACTTATTATTCACTATATGGAAATTTGTTATAGTTCACTTCTTTTCTTGGCACTTGTCATTTCATTCATCATCATATGTCATACAACGTATGACATTCATGGTATTTAATCAAAGGTGTTGGTAGAGTAGAATTTGGTTGTATAACTAAATATAGAACTCCATATTTCCATTATTACACTAATAAAGTGATTTTTTAGAGTTTAGAAATTACCATTGCACACTGACATTCCTTTTAGAGGAATAAAAACATAAAAGTGAATTTTGGACCAAAACATATAAATATATATCGAAAAAATATATTCACTCACTCCAATTAAAATCATGTGTTTGATATAACAACAAATATAAAGTGGTAAGCTAATTATGATTCTAGATGTGGTACTTGTTTATAAATTATTGCAAGCCCTTTAATGCACATGTTTGTCAATGGAACTCCATAATCAAGTAATAAGCTAATTATCCAACAACATTGGAAACCACTTCCTAGGTGTTGGTAGAGTACAATGTAGTTGAGGTAGAAGCAATATTGTCACTTATTCTATCTTGTATAACTAAAATAGAAGTCCATATTGACTTTTATTTTAGACTAATCAAGTGATTTTTCAGGGTTTACAAAATATCACTACACACTTACCTTCCTTTCCGTGGAATAAAAACATAATAGTGAATAATTCTATTATTCACCAAAAGATATAAATATATATTGAAAAATACATTTACTCCTCAATCAAAGTCATGTATTAAAAATAACAACAAATATAAACTGGTAAGATATTTATGATTCTAGAACTGATATTTGTATATAAATTATTGCAAGCCCTTTGCACATTTTTATCAATGGAATTGCAGAAATTATTATAAACCTAATTCTACCATTTACAACATTGGATACCACTTCCTAACCAGGTACAAGAAAATGTATATATATTTTAGTCTATATAATTTAATCTCTAAGATTATAGAAAAAATTAAATGTGGTGAAATATCAATACATGATTTACATATATAAATGTATACTATAAAATGTATTTTCAAACATGTGATAATGAAAAGTATTATATTTTAAAGTTCATCCAATGTAAGAGAGTTGGAAATTTCACAACTTGAAAAATGGTACGATGAAAAATTATAAGAACAAATATATAAATGTTGATTGAATGCAATCATTAAAACAAACAAATAACTTAAAAATAAAAATTGGTGATGAATCATTCATAGATACATGGAAAGAAAAGTAAGCTTGTGAATGTTCCTACAAATGGGTGAACTATAAGAAAAATAGTTAAAAATAAAAGATAAGAAAATAATGATAGTTGAAACAAAGGTGAGGAGTGATTGATTGTCTACTTCCACAAAAGGGTAAGTCCAAAAATGACCTGGTGAAGTTCAAAACTCAAAATAATCAAGTTTTCCTTATAGGATTGAAAAGAATCCAACTCATTCTAGGGATCGAAGAAAATGTTAGAAAATGAGTTGTTGTAAGACAGATGTTAATTAGATAATTACAAGCAGTTAACCACCACTATGCAGTAGTAATATAACAATAATTCAGATTAAGAGAAAATGGTGAATGAGTTTAGAAATAAAACTCCAGAGCCTGAGATGAAGGCATGTGAAACATTGTCGTCAAGACAGATTCTGCCGCTCCTAGCACGAGCATCTCCGGTAGTCTATCTCCAAGATTCAGCCACCCCAACTCTGGTACAGCCACACAGTGCAAGCGAGAGTGCTGTGTTGAACTTGTTCCTTTAGCCCTTAGTCGCAAATAGAAAAATGGCGTTGTGAAGTAGTCGTCGGTGCAAGACAGCAGTAAGGAGTGGTTGTGTTCGGGAGAACATGCTTTTTGTAGTGGAGTAAAGGAACTAATGTACCACATAAAAGGAACCTCGCTACAGCAGAACGGGAACCATTGTATAGTAGGAAAAGAACCGCTGTAAAACAAACTGTAGTGGAGTAGGAAAGTAACCATTGTACAGCAGTAAAGGAACCACTGTATAGCAGAAAAGAAACAACAGTATAGCAATAAAGGAACCGTGCTACAATAGCAAAGGAACCAATGAATTGCTTAGAAAGTATTATCTCTCAGTATCGATCTGTGTATCTCTTGTCTGGTTTTTTTCTCAAATGAGAGTGAACGCCTCCTTATATGGAGTGTGTCTCAGCCACCACAGTAACTTCCCACACCTATTGGTCTCTCGAACATGCATCTTTAACATTGCATTTAATGGACGACTTAATGGGTAGTCAAGAGAGGTTTTATTGTTGTATCTTAAACGTTGTCAACTAAACTCTAAACGATACAACACAGAAAACAAAATGTCATTTCAGGACAAACAAAACAAAATAAAATATTTTGTGAAAAGATAAATCCATGCACACACCGAACTGAACTGGACTGGACTGGGTCGGGCGGAGCAAGGCGAGTGAGCAAACGAATGAACAAACAAACGCGTGTGCACGCGCGTGTGTGTATTTTATTTTATTTTGATAAATACACAAGCCTAGCCAATCAGTCATAAATTCCCATGCCTTTGAGAGGTCCTGACCTCTTAGGGACCACTAGCATAGATAAGGAGCTATGTGGTTTCTGCTGCAAGCAATATGGGATAAACGTTTGGCTGGAAAAACTGAATTTTGGAATAGAAAATACAACATTCCCCCACATGTTCCATAATTTGTTTCAGAAATTCAATAAATAATAAAAAAATGCGACATTACTACACACAACCACAAAATATGACATTTACATGGTTTGTTCTGGATGACCTACTCCCTGAGACGGGGTGAGATTTCTACTATGTCAGAGAGGAGATTACAAGGAGGATCACACTCAAAAGAGATAGAGTACACCCGAAGTAGGGCAGATGTCGTCTACGTAAACAGAATATAGGATGATGCAAAACTCAAACCAGGGCACATATACTTATACATATAGAATTGTAATTAGATTCTTATTTAGATCCAGAATTTGGGCCTCGTATCATACTGTGGGGGACTTCTCCCCCCCCCCCCCCCCCCGCACCCGCTTGGCATTGGTGGGCTAAGGCCCACACAATGCCCCCAAATTAGGTCGGTGAAGATCCATTTATTTTGGACCAGAAGTACAGTTGGATCAACATAATTCTTAGAGGGACATAACCATCTCCACCTCGACTCAAAGTTTGTAGCTCTATGAAAAAGAATAATAGTAGATGTCTCTCCTCCTCCAGCCCCTAAGGGTGTCATTATAGGCTGTGTAGACTAACCAAGTCCAAACAATATTTGAACTTAGAAACTGGTAATGGCTTTGTCATCATATTGACATGATTTTCTTTACTTACAATCTTCTTCACCATAATCTTCCCCTACGCTATCACCTCTCTAATGAAGTAATAGTTGATGTCGATGTGCTATTTCTTTCATGAAACATCTGATATTTTGTAATGTGAGTTGCACTTTAACTGTCACAATAGATGGCCATTGTCATATCAAGTATACAAAATTCAGCACACAATCCTCTAAGCCAAGTGGCTTCTTTTATTGTCTCTGTCAATGCCATGTACTCAGCTTCAATAGTAAACAATGTAACAATGGGTTGTAATGTAGCTTTTCAACTTATAACACAACCACCAAGAGTAAACATATAGTCTGTAAGAGAATGCCTTTTATCACTGTCATTTACAAAGTCAGAATCAACATAACTGATAAGTGTCTCTGTGCACTTGCCGAATCCAAGGCATATAGGAGATATACCCTTAAGGTACCTAAGAATGTACTTGATTGCTTGCCAGTGAAGCCTTCATGGATTTGACATGTATCTGCTCACCACGCTAACAGCCTGAGCAATATCTGAATTGGTGCAAATCATGAAATATATGATGCTAATAATTGAATTAGAATAAAGAACACGAGACATATAATTATCATCCTCTTCAGATAGTGGAGACTCAACATATGAGAGACTTTTGAACTGGTCATCTAAAGATATAGATGCAGGAGATGCTTTATACATAGAAAACCATTATACCACTTTCTTTGAATACTTCTCCTGACTAAGAAATAACCTTCCATTTTTGTAGTTTCTAATAATTTTCATCTCCATAATTTTTTGTGCTTCTCCCAAATCCTTCATCTCAAATTCACCATGGGGTAAGTGCTTTAGCCTGAGGATTTTTAGAAATATCTCTTACTGCAATCAACATGTCACCAACATAAACCAAGAGGTAACCAAGAGACTCATCAGAAAGTTTCTTCAAATAGACGCAAACATCATATCTACTCCTAGAATATCCATACTTGACCATGAAAGAATAAGATATGTGATACCACTGATTTGGGGATTGCTTCAAGACATAAAGAGATTTCCTCAGTAAGCACACATGATCCTTCTTTTTAGCAAATTCTTTACCTTTAGGTTGCTACATGTAGATCTATACTTTTAACTCACCATGGAGGAATGTAGTCTTTACATCAAGTTGCTCAAGCTCTAAATCATATCTAAAAACTAATGCCAATAGAAATATGATGGAAGTGTGTTTGATGATAGGAGAAAAGACATCATTGTAATCTATACCTTCCACCTGAATGTAGCCTTTTACAACTAACCATGCTTTAAACCTTGTATTAGTATCTCTAGGATCAACTTCCTTCCTTTTGAATACCCATTTACATCCAACAATTTTCTTTTCAACAGGAGGATTTACAAGCACTCAAGTGTTGTTCTTTTGAAGAGACTCCATCTCTTCCTTCATTTCTGCAATCCACATGGCAGAATCTAGATTAGACACAGCTTCAACATAGGTAGAAGGTTGACCAGAATCATGTGTCCCTTCTACAGTATCCAAGGCATATGAAACAACATAATCTAAATGACTTGTAGGTGGTCTGACCTATCTTCTTGGTCTCCCAAAGGCAATTCTATGTGTCTGTTCTTTAGGAGTGTCATCTTCATAATCATCTAGGTTTTCCTATGTAACAACTTTTGGTATGTATTTCTAAAGAGCTAATCATTTGATGATTGAAATGTGGCATTAAATACTTGATTTGATAATAACAAATATAATTCTATCTATTACGTTTGTCTCAGGCATGAGATGATGACACATACATAGTAGATGTCTAAAGAATGATGTTACTCGATGACGTATGTCTTTAGGTTGAGGGCCTAAATGATGAGATCATGTGTATGATAAGAATACCTACATTCTTGTTCTGTCCCTAGTCAAATATTACTATAGAAGCAAAATAGACAACAATAATACATAAGACTAGAGTATGTGTTCACTGATGATGGAGTCTCATTAGTCATGATAGGTTAAACAAGTTAAGAAAACATGTACATGTCATACAACAGTGTATCAGATAGGCCCACCACGAGAGTGATACATGGAGACCATGGAATGGTAGTCAGAATTAGCTCTCATAGTGATAGTGGTGATTCTGGTTCTTAGACCTATCACTACTATAGAAAATGCTTTTTACAAGGGGAGATAGACAACAGTTCTGATGATTGTGTTGTAGTTAGCATACTTATCACAACAAGCCCATTTTTGTGTTGTATATTGTATATTTTATACAACACAAGTCATTTACAACATGCCAAACCTGTTGTAGTATAGGGGGATACTACAACAACTGCTAAAGTGTTGTAATAGGTTGTAGTATCACAACATATTCAAAACCGTTGTAAAAGATGTTATTTACACAACATATTTTGACCCGCTGTAATAGTCACATGTTGTAATAGACCATCATTACACAACGTAGACTCACCCATTGTAGTATGTATTAATTATACAGCATGCCTTTACATATTGTATTTGGTACATGTTGTAATAGACCACCATAATACAACATATTAAAACTTGTTCTTAAAACATGAGACAACAAACTCCAACCTGTTGTTATATATTATAATTACACAACATGTTGTAACCTGTTATAATATCCACACATAAAACATCATTGTAATAGACCTCCATTACACAACATAAACTAAATCATTGTAATATACTATAATTACACAACATGATATCACCTGTTGTACTAGCTACATATTGTAAAAGACCATAGTTAAACAACACGTCATATTCACATAATTCTCTGAAATTTTCAATTATTCGCGTATAATATGCAAATTTTTATTAGACGTATGGTACACCTAAATTTCATATTAAACCCGTATTTTCCCCGAATTTTACGAATTATTCGTGTTTTATTCGTCATTTATGCATTTTCACGTATTATCTCGAACAAAACAATTTATTTCCGAATTGTTTAAAAAAATACTCACTTAGCATTGTTTCATGTTTCAATATTTTCTAAAGACTATTTCCCCTCAATCACTACTACAAAACTCAAAAAGGCCGAATGTTTTTTCCTCAAGGACATAATCCCTGACAAGTGTATTAATTTTTCCAAAGGCTTATCCCTGACCCTTGTGATGCTATCCTTGATGAGTATATTAAATTTTCCCAAAGGCTTATCCCTGACCTTATGGAAATGTATCCCAGACTATTATTTAATTTACCCAAGGATTGCTCCTGACCCTCATTAACTTTTTTCCTAACCAATATTGACTATATTAAACCAACTATTATCTCTTTTACTTCCGTGAAGAGGATCCATTTGATTGTGGACATTTATCCTTTTCTTTTTAGATAATCATAATTGTTTAAATGGATCAGTCGTTGATTTTAAACAACAATTGCAGTTTCCTTTTTTGTACCTTGTTGAATCCTAATTCATTTAGACGGTGGATTACTTTCCAATACATGCCTCCCTTCCGTTCTATATCTACTGCTCCGAAAACAAAACAACGGCGCCAAACCCTCGCTATCGCTCTCGCTCCCGCTTTGGAAATAGAACGACGCCAAAGTCCCACCTCCAAAACTAGAACAAGCACTCCCTCTCCTTGTGCCACTGCAAGTCTTCTTCTGTCTGGTCTCCCATTGTAATAGCTACATGTTGTAATAGACCATAGTCATACAATACACTATAATCCATTGTTATATGCCAAGATTATACAATAGACTCTGACTTGTTTTATATACCCAGAACCGAGCTAAACCCAATTTCTTATTAGAGAATTTTATCATGAACATGTAATCAAATAATTATTTTTTCATATAAAATTATTGTCAAATATGGGTCTGATTTCTTTTTGGGATTTAATTTTTTTAATATGGGTTGGTTTCAGTTTGAGAGGTCGATTGAACAAAATTTAATTTTGTGTGGTCATGAGAATGACAATTTTTTTCACTCTGGGTAGATGTTTTGACCCAGAACCGATCACCCAATATTATATCACACGAAATATAATCATGAACATCTAATCAGATATTTTTTTATATTCATTGTCAAATCTGGCTCTGAGTTTTCTTTCGAATCTAATGTTTTCAATCTAGGTCGTTCTCAATTGAGACACCATTCGAACAATTAAAATCTAGTTTTGCATTTGGGTCCGACACTAACAATTGAACTCTCTAACTGGGCCATGTTTTGTCCCGAAACTGACTGACTCGAAACCAATTTTTAACACCCTGTGTGATATTATAACAGAGTAACTAATCAACCTCTATATTTACATGTTATACATATGTATCTACTATTTTACATACAAAATAGCCTTTGAATTATTTTGCTAAAAAAATCAATTTTAGATTGGGTCTGAGATTGACCGGGCCGGTTCATTTTTTTTACCCAGAACTAACAATTATTTAAAACCCTTATGTGATATTATTGCATAATAATTATTAACCTACATGAATCATATACATTGCATATATGTACATGTACATGTATAATACATGTATAGATCTAATTAATAAATAGGTGTCACATAATGGCAAAACAATTCAACACCTGCGCTTCCTTTTTTCCTCTGCGCGCCCGTTTCCCCCAAAATTCACTTCCACCGCAAATTGCCCGCCATCCCAGAGGGCCGTAGAGCTCACCGCTACCTTGGAGAGATCGACGACGACCCCCTAAAATATATGTGTCGCATCAACCTATTCACCATTTTTATTCATTATCTTAATATATAATTCTAGCATGGATTGTTTTGTTCATTGTCCTTGTGTAAACCTTCCAATTAAGGTGTTGTTTACTTGCCTGTCATTTGTTTCAGAGTTTTTCCGCTCCCGCCATTTTGTCTCCCAAATTTCATCTCCCGCATTAGGCCTCCGGAACATTATCCTAGTTGTCGGCCCTAACCAGATTGCTTTTCACATTTAGACTCCTTCCAATTTCTAATCGTCCGACTTCATCTTTTCTCTCCTCACCATCCCAATTTCCCATCACTCCATCAGAGATCTCCTAGTTTGGATGACTATCCTAAGATTCTAGCCTCGCCGGCGGGATGCAGGCCTTGCTGCAGTAATCGAGGTCTCTATGGACCGCCTACCCATCATCAGAATTCTCGTCCCTATTGAGTTGCTTCTCCTGACAAAGCACCGGCGTCAATTAGGCTATCACCTCCCATCGCAGATATCGTACAACTTAAGAAGGCCGGAGCGAGCATTAACCGGAATTAGGATGTCTCATTCCTCTTCCTCGACATAAAGGACAGGGGTTTCATCGATGCGGAAATCGGGTAGAGACACCGGTATTTGATATCTAAGTCTGATGGCCAAAAACCAGAATGGTGATCAGAGGATGGTAAAGAAACCCCTACCAGGGCGTATTCCTAATTTTTCCACTATAATGGTTAAGAAACTGCATAAAATTTAGTCTGAGTTTTTCTTTCTTCGTGATCTGACACTTTATCAACTTAATTTTAGTTTCCTTGAACCAAACTAGTCAGAGCATCCTTCTTGGAAATGCATGACAAATTGATGAACGCGCAGGGTGTATTTTTTTATTACAGAAACTCATTGACGCTGAGTGTGCTTTGTTTGAAGCAGGAATGCACGATAAAAATGCATGATAACAAAGTTGAAGAAATTGAGAAGTCAACTTCAGCCATCAGATGATGATGACTGGTAAAAGACATAATTTTTTTTTCAAGTGAATGACCACGATTACACGTTCAGTGAATATAAAAGGAACATAACAATGTAGCTCATAGATGTTGATGATGTGATCGATTCGTGGAGCCGCCGCGTATTTAGTATGTAGCTAAATTGGTGGAGAAGAGTCAGCTAATATGACAGTGAAAAGTTAGTATGGTGTGATATTTAAAGCTCCTCATCTTTTCAAGTAAAAAGCTAGAGGCACGTTCGGGACAAGATTAAGAAGCCTGTAAAAAGAGGGGTTTTGTTTGTTTCCTATCCTGAGTAGTTTCAGAGTCCTTTTCCAACCATTCCCTGTGACACTATATGAGTTGTGTTGTGTGGTAGCATGGTAAAAGGCATAATATTTAAAAACTAGAAGGCACATGATGTGATCGCTAAGTTATCTAGCAAACAGGGGATGAAATAGTGTTAACCAATTTTTCCATCGTCTGAATCTGACATATAGAGAGTAATACAATATGTCTGATCATAGAACCTCCTGCTCAAATTCTTTATTTATCAAAAAGCTGTAGTTAGCTAGCTAGCAGTTAATGTGAGCATGAGGGATTAGGAATTTCAAACATATAATATAATGAGATTTAATTTCATCACCTTTTACTCTTATATATTGAGATTTCATCGTGACAGCTGCTCTCAATTTTAAAGGCAAAAAAGCTCAAGGAGGTTGCATGCCACACAAGTTCTCAATCAACTTTTACCTAGAGGTTGGTGTTAGTAGGATGCAAGATTTTTCTTTTACTTATTTCTTTTATTGGATACATTTTGTTTATTCTAATAGAAAATGTCATCTTATTCAATAGCATTGCGTCATCTGTATTATTTTTCATGAATATTTGCACTTAATCTGCAAATTTCCAGCGATCTAACTTCTTCTGGAGATTATGAGGTGGAGCATGTCTTGGGCCACAATCCATTGAAGAAATGGTATGTCATGCGTGTCTATGGCATGCTTGCAAGTTCTTGTGTTAAAGTAAATTTTGTCTACTGTTCGGTCCTATATTACTAAGTATATATAATCAACATGGTTTTGGCATTTGCTAGATAATAAAAAATTACAATATTATTGTCCTGAAATGATATATATGGTCTGAGATAATCATTTCATGTATAAAGTGTGTATGACGGAGCATCGTACCAGAACAACTCAATGAAGTCAATAGTTGGTGGCCCTCCAGTATAGACCTCATCAGGATCACCAATTGAAAGTGAGGAAGAACATCTTCCCTAGCCATTTACCCAGACATGTCTGATTTGTTTTACTTATAGATAGCCCCCTAGTGGTGGGCTTTTGTCTTTTCTAGTCTATGCTGTTAGAAAAGCCATTCTTTTAATAGATATACCCAGTGAGCAATAGATATGACTATCTAGTCAACATTTAGACTCACCTTAGCTAACCCGTATAGCTGAAGGGAAAAGAATGTAATCCGGCCATGCCGTTCTTGTCTTTGCATTCATTGGACTAAGACGAACCATGTCTCTCTATCAATGAATTTAAAGAGGATAGTAGGAGGTATCTTTTTCTGCTTGAGGATACTAAGACGATACTTATCTTTGTGATAAGATGGCATAATATATTATCGATCTTACTATCATGTGTGGTGTTTGAGTTGGTTTACTACATGTTGTGTTAACATAATAAAAAAAATTCTTATGATTTTCACACAAGGATTGCATGAGATTTGCAATTCGTGTGTGATATTCATTTTCCATCACCTTTTCCTTAGAAAACTTCCTACCTAATGGTCTACAAAGTAGAGAACTATTTATACTCTTCATTCCCTTATGGAATGTAGTATGCACCATTAGAAGTGGCAATTCCATAATTATGTTTAGAACAAGGTCGATATAATCTAAACATAATTGATTATTTCAAATGTACTAGTATTCAAATGAATTATATGTTTAAAAATCACAGTGAGAAAGGAAAATCCAATAGAATATAGTTATGGATTTGGGTCCTTTTTGGGAAATTTGTTCCTTGTAAGTATTAGTATTGGGTAACAAATGATGTCCTGATGCGTTGTCAGGATATTGTACTTATCATTTCTAAAGTGGCATAAACTTAGTTCATATTAATTTGCAACATCCATTTCAATTTGTTGTTGGAAAATTGTCGATATAAATGTGTAACTCTAAATCAATTATTGTACATATGTATTCCATGTTCGAAGGAAAGATTCCTAGATCTACCCATGTCTTCCTACTACACTTCATTCAAAATAGGATTTCAACATCCACAGTGTACTCCACTATCTTTCCATAGAATAGCTTTCCCTTCTAGTGATCACATCAAAGAATAATACCATTAAATTCCATTGTTGGAACAATAGACTCATGTCAAAAAAATGAGCTATCTCTTTGTGAATGTGGTATACAGAGTGGATGTTGAGTCCACAGGACAAGGGCCTACAATGCAGTCTTTAGAAAATTTGATAAAATCCCCAGTAGGTTCATTCATGCATCTTCCAACTAATCCACCGAAAGAGCAATTAGGATACCCACAACCTTGCTCACCTTGAAAGGGGATATGAGAGTGATGATATATTGGTGAACTATTTCCCTATCAATTGTACTATATATTGGTGAAATCCCCAGTAGGTTCATTCATGCATCTTCCCTATCAATTGTACTAATTTTATGCTATGATAAGCTCTCAGAAATTTAGAACCTGGGTATTACAACACGAAGAAGCTTACAGATTACACCTTTAGTCTAGCCCTCTGTTTTACTAGATCCTTATGACACTACTATAGAAACGGCCTTTGGCGTCGGTCGTTTAACCCCATTTGGCGTCGGTTTCCGACCGACGCCTATGTGGGCGCCGCTAAAGGTCAAACACTTCGGCGTCAGTTTTTTAACCGACGCCTATTTATTCTATAGGCGTCGGTCATTTAGTATATAACCGACGCCAAAATGTTCGCGCCACAGAAAATGGCGTCATCTAGGGCACTTTCTGCGTCGGTTATTTACTAAACAACCGACGCCTATATTCCATATAGCGTCGGTCTTTTAGTAGATAACCGACGCATAAAGTGCCCTAGATGACGCCATTTTCTATGGCGCGAACACTTTTGGCGTCGGTTATATACCAAAAGACCGACGCCTATAGATTAAATAGGCGTCAGTTTGATACGAATATTCGACGCCATTTCCAGGACTTCTTTGGCCACATCAGGCGTCGGTTTTTTGAAAAAAACCGACGCTGTAGGTCTTTGCTGACGGTTTTCTATAAATAACCGACGCCTATTTCTATTTTTTTTTCATATCAGTTTGCAGGCCTGCTGTGGCTGGTCAGCAGGATGAGAACCTGCAGTTCAGTTTTCTGAACTGCAGGTTTACGACATCCATTGATATCAGCCTACAAACAGGCCGCAAACCTGCAAAAGTCATAAGGAAAATTTCACACAAGTACATACATTCAGACATCAATTCAATTCTCACATTCACACATATAAAAACATTCAAATACATGTATTAACATTCAGAAATATTCATTTACAAAGTATCATTCATTATCGCTATCAACATCCCAATTATATCTTACAGTTGCCACTGCTTGTATGGCTTTTGCCCATTCTTCTCTTACTTCATTTAATGCTTCCATCGTATATGGAGCATGTATATTTTTTAAGCGTTTACCTATAGTGTGGTCAGTTTTAAACACCTGCAAAGAGAATGATGTATATATATAAGTAATAATATAAAAATAAGATTGATATATTTCATACTAACTAATGAGACTAAATATAATACCTCATGTATGCTATCGATGTCAAATACGGCATGTTTGATAATCATCTGCATAAATTGCATCACATAGTATGCGCATGCCCAGCCATTGTCTTGTGTAGCACACTATAAACCGCCTGTAGTCTTTGGCGAATGCTTGCATAGCCTTTTGGACCCATAGTGTGGTCATGCACATTCAGTGCACGCCTTGCTTTTTGTGCGTCACTGAGGGCCTAGTTAGTATGCACATTAATGATTTGGTTAGTAGCACTAAATGTTAATCTTGAATAGGTGAATACAATGTATATTAATTAAATTGGGAGTGACGCCTAATACCTTGAATTCTTCAGATTTTCTTGAAGCAACAAAAGTGTCCCAATCTTCTTTGTCCAAGAAGTTCCATTGTTCAAGGGCTGACTTCTTCTTCTTATCACCCTCTTTTATGTATTCTCTGTTCATATTTGTCCTATAATTCCTAAGCATCTTTCCAGCGTGTTGCATCACACTTTTATGATGCAACTTCTCATCCAATGCAAACAGATTCTGTAAAATAGAAATGTTATTAACTAGTATCAAAAATAGAATTGCAAATAATAGAATTTGTAATCTACAAAATAGAATTGCAAATAATAATAACTCATGCATAAATCCTTCCATATCAAGTCTTTTTTCCCTTGAGGAACTTTATGCCAATTATCATACTTAACACCACAATGGCTCCGAGTGGTACACCCAAGATAGTTTACAAAATTATTGCGGTTCACTCCAATTGCATTTCCTCCATTATCAAACTCCACCACCAATTTGGATCCACTACCACTTAGCGCTAATAACTTCTTCAACAGAGTGATGCCCCTTTTCTTGTTAAGTGTTTGGTGCTGCGCATCAAGTTTCTCCAGTGCTTCAGTGGGTATAGGTACATCATCAACCTAAAATTTGACAAAAATAAACACACTAAATTAGCCCAATATAGAAATATAGGATATATGACATAACTAGAAGATAATGAATTTTATAGAAATACAGGATATGTTTTTAGAACTTACATTGGTATCCTCGCCATGCTCGTCATGGACAACATGCTCATCATGGACTTCATGCTCATCATGGACATCATGCTCATCATGGTCAGCCATCTGAAAATGTCATTAAAAAGGCAAACATTTAGCATTTGTATTAACTAGAAAAAGGCAAACATTTAGCATTTGTATTAACTAGAAAAAGGCAAACATTTAGCATTTGTATAAACATACATGTCTCTAAAATTGTGATCTTTTATCAATTAACAATCCTTCATTGTGATCTCTGCGCACATATAAGTCATCATTAGCTTCAATATTTTGTGAAGTTGGCAACCCAACTGAGAATGGACTGGAGTCATCATACTTATCATAGTACTCTTCTTCATCTATAGGATCTTCAATGAATTGTCTTTTACCATGAAGAACAACCGACCATTTATCATTCGTAGGATCATCGATATAGAATATTTGTTTCGCCTGTGATGCCAATATGAATGGTTCACCCTTCTCGCCAATCTTTTCAAAGTTCACCAAAGTGAAACCCAATTCATCCACTATAACTCATTTGGTGTTATCAACCCAATTACATTTAAAGAGCGGAATTTTGAAATCTATGTAGTCAAACTCCCAAATGTTCTCAATGACACCGTAATATGACATTTTAGCTTCACGTGGACTCTTATCCTTTGCACTTGCAAAGTACATAGTCGACGCTTGAAGAGTGACCCCACTATTTTGAACGACACTCTTATCATCTTGGCGCTTTGTGTAATATGTGAATCCATTAATGTCAAACCCTTCATAAGACATAACATTCGGTTTTGGTTTAAAGGCGAGGCATTTGATAGTTTCTGTAATATCATTTGGTGTTTGAGATAGTTGATGTAAGACTTTATCTTCAAACCACTTAGTAAAAGTCTTATTATGCTCTCTAGCAAGCCACATTGAACTTGCTTGAGGATGTTGTCTCTTTATGAAATTGGTATGTTCCTCGATATAAACACTCACTTCGTCCATATTGTGTAAAATATACAAGTGAGCTTGTTCCAACTGCTCACGGCTGATTACTTTCACCCGTGATCCCAAAATTCCTTTGCCCTCCTCAAAATTCTTGTCATTATCAGGAGTGTCATTACCACTGAGAAATTCATTGCAAAAATCCATAACCTCTCTCGCCACATAACCTTCAATAATACTCCCTTCAGGCCGATAACGGTTTCGAACATCACCTTTAAAAATGCTCATGTATCGTTCAAAGGGATACATCCAATGCAAGAAAACTGGTCCCAACATTTTCACTTCCCTAGTCAAGTGGACAACAAGATGTACCATGATATCAAAGAACGAAGGAGGGAAATACATCTCAAGATGACATAGGGTAACAACCACTTCTCTTTGCAAATTATCGAGAGTATCAGGGTCAATAACTTTACTGCATAGACTGTTGAAAAAGAAACAAAGTCTGGTAATTGCAAACCTTACATGCTTCGGAAATATAGATCGAATTGCCACGGGTAATATTTGTTGCATTAGAGTGTGACAATCATGAGATTTAAGACCTATCAACTTCAGATCTTTCATTGATACCAATCTACGGATGTTGGATGAGTAACCATGTGGCACCTTAACATTTACCAAGCATTCACAAAAAGTTTTTTTCTCCTTTCTAGACAACGTGTAACAAGCGGGAGGTAAGTATGTTCTTTTACTACCCATTTCACGTAATTCTGTTAATTCTGACCTTATTCCCATTTCACGTAGGTCCAGTCTGGATTTTATCCCATCTTTAGTCTTACCTGGTATATTTAACAGAGTACCAATGATGCTATCACAGACATTTTTCTCAACGTGCATTACATCGATACAATGCCTGACTGTCAAAGAACTCCAATAAGGAAGATCCCAAAATATTGACTTCTTCTTGAATGAAGAATTGTCACTCCGTGTGGCCATACTACATTGTGATTTCTTACCAAATTCATTGACAATGTCTTTTACTCTTTCATAAACAACATCCCCTGGTATAGGTTTAGGTGCACTCCGTTCATCATTCCATCCATTGAATGCTTTGCGCTTCCTACGATACGGATGGAATTTTGAAAGAAACCTTCGATGACCAAGATATACAGTCTTGCCGCCATGTTTTAGTCTTATTGAATCAGTGTTTTCTTCACATATAGGACACGCTTTAGCTCCTTTGACACTATATCCAGACAAATTCCCATATGCTGGAAAGTCATTAATAGTGCAAAACAACATAGCGTGCAAACGAAATGTCTCTCTTGCTGAAGCATCATAGGTCATCACACCTTCAGCCCAAAGTTTCTTTAAGTCATCAATCAAAGGTTCAAGATAAACATCGATATCATTTCCGGGTTGTTTAGGGCCCGATATCAACAATGACAACATAACGTACTTATTTTTCATACACATCCAGGGAGGAAGATTGTATATAACAAGCATGACTGGCCAAGTGCTATGTTGGCTGCTCAATGTCCCGTACAGATTCATCCCATCTATACAAAGCCCAAGTCTTAGATTCCTATCTTCTTCACCAAATTTGGGGTATAATAGATCAATCTTCTTCCACTGTGAGGAATCAGACACATGTCGCAGGATCCCATCATTATTTTTCTTAACATCTTCATGCCACCTCAAATTTTTCGCATCTTTCGGATTTGCAAACAAGCATTGAAACCGTGATATTATAGGTAGATACCACAACACCTTGGCAGGAGAACCAGTTTTGGACTCCCCCGAAGTCGTCAATTTATACCGTGACGCACCACATTTTGGACAATCTTTCAAATCTACATAGTCCTTTTGAAATAATACACAAACATTCGGGCATGCGTGTATCTTCTTGGCCTCCATTCCCATTGGGCACAACATTTTCTTTACCTGGTATGTTGAGATTGGCAGCTCGTTTCCTTCAGGAAGCATTTCTTTCAACAAAGTCAACAATGAAGTGAAGCTTTTGTCGCTCCATCTATTGTTAGCTTTCAACTTATACAATCTCAACACAGCGCTAAGCTTCGTAACCTTAGCACAGCCTGTGTATAACGGTATCTCAGCATCATGCACAATGTTTCTAAAGATAGGAGGTGGATCGGTGTGCTCTACCCTACAACTATCCAGCATCACATCAACGATGTCTGCTGGAACTGGTTCGTTCACATTTACTTCATCGGAGGAAATTTCTTCTTCCACCCAAGCACTGCTATCGACATCTACTAGTTTCGATTTTGAAATCTCTCCATGCCAGTGCCATTCTGTATAGCCTTGTACAATCTCGTTGCACATGACATGACTTTTGATTTCCTCACCAGTGTTGACTTTCAAGTTGTTACCGCAATGCCTACATGGACAGTAGAACCTATCTGTAGGTTTTTTCCTATGTTCCTCGGCAAATCTAATAAACTGATCAAGACCAGATATAAACTCTGCGGTGCAACGATTACGAATGGACATCCATGATCTATCCATTCTATGATCAGAGAAAACAAGTATATATTAGGAAACAAGTATATATTAGGAAACGATTAGGGTATACACTTACATCCGAAGTGTATAATGTGATGTCATTCTTATATATAATAAATGTGTACCACCTATCCCATCCTTGAACACCTAATCTCACTAGTAAGTGTATAATGTGTATTGGGTTTTCGAGAAAATTTCGGCAGCATTTCCCCGCTATTCTCTAAGTACATATGTACTTAGAGAACAAACGGGGAAATGATACCGAAATTTTCTCGAAAACCCAATACACATTATACACTTACATCCTAAGTGAGATTAGGTGTTCAAGAACAGTCCCAAACCGGGGACTATCCAAGATTTACTCCTAATGAGTCAATCTTGGACGGGTTTCTAAGTCAACAAACACATTTGATGTCATTCTTATATATAATAAATGTGTACCACCTATCCCATCCTTGAACACCTAATCTCACTAGTAAGTGTATAATGTGTATTGGGTTTTCGAGAAAATTTCGACAGCATTTCCCCGCTGTTCTCTAAGTACATATGTACTTAGAGAACAAACGGGGAAATGCTGCCGAAATTTTCTCGAAAACCCAATACACATTATACACTTACATCCTAAGTGAGATTAAGTGTTCAAGAACAGTCCCAAATCGGGGACTATCCAAGATTTACTCCTAATGAGTCAATCTTGGACGGGTTTCTAGGCCAACAAACACATTTGATGTCATTCTTATATATAATAAATGTGTACCACCTATCCCATCCTTGAACACCTAATCTCACTAGTAAGTGTATAATGTGTATTGGGTTTTCAAGAAAATTTCGGCAGCATTTCCCTGCTGTTCTCTAAGTACATATGTACTTAGAGAACAAATGGGGAAATGCTACCGAAATTTTCTCGAAAACCCAATACACTATACACTTACATCCTAAGTGAGATTAGGTGTTCAAGAACAGTCCCAAACCAGGGACTATCCAAGATTTACTCCTAATGAGTAAATCTTGGATGGGTTTCTAGGCCAACAAATACATGTGTTGTCATTCTTATATATAATAAATGTCTATAAACTACAGGCAAAATGGTTAATCCTAATCAACAGAGCATTATTAAATAATAAATCAAGAAATCAATAGTTTCAAACAAAAGGTCTAGGAATCTTTACTAGACATTATATGTATCCCTAATCATCATATTTAACATACTACATTATTATGAACATCCAGATTAGATTAAGATCATACTATGTTATAACCATTGGTTTAATAACCCGATTTCTGCATGTACATGTTTATCAACTTTAAAACCCTATAATTAATGAAATCATTCTAATTCAATTTAATATGTTGGGATCACATAATTATATAATGACATCAGAATATATAGAAGAATCATAATTAACATGATTAACAACATGCTCATCAAACTAGGGTTTTCTTGAATATCATCTAATATTTGTGTACTAGACATTATATGTATCCCTAATCATCATATTTAACATACTACATTATTATGAACATCCAGATTAGATTAACTCTAATCAAATACATTACATGCATTTTTATCACAACAATTTAATCGATGCAAAAAAAAGTAGAGCAGCTAGCAGCGGGAAGACCAACCTTGTCAGAGGGAAGAAGGTAGAGGCTCCTGTGGCTCTGGCTGGAGGAGTAGCTAGCAGCGACGGTGGTGGAGGAGCAGCTAGCAGCGAGGCTGGAGATGATGGTTGCGGCGGCGCGACGGCGGTGGAGGAGCACCAGGGGCGTGGCGGCGCCTAATCTCAGGCGTGGCGGTGCCTAATCTCAGGCGCTGGCGCTGGAGCAGCAGAGGCGGCGGAGAAGGGAAGAAGGTGTAGGAGTGGCGGCGGAGAAGGGGGCGCCGGAGAAGGGGGCGCCGGAGAAGAAATTGCCGGAGAAGGGGGCGCCGGAGAAGAAATCGCCGGAGAAGAAATCGGCGGCAGCAGAGAAGAAAAGGTAATCGGCTCGCAATGAAACAGAAGAAAGGGGAAGAGTCGGGCGATCGTGGGTAATAAAGTTCCCAAATAGCATCGGTTGTTTCAAACAACCGACGCCTAAACCTCTTTAGCGTCGGTTGTTTGCAACAACCAACGTCCAATTGGACGATATTTTCATGAAATTGTTTGGCGGGAACCACCTTCAGCGTCGGTTATACAAGGATAACCGACGCTGAAAGTGACACTTTTCGCGCAAATTTTCATCGCACATAGGCGTCGGTTTATACCTACATAACCGACGTTGAAAATGACACTATTTTTTTAATCAAAATTTGGATTTCGTGGGCGACTTTAAGCGTCGGTTTGTTATAAACAACCGACGCTGAATACAAAGCGGTACCCGTGTCTGGCTGGTCTTCGAATATAGACGTCGGTTTGTTTAAACAACTGACGCCTTATATGTTAGGCGTCGGTTTTCCTTAATAACCGATGCCCAGAAAAGTGACACTGAATGCTATTTCTGTAGTAGTGTGATTTCATTGTACTCCATAGATACAATTTTACCCATAATGTATTGGAAGGGGAGCCCCACTTGTAGGAAATTCACAATATTCACCCATAATGTATTGGAAGGTTCTCCAAGAAACTGCACGGCTGTGACACCCCCTTGAAGAAACATTGAAGAAACACAACTAAACCTAGATATATACAATTTTATTGTTGCATACATAGATATATACAAAACTTCAAAAGTTATACTTGGATGCATATACGTAACTATGGTAATATGGGTATTTGAGGTTCCACTAATACACAGACAGACTCTTATATAAGTTATGTAATTCACTATACATCAGTTTTACACCTAGTAAGGGGTTAAAGAGAGCAGTGCTTTAAAAAGCAATAGTATATAATTTTGTTTCAGTAGATAATTTTCATTAATTTAGGGTTATTTTCAGCTTATATACATAGTTTTTGCAGCTAATATGGCTTCTTGAAGTTCCTAAAGAAAGCACGAAGGGATGTAGTATAAGTAGCAATGTACTGATATTGCAATTGGCTAGCTATTCAGGGGATGAAAATACCTCAACATAAAGATCAGATTCAACCAACTATCAAAGAAATAATAACACAAATATCAAGAGTATTATCCAGAAAATAATGATAGTGTAGAACAAACATACATACATATACTTCATTTGTATATTACAACATGTGTATAGCAAATAAATACATATATATATGGTCAAGGGTCCATAAAAATACTTAAGGCGTCATATTGGCCAAGGCGTAGGTCAAAGCGCACCACCTTAGGGCGCCTTGCCGCCTAGGCGCTCCCGTTGACAAGTCTGTTATGCTTGTTTAGAATAAACCTTCATTAAACCCTACCATAGGAATAAACCCTACCATAGGAAGAGCAAGGGAGAAGATGCTCCATGGACTGTCTGAATAAACCTTCATTAAAATAGTTGCTGATAAACAGTAAACAATTTTCTCATATATGTATAGAATTATACTACATGGAACATTCAACAATCTATAGTAGCATACTCCCAGCTATTTATTAAACCTAGAGATGGCGACTTATTTACCATGTAATTAAAAATATTAGTAAGAAGTACTTTATTATCTAAACAGTCATTTGCTATCTTGCTGAGAGTGCCTGTCTTTGTATATATAATAGTAAGAAGTACTGTATTATCCTACCAAACTATATATATACAAATCACTACATCAATTTATAACATCACTATAATTTATTAGATATGCTACTCAAAAAGTTATAATGCAAACCTGATAACAATCTCCACGGCATGCAGCACATTTATAATACAAATTGCGGCCAGCCTAATGAGTGACCAATCAAATAACACCAGTTACCATATGTAACTAAGAAACATTTACCCCATTGGCTGCTTCAGGTATACGATCCTTGTGGGTGCTTGTAGAAGGTACTACGTTTTGAAGCATAGGTTTTCCATCTAACCGTCTTGCAGTACCAGTGAAAGGGTTAAATTTGGGTCCTGTGTTTTCCGGAGCTTCAACTTTAGATGCCTTACTAACATGAGCGGGAGCAGCAAGACGCTCAGGTTATATAATGTGCTTGGTTTCTATAATGTCTATGTAATATTTTTTATTGTTATAAGCTACCATGATACTGTCGCCAGTTGTCAAACACGAGTAGTTCCTGAGAGTTGTTTCCAAAATAGCTTTGGGGTTTGATGTATCTAAAAAATCTTTCGTGTGAGGCTGTAGTTTAACAAAGGTTCCTTTCGGAAGGGTGGCATTCTTCACTCTTAAAAAATCCCCCTCTTGCAAGAGCAAGTTTTGCATCATCCAATATGACATATAAACCACGCCTTCTTCAGCAATAAACCATGCCTTTTTCACTCTTATAGCATTTTTTATTCTATTTACACATACCTTTTATTAAGTTTTCTGGCTATTTATACCTTTCCATCCTCTTATTTTCTAACAATTTCTCACAATTATTTGGATAACAAATTAATATTTATTTTGTATAGTGTCCAAAGCAGCCGAACAATACAGATTACGGGTATTATGTGCTGAAGTATATGAAAGACATCTTTGATGCGAGAAATAGAAAAATTCCTAAATGTGTAAGCTACTTAACATTATATTCTTTTAGTTTGTTCAAATTTCTAAATAAATTGAAAAAATCACAATATGTTGATATATTTGTCATATGATTGCAGTATTATTCGAAGTATATTGGTCGTTGCTTCAACCAAGAAGAAACCGATGAGGTCCAAAACGAGTGGGCGACATGTGTTCTTGAGAACACATAAGATTATGTGACATGTGGGGGAGACATTTGTTCTTTACCATAGACCAATGTGTGAAACTTTTTTAGTTAGTTTTCAGTTCGATTCTAGAGTGGATACTCAGTACTTTGTATTATTGAATTGTTGTATGGATGATTTAATATTAATTAAATTTAGTACGAGTTTCTTTCAAGGTTTGATGGAAATTTTGTTCAACTATGTGTTTGTTTGTGAAATGAAAAAGTATAATTGAATATTTATTATAATTTATTAATAATATGGTTTATTTGATCAATACAATTGGTTCGATATATGACCTTTCAAACTCTAATCAAAGACAACAGTTAATAATATGTTGTAAAATGTATGATTCTACAACAAACAACACATGTTGTGCTATCCACACCTATTACAACAGGTTTGTCAGGAAAAAATACACCTATTACAACAGGTGTTTCTAGTGAACTACAACATGCATAACATGTTGTATAAATTGTGTATATTACAACAGACACACACCATGTTGTCTAAACAATCTTATTACAACGGTTAAATGTATGGAAAGACAACATACTCCAACTGTTGTATAAACATGTATATTACAACAGGTGCACTGCATGTTGTAATAGACCTACCTATTACAACGGGTGTGTTTAGTGAAAGACAACATGCTTCGACTGTTGTATAATATATATTACAACGGGTGAACCACATGTTGTAAAAAATACCCCTATTACAACGGGTGTGTTTAGCGAAAGACAACGTCGTTCAACTGTTGTATAATATATATTACAATAGGTGCACCACATGTTGTGTAAAATACCCATATTACAACAGGACATTCCTTAAAAGACAACATGTTTCAACTGTTGTATAAAATATATCTATTACAACATGCGATCACATGTTGTGTAAAGCACCCCCCATAAGACCACGCGATCTAATACAACGGTTAACACCTGTTGTAAATTGAGAAAAGGAACTGTTGTAAAAAGCATTTTCTGTAGAAGTGTATAGTCACTACATTCATCACATGTCATTTGGTATACTTTGACATCATCCAATGTAACCCTAAATAAGGATTGCCATAACGGTGATGATTGGGTAGTTGTGACACCTGGTGACTGAGTGTGAGTGATGTAGATGGGATTTATCCCTTCTATAGAAGATTGATATCTAAGGTCTCGTGATAAGTGAGGATGAGAATTGTACGGCCGTACTCATGTGATTTGATATGTGTTATGTGAACTCACATTCATCTCAGACATTGTTCTCTAGTTTAAGGAGCATGGATTGAACCTTGAGAGGATGACGATTCCATGCCTCGAGTTCAACCTAGGTATCAGAGACAAAGGAACTATATGATCACGGTAACACTAATCACATATTTTAGGTTGAAGTTGTTCTCTAACTTTTTGATTCCCTTGGGTAGGAATGATTTGTGACTAAACACCACTCTTAGCTTGTGATTTTATAATTTTTATGGACATTCACAACCAACATAATTATGGACCTATAGGGTCACACACATAGGATACACTTGGATTAAAGGAGTATATTCATGAATGATGTTTAGATTAATTACTAAAGGTATTTAGGTATTCAATTAAACAACTGAGGTTCAAAGTTTACTAATTGGATTTTAAAGCAACTGGTTCAAGTGTTGAACTGATCGGTTGGAGTGTCAAGTCAATTGGAATCAAGATTGGTTGAGCTTTTCTTAAATTAGACTTGTGAAATGACTGTCTCATAATGTGAAATGACTATTTCACTATATGAGATGACTGGTTCACCTATTGGGTCGCCCGATTTAGTTTCCAATTCATTAGAACAAGGATTGATGTTGATGTCATGTTTAGCATTTACCGGACATTGAATACCAATGTGATTCACAATAAGAAATTGCATCAAACCGACTAGTTAACTTGGTGAACCGCCCAACTCATGCACCAACCGACTAGTTGCGTGTGTGAACTAAGTAGTTTTCCATTCACAGGTTCCAAAAAAATCATAATTTCAGACCCTTTTACCCCACTAAGACTGGGAACCTAGACCCTAATCCCTCCTATAAATAGAGGGGTATTTGGGATTCCCAACTCACATAATTGACAATCAATTTCTCTGATAATTGTTGTCCTCTTTGGTTGTGGTAACCAATAGAGAGCCCAAGTAAGTCCTGCCCGATAAAGGGAGGGATAGCGAGGGAGAGAACAACTGAGAAGAATTATGGGAGAGCATGCCGGTGACTAGTACACTGACAAAAGGGGACAAATCCTTCTCGTTGGCTGTGGTAGCACAACGTGGAGTTCTCTATGGCCCATGTGGATTACTCTAGAGGTGGGAGGCCCTTGTATACCACTAGGAGGACATCATCAACAACTATCTGTGATGCTGCACCAGAAGGCTAGTGGAGACAACAGTTCGAGTTTTGTTGCTGCTAAAGGAGTGTGTTGTTGCCTGAAGAAGAAGAAGCATGCTACTACTACAAGGGTAATATTGTTGGACTTTCTCTAGGACCAAGTATAACCTAGTAAACCTTCCTTCCTAGACACATTGTTGTTAATGAGATCTTACTATTCTGGGAAATGGATATTTAAATTTTTATTCCGCTGCCTATATCTGCACCCGATTTCCCTATAGAGGTATTAGAGCCACATCAATTTACGATGTATCTGTGATTTAAATCAGTATGATTGGATTTAGTTTTCATTATTTTATTGCATACGATGCGAATATCAAAATGATTAATATGCATACCCGATTAAATTTCACATACGACTTAACAAACTATATATATGTATATATATGCAATTTATACATGTCACCCTAAAATTGGTTCTGATGGTGGATGTTTACATGGTTATGGACAATAATCCTAGATCTTTGTGTGCTTGGTTGTGGTTATTTATTTACTTTATTACTCAGTCTGCGTACCGAGCCTCTCTCTTCTTTCCAAATGTAAATTAATTCTCTTCTTCCTATTTCCCCTCAAATGTAACTCGAAGTTTTTCCTTTTATGAAATAATAAGAAATAGGATAGTTTTAATTTATATTTCAACGTGAGATGGTGATCTATACAAAGGTGAAACGAGCGGCTTGTGAGATGACTTAATTGGCTGGATGACTGAGGTGGATAGACGAAAGGAGGATGAATCGATCGAGTGGTGGCCCAACCAGCCGACTAGAGGAGTCCAGTTATTGCTTGAACTTAAGAACCAGACGACCATTTCATGACACCAACCGATCGACCAAGAGGCCATCTAATCAGTTCAAGAGTTGAATTGGTCCTCCCAGATTGGTTCAAGCACATATCTTCATCAACAACAGGTTGCATATTGTCACAGAATTGTGTGTTACCCTATGTCCACACTCCTAATGGCTACAAAGCCAAAGGTGAGTGAACTTGGGTGCATGTCTGTAGAATGGAAGAATACACACATGCATATGTAAAGAAGAGAAAAATAACATCCATCATCATATCTAGAACCAAAATGTCTTTTGTAAAGCATAGTTCAAGGAAACAACATGAAGAGATTACAAGATCAACATAACTATTCTATTACATAAATAGATTGAGAAACCCATTTATATACTACAAGACCCATGTTGAGAGTTTGTTCTTTGTTGTAGAGGTTTCTTCATAAAGCTTGATTCACCTGTTGATCACCTAATAGGGAACAAAATAGGACACAAATTCAATGTGGGTGCATTGGTACACTTTGCAAAATGAAACAACAAGATTATGAGATTAACATAATGCAAGCTTGGAAAGATAATAAGAAGTAAAGACCAAAGAAGAATAAACATAAGAAACATGTAATAAAATTTTCAAGAGCATATTTTAGGTGAATTTAACCATTGTACTTAACAACATCGTAAAGCCTTATATTCATGTGATAACTTCCAAAGGAAGAGTCTATATGGAAAACTAAGGCATAGCCAATAGTTGCGTGTTTTAACCATGAGGGGCCGAAATGATCAAAGTCATAGGGTCACCCTACATTCAACCAAGTATTTTGCTCCCCTCTTGACAGCACAAGGGTGAGTCATTGTGCCTTATGCCTACATTCCATGAGTTGGGTAGGGCACACGAGTTATTTCACAATGCTTTTCTACATTAATGTTTGAGGGTGATGTTCAAAATATAATATATATCAAAAGCATGAAAAGGATATCATAAGGTCACTTATATCAAACAATATTCATAGGCAAGAATTTAGACTCTACATATACAACTAGCAATCAAGACATAACAATAGCAATGATTCAAGAGGAGTAAAAAGTGTATCTTGCAAGGGTAGAGTAAAACCTAGCACCAAGAGCTCAAGGTAAGGCCCTCAATGTCAACCTAGAGTAAAAGGATAGATCTCATATTAGTATGGAGTGGGAGTGCCCACATGGACATTCTTAAGCACTTAGATCCCCTTTTATACAAGCATGGTTCTAGTCATATCAACATATTCACAATAGAACTATACATGGTGCACAACATCATAGGGTTCCTCAGACTAACAAAATGTCCATGTTTAGAGTATACTCAAGGAAAAACCAAATTGATTTAACAAGATGAGTAAGGTAGATTTGTATCCTTAAAAGAATGGTTTCAAGATAAGTCATTTCAGATCATAATCTTCTAATAGAGTGAGCACATAAGATATTATGATGTTCATATGGCATAAAAGCATGAGATCTTGATTCTAAGAGCATGAGACATAATAGTGACTACTGATTTCGAGGTTGATAACATTTCATAGAGATTAAAAGATCCAAAACTATTTAAGTTCTCAAGTTACATCATTTAGTATACAAAAAGGACAGCTCATGAGTCATGCACCTAAAATGTACCATTAGAGGACAAGTAAGTGTACTAGATCAGTTTAAACTCATTTAAAGAGAGTTAGGTTCCTGAGATACTATGAAATAGTGTTATTAATCATTAGGGTCACCTCAAAAGCATAGATGATTAAGATTAGATGACGAAAGACCAAGAAGTTTCATAAAATAGTAACTAAGAGGATCTATGAACATAACTAGGATTGGTAAGTAGCACCATGATATAGGTGGTATTTTTTTAATCAAAAACCATATATTGTATGATTAATTTGGGAAAGGGATGTAACAGAAATGAGTTTTAGAAGATTGACCCTTGATTGAACGTTGAGCAGTGCATATAGCCCTTCTTGGGCTCGCAGATCAAGCCCCAAGAAACTTGCGGTGTCAGAGGGTAGGTGCAGGTGACAACTGGTGATGATAAGTGGGGTGGAGGGCCAGAGGCGGCCGCTGTGTTGGAGGGCTGCCACTAGCTGGCTAGTGTTAGCGTGGAGAAGAGTGAGAGGGAGAGATGAAGGGATGTAGGCAAGAGATGAGTGGGCCCAGAGCCACGTTGGCAAGACACCATTGGTTGCTGGGGATCCACAAGGTAGAGAGAGAATGAGGGTGAGAAAGAGAGAGAGTGGGGGGAGAGAACCCAGTAAGGAGGGAAAACATGAGGCCAGTGGGCAATCTGGGCCATGAAAACCCAATTCGATGCCTTTGGCGTCATCTCCCTCACACAACTATGGTTTGTAAACCCTTGTGTTGGAGGAAATAGAGGCGATCAGGGCCAAGAGGTGGCATGCCACTAGGAGTAGGTGAAGGGGGAAACAAGATGGCAACAATGCCTGCTCGAGGTTGGAGGTGAGCAACTGCAAACATGAGAACATGGTAGGGAGGATATGTGGATGATCCAGAGTAGTGATGGTTGGACTCTCCTCCCCCTGTCATCATCGTCATGACATTAGGGTTTCTACGATGTGCAATAGGACCATTGAAGGCATTCATTGTGAATTGGTGACTCCTGGGTCCACGAACTCAGAGAAGGAAGTACAGAGACATAGGGAGAGAGACAAGGAACACAAAGGGGAGGGAGTCCAACTAGGTGGGGTGACCAAGGTCATCTTGCTACTTCTACAAACCCTAACTAGGGTAGAAGTAAGGTGGGAGGTGGGTTGTGGGTGAGGCAACATTGCCGCATGATGGGGAGGCATCCACCCATTGAGTGGTGGAGGTTGGAGGGTTTAAAAGGGAGAAAAGGAAAGCGAGGGGAAGACGTTAGGGTTTGGATGGCAAGTGGTGGCGGTGGCCATCCCAGTTCATCCGCTCCCTTGATGCCGCAATACATCAGTCAGCTAGTCATGTGGCCAAAAGGGTAGATGGTGAGGTCATAGGGAGAAAAGAGGAGAGGGTGCCACAAAATGAGCAGCACTGGGTCTTGTATGACCCCGTGCGTGTGTGAGATGAAGATGATGAAAGTAGGGAAAAGAGGGAGGGCATGAGTGAGCCGATGCTAAATCTTGGGCCCAAACGACTGGCCCAAGACCCAAAGAGGACAGAAAAAGTTTTATAACCAAGTTCAAAGATCATGGCCTACAATTGGACATAACTTACCCACTGCCGCTCCGATTTTGGCACAAAAGGGTGTGTTAGAAAGAAAACTAAAAGATCGAAAACATGAGTACAAGTATAGGTTATAAAAGTTCACAAGGACGCATTCAAAATTCAAAGAATAAGTTTATGATGTGGTACATGAAAACAAATTTGATTTTGGTCAAATTTAGCATCATCTTAGTAATACATGTACACTAGATGGACCAATTGTGCATCAAAACTCATTCAAATCTGTCACTGAAGGATAGGGTGAGAACTAGAACATAGATGAAGCAGACAACATGTAATTGAGAAGTGAGAGAAAATTTGGTTATCACACATATGATGTGGACCTTAGGTGGTAGTAATTCCTTGTGGCTCCAAGGAATTAAAATAGTATGGTCACAATCATCACTAGTGTTTTTTTATTAATGCATGTTATTGTTAGTGGCTATACCATGTATATGACACATATTATAAGTATGCGGTGATTGGATATATATACATATTTATATGTAAAATCCCTCAATATAAATATTAAGTCTTAGATGCTTTATATAAGCAACACACATGAAAAACTTGCTCGACCAAGCATAGATTACGCAAAGCATGGTGCACTATCTATCTCGTGGAACTGTGATGGTAGGTATGTAGATCTGCCAAAGCAGGGTACATACTCCATCATGTTGGCTTTTGGGTCAGGATTAACTGGTGATTCTTAATGGGATTAAGAGCCAAAGGCATGCAGATGATCATGATAAGGAGTTGTGCATATCATCTATCCAAGAGTTCCATAAGATTGAATTGACAAACATTGTCTACCTAAATAGTTAAGTTGTGGGTGATCAACCAAAGTTGAGTCATGATTTGATGAAATATGGATCTTGGCTCACTAGAAAATTGTATGTTGCAATCTTTTGAATTGATATGTGATTGTTATCAATTTGAACAGAATAGTAGGAGCGATAATTAATTAAAGGACTAATTAATACCGTTACCATATCAAGACAAACAAATAAAAAATATTATGAAAAGTTGTAGTATTTCTTTATAGAATCAAATTTCAAACACAGATACATTCTTATTGTGATTAGTCCTTAAGAAGGAAAAAAACATATGGGATTGAGTTCCACAACTGGTTAAGGACTTTGAGAAGTGTTCTCACTAGTGAGCAAAATCTCTATGTCCTTGAAATACTAGTGCCACAAGAACCTGCTCCTAATGCACCTAAGGCTGAAATGGATGCTCAATGGAAGCATGCCCATGATGCCATAGAAATTTTAGTAGCTTTTTCTATGTTGTATGAACTGTGAGTTGCATAAAAACATTAAATGAGATGGAAGCACATCTTAAGAATCATGTAAAGCAAGAAAGGTGTAATGTATCTGAAAGTGTTGTTTGAGTGCAAACTGCTAGATGGAGATCCGGTAGAACCCCATGCACTCAATATGATTGGGCATGTGGAGTGAATGGGATTTCATTGAGGTTAAAAGTTGATTATGGATATGATTATGCAAGATTTGTGTGAATCACATAGCCATATTATCAAGTGAGTGACTTGGCCAAACTACTGTCTGAGTTGCATGGCATGTTGATGCCAAAGAAAGATAGAAGAAGAATAGGCCTATGATAGTGACCAGTGGAAGTGAGTCCAAGATCAAAAGAAAATCCAAGAAATGTTTTGAGGCTAAGATAAAGTCCAAGTTTCAGCGCTCAAGATTAGGAGAAGGGTAAGTGCTAAAGGAATTTGTCCTTTACACATAAACCAATAAAGGAAGAGATAGAGATACATATCTCTACTTCATGACCCAATAAAGAGTAAGCCAGATATGTATTGAGTAAGGGTTTCTGCCACTATAGTTGGAAGTTATCATTTGTGGGCACATAATATAATTAGTGAATTTCTATTATGTACCTAGCATTGATGAAAAGATCATATGATTTGTGTGACAAGAACATTATATTTCATTTTAAATGATAAGATCTTTTATGGAGATTCCCTATGTCTCACAAAGTATACTTGATAGTTGTAAATAAAAATGTGTATGACACATATATGAATGACTTGATAACTCAAACATTGAATACCTATATCATTGTCATTTAGAGAAAATAAATGGGAAATGCATTTCTAGAATCTGAATGATGGTTATCTAGACTCTTTTGATTATTTAACTAATAGACGTGCATATCTTATTTTCATGAAATGTGACAAAAGAATCTTCACTAGATGTAGTGGGAGAGAGACTATTCTATTAGGGATCATACATACTGATGTGCATAGACCTTTTGGAACAAATGCTAAAGGTAGTTAATAGTATCCCATTATATTTACTGATAATATTAGTAGATATAATAATTTTTATTTAATGAAATACAAGTATGAATCTCTTGAAGTGTTCAACAAGATTGTGAATGAAGTATGTAACTGGCTTGGTAAAAGTATGAAGATAATTTGATATGATCGATGTAGAAATACTTTGAACCAAGAGTTTGAGGACCTTCTGGAGAGAATGTGATAATGTATCACAATGAACTCTACTTGAAACATAATGATGTGTCATAAAGAAGGAATCACACCTTATTAATTCATGGTGAGATTATCAATAAAATCTAGCTGATCTTCCAATTTCTTTTGGATACATGCTTTACACTAAGATAATGTACAATCTAAAATAGTTCAAAAGATACCATATGAGATATGGCATGGGAGGTGTCCTGATATGTATTTTATTGTGATTAGGATTTAAAGCTTATGAAAGTAAATGGTTTCTTGAAAAGCTTTGTCCAAAAATCACATATATGTTATTTTGTTAAAGACTACTCTTGCAATGACCCCACCCCTCGACAACCCCCAATTAAGGAAGGAAAAGAAGCTAGAGTTGTTATCCCAAAACAAGATCATATGGTTTTTCAAATAATAAAAAAATTAATATATTTTACTACAACTAAGATTAAAGTAGGATAAAAAAATTTCTTTTCACATACCTTTCAAAAAAATAGGAGTTTGGAACTTTACCCGAAGAACTAACTATAATCCTCTAAACATTACTTTGCCTTATTCTTTTTCAATGTCATCTTTTAATGAAGATTCTCTATTCATAAACGTAACTGTATATTTCCCTAAAATGCTGACAAACAAAATGTTAGTCAGTATAACAAATTATACTGGTATGTGGGGGAAACCAAAAGTTTGCAGATAATTGTAACAACATAACTACAACAATTGTTTGTTACAAAACAAAATTTACTTTTTCTTCATAACTTATCAACCGTATTTACCTAACCTTTGGTATACCCTCTCTTAGGGTTTTGTACCTATAACAGACATTAGGATACCTCTCAATTGGGAGCTAGGCGCCATTAGGTCTTCCCAACTTGGGGCTTGACCACTTATGACCTTCCCTTCCTGGGGCTTGGCATGACCTTTGCAACCTGGGGCTTGGTCCTTTATACATCTTTTCATTCATATATGCTAGACGTGGTAAGCGGGTTCGAGCAAGTTATATATATTATGAGGTGATATTCATTGTCACTTTATAGATTTCAAGAATTAAAGTTCATCCAAGAATTTAATTTCAAGAAATTGATGAAACCTCAAAAATCACCGTGAAACTAGAGCGATTAGCCATAAGCGTAACCACATACTTGATTTGATAGTCTCAAAATCAATAAAGGTTGCTAATCAAACCAAGCCATTCAATCAACCAAGCTAAGCAATAAATCAAGAAAATCTTGATCGTAAAAAGCATATATAACACCTAATGGTTACAATCCCATCCAAACATCTTTTATTGACTTAGGATTCTATTCTAGGGTTTCTAATCCCTTCTTAGGGTTTCTTGGTTTCCAAGCTTTCATTTTCCAATTTTACCCTTTTTAGGTCCACAACCCTTAAACACTTTTCCACTTAGAAAAACTGTAATTACTCAAATTATCCAAATTAAGGGTATTTATTTTCAAATTAGATCAAGAACATATTTTCATGCCTTCTTGATTGTTTTCCACAATTAAAACAATTAAGCCTCACAATTTTCGAAATTAAGGTTTTTAAGTTCATTAATGCACTTTTATCCTCATGAAATCCAAATTAGGCAAATTATGCACAATTATCATCCACATTTGATCTAATCCATCTTTTTAAGTCAATAGGCTAAAATGTACTTAACAACAATCAAGGAACACCATTCGATCTTTAATCTTCAATCTTAGGGTTTTAATTCATTAAAACCATTAAAGGTAACACCTTTACAGGATTTCCAGTTGCAAATAGATTTTGACATTGAATTCATTTTGAATAGATTCTATGGATTTTTTTGATAAAAACCATATATTATTTGTCTCCATCTGATCATCCTATCATTATTTACGATTTTAACAAGAAAATTATTTCTAGGCCAAGCAGGAGTTGCCACCAATTTACTTGGGTTATTTTAGGCCGTGTGAGCAGGGTCAGGCCTGAGCCAACCGGCTTGTGCCATGGAGGCACCCTGGCCCATCAGCAAACTCACCTAAGCAAAAAAAGAAAAGACATGAAAGGTCATAAATACCCTTACCTGTTCAATTCACGAGTGATGGAAGCATCGAGCCTTCTGTGCCTCTCGTCTTCAACCTCTAGTTGGCTCTATGAGTAGCCTAGCTGGTCAACTCAAGTGTTGACTTCACACTGCAATGAACCTAAGCACAAGGCAAGAGTGCCTTGACATTCTCCTTGTTCTCTTGAACTCAGAGCATGTCCTATTCGCTTGGTTGCTGGTCAGAAATGATGAGATGAGGTCATGATCTCTCTGACGAGGCAGTGCTTTGGGTAGAGGTGATGAACTAGCTTTGAGAGAAAATTGAGAGCGAGATTGAATCTGGGGAATCATGGGTACTATTGCGAGGGTACTAGTGCTCTCACAGAGGGTCTCATGTCCTCCCTTATATAGGAGGGATCCCTTGGGTAGAACTGCCTCCATGGTAGTTTAGGTGAAGCTTCTAGGGCCCTCAAAACCCCAAGATATTAAGGATGAACCTATGTGGTTTCTCACTATGAACATTTTAGGCAAGCTTCCAAATCCACACACCGACTATGTGAGAAGAAATTTGATCGGGAAAAGCCTGGGTCTTGTTCCATGTTACCATAAGCGGCTGAACATAGAGGATGACCATGCATCATTGGATTTCAGATCCAATGGTCCACATCACATGCATTTATAAAAAGTCAAATATACCAAATTCCAATTGGATTACAAATCGTGACATTTATTGATATTCCTTTCACTTTAGGGATTTTTAAAAAATCCATATATCCTAAACCACACATCCTTTTAATCCCAAATTCATAGGGAAACTCTTTAATGACTTAATCTACTTGTGTGCAAAATTTGGAACAAAAAATCGAAAATAAAATAGTCTTTTCTTCATATGAAATTCATCCACTCAAAAGGAATATTTTATGCAATTAAAATTCATATTTTCTCTTTCTTTCTCTTCTATTTTCTTTACTTTGATTTCTTTCCTCATTACAACCAAAAGGAAATAAAACTTATCCAATAGTGGTCATCCATACCACTTTCTAGAGAATTCTACATAATTCTCTCATATGCACATAATTATCCCTCTATTTCTTTTTCCTTTTATTTATTATGGAATTTCTTTTATCTGTTTTCCCTTTTATCATTGTTGGACTTATCCAATTAGTATGAATCACAAAATCATGCATCCAAAGGGAAATATTGCATAAGAATTCATTCTTTGAAAGCAAATCACACAATTTTCCATTCAAATCCTTTTTATTTGAAAATTTGCATTTCAATTTATACAAGAAAATTTTGAGGTTATAACAACTCTTATCCCAATCAGACACAACGTGTTTGTTATTTTGGATGGTTGTATTCATGAAGAGGAACTTAGTTCCAAAGGAATCAGTGGGACTAGAGGTAGAACTCAAAATGTTCAAGACAAACAAGAAAATATTAAACCTAAAGAGGTATAGTATGAACAAGGAGAACCACAAGCTGTTGTGGAATTCAAGTTCCTTATGTAACACACAAACCTCATAGATCAAGCAGGACACACCTTGAGCTTGAAAGATTATGATATCTTAAAAAAGGTGTTGGGTTGATAATGTATGATGAGTCAACTACCTATCTACAATCTATTGAGGGACCAGTTTCTAAAGCATGGATTGAGGGCCATGAGATCAAAGATGGACTCCATGTACACCAACAAGGTATGACCTTGGTGGATATACATGAAGGGGTAAAACCCATAGGGTGCATTTTGGTCTTTGAAAGGAGACCAACATGGAAGGGTATATTGGTTGCAAAGAGTTTCAAACAAGTTCAAGGTGTTGAACATGATGAAGTATTTCACTAGTTACCATGGTTAAATACATCGCGATCGTGCTTATTTTTCCAGCTTAGTATGATTGTGAGATTTGGCATATGGACGTTAAAACCACATTCCTTAATTGGAATAATTATGAAGATGTGTATGTCACACATCCTATAGGTTTTATAAATCCAATAATGCAAATAAAGTCTATAATCTACAAAGGTCAATCTATGAATTGAAGCGATCATCTCAGAGCTAGAATCTTCTATTTGACAAGTCAGTAAAATATTTTGACTTGAGTCAAAATGAAGATGAAATATGTGATTATAAAAGATTTAGTGGGAGCATATTTATATTCCATATGATGATGGGAAATAACGTCCTGGATGGAAACACCTTTTCTATGAAGGATTTAGGCAAGACATCCTATATGATAGGGACTGAGATCTATAGAGATATATCTAGAATGTTTCTGAATCTAAGAAAGATGCATACATTGGCAATATGATGAAGGATTCAACACGCAATACTCATTGAGAGAAAACTTGTCCATGTTCCATGGAGTTAGTCTCGCAGGAGCCTAGTATCCTAGTTCTTGTGAAGAATAGGAACACATGGAATAGATGTTATATGCATTCACAATTGGATCTATCTTGAATGCAAAGTTATGTACTTATACCATTATCTCATATGTATTGGACATGATGAGAGGATATCCAGTTATCTTGTATGTATTGGACATGATAAGGGGATATTCAGTCATATCATATGCATTGGACATGACGAGAGGATATATGTATTCCTACCTACCAATCTTGTACATGATGAGAGGGTATATGTTAGATGTCAGTGACAATTACTAGACTACCATAAAGAACATCCTTAGGTGTTTGTGAAGCACGAAAAGGATCGGTTCTGTAATGACCCTAACATGGGTTATGAGGTAAACCTATTTGTTTTGGCTAAGTAAGTTGCTTATAACTTTAATATAATCCTCTAAGGTGTTTTTTTATCACGTGACACACTTATGTTCCAAGTTTGGTCCTGATTGAATGTTGTTTTAGTAATGTTCCTTTGTTTTGGACCGAAGTGTAATTTACCCAAGATGAGGGGTTATATTGTAATATGTCACATTTTTAACGTTCCTTAAGTGTTTTAGAATCATAAGAAAGACAATGATGCTAAGTGGTGACTTGTGGAAAGCCTAAATTGCAAGTTTGAACTTGTTTGAATAATGTTAGTGCCTTGTGCAACAATTTTGGTACAAATTGTAATTTACCCAAAATGTAGGGTTGATATGCAAATTACCACCTCTAGAGTGTCCCTACTTCCTCTATGTATCATTTAGAGGAGATATAAAGCATGAGACACCATGTTTGAATAATTTATGAGTGGTAGTATTCTTGGTGATGAAAAGACCAAGAAAGGGGTTGAATGGAAACCCTAATTTGAGCTTGTATTGAGTGTATCAGGTTGTAGTATTAAATAGGAGTCCCTATCGGACAAGGAGACAAAGAGGAGACCATCATATCGTGTTATTAACTCTTTGCCTTTGCAAAAATGAACTAAGCACCTCGATAAAGCAATGGATATCGGCTTGCAACTTTCCTTGGGAAAGGTTGCATTGAATTGTGAATATAATAATGTGAGTGGAAGTGGTTTGTCCTAGAAGATAACCAAAGGGGGAAGACCCTTATCCCTTATGTTATCCTCAAGTTTTTATTTTGCATTGCAGGATAAATATAGAATGCATGCAAGTACATGTGTCAATCCATGCATGGGCATGTGGAACCTACTAGTAGCAAGGTGATTACACCTCTTAAACTCTCTCCCATTAACCTCAAGTATATATACCCCTCCTTTCAGGTTCCTTCGTTATGGTATTAAAGAAGAGTTGGGTATAAAGGGTTACACTAATGCAAGCTTCTAAAATGACAAGTAAAATTAATGATCACAATCTATATTTATGTTTGAACTTAAACGAGAACTATAAGATGGAAAGGGTTCCAATCTAAAGAAAATTATTTATATTTACAGAAGTTGAGTATCTCTATATTATGAGAACAGTAGAGGATATTGTATGGATCAAAAAGTTCATATGGGTGAAGTTCTGTGGGGTTCCAACCATTGATGACATAATAGAAATACCAATGACAACAATGGAGCTACTAGTTAGGTTGGGAATCTCACATAGCATACTATGACACTTCCATCTCATATGAGATGTCATACATCAAAGAGATGTGAAAATTACAAAATATTGAGTTTAAGACAATATTGCTAAACCCGCTATAAAAGCTCTTACATAGTAGAAACATGATGAACATGTGAAGATTACTTGGAATATGGTTCATAGGTGATCGTCTCTAAGTGCAAGTGGGATTCGGTAGGTATGTATGCCCAGAAAGACAATCATATAATGATTGAAATGTTGCAATAAATACTTGGTTTGATACTAATAAAGGTAATTCTATCTATTATGTTTGTTTTGGTCATGAGATGATGACACAGACATAGTAGATGTCTAAAGAATTATGTTACCCGATAACATATGTCTTCAGGTTGAGGACCTGAACAATGATATCATATGTATGATATGGGTACATACATTCTGTTTAGGTCCCTAGTTGGATATTACTTTGGAATCAAAATGGACAGAAATAATACATAATACTAGAGTTTTTGTTTACTGATGACAGAGTCTCATTAGTCATGATATGTGATATCAAGTCAAGCACACATGTACATGTTATAGAATAGTGTATCAGGTAGACCCACCATGAGAGCGATACATGGAGACCATGGAATGATATTCAAAATCATCTCTCATAGTGATAGTGGTGATTGTGGTTCTTACACCTGAAGTCATTATATTCATCACACGTCGTTCGGTATACTTTGACATCATCCAACATAACCATGAATAAGGATTGGCATAATGGTCATGATTTGGTAGCTATGACATATGGGGACTGAGTGTGAGTGATGTAGATGGGATTTGTCCCTCCTATAAGAGATTGATATCCAAGGCCTCTTGATAAGTGAGACTAAGAATTGAATGGATGTACTCATGTGATTCAATATGTGATATGTGAACTCACATGCATCTCAGATGGACTGCTCTAGTTCAAACAACATGGATTGAACACTGAGATGATGACGATTCCATGCCCCGAGTTCAATTCAGTTATCAGAGACAAAGGAACTATACAATCATGGTAACACTAATCATAGATTGTAGGTTGATGTTTTTCTCAAACTTTCCAAATTCCTTGGATAGAAATGATGTGTGACTAGGAACCACTCTTTTCTTGTAATGTCATAATTGGTTATGGACATTCACTGTCGATGTAATTCTAGACCTATAGGGTCACACTCATTGGATACACTTGGATTAAAGGAGTATATTCATGAGTGATGTTTAGATTGATTACTAAAGGTGTTTAGGTATTTCATTTACCAACTGAGGTTGAAATTTGACAAATTGGACTCTGAACTAACCAGTTCAAGTGTTGAGCCAATTGGGTGGAGTGTTAGGTCAATTGGAATCAATATTGGCTGAATGTTGCTGAACTAGACTTGTGAAATGATCTTCTCACAATGTGAAATGGTTGTTTCACTATGTGAGATGACTGGTTCACCCTCTGGGTTACCTGGTTCAGTTTACATTTCAACTGGAACAAGGATTGATGTTGATGTCGTGTTTAGCATTAATCAAGCATTGAATACCAATATGATTTAGAATAGGAAATTGCGTGAACTGATCGATTCACTTATTGAAATGAGAGGCTCATGCACCAACAGACCAGTTGGGTGTGTGAAATAAGCAGTTCACTTTTCGTAAGTTCCTTAAAATTCATGATTTTAGACCTTGCTACTCCTACACATACTGGGAACCCAGACCCTATCCCCTCCTATAAATAGAGGGGTACTTTAGGATTCCCAACACACACAATTGAGAATCAGTTACTGTAAAATTGTTTACAAAGCCTAAGGAAGTCCTACCCAATAAAGGGAGGGATAGTGAGGGAGAGAACAATGAAGAACAATTTTGAAAGAGCATATCGATGACTATTATACCAATAGAAGGGGGCAACTTCTCCTCGTTGGCTCTAATAGCTCAACGTGGAGTTCTCGAGTGGTCCACGTGGACTACTCTAGAGGAGGGAGACCGTTGTCTTCTACAAGGAGAACATCGTCAACCGTTGTCCTTGGTGATGCACCAGGAGGCTGGTGGAGATGACTGTTCGAGTGTTGTTCTTGTTGTAGGAGCATGTTGCTGCATGAAGAAGAAGAAGCACGATACTACTACAAGGGAAATGTCACTGGAATTCCTCTAAGACTAGGTATAACCTTGCAAACCTTCCTTCCTAGATACATTATTGTTGATGCGATTTTTTTGTTCTAGGAAATGAGCATTTAAAATTTTATTTCCACGGCCTATATTTGCACCTGATTTTCCTACAATAATTAGAGATGTGGGGCTGTGTGCACTAAATTCAAGCTCCACCTTCTTTGTGGAACTTTGAGAACCTATAATAGGAGAAACAACACCATCTTGTTTTACATAAAGCATATCAGACTCATCAAAAGTGACATTTCTTTCAATTAAGAACTTTAATGACTTTGTCTTAGTGTACTAGATTTTGTATCCCTTCACATCATCAGCATAACATAGAAATATGTACTTTTTAGCTCTAGGCTCGAGTTTTGCTTCATTTGAATAGACATATGCAAGGCAACTAAAAATACAAAGATTTAGGTAATTTGTAAGGTGACCAAACCATACCTGTTCAGGAGTTTTAAAACCCAGTGGAGTAGATGGAGAATGATTAATAAGGTAGGCTATAGTGGAGATGGCTTTAGCCCAAAAATCTTTTGTAAGACCTGCATTGGTCAGCATTCATCATGCACACTCTAGAAAAGATTACTTCATGCATTCTGCAACTTCATTTTGTTCAGGTGTATGTCTCACTGAGGTGTCCTAAAATACCTTCAGGTTGACAAAATTCATTAAATTCAGAAGAACACAATTCCATGCCATTATCTGACCTCAACCTTTTGATGCATTTTCTTGTTTGCTTTTCAACTAGCGTCTTCCACTTCTTTAACTGATCCAAAGTTTTAGATTTATGTTTCAGAAAATATACCCACATGTTCCTTGATAAATCATTAATGAAAGTAATCATACATCGAGCACCACTTGGAAGTCACTTGATAAGGACCGCATATGTCGGAACGAATATAATCAACATTACCTTTTGTAGTATGGTTTGCAGTTGAAACATTAACCTTTTTTTTCTTTCCCATTACACAATGCTCACAGAAATCCAATTTTTTAGTATTGATATCACCTAGAAGTCCTCTCCCACTTAATAATTTGAGATCTATCTGATTGATCTATCCTAGTCTCATATACCATAATTTTTTGGTACCAGTTTGAAGTGATTGTGGAAGAAGCAACAACAACTATACCGGTCAAAATTTCACCAAGCATCTTATAAAAGTTTCCTGGAATACTTACTCCCTTAATAAGAACATCATCTCCTTTCATAATGGACATAATTCCATTTTCATCCTTGTACATAAAACTATTATCTTCAAGCAAGCCAATGGATATGAGATTTTTCTAGAGAATTTGAACATGACAAACATTTGAGACAATTCAGATGACTCCATAAAACATCTTGATATGAATTGACCCAATGCCAATAGTCTTTCTTATGACAACCTTTGCCACACAAAATGAGATTGCTCAAAACAAAACATGAAATTAACAATAATAACAACATTACCATAAAATAGGGTAAATTGAAACCAATTTAATAACCAGACATCAAGCCAAACTCATTATGTCTGAAGCAAGAAAATAGAGCCACTTGTATTTCATTCATATTAAAATATGATACTTACATAGTCCACTGGCTAATTAGCCACAACCAGTTACATGTGACAACATGTTCACATACACAATCACCTCTGTACCGTTATCATATAGATTCAAAAACTCAATGTGATGTACATCGACTATAAAACACCCCCAAGGACATGAGTGTACATGGACAACATGTTGGACTCTATTACTAGAAACTAGTTGTATATCCATGATCCAATAGCTACACTGCTTAGGATATTTGCCTCAGTAACACGATCTCTATCCCATCATGCACGTCCACCTAAAAGATTGTAGAACCCACGGGGTGAGACCACACGTTTCAGCAGGAGTTATAACTCTCCGCCAACATCTATTAAAAGCACAGATAACTAAAACAAAAGATTATACTATTAACGATAGGCAGATTCAACTAAATGATATAATCAGAGCAATTAACACTGTTTAAGTAGTTCAAGTATCTACAACTGAGCAGTAGAACATTCTATGTTTTTAAAGGAATTTGAAGAACACTTATGACTGTTATGAAATAAACAATAAAAGAAACAAGGCAAAGGCTCATCCAATGATATCCATATTTTTCCATAAACAAATACACTACACAGTTGTATTACATCTTTTATTAATGCCCTGAGGATTTGAGTCGTACCAATGAAATCCAATTGACCACTACTAAGTCAAAATCAGTGCTATACAAGGTCCATGGAAGAGTCGAAATCCACAAACTCACTAACAGCCTCTTGGTCAGTACAAGAGGGAAAGTGACATATAGTCATTTGAGTGATCGACTCATGCATGGCCATCCATATAACAACCTAGTCCACCTTGGTATAGGTCATGACATTAGTGAACTGAGTTATGACCTGATGTCACACTCCGACTAGAGTACGGCCCGCACCAATCCTATGAAATCTCATAAGCAACATATCACCAAGCTATGGCCCGTAGTCGCACTCCTTCCAGGGTATGGCCCACAGCTAATATTGTGAATGCATATGCTCAACAATATATGACTCCAATCTTCCTCTAAGGGAAAACTTGTTTCACCATCCAGTGAATACTAACACTGAGATGGATCTATGGCACATGGCAAAACTATAGATTAAGGTTTCACTTTATTAGCTATGCCAATTGGGTGAACTAAGGCTTTAGCACACAAATGGAAATACAAAGCATATTTCAATCTAGCAAGCATAACTATGAAATAATTTCAAAAGATATGAAACATATAAGGTGTGAACTTATTACATTATCTGAGGGCATCACTGTCTCATTGCCTTCCACAAGGCTATTATCATCACCACCTATTTACACTATCATATCAGGCTAATCACCATAGTCACAACACTAGGGATATTAATCCCTAATCTCATCATTGGAAGATAACACCTCTCACAAGGCATCAAGCCTTCACTAGGTCATAAGACCAATAATATCATCCATGCATGTACATCATCACATTAAGCCTCAACATTATGCATATAGCATTCACCTAGATATGGTATTCATTTCACCTGCAAGATTAGAGGCTCATAAATAGGAAAGGGAAAACCTCATAGATTCCTATGTCTCATCATTATCTCAACATATCTCATAACATTCATAACCATCACCATAGCATACCCTAGCCATGGCATGTATTTCACCTATAAGGTTAGATGCACATAGATAGGAGAGATAAAACATATAATCCACATGTTACTCATATTAAACATTCCACTTGTATAACGTACCCTAGGATTAGGGTTAGGTTTCACATACTTAGTTTATCATGGTTTACATCATGGTTACTGCACTATCCCTGATTATGTCATCTCCCACATTCTTGGGATTGGTTTAGGTTTGAACTTTAGGAATTGAAAACATGATCAAGTCATCACATCACATCACTTAGAAATTGCCTTCCCTTACACATATGTATATACATTATCTTATAGTAGGATGTATATGTCAGGACTTAACATCCAGATAGATGTCTTTGGCATCAATCAAGTTACAACACACAAACCACATTCCAAACCTACAAGAATGAGGGAATAATACCACATTAGAAGGGTATATATATATATATATATATATATATATATACACACACATATATATATATAAAGTGAGAATTATCACTTCATCACATAGTATTGTAGCATTGTCATGTGACTACATAGAATTATCACCAATGTCTTATTGTCATGGTGCATTAAATCCTCAATCACATCACATCACATGGCCCAATAATTAAAGTTAGGGTTTCATAAGCATATTCATTCCTTGATCCCTGAGTACATAACCTCCCACTATCTAGGAATCGATTAGGGTTGAGAATCATTACTCATTCATGACTATGTTGTTAAGCAACATCACAAAGTGTTATCATAGTTCACATATATACATGTACCTATCCCACTATAATGCTCATAGGTAACACCTTCCATGCATCATGTATGTATGTCAACTATTCATCACGTATGTGTTACAACTACATTAAAACAGATGTCACAACCACAACACACCTACACGTGGTCATAACCCTAACACCCTCAACACATAGTCGTAATTGCGACACTCCCTCACCCTAGTCGGGACCATGATGTATCATCTCCTGGTCACAACTAACGCACCCCATCTAGGCGTCTCGACCAACGTTCATAATGAGGCATCACGACCAGCCAACAACATGGTGTCTCGACCATCAACCACCCAACAATGTCATGACCCAGACCCTAAAGTAGTGTCATGACCATCTCCATAACACAATGTTGCGGCCTAAACAAGAATGATATGTTACGACCACTTTACAACAGAGTGTCACCATCAAAATAAGATAAGGCATTGTGACCAGAACTAGAGTTAGGCGTTTCAACTAAGCATTGCAAATGAGCATTACAGATGTAGCTTAACAATGTGTCATGTCCCAAATCAAATATAAATCATGGATGTATTGATCCCAACACTACACATGAGTGTATGTCTCAACCCAAAACACAAAGAACACCTATGTCTCACTTGCGACAAGGTCAAACAGAAAGAACACCAAGCGTCACCGAGCTCAAAACTCATGGATCCAAGGCCATCAAACCCTAAAATAAGCACCAAGGTGATCATTTAGAAACACCATTAGAAAAGAAAAAACCGAACCTTAATACATGAGGAACGTCCAAAACTCCAAGGAAATCATAAGGACCAATCTTAAGCCATAGTGATAAAACCAAAGCTTAGGTTGTATGTATCAAGATCTCCCTAATCAACACATAACAAATCGAATACATGAATTTAGGGTTTAAGAAAAAGAGTAATCTTCATGAGAACACTTCAAAGTCTTGAACCCTAAATTCATTATAACATCATCTAACTAATTAACATCATATGTGGATACTAAAATGGAAGGTTACACCATAATAAACCCATCGTAACCAAGGGGGAAACTTCATATCAAAACATTCATCAAAAACCCTAAAACATGTGGCATGAAATCCTCATGAAAGATCCTTAAGAAAGAGAGATAAACCACGTTTGACAGCACCAAACCAAGACCTAAACCTCATAGGACATTAAGACATTCATTCATCATGCATATGATCAAAACCAAGATCATGACCTAAGAGATAAACCACCTTAACATGTCTCTCTCCAAAATCGGGTTCCTTATATTAGGATCTTAGATTTTAAGCATATAAAGCATGATAACTCCTATCCTTCAAGCTCTAGGTCATGATATAATCTACTAGCACATTAAGGGTACATTCTAGAGAGAGAAACAACAACATGAAAATCAGATTAAGAGTACTAATAATAGAGGAGGGTAGAAAGTTATAAAACCCACCTTAAGAAGATCAATCATCATGGGTCGAAGCTCCAAGATCAAGGGCTCAAAAAATAAAATCCAAAGGTGGAAGAAGATCCACCAAAGGCTCCTCTTTCGGCCACAAAATCACCTCAAAAAGGAGAAGACACCATGATCAAAGTTTTCTCAAGAAGAGGGAATGAGAGAACCCTAGGTTGAACCCAAAGAAAGAAGGAAAGAGAAGGGAGAAGAAACCTCCTCTCACTCGGGTTTGCCTTGTCAAAACATGGCCTATGACCCTTGTGATGAGGGGTTCACTTCTAAAGAATGAACACCATGGAGAATTTATGGTCTAGGGCTGAGAAAAGAGAAGAAGATGGGGTGGGGGATTCAAAGAAGCGCCATCATAGAAGAGCAAACACTTACCAAGGTTGAAGATGACCAAAAGTCACCACAAGAACACATGCAAGGAAGTTCGGCCATCAAGAGCTTCCAAGATCAGTCCTTCTTGCTCCTTAAGGTTCCAAGGACGAACAAGAGAGGGTGAGGAAGAAATAGGGCTGAAAGATTCACTTTCAAGAAGAATAAAGGGTATATGTACTAAAGGAGGAGGGAGATAGGGTGGAGATGAGGTGTCAACACCCTAAAACACTAAGGAGACACATGTCCGCTCAAGAAGCCAACATGCAACCACATGCAACCTCCTTAGCCATACATACACAAGAGGGTGATACACTCTAGGTTGGGTCTCAACCTATGTGGGTCACCCAATACACATGGTCGTGGTCATGACCATCACATGGTTGAGACAAATCACCAAAGCACACCATGGTCGAGACAAAAGAAACACCAACACACTTAGGTCGAGACACTTCACTAGAAGACACCTATCTCAACTCGAGACAACCCACAACCATCTTGCTCGAGACAAAACCAATCAAGGGAGTTGTCTCATTCATAACACTCCCCAAAACTCCCTCAAGGTCGAGACAAGGGTCACCACCTTCAACAAGGTACACAAGGTCAAGGTACATTAAAACCCTAGAAATCCTAATCAGCCCTAGTGATGTCATCACTCATCCAAGGCTCAACCAAGTTGCTCCAAAGAACCATATCTCTCTCATGAAGCCAAGAGAGAGAAGGAGCACTCTAGAGGTGACAAATTTCATATCAACCCCCTACTTTGGATAAATTGCAATTTGCATCAAAACTAGCACATAAAGCACAAACAACATGGAAACCAGTTCAAAATGGAAACTTGAGCTCTCCACAAGGTCCAAAACCATATCAAGGGATTAGAGAAAGGTTCTAAGCACATTATTAAGCCAAAGAAAATAGGGTTACTCCAAAAATCAGGTTAGGAGCGTTACATTTCTAGTAGTATCATTTTCCATATATACAATACCTCAATCAAAGTATTCATAAGAAGAAAACCAATCTTTATGCGGGCACATGTGATGTGAGAACCCTGAGTCCAGAATCCATGAAGTTTGAAAATTTGTGGATGAGGAAGAAATTGATGATGCCATGAGAATATAATATGGATCTTCTCATACTATATTCACATATGTAGGTTGTTCTTGCTTTTCACCACTGTTCTCCCCCTTCTTCTTGTTCTATAACTTGTAGCAATTATCAACGATGCGTCCTATCTTCTTACAATATTTACATACTATCTAGATCTGTGTGCTCCTTCTTATTGTTTCCCTTTTCCTTTGTCTGACCTCTCACCATAAGAGCCTCTGACTGACTCCCTCTAGAAGAAGCAATTAGGTCTTTATCAGCCATGGTCTTTGACAACAACAAGGATATGACATCCTCCACCTTGATTGAAGACTTTCTATAAAAAATAGTTTCATAAAATTGCTTGTATGAAGGGGGCAAAGAACACAACAAAATAATGACTTTATCTTCATCTTTGAGTTTAATATCTATATTTTCCAGATCCATAATAATAGCAGTAAACTCATCAATGTGATCATGAATAGAATTACCTTCCACCATGAATAGTAGGTAGAGATGTTGCTTATGATAGAGTTTGGTTTGGAGAGACTTCATCATATAGATATTTTTGAGTTTCTTCCAAATCCCTACATCAGTAGTTTCTTTGGTGACTTAAGCCAAAACCTTGTAGTCCAAAGATAACTAGATGGTGGTATGAGCCTTCTGGTCCACCTCTTTCTTTCCTTCATCCTTTATAGTGGACAACATCTTCTCGATCCCTTGTAGAGCCGTATCGACTCCTTGTTGAACAATCACACTACACATCATGATCTGCTACAGTTCAAAATTGATTTTGCGATCAAACTTCTCAATCTTGTATATACTTGTCATCATTCAAATCTTGAATACGAGACTCTGATACCAATCTGTTAATTTTTTGAATGAGAGAATATGACGAGTTCACAGTGGAATAACAAGATGAGAATAAAGAGAATGATCACACAACCACAATAGAACACGAGATTTATGTAGTTCGATCGGGATGACCTACTCTACGGGAGGGGGCGATATTTCTACTATGTCAAAGAAGAGATTACAAGGAAGAACACTCTCAAAAGAGGCAGAGTACACTCTAAATATGGCGGCTGCTGTCTATGTAAATAGAATACAGGATGATGCAAAACCCTAATTGGGTGCATATACTTATACATGTAGAACCATAATCGAATTCCTATTTGGATTCTGAATTTGGACCATACCATACCATAGGGGATCCCCCCGACACCCCCTTTGCATTGGAGGGATGAGGCTCACACAATGTCTTTTAATCAGTCGACGAAGATCCATTTAATTTTGAACCAGATCTATAATCAGATTAGTATAATTCTTCAAGGCACATAACATCCCAATAAAATATACAGACATTGATAATAATTAATTAGAACTCACGTGTTTATTTCATGTGAGGACAGAGACCAATCGGTTTTAGATGGTGTTTAGTATGGTAAATAATAGACGATCTTAACTTGGGTGAAATTAGACTCATTATTTATTCAGACTACCCTGATGTACTACTCATTTGGTATGCTACAAATTATGTCTATTATCCTTGGAAAGGAATGAACTCTATAATTTCACTCTAGGGAAAATTTTAATTTCTCTAAAACCCAGTGAAAGAAGTCATTTCTGGACCCTTCAATCTATACATCTAAAATGATATAGTTAGAGCTGAAAAGACATAATAGCTGGTTGTCTTGGGCCTACATAACGGGCTGCAATGGACTTGACTGATGGGATTTTGAAATACTTTTGTGGCCTAAATGGCTTGATTTTTGGTAGGCGGGTTTGAAGGTGGTTTTGGGCTTGATGAAAAGAAAATCGTGGATCTCAAAGGCCGAATGGAGGATTTTCTAGGAGTCGGTGGCAAAAACTGACAACTAGACGTGCTCTGATGAGATGATGCAGGGGTCATGAAGAAGAGAAAATGTTCAAATTTTTCCTATCAATGGATGGGGATGACGTCAAGCAAAGAAGTCTAGTTGCGAACACTTACTTCAAGTACTAGACCGAGTGAACTTTTGAAAATGTCGCAATCTTGTGGTAGGGTCCAAACTAGTCGTCTGAAAACCCGTTATCAACTCCTTATATTATACATATTAAACAATCTATTTTTTGTACAGTGATTTAGGTTCCGGCATAAAGGGTTGTTGTTCTCTTGGCCATTACCGTTTTTGTTATTTGATTTTGACTTTTCTTCTTTGGTGTTGCTACTCATGTCGGCCAGAAGAGTTCAAAATATGATCAGAGCGTGGCGTGTGGAGTGCAAGCGACCCACGAACTGACGGACGATGGAGAGCCCGGTGGTTCGACTAGTGCGTCGATATGATGCCCCATCGGTTTTGTATATTTGAAGTTGGTCGACAGCAGTTTGTCTCATTCTCGACGGGCAAGCTATGTGAGCTATATAGTATTGTAAGGATTTTAATTACTTGATATTTTGTATACATCAAGTGGCGACTCATTAAAAGTATGGCATGTAGCTACATGCTTCTCCTTGCAAAATATCAACCTGGACATTTCCTTTTCCGCCTGAACTAATGCAATACTTCTCCGCCTCTGGTTTCCATACGCTTATCGGTTCAATTGTTTGGTTACCTCATGCAATACTTCTCCGCCTCTGGTTTCCATACGCTTATCGATTCAATTGTTTGGTTACCTCTTGGCCAACACACGCTTGCTTGGTGTTGCAAACTCTATGGTACTGGTAGCTGATCCATCGATTCACAAGAACAGGTACTTGGATGTTCCCTTACAACCACACGGCACACTTGCTCTATTTTCATTTGCTCACATAACGATGAATGCGTAATGAGATAAGGTTAACAATTAACTCAGCCGCCGTCGTGACGAGATAAGGTTAACCATCAACTCAGGCCGCCGTCACGACTGCGACATGTCAGCTATCATCGGTGTGATCAGCACCTCCGTTGTCCTTCACGACACTTGCAGGACTAACGACGGCGCCGTCGCCGGAGCCAATCTCTCGTTTTCCTTCCACTGTGGATGAGACAAGTACCATTGGCGTACGTGCAAGTGGTCCATGGTCATCACCACCTAGAAACAAACACAATTAATTGCTGCTATCCTAGAACCTTCTTGTCCGGCAGGAACCTCCTTTTGTAATTGTAGGATACATAAGTTTTTCGTACAGTGTGAGAAATTAAAAGGTCACCAAACATGAGAGAGGACATTATAATATATAAGTCTTCTTAATTAATGATAAGAATCATTAAGAACACTACAAATTTATATCTATTAATAAAAGTGTCAGACAATGTTGTTATATGTGTGTGTGTTGTTTTTGTTTATCATTTTTATGTATAAGTTTTTTTTTAATAACAAGGAACTCTTCCCGGGCAAAGTGACCTGAATCAATCAAGAGTGAATCTCAGAATCAGCCGTGTCATTGCCTGCATGCAATCAAATACCAACCAATATTGTACCACGACATGCACTCATAGTTCAACTTGGGTCCCTTGATTTGGGATTGCCGAGCCGCACCGCTGGAGTACCAACCACCCCCTTTTTTGTGTATAAGTTATATATAGTTTTATAAACAATATTTATTTAATATGTATATATATAGATTCTATGATGCGTAATAAATATTACAAATACAATAATTATTTTTAAGATAAACAATGCTGATTCATAAATATTGCATTGTCTACTTTGTACTTGAACAATGCTAACAAAACTTCTACGAATTCTTATGTAGCGTTTTCTATCCATTCACTACCTATTTCTTTATATTTAGTGAACCTTTTCTCATCACCATTATCTCATGTTTCCTGTTTACCATATCTACTTTTTCCGTCTACTATTTTTTTTTATTACACAGTCTCTTTCCATCCACTATTTTCTTTTTTCTGATTGCAGATTCTCTTTTTATTCAAATAAGATATACTGCGCTAATGGTGCTATTTGCATATTACCAGTGTAATTTTTAATGAAAGTAGTATTGAATTAGTACTTTTTCTTTGCAATTTTCAATGCCACAGTGGTCAAGCATGATAGGCTAGTGGAAAAGCGTAAATAGTTTTTGCTAGCACCTGTCTAGAGGATTGGTTGGTTCTGATGTGATTCAATATGTTCAATGACAAACTGCTGATCTAATCTGTTGACATTATTATGTCATCATCGAATGTTGTTGCGTGTGCAAGCAAGGAAAACAAAGAAAACGAACCAATTCTCATCGCGGGCGCTCATGAGTCCAATCCCATTGGCGTCATTCGATCCCACTAGCTCTTACAATAATGAAAAGGGCAAACAAAGATATTATGCTCAATTGTGGTTGCATTCAAAAAAAAAATGCAATTACGATTGAAAACAACACTTCTTTCGGTCAATATCGTAGAAGATCACGTCCTGAATTATTTAGAGTTTGGTATTAGGATTCGTTAGTCCAGTATGAAAATGGTGCAGTCTACTCCCCATATCAGATTAAGATCACGTCTCGCGTGAATTTAAATCAAACCAATAATTTCTAAATGTATAGTACATATGTTGATGTTAAACAAAAAAAATATAATTCACACGGTGTAAGGAGAAACTGAGAGGAAAAAGTCTGGCCCGATATATAATTAGGGTGGATTCTATCTCAAAATTAATTGGCAATTGGAGGAGTAATCCAATGTCTTTTATTTGGACACACATCTCCAGGGACAGACAATGTGCGATTAATTTCATTCATAAATGACTTAACAATCTTCCACTCATGTATGAACCCATAATCTCCCCCTTGAAAGGCAACTGACCGCACCATACTATATAGACACAGATGCATAACTTGATAGTATATTTTATAGTGCAAACTCTGAAGTGTTCAATCTCAAAACCAATTAGCAATGAGAGGAGTAGCCCAATTGCTTATATTTGGACACACATCTCCATAGGGAGACAATGTAAAATTAATTTCATTTACACATGACTTAACACACGGGAGGAACAAATTTGAACTCTAGGATTTGTTTGTTACTTTTCTAGGATAATAGAGTTTATCAATTTATGGAACTTAAAGGAGGAACTGAATCACATTGCTTGTTCTTTGTTTGGTCGTAATTCAAAATCTAAGCTCTTGGTTTGTGGAAACTTCCAAATAGGGATACCACGGGATCGACACCACAATACGAAACCAATAGATCTCGAGTAGGTAGCGAGGCACACCAGAGGAGCAGCAGTTGTATTTAAGTTATATTGCTTGTTGGTGATCTCATGCAGAATGTGTACAATATTGTATTCTGCCGCACGTATTTTGCATTTTGTAACCTCTCAGTCTAATATTACACTCTTCTAAAGTATGCGCAAGTGGGAATGATGACAAAAGATTTTGTGAGTTGTTTAAATTTATGATTGATTGGGCTTTTTTTTTATAAACAATTGATTGGGCTTTTTTGTACTTTGACTCTTAACAAAATAAAACATACACTAGTACACGCACGAGCCCGCCCCATCCTGCTGCGTACGATTTTTTTGAACCGTCTAAATTTTGATTGTCTTTGAATAATCTTCTATAATTTCTCTCATCCAGGTACCCTATCCGTTGTTTGGTTGGTTTGAGTCTCTTCGGCTTTGTTTGGATGCGCCAACAAACCATGCACATGAGAACTCACCTACCCATTATTATTTGAAGAAATAAAGGGCACTTATTTGTTGGCTATGCCCACCTATATATACAATAGACATCTTTAAAAATTTGTAAAATACCGACACATGAAAATACATTCATACAACCAGAGAGCTAATGCGTGTGAACTGCTCTCTACTAGCTGCTGTTGTGTACTACTTACCATTGTTGTGTTTGGTTTCTTCTACATTGCCATAATTCACTGCATTATCATCTTTTTCGGCTCGTTTCTTCCTTCTTTTCCGATTGTTGTTGCCTACTCTTGTGCATACCCACCAGATTTAACATCTTTTCCCGACAACAGAGGGAAAATAAACTGCTCGACACCAGGATACAGTTCCCGAAAATTTGTGAGGCAAGCCACTAATAACTTCTGCATAGAATTGAACGATTTATTCTTTAACATGGAGAGTGACGTGCCTTCACCCACCTACTCTTCTATATTCTAAAATCTCTATTACTTACTTTTGATTGGACTATCTGCTTCCTCTTCCTAGTTAAAAAAAATGCTCAAACAGCAAATTCAAATATTATTCAATATCAGTGATGACAGAATTATATTTTTAGTTACTGTTTGTATATAATAAATTGATTTTTTATGATTTATATAATATGGATTTTAAGGTCATAACGACTATGACATAAATGTCGTAGTTGTAACTCTTGGATTATACACACACAACGGTGTGATCAATACCTCCGTTGTCCCTCACGACACTTGCAGGACTAAAGACGGCACCGTCGCCGGAGCCAAGCTCTCGTTCTCCTTCCACTGTGGATGAGACAAGTATCATTGGCGTACGTGCAAGTGGTCCATGGTCATCACCACCTAGAAACAAACACAATCAATCCCTGCCATCACAACCAATCCCTGCCATCCCAGAACCTTCTTGTCCCGACGGGAACTTCCCGTTTGCAATTTCAGTCCCGCAGTGGTCAAGTATGATGGGCTAGTGGAGAAGCTTAAATGGTTTCTGCTTGCTGCCTGTGTAAAGGATTGGTTCTGATGTGATTCGATATACTCAATGACAAAACTGCCGATCTAATCTGTTGAAGTTAATATTGTCATGATTGAATGTCGTTGCGTGTCCAAGCAAGGAAAACGAAGAAGAAAAAGAAAACAAACCAATTCTCGTCGCGGCCGCTCATGAGTCCAGTCCCGTTGGCGGCATTCGATCCCACTAGCTCTTACAATAACAATAATGAAGGCGAAAAACAAAGACATTATACACAATTGTGGTTGCTTCCAGAAAGAAAAAAATACGCAATTATAATTGAAAAGGACACATCTTCGGTCAATAGTGTAGACGACCACATCCTGAATTATTTAAAATATTGACCTTAGGATTTGCTAGTCCCGGTATGAATACAGAATAGCCTACACTTTATACTAAATTGAGGCCACATGTTACCGAACCAACAGTTTTAAATGTGTTGTACAAATTTCGAAGAGAACAAACGTGTAAGGTAGTTTGTTTTTACACCAAAGTAGCATATCCGAGCTCTAGGATTTGTTTGTTACTTGGTTGTTACTAGGATAATGGAGATTATCAATACATGGAAGTTAAAATAGGAAGTGAATCACATCGCTTGTTCTTTGTTCGATCTTTCTTCTAAATCTAACCTCTTGATTTAATTTGAGGTAACTTTTAAATCTGGATACCATGGTGGGATCGACACTACATTACAAAACCAATAGATCTTGACTAAGCAGCGAGCCACACAAGAAAAGCAGTTGTTTGAGTCATATTGCTTGTCGGTGATTTCGTGCAAAATGCGTATTCCACCAGAACTTTCTTACATTTCAAAACCTCTGTCTCATATTGCTCACTTTTAAAGTGAAAAGGACCGACTATATTGGGAACATGGACCAAAGGTTCTGTGGGCTTTTTGGGGCATTGGAATTAACGGTTGATCCTGCTTATTTGTGCTTTGAGTCTTGATGAAATAAAAACACACACAGGTGCGCACACACGCAGCTTGTCCCACCCAAGTGCGTTTGAGGCTTTTGAGAGGGCAAACCTTAATTGTCTTAGAATAACTTCTCTTATTTTTTTCGTCCATGTACATATCCATTGACTGGTTGGTCTGAGTCTCCTCGGCTTTGTTTGGATGTGCATGCACATGAGACTTGTCTACCCATTATTATTGGAAGGAAAAAATAATAGTTGGGTGTGTATTTGTTCGCTAGGTCCAACTATATAATAGACATATGTTACCCATTTTTAAAATATCGTAATACACCAAAATACATGAATGCATCCAAAGAGTTAATGTGTGTGAATTGCTCTGCGCTAGATGTTTGTTGTGTGCTACTTACGCCATATCTCACCATGTCACCATCTTTTTCCACCTCATTTCTTCCTTCTCTTCTACATGTTGGGCATAAGCATGAGATTCCTACAACACTCGAAAAAATAGGTTGTTTGATAGTATTCTCTTACTAGCATTGTGAGGCAGTTCCTGAGCTGGGTGTGATTGAATATGGGAGGCAACTCACCGATTAAGATCATGCATATAGCTGGTGGATTTTGTCTTTACAAAAGTGATTATCGTGACGTTCCTTCACCTACACGGATCTTCTAAATTCTAAAATATTTGTTACCAACCTATATTGACCCATCTTCTCTATTTTATTCTCCTACAAAAATACTCAAAGAAATATATTATCTTAATAATGGTAGGATGTGGTCTTCTATTTTTGACGAGCTTTATGATGACATCCACCATAAGCTACCATCTATCCTTGAGTTTTGGCAGGCCTTGAACAACAAGTTTGGAATGGAAGATTCTAGACTAGAATAATATGATTTCGTTCAATAATATGAACAAAACATGGTGGATAATAACCCTATTCCAGTCCAAGTACTTGAGTATTAGAACCTCATCTCAAAACCTATTATGAGTGATTATAAACTTGAATAGAATGTGTAGTGGCAGCCCTAATTTAAATTCTCCATGCAACTTAACAGGATTTGTCGAAGACTCTTCATCATAGGCATGAGGGGTTAACCATGTCCTTCTTAGTGAATCCCTTCAAAGTGAATTTCATTAGAGGGAAAATGAGGTCAAGGTCAATAACTTTGTCGACATAGTGCATGATGTCAAACCCAAGAAGAAACCAAACAAGCTCAATACTAACTCTAAGAAATCTTTCATGAAAAGCAAACAAGTCACAATAAGAGCTTTGATTTTGGGGCCAAGGGCACCTGTTATGCATGGTGCAAGCCTAGAAATCTTGCCAATATTTGAAGGAATCATAAGTCAAAGGAAGCAAACTCATCATGCCCCTAAGAATGCAGAAGTGAACTTATTCATTATGGGGGTTGATGCATATTCTTTCAAAAGGTTATATACCAACAATTCTCTTGTTGAAAGTGTTAATCTTTCTTCTAGTGATAATTGGTTATGGACTCTGGGGAGATTTCTAACTTCTAGTATGATCATTCTTCTTCTTCTTCTACCTACTAGACAAACACCAATTGTGTGATCTCTTGGGATGATGACGTATCCGTGAAGAACATTGAAGGATATGGATGTGCATATTTGAAGCTCACATCGGGGAAAGCCCTTAGACTTAATTTTAATAAAAAGCTAGTGAGTGAAGTGCTAATCATATCGTATGGTTATATACTTTTGTGTCAAGGGAACAAAATTTTAATTTCTAGATTTGATTCTTACATAGATGTTGGCTACACCTGTAGGACTTTAGTTAAGCTCAAAGTCTCTTCTTGTAATGGCAGTACTTCTCATATTGATGATAATTGCTTGATTAACCTTCCTACTTTAATATTTTGTAATGTTTGGCATGCTCATTTAGGACATGTGAACAAGAATAATGTGAAATGTGTAGTTCACATGAACTTGATTGCCTAGAATCCTATCTAATGATGTTAGATGCCAAATATGTGTTCAAGCTAAATTGCCTAAGAAAAGCTTAAGATCAGTAGAAAGGAATACATCTTTGCTTGAGCTATCTGATATCAATATATGTGATCTAAATAGTATTTTTACTTGTGATGGCATGCATAACTTTGTGACATTTAATTGATGTTTTTTCCAAATATTGTTGCATTTATTGGTTGAAATCTAAAGATGAAATAATGGATGAATTAGAATCTAAAGTCACAAGTGGATAAACAAAGTAATAAGAACCTTAAGAGGATTAAATTTGATAGAGGAGGTGAGTATACTTTAAAGGAGCTTAACCAACTTTGTGAAGAACATGGAGTTATTCATGAAACCTCTACCCTATGCAATCCAAAATCTAATAGTGTAGACAAAAGAAAGAATAGAACATTGCAATTGGATAATGTGATGTTTATTTGATTGTCATAAATTCCAACCATTAGAGATAAATCCTAAACTTGAACCAAGACTTATGAAACAAAACAACTAATTCTCGATAAATTCAATCAACACATATTACAAAAAACACAAGTAATTCTTTTCCTTCTCCTTTCCACAAAACCTTATAAATTAATGTTAGATTATGGACATCATATCCAATTATCACATATTTTATTCAACTTCATCAAAACCAGAACCAAATCTTATTGATCATTAGAGTTTAGTTTACATCTTTACATTTACATAAAAGAACAACTTGATATACTACCCATCCCGAGAAAGTGAGCGTACGAGGACATTGTAATCTATGTTTAATCAGAATCTCTCTTCTGGATGGTACTATACCTAAAAGTATTTGAAACAACCTCATGAGACTCATATAGATCCCTAGTGAGTGGATACCTCCCACTCAATCTAGGTACATTCATCAACATTAGATTAAGTATATTGAACTTGAAAAAAACTTGCGTATATTACTAAGTCTAATAGACAATTCAACCATGTATAATTTATAGTTCATGGAAATAATCTCTTTAATCATAGAGGTATTCATCTAGTCAAATTTTAACATTTTATAGAGGTAATAACTCATATATAAACTTTTAGAATCAAGACATAATATAGGCATCATTTTTGTGACACCCCATCAGCTGGAAAAGGAACATAGCATGCCATTGTGAAGCTGAAGTTCACATAAAACATGTCTACCAAATTAGACTATTCAAATGATTAATAAAATCTAGATCAGAATCAGAGTGGAGATAAAATCCTAGCATCGACTAGATGTCAATATTTAAGATTAGATTCCAAACAGAACATATAAGAATATGGAAACATATTATCTCTATAAAAGAATGATTAAGTACAACAAGAATCATTCAAAAATATTATATTTATCATCTAGCATAACAAAGAATTAGCAAATATTCAACTCATATTCTACATGGCTTTTCATCATTTAATCATTTATTTTGCAACTACTTGGCTTGTAAATCATCGAGTAGAAGTCTCTATGCCTATTTCTCATTTCAATAACTCACCGTCACTATCTTATAATTTAGTCAAACACCCTAAGATATGAACAACAAACTCTGGTCCACCTTAGGGTTTCCTAAATAGGCTTACATCCTCATCTCAAGAACATGAGATAGGAACCCACATAACATGATATCGCATATCATCATATTTCACATGTTTCACAGTTTTCATTTCATCAGTCCATTCTTAATGAACATAGACTTTCAAAATAGAAGATTTCAAGACATTAATCACGTTGTGTGACTAATTCCTAAATCTTGGTGGTCTAACCTTCAAGATTTTAATCGATACTCTAAAAATCCTTAATAATTCTTTGATTGCTACAAGGATATATGTTTCATTTCTTAAGTGTGGACGTCATCGAAAACTCAAGGTCTAAGGGCACTTAACTAGATGTGTCATAGTTTCACTTGTTATTAATCCTTGTTACTCATCAAAAAGAAAATTTAATCATCATCTATCAAGTGTATCCATTATCGTGCAACTAAAATTATATAAAGCATTTTAGGGTTAGCAAGAAATATAATGATTGAAACAAGAAGCACAATAAATTTGTAATTTTTGGCATGTATGCTTCTTTACATCTCACATCATCTCATCTCACTCATCATCAATGGGCTATTAGACTAAGACATAATCTCATTATCCATCATGTACCCTAAACAAGATTTCTCAAATGTAATCAATGCATGTTAATTCAATTTTCACATATTTCTTATCAGTTCATTCCATATCATAGTTGTCAACAAATATTCATATAGACATTAGAACTAGAAACAATACAAGAGTATAATTATTTTGTGTTATTCATCATGCTCAGAAGAGGTTTATCATACAATGTATACTTATTCCATCCAATTTGTATATATATGAATACATCTTGAAGCATAAACGTGCATATCACACTCTAATCCTCTTTTACTATTGACTATTTACCATTTTTCATTTAGGGTTACTATGATAGCACATATATAATCTCATTTAAAAATCCATGAGACTAGACCATTCTCAGAAAATGAGTTTTCTGTAGATGATTAAAATCCAAACATGTATTCTTATGAAACAAATTCCATCCTTGAACTTCATCTTGTTGTTGAATTAGACTATACTTATGTACATTCCTTAATCCCTTATTTTAGAGCATTATTAATTGTTATTACATACATCATCATATTAGGGTTACGACCAGGTTTTGAGATCCAATTGTCAATTTTCTTCATTTTCCCTCATCTCATATTCGTTACTCATAACATCTTTGATATCATGTTCACTACTATTCTTAGATCCAATCATTTTAGATTTAATTAATGCACAAAGTATCTCTCACACTAAAATCCTTCATAATCTAATTATTGTGTGTTTCATTCGTCAAACCACATATTTTCGAAGTAGATATATGAAAGACTTCCTAATACTCATTTCATTAATATTCAAATCATTATTTATCATTCAAATTCAGCTCACCCTTTTCCATTTCTTTTCTTGTATAGAGATACCATTACCATGTTCTTCAACCTATAGTGGCATTTTGATATATACAAACAATACTTCTAGTCCTTATAAGAATCTCGATTTAGGGAGTACACACCTAATTCATTATTACATGACTTGTATAAAAGTCTTGAATTAATGTAGGGTTTACATATTATTCTATAAATTATATGAAAATAGATATATTAGGTTTAGGTTATAATAAAAGTTATCAACTTCAATTGAAATAATAATACCTACAATTCAACATTTCATCACTTTTACATGATTATATACAACTTTTAGCTTTACCATTCATACTCATTTTAATATTAGACTTCTAGGGTTTTCACGAAGCTGATTCAACTCAATACATCATAAGAACATTATTATTCACTAACCACATTGGCTTATACATTATTTACATAAGTCTATTCACACACATAGAAACCCTAGTTTCCATGCAACATAATTCATCAATCAATTATAAGTATGCATTGATCTATTATTTTATTTGGATTAGTTCAACAAAACTATCCCTAGACATGGAATAAATTCATTTAACTAAGCATATTGATCCTTATGTTCATGCCACATATGAATTCTAGCAAAAATCCAAAAAATTACATTTGATAACTCATTGCTATTAAGTTAATACTTGATTCGATACTTGTCAACTCAATTTCCAAGCATAAAATGTATTTAGGCTAATTTTAGGCAATTTATGTATAAAACAACATGGTTCTCAATCCATAATATTTTTTTACATATTTTGAATCAATATATCATGAACTATACATATACAAATCAATGGAAAAGAATCTAAATCAGTAGATATTATTTCTCAAGAATATTCTCAATTGATCACCCAATTGCATACAAAAGAAATCAAGTATGTTAATTATTTTACCCTGATAGAATTAGGCTTTCTGGGCTTAAAAGAGAGATAAACACTAATTTCAGGTGCTAGGTGTTGGGTTTTGTGGAGGTGACAAGCACAACAGAAACAACGCAATTTTTTCCACTTACCCTACTAGCAGATCTCATCGATAACAACATATTTGTAAAGAGGGTGCTTGGGACATACCTTGTCATGGATCAAGTTTGGAAACATCCCTTCGCATGATGATGTGAGTTGCTCCTCACTTTCACATATGATCATTGTCGACATCCTCCCAATGCAGGAGCTCGATGTTTGTATCTTTACTTCATCCACACAGATGGACTGGAACTCCATGTCGCACTTCCTAAGTCAGAGGGAAGGAATATTCTTCTACTTAACGATGTGATAGAATTGTGTATGCTCTCCTTCTCTCTCTTGGGGATGATGACGGCTAGGATTCATGTAAAAGAGCATAACTCAAAATCCAACCGTCATGCCCCTATAAATAGCACACGAAAGGAAGCATGTTTTCCCAAACCCCTGGGAAAATAAAAGGATACAATTGTGTTTAAACAACCCACTCATGGACTATCACAAGAATATTTTGGAATTAACCAATTAAATATATTAATTGATTAACTAATATTTGTCATTTGACTTTAGTCAATCGCTCGAGATAAGCCAGTCTACTTAACAATTTAAATATAATTAACTGGCTTAAGCATTTTAACCAACTAACTCAGATTATATTCCAATTTTAATCTAGTAGATTACCTAAACATTTAGTAATCACTTTTGATTTAGAATATTTCCAATCACGTCCACAATTATAGTCCTATTCCAATACATCCTAGGCGTGTGACTCAATAGGCTCCAAATTACATTGATAGTGATATCCATAATCATATTATGATTTCACAAGAAATGATTGGTATCTAGCAATATTTCATTTCTAGCCAAGAAATTAGAGAAGCTGGAGAACAACTTCAACCTACAATTTGTGTGTGAGAACCCGTTACACTAAATGAGATTACTCAAATCATAAAATACAATCGATCACTAATTAATCACATACCCAAAAATATGGGTAAATTAAAACTGATTTCAACATCAACACCCATTCAAAAACATTTGCATAAGAGCCCAACATCTTTCTTATATGCATACTATGCCAAGAATTTATAACAAATTGTTCTATTGTCTTAGCCACCATGTATATAAATAAGAGAACAATATTCGTATATGCCACACAAACAAGCATTAATATGCTAACAAAAGTACAATTCATTTGAAACACCGTATACAAACTTTTTCTCGCCCAGACGTGAGAGTACAGGGACGACTCTAGGACACATTAGACATCTAATCAACTTTCTCAAAGATTCATTACTATAGCTCTTCTTTGCTACCATACATTTGTTTTTGTCACTTCTGATTACCTAAATAAAATGTGGCGAACCACAAGGGTGAGACCCATGTCCCAAAAAGAGATATAACCTCCAACAACGCTTATTGATTACAACATTTTAGGTAATGAGACAGTTTGAGTAGTTTAATCATATATAACAAATAGGCTCAGCAATACTGATGATTAACAAAATACATAAAGGAGTTGATAACAATTATCATCATCAAGTTGATTATCAACATTTTCCTTATTAACCATATAAGAGATTCAATAGCATATGCATAACTAGCATAAGAAAATCTAGTAGCATATTATATCTATTAACATGAACAAGTCTAGCATCATAAGAATATCTAACAACATTAGCATGTCTAATAGTTTGAACATATCAATATCATAAGCAGAGCTATCAACATAAGCACGAGTATTTGTATAAGCATGATTAGTAATATATGCATTTCTAATTATAGAGGCATGGATAGGTTGATGTAAAGCTTATTGAAAGTATCCAAAAATTTCTTGAACTTCAGATCAACCTTTTTGGCCTTCAAGATATTAGGAGATGACATTGGAGTCACATTTTTGGGTTGATGAGGTGGAATGCAAGGCACTTTTTAGTTTCTATTTTCCCAATACTTTCCTCAAATATTTATTGTTGCTCCTTTTTTTTCTATCACAAGTACATACACTCTTCATCTTATTCACCTCCAAATGACATGTCAGATTTCTGATCAAGCTTCCTTGTGATTCATTCCATCTAAGACTTCACTCCACAACTTCATGTGATTCCATTACACTTCTAGCTGATGTTGGTGCTTCTCGCACATATCCCCATGATTGATTCTTGGCCATATTCTTTAGGATCTCATGACATCTTGTCGCCTTATTATTTGGTAAGAATCATGCCCATGTAATGTCAAGAGTAGTCCTTTCCCCTTAATGCAAGCCGTAATAAAATGTCTTTGCCTGGCCAAGCAAATCAATCTCATGATATGGGACTTTTGAAAGCATGTTCTAGAATCTTTCTCATACCTTAGAGTAGGATTCATCTTCTTTCTTCTTGAAGTTATAGATATTTCACATCAATTCATCTATATTTTGTTTTGGAAAGTATATCTCAAAAAATGTGTCAATCATCTCATCCCATGTCTCGACTAACTCTAGAAGTAAATTGAGGAACCACGCCTTGACCTTGTCTGACAAAGAGTATAAAAACAAGTTCAAGTAAATCACCATGCTAGGACCATGTCGAGTTTAAGCATGTCAAACTCTCCACAAATCTGTTGATGTGCGCCATGAGGTCCTCCATGTAGTTCCCATGAAATGATTGTGACTTGATTAGAGCCACCTATCCTGGATAGATTTTGTAACTACCAACATTCACTGCCTAGTGTTTAGTTGATCCTTGCTGAGCTGTAGATGAAGATGCTTTTATCTTGTTCCAAATTGTATGTTCCTTTATCATGTCTTCCACATGATCATCACAATTTTGTGCCATGTTTGTTGCATGTTCTTTCTCTAGATATGGTATGAGAGTTTAAATGAGCTTCTTAAACGAAGACCTAAACTCTTGCACCTTGTGTAAAATTTCTTCTTGATCTACACATGGTGGAGAAGAAGATCCATAGTCTGTAGTCTGTGTGAACCATGCACTACTATCTACAAATGCAAAAAGAATTCTAAGAACAGAACACCAGGAATCTAGTAAAATAAGATTGATCAATAATTTTAGTTGCAATTAAAAAGACTAAGACAAAAATGGCCTAGATTGGCCGTTCACAACACTTGTAGGATGATGTTGTCATTTCATCGGCAACATCATAAAAAAACTCAACCACGTGAACCGTGCGAGCAAAATGCAAGTGTACATGTGTTGTAATACATGCCTAGAAGGCTCAAGTGTTGAACTCAAGAAAATGTTCACCAGAGACTACCACTTACTAAAACAAAATCATCTAGACTTATCAAAGAGTTGATGGGTTGTTTAATTAACTAAGGATTAAAATTTAAACTTATATTAAGATGGTTGCAATCAGAAATAGATGGATTCCTTAGGAGTTGTGGTTCACAATGACATACACTTTAATTAAGTTCCTTTTTATGAATAATTATTGAACATTTACTTTGGACTGAAGACTCTGTAGTAAGCATTACTCAGTCCCGCAACATAATGCACTACCTAAACTAATATATACCCCTCTCCCACAATGGTGTAGGAATTATTTTAGATGAATGATCAAAATCTCTAGGTTATTCTTTCATAAATGTAAGTCCTCTCTGAAAGCACGATATAGGCTATATGAGTTTATAGATTTTCTGACTCCTAATCCTTCTCCCAAAACAATTAGTGGTCTATTACTTTGATCATGATGATCAAGCATAAACAAATCAATAAAAAGATTATAGGTTCACGTCTAGAATAAAAGAAATAAATTATTAAAACATAAGATTCAATTACAGCGTAATGTCGGGCTACTTCCAAGTCCTAAGGAATAAGGATTTAGCCCCCCATGACTGTCATCATCGTAAAGCAAGAAGTAGAAGAAGAAAAAATAGGCTAAACATCAGAAATCGATATAATAACCCCTAGAGAAATCATCTCAGTGATCCCTTCCAATGAACCCTCTAACTTGCAACTTTCCTGCTACAAATCCGTCCTCAAGAAGTGCATGGAGTGTCTGGTAGGTGGCTTATTCCTTCGTCTCCTCCTCTCTCAACTCTTCTCTATATAATAATGTGATTTTTTGTATATAGCCGCACTCCTTAGGTCATAAAGGAGGCTTTTACGCTCCTTAAGTGGTGGTTTTTGGAACTAACTTAATTTTAGATCTGATATAATCGCACATCGTCGATACCGCTGATAGTGTGTTGGTGGCACTGAGAGATCTGGCAACTTGTGTTACCTCAAACTGTGTCGGTAGTAGTGGCATGTGTGTCAGTAGCATCAAGTTGTTTCTTGTAGAGGTTTGGATGATGAATTCAGTACCACCGACATGTAAGTTGGTTGCACCAAGACAATTAATCTTGGATTTTGATGCTCATTGGGTTGTGAGTTGGTAGTATTGACCAATGGCTTTGGTAACATCAATGGCTCCCTTAGTAGCACCGAGTTTTTCCTCCTTCATTGGTGTAGATCGTGATGTGTCAGTACCACCGAGTTGTTTGTTATGCACTCAAATCACCTAAAAAGAAGGGAAACACAACATAAGTCCGAGATATAGATCATAAATTAATATGATTCGGTGAAAATACTGAATACTTGATGCAATAGTGATTCACATTCTTATAATAGAAAACAATGTATAAACAAACTCGAAGTGAGCATATATGTAAAACAAGCACAGAAAATAGCATATGAAAAGCAACTGGAAGTCAATGCATCAGGTCAATACTATGTCTTTGAGACATGTCGACACTCTATTTTTCTCATTCAATTCTGTAAATTTATATTTACTTCTCATGTAAAAAAAATATCTATGGCATATGAATACTTAATGCTACTTTCATTTGTGCCCCCTTCATTAGGGGGTGGTCTCCACTGGTCACACGAGTCACAACGAATTAGTAATTCTAGCAAATTGATGAGACAATCAGGTCATTTTTGTAGATTTGACAATATATTTAACAAGATGATTCACGATCCAATATTGAGATCAATTGCATCAATATATGATAATCGTGTCTAACAAAACATTTGTAGAGATTTTTATGAAGAAACCTTTCCAATCCCATGGTTGTAAATTTTTCATTTACCTAACTAGGGAGTACTTGTTAGGATCTCCACTAAATAATGAGTATCCTAATTAGTTGGAGTATACTATTGATAAAAGTCTTATATATTGTCTTTGTTTTTAGTCCTCCCTATAAATCCATTATGGTACTATCTTGATAGAAAATGATACAATTGGAAGAGAAAAAAATCAAAATAATTCTAAGTAATTGTTCTACAATATTCATAATAAACCATGAAAAACGTTATAAATTGGTTATATCATACATCTAGTCCTTTTTCTACAACGATAAATTTGATTTATGCTCATTGATACATGTTCACACTACAATTTTTACAATGGATCCTTGACATTATTATATGATTAAATGTATATACTCGTTTTTGTGTGAACTTGTATATTGTATGGCATCCCCTCCACATCAAAAAAGCTGACTTCACCATTGCTCAACGCCGTAGTGTCATTTTTTATTTTAAATTTAAGTTACTTTACTTATAACTAGAATTACTACTTCTAAATGATATGATATGATATGATATCAAATGTTTATTAACTGATGTAGTATATCATATCAACTATTATATTAATTAGAGTTGTAAAATATGATATAAGTAACATATTATTTAAATAGTTATTTATATATAGCGGATATACATTTCTATAAAATTTGGATTCAAGAATACTCATTAGTTGGTCTACTTAAATAAGATCTACCGGTGTGTCGGTCTGCGTATATAAAGATACAGAAATTTAGACTTGTAATAGATTTTAAAGAAACGAAATTACAGACATGTGAGTGTCCCTACACTGCAAAGCAATCGGAATTGACAGTGGGGTTTATAGACATCATCTTTACTCCCTAACCATGTCGTCCTTTTTTAAAACAAATCCACTATCCTATGTGGCGGCCTCACCACAGTGACTGCGACTCAGGAAACGCCATCATAATTGTAAGCCGTAGCCATCACCTCACAAAATTAGAATGGAAGATATAGGACCCGAGGATTACGATCAGCTTTTTGCTCCGTTGTTTTCTTTTAGACAATTTTCTTTGCCGGAGAAAGTTTACACAGTTGTATGTCATGCTACTTGCAGAAATCACAAGCCCAAATGGAATAATAGCAAACCATGCGATAAGCTCATAGTCTGGCAGCAACCACAGAGCTGTTGTGCAAACGCATGACCTCACGATGAAAACGGGACGGCTCACAAACTGCCCACTCGCTACCGCCAACAATGTCCATCTTCTTGTACTGCCAGCCGTTGACGACGCGGGTGACGCTTGCACATTCCGGTGGGTTGCTCGTCCGCATCTGAAAACACCCTGTCGTAGTCCGTGTGGTGGCGGTAGTCTCTCTCTCTCTCTCTCTATGTGACTATCTCTTCGCAATCTCGGCACACCCGTTAATTGCCCGTGTTTTTCTTATCGCAACTTATAAAATACTACAGAGGAAAATGAATACAAACAGTCACATAATGACAAAAAGGTGGGTATAATACACGTTGCTCTACGTCACACGATTCTCCCGTAAGAATTTAAACAGTTCTGCTTGACATAAGTTTATTGATCTCACATCAACAAACGTATATATTCAATGTATTATGCAAACGAAATATGACCTCACATGTGATGGGAAATAGATGAATTGAAGAAGACTTCTCGTTATGATCTCATAAGATAAGAGAGAAGAACGACGAGCACATCAAGGATCCAATTGAAGATATTGCGAGGATACCGACATGCACAATGAAAAAAGGGCCATATGTGCAAGATTCTAGGGAAAGATAATAATATCATATGTTATCGAAGGAATTGCACGTTGTCAGAAGTAAAATGTTGTCACGCTTAGACCAGTTCCAAGTATAATCCCTTAGAAGGGAGGGACTCTATAGGAAACCACAACAGAATCCAATGAACAAAAAAAAAAGCAAAAATTACTATATGTAGGTGCAGTGCAGTGGTAGCATAGGTGCTATCACTATATATAACCATCAAGAGATCTACAATCTCAAAGTCAAGCCATTCCAAACTTTCATTAACATCCATCCACACTTAAAAAGTCTAGGTGCAAATATCATGGAGAATAGTGTTCACCTTGTTAATTATGAGATATCCGGACATGCTCAGTCTGCAAGAAGTATCTACTTAAAGAGAAGTTGAGGTTTTAAAGTATGGTCACCACTGTACAGGGACTCTCGACTACTTAAGATATGTCATAGTTTGAAGGCACATTACTGCTTTTTCAAGGATGGGATTGCAATATATGAGTTTTATCCTATTGTGATGGTAGTCTTTACACGTGACATTGGACATAATAGGCTATCACAACCATGATCTTGGTTATAAAAAAAAACTGAATACTCCAATCCTAAATAGATGTCATAACTTGGTTCGAAGGATCATTGTTGTCAGGATGCAAATCATGATGAGTACACTATGTTGTTTCATTTGGGAGGTTGGGATAGCTCCTCCTGCATATACTATTCATGGTATCAATAGGTAGTTATAGGTAATCATCTTGTCAGGTATAAAGCCACCAGGACAAGTTTGGAGGCGAAGAAGTAATGGCATGGTTATTTGTCATGGGGTTACTATCATTGTCAAGGACACCATGATTAATCTCCTAGGTGGGTTCATGACCTTGACCATTTGTCGGGTGGACCCACCTATCTCGTCATTGATTTCATTAGGTAAACTCCAATTTGTTGTTTAGTAAATTGTGTTTAGTACCATGATTGCTTCTATGAGTTACAAAACATAATAATGATGATCTAATAAGACATACAAGAAAAAATGATAGAAACAGTGTGATGCATGATTATATCTAAAGAGATGATAGCATACATAATTCATTATATAGATTTTATGTTATATTGAATCTAGATCAACTTTAAATGTAATTGTATGGTTTAGTCTATCTAGATTAGGGGAAATAACTTACAGTAAGTATATTATGAGCTCAAAAGTAATTATTTAATTCTTAGAATAATTAGATAGCATTAGGGATAGAAATAGATAAAAACATTGGATTAGATATGTTTCTCTAACCTTCAAAATGTGTTTTCTAGATTATAGAATCCCTATTTTACAATTGCCATAGACCTCTTGAAATGACAAATATTCTTATAAAAAGTCGATACAAGCTTCAAAGTAAGTTGTCTAACCTTTAGGAGGCCATCCAAACCAACTCCAAACAAGTAAACCCTAAAAGCTAAGCCAATCTTTGTACTAGTCTAACATAGAAGTCAATCAATATTTTCTGATGTTTAACTCATATACACCAAAAAGTCAAACTTTCATTTCATGGAGTCGGTTTTTCCCTAGAAATCAACTAAGAAGTGAATGAGTATGCTAGTCATGTATATTAATAGTTGTATTTGTATATAGCCTCCATGTGGATGAAGTTAGTAATAACTACTTCTTTTAGGTTCGTGGAACTCCAATAGTGGAGAATTGAATGTGAATATTTGGATTTTGGTTGAAGGAAAGAAAGGTGGAGTTTGATTGAGATTCTAGATTCTTTCTACACTAAGAAACTCATTAAGTTTTCTTGTAGAGAGTTTTGTATGTGTTGGTCATTAAAACCATCAATAGAAGGTTGGATGTGATCCATGCTTTCTATTCATCTTTGTTTCTTCAATTCATTCCATTTTACAAATTTAATTGTTCTAAATCAATTCTTAATGGGAATTGCAATGAAGAAGAAGTTGTTGTTGTGTTGAACACATGGAGCTCAAGTTCATACATTAAAGTAATTATTATGAGTGATTTATTTCCAATTTAGATACAAACATGAAATAAAATGCTATCATGCCACTACGCTTAAAATTAAGTATTGTACTTTTTTGTTTTTGTAGAACTTAACATAAATTTTTAAACTCTTTGGTGATGGTTCATATTAATTTTGAATTTCAATTATAATAATACTTAATTAATCATTCAAATTAATCTACTAATTTTATTTATATATCATGTTGCACTGCAATTCTATCTTAACTGGTAATATTAGGGTTACATAAACTTCAATATCACTTTGCAATCTTGTTAGATGATTTCATGATTTCTTCTTGAGTGGATATTGATAAATTGAACTAGAAGCTTTCTAATACGTAAAATCCAAATTTTTTCTTTAGATTCTTAATTCAACCTTTGAATTATAATAATAATGTAATGTATTTGACTTTATGTTTTGTTGAATTAACTCAAACGTTTGATATACATGTTGAATTTGAGTATGTCGATGAGCTGGAAAACCTAATTTAAAGAAAAAAGAAAAATGATGGTACTAGTTTATACAATATCAAGAAAATTATTATATACATAGTAATATGTTTTAAAAATAATCTGGAGTAACTATAATATCCAATTTTAGTTAAGTTTCTATTTCAAAAAATATCTTGGATGATTTGATTAGTACGCTTACTTTCTAAGTGAGGATACCCATATGGTTTGGGTCCTTAGTTTGTTATCAAAAGGTGTTAGGTTCATATCCCTAAAATGACATGAAAATAATTACCACTTTTGAAAGAAAAAGAGACGATTTGGACAAATAATGATGTTAGTCATCTGATTAACCAATAGTGAGTGTCACCTTTAGTCATTGTTTTTGGGTCATTTGTGAGGGTATCTACTTACTAGACACTTCTAGATCGAATAATTAGTAGTCAGACCAACTATTGAGCAGAAAATCCCATTAGAGAAATGGGGTCATTAGTAGTGAGGAAAATGGTCAGTTTATTTATCTATATTCATACTAAATACTCGAAGCTTATAGCGTCACAAGAGTTGAATCCTTAGATGAAAATACCTTAAGAGGAATATTTCGACTACCCATATCACCAAGGTGCACCTCCTTTTTTTGGAGACTATCACTAAGAATTCTATGTTTAAGTGTGTTTAACCTACAGTAGTAATAGGATGGGTAACCTATCGCAAAGTTGATCCTAGACTGTTTGTGAGTGAAGAGAAAGCATGTAGTTGATGCCAGTGGTGGTGTTAAGGGGGGCATTCACCATTGTTAAAAGTCTACTAGAGCCTTTGATGATGGGCTCAGGTCCTTATGAATGGTGTCAAAATCAAACCCATGTGGTAGGTGGGGCCCAAATGGGCATGTGTCATGCTAGTCTTTAGTCGTGCGGTCTATGCATATTGGAAAGGTCTATCCATGATGTTGTACCCACCCTTGCATTGGTATCCCTGATCAAGATTTGGGTGTACATGTTTCATTCTGGGATCTACTCTAATGAGGAATGATTATGAGACCTTATAGTAGATCCCTAATGAGTATGCCAAGAATCTAAGAGGGGGAGATCATAATGTCCCCAATATTTGAGGGCATAGATGAAATCATCTTAAAAGGAATAATTGTACTGTCCATATCACCAAGGCACACTGCCTTTTCAGAGAGCCCATCACTAAGAACATGTGGTTAAGAATGCTCAACCCTAAGTAGTACTAGGAAGGGTGACCAACTGAGAAGTTGATATCGAGCAATGTGTGAGTGTGGATAAAGCATGCAGTCGAGGCTAGTGGTGGTCTTTGGGACCAATCATCATTCCTAAAACTCTATCAAGCATTGAGAGGTGGGCTCGAGTCTTTATAAAGCTAATCAACCAATTAGAGATGTTGACTAGTGAGGGTCAGTAAATACGAAGCACAATCCTTAGCCACACCAATACTTGCAATTGGTAGAGTGGATATTAAGCTATTCCACCTAGTAATGGCCAAGTCATGCTTTTCCCAACCAATTACAAAAAACTGAATCTATTTTGAAATTTATAAAGTATGAAAGTTATACATGGAATACTAAATATGTTGTATCAATATTCACATAAAATAAAGTTAGATTTGAGATTTGTCAATTCATAGATTATTTTGGAACTAGGAAGAACCAATAAAAGAGTAGTAAAACCTAGATTAAATCAACCAAGGTAGACATGCTAGAATTGTGTATTTTGAGCAAAAAAAATATTATATATTTTAATTAAGAATATTTTTCTCTTATTATATCTCCCCTTTTCTCTTTTCAGTTTAACATATGTACACGATTAACAACTAGATAACTTGTAGAGGGAGATTTGGAGATTTTATTCCAAATTATAGCCTTGTGAGCTTAGATTCATATGCATAATAGAAATCTGACAATCGGAATTTCTCAAGCTAACCAAGACAAATATTGTAAATCAAATAATATTTGTAATATAGGCATTTTCCCAATTATATTGTCTTTTACTATACTGGAACCTAGATTCTTGAAATGATATTTCTTACTATTTTTATGAGCATTAGGAGTGGTAGCAAGAAGGTAATGGATGAGGTGTTCACTCATATTTCTTACTTTGAGATTCCTAGTCATGAAAATAGAAGTATTTTTCTGCTTGTATGCCTTGAGAGCCACCATGTACTGATTTTAATATGAATACTTTGTACTTGATTTGATTATTAATAAAAGGAAATTCCTTTTATTATGTTTGTTTCGATATTGAGATAATGAAAAAAAATAGTCCTAACAATGATATATGGTTTTGGTTGAGGACCTAAATATGAGATTATATGCAAAATAAGAGTACTCATGCTTGTTATGGTACTAGTTGATTATCATTGTGGATACCATAGGACAATTATAATACACAAGAATAACATTTATGGTGAGTGATGGCTATGTCGCTTTAGTCATGATATTGTATGTCAACTCAAATGCATGGCTACTTTTTAGAGAATAATTTGTACAGAACTGACCCACCTTAATATTGACAAATGAAAGTCATGATGTGACATTTCACAATCTTAATTGTGATCCTTAGACCTGAAGTCACTACACTAACAGAAAATCATTCTATGTGCTTTGACCACTAGCCCAATGTGCTCTAAAATATGGTTGCAAAAAAAGGTAATTTGATTGGGTGCAATGTGACACTTGGGGATGATTGGGAGTATTGTAGATGGAATTTGTCCCCCATTGAGGAGTGATAGTCTAGACACTTGATGAGAGATACTATGAAATGCATGGCATTGGTCATGTGAGTCAATATACAATATTAAGCTCATAATTTCCTGAATAGTGTACTCTAGTTTGCGGGACATAGATTGAGAATCAAGAGGATGGCATTTCATGCCTCAGTTTCAATCTGGATGTCTATGAAAAAGGGATTATAGGTCATGGCAACACTGATCGCTTTTACATATTGTAGTTATTTTCCAACTTATTCCTTTTAATTGAGTGGAAAAGAAGTGTTGCTAGACACCACTCCTTGCTTGTGTTGTTTTGAACATTACTACCAATGTAATTAGAAACCTACTAGGTCACACGACTAAGGATTCATAAGTGAATTGAAGTTCACAATAAAAAATATGATGAGAATGGTTGTAAATCATAGACATGTTAATTTACCCTATGACCTAGTGATGAGAATGTCTAATTAGGCGATCAAATTGATTCATTCAATAGATCAACTAATTATCAATTGATCAAATGATATTTCCATTAGATACATGTAATTGGTAGATGATGCAGCCCAAATTGCACGTCTAAAAGGAGGTGGACTCAGAAAGATCAAACTTTAAATTTATAACCCGAAACCTTCAAGGACCCCCACAACTTTATTACGGAGTCAAAGTAGATATATGGGGTCGAACAAAGGGACGTAGGGACATTTAGGATGCTTACAATCTCACTCTTAAGTCAGATAAGCCAATCCAATAGTTGATAAAAGTATGGATCTAGAACTAGTCTAGCAGGTTGTCACAAAATCAAACAAAACAAAGAAAAGAAAACAAAATAGAGTCTGTAGGATTCTACTAATCAAAGAGAAGGAGTTTCTGGCTATGTAACCACAAGTCAGGCAGTCGATGCACCCGTTCTTGGGTGTAGACAAGCCTCAAACACCTCAACAAGCAATCTACATCCAAACATACTACATACTATAGTATCTATTCTTATGAGATCATCCCACTCGCTTTCGCACGTGACTAAAACCCATCAATGATATGAAACCTCTCTCGAGGATGACAAATCAACATCCTAGAATGTTCTAGATACCCTCTCAGGTCTAGAATATTCTAAGATTCTAGGAAGATGTTTGATCTGAGTAGAACTTTGTAGTGGACCCTATTGTGTCGGGATGGGCCCAGTCGTGCCCAGGTCTACGGTTCTACACATATCACCTTGAACCGTCCTCTTTTTAGATTCAGATCCAAACTACCTTCTCTTATCTATTTTTATAATGAATCTCTCGATATAGGAAGAAATAGAAGTTCAAACAAGAAAGAGATCAATCAAACTAGCAATCATAACCAGAAATATAAGATAGAACAGAAGACGTACTAGATCTAGAATAAAACTTCTTGCTTAATGTAAAAGTACATAAGCATGCCCAAAAGGGACTACATAGTCAAGAAGGAGCTCAACTAGCCATGAACAATCATAGTTGGCACCGAACAAAGATGTAAGAACATCATTTGTACAGAAATAAAGGAGAACAGTAGAAGAAATGAGAAGAAGAAGAGATTTAGCCCATAGAGAAGAGGTGGCTCTCACTCCTTAGCCTCTGTATAGGCTGGATCTCATCTTTGGGTCATCCTCCTTGGTCTTCTGGACTCCTTGATCTTCTTTTTCTTTGATTCTTCCCCAAACAACAACTTAGTGGGTGTATGGAGGCAGAAGATGGCTGGGAATGATAGAATATGGGTGAATGGTGGTGGAAAATTGTGATAGATGGAAGAAAACTAGAGGAATGAACATAGGATGAGCACTTCAGTCCTTACAGACCTTGGAACTCTTCTACGGGGCTGTGGGAACCAATAATGTACAGAATCACAAGGTCGAACCTCCCAAAATTTAGAACTCCGAATCTCAAAACCCCTCTCTAGGTCATGCAGGGTGAGTATTTATAGGTGAAGGTGGAAGATGGTCATGACATCTGCCTCAGTCGCTACCCTAGTCTCGACCCATCATGCCAGGCTAGGCACAGTCATGTTGGGGGTCACGGTTGAGTCAAAACACCACGATCGAGAAATATCCCATGATCTAGGCATCTCACGATTGAGGTAGTTATGCCACGGTCACGCGAGTGTACCGCGGTCGAGATGGAGTGTCGGTCGCGACACCTTGGCCACTTCTCAACCATGCTGAGCTGGGCCCGACCGTGTCGAATGTCGGTCGACACGACATCTTGGTCGTGGTCGCAACATTGCTTCTTTGGCTGAGGTTGTGGCATCCTTCTTGGTCATGATCACGGCATTAGGGAATAATGTCTCTTAGTTGATGTACATAGTGTGATGCTTAGTCTGGTTCGGTCACGACTGATCGAAGTCTAGCTTCTGCAAAAACTATGTGTTGGGGAGTAATCTTGGAGAATAGACGTCTTTTTAGGTTCAGTGCCTACAAGTCCAAAAATTGGCTAGTTGAGCAAGTTTATCTATGAAAAGATATAAATTACTAAAAGATAAGAATCTAGTGTTATTTTGGGCATATTAAGGATATAATAAAACAAAATCATAAATAAACGCTTAGCATAAATGCCTAAATTTGAGTGTTATCAACCACCCCAATCTTAAACCTTTACTTGTCCTCAAGAAAGACTGTGCTCAAAGAGCAAAAAGATAACATCCAAATTAAGCTTGGTAATAAATGTTAAGGTTAAGAAAAATAGTTTAAAAGATCAATTCTCTTGACCCAAGTCATTTTAGAAAAAAACCCACCAATCAAGCACAATCTTGCTAAAGTATGACCAAAGAACATCCAAGCAAGATTAAACAAATCACTACAACTTGTCGATACTCATGAGGGATTGAATTATAATTCTACAACATAAAAGCAGTCACATAGGTGATCATGCGGGTGATGAGTAATGAGCCATCGTCATGTATTCATGTAGACCAATTGGGAACAATGCGCCTCCCACTTATTCAAGTCCTAAGAAGCAACAAAAGCAAAAAGCTCCTAATGACTTCTGAGGATCCCAATCTGTGTCAGGTTGGTGCATGTAACAAGCACCAATACTTGTAGTCCAAGCCAGTTGGCCCAAAGTAGTGAGACGAACTCCTCGTACTGTGCTTGAACCAACCCTGCTATTGGGATGATCTCATAGCTCTCTTAGGGTTTCCCAATGACTCTCTAATGAGCTTTATGGTGGCACTACCAGACACGACATACTTGTGTTCATGAGAACAATCATACACCTACTGGGCACCATCCTCAACTCTCCTAAAAGAGAAAACAACGCTCATATTTTTATTCACATTCGAGATTTTATTCTCTGCATTCTATTTTATAGGTCTGGGTGAGAACTATTTTGATATTTTTGGGATTTTATGGGCGACCAAGCCTCTTTTGCAAATATTTAATTTTCATCTTTTTGACTCAATCTAAGGTGAGAGGGCGCACAGACCATCAAGGAAAACACTTCAACCTGATTATAGCTTAAAACTTATCATTGTACTCTTAATACCTATATCAAAAGATAGTAATTATGATTCAAGGATCCTTAGAGTAGAGGCAAGTTTGTGAAAAATGTAGCTTGGAGTTTTGATCAAACTCTAGCTTCTTTCCAACAGTCCTATACCCTAGACTTGTTGTTCACAACATAGATCAAGGGAATAATATTTTAAGCTATGAAAAAGGCACATAACCTTAGATTTATTACCAAACTTAAGGAAAGAGTCAATTAGCAATCCAAGCAAAAGATTAAGCAACTTTTAAGATGGAAATTGTGCATTTAGGTGCAAGGATAAGCATTTAGGTATTAGATTCACACCACATAGCCTTAATTACAAATATGAAAATTATGAAACAAAGTCTGCAAAAATTTTAAAATTTATACTAATGCAGGGAGTAAACATGCATGCATGAAAAATGAAGAGATAGAAGGGGGACTAGCCCTACCACCCCAAGATTAAAACTTTGCTCGTCCTTGAGCAAGCCTTAAACTTAGTATAGTAGGGAAGGAATGCATGGATGTACGTGAAAGAATTTTATTAATGTCCTAGTATGATGCATGTATCCTAGGATATATTTAAGCATTTATAGGAAAGAAACTATCTAAGAAAGAATGTGAAAAACAAAATTTATTTTTAACAAAAAGAGAAAAGAAAGGAGTAAGAGGAAGGGGGTGGATGCCCCACGATACTGATACTGGGATCCCAAATCCTAAGTTTTGGGACCAATGTCACCTGTGTCTTGCCGATGGGGTCTGCTATGTAGGAGAATAAGGGGTAGAGATCTGGGCCCTTCTGAGTCTGAAGTAGAGGAATAGAATCTGATGATTCAGTGAACTCATCCTTGTGCTGGAATTGTCTTGAACTACACTGAGATGAATTCTTTGACAAATCATCCTCAAGAAACCTTTCAATGTATGAATATGAATGGGAAGGCCCTAGGATGTCGACATAGGATGAGATGGAGGGGAGAGGTTGAAAGTTTTTTAGAGGACTCATGTCTTCTCCATCCACCTTTGAACATGAGGTTGGATGCTCGGACAAATTTTTATATACAGTCTGAGTCAACCAATCATCTTCTGAACAAGAAGTATCCCCAGTTGAATGTATTTGAAGTTCTACCAACCCAAGCTTGTCACCTTCTATGGGGTTTGGGGTATCTTCATGCTCAACAACCATGTTGTAATGGATTGTCCATCCTGCTTGTCTATTATCCACCAAGCCTTATAATGGGATGGCGGTGAATGTCATCTCATGCTGATCCAACTCATCATCATTACTACATTCTGTTATAGAATGGAATTTTGAGATTATTGGATAGCCATTTTGGATAAATGAAATGATTACATGAACTTCTTTGATTTTATACACTCATGAAGCTAATTATGAAGATAGGGTATTTCATGAATTAGTGTGATATAATGATAGCCTTCAAAGTGTGTCGACCATGCAAAGGCATATCTCTTGGTTTGATGGAGTCTGAATATCTTTTGAGGTTAATTCTATGGTTAAAGTTTCATGAAATTCAGAGGTTCCTCGAGAAGATATAAGGGCTTATATATGATGAATTGTTGAGTATATTTTTTTTGGTATGTGATTTTGTATCACCCTTTATCACACGGCCTAGTGGCTTTCAGCCTAGCGAGATCCCTGATTGTGGGCTTTGGATATGATCAAACAGCTAGGAGCAATATCGTCGTAGTAGCAGTTATGACCAGCCTTGGAGCATGGTAGTCACCACGATGCCATGTTGAGAGAGGACGTGGGATGAGGAGCAGTTTTCCTTGACTCAGTGTGTGCTCTTTGATGAGGGGATCACATCGATGCCTCTTTTGTAGCAGACGAACCTGACGAGAGAGAGAACCACCTCTCACCCATCTTTGTCGCTCTACGGTAGGGAGCATTTGGTAGCGGAGGTAGAATCCGGAGAGGAGAGCTCAACGGAGGAGCACGCTTGCACAAAGGAAGGATGTGGAGCACCTCAAGTCAGTGGGTGGCTCGCTGGAACCCAACTCGGCAACACTCACGCCCTGCGTGGAGCGGCAGACCAGCGAAGCCCCACGGCGGCGACCTCCTTGAACTACAAGCAAGAGCAACCAGTAGCAACCCTAAGAGATCGGAGGTGCAGGAGAGGGTGCAGAGCAGGTGGTGGGCAAGGAATTCACCGGTGTCGAGGCCTGGTGGTCAGCATGGCGGCGCTTGGGAAGAGGCAACGCTCCCTTTGACCCCCGTTGCAGCTACGAATGTTGCCAGTGAGCCGACTCAGGTAGAGTGTAACGACCTCGCCTCCCGGTAACCCCCAATTAAGGGAGACCGAAAGGTCGGTGCCTTTATCCAATTAACAGGATCAAAGGTTTGACAAATAATCAATAACAATTATAAAATTCTACTAACTAACTGAAATTTGGTATAAAATTAAAACTTTACTTACCTTTGAAACCTTGGGAATCTATCTATCCAAGCTTGAATCCACTCTAACTAATCCTCCTTGCACTTTATATTTTACTTTCACAATGTGTCACTTTACTATTTGTTCTTTCAATTATTGTTCCTAAAACGCCGACAAACAAAACGTCGGTCAGTATATCGAAATATACTGGTATGTGGAAACAACCAAAATCTTGCAAATATGGCTAACAATTTAATAATCACAATCAAATTAATTAACAAGCCAATTTACACTTTTCAGTATGACATTCTCCACCTCTTTTGCCCTAACCCTGGAATACCCACCTTAGGGTGCCCTTTTGCCAATGACTTATGGCCACCTTCTCAATCCCGAGCTTGGTGCCTGGGGGTCACCACTCATGGTGCCCACTAGTCATGCAATATCATAGGCCACCTTCTTGGTGCCTGGGGTCACCACTCAAGGTGTCCATTGGTCTACCCATCTGGGCCTAACCTTTGGCATCATCCATCAGGGTGGCATGTAGGTGCGAGAATCTATACTTCTATTATTAATGTGATAATCATAGTGACTTTATAATTTGCAAGTATGAACATCCAACAGATAATTTGCATTCAATGCGATTAACCATCCAGAAAATCCTCGGGAAACTAAGGCGGTTATCCATAATTAACCACATACCTGATCCAAAGCAACTTGATTGTCCAGACAATAAGGATAAAGAATCAATCAACAATATCCTGAAATTAATGCATACGATCCAAGTGTTATAGTTTATCCAGAACATTCTAAAGCTAGACTTGGATTCCACCATAGGCTTTCTAGACCACATTAGAGTTTTATTAGGGTTTTTGCCTCCATAACGCTTTTATCATATTAAATGCTCTCTTAGTTCATAAACCCTAATTTCAACACTATAAGCCCAATTAAAGTTGATTATTTCTCTTTTATACCAAACCTACCTCCTTTATCGTTTTAAGTTATTTCAAGGTCATTAGACTCAACTATCACCTTTAGTTTCTTTCGGATTAACAACTCATAATTCATGATGGTCTAAATCCCATATGAACTCTATCTATTATTAATTCTACCTTGATTCAATTGAAAACCCTAATTTCTATATTAAGGTTATTTATCCAAAAATTAGGGGCTTTAATGCTTGAAATAGCATATTCTTACTTTAATCATGAAATTAATCAATTACAGCCATTAATAGTCGAATTAATCAACATTAGGGTTTCAGGGCCCCTTAAGGTATTATTCATGCACATTAAACTTGAAATTAAACTAATTACATGCAAATTCATCCTTTTCCAATCTTAATGATCCTTTTTATCATTAACAGGCTAATATCAACTTTATATACTCATTTAACCCTTTCTAACTCATTAATCATCAAAGATTAGGGTTTTTCATTGATTAAACTATTAAACATAGTATCTCTATATAATTTTCTAATTGCATAAGGAATCAGGATCCAATTATATTTTATTTAGATTCCTCTCGATTTTCTGAGCAAGTTTCATGTATAATGCGCATCTATCCGAGCTACGGTTATTGAGATACGAATTTAACAAAATTACCTATTTTGGGCCAATGAGGAGCTGACACGTCGCCTCAACACATGCAACACGTTGGCTTATGAAAACATTTCGAAAAGACGTTCTTACCCCTGGTTAAGTTGATGATCCTTCACACGCCCGAGGGGCGTTTCTGTCCAACGTTTCTCTAGGTCGTCTTCCACCTTGGGCTGCTGCCCTGGCCGCCGCCGGCCGCTGGTCTGTGCACAACGCAGACGCGTTCTCTCTCCCTCAGGGTTTGGGGGTTGCCGCCAAGGGCCGCCCCATCCCCGACGCACCTAGGCGCACACAGGGGACCCCTCAGATCGCCGGCTGTGCGGCCGTTTCATCCTGCCATGCTCTGCTACTCGTGGCCGGTCTGCAGCCATGCAACGGTTGTTGTGCACGCTCCAGAGTGTGGGAAAGGTGGCTGCGCTCTCCGTGGTGTCGTGGAAGCATCTCGTTTCTATTGAGCTCCCGCCCATGACTTCTCATGTCCCAGGGGTTGGACTACCCTCTTGATTAGGGTTTTCACAAAAGAAGAAGAAGATGAAGAAGGAAGAATTTTGTGGTATCTCTCTGGAACTTGATCCAGAGGCTTTCCCCCTTATATAGGGTGGCTATCCATGCCTAAGGATGTTCATCCATGAATTAGCAAAGCCCTTTCCTATTAGGAATGTGACTCCTTCAAAGAGAATCAAGATTCTCTCTCCTACTTGCCTTTTTATATTCTTTATTGCATGGATAATTAGAATTATGAAAATCTTCTCTCTTACTCTCTTTGTTCATGCCTTTTGATTCGTTGTCCTCGAATTTATATTTTCCTTAAGTAGGAAATACCTTCTTTCTCAGCAAAATCACATATTTCCTTAATTAGGTATTCCTATTATCCTTTTATTTTGCAATTTGATATTTTCTCTTTCTTTCCTCTTTATTGGGGTTCCTTGGACCCCAAGAAACTCTAAAATTTCGAAGTCCTTTTATTGGATACTCATTATCCTTCTAGATGCATCTAAATGCATTATTCTTCATTATTTCTCATTATCTTGTTTATTTCTTATTAAAATAGTTCTTTTTGAGGATTTCTATTTATTTCCCTTTTATTTTCCTCATTGGTATTCCTTTTATCATAAGCAATCCTTGGGATACGAAATTCCACCAAGGATCACTTAATTATACCTCTTTTTAACTTATTTTCCACATTTCATCAATGTTTTTAATTTCTTTATTAACAAGGAAATACTTAATCGATATTTTCTTTCCTTATTGCCTTTTCTTTGCAACTTTGGACTCCTTGGAACCCAAGGAATCTAAGAGGTACGAGATCCTCTTTGGATTTTCCTTCTAGAGGTTTCCACACCTTTCTTATCTCCAATTCTCAGTTATTCATTAATCAATGGAATATCCTTGTTATTGGGCCCAATAGCCAATAAAGCCCACAAATAAATCAACAAGGCCATTTTAAACGAAAATCATGCATTCATTCATTATTTTTTCATTTATCTTTAATATGAGAAATTACATTTCTCAGCAAATGAACCCAAAATTTTGGTTGTAACATAGAGCTTTGGAGGCGAGGAGGAGGAACCTCAAGGTCGGAGGCACCAAAGCAGGAAGGTCGAAGATGGAGGTCATAGGAGTTGACAGGGAGCCTAGAGCTCGCTCCGATTCCCCACCGGAACTCAGCTTGTGCCGCGATGCACTTGCCGAACAGAGGACGGCTGGCTCTACATTTGGGCATCCATCAAGAGAGAAGGTGGAGGAGAGACCGTCGGCCTGTTGCTACTGGAGACCGGTGCTATGCGGTCGCGATCCCTGCGACGAGCTCTGGAGTTGGATCTCACCAGCGGAGACCCAGCCATGGAGGCGGCCGCGTTGCAGATAGCAAGGGAGCCGCGTATCGATCTGAACTGGGAGAAAGAGAGATACAGACCCGGTCCAAGCAAGTAGACCGGACCGGCTCAGGCCATGAGCAACGCCAGACCTGCAGGGCTACGTGGCAATCCCTGATAGGCCCATAAAGGTAAATTGAGTCCAAAATATTAGTAAATACATTTATATTGTAAAATGCATAATAGATAGCTTGATCATCAGAAAAATACAAACAAGGTACCAAAACGTTCAGAAAAATACGTAGAACATAATAGAACTATAATATCAGGCTTTTGATGCATTAATAACAATGATATCAAATAATATGTGTTATGCTTGTTTCATGGATAATAAATATCAAACGATGTTCTAAAATTATGATAACATGTCGGTAGGTCTATAATCATGTTTATCATGCACCTGATGTCAATGATGATCATGTTGATGCATGAAATTATGTAATTACTTAATATGGCTAGTTAGGGCTAATAATCCTAAATAATATGTAATTAATGCATACAGGCTCAATAAATCAGAGAAACTACATAAAGCCCGCATACCTGTAACTTGAAGATAATATATAAATCTGTGATCAGTTTTATAAATGAAATCCATGTTATATGAAGATGACCCATAATACATGTGATGTAACCCTAATATGGTTAATGAATATGACATAATGTTAAGTATGTTCACATAATAATGCGACACATGAGTATATCCAGTTGATGAATAATAATCTGGAAAATGACATCAGTAAGATAAATATAAGACAAGAATGCAAGTAATGATGAGAATATCATAATGAGTTAAGTAAACCCTAAAATGAACATAACTAGGGTTATGACGATGAGAACCTGATGATAGTATATGGTCTTGTCTTGATCAGGTTTGACCAAGATTATAGTTGACATCAGTGATATATGATTAGTATGATCTATCTCTTGATCAAGGTACGCGATTACCTCTTACTTGGCTTATTATACAATATGCTTGTGTTATATGTGTAGTAAAATACTTGGCATATGGTATTGGATGAAATGATTGTTCTGGTATGATATGTTGCATGATTTTCCATACTTATTGCTATGAACACATGAAACATAATATATCTATTCCATTATATCTAAGCACTTCAACTCTTTGGTAGTAAAGTGCTGGAAATAAGTACTTCAACTCTTTGGTAGTAAAGTACTTGGAAGTGATCCAACTCTTTGGTAGTAGATCACATTGTGAAATGATCCAACTCTTTGGTAGTAGATCATAAAGGCCTTAATGCATTCAACTCTTAGGTAGTAAATGCATGGATGATATAATGGAAAATATGCCTAAAAGTTATGTGTTCTCTTTTGTTGATAAACATTTTTGTTCAAGTATGATTTTCTTATATTCTTCTGTTACTGCCAAGTATATTAGTTTTATCTTATTGCCAAGATATGATGAGAGGTATATAAAAAGACACATAGGCGTACTCAGTACAATATTCATGAAATATTGTGCTGACGTGTACCACATGTAATCTTTTATTTAGGTTGTGGTTATGCTCTTGAAGATCCAGGATAGAGAGAGTTGTGTAGCGAGCTGATGTTCAGGTGGACCTGTTGTCTTAAGATCCTGTAGTTTAGTGGTAGTACATGTATATGTATAAGTTTACCTTTCAATATGTAATATCAAATGTTGTAACAATTCATGTTGTAATTATATGTTGAATGGTGAACATGTGTGTATGGTTTTATTATTGTTCATGTACATGTGCTACTGATTGTTTCCTTCTGACTCCCTTGATTTTCTTCTTCTTAGCCTAGTGTGGGGTGTTTAAATTGGGATTCTCGCTGAGGTGAGGATTTCAATTTGGACATCACACATCAGATTAAGTTTTAGAAAATCCGGGGACGTCACAGGTGGTATCAGAGCATGAACAATAGGCCTGGCATTTGCTCATTATGCAACTCAAAACTAAAGAACCTTGAACTTAATAATCTTTAGGGTTAGATTAGTCATCTTTTAGAGACTAGATCTGACCTAGCCTCTAGGTTAGCACCTAGATGTCTGAGAACTAGGTCTAGACTGGTGCTTGTTGAGTAGAAAGTCCTTAGATGTCATTCTTTCCTTATAGTGCAGCGGTATGGGACGTTGCACTATTTGGAAATGACGTGCATCAAGGGAAGAGAAACCCTAGACATACGGCGCTCATTGTCTAGAGTAGCTACACTAGTCTACACCATGTTCTCACCCTTTTAACTAGTTTTCATGACACATGACTCTCTACTATGTGTAGGACACTCGTTTTCAGGATTTGGTTTTTGATTCCAAATGGATCGAACCTCGATAGTTTTCTCTGACCCATGTTTTATCGGAGAAAAACTATATAATATTTTATTATGTATATGTATTACAAAAATGTGTCCCCACACATGTACGAGTAGGAGGTGGTCATGCAACCTGAGTGAAAGTGAATGACATCAGTCTAGAAGAGAGAGTAGTTCTAGATTAGATGTTTAGAGCCTTGTTTGGATTATGTGATAGATGGAATAGATGAAATAAGTTTTGATGATATGATGTAGGTCTTATATAGATGATATAAGATAATATATGATGAATTAAGTTCGTCTTTGAGGACATGAGTTAGGTTTGAAGTTTTGAGATAAGTTTTGAAGATGCAAGTATGCATTCTTTTATGAGATAAGATATGTTAAGCCGAGACAAGGTTGTGAGTCAGCATGAGCCTCAAGCTCGTTTACAAAGGAGGACCTCTAGTGTTAGGAACAGTTTTGGGGTTAGCTCAAGAGAGAGCGAGACCCACAGGGAGAAGGTCAGAGAACCTAGACTCCACGATATGAGAATCCTGAGATATGCGATATGATATGTCCTAAACTAGAATACTCCTGAGTGATTGAGTTGAGTCGCTTTATGCATTATTCCTATAGTCTTGTTGAACCCTAGATGTCCTTGGGAAGACCAAACCCTAGAGATAAAGAGAGGCTGGTTATGTGTGCATATGTGAATATGAATATGAGTACCTGCCATTTGGGTGAGGGAGAGAGCCCAAGACCCTGGAGGAGGTAGCTATGTTAGTTTTTGAGAAGCCTCGTGCTCGGGTTGGTGGTTTCCCACATAGGAATCTAGTGGTGTATATAAGAGAGTTTTGAGATATAGTGTTTCATGGGTAGAGACCTATGAAGAGAATGTCATAACATGTTTTGGTCTGTGCTTATGTGGCTAGGGCTTTGAGCTATAACTAGTACCAATGAGGTAATCCGAGAACCCTAGGTTAATAAAGGGAAGATAAAGTTGTGTTGTAAGATACTCATAGAGATGAATGAGCTCAGAGAGACTGAGCATGGCACTACCCTCATGATATGGGACATGAGAACCTCAGTTGGACTAGATGAAGTTTTGATATATGTTTAACAAGTCACTGACATAAGTTTGGTTAGCAAAACCATGATATAATATATATAAGGATGTAATCTAATCTTGAGATATGATACATGGATATGATACGATGGGAACCTAATAAGGTTTAATAGATATCAATGCATAAATGGTTAACTATATGCTTTAATAATGATGATAGTGTGATAATGTTGGTTAATCTTGTGATGGAATCACTAGTAAATGTTGTAATTTGTTATGAGAAATGAAATAAGATCATATGAATGAAACATGTGGCATGAGGTGTTAATCTTAATGCTTAATAAAGATGAAAAATATAGTTTGATAGTTAGCACAACATAAAATGTTGATGACACCTTGATGTATGAGTTAATCTTAGTTAACTCATTTAGAACATGGTAATATGATGTGGGAACCCTAATGCACGGGTTAAGATAAGGATGCATCCCTAATATATGAAATATGTCATGATATAATCTGAGTTTCTAAAACCTTGTTTCAATCTCGATGGATTGTTTGTGCACTAAGATGGGTGTAAACTCCCCTAATAATGCTTTGGATACATGGTTCTAGATAACCTTTGCGAATATGTTACACATAGAATAGTGCCTACATATGGATGAAGGCAAGATAAGGTTTTCCCTGGAAGTACGAGTATGGTTGACTTTCGAGGATGAAAGTTCTTTTAAGATGTATATGATGTGACAAAGTGGTTTTTTTGGCTTAATTCCGAGGATGGAATTTGTTTTAAGGTCTGTAGGATGTTATAGAATGGAATTTTGAGATTATTGGATAGCCATTTTGGTAAATGGAATGATGACATGAACTTCTTTGATTTTATACACTCATGAAGCTAATTATGAAGATAGGGGATTTCATGAATTAGTGTGATATAATGATAGCCTTCAAAATGTGTCGACCATGCAAAGGCATCTCTTGGTTTGATGGAGTCTGAATATCTTTTGAGGTTAATTCTATGGTTAAAGTTTCATGAAATTCGGAGGTTCCTAGAGAAGATATAAGGGCTTATATATGATAAATTGTTGAGTATATTTTTTTTGGTATGTGATTTTGTATCACCCTTTATCACACGGCCTAGTGGCTTTCAGCGTAGCGAGATCCCTGATTGTGGGCTTTGGATATGATCAAACATCTAGGAGCAATATCGTCGTAGTAGCAGTTATAACCAGCCTTGGAGCATGGTAGTCACCACGATGCCATGTTGAGAGAGGTCGTGGGATGAGGAGCGGTTTTCCTTGACTCAATGTGTGCTCTTTGACGAGGGGATCACAGCGATGCCTCTTTTGTAGCAGATGAACCTGACGAGAGACAGAACTACCACTCACCCATCTTTGTCGCTCTGCTTTAGGGAGAATTTGGTAGCGGAGGTAGAATCCGGAGAGGAGAGCTCAACGGAGGAGCACACTTGCACAAAGGAAGGATGTGGAGCACCTCAAGTCAGTGGGTGGCTCGCTGGAACCCAACTCGGCAACGCTCACGCCCTGCGTGGAGCGGCAGACCAGCGAAGCCCCATGGCGGTGACCTCCTTGAACTACAAGCAAGAGCGACTAGCAGCAACCCTAAGAGATCGGAGGTGCAGGAGAGGGTGAAGAGCAGGCGGTGGGCAAGGAATTCACCGACGTCGAGGCCTGGTGGTTAGCATGGCGGTGCTTGGGAAGAGGCAACGCTCCCCTTGAACCCCGTTGCAGCTACGAATGTTGCCATTGAGCCGACTCAGGTAGAGCTTTGGAGGCGAGGAGGAGGAACCTCAAGGTCGGAGGCACCAAAGCAGGAAGGTCGAAGATGGAGGTCATAGGAGTTGACCGGGAGCCTAGAGCTTGCTCTGATTCCCCACCAGAACTCAGCTTGTGCCGCGATGCCCTTGCGGAACAGAGGATGGCTGGCTCTACGTTTGGGCATCCATCAAGAGAGAAGGTGGAGGAGAGACCGTCGGCCTATTGCCACTGGAGACCGGAGCTATGCGGTCATGATCCCTGCGACGAGCTCTGGAGTTGGATCTCACTAGTGGAGACCCAACCATGGAGGCGGCCGCGTTGCAGATAGCAAGGGAGTTGCGTATCGATCTGAACTGGGAGAAAGAGAGATGCAGACCCGGTCCAGGCAAGTAGACCAGACCAGCTCAGGCCATGAGCAGCGCCAGACCTGCAGGGCTACGTGGCAATCTCTGATAGGCCCCGTAAAGGTAAATTGAGTCCAAAATATTGGTAAATACCTTTATCTTGTAAAATGCATAATAAATAGCTTGATCATCAGAAAAATACAAACAAGGCACCAAAACGTTCAGAAAAATACGTAGAACATAATAGAACTATAATATCAGGCTTTTGATGCATTAATAACAGTGATATCAAATAAGATGTGTTATGCTTGTTTCATGGATAATAAATATCAAACGATGTTCTAAAATTATGATAACATGTCAGTAAGTCTATAATCATGTTTATCATGCACCTGATGTCAATGATGATCATGTTGTGCATGAAATTATGTAATTACTTAATATGGCTAGTTAGGGCTAATAATCCTAAATAATATGTAATTAATGCATACGTGCTCAATAAATAAGAGAAACTACAGAAAGCCCGCATACCTGTAACTTGAAGATAATATATAAATCTGTGATCAGTTTTATAAATGAAATCCATGTTATATGAAGATGACCCATAATACATGTGATGTAACCCTAATATGGTTAATGAATATGACATAATGTTAAGTATGTTCACATAATAATGTGACACATGAGTATATCCAGTTGATGAATCATAATCTGGAAAATGACATCAGTAAGACAAATATAAGACAAGAATGCAAGTAATGATGAGAATATCATACTGAGTTAAGTAAACCCTAAAATGAACATAACTAGGGTTATGACGGTGAGAACCTGATGATAGTATATGGTCTTGTCTTGATCAGGTTTGACCAAGATTATAGTTGACATCAGTGATATATGATTAGTATGATCTATCTCTTGATCAAGGTACGCCATTACCTCTTACTTGGCTTATTATACAATATGCTTGTGTTATACGTGTAGTAAAATACTTGGCATATGGTATTGGATGAAATGATTGTTCTGGTATGATATGTTGCATGATTTTCCATACTTATTGCTATGAACACATGAAACATAATATATCTGCTCCATTATATCTAAGTACTTCAACTCTTTGGTAGTAAAGTGCTGGAAATAAGTACTTCAACTCTTTGGTAGTAAAGTACTTGGAAGTGATCCAACTCTTTAGTAGTAGATCACATTGTGAAATGATCCAACTCTGTGGTAGTAGATCATAAAGGCCTTAATGCATTCAACTCTCAGGTAGTAAATGCATGGATGATATAATGGAAAATATGCCTAAAAGTTATGTGTTCTCTTTTGTTGATAAACATTTTTGTTCAAGTATGATTTTCCTATATTCTTCTGTTACTGCCAAGTATATTAGTTTTATCTTATTGCCAAGATATGATGAGAGGTATATAAAAAGACACGTAGGCGTACTCAGTACAATATTCATGAAATATTGTGCTGACGTGTACCGCATGTAATCTTTTGTTTAGGTTGTGGTTATGCTCTTGAAGATCCAGGATAGAGAGAGTTGTGTTGTGAGCTGATGTTCAGGTGGACCTGCTGTCTTAAGATCCTGTAGTTTAGTGGTAGTACATGTATATGTATAAGTTTACCTTTCAATATGTAATATAAAATGTTGTAACAATTCATGTTGTAATTATATGTTGAATGGTGAACATGTGTGTATGGTTTTATTATTGTTCATATACATGTGCTACTGATTGTTTCCTTCTGACTCCCTTGATTTTCTTCTTGTTTGCCTAGTGTGGGGTGTTTAAATTGGGATTCTCACTGAGGTGAGGGTTTCAATTTGGACGTCACACATCAGATTAAGTTTTAGAAAATCCGGAGACGTCACACATTCACTCCACTATGAGGAATAGTCGTCGTCATCCTCATCGAAAAAATTGTTCCAAATCATGGTCAGTGTACTGCTCAAAGCGAAGTGACATGTCTCAATATGAGAGATATCACCCTGGTCTAGGTCAATGTTTGATTCAAGTTCCTCAAACTGATCTCCCTATTGTGAGGTTGTTTGACTTCCCTGGTGAGGATAGGAGCCATCTTCATGATATAACCATTCATGCATATGGCTTGTATCTTCCATTGGTTGATTAGCTGAATCATTTGAATAACATGAAGGGCTTCCCTAGGTGGGTTGGTCTTCATAGAAAAATCCTTATGAATCCAGTTGATGGTATGAATAGGATGGTGAGGCATACTCCATTTCAAGCCCAATGGAATGGTCTTAATGACTATAATATTCAACATCGTGCGGTGGTGCTTGCAATCGTTTGGTAACTAAATCGATGAGCTCTTGAAGCCTCCTATCCTATTCAACATCCTTATCATGAAGCTGTTGAACTTGAGAAGCTATGCTTTTAAGGTTCGTCAATTTTTCCATGCGTTTCTATTGGAAACCCATTGTATCAGACTGATGCACTTGGATGAATCCTTGTTCAATAGCTTGAAGTATACTTCTACTGCGGTCTACGATCTCAGTGGCTACTTGGAGCTGATGATCCTACTTTTCTAGTAGTTGTTCAAGCAGATTGACATTTTCTTGGAGATGAGGAGCTAAAGAGAAGGTCAGTGCATTGACACTTTCTCTGGCTAGCTCCTCTTCTCTAATCAGCTCTTGATCCGATGTCAATGCGGAAGTTGAGGGCTGATCTGCCATCTCATTTGCTAGAATTTCAACATATGACGATGGTGGAGATGAGTATAACTCGATTAGTTGCAGTGCATGACTTTTAATTATTTTCTAGCAGTTAGGACTGTGGAAAAAATTGGGAGGACAGGTGGACAAGATAACTTGTCTTGCGGAAGCAAGATCCATGGCTGAAAAGGTATAAGTAAAAGGAAAGCTATTCAATATATATGAACAAGTATGTGTAAAACAAAAAGAAAACTATGCAGATTTGTACATGCTGATGGATGAAATAACAAAAACTTTTAGGTGTGTAAACATGGAAAACTACATCCCCCACAATGGAACCAAAAAGTTGATGCGGCCCAAATCACACGTCCGAAAGGAGGTGGACTCAGAAGGATCAAACTTTAAATGTATAACCCAAAACCTTCAAGGACCCCCACAACTTTATTATAGGGTCAAAGTAGATATACGGGGTTGAACACAGGGACGTGGGGACGTCTAGGAAGCTTAAGATCTCACTCTTAAGTTAGATAAGACAATCTGATAGTTGATAAAAGTATGGATCTAGAACTAGTCTAGTAGGTTGTCACGGAATAAAACAAAATAAAGAAAACAAAACAAAACAAAGTCTGTAGGATTCTACTTATCAAAGAGAAGGAGTTCATGGCTGTGTAACCACAAGTTGGGTAGTGTATGCACCCATTCTTTGGTGTAGACAACCTTCAAACACCTCAACAAGCAACCTACATCCAAACTTACTATGCACTGCGGTATCTATTCCTATGGGGTCATCCCATTCGCTTTTGTACAATGTGACTAAGACCCATCAATGATATGAAACCTCTCTCAAGGATGACAAATCAAAACCCTAGAATATTCTAGGTACCCTCTCAGGTCTAGAATATTCAGAGATGCTAGGAATAGGTGTGATCTGAGAAAAATTGGTAGTGGGCCCAACCATGCCTAGGTCTACGGTTCTACACATATCACCTTGAACCATACTCCTTTTAGATTTAGATATAAACTACATTCTCTTATATATTTCTACAATATATCTCTTGATATAGGTAGAAATAGAAGTTCAAGCAAGAAAGAGATCAACCAAACTAGCAATCATAACTAGAAAGAGAAGATAGAATAGAAAATATACTAGATCTGGAATAAAATGGCTTGCTTAAGGTAAAAGTACATAAACATGCCCAAAATGGGCTACATAGCCTAGAAGGAGCTCAAATAGATATGGACAATCATAATTGGCATTGAACAAAGATGGAAGAACATCATTTGTATAGAAACAAAGGAGAAGAGTAGATGAAAGGAGAAGAAGAAGAGATTTAGCCCATAGAGGAGAGGTGGCTCTCGCTCCTTACCCTCTGTATAGGCCATATCTTGTCTTTTGGTCATCCTCCTTGGTCTTTTGGACTCCATGGCCTCATTTCTCTTTAATTCTACCCCAAACAACAGCTTAGTGGGTGTATGGAGGCAAAAGATGGCTAGGAATGGTAGGATATGGGTGAATGGTGGTGGAAAATGGTGGTAGATGGAAGCAAATTGGAGAAACAGGCATTGGATGAGTAGTTCAGCCCTTTCAGACCTTGGAACTCTCCCATGGGGCTCTGGGAACCAAGAATGTGTAGAACCACAAGGTGGAACTTCCCAAAATTCAGAACTCCAAATCTTAGAACCCTTCTCTAGGTCACAGGGGGTGAGTATATATATGCGAAGGTAGAAGATGTTCGCGGCATTTGCCTCGGTCACTACCCCAGTCTCGGCTCGACCGTGTCAGGCTAGGCATGGTCATGTCAAGGGTCATGGTCTACTCAGGCGTCATAGTCAAGAAAGATCCTACAGTCGAGGCATCCCGTGGTCGAGGTTGTTGTGCCGTGTTCGCGCGGGTGTACCACAGTCGATATGGTGTGTCAGTCACGATACATTGGCCTCGACCTGACCGTGCTGAGTGTCTATCGACATGACATCTTGGCTATGGTCACAACATTGCTTCCTTGGCTGTGGTCGCAACATCTTTCTTGGTCGCGGTCACGACGTCAGGGAATAAACCCACCCCCACAGAGAGAGAGGGGGCCTATTACTGGTAATCAATGGGCCCCTGTCGATGAACCTTCTGATTGGCGGGACCACCATCTCCTAGTTGATGCACATAGTGTGATGCTTATTCTGTCGCGGTCTTGATGGATCAAAGTCTAGCTGCTGCAAAAACCATGTGTTGGGGAGAAATCTTGAAGAATAGAAGTCTTTTCAGGTTCAGTGCCTGCAAGTCCCAAAATTGTCTAGTTGAGCAACTTTATCTATGAAAAGATATAAATTACTGAAAGATAAGAATCTAGTGTTATTTTGGGCATATTAAGGCTATAATGAAACAAAATCATAAATAAATTCTTAGCATAAATGCCTGAATTTGGGTTTTATCAGTAGACTAGGATGGTTGATTGAGAAATCACAATGTTACTGGGAAAATTTAAAATCAAGAAATGAGTCAAATCTAGATCTACACTGTCATGATTGGGCGATCATATGTCATGATCAGGCGATCATGGGTTGTGATCGGGCGATCACAAAACATTGTCGATCAATCACAAATCATGTCCAAGTTTTCACTATTTTACTATCAAAAGTGATTGGGGTTAGGTTTTTCCAAGCCCACGACTCTCCTATATAACGGAGGCACAAAGTAAAGGGTGAGACACATATTTGTGACAATTTGTAAGACAAATTGGGCATTCTCTCTCTCTCCAAGAGAAAGAGAAACCCTAAGGCTACTACCCAATTGAGTAGAATAAAAATTGGTTCTAGGATGACTAGCACATCCACAACTTCTCTTACTCTTCAATAGGGTGACCAAGGTGGTTCACCACATCCCCTTCCATCCGCATGGACAAAGTAGATGACAAGGCACAACATGTGGAGCTTGGAGTACAAATTCCAAAAGACAACAAAAGGCTAATGAGAAGAGGATAATAAGGATCTTTTATCCTCCATCTAGATCTCTTGGTTGCCAACTCAGATTTGAATCTGGAAGATCGAGATCTTCATCGACAAATATATGCATCTTGTTGTTGGAAAACAAGAATGCACAAATGTATCACCTTTATGCCACTTTTTCTCTTTTATATATTGGAGTTTTATAGCTACAAAGGATCAATTGGTATGGGAATTTTGGGAAGACAATCTTAGTATTCTTCGGTGTCTCCTTCCTTAAAAACCCTAAATTGGTATCAGGCCCGATGTCCTAGGCTTTCACACTAGTGTTAATTTTAAATTGCATCAGTTTGTTGGATGAATATTGTGCAAAATGGTATCCATGAATATACATATATATATATATACATATATATATATATACATACATACATATATATATATATATATATATATATATATATATATATATATATATATATATATCATAGACCATGCGGCACCTTAAAAATTATTTTATTTGGTGGATGTTTGGATATGGAAACTAGGTCACTTGTGGTGCGATCTGAAATATGTAATATCATGGTTTTTATTTTGATCAAATATCATGTAACATGTATAAGGATTGCATGCTATGCCTCTCTCTATCATTCTCCATGTAATAATTTATGTTATATAATGATGTAAAATCATCACTGGAGGACCATGGTTGAATGGAGGATAAGATCAAATGCCAACGTAGAGGGGGAAGATCCTTGGAAAGTTTGTGATCACGACAAGGTGATGTATCAACAACAATGCAAGATCTACCTTATTAGGGACTTAATATTGGTTGATCAGCTAATCTAATTAGGCAATTAGGGACCTTGATAAGGAACTATCCCATTGATCAAGGAATTGTGATCAACCAATCAATTCGCTTTATGGGATGATCTGAAAACCTTTAAGGGGTAGATCTGGGAATTCAGATCGAGGGATCAACTTTCTTGATCGGGCGACTAGAAAACCCTAGAAAACATAATAATGCTTACATTGGATGTGAATGCCTAGTTGATTTTTTTACAGCACTTGTTGGCTCAAATTGTTGTACTAGTTGCAATATCATGTTTTATCACACGTGGTGTGTACAATAATGTATTTGTAAGGGTGATTGGGTATATATATATATATATATATATATATGTACACGCAAATTCCTAAATATAATATCTATCTTGAAAACCTTTATCAACTAAGTATGGGAACTGTTATGTCTCCTAATTTTCTAAAATTTAATCTAATGTGTGATGTCCAAATTGAACCCCTCACCCCAGCGAGAGTCCCAATTTAAACACCCCACACTAGGCTAAGAAGAAGAAAATAAGAGGAAGTGAGAAGGAAACAATAATATCACATGCACATGAACAATAATAAAACGATACAACACATGTTCACCATTCAACATATAAATACCAAATGAATTGTTACAACATTTTATATTACACATTGATCATTAAACTTTTACATATATATGTACTACATCTACAATAGGATCTTAAGACAACAGCTCCACCTGTACATCAACTTGCCACACAACTCTCAACTATCAACGTCTTCAAGATCACAAGTCCTCAACCTAAACAAAGATTACATGTGGTACATCAACACAATATTCAAGAATGTTGTACAGAGCATGCCTACATGTCTTTTTATATATCGCAAATTACTAAGCTTGGCAATAAGATAAAATTAATACTTGGTAGTAAAAAAAGAAATGTAACAAAATCATACTTGAACAGAGACATTTATTAACAAAAGAGAACACATGTTTTAAGCTCATTTTCCATTATATCATCCATGCATTTGCCACCTGAGGGAATAATGCATCATCTCAACTATCAAAGACTTGGAATCCTCTCTAGACCTCATCTCTCCCTGAGGAGAGATGTAAAAGCTCAAGGAAGTCCAAGTCTTCCATGAGGAGTGTTGGAGGATGACATCTCTCCCTCTATGCTGCCACCCGCTTAGCTTAGCTGGTGGAGGCTCCCCCTTCCTCATCCATGGGATTGCCGTCACCAGTAGTGGTTGTAGCTATATAGAAGAGGCAAAAGACCTCTTATCATTTTCATGATGATCTATCCATTCACCAAGATCCATGGTGTCCTCCTATATGTCTTGGTGTCATCCAAGCGCAAGGAGGAAGCCTGCTCCAACCTCCGTCTCATCCTACCATAAGTCTGGCTTTGTCAGCCAACACAACCACCACAACAAGGCATGCAAATAGCCATCTTCAACTCCAGGAACATCTATATTTATTCATTCTTGCTTAAATCCATTTGAAACCCCCTCTATCTCCATTCACTACCTTTTTTCTTGACCTGCTCATCATAGTTGAGAGGTGGAGAGGAGCGGGAGCTCAAACTCCCTCCTTAGATGATCGTTTGTCCCAAATAAGGGGTCGACTGAATACATACACTGGTGTGGGTGGTTGTAGTCAAATGAAGTCATGTGATGGCCCATGATTAGAGCCGTTCAGCGTCGTGGGGCACACTACTCCATGACTGACTGTAACTGCTAGGTAGGAGATATAATCTCAGCTGTTGGTTCCTTATTCACGACTGAGATGGTTCCTCCACCCAAGCCTATCAGTGGAAACTCAGCTCACTGAGGTGCTACTACTAGATCTAGGATGCACGACAGTGGAAAAGCCATGTAGCCTAGTGAAAAACCAAGGGGCACGTGACACCATATTAAACCCAACTTAGGTCTATAAATCCTCAATAATGCACATTATTTCCCAATTTTCAAACCTTAATAACTCCTACTAGGATACTCCAATTTCCAACAAATATTAATCATAGATTTAATACATCTCAAGCTACATTCTACTCAAATTTGGTGACAAAAATCAGTTATTTGGTCATCTAATTAAATACTCCTAAAAGACATGAACTTAGGGATCTTAATCATGATATCAAGATTAATCAACACTCAAACTTTACCAAAACACTTGAAACTCTCTATATAACTCAACTTATGAATTCCAATATGTTATTGGAGATTAAAGGTTTCAAAAGAGAACTCTATCACATCCTACACACCTTAAAAGAAATTTTTGTCCTTGAAATTAAAGCAAAATCCACTCTATCAAATGAACACCAAGCATGATGCACAATCTACCTTAGGGAAGTGTGATAATAAGTATGTGGACCTCACAAGTAGGGTGAATATCTTATTGTATTGGCCTTGGGTTGGACTTGACTAGATGATCTTAATGAGACTAACCTCCTAGAGGCTTAAAGATGGTATATAATTCATGCAATGAATTGATGAGAAGGAATTGTTCAACCATGTATCTAGGAATTCCATAGGATTCAATTTGTAATTGTTCCCTACCTTAATAATTACATTATGGATGATGATGTTGGTTGGGTAATAACTGAATGTATTTGTATTGGATCACTATAAGATTGCTCATTGTAAATTTCTGAGTAGTAGTGAGGTCTATTAATTTGACTAAAATAGCATGAGTGTATTTAAATATAATTTGAATTAATTCCTTTAAAACATATTTTTGAAATCAATTTATTTTTCAAATTAAATTTTACTCACTCATCCAAATTATATTCTATTAGATCAATAGCAAACACAACCCATAAATATGTTTTCATTGTGATTTGTCCATGACAAAAAAAACTTAAAGTGGATAACTTCAATGACTGGTTCATGATGTTGAAAATTGTTCTCAAATATGACCATAAGCTCTATATCCCACACACACTAGTACCTGACGAATTGACTCCAAATGCACCTAGAGTGGAAAGACAGGATCATAAGAAGCATTTAGATGACACTATGGACATCAAATGACTAATACTTTTCTCCATGAATCATGATATTCTAAAGTAGCATAGAACATGAATGCTATTGAGATGATAAGATATCTCCGCAACATGTATCAAGAACAAGTAAGGTTGGAGAGTATGATGTATCCAAGTTGTTTCTTAAGTGTAAAATGGAATAAGGTGATCCAGTTGGAGCATATGTACTCAAGTTAATTAGGTATGTGGAAAGCCTAGCAAGACTAGAATTTCCTTTGGGTTAAGAGTTGGCCATAGATGTAATCGTGAAATCATTGTCGGATTCATACAAGTAATTTGTCATGAACTATAACATGAACAATTTTGATAAGCCATTGACTGAGCTACTTGGCATTTTGAGAACTATTGAGGGGAAAATGAAATATAAGACCAAATCCGTGTTGATGGTCATCAAAGGGAAAGGAAACTACAAGGGCAAGAGGAAAGATAAAAAAGGGTCAAAAGTTAACACGAAGTGATTTGTACTTAATGCAAAAAAAGGAGTGGGTAGGGAAGGAAATTGTCACCATCATCACCAGGATGAATAATAGAAAATAAATTACCCTATCTACCTGAAGGAACTAATGAACAAGAAGACTTGATAGAGATCTTCTCTTTGGGTATATATGTCATTGACATAAACTTATCTCATTCTTCATCAAGGGTATTGGATATTGAATGTGAATCTCAAATATGCTCAAACATTCATGATCTAAAAAGAAGGAGGCCCTTGAATAAAGGAAAGGTGGAACTACACGTTGCAAATGGAGCAAGAGTTGATGCCACTACAGTAGGCACCTACTATTTATATATGTCCATTATGCTTGTAATAGAGTTAGAGAACTGGTATTATGTTCTTGTGATAAATACAAACATTATTTCTATATCTTGTTTGGAAAAGATGGTTTTGAGTTTCTAATAAGGAAATGTTGTATTTCCATTTCTAGTTATGATAACTTTTATAGCATTGCATCTATGTCATATTGTCTTTATTTGTTGGATATTGATACAAAAGTATATAACACAATGCCAAGAAGTTAAAACTCAATGACTCAAGCAAACATCACCTTTGGTACTTTTGTCTAGGGAACATAAATGAGAAGTACATATCCAACATCCACTAAGATGGTTAACTAAACTCTTTTGGTTTTGAATCAAAAGAGACATGTGAGGCTTGTTTATTGAGAAAGATTACAAAAGTACCTTTAATTGGAAACAATGATAGAGTGAGTGACTTATTATGACTCATACATACTAAACCTTTTAGTACAAGTTCTACAGGTGGATACCAGTACTTAGTTACTTTTACTAATGAGTTTAGTAGGTTTGTCTATGTGTATCCAGTGAAGCATAAGCCAAAATCCTTTAAAAAGTTCAAGGATTCATGAATGAAGTGGAAAATCAACTTCACAAATGAATTGAATCACTTTGATCAGATCGAGGTGGTGATCACTAAAGCAAAGAGTTTGAGACCCTTCAGAGGGATTTTGGTATGGTATCACAATGAACTCCACTTGAAATACCACAACATAGTGGTGTATCAAATAGAAGGAACCACATCATGTTGGACATGGTGCAATCTATGATGAGTTTATCTGATAATCTGATTTTCTTTCATGGACATGCTCTAAAAACCTCTGCATGTATACTTAATTGGGTACCTTCCAAAATCCATCAAAAAGACACCATATGAGATATAGAATAGGAAATGTCCCAATATGTCTTTCATGAAAGTTTTGGGATGTGAAGTGTATGTCAAGAAATAGTTGTGTAAAAATCTTGGACCCAAATTAGATAAATGTGTATTTTTCTAATACCCCATGGAAACTGAGGGCTACTACTTCTATACTTCATCTGACAACAAAGTATTTGTTTTTAGATAGAATGTATTCCTTGAAAAACAAATTATTTATAGAGAAATTAGTGGGTGTAAAATTTAACTTGAAGTACAAGACCAACGAACACATTGAAATATGGAAGTTGATAAGGAACTAGAAGAACTACAAACCATTGTGGAATCTCAAGTCCCTATCATAGCACAAGAACCTTGAAGATCCAGTAGGGAACTTATTCAACCAGAGAGATATGGATTTTCCATGACTCAATAAGATGATTTGATGGCCATAGATGATGAGCCGAAAACCTACAAGGAGGCTATTATTCGACCAGATTCTAGTAAATGACTTGAGGCCATGAAATTTGAGATGGAATCCATGTATATTAACATGGTATGGACCTTGGTGGATCCACCTGAAGGGGGTAAAACCCATAGGGTACAAATGGGTCTTCAACAAGAAGACCAACACAGATGGTATTGTCAAAACCTATATAGGTATAGATGGGTTACAAAACGTTTCAAACAAGTTCAAGGTATTGACTTTGATGAAACCATATCACCAGTTTCCTTGGTTGAATTCACTGGGATCATGCTTTCCATTATCGCTTAAAATTGCTATGAAACTTGGCAAATGAACACTAAAATTGATTTCCTTAATGGGAATCTAAAAAATGATGTGTACATCACACAACACAAAGGTTTTATCTCCCAAAATGAAGTCAATAAAGTATGTAAGATACAAATGTCAATCTATGGATTGAAGCAAGAATCTAGAAGTTGGAATCTTCATTTTGATGAAACATTCAAATAATTTGGTTTTATTCAAAATGAAGATGAACCTTGTGTTTACAAGAAGTATAGTGGAAGGATAATTGTATTTCTCATACTATTTGTATATGACATGATTTTTGTGAGAACATGTTACACTAAATGAGATTACTCAAAACAAAAAACATGATTAATCATTAATTAACACAACCCTAGAATACATGTAAAATTAAAACTAATTTCTACATTTCGCAAATGCTTAGAAACATTTAAATGAAAGGCCAGACATAATGATCAAAATCTCTTACAATTGTTCCATGGCCTCAACCACCACATATACATATTACACAGGAAACATTTCGACATTTATCACTTGAAAAAGTATATAACATGCTACCAAAAACCTTCTTCAATTGAAACACCAATTACAAACTTTCTCTCCAAGACCTGAGAGTATAGGGATGACTCTAAGACATAATACACAACTAACAACCATTTCTAGGGTTCATCGCTTTAGATTGTCCTTGCTGCCACAGTTTGCTACCGCTGCTCCTTATCACCTAAAAAGATGTGATGACTCATGAGGTGAGACCCAGTCCCAGCGAAAGATATAACTCTCTCCAACAAATATTGATTACATCACATTAAATAGTAAATAATTGATCAATTGAAGTATTTAATAGTCAATTGAGCAGATTGAATAGTTTAAGCATGCTAATAGAATAAGAAATTATGCTTAGAAAAAAGTATGATTATCGATGTATATACCATGCTAACAACATAAAAAACTAGTAGAATAAGTATCTATAACATCCTGAATATGTCTAATAGCATAACATGTCTATCAACATTGGCGTGCTTAATAAAGTGAACCAGTCTACATCATAAGTGTTGGTATGTATACCTGGAGAGCCAATCATGGGATGATTGGTGGGATACATTAAGATTTCTTTGATAAACATCAAAGGCAAGCTTCTAATTCTTTCTGGTTCAGTCATATGAGATAATGATAGAACAAATTGAATGTCTAGAGAATGACAATACTCAATGACGTATGCTTTCAGGTTCAGGACCTGAACGATGAGATCATACAAATGCTAAGAGTTTGTACATTCTTATTATGTCCCTAGTCGGATGTCATTGTAGAAGGTAGATAGACAACAATGACACACAAGTCTAGATTGTGGTATTGGTTGATGACAGAATCTCATTAGTCATGATATGGAGATATCAAACCAAACACATAGGTACTTGTTAGAGAACAAATATACCAGACAGACTCACCGTGAGTTTGACACATGGAACCATGACATGGTAATCACAGTCAGTTCTCACAGTGATGGTGGTGAGTGTGATTCTTTGACCTAAAATCACTACACTCAACACATGTCGTTGGGTACACTTTGACATCATCAAACGCAGTCCTGAAACATGGGTTGTTATGAAGGTGATGATTGGGTGGCTTTGACACATGGGGCTTTTGAGGCATGAGTGATGGATATGTGATTTGTCCCTCCTGAGGGAGTTTGATATCCATGGCCACTTGATGAGTAGGATTGAGATAGGTGTGTGTACACATGTGTGAATCAGTATGCAATATTGATGTCATACATATCTCCTCCAATCTACTCTGAGATGAAGAAAGTGAATGAACATTCACAGGATGACTATTCCATGCCTTGAGTTCATTCGGGATATCAGTGACAAAGGAATTATACATTCACTGTAACACCATTCATAGATTGTAGGATTGAAAGTTGTTCTCCAACTTTCTATTTCACTTGGGTAGCACTGATGTGTGACTAGGCACTGCTCTTTGCTTGTGAAGTCATAAGTGTTATGGACTTTCACTGCCAACATGAAATGGACCTATAGGGTCACACACATAGGATTTAATCTGGAAGAGGAGTTTATCCACAAACGATGTTAAGATTGATTACTAAAGGGGTTTAGTAGTTAACTTAAACACTCAATCAACTGATAGCTCAATATCATAGTGTTCAAGGTGTTCGACTAGATGATTAAGAGTATCAGATTGATTGGAACTACAATTGACTGATTTGCACAGTCTACTGCCCCAACCGATCGGCTCACAGGGTTGAACCGATCAGCTCAGGTTGACGAACTGATCGGCTCAAGTGGTGAGTCGATCGGCTCATGTGTCATGAAACAATCGACTCAATTGTTGAACCGGTTGATTTGTGGACCAACCGAGATCGTTTGGAAAGTCAGAAGACTATTTCACAAATACAATTTGTTTCACTTGTACAAATTCGATTTGAATAAGGATTAATGTTTGATTAGTTGGAAACAAATATGAAAGTCAATTTGAGTTGGATTAGGACCACGAACCAATTAGCTCAGGCATAAACTGATCGGCTCAGAGCACCAGGCAATCGGTTCAGGTCCCAAACGATCAGCTCAGGGCCCAAACCGATCGTTTCAGGGTGTGAACCGATCGGTTCAACTGGAGCAATATGTCAGTTTTGTGGAAATCTCGAACCCTTCTACTCCTTATTTAATCCCACATTGCCCGGGGTAGAGAACCCTGTCCCATTACCCTCCTATATATATAGGTGTAGTGGGGGCCTCTCAGGAACAACAACTCAGAACACCAGTTGCTCTGCAAAGTTGTCGTTCTCTCTGGTTGTGGTAACCGAGAGAGCCCGAGCAAGTGATACCCGATAAGGGAGGCACAACAAGGGAAAGACAACTACAGAAAGGCAACTGGTTGCAGGAGAGTGTGTCGGTAACTAGTATGCCGATAAGAGGGTACAACTCGTTCCGATTCCTTGTGGGACAAGGAGATCGGAGTTCCAGGTGGTCCGTGTGGACTACTTCAGAGGCGGGAGACTTCTGCCGCTCAGAGGACAACTGTCAATCCTAACAGTCCCGGTGAGACCAGGAGCTGCACAGACACTGTCCAAGACTGGAGGTGAAGACCATGCAAGCCGCGAGGTAAAGTCATCGAGCAAGCCTCAGGACAAGGTATGTCTCTACAAACCATCCTTCCTACTGTATAAACGTTGACGTGATTCCTTTATTCTGGGTTTGGGAGAAGAAATTTTTTGTTTCTGCTGCCTTCTCTGTCTCCCCTAAAACCCAACTGTGGTATCAGAGCCACGTCAACTTCTCTATACTTTAGGATTATCGATATGATCGATTTTAATTTGTCACCTTTATTTATTGCATATGATGCGAATAAAATTAGCTTTATGTATGTCCAATCCTAAATCCACAAATCCCAATATACATATATGATATTTAATATGAATGCACTCAATACACGTCACCCTTAAAATAATTTTGTGGTGGATGTATAGCGTGGATATGGCCAATAAAACCTATGAATCGCATCTCGGTCTGCGCGCCGATTCCCTACCTCCTTTTCTTAATGTAACTCGAGATAACTCAAGATTTCTTTCCTACCTTTACTCCCCCCAAATGTAACTCAGGGTTTCTCAATTAAAATGTAAATAGGATAGAACTTTTATTTCCAGTTATGCCAAAGAACGACAGACAACCTGACGACTGTTGGTATGTATGCCCTGAGAGCCAATGATGGGATGATTGGTGGGATACATTAAGATTGATTTGATAAATATTAAAGGCAAGCTTCCAATTCTTTCTGGTTCAGTCATATGAGATAGTGATAGAACAAATTGAATGTCTAGAGAATGACAATACTCATTGACATATGCTTTTAGGTTAAGGACCGGAACGATGATATCATACAAATGATAAGAGTTTGTACATTCTTATTATGTCCCTAGTCAGATGCCATTGTAGAAGGTAGATATACAACAATGATACACAAGACTAGATTGTGGTGTTGGTTGATGATAGAATCTTACTAGTCATGATATGGAGATACCAAACCAAACAAATAGGTACTTGTTAGAGAACAAGTTTACCGGATAGACCCACATTGAGTTTCACACATGGAACCATGACATGGTAGTCACAGTCAGTTCTCACAGTGATGGTGGTGAGTGTGATTCTTTGACTTGAAATCACTACACTCAACACATGTCGTTGGGTACACTTTGACATCATCAAATGTAGTCCTGAAACATGGGTTGTTATAAAGGTGATGATTGGGTGGCTTTGACACATGGGGCTTTTGAGGGTTGAGTGATAGATATGGGATTTGTCCCTCCTGAGGGAGTTCGATATCCATGGCCACTTGATGTGTAGGATTGAGATAGGTGTGCGCACGCATGTGTGAATCAATATGTGATATTGATGTCATACATATCTCCTCCAATCTACTATGAGATCAAGAAAGTGAATGAACATTGACAGGATGACAATTCCATGCCTTGAGTTTATTCTGGATATCAGTGACAAAGGAATTATACATTCACTATAACACCATTCACGGTTTGTAGGATTGAAAGTTGTTCTCCAACTTTCCTTTTCAATTGGGTAGCACTGATGTGCGACTAGGCACCGCTCTTTGCTTGTGAAGTCATAAGTGTTATGGGTTTTCACTGCCAATGTGAAATGGACCTGCAGGGTCAGACACATAGGATTTAACCTGGAAGAGAAGTTTATCCAAAAATGATGTTTAGATTGATTACTAAAGGAGTTTAGTAGTTCAATTAAACACTCAATTAATTGATAGCTCAAAATCATAGTATTCAAGGTGTTGGATCGATTGATTAGAGTATCGTATTGATTGAAACTGCAATTGACTGATTTGCACAAGTCTGCTGCCCCAACCGATCAGCTCAAGAGTTGAACCGATCGGCTCAGGTTGGTGAACTGATTGGCTCAACTGGTGAGACGATCGGCTCATGTGTCATGAGATGATCAGCTCAATTGTTGAACCGATCAATTCATATGCTCAACCGAGATCGTTTGGAAAGTGAGAAGACTATTTTGCAAATACAATTTGTTTCACTTATACAAATTCTATTTGGACAAGGATTAATATTTGATTAATCAGAAACAAATTTGAAAGTCAATTTGAGTTGGACTAGGACCATGAACCGATCAGTTCAAAAGTAAACCGATCGGCTCAGGTGACCCAACCGATCGGTTGAGGTGTGAACCGATCGGCTCAACTCCCCAACTGACCATTTCATGTATGAAAAGATCGGTTTAGGTGGCACAGTTAGTAGTTTTGTGGAAAATCTCGAATCCTTCTACTCCTGCTTTAATCCCGCATTGCCCGGGATAGAGAACCCTATCCCATGACCCTCCTATATATATAGGGGTAGTGGGGGCTTCTCAGTATAACAACTCAGTGCACCAGTTGCTCTACAAAGTTGTTGTTCTCTCTGGTTTTGGTAACCGAGAGAGAGCCCGAGAAAGTGCTACCCGATAAGGGAGGCACAAAAAGGGAAAGACAACTGCAGAAAGCGACTGGTGGTAGGAGAGTGCGTCAGTGACTAGTACGCTGATAGGAGGGTGCCACTCCTTCCAATTCCTTGTGGGACAAGGAGATCGGAGTTCCAGGTGGTCTGTGTGGACTACTTCAGAGGCGGGAGACTTCTGCCGCTCGGAGGACATCTATCAATCCTGAAAGTCCTAGTGAGACCAGGAGATAATAGTCCCAGTGAGACCAGGAGCTGTACAGACACCGTCTAAGACCAAAGGTGAAGAAGACACAAGCTGCAAGGTAACATCGCCGAGCAAGCCTCAAGATAAGGTACGCCTCCATCAAGATATTCATATTGGAGGAGCCAACTGATCGACTGGTGGCACCCAGACGACCGACTGGGGTGAGCAGGTCATTCATGTGATGAGTTGATCAACTCAGACGGATATATCACTTCATCTTGTATAGGTTGCATGTGATGTAGACCTAGATGACCGTGATTCCTCTTGGCTCAAGGAATCACATCAGGATAGACATAATCATTGTTTTTATCATTTCACATGTTTTCTGTGGGATATAGCATGTATATGATATGTACAATATATTCTGGTGATTGGATATGTATATGTACCTATAAAAACCAAATCCCTCATCTAAATATTAAGTCTTTCATGCCTTCCATTAGCGGCACACATGAAAAACTCAATCGACCAAGTGTAGGTTACGCCAAAGCGTGGTGCGCCGTCTATCTCGTGGAAGTGTGAAGGGTAAGCATGTAGGTTCTGCCAAAGTAGGGTGAATGTTTACCGTGTCGGCTTTTGGGTTAGACTTAACTGGTGATTCTTAGAGCATCTAATCCCATAGGCACGGAATGTTCATGGCAAGGTGTTGCGCATGTTTATCAAGAGTTGCATATGATGCAATTGGCATGATGGCCTACCTAAATAGTCAAGATTGAGGGCGATCAGCCAAAGCTGACTCATGACTTGATGAAATACAGATCTTGACCGACTAGAAGATTGTACACTGCAATCTTCCAAATTGATGGTGAGGGCTATCAATTTGAACAAAAATAGTGGGAGCGATAATTAATTAAAGTTCTAATTATATCATCAACTTTTAAATCAATCAAATAAGTCAAAATTGAGTTTTTGGAATAAATTGCATATATTTCCTTTTGTAGTACAGATGAAAACAAACAACAATCACTTTTCGTTGTGATCGGTCCTTGAGAAGGACAAGCTGAATGGGACTAACTTTCATGACTGGTTTAGGACATTGAGAATTGTTCTCACTCAAGAGCAAACGCTCTATGTCCTGGATACTCTAGTTCTAAAGGAACTTGCCCCTACCGCACCAAAGGCAGAAAGGGATGCTTATAAGAAGCATTCAGATGATGCCATTGATGCAAAGTACTTGATGTTGTGCTCAATGAACCACGAGTTGTAGAGACAACATGAGAACATGGGTGTCATTTAGATGATTCGGCATCTCAAGAACATGTATGAAGATCAAGCACGACAAGAGAGATATGATGTATCCAGGTCGTTGTTCGAGTGTGTCATGACAGAAGGAGATCTAGTTGGTCCTCACATGCTCAAGATGATTGGGTATGTGGAGAACCTAATGAGACTGGGATTTCCCCTAAGCCAAGAGTTGGCTACTGACGTGATACTGCAATCGTTGCCAGAATCCTACAGTCAGTTTGTGATGAACTACAACATGAGAAACTTTGACAAGCCGTTGACAGAGTTGTTGGGCATGTTGACGATAGCCGAGACACAGATGAAGAAGGACAAGCCTATGTCTGTGATGATGATCAGCAACAAGAAAGGCAACTCCAAGCGCAAGGGAAAAGGCAAGGCTAAGAAAGGTTCTGATGCTAGCCAACAACCCAAGTCATCTTCAACTCTCAAGGCCAAGGGAGGTGTGACCAAGAGAGGCAATTGCCACCATTGTCAAAAGCAAGGGCATTGGAAAAGGAATTTCCCACTCTATCTAGAAGAACTAAAGAAGAAGGAGGTGACAGACGTCTCCACCTGAAGGTGTCATGAAATAAATTTGTAACATTGTTTTGAGGTATATGATACCAAGATATAAAATGTAAAGCACTTAATAAATGGGGCAAGTGTTTCCGCCATAGATAGGAGTACTTTAGTTTATTTTCAGCCTTAAAGGCATGTAATAGAGTTATGAACTGCTATTTCATATTTGCCAATGGATAGAAACACATTATTTTTTTAATATTGTATGACAATTATAGCAATTAATAAAGTTGATGTTTCAATCTTTGTGGCAATGCCTTGTTTATCTTGTGGTACTTGGTATGCATAAGATAAAGTGATATCTAAAAGTTATTGATAACTCAAACAATCATATTAGCATAAATCATGAGAAATTCATTTCTAGTTTCCATATGATGGATAAATCTAGACTCTTTTGGTTAGAGAACCAGTAAGAGACATGAATCTCTTAGACATGATTAATCAATCTTCACTAGTGGTAGTGGGAGAATGATTATCCTATTAGGTATAATACATGTGATGTATTTACATACCTATTGGAATAAATGCTAATACTTCAAATGGTGTTTAAGGAAATACCAATATGAATATCTTGAAGTGTTTAAGAATATCATAGATGAAGTATGAATTTGATAAAGTGTTAATTCTTGATGAGATCAATGAATGAAATACTTGAACCAAATGTTTGAGATCCTTATGAGTGATTATGATAGTGTATCATACTGAACTCATGATTAAGGCACGGTGATGTCTAAATCAAGAAGGAGTCATACTCAAAGGAGTTAGAGGATGATTGTAAAATAACTAGTTTCTTTTTAAATAGAGAATATCCCACACTAATAAAGGACATTAAGAATCACAAGGAGTTGTGAGTTCTTATATATTCTTGAAAGATACACCTCAAATATCTATGAAGTGAGTTGGTCATGTGATGAGTCAACTATCTAGATGAATATGAGGAATCGGATTTTGAGTTATGGTTTATGACCATTACATCCTAAATGACTTCCATGTGAACCATAAGGTATGACCTTGATGGTAGCACCCATTGGGATAAAATCCATAAGTGCAAATAAGTCTTAAGCGTTAAGACACATGGATGAGATTTTGAGAAGGATGATGCTTGGTAATTGTAACTTAATGACTAAGACATTTGGCATAACGGACACTAAAACCTCATTCCTACGAGGAATAAAACAAGGATGTGTATGTGACACAACCAATAAGGTTTATGAATCCATTAATGCAAATGAAGTCTATAAGTTACAATGGACTAATCAATGTGATTGATTAAGTACAAGAAACTCAGAGCTGGATCTTTACTTTGATGATATGGTCAAAGGGATTGACTGATATGTCAAAGATAAAGAAGTGATCTGTGATTTAGTAGGAGCGCATTCACATTCCACATGTTGATGTGAATGTTCTAGAATGGAAATCCAAAGTGGAAATTATCTTTAGGGAAGATAGAGACGTTTCCTATGTGATAGGAATAGAGATATATAGAGATAGTTCCTGAAAACCTCTTGACCTGAAAAGAGAGAGCATACATTGGAAATCTATACTGAACGGTTCAGTGTGCATAGATTCAGTGGGAGAAAACTTGTCCATATTACATGGAGTTGATATCCCAAGGCCAAGTGTCCAATTCTTATGAAGAATGTGATCACTAAGAATAGATATGGATCTATCATGTATGTAATCATCCCATTGTATTACATGTATGGACATGACAAGAATAAAATGCATTCATCTTGTATGTGGGACATGACAATATGATATGCTCATCCTGATAACTCGTATGTGGCACATGACAAGTGGATGTCTGTCGAGTTCCAGTAAGTGTTACTGGAATACCATAAGAACTTGAGAAGTACTAGTTGTATGGAAATAAGGAAGGGTTCACTGTAAAGAGTTACACTGATGCGAACTTTCAAAAAGGATAGAAAATTAATCGCAATATATATATGAGATATATATAAAAGTGAATGTTTGTTAATGGAAATGTTCCAATAAAGTTGTTTAAAAGGAAAATGCCGAGTATTCATGTGTTAGAGAACAACAGTGGATACTATATGGATCTAGGAGTTCATAAACATGAACTTATAGTTATTCTGGTCATTGATGACAAGTTAGGAGTGCTTGGTCATGCAATGTGGCTAAAGGTTAGCAAATGAATACTATATTGCATTTTATGACAACTCCATCTCATACGTGTGACGTACAACGAAGAGATGAGAGACATGCAGTTAATACCGACTTTGGCAAGGTGTTGCCATAACACACTATGTTAGCACTAGAGTACATTAACATGTGGGACATGTTTGAAGATCACAATGTATATGATTCAAGGGTGATTGGCTCACAGTGCAAGTGGGAGTCTGTTGGTATGTATGCCCTGAGAGCCAATCATGGGATGATTGGTGGGATACATTAAGATTGATTTGATAAATATCAAAGGCAAGCTTCCAATTCTTTCTAGTTCAGTCATATGAGATAGTGATAGAACAGATTGAATGTCTAGAGAATGATAATACTCAATGATGTATGCTTTCAGGTTAAGGACCTAAATGATGAGATCATACAGATGATAAGAGTTTGTACATTCTTATTATGTCCCTAGTCGGATGTCATTGTGGAAGGTAGATAGACAAAAATGATACACAAGACTAGATTGTGGTGTTGGTTGATGACAAAATCTTATTAGTCATGATATGGAGATATCAAACCAAACACATAGGTACTTGTTAGAGAACAAGTTTACCAGACAGACCCACCGTGAGTTTGACACATGGAACCATGACATGGTAGTCACAGTCAATTCTCACAGTGATGGTGGTGAGTGTGATTCTTTGACCTGAAATCACTACACTCAACACATGTCATTGGGTGCACTTTGACATCATCAAACGCAGTCCTAAAACATGGGTTGTTATAAAGGTGATGATTGGGTGGCTTTGACACATGGGACTTTTGAGGGGTGAGTGAGAGATATGGGATTTGTCCCTCCTGATGGAGTTTGATATCCATGACCACTTGATGATTAGGATTGAGATAGGCGTGCGCACGCATGTGTGAATCAGTATGTGATATTGGTGTCATACATATCTCCTCCAATCTACTCTGAGATCAAGAAAGTGAATGAACGTTGACATGATGACTGTTCCATGCCTTGAGTTTATTCAGGATATCAGTGACAAAGGAATTATACATTCACTGTAACACCATTCACGGTTTGTAGGATTGAAAGTTGTTCTCCAACTTTCCTTTTCACTTGGGTAGCACTGATGTGCGACTAGGCACCACTCTTTTCTTGTGAAGTCATAAGTGTTATGGACTTCCACTACCAATGTGAAATGGACCTATAGGGTCACACACATAGGATTTAACCTAGAAGAGGAGTTTATCCACAAATGATGTTTAGATTGATTACTAAAGGAGTTTAGTAGTTCAATTAAACACTCAATCAATTGATAGCTCAATATTATATTGTTCAAGGTGTTGGACTAGATGATTAAGAGTATTAGATTGATTGAAACTGCAATTGACTGATTTGTACAGGTTTGCTACCCCAACTGATTGGCTCAAGAGTTGAACCGATCGGCTCAGGTTGGTGAACCGATCGGCTCAACTGGTGAGACGATCGTCTCATGTGTCATGAGACGATCGGCTCAATTGTTGAACCGGTCGATTCATATGACCAACTGAGATCGTTTGGAAAGTGAGAAGACTATTTTGCAAATACAATTTGTTTCACTTGTACAAATTTGATTTGGACAAGGATTAATATTTGATTAATCAGAAACAAATTTGAAAGTCAATTTTAGTTGGATCAGCACCACGAACCGATCCGTTCAAAAGTGAACTGATCGGCTCAGGTGCCCCAACCGATCAGTTGAGGTGTGAACCGATCGGCTCAACTCCCCAACCGACCATTTCATGCATGCAATGATCGGTTCAGGTGGTGCAGTTGGTTGTTTTGTGGAAAATCTCGAACCCTTCTACTCCTACTTTAGTCCCGCATTGCCTGGGATAGAGAACCTTGTCCCATGACCTCCTAAATATAGGGGTAGTGGAGGCTTCTCAGGATAACAACTCAGTGCACCAGTTGCTCTGCAAAGTTGTCGTTCTCTCTAGTTTTGGTAACTGAGAGAGAGCCCGAGCAAGTGCTACCCTATAAGGGAGACACAACTAGGGTAAGACAACTACAGAAAGTGACTGGTGGCAGGAGAGTGTGTCGGTAACTAGTACGTTGATAGGAGGGTGCGACTCCTTCTGATTCCTTATGGGACATGGAGATCGGAGTTTTAGGTGGTCTGTGTGGACTACTTCAGAGGTGGGAGACTTCTGCCGCTCGGAGGATAGCTGTCAATCCTTACAATCCCAGTGAGACCAGGAGTTGACAGTCCTGGTGAGACTAGGAGCTGCACATACACCGTCCAAGACTGGAGGTGAAGACCGTGCAAGTCGTGAGGTAATTTTGGCGAGCAAGCCTTAGGATAAGGTATGCCTCCACAAACCATCCTTCCTATTGTATAGACGTTGACGTGTTTCCTTTGTTCTAGGTTTGGGGAGAAGAAAATTTTTGTTTCCGCTGCTTTCTCTATCTCTCTAAAACCCAACAATGACAACTACGATGATCGGTTCAAGGCATGAACCAATCGGTTGGCGTTCTAGATGACCGGTTCGCGGAGCGAGATGAGTGGTTGGTAGCCATGAGGAGATGCACGATGACCAGACGAACCGATCGGTTGGAGGCGACAATCGATCGACTGGTGGCACCCAACTGACCGACCTGATGGTGAGTCGATCAATCATGGAGATGGGTTGATCAAACCCAGTAATAGCAAAGAAGAGAGTTCATCTTGTAAAGGTTGCATGTGATGTAGACCTAGATGACTATGATTCCTCTTGGCTTGAGGAATCACATTAGGATGGCCATAATCATCGCTTGTATTGTTTCACATGTTTTTTGTGGGATATAGCATGTATATGATATGTACTATATATTGTGGTGTTTGGATATGTATATGTATCTATAAAAACCAAATCCCTCATTAAATATTAAAGTTTTATATGCCTTACAAATGCGACACGCGTGAAAAGCTTGATCAGCCAAGTGTGGGCACACCCTAGCATGGTGCACCGTCTATCTTGTGGAAGCGTGAAGGATGAATATGTGGGTCTACCCTAGCAGGGTGCATATTCATCGTGTTGGCTTTGGGTCAAACTTAACAAGGTGAACTAGATAGGATCTAGCACCTTGAGGCATGGAGGTGATCATGGCAAGGAGTTGCATATGACATCTTTCAAGAGTTGCATATGATGAAATTGGCAAGAGTTTCCTACCTAGAAGATCTAAGTTGTGGGTGACAGCCCTAGCTGGTCCATGACTCAGAGGATTTCAGGATCTTGACCCACTAGAAGATTGTACGCTGCAATCTTCCGAATTGATGGTGAGGGCTATCAATTTGAGCAAAAATAGTGGGAGTGATAATTAATTAAAGTCCTAATTATATCGTAAAACCTTTTCAAATCAATCAAGTAAAAAAGGAGTTTTTGGACTAAATTGCATATATTTCCTTTTATATAATAAATGGTTAATCAACAATAATCACTTTATTTGCGATCGGTCCTTAATATGGACAAATTAAATGGGAATAATTCCACGACTGGTTAGGATGTTGAGAAGTGTTCCCAATCGAAGAGTGAAAGCTCTAAGTCCTAGTTACACCAGAACTAGATGAACTCGATCCCACCACAACAATGGCTTAAAGGATGCTTATGGAAGCATACTAAAGATGCCATTGATATGGAGTGCTTAATGTTGTGTTCTCTGAACTATGAGTTGCAGAGACATATGATGTCTCTAAGATACTATCCTAGTATGTCATGATAGAAGGAGATCCAGTAAGGTATTCACACACTCAATGTGATTGGGTATGTGGAAAAACCTGACTAAGAAGGATTCCCTCTGAGCCAAGAGTTGGATATTGGTATGATACTGTAAATGTTGTGAGAATCATAAAGTTCATGATGAACTACAACATGAACAACTTTGACAAAGCATTGACAGAGTTGTTGGACATGTTGAGAAAAGTAGAGGCAAATATGAAGAAGGACAAGCCTAAGTATGTGATGCTGATCAATAGAAACAAAGGCAAGTCCAAGGGCAAGGGAAAGAGCAAAGCTAAGAAGGGTTCTGATGCTAGCCAGTAGCCCAAGTCATCTTCAACCTCAAGGCAAATGGGAGGGTGAACGAAGGAATTGCCCTCTATATCTGGAAGAACAAAAGAAGAAGAAGGAGGGGATGGATATCTCCATCTAAGGTATCATGAAATGAACCGCTTCTGAGGTATATGATACCAAGATGAAGATCTGGCATATATGATATGTAATATCTACAAAGAAGTGATGGCCATTATGAAAGGACCAAGAAAGGAGTACACATCATTGGAGCAAGTGTTGTTGCCATAGATAGGAGTACCTTTTAGTTTATTTCAGCCAAAAGGGCACGAAATAGAGTTGATAACTGCTATTTCAATTTGCCAATAGAAACACTTTATTGTTGCATCTTGTTGTGACAAGGATGGCTATCAATATAGTTGATGTTTCAATTTCAAAGATATGATCTTTGTGGCAATGTCTTGTTTATCTTGTGGTACTCGGTATGCATAAGATAAAATGATACCTAAAAGTTATTGATAACTCAAACCATCAAATTAGCATAAATCATGAGAAATTCATCTCTAGTTTCCATATGATGGATAAATCTAGACTCTTTTGGTTAGAGAACCAGTGAGAGACATGAATCTCTTGGACATGATTAATCAATCTTCACTAGTGGTAGTGGGAGAATGATTATCCTATTAGGTATAATAAATGTGATGTATTTACATACCTATTGTAGAAAATGCTAATACTTCAAATGGTGTTTAGAGAAATACCAATACAAATATATTGAAGTGTTCAAGAGTATCATAGATGAAGTACGAATTTGGTAAAGTGTTAAATTCTTGATGAGATCAATGAATGAAATATTTGAACCAAATGTTTGAGATCCTTATGAGTGATTATGATAGTGTATCATAGTGAGCTCGTGATTAAGGCATGGTGATGTCTAAATTAAAAGGAGTCATACTCTAAGGAGTTAGAGGATGATTGTCAAATAACTAATTTCTTCTTAAATAAAGAATATCCTACACTAATAAAGGACATTAAGAATCACAAAGGGTTGTGAGTTATAATATCCTTGATAGATACACCTCGATTATCTATGTGATGAGTTGGTCATGTGATAAGTCAACTATCTAGATGAATATGAGGAACCAAATTTTGGGTTATGGTTTGTGACCATTAGATCCTAAATGACTTCCATGTGAACCATAAGGTATGACCTTGATGGTAGCACCCATTGGGATGAAATCCATAAGTGCGAATGAGTCTTAAGTGTTAAGACACATGGATGACATTTTGTGGAGGATGATGCTTGTTGATTTCAACTTAATGACTAAGAGATTTGTCATACAGATACTAAAACCGCATTCCTATAAGGAATAAGACAAGGATGTATACGTGACACAACCTATAAGGTTGATGAATCCATTAATGCAAATGAAGTCTATAAGTTACAATGGACTAATCATTGTGATTGATTAAGTATAAGCAACTCAGAGCTAGATCTTTACTTTGATGATATGGTCAAAGGGTTTGACTGATATGTCAAAGATAAAGAAGGGATCTGTGATTTAATGGGAGCATATTCCCATTCCACATGTTAATGTGAAATGGAAATATTCTAGAATGGAAATCCAAAGTGGAAATTATCTTTAGGGAAGATAGAGACGTTTCCTATGTGATAGGAATAGAGATCTATAGAGATAGTTCTTGAAAAACCTCTTGACCTAAAAGGAGAAAGCATACATTGGGAATCTATACTAAAGGGTTCAGTATGCACAGATTCAGTGGGAGAAAACTTGTCCATGTTACATGGAGTTAGTATCCCAAGGCCAAGTGTCCATTTCTTATGAAGAATGGGAACACTAAGATTAGATATGGATCTATCATGTATGTAATCATCCCATTATCTTTCATGTAAGGACATAGCAAGAACAAAATGCATTTATCATCTTGCATGTAGGACATGGCAATATGATGTGCTCATCCTGATAACTCATATGTGGGACTTGACGAGTGGATGTCTGTCTAGTTCTAGTAAGGGTTACTGGAATACCATGAGAACTTGATAAGTACTTGAGAAGTACTAGTTCTATGGAAATAAGGAAGGGTTCACTGTAAAGCGTTACACTGATGCGAACTTCTGAAAAGGACAAAGAATTAATCGCAATATATATGGGATATATAAAATTGAATGTTTGTTGATAAATGGAAACGTTACAATAAAGCCATTTAAAAGGAAAAACTGAGTATCTGTGTGCTAGAGAACATTAGTGGATACTATATGGATTTGGAAGTTCATGAGATGAACTTATAGTTATTTTGGTCATTGATGACAAGTTAGGAGCACTTGGTCATGCAATGTGTCTAAATGTTAGCAAAGGAATACTAGATCGGATATTATAACAACTCCATCTCATACGTGTGACGTACAACAAAGAGATGAGAGACATGCAGTTAATACCGACTTTGGCAAGGTGTTGCCATAACTCACTATGTTAGCACTAGAGTACAGTAACATGTGGGACATGTTTGAAGATCACTATGAATATGATTCAAGGGTGATTGTCTCACAGTGCAAGTGGGAGTCTGTTGGTATGTTTGCCCTGAGAGCCAATCATGGGATGATTGGTGGGATACATTAAGATTGATTTGATAAACATCAAAGGCATGCTTCTAATTCTTTCTGGTTCAGTCATATGAGATAATGATAGAACATATTGAATGTCTAGAGAATGACAATACTCAATGATGTATGCTTTCAGGTTCAGGACCTGAATGATGAGATCATACAAATGCTAAGAGTTTGTACATTCTTATTATGTCCCTAGTCGAATGTCATTGTAGAAGGTATATAGACAACAATGACACACAAGACTAGATTGTGGATTGGTTGATGATAGAATATCATTAGTCATGATATGGAGATATCAAACCAAACACATAGGTACTTGTTAGAGAACAAGTATACCGGACAAACCCATCGTGAGTTTGACACATGGAACAATGACATGGTAGTCACGTCAGTTCTCACAGTGATGGTGGTGAGTGTGATTCTTTAACCTGAAATCACTACACTCAACACATGTTGTTGGGTACACTTTGACATCATCAAATGCAGTCCTGAAACATGGGTTGTTATAATGGTGATGATTTGGTGGCTTTGACACATGGGGCTTTTGAGGGGTGAGTGATAGATATGGGATCTGTCCCTCCTGAGGGAGTTTGATATCCATGGCCACTTGATGAGTAGGATTGAGATAGGCATGCGCACGCATGTGTGAATCAGTATGCGATATTGATGTCATACATATCTTCTCCAATCTACTCTGAGATCAAGAAAGTGAATGAACATTGACAGGATGACTGTTCCATGCCTTGAGTTCATTCGTAATATCAGTGACAAAGGAATTATACATTCACTGTAACCCCATTTACGGATTGTAGGATTGAAAGTTGTTCTCCAACTTTCTATTTCACTTGGGTAGCACTGATGTGCGACTAGGCACCGCTCTTTTCTTGTGAAGTCATAAGTGTTATGGACTTTCACTACCAATGTGAAATGGACCTGTAGGGTCAAACACATAGGATTTAACCTCGAAGAGGAGTTTATCCACAAATGATGTTTAGATTGATTACAAAAGGAGTTTAGTAGTTCAATTAAACACTCAATCAATTGATAGCTCAATATCATAGTGTTCAAGGTGTTGGACTAAATGATTAAGAGTATCAGATTGATTGGAACTGCAATTGACTGATTTGCACAATCTACTGCCCCAACTGATTGACTCACAGGGTTGAACCGATCGAATCAGGTTGATGAACCGATTGGCTCAAGTGGTGAGTCGATCAGCTCATGTGTCATGAAATGATCAGCTCAATTGTTGAACCAGTCGATTCATGGACGAACTGAGATCGTTTGGAAAGTCAGAAGACTATTTTGCAAATACAATTTGTTTCACTTGTACAAATTTGATTTGAACAAGGATTAATGTTTGATTAGTTGGAAACAAATATGAAAGTCATTTTGAGTTGGATCAGGACCAAGAACCGATCGGCTCAGGCATGAACCGATCGGCTCAAAGCACCAGACGATCGGATTAGGTCCCAAATGATTGGCTCAGGGCCCGAAATGATCATTTTAGGGTGTGAACCGATCGGTTCAACTGCTGCAATATGTTAGTTTTGTGGAAATCTCGAACCCTTCTACTCCTGCTTTAATCCCGCATTGCCCGGGGTAGAGAACCATGTCCCATGACCCTCCTATATATATAGGGGTAGTGGGGGCTTCTCATGAACAAAAACTCAAAACACCAGTTGCTCTGCAAAGTTGTCATTCTCTTTGGTTGTGGTAACTGAGAGAGCCCGAGCAAGTGCTACCCAATAAGTGAGGCACAACAAGGGAAAGACAACTACAGAAAGGCAACTGGTTGCAGGAGAGTGTGTCGGTGAATAGTACGCCGACAGGAGGGTATGACTCCTTTCGATTCCTTGTGGGACAAGGAGATCGGAGTTCCAAGTGGTCCGTGTGGAATACTTCAGAGGTGGGAGACTTATGTCGCTCGGAGGATAGTTGTCAATCCCGACAGTCCCGGTGAGACCTGGAGCTGCACAGACACCGTCCAAGACCAGAGGTGAAGACCATGCAAGCCGTGAGGTAAAGTCGCCGAGCAAGCCTCGAGACAAGGTATGTCTCTACAAACCATCCTTCCTACTGTATAGACATTGACACGATTCTGGGTTTGGAAGAAGAAATTTTTTGTTTCCGCTGCCTTCTCCGTCTCCCCTAAAACCCAACAATAAATAGACATAACATCATAGCACAACTAACTTCATAAGAATGATTAACAGTTTAAGCATTTCTAATTACAAAGACATGGCTAGCGATATTAAACATAGCTAGCATCATCATCTTAACTATCTGTGTCAGTATATCTAAGAACATAAGCATGTTTACAACATGAGCATAACAACAACATAAGCATATTTATCATCTCTTAATGTACTATACATCATCTCTATGTAAGGAAAGCAAACAAGGGTTATCATCCAATATGAAGCATTGTGTTTAACCCTAAATAGATATGCTACACAGATGTATTACATCTTTTATTATTCCCTGGGGAGTTTGATTCATACCACCCAAAGTACAACTGACCACTACTTGGTCGTAATTAATTCCATACAATATCTAGGAAGATTCAAACTCTAAGATCTTCTTCCCCTCAATAAGTATGAGTAAAAAGGCAGTGACATATCAGTTAACATTTCCACTATAATGACATATAGTCAAGATACAAACACCTAGTCTGTCCTTGGTACAGGTCACGACACTAGTCACCAGGTTATGCAAGCAAAACCCTTCCACTCAGGTATAACCGCAGTTGTCCTCTAATCGCATCACATATATAACAAATCCCAAGGCATGATCTGAGGCTCACACATGGACATAGTCACCCTCAATTGCTTGATATTAGGATACCAAGTTGTCCCCACATACTCAATATGTTATGTATGCACTCTGAGTTTCCCTTAGGAATACTGGTTTCACCATCTAGCAAAGTTCCTGACTCTAGAATGGATCTATGGCACGTGGCACTACATGACAAAGATTTCACTTGATTAGTTATGCCAATTGGGTGAATTAAGGCTGTATCATACAAGAGGACATACAAACCCTAATTCATTTCTATCAAACATTGCTATATAACAATTTTAGAAGATATAAAATGTATGAGACATAATGCTTGATCACAATTACTACATAGTACTATTCATTATCATACATGAGTTCAAACTTATCATAATCTCACTACAGTAACAATTCCTCATCACATGTTCCAAGGTTCCAACCCTTATCACATTATAAAGAGGATTATACCTCATTCAGGGCTCAACCATGCCCAAAGGTCATTAAGACCATCACACTATACCCTATAAGATCATCATTATCCTTCCATGCCTTATATCAAGTCTCAACAATGCCACTTTACATGTGATTCACAAGCTCATCACCATATAGCATTAAGGAGCCAAGAGGTATTCATAACATAATATTACAGGGTTATTTTAGCATTAAAAGCATTTCTTTATTACATCAACAAACAAGGAAGTTAGGTATGATTATCCATCTTCATACTCATAATTCACATATTTAACATAAGAACGTATCAATCATAAGTCCATGATAATCACCAATTAACACATTAGAGCTATAATTATATTATGAATTATTCCACCATCATACTGTCAATACAAGGAAGTTAAATATAGATATCCATATTCATCTACTTGCATTAGAGTTAGGTTCAACAAGTTGAATTATATGGATATTATTAATCAACAATCATCCCCAAACCCTAACTCATGGTATTCCCATTGTATCATGAATGTATAAGGTGAAGCATCACCATCATATTCCATACTATCCTCAAGTATGGATGCACACATAACTCAAGGTGTAACCATCAAGTTATAGCATAACAGGGTCAGTTCAATAATAAGAGGGACACCATTGTTCTATTATTCCACTAAGGAAGGCTGATCATAGTTACCTATCATCATTAAAGTTCATCAAAATTAAATATAGCAGACTATATCCCATTAGGGTTACATGTCAACATGATATGGTCATTATCCTATATATTCATGTGAGGGAAAAGGTAAGACTACCATATTAAGGTCAAACCTCCATTGGTTACATCATCATTCAACCCTTATCATCATACCACAACATGACCAAGAACTATTGGATGTTGAAAAGATAAGACCATTAGTTATTTACATAAGTAAACACCTTAAACAAACCATATGTAAAGCCATTGAGTTGTGGCATAGAAAGAGTCACCATTAAACATTAAACATCCCTTAGTTAATAAAATAAAGGGGAATCATAGGTTGTGGGGTGAAAAGCCATCATTGGTTGTACATTCTAGGCAAGGCATCATATCAATCATCAAGCTCCTTAAATTGATCACGTGAGGGAAACCATAAAATTCATATTATTAGAACTCACATGTATTACTATAGGTTTCAATTCAAACCTTTGGATATTGAAGCATCCAATCTCAACCATTGAATCAAGTCTATTACTCAAAGATATTAGATGAAGTAGTTTTTGATCCTAACCATTGGATCAGGCTCATATGTTAAAACCATCACTTGGAGTCTAGGTCTAACCTTTGCATCAAGTGACCCAAGAAACCATTAGTTTAAGCCTTAATTGATGCTGCAACTACATCCTTAACTCACCATCAGTTGTGGGGACCTGATACACCATCATTTGTTACCATTAAGTCACCATTGGTTGTTAGATCAAAACTATATTCATTAATCACCATTGAATATTAAGCTAATGTCACCATTGATTGATAACATCATTAGGGTACTTAGTTGTTGATGATTAAGCTTTTAATTGAGCCAAAACTTGACCCAAGGGGTGACCACCAGTTTTCACCATCGGTTGACACACTTGGTCACCACCATCAGTTGTCATGAAGACAACACCATCGGTTGTTGTAAGGGTACTACCATCTGTTGATGTATGAAATGGAAATTAGCCTTAAAACCTAAGTATAAGCCATCGATTGTCAAAACAACCTGATACAAGCCATATTCTTCCTTAAGCAAGTCATTTATAGAGTTTCAAATCCATCTAAAGATGGAAACTTAGCAAGAACATCATAAAAATCAAAACCCTAGGCAAGGTTATCTTTTACAAGCATAAATCTTCATTTTTAGAGAAATAACTTATGCAAGCAAGCTTGTAGTAAGAAATAAAAGTGAAGAGAGTTATAAAAATCGCCTCTACAAATGATAACAAACTTCTTATTAGCAAGAAAACTCGAACAATAAGGTAGAAAACCCAAGCTTTAGGTCTAAACTCGCCATCTTATACCATTCTCTACCAAATAAGCAAACCTTAAGCATAAGGAGCAATAAAGGTGGGGTTTTTGAGCTTCAAATCAACTTATAACATGAAATAGAAAGGTTCCAACCTAGAGGAATGTCTAAACAACAAGAAGAAGAAGAAGATAAATAAAAATGGAGAAGGAAGGAAGAAAACAACTTGCCTTGGTCGGAAACCCTAGGAGATGACCTTGGAAACCCTAGGTTGGGCTAGATGGAGCTCTAGGAGACCTTCTTCTCAAAAGGAAAGTCATATTCTAAATTTGAACACCTATTTACACATCCAAATAGAGAAAGGTAGGTTCTCCAGGTTAGAGGAAAGAGAAACCAAGCAAAGGTTTTGTATTGGGGCAAGGAAGAGGTAGATATAGCCAATGGATAAGAATGGAAGCAAGCATGAGGTGTACAAGCATCTCTCCATGTGTCCATGGATTAAAGCTTCCATGGAGGATCTAGAAGAAGTTTTTTTTTGGGATTTCTAGGCCATCAATTGATGGTCTCCCAGGCCAACCTTCTCCTGTTGGTCGAAGGTACCCATCGTTTGTTCATGGTTTAGGTCAATAGGTGGTTGAACCATCAGTTGATCATGTCTATAAGTTCCCACATGATCCATATGGTTGATGTCCATCAGTTAGAGCCCAAACCAATGGTACCATTGGTTGTTAGCCAAGAAGGTGGCTCATCCATAACGGATAAAACCCTAGATCACCCTTGAAGCAAATCACCACCAAATCAAGGTACAATTAAGCACATCACGGCTCAACAAGCTCAAGAATGATAGGATAACATCTAAGGAACATAAATTATGTGACAAATTGGAATGAAAACCCCTCAATTGGGTAAATTATAGAAAAATCCAAAATGTACATAAAATTGCATAACTTGCTCGAACAAAGTTCAAATTGGACCAAATTTGAAACTTAAGCTTGTCTTATGATTCCAAAGCATATAAAAATGTTATATTAGGGTTATAAGTATTCAATTATGATCACGAATCTTGTTCAACACTTTAAGCAAGGTTAGGGTCTTACACTTTTGACGGGAAATGACATCCCTACACTACAATTGGTTAACATATGGTTGGGAAATACCTTCTCTAAGATAGACTTTGGAGAAGCATCTTATATACTACTAATCAAGATATAAAGATATCTAGAAGGCTTCTTGGTCTAATTCAAAGTACATACACTAACAAAGTTCTAAAGAGGTTAAGCATATAGGGTTATAAGAGAGGAAACTTACCCATGTTACATGGAATAAGTCTCTCTAAATCTCAACGTCCCATCTCTTTGGAAGAGTGGGAATGTATAAGATAGATTCCATATGCCTCCAAAATTGGATGCATCGTGTATGCAACGATATGTAAACAACAAGATGTTTTGTATTCTTTGAGATTTATAAGTAGGCAGTAGTTAGACCCCAGGTGATGGTCACTAGGTAACTATGAAGAATATCTTTAAGTACATGATAACAACTAAAAGTCAATTCCTAATTTATACATGTGAGGAAGAATTAGTTGTAAAGGGTTAAACTTATGCAAGATTCCAAACTGAAAAGGATGATTATATATTGCACTCAGGATTTGTATTTTACCTAAATGGTGGAGATGTAAGTTGGAAGAATTTCAAGAAAGAGATAGTAGATGATTCTACAATAGAAGTTGGGTATATTTTTGTATCCATTGCAGAAAAGGAAGAAGTATGAATCAATAAGTTCATTATTGAACTTGAGATGGCTCCAACTATTGGTAGAACTTTACTATGATAACAGTGGAGCTATTACACAAGCTAAGGAGCCCAGATCACATCAACATTCCAAGCACATACTCGGGCATTAATAACTCAGACATGAGATTGTACAATGAGGATATATTAACATTTATAGAGTACCAACTAAAACCAAAATTGTTGACCCCTAACATTACAAAACATAGCATGGTGGTCATGTTATTTCACTTGGAATCAAATTCATGAGTGATTTTCTCTAATGCAAGTGGGAGACTGTTGGTTTTATGCCATGAGAGCCATCATGTGATGATTGTAATAGGAGTAATTTGAACTTGATTTGATTATTAATAAAAGACAATTCCACTTATTAGGTTGTTTCAATATAGAGATAATGAATAAACCTAACAATTTCCTAAGAATGATATTCCACAATTACATATGATTTTGGTTGAGGACCTGAATAGGAGATAGATGTATAATAAGAGTGATCATTCTTTTTATGTTCCTAATCAGTTATTTTTGTAGATACCATATAAAAACAATAATACACAATACTAGCATGTATGGTTCCTTATGACTATGTCTCTTTTATCATGATATTGGATATCAACTCAGATGCATGGGTACTTGTTAGAGAACAAGTTGAACTAAATAGACCCTCATTAAGATTCACACATGAAAGCCATGAAGTGACATGTCATAGTCATTTTTCAATGTGATTGTCTTGATTGTGATCCTTAGCCCTAAAGTCACTACAGTAATCACAAGTCGGACTGGGCAGTAGGGCGAATCCATGCATCACTCTTTTGACTTGTCAAGCAGTTTCTGTGTGCATTGACCCCTAGCCCAATGTGATGTGAAATATGAGTTGCCAAAAAAGTAGTGATTGGGAGCATTGTGATGCTTGTGGATGAATGGGAATGATGTTGACATATATTGTCCCTCATTTAGGGGTGATATACTCTCCACTAGATAAGTAAGACTATGAAATGTATGGTTATGCTTATGTGAATCAATATATGATATTGAGATCACAATATATTGAATAGTCTAGTTTAGTCTAGTTCACATAATGAAGATTGAGAATTAACATGATGGCATTCCATGCCTCATTTTCAATCTAGATATTTGTGACAAATGGATTATATGGTCATGGCAACACAAATTTCTTTTATAGGTTTTAGTTGGTATCCAACTCATTCCTTTGACATGGGTGGAAATGAAGTGTGACTAGACTCCTCTCTTTGATTGTGTTTTTGAACATCACCACCAACTTAATTAGGAACCTACTGGGTTCCACTCATAAGAATGCATAAGGGAATTGAATTTCACAATCAAACATATGATTAAAATGGTTTTCAATCATAAACATGTTGATTTACCCTATGATCAGATGTACAAAATATATGATAAGTTGATCATATTAATTGGGTTAATGGATCAGTTTATTGTCAATTGATCGATTGAGATTTTCATCAGATACATGTGATTCATCGATCAGAATAACTAATCGGGAGATCACAATGTTACATGGAATGTCTAAAATTGGAAAACTCGTCTAATCTAGATCTCAACTATCGTAATCAATTGACCATATATCATGATAGGGCGATCAAGGGATATGATTGAGAAATCACATACAATATTAGTGGGTCACAATTCATGTCTGAGATTTGAACATTGTATTATTTTTGGGATTGTGAACAAGAAAGAGATTGAAATAATGTTTCTCCAAGCCAAGGACTCTCATATATAAAAGGGGTATTTCCTAAAGGGTGAGACACATCTTCAAGACACAACTTGTGAGATAAGTTGGTTGTCCTCACTCTCCAAGAGAAAGAGAAAAGCCTAAGGCTTCTGTTAAAGATAGGAGAAGATTGGAAGTTCCCCAATGGCTAGCACGATCACAACTTATGTTCCTCTTCAACAGGGTGACCATGGTTTTGCACCACGTCCTCTACCATCTACATGGACAAAGTAGGGGACAAGGCATATTGTTTGGTTGATTGGAGTACATCTTCTACAAGATGAAGAAAGGTTGTAGCAAAGTGGACAATCAAGATCCTTTCTCCTCCATCTGGATCTCATGGTTACCATCTCAGATTTGAATCCAACAGATAGATATTTCAACAATAAAAGACACATCTTGTTGTTAGAAAACAAGCAAGCGCAAAGGTATCACCTATATACCTCTTTTGTTCTTTTATAAACTAGAGTTTTATAGCTACAACAAATTCATTGGCTTTGGAAAATTTGGGGAAAAATTGTAATATTTTGTTGCTCCTCCTTCCTTAGAGACCCTACAATTATTATTGGAGTAGGTGAATTATTCTATTATTCTATGTTTGTCAGTGTGGAGGTGAAGACCTAGGTGGATACGTTCACCCATGATTCCGACACAAGACAATTAAAGATACATAAGACAACAATCAAGCTCATAAAAAAATACTTTATCAAAAGCTCATAAGAAAGCCAAACCTTGTCCGGAGGTGTAGATATGATGCAAGATATATTATTTGCTTCAAACATAATTTGGTGACCCATGTGTGACATATTCCAAATATTTGATAGGCAAAAAATCCATGAAAGCCAGTTCTAAAAGTAAGAGTCTTCTTCCTCATTCTATTATCTAATGACAATGGAATACTGAACTTTTTGGAAGGAGGATCATGGATTTGTATTGGGAAACTTCTCATTCTTAAGAAGTAGAAAAAGGGGATCCTTTGGATAAGGTGAAACATACATAGATTCTTATTTTAATCAAATATTTGTCATTCAACTAGAGTATGAAATAAAGATTTTTTTCAACTAGTTTGGTTCTTTCCCAAGGAAGCCAATCTATAACACCTCTCTAAACTTTAAGATTCTTGAGTAGGTTTTATCTAAATGAATTTTCAATTTCCTATTCAAAGTGAGGATGAAAACTCAATACTATTAGCATTGGATATGCATAACCTTCCATTAGGTTCAAATGTGTTAACTTTGGTCTAAAAAATAAACTATGTGGTGATCCGATCAAAAATCACGCCAATGAATGGAATAATAGGAAGGTATGGATTACAACGAAGTCACTAACTCTGTGAATCTAAAAAGTTTCTAGATGTGATGTTTGCAATTATTCCCAATGATATGAAGGAGAATTATATGGACAATATTTCTATTGTTTTTTATCATTCCATGATTTGATGAATTCTTTCAAACCCGACTCTTCTTATAGATATTCTACAAGAAGTAAGGAGTCCTTATCAACTCCTCCTCCAAAGAAATGCAAATGGAAAATCCAGGCTCACATGTTAAAATCCCCTTAAAAGTGTCTTAGTGAAAGTGTAAATATGAATCATAGACATAGTAGTGTATTTCGTAATAAGTTCTCTTTACTTGTGTTGTAAATGATTTGAAAAATCACATGATCCTATAGTCATGAAACAACAGAGAAACTAAAGACAAAGATAAATCTATAAAGCTGTCAGGGTCACCACCCAGTTTTATTTGTAAAATAAGGACAAGTAAGGTGGGTGTTAAAATCAATGGGAAAACACAAAAGATCCAATTTTGACTCCACCTAAGGGCAGATAAGAAAGGTAAGCATTATTAAAGAGATGGTACTCCACGATCCTATTACAAGTAGGGAAGGTTTCAACACCCCCATGTTACCCAATAATGGTATTATATCCTCTTTAAGACATCATGGGTTAAAAATGATAATGATGAGGTTGTTATTGAAGAAAATGGCAGAAAATATAAAAGGTATTTTTTATTTCATGAACCTTTGGGGACGGAGACAACTATGTCTTTCCCATCATAGCTCTAAAGGTCCTAGGATTTAGGTTTTTTGCAGTGCAAAAAACCTCAGTACCTCCCATGACAAAGATCACTAGTGATTGGAACCGATGCATAGGAAGAGAGATATGAGAGAGAGATTTTCAGTAGAGAAATATCTAGACCTTTAGAAGAGTTGTGTAGATATGAGCAATTATGAATATATTGAAGGAAAGAAAGAAGCAATTATTGATATTAATATCATAGAGAATGAAATAATTATTGAGCATCCTACTAGTGTTAAAATAGTAGTTGGTATTAGAGGAAGGATCCCCTAATCACATGCAAAAAATAAAATATAGAGGTAGTTCTTTCCATGGATTTAGGAGAGACAAAAGGAGAACAAGTGGTAGACTTTAGGGTTTGGGGTTTCCAAGTGGATGGTTATAGAAGAGGTGGATGGTTTTTCTCATGCACCACAAGGTGTGGCATGTAGATTGAAGCAACATGCCATGTGGCACATGGAAGATTGCCATGATATGAGGGGTGCCCTATGCATGATAAAATGAAGAAAATCAACAAATTAGGAAATTGGATTTCTTGGAGAAAAATTCATCAGATAATTTCCACTATATGTCACCAATTTCTACATCAAAATTTTGGATTTTCCATGTCTCACTAGAAGAATGCTTGGATCCTCCAGGGGTCCCTCAAGAAGAAAAAAATGGTGTTTTGTTTTTAAATTTTGGATATAGTGGATGGTTTTGCGTGACATTTCATACAATATTTAATGAGACAGGATCAGATGAATAAAAACGATATCAAAAATCATTGGAAAGTGTGAATTATGTATAAAACTAAATGAAATAATGAAGGAGAGAGAAGAAGATATCAATTTAGTGCTATCGTTTGTTATTATTATAGAAAAGGTATGCATTTTTGTGAAAAAGGGAAGTTCAATATTTGTTTGAAAAAAAAGGATTATATAAGATTATTCAACTAGGTACTAAATGATAAAGGTTTATAAAAAGTAAAGTTGATGAGAAAATTGCACTTTAGTCTAGATAAAATACTACCTTTACCCAAAACATATAGTGAGTGGTAGATGGGTAATGGATGGTGTAAGTTGGCAGAAAAATATGGAAAAAATAAAAATTTATAAATGTGGGGAAATGTGGAAAACATGGAAAATGTAAAAAAAAGGGAAAATATGAAGATATGTAAAAAGGATGCTAACAGGTTGCCCCTCTCAAGGCAAGGTTAGAGATAAGAGTGAGAATTGTAGGCTTGAGCCAACTCTAATGCCCATTTTTTGTCACAGAAGTCCTTAAGGTTGGACTCCTCAAGGATGTTCTAGAAAACCTCATGAAAGTTGGAAAGCGTACGTGATGAATTTTCCTTCTATGGATGAACTAATGATATATTCATTTCAAATAAAAATAAGATTGTACATGAAAAAAATTTCTAGAGAAAGGGAAACCTTTAGCCAGGACTCTTACTTTTATCTAATCAATCATTTATTCCCCTAGATATCTAATGGACTTAAGAGGTTTATCATTTGCAAAAGTGACCTCCTTCATTTCTCTAGTTCTTAAATCAGTACATGTCTAATTCTATTATTAACTATGCCTTAGTGAGAAAAGGTGGATGTCAAAAATAGATATGATGGTAGTTTGTTAGAATTAATTAAAATAAGGAGTATGTAATCATAGAGAATTATGGAAACTTCTTGAATTTTAAGGATTTTGAAAATTAGTCATCATCTCTCTTCTTGTTCTAGGAATTTTAGTTTTAGTTTTTTAGTGAATGAAGAAGTGCACCAAATTAGGGTTAGGACCATGACCCTAAAAAGATAAAATCTGGTGAGTATGCCTATCTACAACATGGTTTTGATTGCCCAAGTTTATTATTATGGTGTCAGATAAGTGTTCAAGTTAAAGGTGACCTTTATGTCATGTGACTCTGCTGGTCAATCGTCTTCTATCTACAACATTCTTCATCTTATAGTACAATGTTCATCGGGACAATGTTAAAACAAGTTGAGATTAGGAACTAAGTGATCATCATGTGATAAGGTGGTATTCTTGATGTTTTCCTCACTAGCCCATCATTTGTCCCATAGAGTGTCTATGAGTGAATATCTACGACTCTCTAGTTATCACTTGGCTTGATGAATCATCTTTTGAACTTCATTCCTATTATAAAATATCGTCAAAAATGGAAATGATAGCATATGTGATCATCTGGAATCTCCTACCATATGTAGGGTTTAAAAAGATATGGAAATAAGAGCATACATGATGACAAAAAGTTCCTACCAAATGTAGGATTAGGAACATATTCAAGATGTGATTGGTATAGTTTCACATCACGATCTTGGATTTCAAAGTACACCACATGACTGGTTTAGTTTCAAGTCATGATCTAAGACTCCATAAATATTACAAATATGAGCATGGGAATGGTTCCGTTTTAGGTCATGAGCCATGACAATAGATTGATTTGGAAGTATGGGAATTGGTTTAGTTTTAGATCAAGATACAGGACCCAAAAAAGATTTAGAAATATGAGCATTGGCTTGGTTCAATTTTATTTCATGATCCATGATCATAAAAAGATGTGGAAATGTGAGTGTAGAATTGGTTCAATTTTACTTCATGACCTAGGACCATTGATTGCTTTAGAAATGAAGTCATGATTAGTTCAATTAAAGGTCATGATCTAGGACCATAGATTGAGTTTTAAAAAAAATTTAAGGTGGTCTTTGTGACCAGTGATTGTATTAGTTTGTGGTATATTCTCTTAGAGCATTTCTAATTTTCAAAAGTGCTCAAGATAGATTAGTTTGGACATCTGAAACATTTCTAAATTGAATGTGGCCTTTAAAATAGTAATTGTATCGTTCTATTTTCCAATCCTTAGATCACCGGCCAACCATTCAAAGAGTTCCATGTTGCTTGTTAGGAAATTCGGAAGCATTTCCTTGGTTGTTATAGTTCTATAAAATTACTCAAGATGGATAACATTGGGAGCAAGACAAAGATCTTAGATTAAGGTGGTCTTCACAGTTAATGATCGTAGCCAGTTAATCATTTGTTCCTTAGAGCATTTACAATTTTGTAGGTTAAACTTTGTGAGAAGGGTGCTATAAAAGATAATATCAAGTATTAGATGATCATCCAGTGATAAGGTGGCCTCTAGGGTGTATTCCTCCACTAATTTAACATTCATATCCTAGAGTATTGACAAGAGATTATCCTCAACTCTCTAGTTCTCACTTTATTTGATCAACCTTTCTTTGAACTACATCCCTACTAGGAATGGTTTGTTCTTGAAGTGATATTAACTCTAATTAGATATGAAGATATAAGTCTCTCATTAAAGTCATAAGAAAAAGGTTTGAAAAAAATGAAAAAGAAATCATAGATGATCATTTGAAAAAAATATATCTTCCAAATGTAGGGATTAGAGCATCACCATGTCACTGTACCAAAACATATGAGCTCGACTTTATTCTGAACAAATCTCTTCCTCTGCCATGGCATTGCCAAAGCAAAAACTTCCTAGGATGGGGTCCATAATGAAATTGTAAAATTGTGCCTCCATTAAACAGAGTCCCAACTTAGTTGTCTATTTGGTTCTTTCCTCATGGGATCTCCAATTTTGGAATGACAAGGTTACCACTATGATGTTCAGTTTTTGGGTAGAAGACCCGTCCCCCTTGACACACTGAGTATTTTCTTTTCAAATTCTCCAGGGCATAATAAAGATGTAAGACAACTGTGTAGCATATCTATTTAGGGTTATACACAAGACTTCATATTGGATGATAACCCTTATTTGCTTTCTTTTCATTGAGATCATGTTTAGTACAATAAGAGATAATAAATATTCTTATGTTGTAGTTATGCTCATGTTGTAAACATGTTTGTGTTGTCAAATATACTGACACTGATGGTTAAGATGATGTTACTAGATATGTTTAATATTGCTAGCCATGTCTTTGTAATTATAGATTCTTAAAGTGCTAATCATGCCTATACAGTTAATTGTGCTATGATGTTAGTTCTAGTTTTGATATAGATATGTTCCCTTTATTTGAGATGCCAATATTGATAGCCATGTTATGTTACTAGACATATTCATGATGTCAGAGATGCTTATGCTACTAGATTGCTTATGTTGTAAGAATGGAATATGACGATAGTAATATTAATGATAATGATTGTTATTAGATGAAATTTGATGATATTTGAGTGGATATCTATCCAGAGAAATGGATTTATTTGTTATCTATATATGCATTGATGATCATACTTGTTGCTATGATTATTTTCTTAATCTGTTTAGCATACTTAAACTATTCAATCGGTTAAATTGATTATTAAATACTCTAATTGCTCAATTATGTACTATTTAAACTGTTGTAATCAATAAGCATTGTTGGAGGTTATATCTCTTGTTGGGACATGGGTCTCACCCTTATGGTTCACCACATATTTTTAGATAATCAGAAGTGACAAAAACAAACATGTGGAAGCAAAGAGGAGTTATAGTAATGAATCTTTGAGAAAGTTGATTAGATGTCTAGTGTGTCCTAGAGTCGTCCCTCCATGTACTCTCAAGTTCGGGTGAGAAAAAATTTGTATATGGTATTTCAAATGAATCAGACTTTTGTTAGCATATTAATGCTTGTTTGTGTGGCATATACAAATATAATTCTCCTGTGTATATATGTTGTGACTAAGATGGTAGAATAATTTGTATCAAATTCTTGGCATATGGATATAAAAAAGATGTTGGGATCTTATGCAAATGTTTTTAAGAAGGTGCTAACGTTGAAATCAGTTTTAATTTACCCATATTTTTGGGTATGTGATTATAGTGATCGATTGTGTTTTATGTTTTGAGTAATCTCGTATAGTGTAACAAGTTCTCACACCAACCACAAGTCAGGGTTAATACATGCAAGACAAATAAGGAAGGGAGTCTGCCGCCACACACCACACTAAGCTACCTTTACTACAATCATGACCATGGTTGTGTCCTCTTTCTCTACTAGTCATACTAATCTCGCGATGTTGAGGGAGTAGTCATTTCACTGGGATGTGGGGACTAGCCGCACTACCCATTTCTTACAATTTCATTTTTGTTCTAATTCTTGTATGAACTCCTTTAGTTCATTATTAAATGCTTAATGAACATTTTCGGATTGATCACTTGTTATACATGATTTATTGCAATTTTAGGCCATGAGAAATTCAATATTTAAGATTTGAATATTTGTTAGCTTTGGTTGATTCCCTAAAGAGAACTCTGAGGCAAAGTCTCTGGATTAGTGGACATATGATTTGTAAGTAGAAAGACATCAAGCATATAGGGATATCCACTTATGCAAGTTTATAACACCTAAAGGGGAAACTTGCATAACTCCAATTATTTTTTCATGCCTAGTTGGATTTGAATGAATGCCCAAATTCAGATACTGGTGGTGAAACTTGATTCCATGTTAGTGTCTCCTTCTAGTGATAACTAGAACATTAATCTAGTTCATTCAACTTTTGAAACCTTAGTTAATTATTTCAAACTTAATCTCGTGTTAACTACTAGTTATTTCTTGGCTACTTTGATTGGTCTATTCTTAAATATGTTGTCCTTTAGGTTTGATCCTAAACTATACTATGATAAGATCTATCTGCTTGCAGATGGGGTTACTGTACACTATTAAAGGTAAACTCCAGGGATTTCATCCCTAGTGAGTTTTCTCATACAATAAATCACAAATAAATTTTGGTGTTGTTTCCAGGTACAAGAGAATATTTTGGTCACTTTAACCAACTTTAATTAGTTAGTATTTTTAATATTCAATTTATACTACCAGACATCAACTTGAATTTAACTTTTCTTTAGTCATCTGGTTTTGGTTGTGTTTACTCCTCAAGTGATATCTATTGCGTATGCGATGCTCTTGTAGTGTCCACTCTATCATAAACCTTGACCCTGAGATCAAATGAACCTACTGTTAGCTCCTTCAAGAATGCAAAACACATATGTAGGAAGAGGAGATCAACCATAGGATTGAAGATGTACTTGCAACACAAATAGATAGACTCATGGTAAGAGCCAAAGGTTGTAGTGCAAATAGAGTTACGAGCAGTAGTAGAAGAAGAAGTAAAAAAAGAACTATGAGAATTCTCTATTGCAAAAGTTACTAACATCCATACACACATTGAGACACCCAACTTTCAATATAAAGATGCAATGGGTGATGATGATGGAAAATAGTTTTTTTGAAGGGAGACCTGACGAGGATCATTTACAAAAGTTCATACACACACACACACACAAATATATATATATATATATATATATATATATATATATATATATATATATATATATATATATATATATATATATATATATATGGATTAAGGAAGCATGTTGGTCTATCTGAAGAGGCCATGACTCTATGACTATTCTACTACTCCCTCATTAACAAGACTAGGGTGTGGTATATCTCTTCAGATGATTGTAGTATCAGAGCTTTGGAGGAACTTTAGAACCAATTTCTCAAGAAGTTATGTCCTCCCTCACTCGCCTATCAGATCAGAGGGAAAATTACTTAGCTCAAACAACTCCCAACAAAAACTCTCTTTAAAGCCTGGAAATGATTTAAAAAGTTTCTATAGATAAATCAGTCATGTTTTTAAAAAGTTTCCAGACTTTGTCTCTAATGGAAACTTCATGAAATGAAGCTTTCATGATGCATGAAATGTGGTAAGTAGGGGAGACAAGAAAATTGGTTCTCGTCATGCAACAGAGGAGTAATCAAGGTTTCTATGGGAGAGACAAATCTGAGCTAAAGACTACTATTGAATTCTTGAAGGTTGTAGCTCTAAAATAAGACAACCTTGTGTCATCTCTCCTAAGTAATGGGCAGAGAGGTCAACCCACATTTGAATATAAGGAAGCCCAAGAGGTCTACTAGGTTTGGAATACCAAGGGTCACACAAGTCTGGAGTGCAATCACCTATACCATGACACCTTGAACAAGCACCAACCACAATTTAATAGTAGCCCCCTCATTGAAGAAGTAGATTTTGTCAATTCCATTCCAAGAAAAGGGTACAATACCAACAACATGCTAAGAAATCATCCAAGTTTCTAGTATGAAAATCCAGATGGAGCATAAAATTCCCACCAATATAAACAAGATTATAGTCAAAACCAAGTTAGGGGTCCTCTTGGTTTCCAATAAAGCCAAAATTAAAACCAAAAAAATTCAATCAGGAATAATACCTCAACACTTCAAGTAAGGCAAGAACTACAATTAGGGCACCCAACCCTACAACAAACAAGGACAACTTCTCCTAGGAAAAAATGACCAATCGAATGCACCCATCTCTTATGATCAAGGTCACTTAGACACTGTAGAGAAGAGACTTGCTAGTCAGTTGGCATGCGACAAGTCTATGGAGGATCAACTTACACAGATTGATGTGTCTATTCGTCCTCCAACATCTTCATTTGTTGGTCAACCTGAGAACGATGCCAAGCATTAAGAGGGTAAGTTGAAGGCAGTGACCACATGGTCTGGATGTGTGCTACCAGAATCTCCAGTCACAATCATTATCTACAATAGGCTAATTCTTGATGATGTCAATGATGAAGAATTTACTCATATGTCTATACCAATATCCATACTAGTGTAACCAGTGGCTGAAACCATGAAACTAAAGACCACAATGCCACTCCAAGGTGATACAACTACTCCAAAAACAAGCAATACCCACAACTCTAAGAAGGCATGAAAAGCAGTACCAAGCTCTCCATCTATACATGTGGTGCCTATATACAAACCATGTGTTCCTTAGTAGGGTTGTCTATTTTAGACAGGCTAGACTCTAGATTCATGAAGTTCAAGGAAGCAATGAGCTACATGTTGATTTCACTTCCTTAACATTGTTGCAAAAGTTTCTTCCTAAAAACAATTCTTCAAGACTCTCCTCAGTCGCATGTACCTAACAGAGGAAGTTGAGACCGTGGAACTAGCACATATAACATCATACATTGTCCAAAGAAAGATACCCAAAACACTCAATGATCTAGGATCTTGTGTCATCTCCTTTTGTTGGGGGACACCACATGCCAAAAAGGCCTACCTGATCTTTGTGAATGCATATCTATCACCCTACAACTTAGGAAAAAGACAAGGATTCACCACCTACATCTTTCCTACTGACATTGTGATCCAACTTGTTGAATCTTCTATGATCACCCATATAAGAATTCTAGATGACATACCTGTGAGAGTGGGTTTCAAACCCTATTATTCCTTTGATTTTTCTCATTGATATCAAGGAGGATCTTTCCTATGATCTTATATTTGGATGCCCATTCTATGAAACTTCCTTAGCACTCAATGATGCAAAACTTGGAACATTGACAATAAGGCTAGGAACATACAATGATTTACTTCAAGGTTTTTGATAACCGCAAGGGTCCTTCCTTCCAGGAACAATGCTTCCTCATTTATTGCATTGAAAAAATGGCACAGGTGCAATAGGAGATGCCTACTTATAGCAACCATCTTGAAACAAACTTATCAACCCCAACGCACATGAACTGAATGATGAACAAGTGGAGCAATTTCTTTTCCACTTAGACAATGTTGAGGAAGACCTTGAAGCTGGGTTTGAAGAGCTTAAATTTGTTTCCATTGTCAAAGAAGTAGACAAGGATCCACTCATACCAGAAATGGATCCACTATGTGAGGGGCTTAAATATGTATTTTTAGATGAGCACATTGTCTATCCGATCATCATCAATAGATCTCACAGTAGAGAAAGAGGAAAAGTAATTATGTGAGATGAGGAAGAGGAAGAATGTATTAGGCTATAAAATTATTGACCTTACTGGAGTTAATAAATACCTATATATGCATATGATTAATATTGTTGACATCAACAAGCCCTTCATCAAGCCCAAACACCATCTGAATCCAATTCTAAAGGAGGTTGTGTGTAAGGTGGTGATAAATCTATGAATTTCTAGGATCATTTATCCCATTTTTAATTCACCATGGGTGAGTCTTGTTCAAGTGGTGCCAAAGAAAGGAGGCACTAGAGTTGTTTTAGATGAGAAGAATGAGCTTATTCCCATCCACATTGTTACCAAGTGGAACATATCATCGATTACTATAAGCTCAACAATGCAACCCAGAAGGACCACTTCCTCCTTTCCTTTCTTTATCAAGTCCTAGAGAGACTTGAACACTAGGAGTTCTATTATTAACTAGATGGATATTCTAGCTTCAACCAGATTCCAATACACCCTAATGAAGAAAAGACCACCTTCATGTGTCCCTTTGGCAATTATACTTTTCACCAGATTCCCTTTGAATTATGAAATGTACCTATCACCTTCCAACATTTCATGTATTCTATCTTCATCGTCCTAATAGAGTCAATAATGAGAATCTCCATAGGTGACTTCTTCGTCTTTTGAGATTCCTTTCCATCATGCCTACACCATATTTCCATGGTCCTACAACATTGTGAAGAAGCACATCTAGTGCTTAATTGAGAAAAATTCCACTTCATGTTGAAGGAGGTCATTGTTCTAGGATATTATGTCAACTTTAGAGGCATAAAGGTTGAAAAAGAAAAGATAGAAGTGAGAATCAAGGTATCTCCTCCAACTAATTTTAAAGAAGTCTGGGCATTCCTTGGAAATGTCATATTCTATAGGAGGTTCGTTGAAGATGTTAGCAACACCACTAAGCTTCTCACAAATATCCTTCAAAAAAATGTGGACTTCATTTTTTATTTTAACTACATGAAGAGGCTCATAACTATGAAGGAAGCTATCATCTATACCCCAATCATTTGTGCCCTAGATTGGTCCCTTCCTTTTAAGATCATGTGTGATTCTAGTGACTATGTTATAGGTGTGATTATAGTGACTATGTTAGTAGGTGCAATCTATAAGAAAAATCATGCCATCTACCATGCAAGAAATACATTTGATGACACTATAGTAGAAATATGTAACCATTGAAAAGGAGCTTCTTACAATTGTCTATGCCTTTGAAAAATTATTCCCCTATATAATAGGTTCACAAATGATTGTCTACACTTATCATGCCTCTATAAAGTACTAAACATTGAAGAAGGACACAAAGTTGAGGGTGATCAAGTCACTTTTAATACTACAAAAGTTCCACCTGGAAATAAAGGACAAGAAGGGGTCTCAAATTGTTGTTGTTGATCATCTTAGCAGATTGTACATCCAAGATGGAGAAATTTCACCCAAAAATGATTCTCTTCCTAATGACCACTTGGTTAAGGTATCTACCTTCACTCTATGGTATGTCAGTTTGTAAATTACTTGGTTGTCGGAGTCCTTCACCTAGACTATACTAGGAATGCTAAGAAAAAGTTCATGTTTGACATCTATCATTACTATTGGTATGAAACTTACATGTCTTGTCTATGTTCTGATGACCTCTACCTCCAATTCTTATATGAAGAGGAAGCTCCTCTCATTCTAGAGTAGTGTCATTCGGGCCCAACTGGGAGCCACATGAGTTCCAAAAACACTACATTTAAAGTTATTCAATGTGGGTACTTCTAGCCTTCTATTTTTAAGTAATCTCATTCATTTGTCATGTCTTGTGAACAATGCCAAAGATCTGGCAATATTTTTTAAGAGGGATGAAATTCCCCTCAATCATTGGCAAGAAATGGATACTTTTGACATTTGGGGTGTGGACTACATGGGTTTGGTCCCCTTTTCATATGGCTTCTAGTACATCCTTGTTGTTAATTATGTTTTTAAATGGGTTAAAGCCATCCCCACAATTGCTTACAACTCCAAACCAGTCATAAAGATGTTCAAAGATATTATCTTCCCATGCTTTTTAGTCCAACATACTTTTGTTTCTAATGGAGAATCCCACTTTCTCGAGTGCATCTTTGAAGCACTATTTCACAAATATGGTGTTTTCCATTGTGTGGTTTTTCCATATCATCCTCACATGAGTGGTCAAGTGTAATGACATGTTTTTAAATTAGTTATCTAATTAGGGTTTACTTGGATCATCGAATGCTTAACTACATTGATCATTGTTTAAGCTTGAGTTAATGATGGTAGTCTAATTATTTAAATACTCTGATCATGCTTTTGCTTTGATGATTAGATTTTGAGAATATAAAATCCTAATCGGATAAAATTATTCATCGCATATGAATACAAAATTTGATAAATATAGTGGCATGGTAAATAATTTTTAGTATTGTATTTAAAACTCTTATTTACTTGATTTTGGATGTGGTTTGTAGAACTCAGTTATAGTGTTCTTACAAAATATCAGAATTTGTGAAGAATTTTATGACATATTTGTCGACCGAGTTTCCCCAGGACAAAATCAGCCAACCATGTATTCAAATTGAAATATAGAACTATGGTATTTGGATTTTATCTTTTTATTGGTACGTCTAATTGATCTCAAATTTTAACTTTAGTTTTCCCCTAGACAAACTCAACAGAACATGCTACAGACTGCAATATAGCAGTGTAGTATTTGAACTTGATTTATTTATAGGTAACTATTAATGATCTCAAGCTTTTACTAGAGATCTTAAATGATCTCTCGTACAACATGCTAACTTTTGATAGTTTTTGGAGGAGGTTTGACCTATTCAGTAGATGATTTTCAGTAACATGCTTTATGATAAAAAAAAATTGTTGAAATAAAAGAAAGTATAAATTGGGTCAATTTTCAATTGACCCAAGTACCTTAATTTATCTATATGAGCTACCTAGAACACCAAGGATCTCTCATATTTGTTATCCATTCCAGAGAAATGAAACTAGAGTGAGAGGAGAGCTAGGGTTTTGAGAGGAGAAAGTAGTGGAGATGACGTAGGGTTTCACTATTGGAGATATGATGTAAGTTAAGCTTCTTTGCATAGTCTTTCATGGTGAATCGTCTCTCACATGTTAAGATTCCAACCATCCTCTAATTTGATTTGAAATGATATCAGACCTCCCTCTTTTCTCACCATATCTCTCCTATTCACCATTTCTAGGGTTTCTGAGTTGAGAGGAGGAAGAAATGGATTCAGTTGCTAGAGTTTAATTGGATTTCTAGATATCTAGGGTTTGACCTATGTTTTTGAGGTGATGGTCACCTCTTGTGAGTGTTATCTCTCTCTTAAGCTTTATATTCATGTTGAAAGCCTAATTCTATCTGGCTAAAATAATTAAAAACCTTGCTTATATCTGTATGTGATTGGGTATTGATTTGAAAAGATTTTAGGGAATCAAATTATATTGATTTTAATAATTCTCATTGATTGGAACTTGCTTAGTTCCTGATATATTGACTAAGGATCCATGGAAAATTCTATGGATAGATAACTTTGCTATTTCATGTAAATATTGCCTAAAAATCAGCCTAATGCCCGATATGCTTGGAAATTTGAGTTGACATGTATAGTATCATAGTTGAATTGTATTAGATTGAATTATACAAGTTTTTTGTTGAATCTTACTGAAATTGAATATGATATATACATAAGGATAAGTATTAGGTGGCTATATTCCCTTTTTATGATTTTTGTTGATGGATTGAATCAAATGAGCTAATGAATCAGTGTATACTTATGATTGATGAATGAGATATGTGAAAATGGAAACTAGGGTTTCCATGTGTGTGCATAGTCCTAATCAACCCTTTTACACCATAATGAAATTACTGAATGATATGATTCTTACGATGTGTTGAACTAAGGATAACTTCTTGAAAACCCTAGAAGTTTAGTATTATGACGAGTATGATTAATAAAGTTAGAACTTGTATATAATGTAGTAAATGTGATGAAATGATGAAGTTTAGATATTAAAACTTCAATTCAAGATGATAAGTCTGATCAGTTTGATCTAAGCCTAATTTATATATTTTAGCATAATTTATTGAATTCAATATGAATGCAAGTCTTTTGTACAAGTTACATGACAATGAACTTTGAAGGATGATTAGAGATTACAATGTAAGAAGATGTAACCCTAATTCATTTTTTTTACCTAAAGTGAGTACTATAATAAGGAATGATCATTTTTTATTATGGAAATGCCACTAGAAGTCAATGGTATGTTACACTTATCTAATTATAAGACACAATATGAAAAAAAAATGTATTGAATGGTGATGGCAGGTTAAAGATGAAACTAATGAACTTAATATGATGAAGTCTTTAATGTTTTGTTTTCAATTAATGTGGCTTAATTCAAATTGAATGAAATATACTAAAATTGAAATTTGATGTATGTTAGTGATAAGATAAGCATTGTATATCAAGTGGATTAAGAATGACTGGTTCCAATAATGTAATGAACATAAATGAAAGAAGTTGAGACTAATGAATATAAAATGAAGAAAAAAGATGGGAATTAGTAGACGAATCTAAGAACCTAACTCTAACCCTGAAATGATGAATTAGATGAATCTAATGAATAACAATCCCAAATATGGATTAAGGAATGCACATAATTGTAGTTAAATTCAATTAAAAGATGACGTTCAAGCATTTGAATTGATTTACAAGAATGTGTCCTTGGATTGTGATTGTTTGATAGAATACTTGTACTTTAACAATGGGGTAATAGTACAAACTTCAAATCATATTTAACATGTATTTATTAGTAACCCTAACTAAAGAATGTGAAATAAAAGAAGAATAGAACTAAGTTCGTTATGCATGTTTATGCTTGATATTGATTTACAACTATTAAAATTGGATGGAACAAGTATATGTTGTATGATAAATCTATTCTGAGTATGATGAATGATACACAATTTCTATTTGAATTTATTGTTGCTAGTTCTAATGTCTCTATGAATATTTGTTGAGAACTGTGATATATAATGAACTAATAAGATATATGTTGGGATTGAATTTAACATACATTGCTTACATTTGAGCAACGTTAATGAGGGTAAATGTTATACAATGAGATTATGTCTTAGGCTGAAAGCATTGATGATGACTTGTATGAGATGATGTAGAAAATGGAAAGAATCATGTGTGTTGAAAACTATAGATTTGTTGTTCTTCTTGCTTTAATCTTTGTCTTTTTATTAATCCTAATATGCTTCATGTTATTCTAGTTACATGAGAATACACAGATACGATATATGATTTTTGAATTCTCTTAAGTTAAGTAAAAGAGATTAATAACAAGTGGGGAAACAAAATGGATCTTCTTGTAGTAATTGATGAATTATGCAAAGGATTTTTGGAGTGTGGATTGAGATCTTAAAGGTTAGACCACCATGATTTAGAAGTGATTCATATGGAGTGGTTCTGGCCCTAAATCCTTGCTGTGAAATTTTATGTCCATGAGGAATAGGCTCTGGTGAAATGAAATATGTGAACTATTAAAATATGGGAAATGTTGTGATATGTGATATATTATTTTGTTGGTTCGTATCTCATGTAACTACGATGAGGATGTAAGCATCTTTAGGCAACCCTGAGGTGTCTAGTGTTTGTTGTTGATATCTTAGGGTGGCAAGCTAAACCCTAATATAGTGATAGCGAGTCATTGACACAAGAATCATGCATGGTGACTTCTACTTGGTGAGGTAACAAGCCAATTAGTTTTAGGGATAATGAATAAAAGATGACAAGACATGTAGAACTTGATTTGAATGTTTGTTATATTCCTGGTACTGGTATCTTATGAGTTACCATTGTTAATTATGTTCTTGTTGTGGAATGTAATCATGTTGTTATAGAGATTATCTGTTCCATATTGTGATTGTCCTTGTTGACAAGTAGTAAATGTTAGGATTTAAATATCAACTCTGAATATGATTTGTATTACTTTCTATTTCATAAGTATTGTCTGGTAGACATGTCTTATGTGTACTTCAACTTCAGGATTGTAGGATGTGTTCCTAGCCCGGCTTATGGAATGTTATAAAGATAATGTGATTGTTATGTATTGATTCAAAATGCTTAGATCTTGACTTATTATGTAGAAGGATTGTTAATCTAAACTAAGAAGTATTTGTTGATAGACATGCTCTAAAAGATATTTTAAAGTTATAATTGGTTTAATTGATTACCTCATCTATTTGATTAGATTACCATTTTGCACCAAATTTGACATTTCAATATCTACAAGTTTATTTTGAGTTCATTATACTTAATATGATGTTGATGCATGTACCTAGCTTGAGTGGGAGGTATCCACTCACTCGGCCTCTATATGAGTCTCATGAGGTTGTTTCCTATGTTTTAGTTATAATGCTATCCAACAGAGAGGTCATGAAAGAGAAGATATAAATAGAATAATCTAAATAGATTAAATTGTCCCTGTAGACTCTCTTTCCCAGGATTGATAGTATATAAAGTTTATTGATTCATGTATATGTATCTATTGTAAACTAAAATGTTCATGATCCATAAGATTTGATTCTAATTTTGATGTAATTGAATTTGATATGTGATATCTGCATGTGATTTCATGATGTGACATTGTTTTAGAAGGTTTTATGAGAGAGAAAAGGGAAAGATATGTTTGTGATTTTCATATATTGTTTTAACTGCCTTTGTTGGGAATTCATTGTTTTGTTTAATAATTGGGGATTAATTTTGGGGTTTCACTCTGATGGTTGGCATTTATTCTAATCAAAAGAGAGTTCCCAGCATCAAGTGTAGGTAACTAATTGCCAAATCAGATCCATTCTTGATAAGATAGTTGGTAGGAAATGTGAAAACTAGGCTCACAAGTAGAATGACACACTTTGGGATTACATGACCACTAGCAAGACTTGCATGAGCACTACCCCCTTCCATATCATTAATGGGAAGTCTTTTCACTCACTAGTGGAGCTTGAATACAAACCTCAATGGGCCAAAAACATCTCAACTTTGACTTCACTCAGAAAAGTAAAATTTGTTTCTACAACTACAAGAACCTAAAGAGATATGACTAACGGTTTATGAAAATGCAACCATTTCAAAAAGCACACAAAGATGTGGTAAGATGGCCACCAAAGAGAAAATATCTATAGATCATAGATTAAGTATTTTTGCAAAATTCGTATCTCCGACTCTTTATAGGGAGGCTTAAGACTCGATGGCTGGGTCCATTCATTGTTAATCATATCTTTCCTCATGGGGTTGTTCAAATTTGGTGTAAGAAGACTGGAGAATTAAAGACTCTGGAATCAATGATGATTGCAGAAGTGACATCTAGTGATAGGGTTGGCGACAAGGTGTGAGACATTGGGAAGATGCCAAGAGATGCACATATCGACACCAATGCTGGTTGCCCTCCCCTATCAACCCCACCAAAGGTGTTCCTAGATCTCAATGATGGACTCAAGGGACTCATGCTACAAGGGAAGTAAAGAAATGGTTAGATACGTTCAAACTAAAAAAGACCAATGAAACAACACACAACTTTATTAAGTGGAAATGGTGGAGATTTCTCTTATCCAAAATCCACTTTGAAAAGGAATCTTGTGAGATGGAACAACTCTATTGCTTGTCATGTGATAGATCTCAAGAGTCACAAGACAACCTTGCATAGACATTTATATCTAATATGGAAGATGAAGGGTGAATTTGAAATATTCTCCAGTGGTAATGACTTCTTTATGATTATATTTTTTATGATTAAGAAGACATGGGAGTAGTGTTAGAGTTAGGTTTGTGGTTAGTTGTTCAAAAACCTCTAATTCTCAAGAAATGGTAGACACGGGAACCACTCAAAAAACTCAAATGAATGGAAGTTCCCATTTGGGTTCATCTATATGATCTACCTCAAAAACTCTGGGATAAAGAGGTATTCAATATAATTCGGAAATACAGTGGGACCGCATTAAGATCAAATCTCTTAACTAGAGACTTTAATAGAATATAATTTATGAGCATCAAAGTTTTCATATTTGTATGGTTGTTGTTTCCTATTGAGATTAATCTTGTGAGTGACGATGGAATTGAAGACACAATGAAGATTGTGTATAAATAGTATCCCCTATGCTATAAAGAATGTGGAGCATTTGGGAAAGGACAAGGAGAATATTCTAGTTCTTACCCAAAAAGGCCAAGGTTCAAACAATTTTGGGTTGAGAAGAACACTAGTGACACTGATACTTTCTATGACTATCCCCTTGTTGAGATTCAAGTTGTCGAGACATCTATTGAAGACCAAGTGCTTGTGTAAGTACCTCAGAACAATAGTAATCCCACTCAAAACAGCAAAAGTCTACTGACCCTTGTCACTGTCACTAAAGATATGTTCATTGAAACCCCCCTTTTAGGAATGGATGGAGTAAGATAGTGAGTAGGAACAAGGCCCCTCTAAAGTATGTTCCTAATGTTCCTTAGTATAAAGAAACTAGTAACCTCATATTTCTGAATAATTTCAAACTTGAAGTTTTTGGATGGATTGGAGAGTTCTAATCTCTTGTCTAATGTCGGTACATATGCAAACCATGAAAGTCACTTAACAGAGAGGAGGGCCTCCTATCATTGATCCTAATGGTTGATCAATACTCCCTTACGGCCTAGAACGTCTGAAGCCTTAATAAATCAATGATGTCTAAATATTTTTAATGAGGGTATCATTAATAATAGGTGTTTTATTGCTTGCATTATTGAAAAAAAGTGAGGAGAAGGAAAATCCTTTGAACCCACAGCAATATCAGGGAAGGTGCTAGCTGGATGACTAATCATGATAGTCACCCTCTGGGGCATATCTTGATTCTCTGGGATGATAACAAAGTTTAGATTCTAAAAGGTAGAGAAGATGTCCAACATATTCACTGTTCAATATTCACCTCTGTAGGAAATTTCTATCTTACAGTTGTTTATGGTCACAACCAGGAGTCCAAAAAAAGTTGTATGTGGTCCCTAATTGTTAATATTGCTAATGATTTTGGTGATGCACCTTGGATTATGCTAGGAGATTTAATGTTTTTTTATTCTCTTTTGATAAATTTGGAAAACTTGAACCTTTTATAGATCTATGGGTCTCTTTAATGACTTTGTAAGTAAGTCTGATCTTATGAGCTTAACATGAGTGGATCCCCTTTCACGTGGGACAAAGGTAGGAAGAATCTAGATTTGCGATGTCTAAAGTTGACAAAACCTTCTACAATGAGGCTTTTATTGAATGTTACCCTAGAATATGGGGTATGATCTTGTTGTCTTTTCATAGTGATTATAGACTTCTTTTTGTTCATCTTGATGATAGAAAATTCCACGATAGAACTCCTTTTTTTTATAAATGTTTGATCTTCAATGCTTGGATTTATGGATATAGTGAAAGAGGCTTAGGGTTTGAATATTGATTGTAATGTGATGTATAGGGTTTTATAGAAATTAAAGAATGTTAGGCATGCTCTTTGCAAATTGATAAGGAGTCTATTGGTAATATCCATATGAATAGGAAATTTTGGAGGTAGAGGTGTGTTTAGCACAAGATGTTTTTGACATAAATGTTGATGACCCCCTATTGTGTGGTATTGCTACCAAGAAAAGAAAAAAACCTAATGATGCTTATCTTACTAAGGTATCCTTGCTCAGATAGAAGTCAAGGGTTTAGTGGTTGGAGCTTGGGGTCAAAAAATTCCAAATTATTTTACAATTCTTTAAGAACCAGAAGATAAAGGAATTCTATTCGGAGCTTGATTATCAATGATACATTATGTAGTGGTATGGGTCTTATTAAACAACATCTCCTGGACTACTATATTGACATTTTTTCAGAAAAGAATGTTAGTAAGCAATACTAGAATGATGAGTGGTGTCTAGCTAAACTTTTTGAAGATTAATTTAATCTATAGAGAAGCTTCATGACTTGCAAAGAAATTGAGGATATAAATCTACATTTGAAGGCCAGACAGGTTCAATTCCCATTTACTCAAATTTTTATGGGAGACTATTGGTAAAGATGTGACTATAGTTGTGTAAAAAAAAATTCTCAAGTGGTTGATTACTCAAAGAGACCAATAGAACCTTTTTGAGTTTCATTCTGAAAACTAAGAATGCCTCTACTTCGGAATGGAGATCAATTTCTTTATGCAATGTGGTCTATAAAATAGCCTCAAAAGTGCTAGCTAATAGGATTAGAAGCATCATTTTGTCGATTATCTAACCGACTCAAAGTGCTTTCATCCAAGAAAGATCTATTACTGATTCTATGATCTTGGTCAATGAATTTATTAAATCATGAAGAGTTCCTCCCCTAAGATATGTATGAATATGGATCTCATGAAGGAATATGAATTAGTTCATAGGGATTATTTGTTGTATATCTTGAACAACATAAACTTTCCCTCCTACTTTATTCAATGCATTGGATTTCAACCACTAACTTCTAATTACTTCTCAAACGGATTCCTTCTGAATTGTTTTTTCCTCAAAAAGGTATTAGGAAAGGAGACCACCTTTCTCCTTAATTCTTTGTTTTAGCTATGGAAGGATTTTTTTTATTCTAGTTGTCCATGTTGAAAAACAAAAGTGTCTCAATCTTGTTCAAGCTTCCCATTTTTTGTTTCTCATGCTCTCTTTGTTGATGATGTCATCCTTTTCTCCAATGAGGAATATGAGTCTATTGTGTGCATAAAGAATATCATCTATGATTGTAATGAAGTTCTAGTATGAAAATCAATTTCGGTAAGAGTTCCATATTTTTCTAATGATTGCGCCGATAAAGATTGGTTGGATAAGATGTTGAGTATACAGGCTCCCATTGTTCCATTAGAAATCAACTAGAAATTTATGCTCACCCAATCTTGATAAAATGAAGGCTCGTCTAGAAGGTTTGGAAATCCAAGAATCTATATTATGCTAGGAGAGATGATTTAATCAAGTCTACTCTACCCCCGTTCAATTTCTATTGGTTTGCATCTTTCCCCTTTCCTATTTCTATTAATAATGATATTGATAATCTTTGTAGGGACTTCCTTTCTGGAGGTCCCAATCTTAACAGTCTGATTAATATGATTGTGTTGGTTGAAATCTCCCATCCTAAGATGAAGGTGGGATTGGCCTCAAAAGAACTATTGATACGATTAAAGTTGAGTAGGTCAAAAATCTCAGGAGTATTGCTCTTAAAAAGGACTCGCTGGGTTCGGTGGATACATGAAAGGTATATCAAAGGTGACCCAATTCAAAGAGTGAAATGTGCTTCTATCTCCTCTTGGTTGTGGAAGCATATTCTAATGTAGAGAGATGTTGTTAAGATCAATGTTAATGTCAGTTCATCTAGTGATTCTATTTTTCACTAGAGAGATCCCTTGTTAGGGAAAGCATTATTTTTGTATGATGTGCTAGATGAGAGAGATGTGATGAATCTTGGCAAAGGTAAATTTGACTAAATCACCTACCTCATTCATGATGTTTAGTGGATAATCAGTAGGTCCATCCACTATTCTAGAGTGGTTGAATATGTGAAGCTACACTTTTGGAAGGATTTATTTGGTATGCCTAAGTGTGAAGGATCTTGAGGATAAAGAGCTGACTATCCCTTAGGTCAATTGGATCTACAAATATAGTCCCTGAAAAAGGTATATTTTTTACTTGGAGATTTATTGTAGAGAAGATCCTGACCCATGATCATCTTCATAGATGAGGGTTTAGCTTCCCTTCACGATGTGAAATGTGCAGTGTTGCTGATGAAAAACTTACCCATCTATTTTTTGAATGTTCCGGTTCCGAGGTTGTTTGGGATTCTTTTGTTCATTATAGGTGTAACTCTAACAAGCCTTGTAGTGTTGTTGATGTCCTTTCCCAGAAGATGAAGACTACTAACAACTTTTCTTTAATGGTCCTTCATGGGATTCAAAATGAAAGGAAACATAAGATTTTTTAAGAAAGAGAAAGAGTTCCAATTTTGATGTGGAAAATGATTACAAAAGATAGACATAAGCTTATGTAATGTTGTATAATGTTGTGTTTCTTTCTTTCTCTTTTTCATCTACACATTGTAAAAAAACTTATATTTGAAAAATAAAAAAGGGAGGAACACACTTTAAGGATTAAAAAAAGACTAAAGAATTCAAAGTCAATGGCATGCATTTCAAACACTACTTCTAAGTGAATGATATGAAATCCAACCAACATCTCTCGCTTCTTCCTCCAACATGTCATGATTGATTTTTAGGTGTGGCATTGTTGACATGAAACAAAGGCCCTTTTGGGTGGGAACCCGATCATTAAATCAATTTTTGTTTTCACTTTTAGAATTAATTTTTTTTGCATCCTTTTGATAAGCATTGCAAGATGGAATCTTAAGTTTGGATTATGTCTTTTTGGATTTTGATGGAGGAAAAGTTGTTGAGATTGAATGAAACCACATCTCATGGTCTAACCGGCACAATTTTCTCCTCGATCTCAGATTTAGTATTTTCTCATGAAAAACAAAATTCAATGTTCAAGGAGGAGGGTGGGTGGTATGTATTCTACTTTCCTCCAACACCTATCTATTTCAGACTTAAAATTCCCTCACATCATTTTAGCAAAAAAATTTAAAATGTTTCTTTTTAGAGTAATTAAGTCATTATCGACTTGGCTTAGATTCATTTTCCAATATGTTTGCATCATTTGACCCCTTATTTGAAACAATTCCTCAAAAGGACCTTTTTTAAAAACTAACCAATGGCTAGAAAGTATCATTTGTGGCCTATGAATCCCCAAATCATGTTTCCTTGGAAAAGATGGTAATCTTTGAAAGAACTAAGAGGGATCAAAGGCATCGATTCCCTTATTGACTAGTGGAACAAATGCATGAAATTATCTTGTTCTCCCCCTTTAAGTCATTATTTGAGGGTAGTTGGACAAGGAAAACAACATGGTGCTCTAAATTGTGTTTGAAGTACATGTTGATCTAACTCCTCTTCTACATTTCTTCCCTTCATCTTCTTACATTTAATTCCACTAAAAAGAATAAAAGACCATAAAATGTGCCAAACTCTATGTTTTAGGTGACACATCCCCCCTTCTTTTAAATCATGTTCTTTTGTACCCCTTTATATGACATAGGGGTGTATCGCAAAATAAAGAAAATATGCCAATGTGCATAAAGGAAAATGTTGCAATTTTTGTATTCACACAAACAAAATGCAATCTCTAGTTCAATTGAGGAGATATATGCTCCTTCACTTCCCTTTATACCTAGGACACAATGAAGCCTAAATGTTTACCATTGCCATAAACTAGTGTTGGATCATGTGCATGCATGTTTTTATGTGGGTCTCACCAAACCCCCATGAAATTCTTTGGCATGCTTGATGTTGGGACCGTGGTGCATAAGTGTTGCTGGGAAATGAATTTGGGAGCGAAGATACATAATTATGTGTTACGTGATATCATGAAGTTCGGCATCATATTAGTTATTAAGGAAAACAACATGATGGGAGGGTGAGGAAATCACATGGGTTAAAAGTATTTATTTGGTGATTGTTTCAGATTTTGTGATTACTCAAGGAGGAGAGATGTTTAAGTTTGGGGTATTATACTGGATGCATACTAATACTAGTTTTAGCTGCACTTTTATCCCAATTTTCATATTAATATCTTATATTTGATTAGAAATAACCTCATATTATTCCAATTATAATTTAAGATAATTTATTAGAATTTCAATACTTTTCTTGACTCATTGCAAATTAGGAGCTTAATTTATCTACACCACTCAAACTAGTGCCAAATTGGGGGTCCCACCTCTCTTTAGCGGGTGAGAGTCAAGAGGAGGCCATCCCTTGTAAGGTGCAGGGAAGTATCTCGACATGAAATGGATTTTGGCCACTTCTAGAAGGTCGATTGATCAATATTTTGTGTCCAATAATACAATGGACATTGTGATTAGCCTTTGTGTTGGAGCCTCTGACCTATTGAACTTTAGGTCAATATCCAAGCAATCAATCTTCACATCCACAGAGATTGCCCTGCCTAGTGAAATTTCTATCTATCCACCTTCAAAATGATATCTAGGCAATCAACCTTGACCTCAAGAGAAGAAAATTTACCTCAACGATCAATCATTAAGTGATTGACCATTGTTGGTTTTTTAAACACCTAGAAAAATATCTCAATCGATGACTATTGACACCCAGGTATAGAGAACTATGAATACCCACCGTAAAACCATAGAAAAACTAGCTTGCATTACCCCTTCCCAAAATGAGAAAAGATTTCACTCTACTCGTTTCTAGAGCAATAGGCCTCACCAATTCTGAGTGATCGACCCTTGGCAATCAAACTGAATGAATTTGAGAATGATCAACCTCTTGTTCTTCCACATGAGAGCAAGCTTGATTGAGGTATAGTTCTTTCATCCCAAGTCTAGAGCAATAGACCTATTTTTTTTTCCAAGAGATATATACCTATCCACCAAAAGAGTGATCAACCTCTAGGTCAATAGCAGTGACCAACCTCTCTGAGCTAAACCATTTTTTATTCGACCTCTACAAGTCAAGGGATATCGACCTCCCTCTCCAAGGTAATCGACCTCTTCAATGAGATGTTATCCATTCACGTACTCAAACTCCAAGTTAATGTTAATACCTATAAGAGAGAAGGAAAGGAATTTGTCATTACAGACCAAACAAAGCTACTTCTCCTATAGTGATGTACATGATTGTGTCCTCTTCCTCTACCCGTCATTTCATCTCTCCATGTCAAGGGAGTACTCCTTTCATTGAGGTGCGGGGACTAGTCATGCCACCCAGTTCTTGTAGTTTCAGTTTTGTCCCTATTCTTGTATGAACTCATTTAATTCACACTAATCACTTAATGCAAGTTTTGTGGATTGATCAGTCGCTCTATGAGATTTATTATAATGTTAGTTCATGATTGCTTCAACATTTAAGATTTGAATACCAATTAGCTTTGGTTGATGCCTTAATGAGAACTTCTGATAGGAAGTCTTTAGAGTAGTGGACGAATGATCTATAAGTATCGATACATTGAGCTAATGGGGTATCCACTCATGCAAGTTTCTAACGCCAAAAGAGGAACGTTGCATAACTTATGTTACCAATTCAAGCCAAGTTGGATTTGAATGAATGCACATATTTGAATAGTGGTTCTAAACCCCAATTCCACCCTAGTGTCCATCCAATGATAATTAGAACCTTAATGTAGATATTTTGAATTTTGAAACCTTGGTTAGTTAATCCAAATAAAATCTTTTGATAGATACTATTTCTTGTCTAGTTACTTTAATTAGTCTAATCTTAAATAATTTTTCCTTTGGGTTTGATCTTGAACTATACTATGATAAGATCTGCCTACTTGTGGGTAGGGTTATCATACACTAGTTATGGTAAACTCTCAGGAATTCATCCCTAGAGAATTCGGTTTCGTGATAAACCACACATCATGAATGTAGTTTGAAAGAAGGTTGGCCAAATCAATTGGGAAATAAAGATTCTGGGATAATTACTTGTTCACACTATAAGGGATGGATGACAAACTATTGGAGGAACACATCATGGTGTTCACCTTATCATTGTATGATCACCTGACCCTTGATCCTATCTTTTTTAGTGCTCTTCCCATGAACTTTATCCTACAAAATTCTGAATGCTCTAAGGAATTAATGATTAATCGGCTACAATCATTGGTTGTGAAGGCCACCTTTACCTGGGATATTTGTCTATACCCAATCTTATCCATCTTAAGAACTTTCGAAGGACTATAACAATCAAGGTGATGCTAAAAATATCCTAACAAGAAACCTAGAAATCTTCGATTGGGTGTACAATGCTATGGAGATTTGATAACTGACCGATACATTTAGTGGTTGTGAAGGCTACCTTAACTCCAAAAATTATTTGATACCCAACCTTATCTATCTTCAACATATTTTAAAATTAGAAATGTTCTAGAGAGTGAACAAAGAAGTAATACTTTTTGTGGTCAAAAAGATCAGATTAAATCTTAAAATTTGTATGATACCCAATTTACGGTAGTGGATCATGAATTTAAACTGAAGAAAATACATGATCACATGTCCACATCTTTTTTTGGGGTTTTGGATCAAGACCTAAAACTGGACCAATCCTACACTCTCATTTCTACATCTTTTTTGGGTCATAGTTCATGACCTTGAAAAAATGAGCATGCACTTATATTTAATATCTTTTAAGATTATAGATAATGACCTAAGACTAAACCAGTCATGCCCTCAACATATATCAAGATTTTTTATCCCTATATCTGGTAGGATATTTCCAATGATCCCATATGCTACCATTTTTTTTATTTTATGGTCAGTTTCTCAATGGGGATGTTCAACAAAAGGATGATCAAATCAGGTGAGAACTAGAGAGTTGGGATTTTAGAATAATCACTCATCCACAATCAAGGGGAACATATAATGGACCAATGGAGGAACAAATTGTGGAGACCACGTTATCATTGGAAGATCACTTGATTATTGATCCCAACTTGTAGAGTTTTAGGAATAATGACTGCCCCATAGACCACTATTGGCCTTAACTATGCGCTTTGTCCTCACTCACGCACAAGACGAGATCTAATTCTTGACTGGTCACCCATCCTAGTACTACTCTGGATTGAGCATGCTTAATCACATAGTTCTTAATGATAGACTCCTTTAAAAGGAGATGTGCCCTGCTAGTATGGGTAGTCCAATCATTCCTTGTGAGATAGTTTTATCCTAGGCATCAAGACATGGGATATTCCAAGCAATCGACCTAGACTCTTGACGTCCTCTTTAGGGCTCAACTATATGGCCTCATACTCATATCCCATTTCATTTTAGACCTAGAATGACCCATGCTCACCCAGATCCAACTCACGACTACCAACACAAGAGTGGCTACATCATCATGAATAGCCCATTCCATCATGGTTGAGCCATATGTCTCAAAATTCACATGCCATATGCCCATGTGGGCCCCGACTATTCAAGGGTCTTTGGCTCTAATACCATTTTTAATGCATGGACACTCTATCCAAGGCTATAATAGAGCTTCAGGAATGACGAATGGTTCTATAGACCACTATTGTCCTTTAATCCATGCTTTGTCCTCACTCACACTCAAAATGGGATCAACTTTCTTACAAGTCACTCATCCTAGTACTACTCTGGGTTGAGCATACTTAACCACACAATTATCAATGATGGTCTCCCTAAACGGAGGTGCACCTTGGTGATATGTGTCTTCAAATCAATTGTTTTAATATAATTTTATTTGAGGCCTCAAAACCTGGGAAATTACAATTTTTAAAATGCCCCATACCATTTCTTAATTTGTGGATTTCATCCTTGCACAAGGGCCATGCTAATATTCTTTGTATCCTTCCAATTTTACCGGATGTCTCTGAAGAGACAATTGACCAAATAGTCACTGGTCATCAAGGTCACCTTATAACTGGGAACTTATTTGATGTCCCATTTTTCTCTCTTGAGTAGTCAAATCCCTATTGTTGGTTGTAAAATTCACTAGATTTTACCTATTATAGGGTTGTGGTCCTAACCCTAATTTGGTGCACTCCTTCAGTCACACAAAAAATCAAAAGAAATTAAAATTAAGATGCATAGAAAGATAAGAGAGACGATCACTACTTCTATAGACATTTCACATTCAACCAGTTTTCATGATCTCAATGATTGTAGAGTCTTTTCATAATAACTCTGATAAATGAAAAATCATATCTACAATTTTGCATCCACCTTCTCTTACTAAGGCACGAGTTGGTGAGTGAATTAGGGTTAGGACCACAACCTATTATAGGGTTTTGGTCCTAACCCTAATTTGGTGCACTCCTTCATTCACACAAAAAAATCAAAAGAAATTAAAATTAAGATGCATAGAACGATTAGAGAGATGATCCCTACTTCTATGGACATTTCACATTCAACCAGTTTTCATGATCTCAATGATTGTAGAGTCTTATCATAATTGCTCTGATAAATGAAAAATCATATCTACAATTTTGCATCCACCTTCTCTCACTAAGGCATGAGTTGGTGAGTGAATCAGACATGTACTGAATTAAAAACTAAAGCAATGATGAGAGTCACTTTTGCGACTAATAAACCTCTAAAGGCTCATTAGAACTGGAGAGGAATAAATGATACGTCAGATATATGTAAGTGCCCATGTTGAAGGCTACCCTTACTTTGGATAAGTCATTCATGCCCAATCTTATTTTTGTAATGAATGGTTATTTTATTAGTTCATCCTCATATGGGAAAGATATAACATATGCTTTCCACCTCCACAAGGTTTGTCAGAACATCATTGACGAGTCTCACCTTTTTGGGGGTCATGCTTTCCGTAACTAAAAATGGGGGACATTATTGGCTTTTTGTGACAAAAAATATGTGTTATGCTTGGCTTTTCGTGACAAAAAATGAAAGTCATGCTTGGCTCAAGCAGGCGGTTTTCATTCATATGTCAAAACTTGCCTTGAGAGTGGCAAACTGTTGACACCCCATTTTTATCACTATGTAGAAATTCATGATAGAAGTTAATTCTCTAACTAATGATGGAATTCATACCATTTTTCCACTTTTGCACATTCTCTGACATTTATCTTTTCCACCTTTTTTCATTGTTTTCCACATTTTATCCTTTTTCACCATTTTCTATATTTTCCCACATTTTCCACACGATATCATTTTTAACATTCTTCTATGTTTTTCAACATTTTGCCCCTTTCTCACATTTTTCCATATTTTCCCATATTTTCCACCAGTTACACCATCCATTTTACCCATATACATCCCACTAAGGGTTCAACAACCTTTTTCTCATTAAAAATGCATACCTTTTGACAATATGGAGGATAATGGTAAATTTATATCTTTTCTCTTTGCTTGATTATTTTATTCACATACCACACTTCCATCCATATTTAATAAGATTTTTATTATTTGATCATGTCTCATAAATTTCTGTCAAAAATATCATCAAGATCATTCCACAATATCCAAATTTTGCAACTTAACACTACTTTTTTCTGCTCGGGGAACCTGACAAATCCACACATTCTGCGAAGGTGACACATGGCAAAATCCTAATTTTTGATGCAAATGTTAGTGGCTAGTCGTGGCGATTCTTTAGTAAAATTTCTCCAATAAATCCAATTTCTTATTTTTTTTACTTCCTTCCTTTTATCATGCTTGTGAAACCCAATAGATTAGTGAAAACCTCCATGTGTCATGTGGCGGGTTTTTTTGATCCATGGGACATGTGTCTTGGAACATTAATGTAATCTTTCCACTTATAGACCCCCAGACCTACCGTACTTTGGGCACCTTTCTTCTCTCATGAAGGATAAATCAAACTACCTCCCGTCTGCATGTGATCAGAGGATCTTTTCTATGACACAAACTTCCCTATTAATGATGGTAGGCTACTCAAAATTTGCAACTACTATTTCTTCTGTTACATACATTTTTTTGTTATTTGATTCATATTTGTTGATATCTACATCTCATTTTCAAAGATCTATATCTTACTCTACTGAATCATTCTATATCATGTCTCTCTTCCTACACATCAGTCCCAACTTATAGTGATGGATCTCCATCGTAGGAGATCTTGGGGCAATTGGGAGTACATCACACCTAAAAACTAGGACCTTTAGGGATATGGTGGAAAAGCCACAACCTTCTCCAGCATGAAGGTTTGCCAAAAAATCAACTTTTTATGTAGTCCACCATTTTATTTAATCACAACCTCAATAACTTTTTTTAACCTGAGATGTCCGAAAAGGATGCAATACCACTATCAAGTGAGATGGGGTGCCTAACTCCTTCCCCACAAATAATAGGATAACTGAGTCTAAATCTCTAAAATAACGCACATCTTTCTTATCCGCCCTTGGGTGGACTAAAAATTTGATCTTTTTTGTTTTCACACTAATCTAAACACCAATCTTCACTTTTCCATGTTTGAGAAATAAAACTAGGTGGTGACTCCAAGAGCTTTAAAATTTATCATTTTCATTTGCTTTTCCATTGTTTCCATGGCCATAGGATCATGTGATTGTTTGGTCGGGTATGACACTATTGAACTCATAATTATCCCTAACCTAGACCCTTCTCCCAAAAATGATCATTGTCCAGTAATAGGGAAGTAATTTATGTGCTTAATATAACTCAAATTCTATTTTTAAATGGTTTAAATCATATTATGGACCAATGATTCAGAAATTCCTACCCCAACTCTACACATGTTTAAGCAATCTCTTCACTTTGGAAACCTATTCACCTTCTATATTTGGCTATCGCTAATCCACTTTGTTCATCACAAAGGTTGATTTTTTATCTGTCCTCTCATCATTAAGTGGATTCATGGATTTTCCTTTCACTCATCTCTCTAATAAGGTAATTAAGCCCCGAACCTATCAGCCTTCAACGTAAATTGATTTTGTTCTCATCCACCTACAAAACCTATCTATATATTCATTATTGTGAGGATATGGAATATCTTTTCCTTTTGTTGAAGTTGTAACTGAAAAACATTATTAAAAATAATATATCTAGTAAATATTGTTGGGTGCATTTAAGTCTTTTGGAACAATAATTAAATAGGTTATGGTTTAATGGTGTGATTATCACTCATTTGTGATTCTTTTTATGATAATATTCCCTTGTGAAGTTATAAATTTTTTTTGAAAACATTATGATGTCATGTGTGAGTTGTGAGAGTTTTCTTTTGAATTAATAAAATGAAAAATTCAAGGCCAAAGAAAGTTATAAAAATCTACTTATTTTATTGTAAAATTTTCTTAATAAGGATCAAGAAAATAGGAAGGTTGCCTCAAAATTTCAAAACATTAAGATATTATAGAGACTTGAAGAAAATGTATATGAGAATAAACTTATTATTTGAGAATGGGATTTACTTACATGCCATCTTGGATCTTTTGGTTTGACATTAAACTTTTGGATTTTTGGAATGAAACATGGTTAAGGTATTTGTTACTTTTTAAGAAAGATACCTTCAAAATTTTGTGTCCTTTTCAAAGCTATAGAGATGATAAATCTATGTGATGTTCTCAATTTAAGAGCTCAATTGATTGATTTAACAAATAACATTTGACAAAAGGAAGGGAGCCTTTTTGTTTGACTGATGGGTGTGCAATTTAATGTTTTGGTGATTCCTAGGCCCTTATATGTTTATCTAAAACATTTTCTTCCATATTCAAACCCATCCGAATAAGAGAGGTAGAGGGGAACAAAAACAGATCTTCCCATGTGTTTCACCCTATCAATCATGGTAAAAAACTCAATGGAAACTTAATTTATGTTTTGTATCTTGCTTTTGCATTGGGTGTCACAAAGAATTATTTTAAATAGTGGGATTCTAATCCCCTTCCACCTTAAACCCTATCCACCACAACCACATCATGACAAGAAAGAACAAAACTAGTTGTGAATGTATGAGGTACTCCTTCACAGCGTTATTATAACAAAATGAGTTTGCAACGGTAAAGCACCCTCCTTGAGAATGAACAATGAGATGAAGAGATTGTGAAGATGATCACCCCTTATGAGTATTGCATGTTGTGGTGACCCTTATAGGGGAAGATTTGGAGTAAGGGAGGTCCCCTTCCCTCGACAACATTCAATAACACTCTATGAGAACCTATTGAGGTGAAAGGAGGGAGACGACACTGAATGGGATGCTTGGTTGTAGGAGTCTAGAATCTAGAGAGGGGTATCATGGAAGTGTTGTCTTCCTATGTCCACAAGAGACACTGCACACCAATGAAATAGCAAGAGGAAATGATTCCTACATCTTACTTGACCCAAGCTAGCCAACCAAAATCTAGCCCAACTACTAAACGACATGTTCCCTTGACTAGCATGGCCATGCACTTTGGTGGTGTGGCCCTATAAGGGGGTGCCACATCACCTATCTCCCAAGGTATAATCTTTTATTAGATCAGTTTTTCCAAAATTGTATAAATTTCTAGGATAATCTAATATGGTGATACTATAAATCAAATTGGTCAGCAAAGTGAGTGAGACATGTTAAAAATGTATTGATGACCTATATTTGTTTTCTTCTACATTGTAAATCCAAAACAAAATATTTTGTATATTGATAGTAGAAGTTTGATCTTTTTGCAAATCTTATTGAACATGACCTAGACTCTAATTTAATCATGGATTGGAAACCTGTGTGAAAACTAAAACCTTGATATTAACTACAATGATTAATATAATGATAAATGAAATGCAACCCTAATATAATGATCATGATAACTGGAGTTTGGAATGTAATTGGGTCTTTTTACCAAAATTCAGGGGCTAAACCCATGAAAACCCTAATTTCCACCTAATCTTAATTCAAGCCCATGCCTAACTCTATAATCTATTATAAACTCCTAGCAAGGGGGTTTCAGAGATGTGAGTATTTTTTAGGATTATTTTGATAATTTTTAGACTAGGGATTGGATATGTTGAAATTGTACCTCCTCTGTCCTTGAAACTAGCTGTGTGAGATATTTATGGAAAAATTTCATAACTATGTACTATGTTTCATAGTTTTTCTAGAGTTATACTCATGGTTGCAACTATATTCCGTTGCTATAAAGTTTGCAAAATGTAAGATCATAAGTGTATCATTATATTTGAATAATCATCAAACCTAACAACCAGATTCTCAAAAGTCTTATCAGGGAGGAATACTCTTCCAACACTATGTGATTTCTCATTAATAGGTTACTAAAAATCAATGTAAAATTAAAGTTGAGTTCCTGATGGAACAAGAAGAATTTTAGAAATTCACCTTAGGAACATGCTCTAATTTAACAAGTGATATATCTAAGTGTCCCGTGAGGGAACGCACATGAGTTCACTAAGTAAAAAATCTAATTAAGGATTGAATATATATCAATTAAATTTTGAAGTTCTCTACTCACAATTATTCAAATTTTTACTACAATATATTTTAATATATGTATATTCACACTTTTGGTTTCACACACAATTATGTTGGCCCACCTTTTGATTTCTGATGTTTTAGGTTAATCACAGAATGAAGATGTGAAGTTGTGGTTCAACTTATAAAAATAGTAGTGAAGAATTAATTTGACCTCTAGGATTAGATAGTAGTTCTCTATCTTCCTGTAATTATTGAAATATAGTTTTAAATTTGAGTCATTAAGTTTCCTAGTTTTGTACCTCCATTTGGATCACAAACTTGTACAAAATCATATTATGCATATTGAATGGAGTTATTAGTTATCATTGGTTTTTTTGCAGACATGGTCTTGGAAATGTTGGCTAATTACCTTTATTATCCATCTGGCCCTCATTTAAATGGGTATAATGGGAGGGGGTCGTTAAAATTGGTTATAAGAGCTTTACTTTCTTAAATAGTTTTCAACAGAACTCACTAGAATTATAAGGGATTAATTAGGATTTTTTTAAAAGGCAAATCATTCTAGGATTTGATCACAATTAATCTGGGGGCTATAAAAACTTTTAACCACAATACTGGTTGATTTATAAGAACTTTAGTGCAACAATATACCCTACCTGGCCAAGCCTTAGGATTTTCCCAAAATAACATACCTTTTAGGTCTTATTATGTAGACTTAGCCTCTTTTGTCATCTCTATTCTTTAAAACCTAAGTGTACTTCTTTCTAACACATATAAATTGCTTCTCTCCTCATCAAAGTTTGATTTACAATGAAAATTACGATTAAGGCATCCTTTGTCAATTAAATCATATAAAATGCCAACTTGATATCTATATACATACATATATATATATATATATATATATATATATATATATATATATATATATATATATATATGTATATATATATATATTTGTCTATGTGAAAAATGTTTTACATAAATTATGCTTGTACTATAATTAGAAACCCTAGAAACTTCTAGGAACCTAGTATGAGCAGAGATAACCTAGGCATATGTGGTACCTAAGAAGGATAGAGGAAAGAGAAAACCTTATGGAAGAAATTTAAACCCTAAACTTTAATTAAAATCATGATCCTAGGTATGCATGGTTAATGAAGGAAAATAGTACTTATATAGGTGTAAACCCTACCACTAAGTAAAGTTATAAGAAAGAGAAAGATCAGTAAAAAGAATGTTGACCCTTGAACCTCGATAAAAAAATATAATCATGGGTAAATAAAAGATAGTGGAAGGTGGTGCACAAGTACATGCAAACCCTAGTAGTGAGTGAATATAGTTGTAAAGTTTATAGGTGTACCACCTTGAGTTCTAGGGAGGAACAAAAGATTATTGAGTTAGATAAACCCTAGAAGGTTACCTCCCAAGCATGGGACCCTATCCCTAGGAATGCCTTATCATCCATGATATACTTGAGTAGAAGATAGTGTATCATGCCACCTACATGCTATAGGGAATTGTTAGACTATGGTCATAAAAATAAATATGTGGACAACATCATACTTATCAACCATACCTTGGGTGTATTTGTAGGAATAAACAAATATACATATATGTCATACTCACATGAGAATCAAACATGAGGTAGTTTATTAAACATAACCATAGGGAGAAATACATGGCGGTCTAAGTATATAAATGCTAACTTTTAGAGAGTTCTTATTCCCTAAATAAGAAAGTAGAATTACATAGACTATCTATAACGACCTCACTTTTCAGCAACCCCCAATTAAGGAAAGATAAAAAAATGAGAGACATTACCTAAAATTTTCCCAATTATCTAGATTTAACAAACAATAAATAATAGTAAAATAATTTCCATTAAATAAATATATTTTTTGCAAGATGTTTCTCTAGAACTTACATACTTTCCATCATTAGAATTGTACATATGAGAACTATGTGAAAAAAGTATCTATCTAATCCTACATACAAGTTAACTTTAATGTCTTCAAGTAAATTCAGCTAACTATCATATCCATCATAATCTAATATCATCTTATCTAGCATGTATCTAAAACGTTGTGATACAAAAGCATAGATCAGTATAACAAGTTAAATTGTGTATGTGGGGTGCATATAAAAGTGTGCAAGTAAACTAACAACATATATTCCATCAAATACTTGCAAATAATAACAAACATTTTCTTCTCTTTATCTTATCTTTATGTGATACTCATAGTGGCATTTTGGTTGAATATAATGTAGATATACATCCAATATTTTAGTTGTTCAATCCTTGAGAAGCACTCGAAAAACACTAGCAAATTAATTTGGGTAGTCATAAGCGTAGCCACGTGCCTTGATGGTGAGCCATGTAGATTATACAATTATACTTAAAGTAGATTCAATCAATCCAATCAACAAATCCAAGCAAATCAATCAATCAAATTTATTATGCATGCATGTAAATCCTAAATTTTCATTATCACATTATTTACTTTAGACCCTACTTGGTCCTAATCTAGGGTTTAGATCTCCTTGGCCTCAAGTTATCATTAGGGTCATGTTTGATACTACAATTCCCATGTTCATTAATTTAATGACATAAGAATCCTAATTCACATTCGGTGTTGCCATGACAATCAAATCTACCATATTATTGCATCATTAACACTTAGATTAGATTATCTTCATAAATAACACGACAAGTTAGGATCTTTAAACCCTACCTATTCATATGCATGATTATTCTCATTAGAAACCTTAAGTACTATCACCATGGTCATGATTATCTTAGATCATCATTATCTTTGACATTATCAGATGATAACATGATTTGAAAGAGAAAATGTAGTTAACAAAATAATACACCAAACTAGGGTTTTTATACACTAATCACCACTTAAACTATATTTGCACTACTTCTGGAATATAGACCATAATTAGATTTTGGAACTAATTTGTTTAGATTCCTCTCATTTTGATGATAAATTTTCATATATAGATTGTTGTCATCTAAGTAACCAATAATTATCTATAATATTTACAAGATTTACTTACTAGGGCCAATGAGCGGTTGACTCATCAACCAATCACCTTTTTCTTTATCTCTCTTCTTTTACTTAGCTGGAAGATCAACACTGGGGCCTTTTTATTTAGAAACCCGAACATGTCAACCCTTCTTCCACCCCCTTTAGATGCCTACGTGTGATCTAGGGAACTCAACATCGAGGAAGGGACCACACACAACTCCTATGAGTCTGAAGGAGCTCCTCATATGTACAGTTTCCTTTGATGGTTGTTGAGGAGGGTGTGTGGGTTGTAGAATACCATGACGGTGGGTGTATAGAAGCTAGACAAGGAGGCGAAGAAGGGAAGAACATCTTTGGACTTTGGAGAGAGGTTTGATGGACATTCACGGTCATCTCAGGTGCTTACGTGGTCTTGAGAAGACTTGGGGCTCCTTGTCAGGATAAGGCTCAATGGAGGATCTGTTGATGTGTCCTTCGCTTAAAGGGAACTGAGGGGAAAAAGTGGCTCTGGGTTGTCTGAGCACTCCTGGCTTTGCAGTACGCTACCCGTCTTTGTGTAGATGTCTAAGGGTCTTATATAGGCATGGATTCATCAAGAGAAGGATCAAAATTTTCAAGGAAGGAAAGTACAACCCCCTTCGTAACCTATCCCTAGTTTCTCTTCTTATTGTTATATGTTTGTCTTAAAATCTTGCTAATTCTTTTTCCATATAGACGAGCCCAAAGGACTCCTTTACTCTTATTAATTTTTTATTCTCTCACATTTATCATAAAGTTTGTGGAAAGCATGTATGGTTGTCAAAAGGAATACATTCAATATATTCCAAACATAGAACACATATGTCCACAATTTATTACCATCTTTTACACAAAAAATCTGTTAAAGAAAGCATAGCACTATATGGAACATAATAGATAACTTGATCCTAGACTATTCTTTGTCTCCTCCTAAATCAATTATTCCTTTTACTAGGAAACCCATTAATATCCTTTCCCAAGCCATATTAATTGGGATTTATTGGGATATCTTTCCCATACAAAACTTGCTCCTCTTAAACATTATCTAAAACATTTTGATTGTCCCATGATATATCCTTGTCCTCCAATTTCTAGAATGTTTTTCCTTTCCTTTATTATTTTTTAGTATACCAAAGGTTAGATCAAAATAATACTAATTTTTCCTCAAACATTGTGTTCCCAATAATTGCTAGATAATTATCCTTTTAATTACATAAAACACCATGTATTTTATTTTCCTTTGAGAACTTGCACATTATCTTATAAATTAGTTATCAAATAAATAATAAAGTATCAATTTTTTATTTATGCACAAAATATCTTATTTTCTTAACTTGTATCACAAGAACCTATTTGCAAAGTAAATAGTCTTATGGGCCTTTAAACGGGCCTTGGGTTGCACCCATTCCACCAAGTGACTTTATTATTTCATCAATAATACCATTGAAGAATGAAAAAATCAATTCATGTCTTACACTTTTATAATTCAATTTTACTAAAATTGAGGATATTACATAATCTTTTGTGTGGCCCTTAAGCCCTAGTTCTGACTACTTCCCCTCATAGCTATGATAAGGCTACCAACATGGAACATGTACCTTAGGGTTACAAAAGAAAATATAACAAGGTAGTTAGGGTTTGTTTTTGTCTCTATATAAAATTACTAGGATTCCACCTATACTCATGGTCATAACAAGTTAAGAGAACTACAATTAAGGAAGGTACATACAAATAAAATAATAGAGAATATTGCATTTCAATGACTATTGATTCCACCATACCTAAGAATGGTATTATAACAAGATAGTGTCCTTAAACATTAAAAAGAGAATATATTGTGGAAACTGCATTATATTTCTCAAGATAACCCTGAAGGAAAACCCCCAATTTTCCTCATAATTTGGGGTACTATCTTGTGGGGTTGTTGGTAGAAAATCTTTCTAGAATGACCTTGTTATATTTTATAGTGATGGAGTAATATGTGATTGAGATAGATGATACCTACACAATGCATGCCTAAAACCTAAATCAAGTTCAAATAGGAAAAGACTTGGAAGAAATGATATTAAAAGTTAAGCATGTGCATATTCATCCCATCTTGTCTAAGTGAATGCATGATAGCATATAATCATGTTTGTGAAAAAGTGGATTGCAAGAAAACATTAGCACTATGGAAACCCAAAATAAGCTTGGCAGCCTGAGTAAGCTAAGAATTTAATGCACCCATATATTTACATGCATTCAAGTATACTAGGTACAAGTAGATAGTCATGCAACTAGTTTATGTACAAGTACAGTCATGCATATACATGAAGTGCACATAAGAGTTTATGCATGTTTCTAAAATACAAGAGATCAATTGTTGTATAAAGAAACATGTGAGACACATATTCTCTTTACAAATTGGTGTTAAAAAAATATTGTGGTTCATCCTAAGTAAAGGTAAGGACCTTAAAATGGAAAAATAATATGAAGCATGTGGGCGATGATATGTAGCTCAAGCGCATAACCTTCTAATAATTATGAGAGATAAATTAATACCCTAGACTAGGTCACTCCAATAAAAGCAAATATTTTGGTGTTAATCTTTTTAGATAACTTTCTAATATTTTAGACATCTTTGGTTTTCCTAGAAGGACCCACACCTAAAAAAAATGTTTTGTGATGTCATGGTATGGAAGTTGTATATGAGGCATGAAAGTCCTTACATCTACATAGTCAAAATATGTGTTCAAAATGTTCTTTTTTTATGTTACAAATAGAAAAATATGGGAATCCCTGATGGACTAATTTCGAAATAAATATTTAATCTAATCTTAGGGGTTGTTTGGTCAAGATTGGTCAATAATACATAGAATTTTGACAATGATAGTAGGACCCTTATTTTAAAACAAATCATAATTTATGATAAAGATAAATGAAGTTTATGGACTATCAGATAACCCTACGCAAGGTAGAGACCTAAGTCAACCCTAGGGTTAAGTAGGCGAGCCATATATGTATACCACCCCTAGAGACCTATAGGGAATGTCAAACAATCAATGATACATGGAAAATATATGATAAATGGAAAGGATTATGAAATAATAGTTTGTATGTTTGAAAACCAATGTTGAGTTTCTAATCTAGTGGTATGACTTTGGATCATATTTAAGGAGATAATTCCATGACTCGTGTATTATTTTCTCAGTGACTGGAGCTTGAAAAGCGGACCCAATATTTATCTTGTAGAAAAAATGATGAAAACCTAAAGGGGTTGTGTACCAACTCAAGGGCCCTAAGAAAAGCCTTCCCTTTGGGTTAATTGGGTGTTATAAAAAAATTCACGTATGAGGAGTCACTAATTGAGCAGGAGTTAGCCTAATTTTAGAATTATAAGATGACATATGAATTCAAAATATCTACACAAAATGAGGTGAAATTTGTTGACTACAACAAAATATTTGCTTCGTCTTGGTATAGGTGTAAGAGATAAGTTGACCACCTTTGAATACATACAAGTTGTATATGTGAAGAATACCTTGAGCTTGCATAAATGATATGATCAGAATATGTAGAGGTATTACCTCACCATTCCATCGGTATTGTTAAGGATATTTCACAAACATATCAGACCTAGATTTAAATTTGATCATGATGTGATAAAATAATGCAAGGTATGAGGATGTGGGATCATAACTAAAATAGTAATGGTTCCAACCTAATATGTTATACATAACCACCTGTGAAGGTTGTTGATAGCATAAATAAAATGTTTTAAAGTAGGGAGTTTACCTGCCAAATATTACATATTAAACTCTTTGTAGAATGGGTTGCATAATATAGATGAGAAACTTGAGTGCATTCTCATCTAGAGAAATTAGCCTCAGTTGAAATGTTGCTTCTTCAGTTCATTACATTAATACTTAAACATATATATGAATGCAAAGGATCTAAGTGAGATAGATGATGTGATAATACCGGTTTCAAGTTTCCTAGGAAGAAGAAGAACTACATTTGAAACAACTATAGTAATCTCTAATTGATACCTAAAGAAGGAGGATCCAAAGGTTCAAAAGTCTAGAGCCTCAGTAAAGTAGAGACTTTGGCCTAATTGATACACGTCATTTGCACACCAATTCACTATCAAAATTAGCCTAGAGTTTAATCCCTTTTTACTTTTAGATTAAGGCTAGTATAGAAGGGTTGATCCCACAGGACAACATTTTAAAGATTTGTTTCTTCTAAACCCGATTTATTTTTGAACTTATTTCTTTTTGGTATTTTTGAAACAATTACATAAAGTAAAGTCCGATTTGAGGGGGGTTGATTTATCTAATGCAAGAAAGGAAATTTGCAAGAAGAATCAAATATTACGTTAATGAAAGGAAAATAAAAGAGTATTCTAAACAAAAGAAGAAGTGGTTAGCATAAAAGAATATCTAAACAAAATTAAAATGCTGAAAAATAAAGGGTAAATTTGAAAGCAATGTTCAAAAGAGGTTTGAAATCAAAGAGGAAGACATCGAGGCTTAGGGGTTTTAAAAGCCCTTGTGAAAATAAAATCGAGCGATGCATGACAATAAGAAGAAAGCATGTATGTGCTTTATTCGTAGATAAAATACAAAAGAGGCACTCTACGTGAACCCATTGGTCCTAGTGTTCATGTATCCTTGTTCTTTATCCTAAAGGTTTTTTTTCTACGGTCACATCCAAATCCCCATGAGTTTGGTTTAGGCATTCTAAATCCCAATTTCCACTGTCGCATCCGCCATGACTAACAAGCGATAAAAATGATTAATTACGTCATTTAAATCTGTGATTTCTAAATCGAAAACCATCCATCTAAATAGTCGTGTAAAAACTCGATCCGATTAACATATGGATAAGGGGCTATTCCTCTTGCCTCGATAAGGAAACTACTCACTACTCATGGCGAGGGTGGGAGAAATAAGGAAACAAAGTAAAAGAGTCATAGACCGCAATTTTGGATCTCTATAGAGTCCAAGACGGTGACGATTAAATGACTTGTTTGCTTTTTTTTCCTGCTCCAAGAAGAAATTGCGAGAAGAAGAACCAGAGAAGAGAGATCAGGAATTGAAATAAAAGGACTAACTTTATTACTCTTGAATGGATGATTACACTAAAATGAAATGACAAAATTTCTTTTATTGATTTCGTACAGAAACTTCAGACCTCTTTTTTTTAGTGGAGTCCCCCCTCCTTTTATAGGGGAAGGAGGGGTGGAAACCCTACATACATGACTCTCTAGAAGACTCTTGGCCAGTGACTGAAAACTTTCTAGATATAGTCAATAGAAGAAACAATTGATTGCTTTTAATTATGTTGACCGTTCACATTCTTTTTGCTGCAAATTCCTAAAATAGCGATTTTGAGTGTAATGTTAGGCCAATCATAAGTTTGGAAGCGGATCGAACGTATGATGTTTCAATTTTAACGCCATTTCCGGGGAAAACATATTGTTTTCTCGAACCCTAAAAATATTTGAAAAACTTTTTTAATTTTTTTATGCCTTCCAAGTAACATTCAAGAAGTGATATCTCCTCTTTCTGCTGAGTTTCCATTCCAGCAGTACCTTTTTTCTATAAACTAATATAATTGTATAACTGTGCATAAACCACCCATCGAATGATCTTACATCGTTAGTTTTTGATCCAATACTATTTCCGAATATAACCTCTGGGAATCTCTGTGCATACACCTGGCATTCATACTATTGTCAAATCTCTGTGCATACACCTGACATTCATACTATTTCCAACTCTCTGAAATTAATCTCTTTGAAATAAGGCCACTTGGAATCATCATTTAATGCCTATGAAAGACAACCTCAACAAGAGAGGGTTGTAGAATATCTATGTGGGATATGCCAAGGGTATGATCATGCTACCCTCCAATGTCAATATCTCTACAACACCCCAATGTAGCTGGATGTTGGTCAACAAGTAGAGGATCTCAACTCTATCCAATGTATCCTGGGTCAGACTTACTACAATCAAAACCAAGATAGAAACCATCCCAAGTTTCAATATGGAAACCCCTCAAGAGCTGAAAACTTATCTCGACTGCCCCCTCCACAAAGACCCCCACAACCCCAAGATAACTATCATCCACCACTAGGTTTTCCATATAATAACAACCAATGGAATTTTGGGAACTAGAAGAATTTTAGGGGAAACTTCCAAAGCCTTGGATCTTACCAAGCTCAACAATATCAAAACCTTCATCAACCACCACCTCAATAGAATGCTCCCACTCCTGTGGCAGAGGATAGGATTTCAGCCTTAGAGCAAATCATAATAGCGCACCAGAAATCAACTGACGCTCAGTTCTCTTGTCTCTTTGCCCAAAAAAACCCCCCTACATGGACCTTCGCCAGATAGCCAGATAGCCAGATAGCCCATCTTGTCTCTTTCCACTCATTCAGGGAAGATTCATACCCCTCCCTCAGAGAAACCCACAGTTGTTCCCTTGGACTTCGAGGATGATGATACAATGATCATTGAAACCCCATCCTCACCTACCTCTGCCATTCCCACCCCTTCCATTCCCTCTCATGTGGTCTCACATGTGGAAATTGACAAGCTGGAAATTCCTATTTACAAGCCTTCTCCCCCTTATCAGGCCCACCTAAAGCAAACTAGGCTTGACACCCATTTTGTGAAATGTAGGGAGGCCATGAAAAAGTTACATGGGGATATTCCCTTTCTTGATGCCTTATCTGACATGCCAGGTTGGTCCAAATATATGAAATCTCTTTTGACCAAGAAATACCACACCGACAAGCATGAGATGGTCATGCTTGTTAAGACTACCTCTGATATTATCCAAAGAAAGATGCTCGAAAAGAAGAAAGACCCTGGCTCTTTTGGGATTGGGTGCTACCTAGGTGATAATGTGTGCAGGAAGGGTCTTGCAGACTTTGGAACAAGTATTTGTATTATTCCCTATATTCTTTGTAGGAGATTAGGTTTCGTTGACATGATCCCCACCACCATGAAAATCCAATTAGCTGACTTGTCCATGAAAAAAAAATCATGGGGATCATTGAAGACATACCTGTAAGAGTTGGGATGGATTATTATGTCCCATGTGACTTTGTCATCATGGACATAAAGGAAGACTTAAGGTCACCCATAATCTTTGTCTGTCCCTTTTTGGCCACCACTCGTGCCTTGATTGATGTTGAGGCCGGAGCCATTTTGGTGCACCTAGGCAAACAAACACTAAATTTGAGGGTATTCAAAAGCATGCGCAGACCAAGCCTCCAAGAAGAGGTCCATCTACTTGATTGTATTGAGTAGATGTAACAATTGAGACAAGAATGGGAACTAGTTGAAGATCCCCTCCACAATGCCCTTGTGACCCCTATTGACTGTGGATTTGAAGATGCTCAATTGGAACAATTCAGACATCATTTCAAAACCATTGAGTAGATTCTTGATGAGGAGTTTGAATACCTAAAAATGGTCTCCATTGTAGATGCCAAACTCAAAACCCCCAAGGCACCTGACATGACACCCCTCCCTAAAGGTCTTAAGTATACCTTCTTTGATGAGAAAAATATTTATCTTATTATCATTAACTTTGATATGACCCATGAATAGGAAACCCAACTAATGACAAAACATATGAAAAGGAAATATACCTTAGGATGCAAGATGACAGATTTGACAAGAATATATCAATACATTTGCATGCATAAAATTTTATGGTAGAAGAATACAAACCTTTTAGAGATCCTCAAAGGAAATTGAACCCCAAAATCAAAGAGGTGGTGCTTCTATAGGTTATCAAGCTTTTGATTAATGGATTATCTACCCCATCTCTGACTCCCCTTGTGTTAGCCCAATTCAGGTTTTCCCTAAGAAAGGGGGTACCACAGTCATGAAAAATGACAATAATGAGCTTATTCCCACTCACACTGTTATAGGGTGGAGGATGTGTATTGACTATAGGAAACTGAATAAGGCCACTAGGAAAGATCATTTCCCCCTTCCTTTCTTGGATCAAGTACTACAACGCCTCACACATCAACAATACTTTTTACTATCTTGATGGCTATTAATGTTTTTATCAAATTTCCATTCATCCAGACGACCAAGAGAAAAAGACTTTCATTTTCCCTTTGAGGACTGATGCATTTAGGAGAATGTAATTCAGGTTGTGCAACACCCCAACCACCTTTCAGCGGTGCATGTCCACTATCTTTGCTAGATTGACCGAAACTATCATGGAGGTTTTTATGGACGATTTCTCCATCTATGGAGATAGTTTTGAATCTTGTCTCTGTCATTTATCTCTAGTTTTGGAAAAATGAGAAGAAGCACACTTGATCCTCTATTGGAAGAAGTGTCACTTTATGGTGATGGAAGGAATTGTTTTAGGCCATAGGGTGAGCAACCGTGGCATTGAAGTAGATAGAGCCAATATCGAGGTCATCTCAAAACTCCCACTACCCTCTTTCATCAAGGACGTTCGTGCCTTCCTTGGGAACACAAGTTTTTATAGACGACGCATCCGCGATTTTTCTAAGATCACCAAACCCCTAACCAATCTTCTCTAAAAAGACACTCCTTTCATTTTTGGTAAAGCTTGCATGGCCAGTTTTCTTTGTTTGAAGGATGCCCTCATTTCTACTCCCATCATTAGGGCCCTAGACTGGTCCCTACCTTTTGAGTTAATGTGTGATGTCAGTGATTACACCGTTGGTGTTATTCTAGAACAACGTGTTGATAAAAAACACCATGTGATCTACTACGCATCCAAGACCTTGGATGCAGCCCAATAGAATTACACGACTACTAAAAAGGAAATGTTAGCCATAGTATATGCCTTTGAAAAATTCCGCTCATATTTGGTAGGTTCCAAAGTCATCGTTTACACAGACCATGTGGCGATTAGATATTTGATGACCAAAAAGGATGCCAATCCCCACCTTCTTCATTGGGTCCTTCTACTTTAGGAATTTGACCTAGAGATCTTAGATAAAAAGGGTTGCAAAAATGTTGTTTCTAACCATGTTAGCTGCCTTGATTTCTTCGATGATGATGGCCTACCCATAAATGACTCCCTTCCCGATGATAAACTATTAAAGATGGAATCCCAATACCCTTGGTTTATGGATTATGCAAATTTCCTAGCCGTAGGTGTATTGCACCCTGAATATAAGGGACATTCTAAGGCTAAAATTTTGCATGATGTAAAACATTACTATTGGGATGATCCATATCTTTTTAGATTATGTTCGGATGGACTTTATCACAGGCGCATTACTGAGGAAGAGGCTCATGACATACTTGAGTAATGCCACGCTGGCCCCATTGGCGGGCACATGAGTTCTCAGAAAATGGCAAGGAAGGTCCTACAATCTGGCTTCTCCTGGCCTACTCTATTTAAAGATTCATATCATTTTGTTCTTACTTGTGATGAATGTCAAATGACCGACAACATATCTAAGAGAGACCAAATGCCCATGACTATTTGGCAGGATATTGAATTTTTCAATGTGTGGGGAGTTGACTATATGGGCATGTTACCTTCTTCTTGCATATACAAATATATCTTGTTGGTTGTTGACTACGTTTCCAAATGGGTTGAAGTCATCCCCACCAAAACATGTGATTCCAAGCATGTGAAGAAGCTTTTCAAAGATATCATATTTCCTCGATTTGGGGTACCTCATACCATAGTATCAGATGGAGGTTCACATTTTCTCAAGAAGAGCTTCGAGTCCTTTTTGGAATGGTATGGAGTCCACCCCTTATCACCCTCAGACTAGTGGTCAGGTCGAGGTGTCAAATAGGCAAATCAATTCTATGCTAGATAAAATGATGAATCACACGAGGACCGATTGGGCTTTAAGATTCAATGATGCCATGTGGGCATATAGAACTACCTATAAAACTCCCATAGGTACCACCCCCTTTAAATTGATTTATGGGAAATCATGCCATCTACCCAAAAAATTAGGCAATAAGGCCAATTGGGCCATCAAAACTCTCAAGTTTGACTTAACTTCTGTAGGTGAAAACCATTTTTTGCAAATGTAAGAGTTAGACGAGCTCCGAATGAATGCCTATGAAAATGCTAAGTTTACAAAGACAAAATTAAACTATGACATGATGGTCATATTAGGTGAAAGGACATTAGGAAGGGAGATCAAGTTCTGATGTACAATTCTAGATTAAGATTTTTTCCTAGAAAACTTAAATCTAGATGGTATGGACCCTACCTTATCAGGCATGCCTACCCTCATGGAACTTTTCTTATTTAGAACAAGGTTCTAGGGGAATTTAAGGTAAACGTCCATCGGCTTAAATGGTACATCACCGTTAAGGATTTCCTATCTTCTGAGGCACATCAACTCTCCTTACTCGAAGACCTTGACTTGCATGAACCCCAACCTCCCCCTCTTGAGCCTAAAATGGCTCCATGATCCAACTCTGTCGGGCCTTCGACATAAAACTAGAAGCTTATTGGGAGGCAACCCAGTCATTTCATTTTTGCAAAATTCTTCTATATTTGTTTAAAATAACACATGTGTTTCAATTTCAGTATTTTTTAAAAAATAGGGAAAAAATTGAGAGCCAGTTACCCCATCAGGCTTACCTTGACCCCAAATCCCCTTATTGGACGAACTACTACTACAATCCTCCTTCATATTCGCACCTTCCTCTGCTAGAGTAATTTTCTTCCCTTCATCTCCAGTTTAGGTTTTGTTTAGGATGAGAAAAAATCTAAGTCCAGGGTGGAGGTGGGTAGTACGATTCTATTCCACCCCCTATCTTTTCCCTTATTTTCTTTATTTTCCCTTTTCATCATTTTGCATGTATTTTCTTTTGTTTATGACATTTATCTAGTCGAATATTTTTTTCCTTAGTTGTAAATAGACCATTATCTAGTCGGCCCATTGAGTAGACATATATCATTATACCCCAAAATGAATTTAGTAAACTTTTTGCAAATTCTATTACAAATTGCCATGTCTGAAATCACCATGTCACCTAGGACCCCTAATAACATCACTCTTTGGAATTGTTGTCAAGCCATAAGGAATCGATCAGAACCAAGCATAATGTTTTCCTATATTTAAGCAAATATATTATCTTGTTATAAAAATTATATGATGTGAATTATAGGAATATTCTAACTAGAGCAATGACACTCTCTAAAAAAATATTAAAAGTTATAAGAACAAGAACATCTCTACAATCCCTTTATTTTTCTTCTAGAAAAGAGAAGCAAAGAATCACCATCGGACAAAAATCAAGTCTGTGGTGGCACACTTCCCAAAAATAAATTGCATACCCCAAAAAGGGTGTACCATCAAAAGTTGCCAAAGAACAAAAGAAAAAAAGTTATGACCAATGTAGCCACAACTCCGCAAATCAAAGTCCCAAGTCGAATAGAGGAGGGATAAAAAAAATCTCTTTTCTTATTTCTTCTTCACTTGTTCACACCCCCTCCTTCTTCCTGTTCTTGTGCAAATAACTAAGAACTAAAGTATTTAGAGATTGGGAGTGTCAAAGTAAAAGAAGAGAAATCCTATTTTTCAACAAAATCTAATTTTTGAAGGAAGATGTAATAATTATTTTGATAGGAAATATAGAACTTTATGCTACGTTGTTCTAGGAGATTGGGTCACATGGCCAAAAATTAGAGGTAAGGATTATAGTGATGTCACAAGGGTGAGGACAGACATATTGGGTGTAACATCCCTGACCTGGGTTATACTTTAACCCGAGGTGTTTTGATTAAGAAAGGTGATTAAATGTTTAATCTCATCTTGTGAAAAGTAATTAGGGCTCAAGAGGAACTTATATTGCAATTCTAGTCCTTTTTGAACATTGTTGAAATCAATGTTTTGCCTGTTTTGGACTAAAGTGCAAATTACCCAAGTTGAGGGGTTTAAGTGCAAATTGTGCATGATAATATGTTCCTCATGTGTTGAAGCATCATGAGAGTAAAGATGATGCTGAGGTGTGGCTTATGGAAGCCTGAATACCAAGAAAGAGCTGATAAAGCAATGTATGTGCATGAAAACCTAGTTTTGGTGTAATGTGCAATTTACCCAAAACCCAGGGTGTAATATGTAAATTACCACTTCAATAAGGTCCCTAATGTTTCTTGGCATCAAGTAGAGTAAATAAAATGAGAGGGGCGCCTCATTTTAATTATGTTGGAGAGAGAATGTTGATATTAAAATAATCAAGATTTAATCCTAATTGAAACCCTAATTTGATTTAGGGCAAAAAATAAATGTATTAATTAAAGGGCCTTCAACCAAAAACTAGATGGTTGAATTTGCTCAAGTATGAACACTTTTTTTCCTTTGCTAGGCCACGAAAATATCTCAAGCAAGTGGATAACCCACTCACCATTATTATAAAGAAAAGTAATATCCACTCAAATTGGGATATTATTATAATATGATCTAAGGTGCTTAATTTTATTTTCTTTAAATTGAGGATAATTGAGAGGAATAAGAGGCAAATGGGATAGCCTCGTATCCAAGGAATGAAAGGGGGAAGAGGCGGCACCAATTTTGGAATTAAATGCATTTTTATAAGGCATTTTCTCTCTCATGGAATTTCTTATAAAAGTGCCTTTACCAAGCCAAAACAAAGGCTATTTCGAATTCTTTTCTTTCCCCTTGCTTGGAAAACGACTAAGGAGCTGTGGAGGAGCAGGAGGAAGACCCCAACCTGTTGGTAAGGTCCTTGACCTTCGTTCTCCTTGATTCCATGGTGGAAATAAAAAATAAATCATTGATTTCTTCTTATTTCGATCTCCTCTTCAACCCTAGCCAACTTTTTCATCCAAAAGCTTGGGGACGAGCCTAGGGGGAGTTGCAAAAACTTCATCCACCATTGTTGACGTGAGCTTGGAGCTTTGAAGCTCAATTGGAGGTGGGTTTATAACTTGAACCCTTAATATTGTTATTGCATTCAATTCCTTATCAAATGTTGATGCTTTCTTCATTTCTGAAATTTATTTTGGTTGATTGATGAAACCACCATGCAAATCACAGCAAATTTCGTGGGTTTGTAGCTTGAATATGATGATGTCATCACAAGCACACACCTCAATTAATATCTTAGGCAAACAATTTCAAATTTTGGGACCAATCGGTTTCAATGAAATTGGTTAAACGATTTCAACAAATTGATTGAAACCAAACAGTTTCAAATAGTTTGGAGTGGTTAACCATTTGCAATGGTTGACCATTTGAGGAAATATGCTGATGTAATTGGATATTGATCCAATGGGTTCAATTGGTTTGATCTTAATGGTTTCAATTGTGAATGATCCCTAAAATGCAAACCCTAATTGTTTATGGAAGCAATAACTCAGTATACTATGTCAAACATAGTTGTTTGTATTTGATCGGATGGTTGATGTAACCAAATCAAGTGGAGAGAATGATAGAAATGAATTCATACATGAGTATGATTCATATGGTGATTTAGGGTATGATCCTTAGTAAATAGATCAAGAAACCCTAATTGATAAGGTTAATGAACCCTAACCCTGATTTAGGGAAATTCTGAGTAAAACCCTAATCTAGGGTAATAGTGTAACCCTAATTAAGTGTAATAGTGTAACCCTAATTAAGGGTAATAGTGTAACCCTAATTAAGGGTAATGACTTGGGTAACTCTAATTTAAGGTAATGAAATGCCAAATCCTAATGGGATGAATAATGAATCCCTAATTTATGGGTAATTGAATGAAACCCTAATTGGGATGATTAGTGAAACCCTAATTGAGGGTGATTCCATGAGAAACCCTAATTGAGGATGATTCCATGTGAAACCCTAATTGAGGGAGATGTCATATGAAACCTTAAACCTAGCACATAGTAAAGCTATGTGAAACCCTAAATTTGGGCTATAGTGCATGGAATTCTAATCATGGGCAATATGATGAAAAATCATAACCATAATGTCTGGGTAATGATATGAGTAAACCTTAATGATGAAATAATGGGTAATACCCTATAACGATGAAATATCTCAAGTGTTTGACTATAGGCAACCTTATAATAAGCAATGCCTTAACTTGAGATGAGTCCATATCATTGAAGATAGTTGGACAATCCTTGTGTGTGATCTATGCACATCATGGTAAAGGTGATAGTTTGGTGGATGAAAGTATTAAAATGTGAGATTCCTTATTATAATATAAGTTAATAAACTCAATTAAGATAGAAGTGATGAGGGAAGTGATACATTGATACATGATAGATATCACATTTAGCATTTCAGGTTTGATATACCTTGATGCATCTCAAATCCAATATTTTTGGATAAGATACACAAGGAGAGTGTTATGTAAATTGTTACAATTAAATGTAATGAGTTTAACATACTTGATAAGTAAGCTAAAATGAGTATGATGTAATCATACCATGATAAGGATGAGATATAAACTCATACCTTGTGTTGATGATCATTTAATGATAAATGATACGAATATTAAATGCTTGGAATGTCAATGGATGCTCCTAGATGTATGGAACAGTAATTAGGGTTGGATTGATAAAATGAACATGAAACCTTAATTGATGTGAATAGTAAACCCTAACCCTATGGAGGAAATAGTGGTGTTACTATTATATTACATCAGTTAATATGTCATTGTTGCCTAGTGAGAGGTGACAAGATGTTTAATGGCCTTGTGAGTCATATGGTTAGATGTTACCTAGTAAGAGGTAACAAGATGTTTCATGGGCATGATGAGCCCTGAATGAGGTGTATTCCTCTTATATTGATAAGGGTTGATACCCTGTGATATTGTGAAAAGGATTTATATCCTATGATAATATGATGATTGGTGTAGTCTCATGAATGGCAAGTGAATATTACCATGTAATGATGAGATGAGAAATTATGTTTCATATGTTTTATATCTTTTCAGGTTTTGATATTTATATGCTTGCTAGAAGTGAATTAGGGTTTGTATGTCCACTTGTTTGATGCAGCCTTAATTCACCCAATTGGCATAACTAATCAAGTGCAACTCTAATCATGTAGTGCCATGTGCCGTAGAACCATCTTTAGTGTCAGAACTTGCTGGATGGTGAAACAAGTATTCCTAAGGGAAACTCGGAGCGCATATTGTTGAATATGCGGGGGTGGCAGGTTAAGGATATATATGCTTGTCATCCACAATTGCAGGTTATGGAGGATGGTTATGGTCATGCCTCAAATATTTGATGTGATTGAGGACAGCTGTGGTTGTACCTCAAATTAGAGGGTTTTGTATACCCTGTTTTCTAGTGTCATAACTTGTACCAAGTACAAACTAGTTGTTATCAGTTGACTATATGTCACTGTTGGCAGTTTGACTGGTATGTCACTGCAGTTTACTCGTACTGACTGAGGGGAAGAGATCTTAGGATACTGGCACTCCTACATCTTGTACGGAACCGAATAGCCCTTTGTAGGGGTCAGTTGGACTTTGAATGGTATGATTCAAATTCCCCAGGGCATAATAAAAGATGTAATACATCTGTATAGCATATCTGTTTAGGGTTATACATGACGCTTCACATTGGATGATAACCCTTGTTTATTCTCTTTACATAAAGATGATGCTTAGTGCAACTAAGATATAGTAATTATACTTATGTTGTGGATATGCATAAGACTGTAAATGTGTACATACAATAGTCATGCTTATGTTGATATTTTACGGCTACTGTTGATTATAATCATGATGCTAGATATCTCATGTTGATAGTTATGTTTCACATGCTATCCATGCCTCTATAGTTAGAAATACCTGGCAGAGGCTTAATGCCTGTAATTAGGGTTGGTTAAAGTCCAATGCCTGGCTGTGTAATCAGGATTGGTATAGTCCAATGCCATATACCTGATTGATATAGTTTAATGCTTGAATAAGACATGATGAAATATATAATCACATGTCTGGCATAAGTGAATACCTATTTAGCATATTGGCTAAGGCCAACAAATAGAAACAAGAATGAATCCTGGGTGACACATCAGAATAATGAATGGCATGAGAAAAGCTTGAGATGTTGAAAATGTATGGTAGATAAATGTTATACATGTTCTTTCTATTCCTTATAAAGAGAATAGTTGAATTATTGTTCAATCATAGATATGTGTAATACTTTAAAAGATGAGAATGATCTAAATTTCTTATCCTCTGCTCATTTTTATATTAATCAAACTACAATAATGATGTTTCTGGCAGAGAGTTATATCTCTCGCTGGGGCAATTTTCAATTGTCTCACCCCCGTGGGAGCCAACATTTTTAGGTGGACGAGTGCGAAAGAGTCTGAGAATATCTTTCAGAGGAAGAACATCAGCAGCAACAGGGACAGCAGTGACAACTCAGGTTGAGTGTGCTGTCTGTCGTGTTTTGTAGATAGAAGTCCTATGTGTCGTCTCTGTACTCTCAGGTCCTCTGAGTTAGTACTTAGTTCTTTTAATGTATCATTTTGAGATTTTGGCTTGATGCCTCGAGTTTATTATGCTGTCTATGTTTAGCTTTTAACAAGGCAGTTGATGTTGAAACCCTCGAGAAGAGATGGTATAAGATATATACTTATGAACCATGATGTAAATGTAATACATTGGTTCTTGTTGAAAGAGTTTTCCTATGATTGGGTCTCTTTGAAAAAGATTTTAATTTTTAGTGATTTTCAGTAATCTGCTGCTTAGTGAACGCTTCAGCATTAGTTAATTATGTTTTTGTGAGTTGGATGCTACAATTTAGTGGTATCAGAGCTCGAGGTTCGCTGAGTCTACAGAGACATAGGACTAAGGTAGTAGAGTCTGTTCTGGTATCATACAGTGTATCTGATAATGTCTTCTACTCATATAAGAGAAGAAGAACTTAAAGATGACTGGGTCACATGAGGAGATTGCTACTGAGAGCAGCAATGTTGTACTAAGAAGAGGTGCATGGGAGCAGGTAAGAGAGAGACAATTTCCTGAGAATCTCCTAGTTGATCCATCTATGATAAGAAAATCTTTCTTTAAGTATTACTGTTGGAGAATTTAGGACAACAATAATGTATATAGTGGATCAAGCATTGGCACTGTAACCCAGATTACCAACCCCAATGATGATGTTTTAGATATCAACATGATTTGTAATCAACATTTACAGGTTGAAGCAAAAGGAAATGATGAATTTCTAGACTTAAATTGAGTCTGTGCTCAACCTTAGCCTGTTGAATCAATCTTTGAAGCAGAGTTAGCATGAGACAATGAATAATCCATGAATTATGACAAGTTAGACAAGATAATGTTATTCAAATATGTCATTTTATGAATTCCTGGATTAATTGAGAAAGGAATTGATTGAACTTTCTTTGATTAGTCCTATGAGGACCTATGTTTTGCATAGTAAAACATTACAAATGTTTTATGTTGTTCTTACCTCCTTGAGAAATGATGAGGTACAGAAGAGATGCCTGAATGAAATTCAGGGATGTTAAGTCTTATGCTTGTGATAATATGAAAAGAAAAAATATGATAGTATACAAAGTGCATACCACTTAATCTCAGTATTTATATATCCTGGCCAGGTATACAACTATTGATGATAAAGTGGGTATGGAAACTCTTAGATTGTTGTCTTTTTGATTGCTCTAATCAAGTAGTCATTCTGAGACAATCTAATGAGTATCATGAAATCAGAAATATGGGATGAATAAATGTGTCATATCCCATGTATAAGAAAGAGAAGTCTGAGATAATCTCAGATGAGTATGTTGTATGAGGAACTAAAAGTGTACTCCTCATAAGATAAGAATAAGAATGAGGGAGATGAACCCTGTTCAATAATGCTGCCAGCATAATAAAGATCTTTCCCATAATAAGGAAATGGGAAATGTGATGAGATCGTGAGATAATCATAAACATGCTAGATAATAATAAAGAAAGGGATAATGACATGTAGTCATCCTTACAAATTTCAATGCTAAAGGCAAGGAACCTAGGATGATATAAAGAGTAAATGGTTAATGAATAGTTGAAAATACACAAATTAATAAGAGGAATATGAATCCTTGTTTTCTTTCCTTTCAGAGACATGGCAATCAAGTGGGTCTTAGGACACTTGATGTGCATAAGATAAATGTGTTCATGTGATGGATACTTAGAAAAGTATCAGTTATCTTGGACTTTGGTCCCAAGATGAGGACACATGAAACAATTAATGTTCCAAGATGAAAGGAAGAGATATATATGATGTGTTTACAACACATGTGTTAGATACCAAGGTGAAAGATTCTGGTATCTGAGAGTTATCAGATGGGTTAGGTTGGCTACCCGGAGTGGTCAACTGTGAAATTAGTCTGATTATATAAAATAATATGAACATCATATGTGAGGGGTTTATGCTCTGCATAAACATGGTACTTATAATTAATGTATGATGCTTCTCTGAATAAGAAAAGTGTTATTTTACACAAAGTTGACTCTATAGTCAATGATGAGGGACAATGAGGCATGTGCCTTGGGTATTGATTCTATGAGAATCTTGTATGGAAACACTTGGTGTTGATCAAAGTTTTATGGTATCTCTATAATAAGGAGATGATATGTGAAGACTAGATAGTATGATGAATAAAATACATCTGTCTTCCTTTATCTGGATTTTGAGGATGAAATCCTTGTTAGGGGTTTATAATTTGTAACATCCCTGACCTGGGTTATACTTTAACCCTAGGTGTTTTGATTAAGAAAGGTGATTAAATGTTTAATCTCATCTTGTGAAAAGTAATTAGGGCTCAAGAGGAACTTATATTGCAATTCTAGTCCTTTTTGAACATTGTTGAAATCAATGTTTTGCCTATTTTGGACTAAAGTGCAAATTACCCAAGTTGAGGGGTTTAAGGGAAAATTGTGCATGATATTATGTTCCTCATGTGTTGAAGCATCATGAGAGTAAAGATGATGCTGAGGTATGGCTTATGGAAGCCTAAATACCAAGAAAGAGCTGATAAAGCAATGTATGTGCATGAAAACCTAGTTTTGCTGTAATGTGCAATTTACCCAAAACCCAGGGTGTAATATGTAAATTACCACTTCGATAAGGTCCCTAATATTTCTTGGCATCAAGTAGAGTAAAGAAAATAAGAGGGGCACCTCATTTTAATTAAGTTGGAGGAGAGAGAATCTTGATATTAAAATAATCAAGATTTAATCCTAATTGAAACCCTAATTTGATTTAGGGCAAAAAATAAATGTATTAATTAAAGGGCCTTCAACGAAAAATGAGATGGTTGAATTTTCTCAAGTGTGAACACCTTTTTTCCTTTGCTAGGCCACGAAAATATCTCAAGCAAGTGGATAACCCACTCACCATTATTATAAAGAAAAGTAATATCCACTCAAATTGGGATATTATTATAATATGATCTAACTTGCTTAATTTTCTTTTCTTTAAATTGAGGATAATTGAGAGGAATAAGAGGAAAATGGGATAGCCTCGTATCCAAGGAATGAAAGGGGGAAGAGGCGGCACCAATTTTGGAATTAAATGCATTTTTATAAGGCATTTTCTCTCTCATGGAATTTCTTATAAAAGTACCTTTACCCAGCCAAAACAAAGGCTATTTCGAATTCTTTTCTTTCCCCTTGCTTGGAAAATGACTAAGGATATGTGGAGGAGAAGGATGACGACTCCAACCTGTTGGTAAGGTCCTTAACCTTCGTTCTCCTTGATTCCATGGTGGAAATCAAAAATAAATCATTGATTTCTTCTTATTTCGATCTCCTCTTCAACCCTAGTCAACTTTTTCATCCAAAAGCTTGGGGACGAGCCTAGGAGGAGTTGCAAAAACTTCATCCACCATTGTTGACGGGAGCTTGGAGCTTTGAATCTCAATTGGAGGCGGGTTTTATAACTTGAACCCTTAATATTGTTATTGCATTCAATTCCTTATCAAATGTTGATGCTTTCTTTATTTCCGAAATTTATTTTGGTTGATTGATGAAACAACCATGGAAATCACAGCAAATTTCGTGGGTTTGTAGCTTGAAGATGATGATGTCATCACAAGCACACACCTCAATTAATATCTTAGGCAAACAATTTCAAATTTTGGGACCAATCGATTTCAATGAAATTGGTTAAACAATTTCAACAAATTGATTGAAACCAAACAATTTCAAATAGTTTGGAGTGGTTAACCATTTGCAATGGTTGACCATTTGAGGAAATATGCTGATGTAATTGGATATTGATCCAATGGGTTCAATTGGTTTGATCTTAATGGTTTCAATTGTGAATGATCCCTAAAATGCAAACCCTAATTGTTTATGGAAGCAATAACTCAGTATACTATGTCAAACATAGTTGTTTGTATTTGATCGGATGGTTGATGTAACCAAATCAAGTGGAGAGAATGATAGAAATGAATTCATACATGAGTATGATTCATATGGTGATTTAGGGTATGATCCTTAGTAAAGAGATCAAGAAACCCTAATTGATAAGGTTAATGAACCCTAACCCTGATTTAGGGAAATTCTGAGTAAAACCCTAATCTAGGGTAATAGTGTAACCCTAATTAAGTGTAATAGTGTAACCCTAATCAAGGGTAATAGTGTAAACCTAATTAAGGGTAATGACTTGGGTAACTCTAATTTAAGGTAATGAAATGCCAAATTCTAATGGGATGAATAATGAATCCCTAATTTATGGGTAATTGAATGAAACCCTAATTGGGATGATTAGTGAAACCCTAATTGAGGGTGATTCCATGAGAAACCCTAATTGAGGATGATTCCATGTGAAACCCTAATTGAGGGAGATGTCATATGAAACCTTAAACCTAACACATAGTAAAGCTATGTGAAACCCAAAATTTGGGCTATAGTGCATGGAATTCTAATCATGGGCAATATGATGAAAAATCATAACCCTAATGTATAGGTAATGATATGAGTAAACCTTAATGATGAAATAATGGGTAATACCCTATACCGATGAAATATATCAAGTGTTTGATATATGCAACCTTATAATAATTAATGCCTTAACTTGAGATGAGTCCATATCATTGAAGATAGTTGGACAATCTTTGTGTGTGATCTATGCACATCATGGTAAAGGTGATAGTTTGGTGGATGAAAGTATTAAGATGTGAGATTCCTTATTATAATATAAGTTAATAAACTCAAGTAAGATAGAAGTGATGAGGGAAGTGATACGTTGATACATGATAGATATCACATTTAGCATTTTAGGGTTGATATACCTTGATGCATCTCAAATCCAATATTTTTGGATAAGATAAACAAGGAGAGTGTTATGTAAATTGTTACAATGAAATGTAATGAGTTTAACATACTTGATAAGTAAGCTAAAATGAAAATGATGTAATCATACCATGATAAGGATGAGAGATAAACTCATACCTTGTGTTGATGATCATTTAATGATAAATGATAAGAATATTAAATGCTTGGAATGTCGATGGATGCTCCTAGATGTATGGAACAATATATTAGGGTTGGATTGATAAAATGAACATGAAACCTTAATTGATGTGAATAGTAAACCCTAACCCATGGAGGAAATAGTGGTGTTACTATTATATTACATGAGTTAATATGTCATTGTTGCCTAGTGAGAGGTGACAAGATGTTTAATGGCCTTGTGAGCCATATGGTTAGATGTTACCTAGTAAGAGGTAACAAGATGTTTCATGGGCATGATGAGCCCTGAATGAGGTGTATTCCTCTTATGCTGATAAGGGTTGATACCCTGTGATATTGTGAAAAGGATTTATATCCTGTGATAATATGATTATTGGTGTAGTCTCATGAATGGCAAGTGAATATTACCATGTGATGATGAGATGAGAAATTATGTTTCATATGTTTTATATCTTTTCAGGTTTTGGTATTTATATGCTTGCTAGAAGTGAATTAGGGTTTGTATGTACACTTGTTTGATGCAGCCTTAATTCACCCAATTGGCATAACTAATCAAGTGCAACTCTAATCATGTAGTGCCCTGTTCCGTAGAACCATCTTCAGTGTCAGAACTTGCTGGATGGTGAAATGAGTATTCCTAAGGGAAACTTGGAGCGCATATTGTTGAATATGCGGGGGTGGGAGGTTGAGCATATATATACTTGTCATCCACAATTGCAGGTTATGGAGGATGGCTATGGTCATGCCTCAAATATATGATGTGATTGAGGACAGCTACAGTTGTACCTCGGATTAGAGGGTTTTGTATACCCTGTTTTCTAGTGTCATAACTTGTACCAAGTATGGACTAGTTGTTATCAGTTGACTATATGTCACTGTTGGCAGTTTGACTGGTATGTCACTGCAGTTTACTTGTACTGACCGAGGGGAAGAGATCTTAGGATACCGACACTCCTAGATCTTATACGGAACCGAATAGCCCTTCGCAGGGGTCGGTTGGACTTTGAATGGTACGATTCAAATTCCCCAGGGCATAATAAAAGATGTAATATAGCCGTATAGCATATCTGTTTAGGGTTATACATGATGCTTCACATTGGATGATAACCCTTGTTTATTCTCTTTACATAAAGATGATACTTAGTGCAACTAAGAGATAGTAATTATACTTATGTTGTGGATATGCATAAGACTGTAAATGTGTACATACAATAGTCATGCTTATGTTGATATTTTACTGCTACTGTTGATTATAATCATGATGCTAGATATCTCATGTTGATAGTTATGTTTCGCATGCTATCCATGCCTCTATAATTAGAAATACCTGGCAGAGGCTTAATGCCTGTAATTAGGGTTGGTTAAAGTCCAATGCCTGGCTGTGTAATCATGATTGGTATAGTCCAATGCCTAAACATTTATACCTGATTGATATAGTTTAATGCTTGAACAAGACATGATGATATATATAATCACATGTCTGGCATAAGTGAATACCTGTTTAGCAGATTGGCTAAGGCCAATAAATAGAAACAAGAATGAATCATGGGTGACACATCAAAATAATGAATGACATGAGCAAAGCTTGAGATGTTGAAAATGTATGGTAGATAAATGTTATACAGGTTCTTTCTATTCCTTATAAAGAGAATAGTTGAATTATTGTTCAATCATAGATATGTGTAATACTTTAAAAGATGAGAATGATCTAAATTGCTTATCCTCTTCTCAGTTTTATATTAATTAAACTACAATAATGATGTTTCTGGCAGAGAGTTATATCTCTCGCTGGGGCAATTTTCAATTGTGTCACCCCCGTGGGAGCCAACATTTTTAGGTGGACAAGTGCGAAAGAGTCTGAGAATATCTTGCAGAGGAAGAACATCAGCAGCAACAGGGACAGCAGTGACAACTCAGGTTGAGTGTGTTGTCTGTCATGTTTTGTAGATAGAAGTCCTATGTGTCGTCTTTGTACTCTCAGGTCCTCTGAGTTAGTACTTCGTTCTTTTAATGTATCATTTTGAGATTTTGGCTTGATGCCTCGAGTTTATTATGCTGTCTGTGTTTAGCTTTTAACAAGGCAGTTGATGTTGTAACCCTCGATAAGAGATGGTATAAGATATATACATATGAACAATGATGTAAATGTAATACATTGGTTCTTGTTGAAAGAGTTTTCCTATGATTGGGTGTCTTTGAAAAAGGTTTTAATTTTTAGTGATTTTCAGTAATCCGCTGCTTAGTGAACGCTTCCGCATTAGTTAATTATGTTTTTGTGAGTTGGATGCTACATTGGGAGTATAAACTAGACTTTATTTGTGATTTTATTTGCTTGAGGACAAACAAAGATTCAAGTCTGGGGTATTTTGATAAATCTGTATTTATCCTTTTTATTTACATCTCTTACATATCATTTTAGGGTTGATTTGTTATTTATCTTCTTAGTTTTGTAATTAATTGTATTAGTTTATATTTTTCTATTTCTTTGGAGTTCTAGTTATTTTTGGTTGGTTTTTAGTAGGAAAATAGCTCAACAACTGATTTCCCTTGGAAGATATTTTGCACAAATTCCCGCAGTGCTTGATTTAAATATATACCTCGCACCAAAATTGTCATAACTCTCACATCCCACTGTAGAATTTAATGGGCAAGTATGTGTTGGAAAGAGAATTGAATTATCTACAGGAAAAACATATTTTTAGATACCTTCGAACATATTAGTGGCTCAAAAATACACTCAAAATCTCTATTGTGGGAATTTGCAGCAAAAAGAATGCGAACAATCAACATAATTAAAAGCAATCAACTATTTCATTTATTGACCAGATCCAGAAAGTTTTTAGCCACCGACCAAAAGTCTTATAGATAGTCTTGTATGTAGAGTTTCCACCTCTCCTTCCTCTATAAAAGGAGGGGGTACTCTACTAAGGAAGAGGTCTAAAGTTTCTGTACTAAGTCAATAGAGGAATTTTGTCATTTCTTTTTATTGTAATCTTCCATTCAAGAGTAGTAAAGTTAGTTAATTAATAAAGTTAGTTCTTTTATTTCTATTCTGGTTCTATATTCTCTGGTTCTTCTTGGACCAAGAGAAAAAGTATACGAGTCATTTAATTGTCACTGTTTTGGACTCTACAAAGATCCAGAATTGCAGTCTATGACTCTTTTACTTTCTTTCCTTGTTTCTCTCATCCTCTCTATGAATAGCGAACAATATCCTTATCAAGGCAAGGGGAATATCCCCTTAGCCATGTGTTAATCGGATCGAGTTTTTACACGACTATTTAAATGCACAAATTTAAATGTGATAATTAATCATTTTTATCTTTTGTTAATCCCAGCAGATATGACCGTGGAAACCAGAATTTAGAACACCTAAATCGAACTCATGGGGATTTGGATGCGACCGTGGAAAAACCCCCTTTAAGATGAAGGACAAGGATACATGAACACCAGGACCAATGGGTTCACGTAGAGTTCTTCTTTTTTATTTTATTTATGAATAAAGCACATACCTACTTCCTTCTTATTATCATGTATCGCTCGATTTTATTTTTATAAGAGCTAAGGTGGTAAAAACCCTAAGCCTCGATGTCTTCCTCTTTGATTTCATAAAGAAAATTGGGACCACTTTCTTAGTGGAGTCCCCCCTCTTTTTATAAGGGAGTGGGAGTAGAAACCCTACATATAAGACTCTCTAAAATACTCTTGGCCGGCGAATGAAACTTTCTGGATCCGGTCAATAGAAGAAATAGTTGATTACTTGTAATTAAGTTGACTATTCTCATTCTTTTTGATGTAGATTCCCACAACAACGATTTTCAACATATATTTGGGTCAGTCATAAGTTTGGAAGTGGTCTGAGAATATGTTTTTCCTGTAGATAATTCAATTCTCTTTTCAACGCATACTTTCCCATTAAATTCTGCCTTCGTATTTTAGAGTTATGACAATTTTGGTGTGAGGTATATATTTAATTCAGGCATTGCAGAAATTTGAGCAAAATATCTTTCAAGGAAAATTAGTCATCGAGCTATTTTCCTACAAAAAACCAACCATATATAATTAAAACTCCAAATTAATATAAAAATATAAACTAATACAATTTATCACAAAATTAAATAGATAAATACAAAACAACCCTAAAAAGATATCTAAAAGATGTAAATTAGAAGGATAAATACACATTTATCACTAATAAAACCATTTCTCCAAAACATACATAACGTCTCATCCTAGGATACTCTTCAATATGAGAGGTGGAGCTCATTGAAGTGATAAGGTCCTCATATTAAGACGAACCTTTAATTCTCTTATAAATCTATATGAATGAATAGAGGAAAGTATGACTATTGTGCTATGTCTAGGAAAGCCCGAGACCCTAGAAAGAATGAATGAAACATGATCAATGGAACAACCTCATGAGTAATTAATTGTCATACATCATGGGTAATGGAGCATGTGATGAATATGTACATACCCTATAGGTAGGAAGTCGTGTATAAGGACTTGGCTACACCCCCACCTTGATTAATTAGAGTTTATGGACTCATCCCCAGTAGCTCATGAGGTAACTTTGTCTTAGAGGGATGATGAGCATGGGATATTCAAATGACCCAAGAAACTCATTCCCTTGAGTATGAAGCATATAATTTTTACTCAATACTACTGGCTTAATATAGCCTAAAATCTTGACCTGTTTGGGATCATTTAGGATTCAACACTAGTAGTGCTAATAGAATATTCCAATTAATATGTAAATTCCATGAGTTGATTTTTAAGGTAATTTGTTTTGTGGAGGGAGGATGTGAGGACACATAATTTTCCCTCACTTTTGTAGAAGTTATATTTGAAAATAATACTAAAAATAATATTTAAAGTAAACAATTTTGGTTGTATTAGAGTCTTTCAGAATAGTAACTCAAGGAGTATGGTTTCAATGGCATCATGGACATCCATGTGTGATTGTTTTGTTCATAATATTCCCTTGAGAAGTTAAAAAATGAATTTTGAACACATTATGAAATAAAATGTGGTTTTGGAGACTTTTATTTTGAATTAACAAACTGGTTGACTTGAAGGCCAAGGAAAAGATGTTCAGCTCGTTAATTTTGTTATTTTTTATTTAGATAAAGACAATAGAAAGTCTGACTCAAAATTTCATATCATATCGACTCTACTAGACACATAAAAAATCTAGAAGTAATCCACCTTTTACTTCAATATGGTATAACATGCCATCTTAAAATTTCTAGTTTGACTATTAAATAATTATCATTTTGGGACAAACCCATTTTTTCACTTCCCTTTTGAGATACCTTTTGAATGTTAAAGAGTTAATAAGTTTTTATAATTTCCTCCATTTAAGAGCTTGATTGATTTATTTAACCAATCATGTGTGACAAAATAGGCAATGAGCCCCTATGTTTGACTAAGAGGTGTTCCACTTAATGTATAGGTCACACCAAGGCTCTTAGATCTTGATCTAACCTCTTTACCCTTATCTTCAACCTCCAAAAAAATGTGAAAACTAGGCGGGAATGAAACTATATATTACCTAAAGTTTCACCTTATCAATGGTGGTCAAAACATGATGAAAATTGAATTTATTGTTCCACAATCACATTTTCTCTCTTTTTCTTAGAGATCACACAAATAGCAAGTTTAAATAAAGGGATTTTGACATCCTTCCTTCTTACTCCCTCTCCACCATGACCACAATGTGACACCACAGGACAAAACTAGTTGAGAGTGCATAGTAGATTCCTTTAGAGGTTTTAGTATAACAGAACGAGTTCCCAATGGTGAAGCATCTGTCCCTAAGACTGAAACTAGCGAGATAAAAATCTCAAAAATAATATCACCCCTTTTGAGAAGTGCACACCACGATGACCCTAGACATGTAAATGGATTGAATGCAGAGTGGATTCTGCCATATCTAACCTCCGAATGAAAAATGTTTGATCTGATATCTATTTCGACATGAGATGGATACCATACGAAACATCTGAATCCAATATGAATGGATAAGTCCAAACTTGGATAAATATTTGATCTGAACCAAAAATTATACATTTAAATATATTTTATGCATTAAATGTTGGTGTTACATTATTAAATATATGTGCTAAAGTGTCAACATTTTATATATCCATAAATAATTTATATTTAATAATATATGTGTACATTTTGTCAAATTCAAAATTTTATATGAGTGGATATAGAAAAATCCGATATCAAATATGAAAATTTTGGATCTTAAATTCGATATGAAAAATCAGATATGAATTCGGTGAATGTCAGAACTTCTTTTCAAATTTCAGATTCAGATCTGGATCGAATGTGCAGATTCATAATATCCATTTACATGTCCTCTTTGGAGGTAGATCTGGAGCAAGAGAGGTACCCTCTGCTCAAGACCATGTCATCAAGACTCCATGAAACCTTAAATAGGTAAGAGAAGGGAAAAGGTGGTGGATGACACCCTTGGTAGTAGGAGTGTAGATGCAAGAGAGGGGTCTCATGGTATTGGTGTCTTCCTATTTCCATAGGGGACACATGCTACCAAAAACATCAAGAGGGGAGATCCATAGGGTGAATTAGACTTGAGTTGGCTGGTCTAGATCCAACCTAGCTGCTAGACTGCACATGCCTCTAACTAGGATGGTCGCATGACCAAGTGGTGTGACCCAAAAACAAGTTACAACATCAACCATAATCCAAGGTATTCTTCTTTTGTTAATTTTATGCAAAAATCATAAGAATTGCGATTTAAATCCACTTATAGTTTATACAAAGAATTGATCAAAAAAATGGAGTTCAAGATTTTGATGCATTCTCTTGACTCTCAAGGAGTTTAAGATTAAGGCCTTTACGATCGACTACCAAAGAGTTAGATCATATTACAATGTGACCGACTACCAAAGAGTTAAGTCACTTCCAAGCAATGTACTACCAAATAGTTTAATGGAATATATATATTATGTTTGATGTGTTCATAACTATATGTATGGGAAATCAAGAAATATAGCATACCAAAATAATCATTTCATCCAATATCATATGCCAAGTATTTTGTACACACATAATACAACCATACTGAATAGTAGGCCAAGTAAGAGGTAAACCATACCTTGATCAATATATATTCTAATCATCACATATATCCATGAGTAAACTATCACTTCGTCACCCCTGATTAAGACAAGATCATATATCACCATCATGTTCTCACCATCAACCCTAGCTAATTCATTAGGCTCTCTTAGTCATTAGGATATTTCAGTCATTATTTCTTATCTTACTCTTCTTATTATGTGGGATTGATGTTATTGATATTGTATTTCAGGTCACAATTAATAATCTAATTATTTTGTTGCATATAACTAATATCACATATTAACCCTAGATTACATGCATTAACCCAAACTAGGGTTTTCTCAACATCTTAGTATAATTTAACATGTAACATGATTTATATACATAATTATGATCTCATAATTTTATTAGGGTTCCAGGTATTGATATGAGCTAATACTAAATATTCAAAAATTTATTGACGATATATGTATTTTGTACCTTTATTTAGGGTTATCAACCCTAAATATCTATTTGAAGCATTTCATATGATTTTCTACATCAACATCATAATCACTGACTTTATATGGATTACAAAAATGATTTAGCATTTAATGACATGTTCTGATAATTTTAGGACATTGTTTGATATTCATTACTCATGAAATAAGAATTATACATCTCACTTAACATCTATGTTATTTAAGCACCAAAGTAATTGTTTTAAGATTTCATATTGTACTACATAATTTTCTAAGAATTTTGGTACTTTATTTGTATTTTTCTAATAACGGAGCTCATTACTATGAATTATTGAAGTTATGTAAATAACTGAAGATTATTACCATTATGGGCCAATTGGTGGACACCACATGGCCACTCACTGGCGCATCTCTCTACTGAGCTGGCTAGTGTATGCAGTTCACTTCCTCTGGACCTGGTGTGATCTGAGGACGGCTGGTTCAGGGCATTTAAACCCAGTTTGCTTGGTTTGATGGGAGTTAATCATGATATGCTCCCTCCCTCTTTCTTGTCGGAACAGGCTCACGCCCTACGTCTGGGCATAAACAGTCACCACTACAATGCTCTCCTCTAGGGAGCAATTAATAGAGCCAAGGTTATCCTTACCATCTCTTCAGGCTACCACCAGCTTCAGTGACATCTTACTGACCTCCATGACTACTCGATTTCACTCCTGATGTGTTCTTCTCTGAGTCGCGACTGTCGCCGTTGAGGAACTACTCCGACGAGCAACCGGTGTGGATCTGGCCCTCTTCAACCTATATTTGTGTAGTTGAAAGCTTTGTCTACATGTCCCTTGCATGGCAGGAAATGTGTCTATCTCTACACTAAATCCTCCACTCAGCTTGAGAAGCTTGCCCCCGATCTCCATTAGATTGGCTCGTAGTCAAGCGTTGTTGTGCTCCAGTGAGCCTCACAACCACTTATCCCTGTCATGTGATTGGAAGAAACCAGTTCCTCCTCAGTATCTACTAACAGCACCACTAGCCTCGTCTACTCCTATGCACCGCATGGAGCTTGCCACTTGGGATGCTACGATGGATATAAAGGGATACACTGCCTCCTTGAACTCGTTGGCATCTATAGAACACAGTGGGACATACTACTTGCTACCTTTGGACTACATCTTCTAATTCTTTAATCTTCCTCCTTCCTCACTGTTATCTCTACTATACTTCTGCACTTCTCTATCTACTACTATTGGATATGAAGACACTACTGTGTGGGGGAGGTCTCATTCTCTCTTTACAGTCCTCTAGATGTTTTGAAAGAGGGACCCTAAGTCAAAGGAAACCGCTCACCACTCTCTCTTCCCCAGGCCATGACCTAGACATGGGGATCAAATGAAGTTGGCGTTGTTGCTCAATGTAACCACTGTGATGAAGACAACTTCCTCATTCCTCAGTCATTTTATCACATTGAAGGGATGGGATTAGGGTTCTGACTCGACCATCTATGGCTTAAGACTTCACATCAGAAAGCCACAAACAAGTTGCATGACATCTAATGCACGTTTAGCTTGGGCTACAAAGATTAAAGACTTGATTTTTAAAGTTACCAACATATACACTATTTTACCAAGTCTAAAACTACAAATAACTCATGTGTGTAGGAACACCCATTCTCCTCAAAACTTTAATAAAAAATTTCTTGTCATAAGATCCACCTCCAGTACAAGTTTTGTGCCAAAACCCCATTCTTCGGAAAACCAATATAATGTTTCTGAAGGACACAAACTTGGAGACTATAGTCACAAATTATTATCAAACATCCTCCAAACTCATCAAAATAGTTTAACTCTTAATGTAACCCAAAAAATGGATCTACTCATCCAAAAAAGTATTCAAAGATCACAAAAGTTCACTCTATTACATAAATCCTAATTTATTCAAGGCTTAGAAGCCTTTCTGAAAACCCTTAATGTTGATACTTACCATGATGATTAATATGAGGATTATGATAATGATACCTTAATCAAGATGATTATGATAATTTTAGATCCAAATGTAATTGGGATTTATCCAAAATAAGGGGATAAATTGCATGAAAACCCTAAGTTCCATCTAATGTGAACCCAAACCTAGGATTAACCCTATAATCTATGTTAAAACTCTCTAAGAGGGTTTCTGGAGATGTTAGCAACTTTTAAGGGTTATTTTAATAAAATTTAGAATTGGGTTTGGATTTGTTGAAATTGGACCTCTTCTGCCATTTTAAACAAGTAAATGATATATAAAGTGATAATTGTCTTAATTGATCACTATTTCACAAAGCTTTGCACATTCCTAAAAATGTATTATTTCATTTATATTCTATAATATGATTATATCCTATGTCACCACTAAATATAAATGATGATCAAACCAGATAACCATATTCTTGTGAATTTGTTGTAGGGAGGAACACTCATGAGGAGCAAAGGTTGAAAGAGTACAAGAATATATTATGTGCACCTTTTATACCAAGAATTGTGTAATGGCTACTTCAATTCATTGCTACTTGATTTTTTTATATCATGAGAAAAGTGTTATGATAAAATTAGCTAACCCTATGCTTGATATGTGACATCACATATGTTGTATGTCAATCACATTTTTTTTATGAATATTGACAATGATACTATTATAATGCATGGAATGTGGCAGAGGTTTAAGATGTCAAATGTTTCAAATGGGTGGGATAAAGATATTTTAAAAACTACACTTTTTGGTCAGTTGAACCTAAATCTAGTTGGTCCTAGATGATGTAGATGATAGTCAAACAAAGAGTCAAAAATTTTGGATTGCACTCATTTTTTATAGGTGATGAAAAGAATATGAAACTATCGCAAGAACTTTAGATTGAATAAAAAGTTCTTATTGAGCATATTCTAGGGAAGGATGTTACTCTGAAGTCTGGGTTTGCCAATGACGCTTTTGTTAAAGAGATACTTTCAGGTTCATAATGGCCTTTGTCCAAGAATCATATGTATTGAAGTTAAAAATTTACATTCTTACTCAGCAGAAAGCTTTCGTATGTTCCAGTTATGTTAACTTCAGAGGCATGGAAAATCCAACGTTGAAAAAATTTTGGAATGTTCTATGATCTTATGGAATAGAAGATAACTTCTTTACTTGGTTGTGGTAGATCCGTTCTCCAAAACATTGCTTATCTCATATTTGGAAGGCTTATCTAAACAAATTACCTACATGAGATTATGCTAGAAGAAGGGGCTTTTAAATTGCATCTGTGTTTTCTCTATTGTAATGGTTATGAATATTCCAATCATATTCTTTTTTACTGTGACTATGGCAAGGAAGTAAGTAGGCTAGCACCTATTTCTCTGGGCATTTATTTCTTTTGTTCAAATTGGTCCTAAGTCAACGCTTTGACTAGGGAAATGAAATTTCTATTATTTCTTATACAACATAGGTAATGGAATGAGAGAAATATATGTATGGTGTTGTATTCAAAGGGGGTTCCTTATGTCTAGAGAATTCTCAAGTAAGTTCTAAATAAAATTTCTTTGTGCATACTTCTCTTTGATTGAGATGTCTAAGGAAAGGATTGGCGACTGTGTACTATTTTCTTGGGATCCTTTCTGATATTAGTCTTTTTTTATGTTTCTTCTTCCCTATGGGTTGTTGTTTCAACTTTAAGTGTTTGAGCTAATCTTGTATAGATTTTACCTTATATGTTTTGGTCATTCATGACCACATTACTCCTTTCAGAGTAATGACACATTTTAACTGTCACCAACTTTTTGAAAAATACAAAAACAAATCCCAACATGTTTTGTTATCCAAAATAAAAACAATGCTACACATCTATACATTTCATGTCGTTATGAAAGTATTAGTGAACTAATTTTTTACTAAATTATTGAGTGAAAATTTTATGTTAGTCATTCCAATTTTTTAAATTCATGGAGAATGACCACATTTTTCGGGACATAGATAGTTTATAATCAAGCACCATTTTTACCATGAAAAAATCATGTGAAGTGTTAAAGGAACTTTTTTGGTGTATTCTTTATTCCTACAGAAGTGATTATATTGAAATATCATACCTTGCAAAGAACCAAGTTCAATCATTTTCAATTTAAGTGTCTCTATCTAATAATATCACTACCACTAGATGATATTGAATGCATGGATGATATGCATGAATTAGAAGCATAGCACACATTGTCCTAGGTCACAAGCTAGCCATAAATGGTCTAAAGGAGGTTTTCCAACATTATGTAGTGGAAACACATCATCAACATTTATTGAAGGATCTTAGGTCACTAGGGTCATTTAGATAACATAAGTAAGTTATTTTGAAACATCTATTGAAGTTCTAGGCAATATCCAATAAATATAATGAATTAATTATACTGATATATGTTGTGTGGCATTGTTCATGTGAAGTACAATGTCATTATTTTGCTATTAATATTGTATTCTTAATCACGTCTGCTAAAAAACTTGAATGTCTGGCCTATAAGACGTACACTTGAAAGGATAAAGGTGTAGAAATAAAGAACATTATGATTTTCATCAAGTTTTGTAAAGTGTTTGATTAGATCTATTAAAAGCTTTTTTTCTGTTATATAGATTCTAATATATCTTGTATGAATGGACTTTTTTTCTTATCAATATATTATAATTTGGGTTTGAACCCGAATAGTGACTGAAAAATGATTATTGATATATAATTTGGGTACTCATCTTGCATGCCAAGCCAATCGAATTTTACTTGAAAGGAAAGTAAGGGAGGCATGTTTATTATTACACTATCCCTCTTCCACCAAAGTCATATCTGAGAACTTCTAACTTGAATGTGTTCAAATTTAATAAATGAAAATTCTAGGATTCAATACAATTTATGAATACGAGCAAAATGGATTGATCTACATAAGTATTCAAGTTTATAATCAGGGTTGGGTGTCACAATATAAAATAAGAAAATACTTTGGTGTATTAAGTCATTAGTATGACTTTAAACTCATATTGTAAAATATATTTTTTGTCAGCTAGGCACCTAAGCAACGAGATCCATGTTGTTTCGTATGTGGGTGATTGGGTTCTGTCTTTTGTTTTCTATTGACTCCTTTAGTTCCTATCATCCCCACGACATGTATTCAATTTCCTCATGCTTACACTTTCTTTTCAATTGTACATTTGTGTTTCCTCATAATACAACAATAATATGACTTTAAACTTGGAATCAAACAATGATTGAGCTCTTGACTCACTTTGCTAATTCAATAGTCCCACTCAATCAATATGACCCCAAATTGTGCATAGTGATATTTGACTCTAATTTTTGTTATACTACAAATTTAATATAAAAAAACTTCTTCTGATTTGTTGTGATTTTTGAAATATTATTACCTTAAAATCTCTTTCCCCTCTTATTCTCATTCCAAATCCTAACTCTACCAGTCCTACCTCTTGAAGCAGGATCATATACTCTATATTGTGCATGGAGGAGCGAGCTTGGGACCCAACGCCACAGTCCATGCATCTCAATCCCAAAGTGTTGGGGCTATCTTCTACCACTTGCCAAATTGGTACAAGGGGGAAATGGTGTCCCCCATAAAATTTCCCCGCACGATTCCCTCACCAACCTATGCTTTTGTGGGAATCAATCATCCACTAATTTCCCTCTTGTAATCTTTCTCTCACCAATACATCTCTCATTGTTAGTAAATTTATTATTCTTTCCCTATAACTGTGAAAAATAAAAATGACTCCCTTCCTCCCACTCACTGCATTGAGCCCTTGTTCTCAAAACCCTAAACCTAGTTTGCTACCATATGAAAGCCCCTTCCTCCCACTCACTTTTCTAGCATCCATCAATGCTAGATCACCTTTTAACCCCTCACTCATTCTAAGTGCTTCTTCTGCAGAGCCATTCTAGAGATCCTTAGGGTCACCGCCATTCCTCGAGGCACCTTAGTTGTCAATGTGGCTGCAAATATCCTAACAGTGAAGAGGCAGGTATAGTAGCTAGTGCTCATACCTCCTCTTCTCTGCTTTGGTATTTCCTATCCCTTTCAGACAACCACATTGTTTCCATTTTGGTGGCTTGTGTAGGTTATTGGTGTTTTATGTAGATCACTAAAAAATAAAAATCTTGTGCAGGCACCATTTCAATGCAATTTTGAGTTTTGAAAACATTGGTTTGCTAAAAAAAATTAAAATATTATATAATACTAATGCATCCGACCTTAGAATGTTTGGACAAAATGTTTAAGTGTTTGAAATTTGAAACCTATTTAGCCTTGAAACAACTTGTTACCAAAATGTCAAAATTTTTGGTATTATCTTGCTACTATTTTGGGTTTAAATTTTTTTGTTCACCTAACCAAAATATTAGTAGGTTTCATGTATTACAAGCTTTAAAATTAGTTTTAATAGAAAGGTAGAAATGTCCAGAATTTGTTTACTATTTGGATTTGAAAAAAAAGTTGCAAATGAAAAAAAAATTACATATATTGACATGAATTTTCATTTTTCAAATTTTATTTTATCAAAATAAAAATCTTATCTAAGTTTCATCTATTTTTTAGCTTTGAAAATAGTTGAAAAGTTTGGAATCTAAATCTATTTGGCACTGCCAAAATTTAAAATTCTAGTGACAATCAACACTATTTTGGTTCAAAAAATTGGTTTATTAAAATAAAAACCTATGTAGGTTTGATGTGTTTTTTGTTTTGAAAATGGTTGTTCGAAAAAGGTTGAAATATGTAGAATTGTTGGATGTGTTTAATTTTGAAAAATAATTGTTACTAAAAATTCAAACTTTTAGTAGGATTTTGACATAATTTTGGATTTTGAAATTTTACTTAATAAAAAACCAAAATATTATCAAGGTTTGAATTTTGATTACATTATGATTTTGGATATGAAAATGCATAGAAAAGAACTATATCCGTCATGAGTTTTAGAAGATATATCATCAAAAATTACCACACCACATGTACCTACAAAGAATGAAAGTGGATATCCTTATCTTCACTAGGGATAGAATCTTCTTAATGCTACTTATGCCTTAGGATTCATCAATTGGGGTGATAACCCTTAGTATACTAACAAGTGAAAGTAGATATTATTAGAATTTGAATACGACTACAAGAGTTTATCATATATATAGGAGTACAAAGGAAAAATGGATATACTTACTTGGTATGTTTGGGATAAACTTATCCTTGAGTGGGTAATGGAGAACTTATATGATGAGAAGGCACCACATGCATCCCAGTCCTTTGTATGAAATTGTTCTCTTAAAAACTACTTCAGACTGAAATGTTGCTTGTGTCATCGTCAGTGATCACAATATAGTCCACATATACAACATGGAGAATGTATAATTGATAAGGTTGTTGTGGAAAATAGTCAATAATATTTAGTATATCTGTGGAAACCCATCTTTTCATTGACTGTGCTTGGTTTATTTAACCAAGATATGAGAGATTTCTTAATATCAAGATCCAATCTATCAAAGATTGTTCAATAACAAACAAGTTGCAGCAAAGATGGTAGACTTTGTGGTAGGACTCTCCCTCATTAACAAATCTTGGAGGAATCCACATATAAACTTTATAACGTACAAAAACCTGCCCTCCCTAGCCCTAAAATCCTAACTCGATAATTTAGAACCAAGGATTATAATGTTTAGGATAACCCCAAACATGGACATTTTAAGAGTTTAGATGACATTAGATGTCTTGTTTTCCTTAATAGAAAAATTAGAAATATTATAATATGGAAGATAGGTCCTTGTCACCATTAACCCTAGTAGGATGTAAATAACTGATAGTTTTGCTAAGATGGTTAATTTTAATGAATAGTAAATAATTGGAATATTGTAAAATATATTATATTCAATAAAAATAGCTAACCAATGTACATAGGAATACAAGTGATTTAATAAAGTATGAAATATAATTTGGATATCTATAGAATAATATTTGGTAAATTTTATTTGATGAATAATACATGCATATAAATATGTTGATATGCCCAACCCTTAGTACGGTAACTAATCCAATTGACATGTTTCATAGTGATGGAAATGAGATTGAACATATCCATATTAATAATATGTTATAAATGCATTCGTAAGTCATAAAAAAGTTATAAAGGTAATGGATAATTGTTTTTTAAGTATGAATAATAATATCACTAAATACCTTTATAAGAAAACTTGAATTGAACCATGGATGTGGTTGAATGTAAGAGTTAAGGAAAGTAAGTTATGTGAAGATTATTCTAAAAATAATCTAATACCAAGATATTACACATAAATACTTATTTGGTGAATGAACATGGAAACAACCTCTTCTAACCCTAGTCCTTTGAATAACTTAGTTAGTAATGACAAAAGTGGAAACTAATGCTAGATACAAATTCCTCATGTTTTATTTGGCATAGGAGCCAATCCTAGATGCCTTAATTTCATTAAGGAAAAAAATATAACTTAAACTCTTAGAATATTAAACAAAGTTATAGTTGGCTGAAAAAGAGTAAACTAATGGTAAATTTTGATCCTTCATGACGTAATTAGGCCAGGTGTCATTTGGAATTATTTGAATCTTTTTACCCATATACTAAATTAGGAAAGAAAAGGGTTTAATGAATATTTGAATAAAAATCTTGATTTCCTATGGTTCATGATTTGCTCATTGTCACACTGGTATTTTCTATCTTACCCAAATGTGGGATCTCTCTTATATGTTAGATTTCAATTATGTGGTAGACTAAATTTCTATCACACCTTAGTCCTAAGAAGGACACCAAACAATCAATATATCTTTTTCTTTGATTCATTCTCTTCTCTCTCCCTCTTCCTACCTCCTTCTCATCCAAATTCATTTCCATCAATTACCTTACCTCTTACCAAACCCAAAAACCCTAAATATACTAGGTTTTGTGGAATCCATTTAGGGCCACATCCCAACTCTCTTATCCCCATGTTCCTTCCATGTTTCCCTCTTCCTTTCCTTCTCCTCTCAAACCAATTTCTTGAGAACTCTAGGCAACCTTCACATAATATTCTCCAAAACACATAAAATCAATCCTAGTTTTTGTTAAGCTTATTCCATCCCCAATTATGTTCCCCTGGTTCCATCTTTCTACATCCAGAGAACTTGAATTGGGTCTAAGACTTTTTATCTTTGTGAAGCCCAGAGAAGGAACAAAAAATTCACTCTTGTGCATACATAGCTAATTGTACCTTCATTTCGAACAATACAAGTAAAATCCTTATTTCCACAATTCTTATTCCCCGCTTCTTGAATTTTAATTGTGGTTTGTATTCCATGGTTGTGTCTTCATTACTCATGTTTTCTTGTGATTTATATTCGAGGTGTTGTCACTGGCACTTTTATGACTTTAGTTTCTATTGTGTATTTCTCATTTTAGAGTTTATAATTGTTTTCCATGGATAGTAATGGTTGATGAGATTCACTGGCTTCCTTACCACAATAGGGTATTGATGGAGTATCATTGGAATTGAGTGAGTTTGATGACTCACTTGCATAGGTCCCAATGTCTAAGGACGTCAATTTTGTGGTTTTTTAATCCATCGATTCTAAGGTTTTGAGCTCTGGAAATCTCTCAAGTTTGTGAGTGTGGTTAGGAACAACATTCAGTGTCTTTTTTCTTATCCACCCCTCTCTTTTCCTTTTCTAATTTGGTTTTCATCCAGGGGTTATCTCATCTTTTCACCCTTCCAAATTAAGTTATCGATTGGATTTTGTATTCCTACACAATTATTCACCTATCTTGTCACACTATGATATAAAAATCAGATATTGGGCATTTCAATATTGTGTAATTGGTTTCATTCTAAAAAGTCAGTAAATTGTCTTATTTTTTAATTCATAAGTAAGTATATGATTATCAAGAAAGCCAATAACATACTCACTTGTATAAGTGATTTATTTTCCAGATGACACTATAAATTTCATAACCTAATATGGATAAAATAAATATGTGACTTTAGGATTTTTCTAATTAGTCAAAATTTCTAGAATTCATATCTAATAATCTATTAGTTAGAAAAATAGGAAATAGATGCTCTAGATTTAGGAAATATAATCGACATGATGGTATGGTTTTGACAATCTAGTTCATAAAAAGTAAAAATATAGTTCTTAGGATTCATAAGTAATGTGAGCTAAAACCTAATTTGACATATATGCTTAATAGGTTGGTTGGAGCTCTATTGAACATAGGTGGTTGACTTGGACATATCTAGACTTGATTCAAGGAATATTATATTCACTCAATTCTATATTGGGCAAGTGGTCTAATTTCTCTCTTTTGGTGTATGTTACATTCCCTCAATTATATATTGGGAAATTGATCAAATTTATTTTTATTGATGTATGTTGCATCCCTTCTTTTTCATATTGGGCAATTACCTATAGTTTCTCTCTATCATTGTTTTTAAGACATGTTATCCTATAAACCTTCTCTATCAGTTCTATATTGGGAAATTGATCCAATTTATCTCTATTGATGTATGTTGCATCCCTTCTTATTCATATTAGACATTTCCCTATGATTACTCTCTCTTGGTATTTTTGGGACACATCATCCTATAAAATGTCTTTCTCTTTTGATATATTGACTCATATGAGTTGGGTATATTTTGAAACTAATCTTCTAATTTGCTGAAATTGTTAGAAATTACTGTTGGGCTCTAAATATGTATCTTTCTTATCTTGATTCATGTTGTGACGCTAAGTTGTGAATTTGAACTGGATTTCTCTATTTGTGACAGGGAACCCCATTTCAAAGTGATGGAATTTTATGGTCTTATTATGTATCTTGAATGTGGAGATTGATGAGTACTAGTTTATGGTTCCTCTAAAGTCACTTGATAACATTTGAATGTTCTCATCCCTTATTTGAGTTTGATTGACCTTAATCTTGTCTTTCTGTTTGTACATGTCCTAGACTAGTTTTAATGTTAGTAGTGGTACATCAGTACATACATAGATAATGGGACAACCCACAACCCCAAAACAATATTACTCCAAACCACAAACCTAATCAAACACTACTAAACCATATTACCAAAAAGGTACAAAGTTAAAACCACAAAATTACAAGCATTCCATATATATACTTGCATAAAATCCCAAACATCATTTATATTTGTGTTATATGTGTGTGGTGGCCTCAACCCAACCTATATACAAAAGTTACACGTGGCATAGAATCAAAAATTCTAATCGATATAAATCATTACAAATCCCCCTGTCAAGCCTGAGAGTACATGGATGAGTCTAGGATGCTAACTAGAACCATACCAACCTCTCAGATTTACTAATCTCCAAATTGCGGTTCCTTCTTAACAAAGATCTGACCATGTAGCTAGTTACCTAAAAGATGTGGAAACCTATGGGGTGAGACCTAGGTCCCGACAACATGATATAACAATTGGTAATTTGTTGCGTAGAAACATGATATGTAATTGAATTATTTGAGGAAGATATTATAACAAGTTGGCGAATTAATCAGATTGCACACACTCAACATGTATAGATATAGCTATAGATATATATAACTAGAGATGTAAAGGAATGAATTATGGAGCTAGAAGGAATAGCAAAGCAATAATTATCATCAATGTATTCACCAAATAATCTTAATAGATATACTGCATGACTAAGTTATACATTTTCATAAGCCCTGGGTAGTTTGAGGCACTCAAACTATTAGCTAACCATTGTGAATTTAGAATTATTCTCATATAAGTATTAGGATGATTGGAACCCTAAGAATCTCTTCCCCTCAGTCATCACAAGTGACAAACTATTATGGAATAATTGGACTACCTACCAATAAGGGAACAACAAGCATCCCACAAAAAACTTGGTCTATCCTGAGTACACAAGTCATGGCATAAAAAACAGTGTATAAACCATCAACATATCATTTAGAGAATAGTCACTCTCTATCACAGAAAATATGATACATAGCCTCAACTTCTCTCTCTAACCTTGGAATCTAGATGATAGAGACAAACCCTCTTTTCACCCCCATATATTGAACAAAGAATGACTTTGAGCTTATTCTCACAATTACAATTTCTACAAGGATTACTAATTTCACTATCCAATTGATTCCAACATTAAGATAGTTCTACGATACCAAGTTACTATATGATTAGGGTTATACTAGATTAATTAAGACATTAATTACAAGCTTTTCAACTACATAAATGAAGTTACATACAAGGAACCTAGATGTAATTGAGAAATGAATCATTTATTTCAAGTGCATATGCTATAGAACATATAAAAAAGTTATAAATTATTCCATCATGGTATACTCAACAATCATTGGCCATAAAGAGGACAAACCATAATTTAGGACACATGAAAGCCCAATTTGTAATTAAGGTCATAACAACAATAACTCCTTGTAGGAATGTCATTATCAAATGCAATTTTTGATATCTTAACAAGGCATAAACAAATCATCATATAAAATTTCAAACCAAAACTCCAATGGATGTATATGTTTTGCTATTTCTATGAATTTGGAAAATGATGTCAAAACCTAGCATGGATGAGCAACCTTCATTAATAGAAAATTTTCCAATCAACATTGTAACATGCTAATAGTTAATAAAATTCTTATTATTTCCATAGGATAAGTATCATACAACAAGGATTAACATGTGGGTTGAATTTCCCTTCCTTGGGTACCAAAATGCCATAAAAATGACATTTTTTAGAGTCTTTGTACTTCTATTACAAATTTCAGTTCTTGCATGCTTAAAAGGAATACCTTATGCAAGAAAAAAAGTACTTAGGATCTAAAAGAGTCTCATATGCTAGTATTACCATCTTAATCATGTAAATTAGTGTATAGAAGATCATCTTTCAACATATTACTGATTTCTAAAGTAAGATTAATATTATGCATGTAATAAGTAGGAAAAAGATCCTTCAAAAGTTTAATCACTCTCCTTAGGGGTAATTAAATGAAGTCCAAGAAAAAATTATGAAGAGATCAGTAAGGATCCAAGCTTTATCCTCTCAAGGCTAAAAAAAAACTCCATTCCTGAAGAACTAGGAGTATCTATTACAAAGAGAGAAGAAAAGAGGGATCTTAAACTATAGCACGAGTTTCCAACTTGTAACACCACAAATTTCAGCCATGATAGAGGTTAGAAGGAGGAAACACTAAGAAAAATATTCTAAAGAGAGATCTACATGTAGGGAGCAAAAAAAAGCTAGAAGGTTTAGATCTGTTAAAGGGGTGCTTGATCCAAAGTTTGCACAAACATTGATCTGGAAACAACAAGATTTTCGTCACCCTCAAATGGATTCTTTTTTGGTCTCAAGAAGTAGAAAGGGGATTTGGCATAAGGTTTTTGCATGCGATTGGGGAAAGATATTTATAGGTAGGGAGGAATTCAAAGGGTCTAAGATAATTTTTTCATCTATCAAAGGGACCAATTTCCCCCATTGCTCTACATGTCTAGGAATCACATCGGATGGTGAGAAACTGACCTTTATCAATGTGTCTTCTGGTTTTTTATAGTTTTAATGACCCATATTTTACAGTGGTATATAATCAATCCACTAAATCCACCGTTCTTCATTTATCATCTTCGTCGATTGTGGAAAGTGTCAGTCATTAGTGTGCCTTTTTCCTCATCCAAGCTATCAAGTAACTCACCTGTTGGCTAATGAAGAGAGCACATATCTCTCTTTCATTGGAGGATAGGAATCCTCTTCTATCCATTTGCAAGGTTCATAGTATTATTTAGGTCAAAGGAAGTTATCCTAGGGGTCAAGGAGAAGTTTGTCAGTTTTCTAAACAAAACAACCTCCAATGAATCGGTGGATTTTATCATTTTGAAAGTCTATCAAGTCATTGATTAGTTGAGAAACAAAAGTAACCCGATGTGTCTTTCTATAGAGACCCACTCAGCAAGTAAAAAGCATGAAGAATCATATTGGTATACCATGTGATGAATATTTAGTTTAACAAATGCTCATAGATTCATAAAACAAAAGTAATCAATTAACACAACATTACTTATACCACAATAGCTAACATTTATGAGAAATTGATACCCCATGAAATGAAGTTCACAATAATCTAAATAAATTTACTTTTACATGTTTATTATAACGTTTAAAAATATACATGTACTAAAATTACAATTAGACCCTTGAAATTTTGAAATTGCATATAAGTTCATAAATGTGCATGAAGTTGTAAAACTAGAGCAAATAATGTCCGAATTGGCTCAAATTTGAAACATTGATTTATTAATTCCTATTAAAAGTAAATTAATATTTAATTTTAAAACTAAGAAACCAATTAAGAGGTATGTTTATAAATTAAGGTAGGTTACGAGCCTTTCACATAGGGCACATTTTTCCCGCCCTGAGTGTGTTTTTCCACTCAATATATATATAGGGTGCTCTTATTCAGCCCATGGTGCGCTTTTCCAGCCAAGTTTTGTCTATGATAATATGGTGTTTGAGTGCTAATTTATATAATGGTGGTCTAGTTTTGTTTACATGCACTTCTTAGATTTGTGATGTTATTGCTGAAAATTTATAAAGGCGAGAAACAATGTTCTTGGTTATCTCCCTTTAAATGAATTCCTTTTTGGTGATATTTATTCTATTGATCATCCACTTGGATTCATTGTTATATTTTTCTTCATTTGGGAATCTTTGATAATTGTATTTTTTTGCATTTTCATTATATTTCCCAATCTCTGCTTTTACGCATACTGCCTTTTATGCTGAAAACATCCACCTATCTTCTTTTGTTATGTACACTTTCAGTTCATTAATTGGGTAACTTGAATTTGTAAATAGGAATTCACTTAGTAGAGTTGACTCTTGAGAGATAGTCTTGTAGTATCCCAAACTTCCCTCTACTTAGATGTTGAAGTTGTTAACTTCATGTAAACTGCAATGTGGGAGATTATTATGTATCTTGTAAAGCCCTAAATAGTAATATATTTGATCACATTGCTATACATTGGTCTTCATGATATACACTTATGATAGAATAAATAAAAATCCTAATACATTAGAAAAAAATTATACATGTTTGTTATGGATGATGGATCTTATTTGATTTGGTAAGGAGTTTATCCCCTCTCGGTTCCCACTCCTTACAAACTTCTTCTAGTAGATTTCCATGTTGAAAAACATTCTTGATATATTGTTCGAATAATGACCATAAAAGTTGAGATTTATAAGAATTCATTATACAAATGGAGCAATCCTGGTCATGAGAGGAAAGTTTCAAAATATTTCACTCAAAAGTCTGAGTCAAACCGTTTGTAACTAGTCTTTCGTAGAGGCACTCAATTGTTCCATAAGGGTGGTTTTAGACAAAGAATACCCACTACCATCCTAGTGGAGAATCAACTAGATCACATATGTCATTTTATCAAAGGAAATGCATCTCATCCATCATAGAAATTTTCCATCCATGATTTCAGATATCATCAATTGGATGTCAACAAATATAATTTGTATCCAAATCAATGGCAAAGCCATAATCAGAAGGAGAGATATGAGATAGACAACAAGTGTCATCACTAGAATGATTAATTGTGTAGGTATGCATACCTTTCTGAAACTCTAGTGGGAGGTCAATTATAATATAATTGATGATGATGAATAGACAAATGCCTACATATCAACTTTTATGTGTCAGTGGTAAACTACTAGAAGAATTGAGGAGGTGTTTATGGTCATGAGGTTGACGGAGGTGAAGGAAAGGGTTCTTAAATATAAACAATCTCATAGGTCTATTTTGAGGGATACAAGGGAAAAAGAAGAAAAACATTTCCATGATAAAGTTGACATCAGTGAAACGTGAATACAAATGTATGTGAGATCAAGATATATGTACCCTTTCTTAGAGTAAGGGTACCCTAGAAATACTATTTTGGTTTCTTGAGGGGATGTTTTCTAGCCATGGGATCACAATTACAAAAAAATACCACACAACCCAAAACCGAAGTAGATATGGAAAATTGTTGTTCTTAAAGATATAGGACATAATATGGAGTTTTTCTTTTGAGAATAGAGTATGGTTAATGATCTCTGAAGAAGAAGACATATAGAATAAGTTGGACACAAAAATATTAAGATAGGTTTATGTCAATTAGATGATGATTATTTTTCTAAACAATACCATTATTCTTATAGAATAAGAACAAGATCGTTGATAACTCATCTCAATGCCTAGATTGAAAGGGGAAAAGTAGTGATTGAGTGCACTCACATGCATTGATAATGCAAATATTTTTAATGTATGGAAACTTTTGAATAGACAACAATCTATTAAAGAATGAAATAAGTGCAAAAACCACACCCCAACTTTTTATAGGATAAAAACTAGTCATCAATAATCATCATTGACAAAGGTAAGAAAATATGTGAAACCATCAAAGCTCACATTCCTAAATGGACCACACACGTCATAATGGATTACACAAAAAAATTGAATATTTTTTGTAGTATGAACAAGAAAAGACACACCATGATATTTTCCTATTTGACATACATCACAAAAGTAGAATACCAAGATGAAATATAGATATTTAAGTTGTGCATTGTTTAATGTGGATGAACAAAGTGAAACTAGAGATAGAAAACCATTTCTTCAACAAGGTGCACTTAGATGGGATTGTAGAGAATTGAGAGAAGTAATGGATATCACTTGAGAGAGATCCCCTACCAATCATTATCAAATTTTCCAATACAATAAAATATATCAATGAACCCAAAAGTTACATTATAGTGGAGAGAGTTATGTAATTTTTTCAGAACCATTAAACTCTAGGGAAAAATTTAAAAATATGAAAAGAAGTTAATATCAATGAGGAATTGCAAGTGGACCTACTCGATGATCCATTTGATTCAACCATCAAAACATTGATAATGATTTTAGAATAAAAAAATTTTAAGAGATAAGTTGTTGAGGCACACAATTTTGTGAGGGGTTGTATCAGAAGAAATGATCCAATTGAAGTGGGAGACAACCATGGGAATCCCTAGACTACCTTGATTGACTTCTTACATGTGAACTGTTGGTGAGTCATTTCACATATCATTGTTGCACCAGTCTAAGATGACTACATAGGTGGAACATGAAGATGAAAGTCACCCAATTGTTGAAGGTTGAAGTTATTGTATGTATTCATCCAGTCAACAAGACACGAGAGGATGTGATAGAATAGAGAGGAGTCACATGTACTCTATCTAGACCCTAGTTGATTGCCGTAGTGGATCCAAGGTAGCATGTGTTGTACCAATGACATTTTATCAACTACAATGAGAAGGATATCCATGATTGGAATGAAAATTATATTTAGTGTGGCCCAACTCATCACAGTGGGTAATCCCAATGTGGTCATGAACATGTCCATGACCATGAGTTTACAATCATAATAGCTTGTGCATAAATGTGGAAGTATGAGAGACACTGGAAAATCCTACTCAAGAGTGGTACAAGTAAGCATATGACTAGTCCATGCTTGGAAGTGTCATGTCAATAGGAAAGATATGATGAATAACAACATACTAGTGATTGAGTCTATTCAATAAGTGCCCAATAATGAGGGTGGATCTATTCTTAGTGACATAAACAAATGATATGGGTGAGAATATAAGCTGGTCAGAGATCACCTTCTTAAAATCATAGTATTTGATAGTGGGGGGTCAACTAGATGTTTGAGTATATCATGTCCCTCATGTTATAGAGGAAAAGGTAGTTGTCTTCCTATTTAAAGAATTGCTTCATATCATCCCACAACTTCTTGGAATTTTGAAACCACATATATATGATGTCAATATTAGGTTCCATGCAACATTATATAGATCAGTGAACATGTTAGTTTCCATTGACCCAAGTGTCATTGGGTTCTACTAGTCAAACATCCTTGATGTATCTAAGTTTACTACTCACCTCCAAAACATTTTTCTCTGCATTCATATAGACAAAGATATGATCCCCATTCAGCTATATAGTAGAGGCATGAGGATATCAGTGTAGATGATATCATGTAGAACTAGAGTCTTTTCGCTAAGTCATAATAAAAATACTAGTAGAATATTTTGAGAATGGTACAAGAAAAGAAAAGAAAGTGGAGGACTACTAGCTATTGGTGCACAATAGAAGGGTATGAAATTAGAAGTCACTACTAAAATTTAAGGAACATTAGGAGAGATGATCATAGGAATGATGTGTCATTATACAAAAACATGTAGTATACTCATTGCAAAAAAAATATCTCAACCATGTCATATAAAACAAACCACTTGGAAAGGGAAAGAAAAAATAGCCATTTCCTCATTTGTTCATTTTGGGTGCTTTGTAAGACTAGTATCAAATCTTTTGTTTTTTATTTTGTTTCTTATACATAGTAGGAAAGGAATAAGATAAGAATATAGATGAAGGGATCATGCTTCTGATCATTTGTTAGGCTACTCCTAATGTGATAGTTGGGCCTTTGCTCCCCTTTTTGGACAAGTGGTGGCCCTTACTAGACTATTGCATTGAAGTTGAAGCCCCTCGTTGGGTTGTTCTTCTAGTGGACACCCCTTGAAATAAGAGAAATAAGAAAGGAGAGGGAGGAAGGGCTTATATTATAGAAATTCCTATGATACCATGAACATGAGAAAGTAATTGTAAATATTTTTTTATAAGCATAGAGTTATATTATATATAGGAGTACAAGGATAAGTGGAAACACTTGTGGTTAAATGGATTCTCACATAAGTGTAGAATATAATAAATAATATGACACTAGTGAGCCTTGTTGCAATAACCACTATATTAATATATACCTCCTTATTAAAGAGGCCACATTTGATCTTAGGTATGAAGAAGTGGGCATGTTTGGGGGTCTAAGGATGGCCTAATTGCATAGGTTCGTGCCATTACTAAATCCCTGGTGAATTTCAGATGGGTAGTGTGGGTGCTACTCCTCCCTACTTGACATGTTGGGAGAAGGATGGCATCTATTTATAACTGTTGAATTTTAATTTCTTAAACTCATTTGGTGTCAAATGGATAAGGGGTATACATGTTAATGTAAAATAATAAACTTAAAATAGATAAAAAAGATGACAATATTTGATAAATCATTATTCAACTAAGTTATGTGGTCCATGTATAGTTATTTTTGAAAGATATTAAAAGGTTACTGTGTATTTTATTCCTATAGGTGTGTATCCACTTATTCTTAGAGGAGAGGTGGAATGACATCTATATTCATTACTAATAAGGTACAAAATAGATTTATGATGTTCTTCATATGGATGCCCCATCTTTTTTCCTCTTTTTCTTGACAATAAAAAAATTGTGATAAATAAACAAGAAAGAACAGGGCATAAAGGTTGTGTCCTACAAGGACAACCGTATTGTTCTAGTGACAAATAAGGTAGAAATGATTGCAATTCAAAATCATAGTCAGGGAGAAAGAGGGTGTCTGATGAATGTTTGCCTCATTTGAGACCTAAATGAGGTGTGGATGATCATCATGGCTTCTAGGTGGATGGGTTATGATAGTATAAAACTTGTAGACCAGATGTTTGGTCATTCTTACCTATTGTCCCTACTCAGATCTGTCTAACAAAAACTAAAAGTAAATCAAATGCCAAGTCAAATGTCCCTTTGGAGATGAATGTAATTTTGGTACAACAGAGTGAGTCTATTAACTATAGTGAATTTTCAATAGGCATTCTTTAAGAGAATCCTACCATTAATATAGATATCTAATTGACAGTCTATAACTCTCTCTCATGATCAAAGAACATGCCTCCCAACACCTAAAGTAGAGATCACCAATAGAGCACCTTTGGAACAAATAAAATGCACGGGATGAAGGAAAACTATCAGTAAGCTTGTGAATAGGGTGCCAAGTGGAACATACATATTGGTATATTTTCCCATTGAGCAAATCATTTGATGTTTGTATGGGGAATCAAGTACTTGATTTGATAATATCAATAAAGGTATTTCCATCTATTATGGTTGTCTCATTTATGAGATAATGACACAAGTGTAGTAGATGTCTAACAAATGATGTTACTCAATGACATATGTCTTCAGGTTAAGTACTTGAAGAATAAGATCATATGTATGATAAGAGTACACAAATTCTTATTATGTCCTAGTAAAATATTATTGTGGAAGAAAAATTGACAACAATAATAGATCACAATGTGTGTTGACTAATGATAGAGTCTCATTAGTCATGATCTTGGATATCAAGTCAAACACATAGGTATGTTTGAGAGAATAGTTTTTTGGACATACCCATCATGAGAGTGATACATGGAAACCATGAAATGGTATTCAGAATCAGTTGTCGAAGTGATAGTGGGGATAGTGGTTGTTACACATGAAGTCACAACACTGATCACATGTCATTCAATGAAGTTTGACTCCATCCATTGTGATCCTGAATAAGGGTTGCAATCAAGGTGGTGATTTGGTGCATTGTGACATATAAGGTTTGAATGTGAGTGTTATAGATGTGATGTGTCCCTCCTATGAGAGTTTGATGTCATGTGCCCTTGAAAAGTGATACTGAGAAATGCATGGCCATGCTCATATGAGTCAATATATGATATGTGAAGTCGTTGTATCTGAACAGATTGCTCTAGTTCAAGAAACATAGATTCGGTATCAAGAGGATGACAATTCCATGCCTTAGATTCAATCTATATATCATAGAAAAAGGAACTATATGATCATGTCAACATTGATCATAGCATGTAGATTGAATTTGTTCACCAACTTTCCAAATACTTGGGTAGCAATGATGTGTTTCTAGACACTACTTTTTACTTGTGTAGTCATCACTACCAATGTAATATGGGAGATATAGGGTCACACACATAGGATGCACTTGGAATAGGAGTTTACTCATGGATAAGATTTAACTTGGTTACCAAAAGTGTTAGGTAATAAAATTAAACAACATTGGTCATGCCATTTGACCGACTAGAGTATCCATTTGATTGATTGATGTTTTTTTGATGGATTAAGTTGTTTAGTAGACTGACTAGATCTTACTGACCCTAGTTGATGAAACCAACATGCCAAATTGTTGGAGTGTTCAAACAACCAACTAATTTGGGTTTCCTAAATATGGTCAAAATACCAAGTCAATTGATGGGAATGTCCATTTGACAGATTGGATGCCAAATGACTAGTTTTTAGGGTCAGATGATGAATATATGCATAATGATGTGCATTAATCTTATCATTAAGAGATTTTATTATTTTGTTTCTGACCGCAAGACAATCGACTAACTGGATAGTCTATCGATGGTTGGGTGTGCCAGTCTACTAAGTGGATGGGTTTGGTTGATCGACTAGAGATATGCACCAACCGTCAAACCATGAGATTTGACCTTTCATATCCTCTGGGTTTCAAAAACCCTATCCCATCCACTCCTATATAAGGAAGGTGGTGGCCAAGGATCAAGACACACAATAGACACCAAGTCTAGAGAGGAAGTCAAGAGATTGGCTCAAGACTCCTACTCTCACAGTTCTGGTAACATGTGAGAGCGTCTTACCCGAAATGGAGAGATAAAGTAGAGTCTATGCCAGCACATTGACAAACAGAAGGCAACTTATTCCCGTTGGCTTTGGAAGTGCGACATGGAATTCTTGGTGGTAGGAGTGGACAACATAGAGGTGTAGAAGCTTTTGTTGCCACACTAGGAGGACATCGTCAACCACCATCCATGTGTGTTATACCAAGAGGACGCCTTCGATTACCATATGTATGCTACTTGAGAAGGAAGCACATATCTCTACATGAATATTTGTTAGACTTTCTCCAAGACAAGGTAACTCTAGCACCCTCTTTCCTAGTACACTATTGTTGATGTGATCTGCTGGTTAAGGAAAATATGCATAGAAAATTTTTCATTCCCGCTACCTACTATGTCCCCATGTTTCCCTACAAGATGTAATCTGAGTGTGTCTTCATCGAGACTCCATTATACATGCATGTAATAAATTCCATGAACAATGAGGACTACAAATTAAAGAGTCCACATCTCAGGATAGCCCACTAGTAAACCTACAACGAGTGTGAAAAAAAACCATGCAACCAAATCTAGGAACGCTCAAGGACTCTTGGTGTCTTTGGGGCTAGAACCAACTTTAGCTATAGTCCCCACTAGATTCTCTCGATGTCTTTGAGGTTAAAATCAACTTTAGTTGTAGTCCATATTAGATTTCCTATTGTGTTTTTTCAATTTTGAAAACAAATGGTTGTCATCTGGACTGGTTCATGCTAAATACAAAGAATGAGATATAAATTGAAGTTGAAACAATGGTTTATTAGTAAAACAAATAGAACACAAGTTAAATCCATGAAACATATACATATACATAGATTGCAGTCCAATGATTAAAGTAAGGCAATGGGTACTTGTGGAGAAGGTCTTAGGAACTCCTATATACCTAAATATGATATTTCCAAACCTGGTGAGGTTAAAAGAGGATTTGTTTACATGAAAACAAGCCAGTAAATAACTAGGAGTGGAACTCGTGCATGCATTCTAGTTACTAAAAAATAGGTTACAAAATAGTATATTATGTATGATCATTGATCGTAGGTGCCAATATAATTGAATTTTGGTGGGCATTGAAAAATGGGGGAAGGAAATATACAGAAACACCTATTCTGACTTGATTGTGTGAAGATGATGAAAGTTGCACCGCCTTTCATCTTCTTTATAGGAAACAATCTAAGTCACAAGAACATTAACTTGTCTTAGTTGAATCCAATTATCTCTTACATTAGCAGTTATCTAAGATTTTTGGGGCTTGAAGACAAAGCTCAATATGGATCTTAGAGCACATGTATGTGATGTGCTTCTCAAACACAAGGAAACAAACTAGAAAAAGATGGTGCTGAAGGGGAGAGTCAATACCACAACTACTAGGTAGCTATGGCACTTCCTATCCCTGACAACGGTGCCAGAAAGCTTGGTGTGTTTCTCAAATGCAAAAAAAACAAATTCGAAAAAGATATTGCCAAAGGGGAGAGTCAACAACACAATTACTAGGTAGATATGGCACTTTCTGTCCCCGATAATGGTGCCAGAAAGCTTGGTGTGTTTTTTCTGAGGTCTGTACACTAACTAATTGAGTTTGATTAGATGCAACCCTAAAGGTTTTGAACACAATAGGGGGCCTTTAAAATTTATAGAGATCCCTAAGAGGCTCGCTCACATACACTAACACGCTATACTCACAAGCACACGTGGTCATGTTATAGTATAGGAGGGCAGAATATTAGGGGTCGAATCCAAGAGAGAAAGGGGGCTTTAAAGCTAGGTTAGTTTTGGCTAGGTTCCTATTGCGGAGTCTGGAGTTGAAGGGTCTGATGGTTGATTTGATGATTACACTAATGGTGAACAAGAAAACAATTAAAGAGAACAAACAAGATCAAAACCTAAGTTAACCCTAGATATTTAATTCTATTGAGCAAGGAAAGACAAGATAAGCAAGAAAAGGCAAGAAAAGAGCAAATTCTACTAAGGTAATCAAGAAGAGATCTACACTACATTGAGATAGTAAACTAAGAAAAAGAGAAATTAAAGACCTAGACTAGAAAGAACAAGGCAAGAGAATGAACAAGGCAAGAGAAAGCACAATGAACTAATTAAGCAAGTAAAGAGATAAACAAGCTAACACAACTTAGCAAAAAGGCAATTAGGGTTCTAATGCATAGAATTGTGGGATGTTTGGGGGATGCACTTTTCAATGGGGTTGGGGTAGTAACATGTAAACATTATTCTTTCATTGAGATTACCAAACCAAACAACAAGTTAGATGCTAATTCATTGCCCTAAATTACTAATTGGCCACAAATAGGGTAAGTGTTAATAGGGGAACTAAACCCTATCACCTTCTACTCACCCTTACAAGCCTCACTTGGATTAGGGTTTAGTTGTAATTCAATTACAACCTAATTGATCCTAGGTTTCTAGGATAGGAACTCTTTAGGGTAATTAAGGGTCGAGGGTAGTAATGGAAAGTGGGAATGAGGTTTTAGACCTCACATCACCCACATTCTAGGCTTGAGAAGGCTTCAAGAGAATTACACTAAATTCTTCTATACTAGTTACTTAGATCTCTAACCTAAGAGTATGGGAGTTAATTAACATGTAGGAAGGGAATTTATCCACCACAAACTTAAAACAAATTTGTCCTCAAGTATGCTCCAACTCAATCTCTCATCAATTTTTCCACTATCAAGAAAGAAATGACAGATACATTGCAACATACGTGTATAAACTAAATGGGCTCAAGGATGACTAAGTACATGTATTCCACCTCTCTTCTCCCCTATTACAAAAACCAATCATGATTAAAGCAATAGAACACAAACTTCACATATAGATCATAGAATAAACATTCAATGCATATGGTTGCCATATTGCTCCAAGTAAACCATTCCATGGTGGTAAAGTTTAAAAATGAATAATGTTGCTATTTTACATTCATGCATTCAATTTCATATGTCAATCCACACTAAGTGACCCATGTGGATGCAAAAAAGGGAAAAATGAGCTAGGTTTGATGTTTCCTAACTCAATGGGCATGCAAATGGAAGAAAGGGTTGTGTTAAGGGATTTGAGTGCTAATACATATGAGCACTCATCTTTTTCTTTATTTTAGATGATATTACATATGAGCATCTTTTATTTTCTTTTTGCATTTTTTTATTTTTCTTTTCCCTTAGTGTATATAGGGAAAGGATTAATATGTGCTCTTTAACATACTTTCAAAGTGAGTCAAAGAGAGGTCACCAGTGTGGGCCTTCGCATGAGTTTTCCTGTTTGAAAATTACTCCAACAATTTCACCAAGTAATGATATTCCACATGAATGAGAATTATGAAAACCACATTACTATCAAGAGATTCTACAATCCCTAAGTGTTGCGACTTGGTTCAATCAAGTAATTCACAACCAAAAAAGAATTTATTCACATGAAAAAGTCAAGAACTGGGGTCATTTAGCAATACGTTAAGACAAAATAGCTTGCATTTATGAAAGGTCAACATTCTCAATCCAATAAGTAGAGATTGGGTCAAAACACCCATTTATGCAAGAAGTTCTAAATTTGGGAAAAATTGGCCAAAATGGTGCCAAATCACCTTCAATCACATCTAAGCCTTCATTATGGAACAAGAAGCAAGAAACAAGAAAATATTAGCTACAAATATGCAAAAATTACAAAAATCTACATGAAATGCAATGCCTGGATACATTTTGAAAATTATGCAAAATTTGCAATAAAGTAGACTACATGGCATGCAAGTATGCAAAGAAAATAGAAATCTAGCCAAGATAGAAAAAGAAAGAAAGCAAAAATAAACAATAGGGTAAATTGCAAAAAGAGTGAAATGAGGGCATACCCCCCCACCACCCCAAACTTTGAATCATTTCATCCTCAAAATAATAGTTAGTATAGGAGTGATTTAGGGTAGATGATTAAGGTTGTTGTTGTTGATCTGGAAGTGCTCCTTCCTATGATGGGGGGTACTGGTAGTAGATTCTCTAGTAGTATGCCTGTAGAGGCGGATAGGTCTCCTGATACCCTAATAGTGCTCCCCATAAGTCTTCCCCCCACTGGGGGTTCCTCTAAACTTGACCATGATGAAAGCAATACATGTGGTTGATCTGATGGTGCATCTGTTGATGATCCAACCATAATGCATCTTGTGTACCGCTAAATACCCACTATTTGTGACTATATTGTCGACATGTTGTGATCATTTTATGTCAACTGTTTTGGATCTGTCATCTTTGCCTCTCATTTTTTCACTCTACGAGGCTCTCTCTCCTTTGTTGCTCCCCTCTACTCTGTTTCCTGTGACTCTCCAAATCCCTCAGGCAAATATGTGGGTTGTTGTTTCCACATGTCTCTAGGATGCTCCTCTTCCCACCTCCTTAAAATATCCAAGAAATTCAAAGACGGTCGACACCCCTCTAGGAGAGGTGTATCACGGTAAGGGAGCTAGAGTGAAACTCTTACATAAGGAGGGTTGACCTAGTAAATAATCTTCTGATCAACCACTACAATTGTGGATGAGTGAATTAACTAATGTAGGCCTACTAGCTTCCCTCCTTCTACCTTGGTGTAACCATATACAACATGGTCTAGGGATAGAGAAATAGAATTCAAAATTCCCTCACATAATAAAAGGATTCTTACTCTTAGACGAGTGTGTCTTCATGTGATCAGTATTGAGTTCCTCCAAATTCACATACTTTCCTAGTACCATCCATCCCAATACAAAAATTTCTTTGTTTATACAACTACCTTAATTCTTATATCAAGCAAAAATGGTGTCGCCAAGACCTTTTAAATGTATTTCAATATGGGGTTTTGAATCAGACTTGTCATTGATTTACCCTCTATAAAGTTGCTTTGTCTGGTGAACCTACTCTAGATTGATTATATAGTTCACATTAATGTCCTTGTATGTGATCGCTTGATTAAATAGGGTTACTATCTGACATGAGTGAAAATGTTGTTGAGAAAGGAGGCAGTGATGAGGTAAGTCACATTCTCCAATCTAACATTGAGATTGTCATGTGAGACTTTCTCTAAGGTGGTGAAGAACTACTGTGTGAGCTCAATGTATGTCTCTTAGATTGTGATAAGCACATCAAACAATCCAATGGGTTACATGACATTCTAAATATAAGAGAAGATACCTAAAGCCTCCATCCTCTCCTAGAAAGTGTAGCGAGTGGCAATCACTCTATCTGTTAGGCACTCAGGATGTTGTCACTTCTTCACTCGTCTCTTTCTAACATTTGGGGCCTCATCACACTATTCATTTTGCACCCCATCATGTGGTGCATCTTGCATCTCCTTATCCTCATCATCCAAAATTAGCTGCCTTCAGGCGTGCAACTGTGGTTATAGTTGTGGAGTGGCTAAAGACGTCAATGGTTGGGTTAAAGTAGATAATTGAGTTGATGAAGGTGGTGGAGATGCCCTTGAAGAAGTCAATTGGTGGGCTGCCACTGCTCCTCCACTTGGTGGTCGACACCATAGGATCCAGTAAAGTATCCAAGTTGACTGCCACCATCTACATGGTATTTCTTCATGAGAACCGGAGGTGGATAATGGCGGTGGAGGAGCGAGAGATGTTGCCAGGGTTGAACATGATCTATTCTTGGAGAGATGATTGTAGGAAATAACTTATTTGGTCCTTGTCACCACTTTCTTTGTGACTTTCTTCATCTATGGTGGACTTGGGTGAAGAAAATGAAGGGAAGCCATTTTTTATAGTTCCATGTATGTGGGACAAAATTGAGAGAAAGGAGAAGATTTGGTGGTAAAATTGGGGTAGAAATGGTAGATGGAGGTAGGGAGTAGTGCTATCATGTTCACTTTTTGGTAGTAGTCATGGCCAAAAGCCATCAACATTCGGCTCGTTGGTAAGGCGAGAGCTTCAAGCTCGATTTTTGGTGGCACACCCCCCAAACAAGCACCACCCGACGAAGGGGGTACTGACTCAATAGTTCTAGGTCTTGTCAGAGACTGATGATTTGATCTCTTCCATTGAATTGGGTAAGTGAAACTAGATTGGAGGTTTATTAAGGGTGAAAGGGTGGAGGAATTCGAGGTGGGATACACTAGAAGTTGTTGCATGACCGCATGTGCAGAATGTCGTGTTGTCAGCGAAAATTGATTTAGTACACTCGATGGATCAACTCAGTTGAAGAGCTTAAGATGTTGACCAACAAGAAGCACCACCATGCTGTGTCACACAACCATGTTGGATGGCCTACAACATGGCCTTTTTGAGTCACATGGCTCATTCTCTCATGGTTGTCACACCGTCATGTTGCCTTGCACGACCGATCTAAGTTTGATTTTTGTTTCTTGAATTTCTTTGATTCCATGTTGATTTGAGTGTATTACCACAACCATTCCATGGTGCCAAAACCATGGTGAGTACTATAATATGTCATTTGAACTTGAATTCCATAAAAACATGAAATCTTTGATCCAAAGTGATTTTTCATGAACCACGTTACAACTGATTTTCTTCATTTCATCACTCTTTTCACCAACACATCCAAAAACTAGAAAAAAATTATTTAAAATAAGTGTATGTGTGTGTTTTCATGTAAAAGTGTAAAGATAACCAAAAAGTATCAAAATGAAAAGTTGGGTGAAAAATTCCCCAAACTAGTGGGTTGCCTCCCGCTAGCGCTGAATTTTATGCCTTTAGTCGGGCTTTCTTATTCTTGCATCATTCATCCATTCAGGATCATTGTGTGTCCACTCATTTGCTTTCAAAAGATGTGTCATGTTCCATTGACCATCAGGATGACTTCCATCTGGATATCCTTCTTTCAAACAATATGTTGGACTCTTGAAGTAACCATGTTCAATATCCTCATCTCAGTCTTGTCAGGTCAGGGTCTTGAACATGTTGATCTTTTTCTTCATGTCCATGAAAGAGATATAATCTTCCATTCCTCTGAGTCCATGCCAAGATGATGTAAATCTTCCTATTCTCCAAGTTCATATCAAGAACAATGAAATCGGTAAGGAAGATTGATGCCCTTTCTTTGTCTATCATCACAAAATCATCATCGACTCTTCCTCTAGGCACTTTGATGGAGTGATCGATCAATTGGAGAGTGCAATGAGTCGGTTTCAACTTTCCTAACCCCATATCAACATAGACACTATATGGAATCAAATTCACACTAGATCACATATCAAGTAGGGATTTGTCTATATGATGTCCCCCTATGTAGATAGGTATGTGTGGGGCTCATGGGTCTTTCCTCTTCACGGGAAGTAAGTGTTGGACAATAGGGCTCACTTGTTCAGTCAACTTGATTTTCTTAGGAATTCTCCCTGTAGACTTCCTCTTCATAGTACACTAGTTCTTTAGAAACTTGGCATGAGATGGAATCTAGTTTACAACATCCAACAAAGGAATGTTCACCTTCACTTTAGGAACACCTCTACATTGTCAAGATTGTGTTTTTGCCTCCTTTTTTACTTCCATGGGATCATCCAATCCTTTGGGGAATGGTGAATCACTTGCTTTTGCCTTGCTTTCATTAACATGATTTTTGTGTGGTATGCCATGTGGTGGAACACTATTGATGGTAGAACCTGCAAATGGAGAAGAAGGTGGAACACATAGTATTACATGCTCAACATGAGGTTTCATGGTATTATCTTTAGAAATTTCAATCACAATATCACCCTTGTGCTTCCTTTTCCTTGTTTTATCAACATTTCCTTGACTTGTGGGCTGCTCAAGAGATCTTCCACTTCTTACAACAATCACAACACTACCTCACTCATGGTGAAGAGGGGAAGATTGTTGTGGATGTGGATGAGATGAGCGTGACACTTGCTATAGTAATTGAGGTGGAGGAGCAATTTGAGGTTGGTAGGTGAATTAGTGAGATAGTTGTGGTAATGGAGGCGATGGAGGTGTATAAGGCTTGGAATGGCCTTGGAAATGATAAATGGACTGCACTTGCATTGGAGGTGGACTACAAAAAACTTGAGAAGAATGTGTTGGTCCACTTGCTTTGAAGATTGTTATGGGTTGGTAGGATAGCTTTTCTTCCACTTGAAGAGCAAGTATTGAAGAGAGTTGCTCCACTTTTTGTCTCAAGCTTTGTCGCATTCTTTTGCACATCATCAAAGATGTTCAACCTAGAGAGAACTTCTTACTCAAACCTTGATCTATATCTTGGACTTTGTTGTTATAGGTAGATATATAAAGATGAGGTGTCTTCACTTCCTCACCAAAGGATTCAACAAAATTAATCAAGTGACAAGGAATACTTTCCACTTAGTTCTTCATAAAGCTCACCTTTTCTCCAAGAATCTACATCAATTGTGGGCTTGAATCACTATGAGCAGGAGATGTCACACTAGAGGAGTATTCACCATCATTTACCAATCTAGAAGCTTCAATCATTTAACTTTTTCCCAAATTCTCAAACAAGGGCCATGAATCCTCTGGTAGCTTAGACATAAAAGCTCCTCTACAAGAAGAATTCACTATAGCTTGACCCAATGGAGATAAATAGGAGTAAAAGGACTGAATTATCTTGCAATGGAGTATAATTTCCTTAAGAAGGCATTTTTCATCTCTTCCCAACTCATGATGTCCCTTCTCAAATCATTCCAATATTTGGCTTTGTCTTTGAGTGAGAATGAGAACAAGGTCAACCTGACTGAGCCATCATTGGTTTTCTGCATCCTAAAGGTAGAGCATACTTCAAGAAAGGATCCCAAGTTCTTGTAGGGGTTCTCACTCTTTGAGTCATAGAAGGTAGGAAGGAACCCAAGAAGACCTATAGGGATGGTGAATTGCTTCCCTGGCATTTGATCAACTCTATTAGAAATTGGCGATTTGTAGTTTCTAGGCATGAAGTACTCTTGAAGTGGCTGGTGAGGTGCATTTTGTCCTTCAATCTTGTCTTCCACGGGTTATTGTTACATGCACAAGGCACAATTAAACAAAAGAGGACAAGTTATCAAACCGATATGTGCAAAGAATACAAAGAATAAAGAATAAAGAATAGAAATGATGAGGGCACTAGGAAAGATCAAAGAAAAACTAACCAGCTAGGTCGAGCGCCTTTCTTACTGGAAACGATGCCATAAATCTTGGTGTGTTTCTCAACACTCTACCAATAAAACTGGAAAAAGATGATTCTTAAGGGGAGAGATAACACCAAAATTACTAGGGAGCTATGGTGCTTTCTGTCCTCAGCAATGATGCCAGAAGGCTTGGTGTGTTTTCCTTAGGGTCTCACACTAACCAATTGAGTTTCATTAGATGCAACCCTAAAGATTTTCAGCACAACATGAGGTCTTTCAAATTTATAGAGAGCCCTAAGAGGTTTTCTCACATACACTAACATAATATACCTACAAACACTAGGGGTCATGTTATAGTATAGGAGGGAGGCAAGTTAGGTGCCAAACTCAAGAGAGAAAGGGGGCACTAGATCTAGGTTAATTTTGACTTGGTTCCTACTCTGGAGCTTAGGGTTGAAGAATTTGATGGTTGATTTTTTTATTACATCAATGGTGAACATGAAAACAACTAAAGGAGAAAAAAAAGATCAAAAACCCAATTTAGCCCTAGACAGTTAATTCTAATGAGAAACAAAAGACAAGCTGAGCAAGAAAAGTGCAAATTACACTACTCAAGCAAGAAGAGATCAACACTACACTAAGCTAGAAAACTTAAAAAAAGAGCAATAAAATATATAGACTAGCAAGGATAAGGAAAGAGAAAGCACAATGAACTAATTAGGCAAGTAAAGATCTAAACAAGCTAACCCTAGCTAAGCAAGAAGGCAATTAGGGTTTTAATGCAATTAAGAGAAGTGTGAGTTGTTTGGGGGATGCACTTGTTGACTAGTTTGGGGGTAGTAACATGTAAACATCATTCTTTCATTTAGATTACCAAACCAAACAACACATTAGATGCTAAGGAATTACCCTAAACTACTAATTGGCCATGGACAAGGTAAGTGTGTATAGGGGAACGAATCCCTATGACCTCCTACCCACTCTTACCAAGCTCACTTGGATTTGCATTTATGTGTAATTCAATTAGGATATAATCAATTTAGGTTTCTCATATAGGAACTCTTTAGGGTAATTAGGAGGACAGGGTAATAATGGAAGGTGGAAGTGAGGTTTTAGACCTCATATCACCCACATTCTAGCCTTGAGATGGATCCAAGCTAATTACACTAAATGATTCAATACTTGCTACTTATCTCTATAACCTAGGTGTAGGAGAATTGATTAACATGTAGGAAGGGGAATGGCTAACTGGGGTTCTACTAATTGGACCTGGGAGCGATTCCCAAAAAGAGCCACATATAAGCAAGTTTTCGAGAATCTAAGTGATTTTAAGCACAAAACACAAAGCAATTAATGGGAAATGAGATAGAAATAGAACATAATTATAAAATAACAACATTACAACTTTTACATATCACTTTCCACCAACATGGTATCAAAGTAATTTTTTTAGCTCCAAACAACCCACTTAGGTGGCCTAGCTACTCATAGAACAAGAAAATGCAAAAAGAGAGGAGAAAGAGGTAGAAGTAGTCATGCAGATCAGTGTAGATGAACAAATCATCCTCTCTAGAACATGTAAGGGTGTGCTCCTCCCTCCTTAAAGGTGGAATGGCATGTAATGATGGTGGGAAGTGGTCAAAACCCTAAGAAACTAGGGTTTTGGTGGTGGAAATGGTGAAATGAAGTGGAATAGAGAGGAAATGAGGTGAAATGGATAAGGAATTAAAATGGGGAGCTAAAGGTTGCCAACCTCGTGCTCCAACCACCACCCATGTATGTATAGGTGGTGGGGAAGCATTAAGTTAAGTGGGGGGGATAAAATGTGTAACACAATGTAGAAATTTTAGTATATTTGTAAGTAGCACATTTGTGCTGGGAAGCACGACCATGGTGGGTAGTGAGTAGAATGGTTGTGGTGGAGGGGAACGACTGAGGTGAGAAATGGTGAATGATATAGTAAAATACTGGGTTTTGAATTGGCTAGTGGAACGGTTGTGGTGATCACCATAGCCATGGTGGGTCACAGGTTGCACGGTTGTGGTGGCCCACATGACCGTTCTGGACTGAAGTGGTGTTGTCTATTCTGCTAAGAATGTGTATGCTCTTGCTGGCCAGTATGGCCGTTCTAGCTAGCACAACCATATTGGGGTCTTCATAGTATAACCATTCTAGCTAGCACGGTCGTGGTGTTGAATGATTTCTTCAACTCTTGAACTGATTTTATCTCTTTGATCTTGAACTTAGTCCACACGGTCATTCCCTGGAACCACAGTTGTGTTGAGGACTTTGCTTGCACTTTGAGGTTTGAACTTCAAAATCCATGGAATTCTTCGCTTTAACTTGATTTTCGGCCACTAGGGGTAGGTTTGAGGAGCTTTAGGGCCTTCTTTTGGCCCCTCCATCTCTCTCTTCCATCATGGCATGGTGCAAATACCTATAAAACACAAATAGAATGTCCATAAGTACATTTTATTATGAAATATATATCAAGGGATTTAACATGTAATCTAACAGGTTTAGATGTGATCAAAGTGAAATAATGCACAAGATGAAGCCCTAAAATATGGATGCATCGGTACCAAAAATATAACCCACGAAACTATGGTTGGCTAGCCATGGGTCCATCAATATGAGTATGCTAGAAACATGTCTAAAATGAAATTGAGTTAGTTTTTTAAGAACATGTTTGTTCTAAAGAATTTAAAGAAATCACATGAACATAAATCTATTTGTTTCAACAACCTTGAAAATGCATATATCATCTTGATAACAAGTAATGGCTATGAAAATACATCCAAACCATCCAGATCAGCAACATGTTTTCCCACAGTACTCCCTACATGGGTGCACTACATCGATAAATGCAAGTTTCTTCACTAGTGGAAGCAAAAGATGAAGACAATAAGGGACATCACGTTCATTACATGCAACTTCCAATCGGAAGATCCTACTACAAGAATATGAACAACCACATTCCATAATAATTGGTTCACTTTGGTGTTGTCTAGCCAAGGCTATTCCAATAACCTTTCAAGACTTATTCTTGCATACAAGGATTTTTTGATATGACAACAAAAAGGATGATCAAGATGAATGCAACTCACACAAACAAATAGTGAGAAAATCAATATAGACAAACCAAAAAGAAGTATAGATGTGTTTCCTAAATGTATAGGGAGTAGTTACCTATCTCCATATGGAATCATATATGAGAAACAATCCATCAATCAATCCTATGCAACATAGGTTTAAAGGTTTTGGTCTCTTATGAACAATTCAACTTGAACACATTGGTTTTTCTAGGGTATTTAGCATTAGATTGACTAGAAATATGATTCTTGTTTGTAACACCATCAGATTCAAAAAGTTTCATTATACTAAAAGGATTGGACACATTATGGTGCAATGCATGAGGATGATCTACCTTATGACAACAATGCATGAGAGATAATACATTAGCCTAAACATTGTAGATAAGAAACTTAAGCATGAATAAAAATCATTTAAAAGAGAAAAATATTGAGGACTTTATATGCAATCACACAAATTTGATATCTAGAAATATTTTTATGACTTGACTTGGAAATCAAAACAAAATACAAACATATAAAAACAATGTTTGCTTTGCTCAAATCCATTTCTTGCAAGCTACGAAGATGGAAAAAATAGATCCATGACTACAAATCTCATTAGGGAAAAGCCTGCTAAGATATTCTTAAATTTGGTCTCAGGTGGAGTGCGCACACTCGGTCAAAAATGAGGATTTGGCATTAAGCTTGGCTGCTAAAAAAGGGTTATTGTACAAAGCTTGATTTTATAGATGATGGCAAAAGGCTTTTGGTGGTTGATCTGATTGTGCCTCAAGATAATCTCTAGGATTAGGAACTACTAGCCAAACTTTTTTACACTGATGACATTGAATTTATGACCCAAATTGATATCCACAATGGACAAGTTGACTCACTCTGCTAGTTCCCAATAGAGTGTTTTGTTTTGCAGTTCAATCATCCTATTAGCTAGGCTTTTAGAAATAGCCTTCTAGCATGGACAACCATCTAGATGAAAATGAGTAGCTCTGGAGAAAAATATGGGAACAAGATGCTCCACCAAAATTAAGGAACTTTATATGGAGTGTTTTACATGAGAATCTACTGACCAAAAAGTTATATCAATATCACATCAGATCTAATACAAAATGCCAAGTTTAAGGGGCAAGTTTTTTATAGTAGTTTTCAATTTTTTGGGGGACACTATAGATGATATCAAAGGTGCATCTTGTTTATCCTGAGTTCAAAATTACATAAAAAGGCATATTGGTTTTCCTTTTGTAGCTCAAATTGTTGGATCCTCAAGCTTATTGATGTTTAAGATCTATTCAAATTCTATTGATTTCTACATTTGAAATATTCATTTGTACAAGACTATACTTTATTTCTAATAGGAGTGCATGCTTTTGACGTTTGACACCAATTTTAGCATGAGTTTTTCTTTTGGTTTTGAGCATGCTTTGCTTATCTTAGACACTAAAGAAACAAACTACAAAAATTGTGTGTATTAATCACTGAGTTTGTTGTAGGCACGTTTACATGTTAAAACCTTAATATCTCATTATAACCTGTCTATCTGGATGTATCTTGATGTCCAATGAATTATTTGATTGAAATTTCAAGAGTTGTGTTTATGGAGATACCTATTAAATAATGTGTCATGAAAATCTCTAATTTGATTGGAATTTCAAGAGTTGTATGTAAGGAAATAATCTATAGAGAGACTAGAATATCCACATAAATCATTACCAAACCAAACAAAGTCATGAAGACTTATAGGCATGGAAAGTCTCTCAAAATATAAATTCAACCTTTAAAAGGCTCCAACTTTCTCCAAGGTAAATACTACATCAAAATGAATCTAACTCCTCAACAAATACAAGCAAGGAACATTGATAGTATGGACTTATAATGGAAATTCTTTAGAAATCAGGATTTCTATCAAATGTATCAAAAAAATAAGTTGTGGTGTATGAGACCCTAATGTCTCGACAACAGAGATACTTGTGAGGAAATTAGAAGAATCATGTTGCTATTTCTCCTTGAATATAATAGAGATTGACAAGGTCTCATTGAACATCATGTCCATTACTCTCGTAATGACTGACTAGTTAGTCAAGTGCCCAATATAAGGAGCTTAGATAGAAGAAGCTTGAGATGACTTCAAAGTAGCACATCTTTAAGACAAGTAGATAATCTATCCTCTCAAAAGATATTGTAAAAAGAAAACCAAGATTTGAGACTTCTAGGAAATGCAACAAATGACTTTTCCAAAAAGACATTGTCTGAACATCTCGGGGAAATAAATAAAACATACAAAATTCACTTCCCTTCTCCATAAAACTACATCAAAGAGGTGATACATAATGTCAAAAATAATTATTATAGAATCATCAACTTAAAACTAAAAATTTAAATTAGAAAAACCACTCTTAATATGCCTACTAACACCAGACAAATTGAATGTCATGGGAATTATAACAAGAACCAAAAGAGTGTGGTAGGTGTGAAATTTTGTACAATCATACAAAATATAAGAATTAAAACTCAGAGGAAATACATTTCTATTTTTAAAAAATATTATTAATATGTCACCCCACTAAAAGTATCACATTAAACAATCTTAAAAACATTATACAAGAAGGGGGATAAAAAGGCATAGGATATTTAGGCTCATGTTAATAGAATGCTAGGGACCTCAGTGTTGTTGAGAAGGATATATACAACCTAAAGAGAGATGTCATAGAAATACTAGTTGTTGAAGTGACATCCAACTTTGATGTGCCATTACTAGTCATGGTGATCCTACATATGTGTTATCAATCAACCATGCAAATGCTAGAGGTATAATGGAAGCTTTCCTAATTAATCATGTCTTCATTGAGATTTTCAAGCTCAAAGGACTCATCTCAAAATGAGGCTATAAAAATTAAATCTATTAGGCATCAAACAATGATTCTTTTAGAACTAATCAACAAAAGCATTCACAAGAGCTATTAGCTTGACCTATATTTTGCAGTAATATGGAATCAAGGACACATTTATAATGAGACTGAAAAATCATTTAACTGTAATGGACTATGTTAAAAGTCGATGAATTTTTAAACACAAGTATTCAAGATAATATTAAGGAGATCGAATCTGAATTGTGGAATCATATTAACACAAAAATGGTAGAGAAATATAATTAGAAATAGAAGAAAAAATAGTAAAACAAAATAGAAGCGACATCATTTTTCCCCAATCAAACCACTGGTTGAAAATCAATGTAAAAAAGAGTTGGCACCTACCTTCAGGGAGATGAACACATTGGCCCATAACTCGTGTATGCAAGAAGATCATGATCCTTCCATCGGGGAAATGAGGTCACTGGTGAGTAACATGTTTGTTTGAGAAGAGACTGCTTCATTAGCATGTAGGGAGACAAACAATGTCATGAGTGTAGTTGTCCATAGAGAAATAATATCAAAAGAATAAAAGCATTTAACTTATATCATGCCTATATTCTCCCATGAAGTCTCTCCTATGAAGGAGAATAGACCCAGGTCAGTATATGAGTTAGTGAGGAAAGATAACATGATTTCTTCTGCTCTTAATACTCACGATTCTCCTCCAATGATTATGCTGGCTCATGGGTCCTCATTGATTGGGCTCCTTGTTTTTGATGTTGCAGTTTTTTTCACCACAAGTCCTATACAAGAAAGTAGTAAATACGTTAAAGTGCAAGTTGAATAAATCGTACATACATGAAAAACTAAATAAAATGAATAGGAGTTACCGATCAACGACATGGAATACGAGAAGGATTACAAATGTGCCTAGTCTAGGACATAAGGTAGGTGGCTAAAGATGTAGACTGAAGAAGTAGTAAGCTAAAATGTAGTACCCAATCCATTCATGAGTGAGTTGAATAGACCTTGTGGCTCTAGAGAAGTGGTCTCACTTTTGTTGTCCACCATCATCACAATGGTCACACGTGGTATCCAACTAAATCTTACCAATTCTTTATCATCCTTGGGCTAGAGATATGAAGAATCATACAACAAGGCATGCATCCCCATCATTGGTATCCCTACATTGGTGTCATGTCTGGGCTATGAATCCACCTCTCCAACCATAAGAGTTAGGGCGTTGGATTCACCTCTTCAGCAACTAACAATGTGGAATTAGCATCACTCAGGATTCTTGTTGGGATAATTAGATAATTCAAGGTGATGGTGGGAGAAGATGGGAATGATTCTTGGTTGAAGGTGAGGTTTGTGCCTGGGGAGAAAGGAGGATTGATGATAATGGGATATTTACAACTTGGAGAAGATGGAGATATGATTTGGGGTGTAAGAGGTAATTGGAAGTGGAGAGACAAACGAAAAGCACAGACACATGGGGTGATATATTTTTGTGGAGTGGGTGTTCCCATGCTCATGCCCATATATATGAGTTTGGGATAAAAATATAAGAACTTAAGTAAAAATGTGGTGGATATTTAACTATTAGTTAAGTATACTATTAAGTGCAATTATTTTTTTTACATTTTAAAATATTGTAAAGAACATAAACTATAACTATAAATGCAGTGAGAATAGAAAGAGTAAGTGTAGTTAATTTATATTTGTGTAATGAAAATTAGAGAAGAATTACACAATACCCAAAATAAGAACCAACCATTAAATATGAATAATAGAATGAGGGGGGTGAACTGTGGAGGAAAAACAAAAAGGAGAGAACAATGTCTTTTCTTAGGGGTAGTTGCTTCTTGGATCTTTGATGGAAGTAGGGAAAGATAGAGTGAATACCTCCTCATAAACTAGCTAGTAGTATTGATGACGACAAGGACAACAACTATCCAAGGGGATGGAAGCTACAATAAGAATAGTAACCAACCATGATGATAGTAGAGGGAGAGAATTTGATGTGGATGGGAGGGGAAAGAATTGAAACTGGGATGGTAGTTGTAGGTGTTTAGTCAGGGTTATGGGGTGAGGATGGCGTAAGATGAGTCATGGTGTTTACTTAAAAAACAATTAACATTGGATTTGATAAGAAAATTGATACTATGTCAAGCTACATTCAGGGCCACATATCCCAAAAACTGAAGTTGTAATCATTTGTCATAAAATTGGAGGGGAATTATTTGGCAGGTACAAGTATAGGATTAGTTCATCAATGCCAACTGACAAGATAGAAAAGATGGTTCTCAATATTTATTACTCAGCAGCACCCAATGACATCCAATATTTCTTTTTTATTGATTAGACAAAGTGAAATATATTTTTTGGACTCTCTTAAAAGTAGCTATAATTTTTCCTAAAAAGTTCTAATGGATAGGAGGCATCATCAACTATAAATCACACCCATTGGGCTTCATACCATGGTTATCCAAGCACTATGAAGGTCCCTATTGTATAGTTGAGAGATATTAGCCTCCAAGGAGCCTCTATCCACTATCATGAGCTCAATTACTTATTATATCCATTAGAGTGAGTAGGATATTTATAAGATAGCTAGTCCTACATGTATTTCTTGTGAGGCTCTTACTTCCTCCACCTCCCAATCTCTTTTTCTACCATGAAGATGAAGATTCTCTTTCATAGCTAAGACAGGTGAAGAAGAAGGGAAGGATTCCCTTGGTGAAAAGCTTCTCCTTGGTCAAGGTGAAGTTAGAAGAGGAAGATCCACGATAGGAGTGGGTAAGACCTTGAAGGCGAAAGACTTTTTTCATGAGTGGTTAGGTCCTTGGAAAAGGCCAAAGACTCATTGGAAGAGTAGCCAGGTAAGTACCTAGAATGGTGGAAGAGTCGTGGTCATGGATAGGTAAGTCCTTTTGTAATTTTAATTGGCTCCTTGATCTAAAAAGGAATTCTAGTTTATCCATTGACCTAGAAAAAAGTGTTCTTGTGTTGTAACTCTTACAATGCAATATAAGAAGTGTGACATGGTTGAAAATCCTAGAGATTGACCCCTCTAGGTAGTGGATGTACATCTCCTAGTTTGAAGGTTGGAATCACTATAAATAACATATGTTATTTGGTTGTTGTATAATCACTCTCTCCCTTACTATGCATATTTAGTTTCAATCAATATATCATACTAGCAATATTATCTTGGGAATATCTTCAAGATATAATGAATTTTGTTTAAGTGGTTTTAACCATATTCACCTCCTCTAGATCCCATTATAGATCCAATAGAAAAATCACCTCTATAGTTTAAAATGTATTAGTACTCATTACACATTGTGTATTTCTTTGGTACTTTTTGAAATAATTATATGCTAAAGATATATGGAACATTTGTGCCACTGAAAGCTCCCCGAATTTCGATAATGTCATGTATAACTAAAATACTTTGATACCACAATATACTTCTTATGGATCCATGTAACTAGATTCCCTCCAACAAAAGTATCGTAGACAGAGGAAGATTTCCTATCACATCTACTTTCATAAGAATCATATCATAATATGTAGTGAGGTTGTTGTTTCCATGTTTATGATATAGTTATCCTTTCCCTAGAGAATTTTCCAAATATTTCAGAATAGGATAGACAACATCCCAATGACATTATCGAGGTTAATCTAGATTCCTATTTACAAGTCCAACAGTGGCAGTTATATCAACTTTAGTCATAGTATGATAGATAGACTTACAAACCAATGGTCTATATTTGTGGTTATCAGGATAGGGAGGTGAGAGTCATCATCCTATTGGTATTGGGAACCAAAGGGGTAATAGAAGGTTTAATACCAAGCATTCTAGCTTTTGTCATAAGATCTAGAACATATTTGTGTTTTAAAGAACTAGAACTTTTAATTCCCAAGAAGTACCTAACTTTTCCAAGATCTTTAGTAATAAAGTTTTGTTCTAGATATCTTTTGGTAGTAGTAATACCTTTATAATCACTACCATACAAAATTATATCATCCACATGGACAATTAGAATAGCAAGCCTGGAACTGGTCTTCTAAGGAAAAATAGAGTGATCCGCATGTAAGAACTAAAATTGAAACTTAAGAATAATCTGGATACCATGCTTGTGGGCTTTGTTTTAGGCCATAGATCACCTTATTGAACATGTAGAGTTTGGAACACTCCCCCTGAGTCAAAAAACTAGGTGGTTGATCCATGTAGGCTTCCTCATGTAAGTCACCATATAGGAAGACATTTTTAACATCAAGTTGTATAAGAGGCCAGCCATGGTTCACAACAACTGTTATAAGCACTCATATAGAATTAGGTTTGGCAAAAGGGGGATATGTTTTGAAGTAGTCAACTCCATAGGTTTGATATTACCTTTTGCTACAAAATAAGCCTTTATCCATTCAATAAAACCATCTAATTGATATACAATAGTAAAAATGCAATGGAAGCCAATAGTATGATAATTTTTAAGATGATCAACAAGATCCCACGTCTTACGATTACTAATGGTAGATATTTTAGTTTTCATAGCTTGACACCAGGAAAGATGCTTATGTGCTTGTGTAGTAGTCTTTGTTACAGAAAGAACAAAGGAAACAACACTAAAACAAGCAAAGCTAGCACCAAAATTAGTGGTAGAGAATAAATTACAAATCAGATGTTAAGTGCAAGTACAAACACCTTTTGTTTGACTAATATGAAGATGTAGGTCAGATATTACCTGAGAGGTGTTCTGATCCCTCGACTAGGGAGGAATTGATTGAGAGAGGCTAGAGAGGGGATTGTAACCTTGGGTCTTATCGTGTGCACCTTTAAAGGAGTGAGGAAGATCATGAGTTAATTTAGTGTGATCAACTTCAACCATCTTAGGAAGAGGAGTAGGATCCAACATATCACTCGATAAAGTAGACCCCTTGTTAGAGTAGTACAGCATGTGTTCAAAAAATTCAACACCCACACTAACAAACCATTGTCGTTTGACAGGATCATAATGCCAATATCCTTTTTGAGTTATTGAAATTCCTAGAAATATAGATAGAGTGGAGCAGGGATCAAGTTAAGACATCCCATGGTAGAGGTTCTTAACAAAGAAAGTTTTTTAAAAGATACAAGGAGTTAGAGAAAAAAAAGTGTAACGACTTTGCCTCTTGGTAACCCCCAATTAAGGGAGACCAAAAGGTCGGAGCCATTATCCCAATTTTCTAAATCAATGGTTCGACAAATAATCAATAATAATTACTAAATTCTACCAACAACTATACTGAAAAGTTGGAATAAAATAAAATTGTGCATACCTCTTTAAAATTTTGGATTTCTAAACTTCTATCCACAATTGTAGTCAATTCTAAGTAATCCTCCTTGTACTTTAATTCATATATTCACAATGTGTCACTTTACTATTTGTCCTTTACAATGTTGTACCTAAAATGCTGACAAACGAAATGGCGGTCAGTATAACAAATTATACTGGTATGTGGGGGAAACAATAATCATGCAGTTAATTGTAACAACGTATTGCAAGAAATTATGGTTTAGCAAGCAAACTTTTTGTTTTAAACATAACTACTCAATTCATACATACCCTAGCCTCGGCGCTATCCCTACAGTGGACCTGGATACTACCTCTCATATGGTAGATCCCAATTAACCCCCATGATCCTACCTAACAGGTAGATCAATACCTAGGGTTGAAGAGTCGCATGGAACTACCCATAGGTAGCCCAATCCCTAACTCATAATATGCTAAAGAGTCGCATGGAACTATCCATAGATAGCCCAATCACTGACTCATGATAACCTGATGGTCCTACCTAACATGTAGACCATGTACTAGGTCGTCCTTATTATTAGAAAAGCCACAGAGGAGGACCAGGATCTGAGCTAGTCATGTACACTTATTTATAGTGATAGTCGTAGTCACTTTATAGTTGCATGAAATAAAAGTCATCCAAGCAGTTATATCTAGGAAACCAATAAAACATCTGGTAATCGTCGTGAAACTAAAGCAATTTAATCATAAGCGTAACCACATACATCTATTGCTGATTTGAGATATAAATATTCCAGGAAAGTAGGAAATCCAAGAAAACAAGCAAGCACACAACAAGATCCTAAAATAAGCATACAAATTCCTTTTACTACTCAAGTTATCAAGATCTATCTAATCACAACTTGCTTCCTATGGTTTTCTACTTTCTTTTAGGGTTTCACTTGCAATTAGGGTTTCATTATCACTTTTCCTCTACAAACCCTAAAATAGTAAAACTACTCATAAACCCAAATTAACTTGTCTTGTTTCTCCTAACAGGCCTAGGATCAATAAATAACAACATTATTCCAAATAATTCAGATTATTCAAGATAATCAACTTCTTTACCCTAGATTAGGGTTTCTATATGCATTATCACGAATTCATGGATTAAAACCCTAAACCAAGACAAACATTATCTAAATCAGATTTAAACCTCACTTTATGTCTCAACATGTTATTAATACTCGAATTAACCCATCAAACATCTTAGATTTGATCTTTAAGCATCATTAGGGTTTTATCATTGCTTAATGCATAATCAAGGTTAACTTAAAGCACTTTTATAGCTACTATCAGTTTCAGGCTATGAAACTATTTTTACTGGATTCTAGGGGTTCTCCTAATCTATTTTCATATATTAAACTCCTCGATCTGAGTTACCAATATTTAGTTATGAAATTACAAAATAATTACTTGATGGACCAATGACTGAGCACCACGTCAGCGCCGCGGCCTGCTCTTTCTTTTCCACGCGAGCATGTTCCTGTTTGAGTGATCTTCCTATTTTACCCTTATACCCCATCATTTTGTTTCTCACGTGACCTGGGAAAAAGCATCACTCGTTGCTCATCTTCTTCTTCCTCCTGACTGCTCTGAGCAGAGTCCTGGCGGGTCAGCGGCGGGTTGACCTTGGGAGTTGATGCTGCCGGGCAGCGAGCAAGGGCTGCGCCTCCTTCAACTCACCCCGCCAGACCTGAGGATGGGTCAAAGTTGGTGCGCGATGGCCTCTAGATGGTTGGTGATTGGAGGGTGGATCCATGGTGGACTGGAAGGAGAGCAGGTAGCGAGGGAAGCTTGGAGATCAATGTGTCAATAGGAAAAGATGCCCCTGACCCCGATAATGAGTTCTAAGATCTCCTTTCCTCACAAATAGGGGTATAGCCCCTTTTATAGGCATTGCTCGTAGTCCCCAACCATGGAGTCTGACTCCATTGGGACTTTGGGGAAACCTTGCTCAAAAGTATTCAAAACCAGGCTCATTCTACTCGGAAAGGGATACTAGTCGCAATGGGAACGGTCCCATTGATGCTCGATTATTGCTTTGCAAGGAATCTAGCCCTAAAATTATGTGAATCTGTTCCTCCTTTCCTTATTTTAGGAAAAGTGCAGCCACTATTGGATCCAGATCCAACGGCTGTCAGGCTCCATAAAAGAACATGAATTAAAATCAAATTGTGATATTTAATTTATCCCTCTTACTTTAGGAAAATGTATAAAATTCATATCCCCCAAACCGTTTATCATTTTAATCTCAAATTTTGCAAAAACCTTTATCTTGGCTTTATCTAATCGGTACACCAAATTTGATTCCCAAAATCAAAAGTAAAAAGGCATTATCTTCATGTGCAAGTTATCTTTTAATAAAATTTATTTTAGGCATATTTTCTCTCTCTTAATCTTTTATTTTCTTTATTTTGATTCCTTTTACCATTAGAAACTATGTGGAGTCAAAATCTCATTCATAATGATTCAATTATCCATTTTCCACATATTTCTTATATTTTCATCATTATCTCAACTTTCCTTCTTTAAAAAATGCTTTATTTGATTTTATCTCTTTTTGTGCCATTATCTTATCATGTTGGATTCCTTGGACCTCAAGGAATCCTAAAGGCACGAATTTTACCTTTGGTGGCTACCTATTAGCCTTCTAGAGGCTTCTACCTCTATCTTTTCTCCTTTCCTTACTTATTCCTTTTATTAACTAAATTCCTTTTTCCTTATTTTGATTACTCTTTCCATTATCAATCACATGTAAACGAAATCTAATCAATTGTGGCCATCAATGCCATTTTCTAGAGATTTCCATACATTTCTCATAAATACATTGCTCAATATCTATTATCTTTTATTTTTCTCTATTGTTTGGACTTTTCTTCTTTTCCTCTCTTTTATATCCATTATTGGATTAACAGAACAATAGAAATCATGAAATTCATATCAAAGGGGAGTTTTGCAAAGAAACCCATTCTTTGAAGTAAAGCATACAACCTTCTCAATTCAAGTCCATATTCATAACATTATTACATTTCAATTATGAAAACACATCTAAAATTGAGGTTGTAACATCCTTCCCCTCTTATAGGAATTTTTCCCTCAAAATTCAACCAAACAAATAAGCAAGCAAGATAAGACTTTCTCATATCCATCATCGGCTCCCATGTGGCTTCATCCTCTCCATGATGCTTCCAAAGTACCTTTATCATCTTATATTCTTACATCTGAGCTCTTGCTCACCTTGGTACCACGTACCCTCATAGATGACTCAGGATATTTTAGCCTCTCTAGAAGCTCAAAAGGTTCATTGCTCAGCACATTTCTCAGGTACATCACATAGTGCTCTAGATCATACTCATGGAACACATCATACATAATATTATCCTGAGGGGTAAGGTTTTTTTTTAAAGGAAAAGGTCAATATCATTAAAGGCAAGGCATACGACATCTACAGGAGAGCAATCTCACACAATAGATCCAAACATAACTCCGTTTAGTAACCGACATTGCACACAAGCTCAGATTGGGAGGCGGTAGGTAAATTACATGCACGATCCCTCTTGGTTGTAGCTGTCCAAAGCAGCTGTCTACGAGAGAATCCTTCAATCTACACGAGCCCATGAGAAAGCTGTAAAAGGAGTAAGCAACACCAGTGGCAAAGAACACCATCACATACACACCAAAGACCCACCAAACAGATAGAAGCTCAACCACCAGCTGACCAACAAAGATAAACAAAAACTAAGCTACACACAAACCAAAGAAAGGCTAAGGCTAAGGAAAACAAGAGTAGGAGGGACGAAGGGGGAACAACCTACAGACAGACAAACACATACAGGAAAATAGACAAACAGATAAGGGGCACAACCAAGGAAAATGAAGGACCAGCGGCCAAACCCAAACAGGTGCAAACACAAGGAAAAGGAGGTCCCAAGCGGGTGAAAAGGTGGGGGTAGAGGCACAGGGAACCCCACCACCACTCCAGCCACTACGGCGCCACCCGCCCATCTCAAGAAGTAGCTTGAGGAGGTAAAAGCGGGTAGCAGGAAGGCAGCACCAACCCAGGATGACCCCACATTTGACTCCTAACCCTGTAACACACACCTAGGGACCCCAAGCCCGACGGTCGTCAACGGAAGAAGCCCCAGCAAAACAGAGCAAAATAGGAAAATGTAACACAAGAAGAAAATGAAAAAAGGGAGAAAAAGGGTACTCGACCCCCAGGGAGCCGTCGTCCGGAGGACGGAACACCCACGAATGGCCATCCACGCACAACACCACTGGGATGAAGACAAGCACACCCAACACCCCAAGCGCCACCAACACCAGCCCCAAAGGCCAAAATGCAGCACCACACAAAAGGACAGGCGAGGGAGGAAATGAGGTGGAGCCTCCAGTCGACGAGGCACACTGGGCAGGTTGAGGATAGAGAAAGCCCAGGGGGAGAAGGAATGAAGTATTGCACACTGAGGCAGCCTCCCCCCCCCCCGAGCAGGGTCGGGGCGTGCGAGCCCTAGGTCACCTTTGTAATCGTGAGCCCTATTGGGGGAACCTTCCTAAGGGGTAAGGCTAATCATAAGAAACTCCACCAATCCATTTCAAATGGATCTATGTATCGGGGACACAACTTTAGCTACAGTTTAGAGGGGTCGGGTTTTCATAACACATATTCTCCCACAGTGAATTGCATGTCAGTCTACTTTGCATCTGCTCATGACTCATAACGCCCCTGGGCTTTCTTAACCATCGCATGATCAAAGCGACTTCATCTGCACACACTGTGGTCTCTCTTACCTTCATAGGGTCCTTTCACCGACATCATTTGAATGAAGTGGTGACTGACACAACCTCTCCTACATAGCTTTGTACACCCCAATACTAGCTATGGTGTCTATCATCACAAGCAAACTCTCTTAGAGCATGAACTGCTCCCATGTATCACCCGAATGAGCACATAGACTCTCATCAGACCCTCTAGTCTGGATCATACTCTCTTGACTATCTATCAGTCAGGGGTGATAAGTTGTGCTAAACTTCAAGCTGGCATCGAGTTCTTCATGTACCTACTTCCACCGCATGGAAGTGATCTTAAGGTCACGCTCTAGATATTGAACTCGATCATGGTGTAGATGAACTACCTCTTCCTCATATATATATATATATATATATATATATATATATATATATATATATATATATATATATATATATATATATATATATATATATATATATATATATCAACTAGATCTGTCACACTGACAATGCTCTCTTTCTTAGGCAAGGGATTAGGTCAGCTTGGTAAGGCGATCTACCATGCCCATATTGCATAATGACCTCTATTAGTCCAGGGGAGACCCACCACAATGTCTATGGTGGTCTACTCCCATTCCCTTTCAGGAACTCTTCATCCACTATATCAACTCACTGGGTTACTGGTGTTCGTCCTTCACCTCCTGGCATGCATGGCGACAAGCCACATGAAACTTTGTGCACTTCTTCATCTTAGGCATCCAAAGTAGTACTGCAACTTACTATCTTAATAGTACCACGGTGTGTGGTGAACTTAAAATCATGATATAGTGCATGTCGTGATTCCTCAAGGTTGGTTCCTCAGTAAACCCTAAAACACTCTATATAGGGGTTCCATCACCTTCTTTTCTACAGAATTGCATCTGAGGTTCTACAACCATCCTTCCATCTCATCAAGCTCTAGGCTAGCTAACCAAGCAACCACTAACTCAACCAACGAGTCTAGTTGTATCAGAGGAGTAGCCCTATATATCTCACAAACTTAGGGTTTATGTCACACCTCTCCTAGCCTCTCTATAGGTTAGACAAGATAGCTACGTTTCGACCAAGAGCTTCCATTATCACCTTATATCCTTATGTGCTAGGTAATGGTGAAGACATAAACCTTCATATACACCACTCATCATCCTCATTTCGGATTTAAGTCAAGCTGAGTCAAGAAAACTCTGAGCTCATCAAACTCAAACTTATATAACTCATAAATTCCATACAGCTCATGATAAGAACGTCCTTATAAGATGACTACCTTAGTTATATTGGTGTTTGTAACCTATCCATACACCGTACTCTCCAGAAAGTTACACTACTATCTTTATCCTCATACATCAAAGCAATGTTTCAACTTGTATCATCTTCATCCTTAGTGTATGGCATGCGTACTGCCCTACCTCTCACCCCCATAACGAGAGGAAATAAGCATTTGGAGATCATCCAAACACAGAGTTCTTCCTGTTCCAAGAGTAGAGATGGTGCATCACTCATCGCCAGTATACTTCCAATCTAAGTTGAAATGTGTAACACATGTCTCCACATCATGAACATCTTGAAACCAAAATTTACTTCCATGGAAAACTGGTCCCAAACACACTTGGATTACCACACAATCCTTAGTCATTTCCCCTAGGTCTATTGGGTGCCGATACTTTTGGGGTCATTCCTCTTCCCTTATGCAACTAGAGAGTGCCTTCCTCATTTGCCCTTTGGGTCCCATGAGTTCATGAAGGTGATCAATATCCTAACCCATGGTCCTCAGACAATGATAGTTGTTACCTCCCAATTCTACGGTTTTGTGCAACTAGGGAAGTAGGCAACTCCAACTCCCATTGGTCTTATCCCTACTTGACCCTAGAATATACTTAGGATTCTAACATGGTACATATCAAACTTGAAACCTAACCTAAAACTTCATCATCTCTATGGGCACTCATGGTTAAACTTACATCCTTTCATAGGGATCATCGAAACCTACCTAACTTGGTCAGGTCCCGTAAGGTTACCTCTATGGCAACATATCTTCATGCCCCTTAGAGATGGTCACACAAGGGTCTATAGATTCGTGCTCACACCATGTTCTCTCCACTTATCTCATCAAGTTCATATGAGAGACCTCTTTAGGTTACTTCGAACCTACACAAAAGTTGATACTCAACCTACAGAAGGGTCCCTCCCCAGGATGGGAGAAAATTATCACTTGAGAGAAACAAAGGTCACAAACATCCTCACATCTAGGGTTTACACCATCATGAGCATGCTTAGACCTATCAAGTTACTAAGGCATGTAGCTAACAAGAAGACCACCTACTAAACCATGCCAGGTCTCTAGGGTAGGTCATACTTGTTTCTATTCCACCACATCAAACCAACATCATACATGCACATGTCACCAACCTATGCGTGTGGGGTTCATCAAACATATACCTTAGTCCAAGAGGTTTCCCTTTCATCTAAATCTGAGGGGTTCCATGCCCAAAACTGTAGGAACTCACCCATCTTCGTGAGCATTAGGCGCACCAGGTACTCTTACTTCCCCTCTTAGGTCTAGGAACCCTAGGTTCACTTTTATGCATAAGTTGTCTAACTACATGCACAACTTTTCATCCATGAACCAAATAGGTACAGGTTATAATATGCACTTCCTACTATTCTTCCACCTGAGCAACACCTGAGAGTCCTACACCAGGACAACCAACTAGGTGTGATACCTCACAACTTGATACTATACCTCACCAGGGTATAAGGAACTCTCCTTCCTATACCTAGAAGGTAAGGTGGGCACATACAACATATGTACATCGATACCAGAAACCTCATCCTTCTTTTAGGGTCTGGTTCCTCTAAAAGCATCCATGATACCACAAACCTCCAAGGATCATGCACGAGGCAACCACAACCATCCACTTAGGTTGTCCATTCTAGGTCATAACATACCAAACTTCTCATGGTTTCTTATATCTCAAAGTCTAAGCTTACAACCCTTCTTGCTCGGGCCTTGCTCTCCCTACAACCGACCTTACCACTAGAGGTTCTCTCTCTAAGATAGTGGATCAATCTCTCATGCATACACCTACTTGGGTGCATGCTCTTCCATACTCATATAAACCCATAGGGGTTTCTCTATGGTCACCACTATCCTCTTCAATGAAGGAGCTATCCTTCACCCTCAGAGGCATGGCCCTTCTAAGGTTGGATTGCCTAAAAGGCACTAGGTCAACCAACCTCACATAGATCATGCTTCTCACGGATACTCCAAACCAAGAAGCATGTCAACCCACGCATATGGTCGACCATGATATCTAACTCATCATGTCATCTCTCTCTAACAATCTCTTCGGGTTAGGGTTAGCATCGTCCTCAGAGGATGCGCCAGGTCTCTACCTCTTCATGGAGGTCTCTGCTTCCAAGGTTAACTCTCTCCTCATCCTCCTATAAGAAGGACTAACCTCAGATCTCTCCTGAGGGTAGGACTACACACACCATGCAACCTTAAGCATGTAACTCATATTTAATTTACGCTTAAACTATTAAGCTTATATCCATGACATCTTGTTTACATACTTTTCATTAATTTGTTGGAGGGTTCCTTAATCCTTATCGTACTTACCCTGACCTTAAGAGGGTGGGGAAGAGAGAGAAAACCCTAAATCTAAGAACCTTACTTTAGTTAGGGTTGAGAAGGGATGAAATAGATGAGAGAGTCCTAACGGTATCTTATTTTGAGTCAAAACCTCATACATTGACCAGGCAGTCACATTGCATCTAGGAGTCCTCATGACTGACTAGCAGGGTAGAGGAAAATATTGCTAGCCCTTGGACCGTGATCCTTTTCTAGACACCTCTGTCTTTCAGAAAATCCTCTAATAACTCCCTCAGTCCTACAAAGTTTGTAAAATTTAATAATCATTAAGGATTAAATGCATAACCAATGCTCTGATACCAAATGTAACGACCCCACCTCCCGATAACCCCCAAGTAAGGGAGACCAAAAGGTCAGAGCCGTTATCCCAATTTTCTAGATCAATGGTTTGACAAATAATCAATAATAATTGCTAAATTCTACCAAAAACTATACTGAAAAGATGGAATACATAAAACTTTGCATACCTCTTTAAAATTTTGGATTTCAAAACTTCTATCCACAACTGGAGTCCATTCTAACTAATCCTCCTTGTACTTTAATTCATATATTCACAATGTGTCACTTTACTGTTTGTCCTTTTCAATGTTGTACCTAAAACGCCGACAAACAAAACGGTGGTCAGTATAACGAAGTATACTGGTATGTGCGGGAAACAATAACCATGCAGTTAACTGTAACCACATATTGCAAGCAATTATGGTTTAGCAAGCAAACTTTATGTTGTAAACATAACTACTCAATCTATACATACCCTAGCCTCTATGTTGTCCCTGTAGTGGACCTAGATACTACCTCTCATATGGTAGATCCCAATTAACCCCCATGATCCTACCTAACATGTACATCAATACCTAGGGTTGAAGAGTCGCATGGCACTACCCATAGGTAGCCCAATCCCTAACTCATAATATGCTAAAGAATCGCATGGCACTACCCATAGATACCCAATCACTGACTCATGAAAACCTGATGGTCCTACCTAACAGGTAGACCATGTACCTTACTATTAGCAAAACCATAGAGGAGGACCAGGATCCGAGCTAGTCATGTAGAGTTATTTATAGTGATAGTCATAGTTACTTTATAGTTGCATGAAATAAAAGTCATCCAAGTTGTTATATCTAGGCAACCAATAAAACATCCAGTAATTTCCGTGAAACTAAAGTGATTTAATCATAAGTGTAACCACATACATGTTCTGTTGATTTGAGATACAAATATTCCAAGCAAGTAGAAAATCCAAGCAAACAAGCAAGCACACAACAATATCCTAAAATAAGCATACAAATTCCTTTTACTACTCATGTTATCAAGATCTATCTAATCAAACTTGCTTCCTAGGGTTTTCTACTTTCTTTTAGGGTTTCACTTACAATTAGGGTTTAATTATCACTTTTGCTACTACGAACCCTAAAACAGTAAAAGTACTCATAAACCCTAATTAACTTGTCATATTTCTCCTAACAGGCTTAGGATCAATAAATAACAATATTATTGCAACTTATTCGGATTATTCAAGTTAATCATCTTCTTTACCCTAGATTAGGGTTTCTATATGCATTATCTTAAATTCATGGATTAAAACCCTAAATCAAGCCAAACATTATCTAAATCAGATTTAAATCTCACTTTATGTCTCAATAGGTTATTAATACTCGAATTAACCCATCAAACACCTTAGATTTGATCTTTAAGCATCATTAGGGTTTTCTCATTGCTTAATGCATAATCAAGATTAACTCAAAGAACTTTTATAGATACAATCATATTGAGGCTATGAAACTATCTTTACAAGATTCTTGGTGTTCTCCTGATCAATTTTCATATATTATACTCCTCGATTTGAGTTACCGATATTTAGTTACAAAATTACAAAATAACTACCTGATGGACCAATGACTGAGTGCCACGTCAGCATCGCAGTCTGCTCTTTCTTTTCCACGCGAGCAGGTGCCTATTTGAGTGATCTTCCTATTTTACCCTTATACCCCATTGTTTTGTTTCTCATGTGACCTGGGCAAAAGTGTCACTCATTGCTCGTCTTCTTCCTCGCGATTGCTCTGAGAAGAGTCCTGGCGGGTCAGCGGCGGGTTGACCTTGGGAGTCGATGCTCCCGGGCGGCGAGCAAGGGCTGCGTCTCCTTCAACTCACCTCTTCGGACCTGAGGATGGGTCAAAGTTGGTCCGCGATGGCCTCTAGATGGCTGTTGATAGGAGGGTGGATCCATGGCACACTGGAAGGAGACCAGGTAGCGAGGGAAGCTTGCAGATCAATGCGTCAATAGGAAAAGATGCCCCTGACCCTGGCAATGAGTTCTAAGATTTCCTTTCCTCGCAAACAGGAGTATAGCCCCTTTTATAGGCATTGCCCATAGTCCCCAACCATGGAGTCTGACTCCATTGGGACTTTGGGGAAACCTTGCTCAAAAGTATCCAAACCCAGGCTCATTCTACTCGGAAAGGGATACTAGTCGCAATGGGAATGGTCCCATTGATGCTCGATTATTGCTTTGCAAGGAATCTAGCCCCAAAATTATGTGAGTCTGTTCCTCCTTTCCTTATTTTAGGTGAAGTGCAGCCACTATTGGATCTAGATCCAATGGTTGTCGGGCCCCATAAAAGAACATGAATTAAAATTGAATTGTGATATTTAATTTAAAAATGTATAAAATTAATATCTCCCAAACCGTTTATCCTTTTAATATCAAATTTTAGGGAAACCTTTATCTTGATTTTATCTACTCTTAAACCAAATTTGAGTCCCAAACCCAAAAGGAAAAAGGCATTATCTTCATGTGCAAGTTATCTTTTAATAAAGCTTATTTTGAGCATATTTTCTCACTCTTAATCTTTTATTTTCTTTCTTTTGATTCCTTTTACCATTAGAAACTATGTGGAGTCAAAATCTCATTTATAATAATTCCATTATCCATATTGCCACATATTTCTTATATTTTCATCATTATCTCAACTTTCCTTCTTTAAAAAATGCTTTATTTGATTTTAGCTCTTTCTTTTGCCATTAACTTATCATCTTGGATTCCTTAGACCTCAAGGAATCATAAAGGAACGAATTTTACCTTTGGAAGCTACCTCTTAGCATTCTAGAGGCTTCTACCTCTATCTTTTATCCTTTCCTTACTTATTCCTTTTATTAACTAAATTCCTTTTTCCTTATTTTGATTACTCTTTCCATTATTAATCACATGTAAATGAAATCTAATCAATTGTGGCCATCAATACCACTTTCTAGAGATTTCCATACATTTCTCATAAATACATTGCTCAATATCTATTATCTTTTATTTTTTTTCTATTATTTGGACTTTTCTTCTTTTCCTCTCTTTTATATCCATTATTGGATTAACAGAACAATAGAAATCACGAAATTCATATCAAAGGGGAGATTTGCAAAGAAACCCATTCTTTGAAGTAAAACATACAACCTTCTCAATTCAAGTCCATATTCATAAAATTATTACATTTCAATTATGAAAATACATGTAAAATTGAGGTTCTAACAAAAAGGCTCATTAAGATACATATGAGAGAAAGGGACTTGATTATGCAACTCAGAAGATGGCATATGATTAATTATGTAGCATGCACTAGAAATAACTTCTAAGGCCAGAAATGTGTAGGAACATGATAGTGAAGAAGAATGGTGTGTGATACTTCAAGAATACGACAGTTTTTCCTCTCTATCACAGCATTTTGTTGTGGTGTGTAAGAGTAGGAAGTTTGATGAATGGTCACCCGGGCAGTGCAAAAATGATTCTAGTTGTTGCATAAATGCTAAGGCATTATTAATTCACAAAATTTTAATAGTTGTATTTAATTGGTGTCATATCTCATTAAAAAAGGTGATGTGGTAGTGTTCAAAATATTATTGCAATCCTTTAAGAGAAACAACCAAGTTTCCCTGCAATACTCATCAATAAAAGTCATGAAATAGCAAAACCCAAAAAAGCTAGTAACTAATAGGGTCCATAGATATCAGCATGAACAATATCTATACGATTTTTAGATCCAAATTTGTTCTTAGAAACCTAAGTCTAATCCCCAAATTTGCAAGATTCACACAAAAATTGTTTACTAGGAATGTCAGGAAATAGGCATTGTGGTATTGTAGCAGAAGCATGTCCCAGATGGTAGTGCCATTACAGACTAGTTATAGAAGAATAGACCAGCGAAGTAGTAGATTATAATACATCCAGCTAGTACAGTCTTTCAAGTCCTTTATGGCTCGAACCAATCCTCATCCTTATTTGGATATCCCAGAACACACAACTCTCTGGATCAAAAGTGATTGAGCATTGATGGTTTTTCACAGTTTTACAACACATAATTAAATTATTGGAAATCCTATGAACATATGAGACTTACTGGAATATTTTTAGATGTAGATATAGTTCTAGTTCCATGTACCTCAGACTGAGTCCCATCAACAAATGTTATAGGAGGGGCTTGAGTTTTGAAACAAGGTAGAAAAAGGGTAAAAATGGGAAAACAATTTGAGATGATGCTCCTGAGTGAACAAACCACTTATTTTTACCATAAGTAGTAGGAGATGCAAGTAAAACTGAGGAATATCCATATGGAGTAGGTGTTTGCAAGGATAGACAATCTTGAAGAAGTTTTTCAAACTATGAGAAAACCTACTCAGTTGTGGGATGAGTTGAACTTGATGAAGTAGTAGTCGAATCTTCAGAGGCATCAAAGATGACATGGTTCTCCTAGGTAGGTGCACCATGTTTTTTCCAACAATAGTCTTGATTATGGTTCATGAACCCACAAAAGTTGTAGAATCAGTTGGTAGTAGGAGGTTGAGGTTGTCCTTGTCTAGGGCTAAGAGGAGGACCACATACAAGAGTACCAGCCACAACCAAGACCACATCCATGATGACTCAATATGGGATAAAAAGAAGCTAAAGACAAGACAAGCCTACATAACACAATAAAATATAAAGCATAAAGCATATATACTAATACTCCCTCTCAAGTTGGAGCATACATGTCAAACATGCCCAGCTTGTCTAGTAGTGTAGCAAAACGAGTCTTGGGAAGTTTTTCTATGAAGATGTCAACAATATTATTTCTAGAAATCCACATACATCTAGGGATAATAGATTCACAAACAAAGTGGCAATCCACCTTGATGTGCTCATGAAAGGTGGGATTGTTGGCAATAAAAATAGAGGCTTCAGTGTCACAGTGCATTAGAAAAGGATCAGAATTAGAAATATCAAATTCCGTGAAAAGTCCTTGGACCCACATCAATTTACAAGTAGTATCAGCCATAGCTTTGTTTTCTACTTTAGCACTAGGTCCATGTAACTAGATTCCCTCTAAGAGAAGTACAGTATCTAGAGGTAGATTTCCTATCACATATACTACCAACATAATCAGAATAAAAAATATTCAAAGATTTTGAAGTGACCATGTTTAAGATACAATAATTTATTCCCTAGAGAATTTTTGAGATATCTCAAGTTATGGAAAACAACATCCCAATGACATTTTCAATGTTTATCCAGATACCTTCTGACAAGTCCAACATCAAAAATAATATATTCTCTAGTCATATTAACTTAGATAAGCTTAAACCAATAATTTATATTGGTGGTTAGAAGGATAGGGAGGAAAAGATTCATCATCCCAGTTGGTATAAGGATCCATAGGGGTACTATCGGGTTTAATACCAAGCATTATTGTTTCTTTCAAAAGATCTAGAACATATTTGTGTTGTGAAATAAAAACACCAGACGAAGGTCTAGAATTCAATTCCCAAGAAGTACCTAAGTTTGCTAAGATTTTTAGCAACAAAGTGTTGTTGTAGATATCTTTTGGTGGTTGTAATACCTTTAGAATCACTACCAAAAAAATTATACCATCCCCATGGATAGTAAGAGTAACAAGCCTGAAACTGGTATTTTTAATTTAAGTAGAGTGATCTAAATGTGAGTGCCAAAATTGAAACTTAGAAGAATTTGGATCAATTTATCAAACCATGGTTCTCCTTCTTGAGTTTGCAAACTTTAGAATACTCCCCTTGAGTCACAAAACTATGTGTTTGATCCATATAGACTTCCTCATGTAAGCCTCTATATAGAAAGGTGTTTTAAACATCAAGTTGAAAAAGAAGCCAATCATGGTTCACAATAAAATATATAAGCACCCATACTAAAAAGAAGCCAATCATGGAAAACAATTCAAATTATTCAACCCCATAGGTAAGAGTATAACATTTTTCTACCAAACGAGCCTTTAGCCATTCAATTCACCTATCAGGCTGATAGTTAGTCATAAAAATCCAACAATAGTCAAAGATAGAACAAATTTTTAGGATGATCAATGAGATTCAATGTCTTGTGATTACGAACGACAACCATTTCAAATTTCATTTCTTGACACCATGTAGGATTCTTAAGTTCTTATGTAGTAGTCTTTGGTATAGAAATAGGAGAGAGAGAGAGAGAGAGAATAAGAAAGCAAGCAAAGATAACACCAAGATAAGTGGTAGAGTGGAAATTAATAATCAAATAATGAGTGCAAGAACGAACACCTTTCCTTTTACTAATAGGAACATGTAGGTCAAATATTACCTAATAGGTGTTATGATCTTCCAATGAGGGAGGAATTGGTTGTTGAGGGGCCAGAGAGCGGATCGTATATTGTTGACCTAAGTGTTATACATTTTCCACATTTTGATAATGACCTAAGTGTAATTCAACCGATCTTTAATGGATTTTGGGAATGAATGTTTATTGGTCAAGTTTCATTTTCATAGAACTCGACGGATCCCTCTATAGAGCAAACTCAATTTAAGTGGATTGGTTGATTTACCTAGGGACAAACTTGACCGATAGTTTAGATTAGCTTTGTCGCATAGTGTGATCGGTTGAGTTATATTTATTGAAACTTTACCGAATGTATTGTATGAAAAATGTAGAAAAAGTGATTCTAACCATTGGAGGGGTGCAAACCATGAAATTATATCTATTTCAACCCCCCAAATGGCTAGTAAACGTTGACAAGTGTTTTCAGACTCTTGTGGACACCACCATCTATAAATAGGACCTGTTGGAGTTAATTCAAGGGTTGCTCGTTCATGCTAATCACAGTCCTTCCTATAGTTGAGTTCTTTTGGTCCACTTGAGCCCCTTTCTCTCTCTTGATTTTAACTCAAGTCATCATTATGAGTGAGATAGGTCATGTGTGAAGAGAGATACCAATTTTTATGATTGTAAAGCTCTCAAGATTCATCTTTTCCATCCTGTTCTTCAAAGTTCTTGATTGGTGAAAGCTTCTCAAAGAGAAGGAGGAGGAGAAAGGTTCTTCAACTGGAGAAGAAAGTGCTCAAGGCTACTCTGAGTGAAGGAGAAGATCAAGGTGGAAGTGTGAGAACCCGTTAAAATAAATGAGATTACTCAAAATGTAAAACACAATCGATCACTAATTAATCACATACCAAAAAATATGGGTAATTAAAACCCGATTTCAACATCAACACCCGCTCAGAAACATTTGAATAAGATCCTAACATCTTTCTTGTATCCATACTATGCCAAGAATTTGATACAAATTATTTTATCTCCTTAGCCACAACATATATATAGAGGAGAACAATATTCATATATGCCACACAAACAAGCATTAACATGCTAACAAAAGTTTGATTTGTTTGAAACACCATATACAAACTTTTCCTGCCCAGACCTGAGACTATAGGGATGACTCTAGGACACACTAGACATCTAATCAACTTTCTCACACTAGAAAGTATCAACCATGTGTCTATGATAACCACACATTAACATATTAAGGTTATGATCATATTATGGAGGTTATTCCACCATCATTCCATCATACAAGAATGTTAAACATGAATACTCATCTTTTTCTGTTTGCATTAGGGTTAGGTTCAACAAGTTAAATTATATTAATGTTACTAATCAACACTTATACCCCAAACCTAACTCACGACATCCCCATTGGATCATGGATGCATAAGGTGAAGCATCACCATCACATTCCATACCATTCTCAAGAATGAACCCACACATAAATCAAGGTGTAACCATCATGTTATAACATACTAGGGTTTCAACAATAGTAATACAATACTCCATGATTGTATTAGTCATTCAAGGACTATTCATACCCAGCTACCATCATTTAATTACATTAAATCTAGGTATAACAAGCTATAACTCATTAGGGTTACATATCAACACAATATGGTTATCATCCCTTCTATTCATATGAGTGAATGGGTAAGACTACCTTTGTAAGGCCCCTAAACTTGCGTAATGAGTTGAATAAGCTTAATTATCAAAATTTAATTCTTATAACCCTAATATAACCGTGTTATATTCTTTTAAATCATAATACAATCTTAAGTTTCAAATTTGGTCCAATTTGGACACTGTTTGAGCAAGTTATGCAATTTTATGCACATTTTGGACTTTTCTACAATTTACCCAATTGAGAGGTTTTATTTGCAATTTATCACTTTCATTATGTTCCTTGGATATTCTATCATCATTCTTTATCTTTTTGAGCCATGGGGAACCTATTTAATCCTTGGTTTGAAGGTGTTTTCTCTAAGGGTATTTTAGGGTTTACCCCTTCACGGATGAGCTACCTTTAGTAGCTATCAACTAATGAATTATGCGATTGGCTGGGAAATTCGACAAAGGAAAGCTAATCATGTAAATATGGACGGTGGTAGATCTTCTTGTGTGTGTTCTTGTATATTCTTAATAGTTTAAGGCCATAGACACATGGGGAAGCTACTTTTACACCTCATGCTTGCTCCCATCCTTATCCATGGGTTATATTTACCTCTTCCTTGCCCAAGTACGAACAATTTCTTGATTTCTCTTTCCTCTAACCTAGAGCAATGACTCCACTCTGTTTTTCTGTGTAAACAAGGGCTCTAAGGTAGAAGACAACCTCTTTTTGGAGAAGAAGGTCACCTAGAGCTCCATTTAGCCCTACCTAAGGTTTCTAAGGTCATCTTCTAGGGATTTTGACCAAGGAAAGTTATTTTATTTCTTCCTTCTCCGTTTCTCTTGCTCTTATCCTTACTTAGACCTTACTCCAGGTCATAACCTTGCTGTTCCATCGTATAAATTGCTCTAAAGCTCTAAAACCCTACCTTTCTTGCTCCTTATGCTTAGGGTTTGCTCATTTGATGAAGAAAGGTGCTAGATGGACAAGTTCATAGCTTATTCTTGGATTTTCTACACTACTTGTCAATATTTATTCTGTGTGTGGTTTCATCTTCTAATTAGAAGCAAGATTTATAACTTGCTCCACGTTTATTTCTTACCATAAGCTTTCTAGATCATGTTCTTGCTTGAAAATGATGATCCATGCACTAAAAAGCTATGCTTGACTTGGATTTCGATTTTTATAATGTTCTCTATTCTGATTTAAGTTATAGATGAACCTATGATCATGTGTACGTTATTCCTAAGGTATAATATGACTTGGATCAGGTTGGTTTGACAACCAATGGTGCTAAGCACCTATCAACCAATGGTCAATTTTAGGGTTTTAAGTTGATTTCTTCTATAAACCCATGACCCGATGATGGTACCATTGAAACAACCCTATGGCATTGTCTTCATGAAAATGGATGGTGGTAACCAAGGGTTTCAACTGACTTTCAGCTCCTTAGGTCATTTTTAGGACTAATTAGAAGCTTAGTGATGAATAATTGAGTACCCTAATGATGCTATCAATCAATGGCGATATTAGGTTGATATTTGATGCTGATTAACGAATATAGTGATGATTTAACAAATTATGGTGACTTAATGGTCACTAATGATAGTGGATCAGGTCTCCAAAACCTATGGTGAGTTAATTATATAGTTGTATCATCAATTAAGCCTTAGACCGATGGTTTCTTGGGTAACTTGATGCAATGGTCGGACCTATACTGTAATTGATGGTTTTAATATATGAACTTGACCCAATGGTCAAGATATAATGTTTATTCCTCCAATAAAGTGGAATGATGGCTATTGTAATATGTTGTTCCTAATAATTTTATTTATATGGTTTCCTTTATATTATCAACTTAAGGAGATTACTTGTTGACAATGGATGGCTTGTTTTAAATGAAAAGTAGATTGTGGGTTTTACCCTACTTTTAATGGAACATTTTGTGTTGTTAATCAGGGGATGTCTAGGGTTATATGGTGACTATTTATAGAGAACAAATCAAGGACTTCATAGGTGGTTTATCTAAGGTGTTTACTTATGTAAACAACCAATGGTCTTACCTTTAAACATCGAATGGTTCTGGGTGACATTGTGGTATGGTGATATGAGTTGAATGATGATGGAACAAATGGAGGGTTACCCTTAACAAGGTAGTCTTAACTATTCACTCATATGAATAGAAGGGAAGATAACCATATTGTATGGATATGTAACCCTAATGAGGTATAGCTTGTTATACCTAGCTTTAATATAACTAAATGATGGTAATTTGGGTATGAATAGTCCTTGAATGACTAATGCAATCATGGGGTACTCTCTTATTTTTGTTGAAACCCTAGTATGCTATAACCCCATGGTTACATATTGATTTATGTGTGGTTTCATACTTGATAATCGTATGTAATGTGATGGTGATGCTTCACCTTATGCATCCATGATCTAATGGGGATGCCGTGAGTTAGTGTTTGGGTATGAGTGTTGATTAGTAACATTGATATAATTTATCTTGTTGAACCTAACGCTAATGAAAATAGATAAAGATGATAATTCATGTTCAACATTCTTAGATGATGGAATGATGGTGGAATAACCTCCTAAAACTGATCATAACCTTAATATGTTAATTGGTGGTTATCATAGCCCCATGGTTGATACTTTATTATGTTAAACATGTGCATTATGAATATGATTAGGGTTAATCATATCTAGATTCCTTGCATGTTGATGTGATAAAGGAATGTTATTAATGTAAATATAACCCTTCTATGATTGTTTATGAATATCTCCAAGCTTATTAATGCAATATTGTGTTGATACGGTGTATTATATGTAAGTGATATTGTTGAGCCTTATTATAAGGAATTTAAAGATAATGATGATCTTTCAGGGAAAAATATGATGGTCTTAATGACCTTTGGGAATGGTTGAGCCCTAAATGGGGTTTAATCCTCTTGTGTTCATAAGGGTTTACACCCTATGATATTGTGAAAAGGATTTATATCCTATGATAGTATGATGGCCTTAATGACCTTTGGGCATGGTTGAGCCCTAAATGAGGTTTAATCCTCTTATGTTGATAAGGGTTGATAGCCTGTGATATTGTGAAAAGGATTTATATTTTGTGATAGTATTATGACTAGTGTGTCTCATGAATGGCAAGTGAATCGTACCATGTGATGATGAGATGAAAAACTTTGTTTCACACATTTTTATATCTTTTAAAAGTTGTGATATTTATATGCTTGCTAGAAGTGAATTAGGGTTTGTATGTCCACTTGTTTGATGCAGCCTTAATTCATTCAATTGGCATAACTAATCAAGTACAACTCTAATCATGTAGTGCCCTGTGCCGTAGAACCATCTTATGTGTCAGAACTTGTTGGATGGTGAAATGAGTATTCCTAAGGGAAACTCAGAGCGCATATTGTTGTGTATGTGGGGGTGGAAGGTTGAGTATATATCCTTGTCATCCACAATGCAGATTGTGAAGGTTGTCTATGGTCATGCATCATACATCTGATGTGATTGAGAACGGTTGTGGTCGTGTCTCGGTGATTATAACATGATGTGATTTGAGGACAACTTCGTTTGTACCTCATTGATTGGGTTTGTATACCCTAGTTTCTAGTTATGTGACCTGTACCAAGGGTGGATTAGTGGTTAACATCTTGACTATATGTCACTGTGGTTCAGCTTTGACTAATATATCACTGCCTTTTACTCGTACTGACCAAGGGGAAGAGATCATAGGATATCGGCACTCCAAGATCTTGTACGGAACCCAATAGCCCTTTGCAGGGGTTAGTTGGACTTTGAATGGTATGATTCAAATTCCCCAGGGCATAATAAAAGATGTAATACATCCATGTAGCATATTTGCTTAGGGTTATACATGATGTTTCACATTGGATGATAACCCTTATTTGTTATCTTTACATAAAGATGATGCTTAGTGCAATTAATAGATAGTAGATATACTTATGTTGTGGATATGCTTAAGATTGTAGATGCGTATATACAATAGCCATGTTTATGTTGATAACTATGATGCTACTGCTGATTATAATCATGATGCTAGATATCTCATGTTGATAGTCATGTTTAGCATGCTAGCCATGCCTTTGTAAGTAGAGATGCATATACTATTAATCATGCTTATCTAAATAGTTGTGCTTATGTTTTTAGCTCTTCTTATGATGTTGATATGTTCAACCAATTAGACATTCTCATGTTGTTAGCTATTATATGTTACTAGACTTTCTCATGATGCTAGATATGCATATGCTATTGAATTGCCTATGTTGTCAACAAGATAAAGGATCTGGCTAATGATGATAGTTATGATCTGCTCCTTTATGTATTTTGTGAATCATTAGTGATGCTGAACTTGTTTGTTATATCTGATTAAACTTCTTAACTATTTAATTACTTAAAAATGTTGTAAGCAATAGACGTTGTTGGGGGTTATATCTCTTGTTGGGACATGGGTCTCACCTTTGTGGTTCGCCACATTTTTTTAGGGTAATCAAAAGTGAAGAAAACAAACATGTGGCAGAAAAGATGAGCATTAGTAATGAATCTTTGAGGAAGTTGATTAGATGTCTAGTGTGTCCTAGAGTCATCCTTGTACTCTCAGGTCTTGGTAGTAAAAGTTTGTATATGGTGTTTCAAATAAATCAAACTTTTGTTAGCATATTATTGCTTGTTTGTGTGGCATATATGATTATTGTTCTCCGGTATATATATGTTGTGGCTAAGATGATAAAACAATTTGTATCAAATTCTTGGCATAGTATGGATACAAGAAAGATGTTGGGCTCTTATGAAAATGTTTTTGAGTGGGTGTTGATGTTGAAATCGGTTTTAATTTATCCATATTTTTGGATATGTGATTCATTAGTGATTGATTGTGTTTTATGTTTTGAGTAATCTCGTTTAGTATAACAGGTTCTCACAAGTTGGTATCAGAGTGAGGTTCACTGAGTCTACAGGCACACTAGGAATTTGGACTAGGATGATGTCTAAGTTAGGAATATGACATAAAAATATGGTTCATACTGCCTAATCTCAATATTTGGGTGGCCTGGCTAGGTATTCAATTATTGAAGAAAAGGTAAGTATGGAACTCTTAGATTGTTATCTTTCTAATTACTCTGATCAAGTAGTCATTTTGAGAAAATCTAAAGAGCATAATGATTAAGAAATCATGGTGTGAATATCTCAATTCTACCTTAATGAAGATGAGAATTGCACCATTATCTATCAAAACTTGAATGTTTGGTAAATATAAGAGAAAGATACAACACCATGAAATCTAAATATGAATATAAATAAGGAAAAGAGGAGTTCTTGAAGATGTGATTCAAGAAGATAATAAAATAAAATACAAACAAGTCTATGCTTAGAAAGTGAATCAAGGTATGAAATCCACATAAGATAGAGAGAACTCCTATAACAAGTACAAAATGAGAATATGAATGGGAACAATGTCAAAGAAATAAGGTGGAACCTGAATTAATCTCAAACCAACCTATGTATGTAAGAAAGTGTTAATGAAAAATCAGCATGGCATGTGAAAGAAATTAAGGGAGATGATCTCAATTTAATGAAGAAAATGTGGAATATGATGATTTACCTGTCGATAAGTTGTTGAAAAACCTAATAAAATAAGAGAACATACTGAGTGTGGTAAATAGTCATCAAGGAAGGAGTAATGAGATATGTTAATCATGATAATTCCTATTTTAATGTCAAGGAACCTGAAATGAAAAAGGTAAAATGATACATAAGAAGTTGTAACTTGCATATTGAAATAGAATTGGTTACCTTTTTTCTAGTAACATTGAACAATGTTGCTATGATGTGGGAAGTGTGTTTCCCTTTGTGTCTTTTCTTTCAAGGGCACAACTTTCAAGTGGATCATTGCCACTTGGTATGTGTGGATTCGTTGTATACATGATGGTGGATAGCTTATTATAGCATAAGGTTGTTTGGACTATGGTTCCAAGTTCATAAAGTTTGTCATGATTTTTCTTTTGAGCCTTCCAATAATTAGGAAGACACCTCTTATATGTCTTGATATTTTTTATGTTGGTAAAAGTAGATGATATAAGGATGTGAGTTGCTTATAGCACATGAGGTGGATACCAAGGTAATGAATCCTAGTATCCAAGATGTATTAATAATATGAGAAATATGTGAAGGTTGGAGATGTTTATTAAATGAACATTCCAAGTATTCCTCTTCCGTAGAGAGAGAGAGGGAGAGAGAGTTGATGATGACCCTCTAAATGTTGTTTGGAAGGAAAAACAAAAGTGATTCTATAATGTTGTGTATGGTTCAGTGATAGTTGGGCAAGAACACTATCAAGGATAGATGGTTTGTTGGTTAATAGATATATGATACCGTGTTCCTTTAAGATAAACCTAGGATCAAATATCAATGCATAAGAGTTAGAGTGGATGACATAAGTTACATATGATAAGAGATACATAATGTTCTATGTTTGATAAGAGCCAACAAGTATGACTTTTAAGTAATGTGTTGATACAATAGATATAATTTCCATATGATAGCTAGAATTTAAAGTTGAAAGTTACTATTAGAGTTGTATAGATGACACAACAAGTTTTTATATTCCATATAGGGAATGTCTTCTTAGGTCGGGGGTTTTATGCTGACCCAAGTGGATATATATAAGATTGATGTGACATCACCATGATATGAAAGTAACCATGTGAAGGTAATAGGATGAGGTGCAAAGGAAGTACCCATCTTTGTTTACCTTGGATTTCAGGAGCGAAATTCCTATTAGGGGTTTATAGTTGTAAGGGCCCCTAAACTTGCTTAATGAGTTGAATAAGATTAATTATCATAATTGAATTCTTATAACCCTAATATAACATTTTGATATGCTTTGAAATCATAATACAAGCTTAAGTTTAAATGGTGGTCCAATTTGGACATTGTTTGAGCAAGTTATGCAATTTTATGTACATTTTGGATTTTTCTGCAATTTACCCAATTGAGAGGTTTATTTGTAATTTATCACTTTAATTATGTTCCTTGGATATTCTCTCATCATTATTGAGCTTTTTTAGCCATGGCGAACCTATTAAATCCTTGGTTTGAAGGTGTTTTCTCTAAGGGTATTTTAGGGTTTACCCCTTCATGGATGAGCTACCTTTAGTAGCTATCAACTAATCAATTATGTGATTGGATGGGAAATTCGACAAAGGAAATATAAGAAGGTTTATAAGGACGGTGGTGGATCTGCTTGTGTGTGTGCTTTTATATTCTTAATAGTTTAAGGCCATAGGCACATGGGGAAGCTACTTTTACACCTCATGGTTGCTCCCATCCTTATCCATGGACTATATTTACCTCATCCTTACTCAAGTACGAAACTTTGCTTGCTTTCTCTTTACTATAACCTGGAGAAATGACTCCACTCTGTTTTTCTGGGGAACCAAGTGCTCTAAGGTATAACACAACCTCTTTTTAGAGAAGAAGGTCTCCTAGAGCTCCATTTAGCCCTACCTAGGGTTTCCAAGGTTATCTTCTAGGGATTTTAACCAAGGCAAGTTATTTTCTTCATTCCTTCTCCATTTCTCTTGCTCTTCTCCTTAATTATACCTTCCTACAGGTTGGAACCTTGCTGTTCCATGGTAGAAATTGCTCTAAATCTCTAAAACCCTACCTGTCTTGCTCCTTTTGCTTAGGGTTTGCTCATTTGATGAAGAAAGGTGCTAGATGGACGAGTTCATAGCTTATGCTTGTATTTTCTATCCTACATGCTCAATATTTCTTCTGTTTGGGGTTTCATATTCTCATTAGAGGAAAGTTTTATAACTTGCTCCACATTTATTACTTACCATAAGCTTTCTAGATCATGTTCTTGCTTGAAAATGATGATCCATGCACTAAAAAGCTATACTTGTCTTGGATTTCGATTTTTATAATGTTCCCTGTTCGTATTTCATCTATAGATGAACCTGATATCATGTGTACATTATTCCTAAGGTATAATATGACTTTTATCAGGTTGTTTTGACAACCTATGGTGCTAAGAACCTATCAACCAATGGTTCATTTTAGGGTTTTAAGCTGATTTCTTCTATAAACCCATGACCCGATGTTGGTACCATTGCAACAACCCTATGGTGTTGTCTTAATGACAATGTATGGTTGTAACCAAGGGTGTCAACTGAAGTTCCCCCCCTTAGGTCATGTTTTGGCCTAATTAGAAGCCCAGTGATTAGCATCTAAGTACCCTAATGATGCTATCAATCAATGGTGATATTAGTTTGATATTTGATGCTGATTAACGAATATAGTGATGATCTAACAACCTATGGTGACTTAATGGTCACTAATGATGGTGAATCAGGTCTCCAAAATCTATGGTGAGTTAATTATATAGTTTTATCATCAATTAAGCCTTAGACCAATGGTGTCTTGGATAACTTGATGCAATGGTCAAACCTATACTGTAATTGATGGTTTTAATATATGAACTTGACCCAATGGCCAAGATATAATGTTTATTCCTCAAATAAACTAGAATGATGGCTAATGTAATATGTTGGTCCTAAAAATGTGATTTAGATGGTTTCCTTTATATGATCAACTTAACGAGCTTACTTGTTGACAATGGATGGCTTGTTTTAAATGAACAGTCGATTGTGGGTTTTACCCTACTTTCAATGGAACTTTTTGTGTTGTTAATCAAGGGATGTCTAGGTTTATATGGTGACTCTTTATAGAGAACAAATAAAATATTTTATAGGTGTTTTATCCAAGGTTTTTACTTATGTAAACAACTAATGATCTTACCTTTTAAACATCCAATGGTTCCAGGTGACATTGTGGTATGGTGATATGGGTTGAATGATGATAGAACAAATGGAGGGTTACCCTTAACAAGGTAGTCTTACCTATTCACTCATATGAATATAAGGGATGATAACCATATTGTATGTATATGTAACCCTAATGAGGTATAGCTTGTTATACCTAGCTTTGATATAACTAAATGATGGTAATTTGGGAATGAATAGTCCTTGAATGACTAATGCAATCATGGGGTACTCTCTTATTGTTCTTGAAACCCTAGTATGATATAACCCAATGGTTACATCTTGATTTATGTGTGGGATCATACTTGAGAATAGTATGGAATGTGTTGGTGATGCTTCACCTTATGCATCCATGATCTAATGGGGATGTCGTGAGTTAGGGTCAGGGTATGCGTGTTGATTAGTAACATTGATGTAATTTATCTTGTTGAACCTAACTCTAAAGAAAACAGATAAAGATGAGTATTCATGTTTAACATTCTTAGACGATGGAATGATGGTGGAATAACCTCCTTAAAATGATCATAACCTTGATATGTTAATTGGTGGTTATCATAGCCACATGGTTGATACTTTCTTATGCTAAAGATGTGCATTATGAATGTGATTAGGGTTAATCATATCTAGATTCCTTGTATGTTGATTTGATAAAGGAATGTTCTTAATGTAAATATATCCCTGCAATGATTTTTTATGAATATCTCCCAACTTATTAATGCAATATTGTGATGATATGGTGTATTATATGTAAGTGAGGTTGTTGAGCCTTGTTATAAGGCATGCAAAGATAATGATGATCTTGTAGGGAATAATATGATAGTCTTAATGACATTTGGGGATTGTTGCGCCCTAAATGGGGTGTAATCCTCTTGTGTTGATAAGGGTTTATACCCTTTGATATTGTGAAAAGGATTTATATCATGTGATAGTATCATGGTCTTAATGACCTTTGGGCATGGTTGAGCCCTGAATGAGGTGTCATCCTATTATGTTGATAAGCGTTGATACCCTGTGATATTGTGAAAAGGATTTATATTTTGTGATAGTATTATGACCAGTGTGTCTCATGAATTGCAAGTGAATAGTACCATGTGATGATGGGATGAAAAATTTTATTTCACACATTTTTATATCTTTTAAAAGTTGTGATATTTATATGTTTTCTAGAAGTGAATTAGGGTTTGTATGTCCACTTGTTTGATGCAACCATAATTCACCCAATTGGCATAAATAGTCAAGTGCAACTCTAATCATGTAGTGCCCTATGTCGTAGAACCATCCTCAGTGTTAGAACTTACTGGATGGTGAAATGAGTATTCCTAAGGGAAAATCGGAGCACATACTGTTGAGTATGTGGGGGTGGTAGGTTGATGATATATCCTTATCATCCACAATGCATATTGTGGAGGTTGGCTATGGTCATACCTCAAACATCTGATGTGATTGAGAACAACTGCAGTCGTGTCTTGGTGATTATAACATGATGTGATTAGAGGACAACTGTGGTTGTACCTCAGTGATTGGGTTTGTATACCCTGGTTTCTAGTGTCGTGACTTGTACCAAGGGCGGACTAGTGGTTAGCAGCTTGACCATATGTCGATGTGGTGGCAGCTTTGACTAATATGTCATTGCCTTTTACCCATACTGACATAGGGGAAGAGATCTTAGGATACTGGCACTCCTAGATTTTGTACGAAATCGAATAGCCCTTCACAAGGGTCGGTTGGACTTTGAATGGTACGATTTAAATTCCCCAGGGCGTAATAAAAGATGTAATATAGCCATGTAGCATATTTGTTTAGGGTTATACACGATGTTTCACATTGGATGATAACCCTTGTTTGTTGTCTTTACATAAAGATGATGCTTAGAGTAATTAAGAGATAGTAGATATACTTATGTTGTGGATATGCTTAAGATTGTAGATGCGTACATACAATAGCCATGCTTATGTTGATAACTATACTACTACTATTGATTATAATCATGATGCTAGATATCTCATGTTGATAGTTATGTTTAGCATGCTAACCATGTCTTTGTAACTAGAGATGCATATACTGCTAATCATACGTATCTAGATAGTTGTGCCTATGTTTTTAGCTCTTCTTATGATGTTGATATGTTCAACCAATTAGACATGCTCATGTTGGTAGCTATGCTATATTACTAGACTTGCTCATGATTCTAGATATGCATATGCTATTGAATTGCTTATATTGTCAACAAGATAAAGGATGATAGTCAGGCTAATGATGATAGTTATTATCTACTCCTTTATGTATTTTGTTAATCATCAGTGTTTTTTAACTTGTTTGTTATATATCTGATTAAACTTCTTAACTATTTAATTACTTTAAAATGTTGTAATCAATAAATGTTGTTGGAGGTTATATATCTTGCTGGGACATGGGTCTCATCCTTGTGGTTTGGCACATTGTTTTAGGGTAATCGAAAGTGACGAAAACAAACATGTGGCAGAAAAGAGGATCTTTAATAATGAATCTTTGAGGAAGTTGATTAGATGTCTAGTGTGTCCTAGAGTCATCCTTGTAGTCTCAAGTTCGGGCATTAAAAGTTTGTATATGGTTTTTCAAATAAATCAGACTTTTCTTAGCATATTAATGCTTGTTTGTGTGGCATATACGATTATTGTTCTCCTATATATATGTTGTGGATAAGATGATAGAAGAATTTGTATAAAATTCTTGGCATAGTATGGATACAAGAAAGATGTTGGGCTCTTATGCATATGTTTTTGAGTAGGTGTTGATGTTGAAATCGGTTTTAATTTACCCATATTTTTGGGTATGTGATTAATTAGTGATTGATTGTGTTTTATGTTTTGAGTAATCTCATTTAGTGTAATGGGTTATGTTGGCTAGTTACACTAACAAGTTTCAATCATTAAGAATGATCTTTTACTCAACCAGCTATATCTCACAAGTATATGAGAGTAGTTGTAGTCGAGGTCGAACATAAGGAGCGTTGTTTAATTAGGCACAAGAGTTATGATTTTCAATAATCTAGATTGTTGTACACAAGATGATTGGATTAGAACAACTAAATTATAGATTTAAAACAAAATAGTAAATTAAGAAAGGTTAAGATTAAGATTTGGAAGGATCCTAGACTAGGGATTTCACTATCACATCATAGCTTATATTAAAATACGAATTTAAATATGTTAATTAACTTGCAAAGGAGGTTTGTACTCATTCACTCACCTCCCGGTGAAGTGATGATGATTTTAACTCCATACATCACTCTCGTATATGTATTTCATTTCAAATCACAAACCTTGCTCCTCAACATAATCCCAGCCACTCTCATGGTCAAGGACAAGTTGCCAAAAGAGTAACTCCATACTCTCAAACACATCTTCTCAGATTATGAAAGAAAGCATAAAACATGCAAGTATGATGGCTAATCACACAAACAAGCATTTCAGATCTGAAACAACTCTTGGAACATGCAAGAAACTAACATTTAGTACAAAATTCATATGTTCATACAAGCTATGACATGGGAGTTACTCTCCCATTCCCAAGAAAAAGAGTCTACTCGTCCATAATGATGTACAGTAGAAAATGTGCTGAAATTTCAGAGTTTAGCATGGTTTAGAGAAGGAAAAGCTAAGCAATCCCAAGGTGTAACCCAAGAAAGATAGAATTCTGACTTGAGGATGAAATCCCACTTCTATAGCTGCTCCAAACCGGACAAACTTCCCTCCCAAGAAGCTTTGAAGAGTGAAGAAGCTCTGCTGCACCTCCGGAGAAGAAAATGGAGTAGAAGAGAAGAAGAAATGGACTCCTTTGGCAAGAAACCACCTTGTTTCTCCTCCAAATCGCCCTCCTCTGCTCTAGGCTTGCTCTGGGATGAGGGAACTGACACAAATGACCGAGCATAACTTCCCATTAAGTTCCCACTTCATTTTAAACAAAAACTCTTATTTTTCAAAATGTTGAAATTGCTAGGTGCACGCCGTGCAACTTTCCAGAAATTTTTAGTTTTCTCCAGAATGCACCGTGCACGGCGTGCACTGAAGAAATGCACGCCATGCAACTTTCCAAAAACCTTTAGCTCCCAGGTGCACAAGGTGCGCTGAATAAATGCACGTCGTGCAACTTTCCAGAAACTTTCAGCTCCCAGGTGCACACCGTGCAATTCGTGCACGTCGTGTAACTTTCCAGAAACTTTAGTCTGCTTGACGCTCCCAGGTGTATGACATGCACTTTTGGTGCACGGCGTGCACCTGGCTGTTCTGGGCTGTTGTGTATTCTACTCATAACTTTCAGTGTGTAAGTCTGATTTACATGCCGTAAAAAGTGGTATTTACGTAGATTCAAACCCCAAAACATGTACATACTTGAGGAGTGATCTAATAAGAGATCATATGATATATTCCTCATCATTTCATTACAAAATATAGTACCTACAATCCAAACCATGAGATAAGTAAGAATAGCTAAAAATATAGAATTTAGCATGAATGAGAGTGATAATTGAGTCAAAAAAACATGGATATGCAACCAAACATGATCCAAAAGATGATATGATTTGTGCACATCAAATCCCCCTAAGCTTAAACCATTGCTTGTCCTCAAGCAAAAAGAGCATAGAAATATAAATGAAGATTTGTCAAGTGCATTAATAGATCAAATGAAATGAAAGATGTGTATAAGACCAAACCAACCATGATCAACATGTTTATGCTCATAGCCATCAATTCAACTTAAACACCCAAGAAAGAGATTTTTAGTTCAGCAGGGATGGTCACAATTAAATAAATCAATCAATTAAACAATACTAAAAAGAATTTGGATGACCAAGCCAAGCAATTAGTGGATGTGCAACTCAAAATCTCAACTATTAATGATACAAATAATGAAATCTTAGTTAAAAATGACAATTTTGGTTGTACTCTCTGACGTGTATTTTACTACGTGCTAAAAACGCAAGTATACGCGTCGAGTAGTACAGGCCTTGTGAGGCCCGAGTCGAACACAGGGATACTCAGAATTGTCGGAGACTCCTACTAACTATTTGCGATAATCTAAGCCGAATAACAAATTGGGGTTGTTGTCAAAATTAAAAGAAAATAAAAATAAAACAAAACAAACAATCGATTAAAGGTTAATTTAATCACTTCAAAAAGGTATCTCTAGGATTGCAGTTTCACCGTGGGTATTCATTGTATTAGATTTTATATAATTCCTCAATCTTCTCTCTCTATCCGGGTAGTGGCCTGAAAACAGAATTGTCCACTGTCGTGGTGCAATTCACTACTTAGGTTTAGGTCGGTTCCACCGTCGTAGTAACCTATTCCCTAAACTAAGTGCATTACGAACGATCTCTCAGTATCCACCATTAATTTTACACCACCTTGTTCAAGGGATTTATCGATTAATGTAGGTTTCGTCTCTTTTCAGCCGTTAATCCTTCTGTCGAAGTGATTAAGGGCATTAGATTATTATTATGGTGATCAAGCATAACAATATATGGAGAAAATGAAGCTATACCACGGATTTAAGAGAGAAAATATGAATTACTATTATAAAACTGTCATACAATGAATTCCCGGGCTACTCTCGGTCCTAAAGATGGAGGGGATTAGCCCCGCATGTTCATCTCACACAAGTACATGGTAGAAATAGGGGAAATCATATGAAAAACGTGAATTGAATGGGAAAACCCCTGAACAGAGAAGAACCGATTGATCCTTTGCATAGAACACGTGCTTTCCCGCCTCTCGGTGGTGAAATCTGTCTTCAGCAGCGTCCGGATCGACTGGTATGAACTTCTGGCCTCCGTTCTCCTTTTTCTCGCTCCTCGGCCCTTGTGCAATGGCTAATCAGCTCCTCTCTCTTTCTGGGCAGTCGTCATTAGGTAGAAGTCCCTAATTAGGTCGCTAATTAACTCCAGCCGTCTGATTGAGATCATTAGAAAGCAAACTCATATCCTACGGCGTCGATACCATCGACGCGAGTCGATGGTATCGACCCGCTATAGTAGCGGCTGGCTGCTAACCCTTTCTTTGTCGCGCCCGACATCATCTCGATACCATCGACTCGGGTCGATGGTATCGACTTCCTTTTGGCGTCGGTTTTGTCATTTTGCGACGTTGTAGCCTTCATGTGTCGATGGTATCGACTTGGTGTCGATACTATCGACTGCTTCTTTTCCAGCAACCTGAAAGTGTCTCGATACCATCGACATCAATGTCGATGGTATCAACTCTTTGTTGCTCCTTTCGGCTGACAACCTGCGGTCTTGTCGATGGTATCGACTTCCGTCGATGGTATCGACGGAAGCAAATACTTGTTTTTCCTGAAATTCAAGACGAGGTCAAATAAATCCACACAAATAATAATAATGTGATAATTAATGCTCAAAATGATAAAACTAAGGGGATTTAACATAAAATGATGGCAAAGACCAAAATGGATGAATTATGCAATATTAACCATAAAAATGACTAATAAAAGCACAAAACACATATCAAACAGGTCTATAAATGTGACTCAAAATCATCGCATCAAACTCCCCTAAGATTGAATATTGCTCGCCCTCGAGCAACTCATCCTTAGAATAGGAATGCAAACGTCAACTGACAAACAACACACCAACCCAACATCCCATATGACTCCCACTGAACATTCACAAACCGGCCTTCTCTAACCACAGAACGGTAATTACCCTAAAGGTGACAGTAATCATCAATAAAAGAAATTAACCTCCTAACCGATGAACACTATCACATAAGGCAGTTAACATAATAAAATTCACCGATTCAGCATTGGTGCATCTTGTGATCGCCTATACTACGTTGCTCGTCCTAACTACCATCTACATGGAGGCAGTTCTCCTGATATTCATTGGTGAGGAGAAATTCACGGTGGCCTACCAATGCGAGCAACGGGTGGATGAAGATGGGTGGCTCATGGAAGAACGTGGAAGTATTGTACAGTTTCAACATGCATATACAAAAATGTCCTATATGATGCACATGCACATTAGAAATGCCCTAATGCCTAAACTTGGGTGAAATGATGCATGCACTAACCATCCATCTCAAAATGAGATGGATATCTAGTCAAGCTACATCATGTACTCAATTATCCTGAAATGCAACTAATATCATGTTCCTTTCTCCTTCTTATTTCACTTTCTTCTAAATTCTTTTTCTTTTCTCTTTTTTTTTTATTGCAGATTTTCAGCTTTTTTTTCCAGCCCACATATCCATAATTGCTTAATGATAAGTTTATTGGGCTATTTTTATCATTAATCATACATTTTTGCACTATTTAGAAGGTATGGAACAATTAATTCACCATTGGGGAAAATTGAGATACATGATATACTTTATGCATGAAGATCATGAATGCAACTATATGGCATGCACCTAAAGGTAATGTGCATGAATCACTATATATTTTTTTTCTTTCTTTTTATGCAACATATGGAAAATACCAATGCAAGTCCTATCTAAATGCTATGCACACAAAAAGGAATTAAAACTGCACTTTACTTCAAATTCTTAGGTGGATTATGGAAAAATGAAGTGGAACGATCACAAGACTAGATGACTGAACCTTAGAAAGATATTATGCGTCCCTCCTTACTAACTTGTGTATTAGTTTAGAGGGTTCTCTCTCTTACATCCAATTAAGGTCTCATTACCATTTGGTTAGGTTAGGCTCAAACAACCATTTCCGGCCACTTTCACGAATCATTAGGAGTATAGGTATGAAATGTTGTTTTAAAGTTGACATAATCAATCATTTTCATAGGATGTGTGCCCAAGGTCAAACAAAACAAGCTATCCAAACACACAAAAATTTTTCAAATTTCCCTTGAATTTCCCATGCACTAATAGCAAGATGACACACTTTTATGACATCCACAATTACACTAGATAGCACGTGGATCCTACAAAACTAAAATTGCAAGAAACAAATAACAAAAGAACAAAAGAAATAACGCTAAAAATTGAAAACAATAAAAGATAGAGTTGTTCCAACTACCCCCCTAAGCTTGAATTCGACTATGGCCTCATAGTCAAAAACAAACTTAAAGATTGGAACAGGGATACCAGATCACTCTTGTGGAGGTGGAGGCGGGTACTGCGGCGCCGTGGGGTCCCAAGAAGGATACTCCCCCTGGAAGGTCAGATCATACTGGGTCCTAGGTGGAGGTTGTGGATAGCCTCCAAAGTAACTCTGACTCCAGTAGTGGTCATAGAAGGGCTCCTGCTGCATCTCCATCCGTTGCAACCGATTGTGTATCTGTTGTTGGTTGTCGAGGAGAAGACGTTCATTCTCGAACATCGCCCTTTGGTTGTCAAGTATCCGGTTCATCGTGTCCTGAATACCGGTATACATCGCCATATGCTGTTGTTGTGTCTGATGGATGTCCTACAGCATCGTGTACATGCCTTGCATGGAATAGGCATCCTCGCTTGGCTGCGAGGGTTGTGGTGGAGGAGGCGGATGCGGAGACGATGAAGATGCACCCGAATGCATCCTCGGGCGCTTACGGGGTGCTACTCGTGCTCAAAGAGGTGTAAAGGCCTCTTCTTCCTTCTCAGCCTCGTCGTCCTGTCCGTCGTCGCCGCCGTCATTGCCGCCTTCTTCATCATCGGAGTCAATGGCTATGATCGGCCATCTGAAATGTTGTGCGCCCACGATGTTAAAGACGGGATCCGGCAGCGCGCACTCCTGGTACGCTTGATTTACGTGGCAATGCGCAAAAGCCACGCCATCCCGGAGAAGAATGAGATTGGCTCGGTGTAGATGTTGCAAGTTGACCTTGCTTCTCCTAGAAAGAGGAGTCAGCTGATTGAGATTCAAGCCCAAGTAGAGGGCTACCTTGGTGACAAGCCCCCCAAAATGGATCGGGGCTTTTCTCGTGCTCCTCTTCACCGCCAAAACTCGTTGTAGAAAGAATGCACCCCAGTTGCATTCTTGGCACTTCAGGAGCTGATATAAGAAGAAAAGATCCATCTCCTGAAATTTTCTTAGCGCCTGATCACTTCGAGCAAAGATGGTGGAACTCAACATCCGGTGCAATACCCGAACAAACGGGTGCTCGAAGTCGGCTACCGCAGCGTTGTGGTAGCTCACCGACCTCCCTTGTGGCACCGTCACCAACTCGGAGAAGAGAGCGTCGTAGTTGGTGCGGTTATCCAGCCGCCGATGGTCGTACTGGGAATGGCTCCAGTTGAAAATTGTGTTGAACTGCTTCAGCGTGAGGACGTAGTCGTGGTTGTACAACCGGAAAGACACCTGGACCTGGATCCACTCGCGGTCGGTAGCATTGATGTCGTTGGGAACGATGTAGACGTCCAACGACGCCATGAACTCGGCTACCAACTCTTTATATGTCGGCCAGTCACCAAAGAACGGCTGGCCATCTTGGTGAAACTCCAGTTCACCAGGCCTTATTGGAGTGTGACGGGCCTGCCCGTTAAGAACATAGGCCAAGTTGGCCTCGAATCCGAGATCTCGAACCATCTCCCGGTCCACATACCGGGTAGGCTCGATCTTCCTCCGCATTATCTCCTCGTAGATCTTTCGGACCTCCGAGGAAGGATGGACGAGTCGGGGACGTGCGACCGATCTTGGTGGTGGTGGTACGAAGTCCGGCAGAGTTGCACGTGAGGACGAAGCTCCGACTGTATGCACCATGTTGGTGACGAGAAAGGGGTTGGAGAAGGAGAGCTCGGTGAAGATTGGAGAATCCGATCTCCGCTCAGTGATGATTGTCGCTCGGTGATGCTGGTCTTCGCTCTTGGATGGCTCGGGGGAGTGCTCGGCGCAAAGGGAGGAGATCACTCTGAAGGTGTGACGTCAAATGATGTAATGATTCTCCTTAAATAGACTTGGCCGACGCTACTATTGGCCCGTCGATACTATCGACGCGCGTCGATGGTATCGACTTGGGTCGATGCTATCTGCCCCTCACTGGTATCGACGGTCGTCGATTGCTGGATCTTGTAACCCAGATCGATGTCGTGTCGATACCATCGACACGGGTCGATGGTATCGACGCTGCACCCGGATCGATGATGTGGAAGCCGCGATCGCCGTCGATTTCTTTGCTCGGATCGGTGACATGGATGGTCGATACCATCGACAAGTGTCGATAGTATCGACTTGGCTGCATTGCGACACCGCCTTTTTGCATTTCAACCTGGAACTATGTCGATACCATCGACAAGGCCGTCGATGGTATCGAGTTGACTGAGACAAATCGGTCTGAACTTCTCCAGAGATCTCGATGGTATCGACGCATGTGTCGATACCATCGACATTTCCTTCTCGACCACCTGTAGGTATGTCGATACCATCGACGAGGCCGTCGATGGTATCAACTCAGAACGAAATCTGTAGTCGTCAACCTGTACCCTTGTCGATACCATCGACAAGGGTGTCGATGGTATCGACTCTGCCTCAGCCTGCACAATGAACAAACGGATCAAGGTATCTTTTTTTTTACACTAAAAATTAAACAAAAATAAAGCAACCTATGATTATAAATACTCTATCCTAATGTACTGATGGTTGGGTTGCCTCCCAACAAGCGCCCTTATTTAACGTCTTAGGCTAGACGGCTTCCGGGCATCTCAATCATCCAAAAGTGAAATGAGTTTGACCTCATTCACCTTCCTCTTGTAACTCTCCCCAAAATAGAGCTTCAGCCTTTGTCCATTCACCAAAAACGTGGTATCACCATCACGCACTAAAATCGCACCGTGTGGTTTGACCTCTTCCACCATGAACGGTCCACTCCACCGAGATTTGAGCTTCCCGGGATGCAACTTGAGTCGGGAGTTGAACAACAAAACAATATCTCCTTTCTTGAACGTGCGCAACTCGATGTGGCGATCGTGGATCAGTTTTGTGCGCTCCTTGTATATCCGGGCATTCTCATATGCCGTCATCCGTAACTCATCCAGCTCATTCAATTCGAACATTCCCTTTCTCCCAGCTTCATCATAACTTAGATTTAGCCTTCTAAGCGCCCAATGGGCCTTGTGCTCCAACTCCATCGGTATGTGACAAGCTCGGCCATACGCCAACCTAAAAGGCATGGTGCCTATAGGTGTTTTGTAGGCCGTTCTGTACGCCCACAGTGCATCCGGTAGTAGGGCACTCCAATTCTTCCTCGTGGATGCCACCGTTCGCTCTAGAATCTTCTTAATCTCACGGTTGGAGACATTCACTTGGCCTTGAGTCTGTGGATGATATGGGGTGCCAATGTTGTGCTTGACCCCATATTTCTTCAATAATGTTGAGAACTTCTGATTTTTGAAATGTGTACCCCCATCACTGATTATCATTCGGGGTATCCCAAACCTGCAAAAAATATTCTCCTTCACAAACCTGCACACTACAGTGGAATCATTAGTCCTTGTGGGAATTGCTTCCACCCACTTTGACACATAATCAACTGCTAACAAGATATATAAATTGGAGTTCGAGGACACAAAGGGTCCCATGAAATCTATGCCCCACAAATCAAATACCTCAACTTCCTGAAATACATTCAGGGGCATCTCCTGTCGCTTCGAGATATTACCTGCTCGCTGACAAGGATCACATTGCCTCACAAAATCGTAGGCATCCTGGAACAAAGTTGGCCAATAAAGGCCGCTTTCCAAAACTTTAGCTGCCGTTCGCAAGCTGGCGTGGTGTCCTCCCGTAGGTGATGCATGGCAATGATGGAGAACACTCTCGTACTCCACTTCAGGCACACACCTGCATAAAATACCGTCCCTGCATTGCTTAAGAAGAATTGGATCATCCCAAAAATAGTATCTCAAAGAATGAAAAAATCTCTTCTTCTCCTGATATGACCAATCTTCCGGGATGATCCCGCAAGCTAAATAATTTACAATTTCAGCGAACCAAGGCTCTTTAGAGTTAATTTTCAAAAGCTGTTCATCCGGAAACGTCTCGGTTATGGGTATATGTAAATCTTTTTCATCCACCCTTTCTAACCTAGACAAATGATCAGCCACTACATTCTCAATCCCAGATTTATCCTTGATTTCAATGTCAAATTCCTGTAAGAGCAAAATCCACCTAATGAGTCTAGGCTTTGCATCTTTTTTCTCCATCAAGTATTTTATTGCAGCATGGTCAGTCCATACAACTACTTTAGATCCAACTAAATACTACCATAATTTTTCGAAAGCAAACACAATGGAAAGTAATTCTTTTTCAGTAGTTGTATAATTCAATTGAGCATCATTTAGAGTTTTTGAAGCATAGAAAATCACAGCGGGCTTATTATCTACCCGTTGCCCCAATACGGCTCCTACCGCAAAATCTGAAGCGTCACACATCAATTTGAAAGGTTTTGTCCAATCCGGTGTTTGAACAACCGGGGCAGAAATCAATTTTTCTTTCAAAACATCGAATGCATGTAGACACTTATCATTGAAATCGAAAACCGCATCTTTCTCAAAAAGCTCGGATAAAGGTTTTGCAATTTTAGAAAAATCCTTTATGAATCGCCGATAGAACCCGACGTGTCCTAGAAAACTTCTCACCCCTTTTATAGAATTTGGTGGGGGCAACTTGGAAATGACCTCAATTTTCACCGGGTCCACCTCAAGACCTTTGCTAGACACCTTGTATCCTAGCACTATTCCCTCTGTCACCATCATGTGACATTTCTCCCAGTTAAGGACCAAGTGTGTGTCCTCACAATGATGTAACACTTTATCTAGGTTATAGAGACATTCATCAAACGATGCTCCATACACCGAGAAGTCATCCATAAAAACCTCGAGACAGCGCTATACCATGTCAAAAAATATGGCGAGCATACAACGTTGAAACGTCGCTGGTGCATTGCATAAACCAAACGGCATTCGACGGTAAGCAAAAGTCCCATAGGGACAAGTGAACGTAGATTTCTCTTGATCCAAAGGATCAATCGAGATCTGGTTGTACCCCGAGTACCCGTCTAGAAAACAAAAGTGCGATCGCCCGACAAGACGTTCTAAAATTTGATCAATAAACGGTAAAAGAAAATGATCCTTAAGTGTGGCAGCATTCAGATGACGATAGGTAATACAAACTCGCCACCCGGTTACCAATCGGGTGGTGACAAGTTGATTCAATAAATTTTAAGTGACAGTAATTCCCCCCTTCTTAGGGACTACCTGTGTGGGACTCACCCATGTTGAGTCTGATATGGCATAGATAATCCCTGCAGCAAGAAGTTTAATGACCTCTTTCTTCACAACCTCCATCATGCTCGGATTTAGACGTCTTTGAGGCTGAATCACAGGCTTGGCTCCCTCCTCGAGCCGAATCTTGTGCTGACATAGAGTAGGGGAAATCCCCTTGATGTCTGCAACGGACCACCCAAAAGCTCCTCGGTGGTTTTTCAGCACTATCAACAGTTGCTCCTCCTCTTCCGCACTCAAATAAGAAGAAACGATCACCGGTAACTTGTCTTTCTCAGCTAGAAAGACATACTTGAGATGCAGGGGTAGAGGCTTTAATTCCAAATCTGGCGGGCTGATAAGAGATGATTGCAACGGTGGGGGAAGTGCACCTAAATCTTCATAGTGCCTCGCATAGAAGCATGGAAGCATCTGAAGCATTTTAGCGCACTCCTTGAGTGATTTACTCCGCATCCAATCATATGTAATATTCAACAAACAAGCCTCCAGTAGTAATTCCGGATGTGCATCAACAACAGAAATAGCAATCGCATCATCCTCCCAAAAAGGCAGAATGTCCTCATTCTCATCATTCGAAAATCCCATAGCTTTACACAAAGAAACAACCTTAGTCTGCTCCATGATATCCACAACTAAGGTTCCATTATCCACCTTTCTCATCACATGAGCCATGTCCAGAAATGGTTTTCCAAGGCAGAGTGAGATATTGCGATCCATATGTTTCACCATATTACATTGTTCTTTTGCTTTAGATGGCGTAGTGCTAGAAGGCATGACCATCTCAAAGCGGTCATCTGCTATGCCCAAGGTCAAGCGACCTCTTCCCATCTCTAAGATCATGTCGGTTGTAGCTTGGAAAGGACGTCCAAGTAACAGCTCATTGCCATGCTCATCCTGCATCTCCATAACCACAAAATCAGTCGGAAAGACAAATCGATCCACCTTTACTAAGACATCTTCACATATTCCATAAAGCTTCACCACAGAGTTGTCGGCCAATTGAATAGTCATATTGCTCGGACGTGACTCCTTCAGTCCCAACTTTTTAAATGTCGAAAGGGGCATCTAGTTGATGCTTGTCCCTGAATCACACAATGCTTCTCCAAATTTACACTTCCTGATATATCAAGAAATGTTGAAACATCCTGGATCCTGTCTCTTTGGCGGAAAAGTGCCCATAATGAAGGCACTCACTTGCTCCTTTAGCACAACGACCTCAGTATCTGGTATTTTCCTCTTCTTGGTAATGACATCTTTTAGAAACTTCCCGTATGAAGGGATTTGCTCAATGGCTTCCAGTAACGGGATATTGACTGAAAGCTTCCTAAAACTGTCCAGGAACTTCTTGAACTGTGCATCTACCTTCCTTGCCTTCACACTATTTGGATAAGGGACCGGAACAGCTTGTGCCCTTTGATGAGGTGGCACATAAGGCGTCTTTTTCTGCAGTTCCTCCTCTTCAACTTGTTCTTCAGTACCATTAACAACTATGTCTTCAGCTTTCCCTGTGACTGGTGTGGGATGCTCTGTATTGGCTTCACCTTCGACTTTATCTTGCGGTGTGCTTGTTTCATCCATTCTTGGATTCAACACTTTCTTGCCACTTCTCAGCAGAATAGCCTTAGCTTGCTGGTTCCCCTGGGAACATTGGTATTCCCCGGAAAACCCAGATGTGCCGGTTTCTTCAAACTAGCTATTTCGGCTGCCATCTGCGCCATGGATGTCTCTATGGTCCTCATTTGAGCCCCATGGCTCTGCAATGTCTGCCCAAATTGATTCATGTATTCTCCTTGTTGCTTGATTTGCTGCCTGAATGTATTCATTAACTCTTGATTTTTCTTGATGACCTGATTGAGCAACTCCGTGCTCTTGTCTTCTGCAGCTGGCGCGGGCTTGGCTTCCAGATCCTGCAGAAAATTGTTCAGATCCTTCCATGAGAACTTTTTGTCCTTTCTCCATGAGTAGTCATTGTTCCTATACCCTTGATGTTGTCTCATGTATTTGACTTGAGCCTCATCCTCGGACTCATTTTCCTCCTTTTGCAGTAGCTTCTTTGCGAGAAGATCCATCTTCTCATTCAGCTCTCTCATTGCCTTTGATTCACTGGTGACTCGTACTTTCTCAACTGGGCCTCTCTCTCTTTCTCCCCAGGACTGCTTTCTAGCCATGTTCTTGAGTATTTCCCAGCATCTAGTGTCTGTGTTGTTTAGAAAAAATCCTGACCCAGCTGAATCCAGATTACTCCTATCATGCTCAGAGAGAGAAAAATAGAAGATTTTCACCTGCGTTTCCTTGTCCAGCCCGTGATGCGGACACCTCCTCAACATAACCTGAAATCGCTCCCAGGTCTCAGAATATGTTTCACCAGCCTGTTGGGTGAAATTATGAATCTTTCGGATCATGTCGTTAGTCTTTTCAGGAGGGAAGAACCTCTCAAAGAAGACCTCCACCATATGGTCCCAAGACTCCATGAACTCATCGTCTAGATTATGTAGCCACTCTCTTGCTGCTCCCGCCAAGGAACTTGGGAAAAGCTTGAGATACTCCTCGTCCTCAGGTCTCGAAAGTGGAACCTCAGGTGTGCGATTGTCGTAGTCTGTACTACGTGTCTGCACCATACACAGTACCTGAAATAAGAAAATTCGAGTTCAGTACTATGCTTAGACGAGTATAAAAAATTATAGCCTAATGTAAAAATATTTGCAATTGAATGAAAAATAAAAAAATTGTGGCCTAGAGTGGTCGCGCGTAGCACTCGAAGTGCCAACAATTCACCGTATCCCCGGCAACGGCGCCAAAAACTTGACGTGTATTTTACTACGTGCTAAAAATGCAAGTATACGCGTCGAGTAGTACAGGCCTTGTGAGGCCCGAGTCAAACACAGGGATACTCGGAATTGTCGAAGACTCCTACTAACTATTTGCGATCAGCTAAGCCGAATAAAAAATTGGGGTTGTTGTCAAAATTAAAAGAAAATAAAAATAAAACAAAACAAACAATCGATTAAAGGTTAATTTAATCACTTCAAAAAGGTATCTTTAGGATTGCGGTTTCACCGTGGGTATTCATTGTATTAGATTTTATATAATTCCTCAATCTTCTCTCTCTATCCGGGTAGTGGCCTGAAAACAGAATTGCCCACTGTCATGGTGCAATTCACTACTTAGGTTTAGGTCGGTTCCACCGTCGTAGTAACCTATTCCCTAAACTAAGTGCATTACGAACGATCTCTCAGTATCCACCATTAATTTTACACCACCTTGTTCAAGGGATTTATCGATTAATGTAGGTTTTGTCTCTTTTCATCCGTTAATCCTTCTGTCGAAGTGATTAAGGGCATTAGATTATTATTATGGTGATCAAGCATAACAATATATGGAGAAAACGAAGCTATACCACGGATTTAAGAGAGAAAATATGAATTACTATTATAAAACTGTCATACAATGAATTCCCGGGCTACTCCTGGTCCTAAAGATGGAGGGGATTAGCCCCGCATGTTCATCTCACACAAGTACATGGTAGAAATAGGGGAAATCATATGAAAAACATGAATTGAATGGGAAAATCCCTGAACGGAGAAGAACCGATTGATCCTTTGTGTAGAACACGTGCTTTCCCGCCTCTCGGTGGTGAAATCCGTCTTCGGCAGCGTCCGGATCGACATGTATGAACTTCTGGCCACTGTTCTCCTTTTTCTCGCTCCTCGGCCCTTGTGCAATGGCTAATCAACTCCTCTCTCTTTCTGGGCGGCCGTCATTAGGTAGAAGTCCCTAATTAGGTCGCTAATTAACTCCAGCCGTCCGATTGAGATCATTAGAAAGCAAACTCATATCCTACGGCGTCGATACCATCGACGCGAGTCGATGGTATCGACCCGCTACAGTAGCGGCTAGCTGCAAACCCTTTCTTTGTCGCGCCCGACATCATCTCGATACCATCGACTCGGGTCGATGGTATCGACTTCCTTTTGGCGTCGGTTTCGTCATTTTGCGACGTTGTAGCCTTCATGTGTCGATGGTATCAACTTGGTGTCGATACTATCGACTGCTTCTTCGCCAGCAACCTAAAAGTGTCTCGATACCATCGACATCAATGTCGATGGTATCAACTCTTTGCTGCTCCTTTCGGCTGACAACCTACGGTCTTGTCGATGGTATCGACTTCCGTCGATGGTATCGACGGAAGCAAATACTTTTTTTTCCTGAAATTCAAAGACGAGGTCAAATAAATCCACACAAATAATAATAATGTGATAATTAATGCTCAAAATGATAAAACTAAGGGGATTTGACATAAAATGATGGCAAAGACCAAAATGGATGAATTATGCAATATTAACCATAAAAATGACTAATAAAAGCACAAAACACATATCAAACAGGTCTATAAATGCAACTCAAAATCATCGCATCACTCTCCTTCTTTCCCAAAAATGACATGATAATGGATTATGGGTTCCGACACTCGGCTGCTAATGTAGGCTTATGCACACATGGAATGTCAGTTGGGGTATTTTACCCTCTTTTAAGACATACCACCTAACCATCGTGGCCAGATCGAACTTACACTAGGCTAGCATGATATGTGGGCCGTTTAGCCATCTTTTATGGGGTATAAAGATGATATAAGCCAAAAGAAATTTTAAAATTTTTCCAAAACATAGGAGAGTCAACTAAATTGCAACATTAGCTAGATTTCATTCATTTGTTTTGATTTATTTTTCATTGAAAGAGTGGTTGAAAATGCACTAAGGGCTTGACAAGGGCATCCTGTATTCCAAATGATGTTTTAAAGTTTATTTACTCACAAAAATTGAAACCATTACATGTTTTAAGCAATCAAGGATGTGAAAGATGAATGTTCAGGCTAGAAGCATAAACCAGAGTTAAGCACATGCTGATTGCCAAAAGGTTTCATTTGATTAATGCATGCCTTTTACAATTTCTCCAAATGATATTTCTCATCAAAAGAGGACAATTAGTTAAGCATAGGAGTTCTATTAACATATAAAAGATAAACCTCATATCATACTAGATTTGCCACAAGAAGAGCATAATTGAAAACAAAAGGCTGAAATGCGAACACAAAACAAAAGCAATTGACAATAAGCAAATAACATGAAAGGGAAAAGCTAAAAGAACTAGGTTACCATTCGGTTGCTCCCCCCTAAGCTTGAAATATGCAGTGCCCTCACTGCATAAATCAAACTTAAAAGGTTGCAACCGGGTACCTCATCATGGTGGAAACATCAAAGTCCATGGAGGACCGGTGCTCTGATTTGTAGCTGGAAATTTTTGTGCTAAAGATTTATGCCTTCTTGCAAATATGTCCTTGATTTGGGGCAAGCGAAAACACCTATGAGCTGCAGCAAGAATAGTTTTTTGTATACCAGTACGATTTGTCTTTTTATTCCCCTTTGAAGCATCATAAAAATATGAGTTGGGAAGAGTGTTCTCATTATAAAGCAATGTGTCATCTAGAGTGTGAGGAGGAAGGGCATGTGTCTTGCTTGAAGAATCAAGATGTAGAGCATGTGTTGTAGCTTTCTCCACTTTAGTTGAAACTTCATAATCATCATGGATATCAACATCATCATACTTTGAAGGATATACTTCTATGACAACTCCATTCTTCAATGTCACCAGCCTGAAATATGAAGGATTCATCTTTGGTGGACTAGGCAAGAAAGGTGGAAATGCTTCTTTGCTAAAAAGATCGTGTTGGGTAATTTGTTTCTCCAAGATGTGTGCATGAGTGGCAATATCGTCCACCTAAGAAGAGAGTTGGAAAATGTAACCCTTCATTGATTGTCTTTGTTGATGGAACTCCTCATTTTACTGCATTTGAGTTGAAATAAATGTTACAAGCATGGACTCTAATCTAGAAGTTACTTGTGGTTGTTGTGGCTGAATGAAATTTGGGTTCACATTGTTGTAGAAGTCTGGTGGAGTGTAGCCCATTAGAGAATAAATAGAAGAAGCATAACATGTATAAGATGAGTGTCCAAGCAACCCACATGCATCACAAATATTGTTGGTTGTTTGAATTAGTTGTGTGCTTAGATTCTCAAACCTTTGTGACAAAGTGTCTACCCTTGTTGCAATCAAGTCTATAGCACCGATTGCGTGATCATCCACTTGCATTTTAGAAGTAGTATGTGAAAAGGATGGGTTGTAGCTTGTAGCCATACTCCATTGGCAATAATTTGATGCCATATCTTCAATAATAGCATAGGCTTCTCCATACGATTTGTTCATTAGATCTCCATTTGCACCTGCATCAATAGACATCCTTATATTGTAGCACAAACCATTATAGAAAGATTGCAATAGAAGGCAAATGCTTAGACCGTGAAGTGGACAAAGATGTTGAAGATCTTTGAACCTCTCCCATGCATCATACAAGGTCTCTCCACCCCTTTAATAATAGTTGATGAGTTGACTCCTCAGCTGTAAAGTTTTACTAGGGGGAAAATATCTTGCCAAAAATACCTTTGGAAGCTCCTCCCAAGTGTCGATTGACTTCTTTGGCAAAGTATAGAGCCATTCCTTGGCTCTATATTTAAGAGAGAATGGAAAAAGAATTAGGCATATCCCATCAGTAGGAACTCCATATATCTTTATAGTTCTTAGCAACTGCAGAAATGCGACAATGTGGAGGTTTGGATCCTCCATTGGTGTCCCTCCAAATGCATTCAGCTGTAGCAATTGTATGATGGTTGGGCTGATAGAAAACTCTTTTGCCTCAAATTCTAAAATATTTATAGGCCCACTCATGTGCATTGCAGTTGTACCAAAGTAGTCCTTAAGAGGAAGGTCATCCTCTTTGACTAGTTCTTTATGTGAGTCTGAAGGATTAGGTGGATGTGGCATGGATGGTGGTGGTGTATGTGTTATGGATGAAGGTGGTGGATATGAGGGTGTGGAAGAATGTGGTATGGGTGTTGGTGTTATATATGATGGCGGTGAATTAGGTGTGATTGATGGTGGTGTGGATGTAGGTGGCATGGGTGAATGTCATTTAGATGATGGTGACATGGATGATGGTTGTGTGGGTTGTGATTCCTCCATACATGTTTGGGTTTCACTCCTTCTTGCTCCATGAGGGATGCAAACGATGTGTTCATTTTCTAAATGTAGAGATATGCATGGTTCAAGGAGCTTTTTATGAACGCCCCATATGCTCTTGCAAATAAATAAGGTGAGTGAGATACAAAAACAAACATGGAAGATACAACAAATTATGATGATCATCATGAATTATGATTTATGGATATGATGATGGATATGAAGGTTGTGATCTAGTCTCATTTACTTATCAGCAACTTTTACTCTAACAGGAATACCCATGCTCCCCGGCAACGGCGCCAAAAACTTGTTGGTTATTTACACTAATGAGTTTCAATCATTAAGAATGATCTTTTACTCAACCAGCTATATCTCGCAAGTATATGAGAGTAGTTGTAGTCGAGGTCGAACACAAGGAGTGTTGGTTAGTTCGGCACAAGAGTTATGATTTTCAATAATCTAGATCGTTGTACACAAGATGATTGGATTAGAACAACTAAATTATAGATTTAGAACAAAATAGTAAATTAAGAAAGGTTAAGATTCAGATTTGGAAGGATCCTAGACTTGGGATTTCACTATCACATCATATCTTATATTAAAATATGAATTTAAACATGTTAATTAACTTGCAAAGGAGGTTTGTAGTCATTCACTCACCTCCCGGTGAAGTGATGATGATTTTAACTCCATACATCACTCTCGTGTATGTATTTCATTTCAAATCACAAACCTTGCTCCTCAACATAATCCCAGCCACTCTCGCGGTCAAGGACAAGTTGCCAAAAGAGTAACTCCATACTCTCAAACACATCTTCTCATATTATGAAAGAAAGCATAAAACATGCAAGTATGATGGCCAATCACACAAACAAGCATTTCAGATCTGAAACAACTCTTGGAACATGCAAGAAACTAACATTTAGTACGAAATTCATATGTTCATACAAGATATGACATGGGAGTTACTCTCCCATGCCCAAGAAAAAGAGTCTACTCATCCATAATGATGTACATCAGAAAATGTGCAGAAATTTCAGAGTTTAACATGGTTTAGAGAAGGAAAAGCTAAGCAATCAAAAGGTGTAACTAAAGAAAGGTAGAATTCCAACTTGAGGATGAAATCCCACTTCTACAGCTGCTCCATACCGGACAAACTTCCCTCCCGAGAAGCTTTGTAGAGTGAAGAAGCTCTGTTGCACCTCTGGAGAAGAAAATGGAGAAGAAGAAATGGACTCCTTGGCAAGAAACCACCTCTTTTATCCTCTAAATCGCCCTCCTCTGCTCTAGGCTTGCTCTGGGATGAGGGAACTGACACAAATGACCGAGCATAACTGCCCATTAAGTTCCCACTTAATTTTAAACAAAAACTCTTATTTTTCAAAATGCTGAAACTACCAGGTGCACGCTGTGCACCCAAAGTGCACGTCGTGCAACTTTCCAGAAACTTTCAGTTTGCTCTAGAATGCACTGTGCACTGCGTCCGCTAAAGAAATGCACACCGTGTAACTTTCCAGAAACCTTTAGCTCCCAGGTGCACGAGGTGCGCTGGATAAATGCACGCCGTGCAACTTTCCAGAAACGTTCAGCTCCCAGGTGCACTCCGTGCAATTGCGTGCACGCCGTACAATTGTGTGCATGTCATGTAACTTTCCAGAAACGTTGGTCTGCTTGACGCTCCCAGGTGCACGGTGTGCACTTTTGGTGCACGGCATGCACCTGGCTGTTCTGGGCTGTTGTGTATTCTTCTCAAAATTTCAGTGTGTAGGTCCGATTTACATGCCGTAAAAAGTGGTATTTGTGTAGTTTTGAACCCGAAAACATGTAGATACTTGTGGAGTGATCTAATAAAAGATAATATGATATATTCCTCATCATTTCATTGCAAATTATAGTACCTACAATCCAAACAATGAGATAAGTAAGAATAGCTAATAATATAGAATCTAGCATGAATGAGAGTGACAATTGAGTCAAAATAACATGAATATGCAACCAAACATGATCCAAAAGATGATATGATTTGTGCACATCAGGTTCTCACAACCTTATTAAGGGTAACCCTCCATTTGTTCCATCACCTTTCAACCCATATCACCATACCACTATGTCACACAGAACCATTGGATGTTTAGAAGGTAAGATCATTGGTTGTTTATGTAAACACCTTGGATAAACCACCTATGAAGTCCTTGAGTTGTGGTCTAGATAGAGTCACCATATACACTAGACATCCCTTGATTAACAATACTAAAAGTTCCATTGAGAGTAGGGTAAAACCACAAGCGATTGTTTATTTAAAACAAGGCATCACTATATCAACTTCTTAAGTTGATCTCATAAAGGAAAACATCTAAATCATTTAATTAGGATAAACATATTACATTAGGAATCCTTCCAATTTATTGGATGAATAAATGTTAAATCTTAACCGTTAGATCAAGTTCATATATTAAAACCATCTATTGTAGTATAGGTCCGACCATTGCATCAAATGACCCATGAAACCCTTAGTTTAAGTCTTAATTAATGCTACAACTACATGATTTACTCTCCATAGGTTGTGGAGACCTGATCCCCCATCATTAGTGACCATTAAGTCACCATAGGTTGTTAGATCATCACTATATTCATTATTCACCATCGAATATCAAGCTAATGTCACCATTGATTGATAACATCATTAGGGTACTTAGTTGTTGATCATTAAGATTCTAATAAAGCCAAAACTTGACATAAGGGGTGAACGTCATTTGACACTCTTGGTCACCATAATCAGTTGTCATGAAGACAACACCATCATTTGTTACAACTGTACCACCAATGGGTCATGTGTTTATAGAAGAAATCAGCTTAAAACCCTAAAATTGACCATTGGTTGATAGGTGCTTAGCACCATAGGTTGTCAAACCAACCTGATCCAAGTCATATTATACCTTAGGAATAATGTACACGTGATCATAGGTGCATCTAGAACTGAAATCAGAATATAGAACATTATACAAATTGAAATCCAAGTCAAGCATAGCTTTTCAGTGCATGGATCATCATTTTCAAGCAAGAACATGAGCTAGAAAGCTTATGGTAAGAAATAAACGTGGAGCAAGTTATAAAACTTGCCTATAATGATAAGATGAAATCCCAAACAGAAGAAAACTCGAGCATGTACGGTATAAAATTCAAGCATAAGTTGCAAACTCATCCATCTAGCACATTTCTTCATCAAATGAGCACACCCTAAGCATAAGGAACAAGAAAGGTAGGGTTTTAGAGCTTTAGATCAATTTCTACCATGGAACAACAAGTTTCTAACTTGGTTAAAGGTAGGAGGAAGTATAAAAAAGAAATAAATGGAGTAAAGAAGGGGATTTTTACTCTTTTAGGTCAAGATCACTAGAATGAAGCTTTTTAAACCCTAAAGGAAGTCAATTGCAACCCTAGATTCTTTTTCCAAGAAGATCCCCTCTTTATTCTTCCTTGGATAGAAAACTCACAACATCATAGAGGGAGAACGAGGTTTGTAGAATAGGCAAGTGGTGGAGAGAAAATGGCTCGTTTGGGTTCTTAGGGATAAGTATATGAAACTTTAAGATAAAGAAAAAGAAAAAGTTGAAGTTCTAGTATCTTTCCAAGTGTCCATGGCTTAAACTATTAAGAATATACAAACACACACACAAGCAGCTCCCCCACCATACCTATAGACATGATTATCTCTCGTTTATTGGATTTCCAAGAAAAACAAATAATTCATTAGTTGATAGCTACTAAAGGTAGCTCATCCATGAAGGGGTAAACCCTAAAATATCCTTGGAGAAAACACCTTCAAACCAAGGTTTAAATAGGCACCCCATGGCTCCACAATATAAATAATGATGATATAATATCCAACGAACATAGTTCAAGTGATAAATTGCAACGAAAACCTCTCAATTGGGTAAATTTGTAAAAAAGTCCAAAATATGCATAAAATTGCATAACTTCCTTAAATAGTGTCCAAATTGGACCAAATTTGAAACTTAAGCTTGTCTTATGATTTCAAATCATATCACAAGGATATATTATGGTTATAAGAATTAAATTATGATAATTAAGCTTATTCAACTCATTAAGCAAGTTTAGGAGCCTTACATATATAAACCCTTACAGGGATTTCGATCCTGAAATCCAAGGTAAAAAAAGATGGGTACTTCCTTTGCACATCATCATATTACCTTCACATGGTTACTTGCATATCATGGTGATGTCACATCATACATACATATCTCATCTTGGGTTTGTGACAAAGTGGAATTTTGCATAAGTATGATGAAATTACAATTTTTCCCAATTTATGTTCACTCATGATCTCAAATCATTTTTCTTGTCTTCATAATCATTATTGATGCTCAAAATTGAAATATGGTGATCAATGTGGATTTTATACACATTATAACACCTTAAATTTGATTAATTCATCACTTTGTCCAAAGAATCAAATTGATCCATCAAACTGTATCATTTGATTCTCCACATTTTTGTGAAGCTATGGTCCAAATTTCATCCCATTTGGACATTCCTATAAGTTTCTATGCATTTTGGAAGTTTTGTGCTCAAAATCCCTTTATATTTGCCTTTTCTGACCTTTTCCAGGTCACCAATATGTGGCCTAAGGCAGGGAACAGTCCTTGGCCCTTGGATCAAGCAGTCGTAGATCAGGGCCCTGATCTTGTGGATAGGAGGTCGTCCCCTACCTCCCACAATCAGTGGAGAGGGGGTGGAAAATGACCAAATACGATTCGATCTTCTTGACCCCATTTTGAATATCAAACTAAATGAGGATGCTCATCCCGCCAATCTGGATTCACCTATACCATTTTCCCCCTCAAATCCCTATAATTCAAGAACATTTGAGCCGTTGTTTGCACCCTTCAGCTGCCACCATGGCCACCTTTTCGAAAACCCTAAACCTAACCTTCTCAAGCTATAAAAACCCCACTAAATGATTTGGCATTCTCCTATGAGTGCAGCCAGTGCCTTTGATCCCTATCCTCTACCCTCGAACACCCCCGACCTCTTGCTGCTCCAAGAAGCACCGCCGACCAACCCAAATTGGGCGTCCTACCTCTTCGGCTTGCCACTCAAATCTGCCACTACCATTCAACTAATGAGGGTTAGATGAACATGAACGACATCATGGCTACATCCATCCACCCCTCCTTCTAGAAAACCACCTCTACTCTGGCGAGAACCTCTTCTTGCCTGTGTGGCTCACGCGAGGCTTGCACGAGGGAGGAGAAGGCTTAATTTGGCCGGTCCAGAGAGAAAGCCACATGGTCAATTAAACCAGCGAGCCATGATCAAACCGATCAATCAAGGCCTAAACCGAATCCTAAACCAAGCGAGCCAACATGGCTCCATTGCATCTGTTACTGGTGCATCTGACGACCATCCTTTTTCCAATATAAGGTATTTTTGCCTCCTCGCTACTCAAAATTGTAATAAATGGTCAAATCTTGTTTAAATCGTATCTAATGCATCCCGACTCAAAATAATTTGAATAAATAGTCCATTTTGATCAGAAAAATCCAGTGAATCCATTAAAAATACTCCTAAATCCTAATTCCGAATGATGCTCACTGATATATATTAAATTCTAGATCTCTTGCTTACGTAATTAGTCTAAATAACTCTATTTGTGGTTAATCTTGACTAAATGTTGAAAATCCTAGTTTTAGACTCTGATGATTATCTTGTAACCTAGATCTAATATATTTTAATCATCTACTCTTGAAAATGAATCATTTGTGATCTAGATCTTTTTACTGGATTCAATCTTGATTATAATGAATATGAGTAATCTTGATATTGATCGTAATCTTACAAAACCCTGGATATATTTTTGACTCATCAATCTAATCTTGAGCCCCAATGATGTTAGAACTTGATAATGATCTAAAGACTTGATTTTGGAATTTCATGTTGACCATGATAATTAGGGTCAACACATATGATCCTAGAAAAACCTCGGTAAGTCATTCACACTAGAAAATACATGACACTTGAAGAACTGTTGGACATATTTTAATATTGTTTGATTATAAGTGAATGACCCAACCCTAAGGTTGACATAGGAAAAGTGTAACTGTAACATCCCAGGATTTGAGGCCTCGGATAACATGATCTTAAAAGGAATGATTGGACTACCCATATCACCAAGGTGCACCTCCTTTTCTGGGAGCCCATCACTAAGAACTCCATAGTTAAGCGTGCTCATCTTGGAGTAGTACTGGGATGGGTGACCTATCGGGAAGTTGATCCTGGCATGCGTGTGAGTGAGGACAAAGCGCACAGTTAAGGCTAGTGGTGGTCTGTGGGGACAGTCATCATTCATGAAACCTTGCTAGAGCCTTGGGCAATGGGCCCAAGTGTTACAAATGGTATCAGAGCCAATTCCCCTCCAGTAGGTGGGCCCACATGGGTATGGCATGCCAGTCTTGAGCCGTGTGATCCAGGCATGTAGGAAAGGGCTATCCATGGTTGACGTAGCCACCCTTGCGCTGGTATTCCATGATTGGGAGCTGGGTGTCCATGGGCGATTGTTGGTCTGCACTGAAATGGGAAAGAGATTATGAGGCCTTATAGTTGAGTCTTGACGAGGACGTTAAGAGTCTAAGTGGGGGAGATTGTAACATCCCAGGATTTGAGGCCTCAGATAACATGATCTTAAATGGAATGATTGTACTACCCATATCACCAAGGTGCACCTCCTTTTCTGGGAGCCCATCACTAAAGAAATCCATAGTTAAGTGTGCTCAGCTTGGAGTAGTACTAGGATGGGTGACCAGTCGAGAAGTTGATCCTGGCTTGCGCGTCAGTGAGGACAAAGTGCGTAGTTAAGGCTAGTGGTGGTCTGTGGGGTCAGTCATCATTCCTAAAGCTCTACTAGACCCTTGGGTAGTGGGCCCAGACGTTACAAATGGTATCAGAGCCAATTCCCCACCAGTAGGTGGGCCCACATGGGTATGGCATGCCAGTCTTGAGCCGTGTGTCTAGGCATCTTGTCCATGGTTGACGTAGCCACCCTTGTGCTGGTATTCCGTGATCGGGAGCTGGGTGTCCATGGGCCATTGTGGGTCTGCACTGAAATGGGGAAGAGATTATAAGGCCTTATAGTTGAGCCTTGACGAGGACGTCAAGAGTCTAAGTGGGGGAGATTGTAACATCCCAGGATTTGAGGCCTCGGATAACATGATCTTAAAAGGAATGATTGGACTACCCATATCACCAAGGTGCGCCTCCTTTTCCGGGAGCCCATCACTAAGAACTCCATAGTTAAGCATGCTCAACTTGGAGTAGTACTGGGATGGGTGACCTGTCAAGAAGTTGATCCTGGAATGTGCGTGAGTGAGGACAAAGCACGTAGTTAAGGCTAGTGGTGGTTTGTGGTGACAATCGTCATTCCTGAAACCTTGCTAGAGCCTTGGGCAATGGGCCCAAGTGTTACAAATGGTATCAGAGCTAATTGCCTTCCAGTAGGTGGGACCACATGGGTATGGCATGCCATTCTTGAGCCGTGTGGTCCTGGCATGTAGGAAAGGGATGTTCATGGTTGACGTAGCCACCCTTGCACTGGTATTCCGTGATCGGGAGATGGGTGTCCATGGGCCATTGTGGGTGTGCACTAAAATGGGGTAGAGATTATGAGGCCTTATAGTTGTGCATTTATGAGGACGTCAAGAGTCTAAGTGGGGGAGATTGTAACATCCTAGGATTTGAGGCCTCAGATAACATGATCTTAAAAAGAATGATTGGACTACCCATATCACCAAGGTGCACCTCCTTTTCTGGGAGCCCATCACTAACGAACTCCATAGTTAAGTGTGCTCAGCTTGAAGTAGTACTAGGATGGGTGACCAGTTGGGAAGTTGATCCTGGCTTGTGCGTCAGTGAGGACAAAGTGTGTAGTTAAGGCTAGTGGTGGTCTGTAGGGCCATTCATCATTCCTAAAACTCTACTAGACCCTTGGGCAGTGGGCCCAGGCTTTACAGTAACCCTAATCTTGAATATTGAAACATGATCTTTAAATATCATGATCCTGACCCTTGATCCAAACATTGTGATTTATCATCTGACTCGAAGGTTCTACCTATTACTTTTTGATCTATACTTGAAATCCTCGGTGAAAGGTATGCTATTATATAACTCCTCCTTGATTGTATTGAAGATACTTTTATGTATCTCTTGACCGTATGCTTAGCTATTTATTTGGATGAGCTACTGTTCCCTATGATTAGTCTTATATTTTTCTATACTATATTTTGAAAAACATGAAAACATAAATTGAATGCCCATTATGACTGCCTGTATATTGATAATAATGATGATATTGATAATGATGATGATATTGATAATGTTGATATTGAGTACAACAACCCCCTCATTTGGAGGTGGGACTTGTACATTGGCTTCCTATGTTCCTACGGTGAGAAGGAGCCTAGTGACCTCCCCATCGCGTTGGGGTAATAGAGTCACAAAATACATAAGCATGCTTCTCAAATTACAGCATAATGGGAACTCATAATAAAAGTTGAATTGCTTAAAAAACCTTTTCGAATAAATGTTGGATTTGCAAATTGCTTGTTATTCTTTTGAATATAAGTCCTGCCAAGTATACTATTTTGTTATAAATCACTTTGCTTGTTATAAATCACCAAGGTGCAGCTCCTTTTCTGGGAGCCCATCACTAAAGAACTCCAAAGTTAAGTGTGCTCATCTTGGAGTAGTACTAGGATGGGTGACCAGTCAGGAAGTTGATTCTGGCTTGTGCGTCAATGAGGATAAAGTGCGCAGTTAAGGCAAGTGGTGTTATGTGGGGCAAGGCATCATTCCTAAAACTCTACTAGACCCTTGGGCAGTGGGCCCAGTCTTTACAGTAACCCTAATCTCGAATATTGAAGCATGATCTCTAAATATCATGATCCTCACCCTTGATCCAAACATTGTGATTTAGGATCTGACTCGAAGGGTCTACCTATTACTTGTTGATCTATACTTGAAATCCTTGGTGAAAGGTACGATATTATATAACTCCTCCTTGATTGTATTGAAGTTACTTTTATGTATCTCTTGACCGTATGCTTGGCTATTTATTTGGATTAGCTATTGTTCCCTATGATTAGTCTTCTGTTTTTCTATACTATATTTTGAAAAACATGAAAACATAAATTACATGCCCATTATGACTTCCCGTATATTGATAATGATGATGATATTGATAATGATGATGATATTGATAATGATGATAATGTTGATATTGAGTACAAAAACCCCCTCATTTGGAGGTGGGACTTGTACATTGGCTTCCTATGTTCCTATGGTGAGAAGGAGCCTAGTGACCTCCCCATCGCGTTGGGGTAATAGAGTCACAAAATATATAAGCATGCTTCTCGAATTATAGCATAATGGGAACTCATAATAAAAGTTGAATTGCTTCAAAAAACTTGTCAAATAAATGTTGGATTTGCAAATTGCTTGTTACTCTTTTGAATATAAGTCATGCCCAGTATACTATTTTTTTATAAATCGCTTTGCTTGATTTTAATAGCGTACCGTGCAATTGCATGATTGTGTCTTGATTTTATTGATTTTAGGCAATACAAATGGAATACTGAATATGATCTCTTCCGCACTATACACTCTGATGACAAAGATAAATCAGATATATCTCCATATTGGGTTAGTTTGTTCTTTAATTATCCAATTTTTGAGTTATTTATTTCTTATTGTATATGCCAGTGTGATTGATCCTATTGGGCCACTCAAGGATGGGTGCTTTAATCCTTTTTCTACTATCTAGGCAGTGGGATTGGGATTGGGGTAAGAACGGTTCCGTGACAGGGTCAACACAAAAACCCCCACATAAGAAGACATTTGTAAATATTGAACATAAAAACTTGTTGTGCCACCTGTATAAATCTAATAGTAACTTTCAAATTCAAATTCTAGATATCATCCTGAAATTATGTCTATTGTATCAACAAACCATCTATACTTGATAGTGGTCTTTCCCAGCTATCACTAGACCATACACAACATTATAGAGTCACTTTTGTTTTTCCTTCCAAACAACATTTATAGGTTCATCATCAACTCTCTCTCTATGGGAGAGTAATACTTGGAATGTTCATTTAATAAAAATCTCCAACCTTCACATATTTCTCATATTGTTGATACATCTTGGATACTAGGATTCATTTAATACTAGGATTTAATCAACATTCCACTAGTGTATGTTCTCTTATTTTATTATCTTTTCAACCACTTATTAATAGGCACATCATCATATTCTTCATTTTCTTCATTAAACAGGGATGATCTCCCTTAATTTCTTTCACATGCCATGTTGATTTTACATTAACATTTTCTTACACACAAAGGTTGGTTTGAGATTAACTCAGGCTCCACCTTATTCCTTTATCATTGTTCTCATTTATCTTCTCATTATATACTTATCATAGGAGTTCTCTCCATATTATGTGGATTTTATACCTTGAATCAATTTATAAGCATAGACTTATCTGTCTTTTACTTTATTATCTTCTTGAATCACATCTTCAAGAACTTCTCTTTTTCTTACTTGTATTCGGATTTAGATTTCTTGGTGTTGTTCCTTTCTCTTTATCTACCAAATATTCAAGTTTTGATAGATTATTATGAAATTCTCATCTTCTTTAAGGTATGATTGAGATATTCATTCCATGATTTCTTATTCATTATGCTCTTTGGATTGTCTCAAAATGGCTACTTGATTAGAGTAATCAGAGAGATAACAATCTAAGAGTTCCATACTTACCTATCTTCAATAATTGAATACCTAGCCAGGGCACCCAAATATTGAGATTAGGAAGTATGTGACACATTTTTATGTCATATTCCTAATTTTGACATCATACTAGTCCTAAGTCCTAGTGTCCCTATAGACTGAGTGAACCTAAAGCTCTGATACCAACTTGTGAGAACCTGTTACACTAAACAAGATTACTCAAAACATAAAACACATTCGATCACTAATTAAACACATACCCAAAAATATGGGTAAATTAAAATCGATTTCAACATCAACACCTGCTCAAGAACATTTGAATAAGATCCCAACAACTTTATTGTATCCATACTATTCCAAGAATTTGATACAAATTGTTCTATCTCCTTAGCCACAACATATATACACAGGAGAACAATATTCATATATGCCACACAAACAAGCATTAACACGCTAACAAAAGTTTGATTTGTTGGAAACACCATATACAAACTTTTCCTTCCCGGACCTGAGAGTATAGGGACAACTCTAGGACACACTAGACATCTAATCAACTTTCTCACATATTCATTACTATAGTTCCTCTTTTCTGCCACACGTTTGTTTTCGTCACTTCTGATTACCTAAAAAAACGTGGCGAACCACAAGGGTGAGACCCATGTCCCAGTAAGATGTATAACCCCCAACAACATTTATTGATTACAATATTTTCAAGTAATTAAATAGTTAAGTGGTTTAATCATATATAACAAATAAGCTCAACAACATTTATGATTAACAAAATACATAAAGGAGCAAATAATAACTATCTTCATTAGCCAGACTATTCTCATATCCCTATTAACAATATAAGGAGTCTAGAAGCATGAGCATCTCTAGCATCATGAATAAGTCTAGTATCATATGCATAGCTAACAAGATCAACATGTCTAACAGGTTGAACATATCAACATCATAAGAAGAGCTACAACATAAGCACAACTATCTGGATAAGCATGATTAGAAGCATATGCATCTCTAGTTACAAAGGCATGACTAGCATGCTAAACATAACTAACAACATGAGATAGCTAGCATCATGATTATACTTAGCAGTAGTAGTATAGTTATCAACACAAGCGCAACTACTATATGTACGCATCTACAATCCTAAGCATATCTACAACCTAAGTATATCTACTATCTCTTAATTGCACTAAGCATCATCTTTATGTAAAGATAACAAATAAGGGTTATCATCCAATGTGAAACGTCGTGTATGACCCTAAAAAAATATACTACACGGATGTATTACATGTTTTATTAAGCCCTGGGGAATTTAAATCGTACCATTCAAAGTCCAACCGACCCCTACAAAGGGCTATTCGGTTCCGTAAAAGATCTAGGAGTGTCGATATCCTAATATCTCTTCTCCTCAGGCAATACGAGTAAAAAGGTAGTGACATATCAGTCAAAGCTACCACCACAATGACATATAGTCCTGTAACTAGCCCACCTTGGTACAGGTCATGACACTAGCATCTAGGGTATTCAAACTCAATCACTGAGGTAAAACCATAGTTGTCCTCTAATCACATCATGTTATAATCATCGAGACATGACCGTAGTCATTCTCAATCACATCAGATGTATGAGGCATGACCATAGACAACCTCCATAACCTACATTGTGGATGACAAGGATATATCCTCAACCTTCCACCCCCACATACTCAACAGTATGCGCTATGAGTTTCCCTTAGGAATACTGGTTTCACCATCCAGCAAGTTTTGACACTAAAGATGACTCTACGGCACAGGGCACTACATGATTAGAGTTGCACTTGATTAGTTATGCCAATTGGGAGAATTAAGGTTGCATCGAACAAGTGGACATACAAACCCTAATTCACTTCTAGCAAGCATATAAATATAACAACTATAAAAGATATAAAATGTGTGAAACATACTTTCTCATCTCATCATCACATGGTACTATTCACTTGCCATTCATGAGACCACGCTAGTCATCATACTATCACAATATATAAATCCTTTTCACTATATCACAGGGTATCAACCCTTATTAACACAAGAGGATTACACCTCATTCATGGCTCAACATGCCCAAAGGTCATTAAGACCATCATACTATTACATGATATAAATCCTTTTCACAATATCACAGGGTATCAACCCTTATCAACACAAGAGGATACACCTCATTTAGGGCTCAACCATGCCCAAAGGTCATTAAGACCATCATACTATTCCTTACTAAATCATCATTATCTTTGCATGCCTTATAACAAGGCTAAACAACATCACTTACATATAATACATCGGATCAACACAATATTGGATTAATGAGCTAGGAGATATTAAAAAATAATCATATCAGGGTTATATTAACGTTATAACATTCCTTTATCACATCAACATGCAAGGAATCTAGATATGATTAACCCTCATCAATTTCATAATGCACATGTTTAGCAAAAGAAAGTTTCAACCATGTGTCTATGATAACCACCAATTAACATATTAAGGTTATGATCATATTAATGAGGTTATTCCACCATCATTCCATCATATAAGAATGTTAAACATGAATATTATCTTTATCTATTTGCATTAGAGTTAGATTCAACAAGATAAATTATGTTAATGTTACTAATTAGCACCTATACCCAAACCCTAACTCACGAAATCCCCATTGGATCATTGATGCATAAGGTGAAGCATCACCGTCACATTTCATACCATTCTCAAGTATTAACCCACACATAAATCAAGGTGTAACCATCGGGTTATAGCATACTAGGGTTTCAACAACAATAATAGAGTACTCCATGATTGTATTAGTAATTCAAGGACTATTCATACCCAATTACCATCATTTGTTACATTAAAGATAGGTATGACAAGCTATACCTCATTAGGGTTACATATCAACACAGTATGGTTATTATCCCTTCTATTCATATGAGTGAATAGGTAAGACTACCTTATTAAGGGTAACCCTCCATTTTTTCCATCACCTTTCAACCCATATCACCATACCACTATGTCACCCAGAACCATTGGATGTTTAAAAGGTAAGATCGTTGGTTGTTTACATAACTAAACACCTTGGATAAACCACCTATGAAGTCATTGAGTTATGCTCTAGAAAGAGTCACCATTTAACCCTAGACATCTTTTGATTAATAACATTAAAAGTTTCATTGAGAGTAGAGTAAAATCATAAGTGATTGTTTATTTAAAACAAGTCATCTCTATATGAGCTTCTTAAGTTGATATCATAAAAGAAAACATCTAAATCACTTTATTAGGATCAACATATTACATTAGGAATCCTTCTGATTTAAAGGATGAAGAAACATTAAATCTTAACACTACAAAAAATAAGACTTTTAATGAAGGACAATTACGAGGGATGAGAGACCTTCAAAATAAATATCTATTTTTGAGGGAGTTGTCCTAACCAATAAGACGTTGTCCCTCAACCGTGTTCTTAATCAAATGCCAGATTCCTTATGACCATATTTCCTTCACAAATAAATTGTAAATCACAAAAGACCCTCACAAAAAATTAGCTGACTTCCCACCCTTATTTTCCTCCAAAATTGACTTTATAAATCAAATAAATATTTGTACCTACCAACTAGTACTCCCTGCGGAAGCCCTATTCTACCCACTGCAAACGTTGCTATCTCTATTTTTTCTTTGCGCTGCCAGGTTAGTCTCTCCCTGTGAGTCTGCTCTCTGCAAACCAATGCTGGTGTGAGTGTGTCTTCCGCTGGTATTTCTTCTGCTGCTATGTTCTTCTCAGTCTATGTTCTTCTATGCGAGCGTCTCTCTCACAATCTACTGGTGGGATCATTGTTTTTTCTTCCTGTGGCTCTGACGACATAGTTGTCGGATGTGAATCAAGGCAGAAAGATTGTTGTTGTCCGTTAATCAAGGCAGCGACATCTTCTCTCGGGCTAGCAAACATTGTGAGTAATCATCAATTGGACCTTAGGTTGTCCGCAATAGAATCCAGTTAATTGCTTTATTCAATGGCGGCACCATGCATGTAGAAAATTTACATCAGTTTTCCTATTTCTGTGACCAGGTGACCAAATTAGTGATTACCAAAAGACAACTAGTGGCAATAGAGCACTAGAACAGAAGGCTTAAAGGTGAGTTTGACACTTTATTTAAGAATTATTATGATCTGTTGCGGTAATGGGGTGTTTCTCTCTCTCTCTATTTAATCCTATTGTATTAGGGGTAAGACTGGTTTGATGTAATTTGTCCTAAACATGTTAAAAATGGAGTTTCCCTTTTAATTTTACTTACTGAAAGTCCAGAGTTTGAATTTCTCAGTTTTCCATGGAATCCATTAGAAACATATTGGGAAACAAATTACAATCGTGTCTCGCACCCGATGTTTTACATTTCCAGCGGTGACTCTCAAAGACTACTCCTCGAGTCCTTGGAGAAGACACACCATGTCACTTTCTTTTGCATCTTTGATGTCTTGTCAAGCCGTACGTCCATATCAGATTTTATAAGCAGTCTAAAGTGTGATTTCAATCTGATCGCTGGGTTCTTTACGTGATTGGTGATTGCTTTATTTTCTTTATTCAGTATACTATTGTGTTTACCCATGTGAAAAGTGATTGAATTTTTAAAAAAGTACAACCATCTCAAATCGTTCGGTTCAACTTATTTTTTTGTTAAGGAGTTGCTTTGCAGCAATCACCTATGCTTTGAAATAAAAATACAAACATTGATTTATTATTCTAAAAAACATATACTAGCTGATCTTCATACTTGTGTAAGTTGTTCTTGAATAGGTCTCTCTTGATAGCTAAATTAAAAAGTGTCTACAATGTATTTAAATATCAAATTTGATACTTTAGCTTTGTTAGAAATAATTTTGAATTTCACACTTCAATCTCTTTAGGCATGCTTCATCACCACTATAAAAGTTCAAGCTATTATTATGAATCTTTATAGTTGGTCATTTTGTAAAGAAGTATGATTTCTATTATGTCAAAATTTTATCTATAGTTGATATTATATGTAGAACAACTTTTAAATTTTGCATATATAGTTATAAAATCAATCAGACTGAAGTCAATTTACAAGAAAAATCTTATCACAATCCATTCACCGAGAACTATTTTTTTAGAAACTCACATTCAGTTATGGAAAAATGAGGACCTGAGAAGTTATAGTTACAGCAAACCAGTCAGACCCTAGGAGAGCACTCAACTTTATTTTAGGATGTACTTGTTACATACAATGATGTCAAAGAGTCTCCACTCTCTGGAAACTAATTAAGTTTGTTAAAAGTGATTTCATTATACCTTAAGGCCGACATTTCATTGTAAAGCATTCATAACCAATGTTCTCTCCTTTCTTTGGTTTATTAAGGAACTTAACTTGAAAATTTTGACCTATAACTTGTCTTGGTTTTTATTTAACCTTAGTAGTCATGCAGTTTGATGTATCTTTAACATTAATGAGTATTGTTGGTTGAAGTCGACAACTTGAAGCTTGCCATCAGGAAGCTAAAGAAATTTGTTAGGTTAGATCATATTACTTTTCCTTGATGTTCCTTTTCATCCCTCTCAATAGTAATCTAAACTTGGAATTTTCACCTAATCTATTTTTGACATTTTTGGCTCTATTTGGCATGTGGAAATATTAGATGGTCAAGGGGAAAATAATATAGAACGGAAGGGGAAGGTGACTAGAATGGAAAAATAATTAAATTATGTTGTTTGTAACATGTCCATGAGGAAAGGGATAGGAATGGAAAAAACCATAAAAAAAAATTGTTAGTTACATGCGTATAGGGACACAAAGAGATAATGTTTTTATGAAAAACACCCAGAACAAGTAAGAATCATATATATTTGAAAGTTCTTTTTCATATGTAACTAAATAAGCAATGAATCCTTAAAAGAAACTTTTCTCCCTAAGATAGACCATGTTGTTCAATGGGGACAAAAACATGTCAAATGTTCTCATGGATTCACCATGGAATATTTCTCCTTCCCCATTATCGTGGTACACAAACAATACTTTTTATTTTCATCCTTATTCTTAAATCCAAAAGCCATAGTTAAAATACTCTACTTTGAAGGTGTGTAAAATAAAATTTCCCATCACATTTCATCACTAAATGCTAGAATATCTCGCTTAGGATTAATCTTAAAATAATGGGCTTACTTATTGCATGAATTTGTAATCACAATAAGCTTTTACAGATAGAAAGTCGTTCATTGAGGTAATCTTCTTTATTGGGTACTTGTATTTTGTGTAATTATTATTTTCAAAGTAATAGTTGTTGTTATTTTGGAAATACTTTGATTTATGTAGTCATCCTATTGCATGGAACCACATTGATGAACATATTAGCAAAGAAATATAACTGTAGATGGCACATGTAAAGTAGGATTACTATGAAAATTACAAGACTGACCTAGAATTGATGATGAAGATAGTTGAGAAAAATACATCAACAGACATGGAACAATTCATTGAATGGGAACTTAAAAGTCCAGAGTATAGTTCTTTTCAATTTGTTAATTTATTTCTAGACTTACTTGTCTATTTCATATAATTATTTTTTCTTATATGTTTAGAAAACTTATGAGATAAACAAGGAAAATATAGTAAGAAAAGTGATGGATCACACCACAAGGTCTAAACCATGGAGTTGCTATGGGGAAGAAATGGTATTTTGTTAACTTTATTTCATTAATAGTAAAAAAAATTAAATGTGGAAAGCATACATTTTTTTTCAATCATGTATATGTCAGTGAAGAACAATGCAACATACCCATTAAATAAATTTTGGAAAATATTTATGACAAATGTCCACAACCGGTTAGTCAGTGTGCATCTTTTGATTTCCTTTATGTTTAGAAAGCTTCATACATTTTCTTATCTCAATTTAATTTTTCCTTGTATTGTCCTTTGTAATTATAACAAGAACTATTTGAAATTGTAGAAAATCAAGTAGAAAACCAAGAAGAATTAGATCCTAGACAAGTTCATGACCTAACACCTGAAGCTTATTTACAGGTTTTAAAACTTACAAAAAAGCTAGAATTTGAGGTATTGGAACTGGACACAAAGAGATAGGACATGAAAGAAAAGATGCCTGAACTAGATTTGAAATGTACTTGAGGAATGTGATGCAAAGAATGTATGTTGAGTTCCTTAATATGTTAATTTCTAGTTAAAACTATTCTTTTAGAATTATCTTTGTTATTATTTCCCAATTCAGGATACACTTAAGGAATTTACTCAAACAATAATTGGTTGGAAGAATGATGTCTCTCAAATATTCAATTGGTATCAACAATGACATGTATGTTTTAGTTGGATTCTCTATCTCAATATAATATTATATTTTCGTGACATCACTAATTTATTTGTTCTTGGGTGGTGGTGTTAATACTCAGTGCACAATAGAACACCCCACAAATTTGGGCAATGTTGATGGATTTCATAATACATGTGATACAAATGGGACTATTTCATGTGTCTTACATATGCAATGTGGAACAAATAGTCCAAGTGTAGGTTCATTTCACACATAAGACAATACACATGGTGTAGGTGTAGCCATTCTTAGTAGGTAACAAAATTCAAGCAGCGCTGGCTTGGGCATGCTTCCTAGACTAAGAAATTTAAGTGGAGTTGGAATAAGTATGTTTCACATACAAGGTAATCAAGCAAGACTTACTACAAATATGTTTTGAAATGCATGGTGTTGAAAGTAGGTCTTTTGGAGGCATGTTTCCCATGTAACATTTTATAAATGGACACCCACCAGGCTTTCAGCCACATATACCTCATAACCACTATAGACTACTTTGGATGTTGATAATCACATACAAAGACTAACATGTAATTGTACTTTCTTATAGGTTCATGTTGAAAGTTGGTCCCTCCTTTTGATTAAAATCCATAAAGTCACCTTCAAATGTAGAAAATACAAAGCACATCATCCTCAATATCATTCACATAGATATCACCATTCAAATGAGGTATTCAATATTCATTAAACAATGATATTTTCTATACCAGTATTTAATAGATTGTGTTTTGTCTACCATGTATATGAAAACTTCTATTCCATTATAAATTTACATGCACAAGACCTAAATGCTCATTTGAGAACACAATTGGATAATAATGTTATGACGACAAAGCACTTTATATATGAATCTGAAATTTTTATTTGGTTATCTTCATCATCCTTAAGATGCAGATGAATAGTTAGCTTATCTTTTTTCCTATTTATATTGACAGGGTTGATTTGCTTTAAAAGATTTACTCAGACCCTCAATGCACCTTGGTTTACATCAAAATCAAATTGTTAGGATACTTTCATTTTTGTACTATGATTTATGTATTTATCAGCCTTTCCATTTCTATTGGTGTCCTTTTTTAGGAGTAGAATGGAGCTAATCATATCAGGAATGACATTCACGAAGAGCATCACACCATTTGAAGGAATATGAAGACATTATATATATTAGGAGTTTTAGATATGATGTGTTGATTTTTATCAATATCAAATTATATTTATTTTTAGTTCTGTTAACGTTGACCATGCAATGTATGGATAATATTTTGGTTCAATTATAAATTTTGATTTTGGTGATACGACATTCTTATGTGAAAATTGTGTGCAAATATTGTTATAATGGCACGTGAATATTATATAAACATTACTTAGGATTTCAAATTTAAAATATTTCATCTGAAAATTGATATTTATTAGAATAACAACTACTTGAAAATAAATAATTAAATATATTAATAAATATATAATGTTTATTAGTCTCTCATAAATATATTCATGAGTGTTATTCGCTCCTCAAAAATGTAGTGATGAAATAACAAATAGGCCTTTGAAATTATATTCATGAGGACCATATATCCCTTCAAAAACTATATTAATGAAGGAATTATCCCCTCAAAAATATATTTTTCAGGACCAACAAGTCCCTCAAAAATATATTTGTGAGAATTAAACAAGCCCTCAAAATTGTATTTCTGAAGGTTAAATAGTCCTTCAATATAACATTTGTGAGGGTCACCTAGTCCATGACAATTGTATTGTTGAGGGCCACCAGTATTTGTCACAGGGGTTCTCTTCACAAACCATTTGTGAGGGATAGGTCCACACCCGTTCCTATTTATGAGGGCCTTGAGAGAGGCATTCGTCATAAGATTGGACCGTGAAGAAAGACTATCTTTTTTTTAGTGAAACCATTAGGTCAAGTTCATATATTAAAACCATCTATTGTAGTATACGTTTGACCATTGCATCAAATGACCCAAGAAACCCTTGGTTTAAGGCTTAATTGATGTTACAACTACATGATTGACTCACCATAGGTTGTGGATACTTGATCCCCCATCATTAGTGATCATTAAGTCACCATAGGTTTTTAGATCCACACTATATTCATTAATCACCATCCAATATCAAGTTAATGTCACCATTGATTGACAGTTATCAGTCGTTGATCATTAAGATTCTAATTAAGCCAAAACCTGACCTAAGGGGTGAACATAAGTTCACACCCTTGGTCACCATAATCAGTTTTCATGAAGACAACACCATCATTTGTTGCAGTGGTACCACCAATGGGTCATGAGTTTATAGATGAAATCAACTTAAAACCCTAAAATTGACCATTGGTTGATAGGTGCTTAGCACCATAGGTTGTCAAACCAACATGATACAAGTAATATTATACCTTAGGAATAGCGTACACATGATCACAGGTTCATCTAGAGCTGAAATCAGAACAGAAAACATTATAAAAATCGAAATCCAAGTCAAGCATAGCTTTTGAGTGCATGGATCATCATTTTCAAGAAAGAACATGAGCTAGAAAGCGTATGGTAAGCAATCAAAATGTGGAGCAAGTTATAAAACTTACCTATAATGAGAAGATGAAATCCCAAATAGAAGAAAACTTGAGCTAGTAGGGTAAAAAATCAAGCATAAGTTGTGAACTCGTCCATCTAGCACCTTTCTTCATCAAATGAGCACACCCTAAGCATAAGGAGCAAGAAAGGTAGGGTTTTAGAGATTTAGAGCAATTTCTACCATGGAACAACAAGGTTTCGACATAGATAAAGGTAGGAGGAAGGATAACAAATAAATAAACGGAGTAAAGAAGGGGATTCTTACTCTTTTAGGTCAAGATCACTAGAAGGAAGCTTTTTAAACCCTAAAGGGAAGTCAATTGCAACCCTAGATTCTTTTTCCAAGAAGATCTCCTCTTTCTTCTTCCTTGGACAGAAAATTCACAGCATCATAGTGGGAGAACAAGGTTTGTATAAGGAGGGAAGTGGTGGAGAGAAAATGGCTCGTTTGGGTTCTTAGGGATCATTATATGAAACTTTAAGATAAAGAAAAAGAAAAAGTATAATTGGCCTCCGCTGAGGGGAGGCAGTGCCCTTTGCGCTTTCCTCCCCCTGGCCGTCCATCGTCCTCGGTTGTGTTCTTCTCGGCGGTTGGGTTGGGATTCGCGGTGCATCGTGTGGAGCGTGGCAAGGTCTGTGGTTCACACAGTCGGCTCGGTCGACTTCCAGCTTGCCCAAGAGTGGCAGATGGAAAGAGTGTTCCCACTCACTGATTGCTCCGCGCCGACCCCTTTCTCTTGCACATTCCCTCCTCACCTCCTGAGTATGACCTGGTTCTACCAGGTTGTTGAAGCCCATCCGACAACAACTCGGTTCTTCCTCGGCGGCTACGGCGGCGGGTGGGGCGTCTAGGGCTCGCCCTAGCTCGGCTTTGCTTCGGCGGCGTTTATAGTTCAGTGTCGCGGCGGATGGATGGAGGACCTCGAGCGGCCGATTCTGAGCTAGTTGCTCTGGGTGTTTGTTGGGCTTGCCCTACATCGCCCCTGGGGTCGTCTCTATTTCCATAGTTGCCGCCCGGCGGGACACTGCTCCGGGATTCTTCTTCACGCGAGCCTATTCCCAAAACGGACATGTTCCAGTCTTGCCTCAATACTCTGCCTTGGGTGGAGGCCTGGCAGATAGTGGCGCCGGTTGCTTTTGGGGTTACCTGCTCTGCCATTTGCTGTTCCTGGGTGGTGTGGCGATGGTGGACAGTTCCTCTCCCACGTTGTGTGTGCTCTCTGGAATCAGATTTCGGATGCTCTCTAAGTGTTCGAGGAGGATGGCTGCTCCCTACGGCTGTGATTTGGAGCACCTTCTAGGTGGTCGTTGCCGTGGCGGCTGGCGTTCCTGGGTGATTATGCAGCTGTTCTCCCGGTGGTGATGTTGTTAGATCCCCACGGGCTCCAGCCCTGTGGCTGGTGTTTCTCGTCGAATCAGGTGTCTCTTCGTAGCCAAGTAATTGATCACCCTCAAGGTGTTCAATAAGGGGTCCCTGTGCATACAGGGGCCTTAGGTGGATTGGGTTAAGAGGGAGGCATGGTGCTCTTCTTCTCCTCCTAATCCTTGCTGCAGTTGCGTGATGTCGAGCTTGTAGGTTTCTGGTTTTCAGTTGTTTGCCGACCGATGAAGTGGGGATGGACTTCCGCTTGGATCCCACACATTCAGGGAATGTTTTCAACGCCAGTGGGGGAATGGTGGTTGATTAGCTCAAGGACATAAATCGGTAGTCAGCTAAAGGATGGACCCTGTTTTGCTTCTTGTCTCCTCTGCTACAGCTGGATTAGAACACCTTCAAGGTGTTGGATGATATGCAGTCAAATGCATCATGAGGGTTGGGCTTAAGAAGACCAGAGACTTCATGGCTAGTTACTGGCATGATTGCTAGTTTTTGTTCTATGACAGTTTTGCTGTTACTAATTGTGGGTACGTTGAATGCATGTAATAGGGGCTTTTTATAGACTTCATCTAGTAGGTTTCTCTGGTCCTAGCTTGCTTAGTTGATTCTTCTTCTTAGTCTCTTTTTGGTTCTAGTTTCTATAGTGTCCCCCTACATGGGGATTATGACCCTTGCTGAGCTTCTTAGCTCTTGTCTATGTAATGGGGTACCCAGTGCCCAAAGTTTTTGGTATTAATAGTAACACGCTTTTTTGACCGACCAAAAAAAAAGTTGAAGTTCTAGTATCTTTCCAAGTGTCCATGGCCTTAAACTATTAAGAATATACAAGCACACACACAAGCAGCTCCCCTACCATCCCTATAGACATGAGTATCCCTCGTTTCTTGAATTTCCAAGCAAAATAAATAATTCATTAGTTGATAGCTACTAAAGGTAGCTCATCCATGAAGGGGTAAACCCTAAAATACCCTTGGAGAAAACACCTTCAAACCAAGGTTTAAATAGGTGATCCATGGCTCAAAAAACTCAAGAATGATGAGATAATATCCAAGGAATATAGTGCAATTGATGAATTACAAAGAAAATCTCTCAATTTGGTAAATTGCAGAAAAGTCCAAAATATGCATAAAATTGCATAACTTGCTCAAACTGTGTCCAAATTGGACCAAATTTGAAACTTCAGCTTGTATTATGATTTCAAATAATATCACAATGTTATATTAGGTTTATAATAATTCAATAATGATAATAAAGCTTATTCAACTCATTAAGAAAGTTTAGGGGCCTTAAAGTAATATCCAAGGAGTAGAGTGGGTAAAGCCTCAAGGATGAAGACTCGTTGCATGAAGGGGAAGACCTTGGTGAAGGCATCCATCTGATTGCAAGAGTCGGTAATAACTTTATGAGGTAGAAGACTAGATCTTAGATAGGTAAGCCCTTGATTGTAAGGTTGTTGGATCCCTTGGCCTTACAGAGAAGATGGGTATCCTTGTCCCAGAAAAGGAAGTTCATATGTTGCAACTCTTACAAGTGAATATAAGGAGTAGTCATCTTAAAAATCCTAGAGATTTACCTATCTATGTAGTTTACTGACTCTCTCCTAGTTTGGAGAGTGGAACCACTCTAAAACAACTTTTTCACTTGGTTGCTTCAATCTCTCTCTTCCTTGGTTTGTATATTTAAATTGCCATTAAATTCACTATTTGCAATTAAAATTATTTGAAGTAACTTGAAGGTCTAACAAGTTTAGTGTGAGTTTTGAAGCTCTATTCACACCCCTCCTATAGATCCCTTAGATCCAACAAGTGGTATCATAGCCACGGCCTTCTCCGACACATCTCCAATAAGACGAGAAGATAGAAAACTTACTTGGGTCACTCAATCTAGAGGGAAGGTTCTCCATGCGACCACTGGTCCTTGACGACACCAATTTCCTTTATTGGAAATGTAGTATGCAGTTCTTCCTACAAGAAACCAACTACGACATGTAGAAGGTGGTGATCCTCACATACAAAGAGCCAACTGGGGATGTAGCCACTTGGGGTGAGGCTACAGTCAACAAGGCGCAACTCAATGCCAAGGTGGTTAGCATCATCGATGATGTCCAAGTTCAAACGGATCTCATCTTTGGAAAAAGCACATGATATTTGAAACAAGTTGTGCATCACATACGAAGGCACAGAACAAGTCAAGGAGTCCAAGATCTACATGATTAATGGGCTACTTGAGAATTTCAAGATGGACAAGAAGGAGAGAGTGACAAACATGTACACCTGGATCAACACCATTGGTAATGGACTTTTAGCCTTGGGACAACCCTTGGATAGAGGGGAAATCAACTCCAAGATACTTAGATCCCTTCCCAAGAGATGGGAACCCAAGGTGACTTCAATTGAAGAAGTAAGAAGCTTGGGGGATCTAGCTACTGAGAAACTTATAGGAAACCTCCAAACCCATGATACAAGGCTAGACAAGGAAGAGGAAGATGAAAACAAAGAAGAGATGGAGTCAAAGAAGATTAAAGACAATGCCTTCAAATCTCAAGTGGAGGCAATGATCCTTTAACAACAACTTGCTTTTTAGTCCTCTCCTACCTCCTCAAGTGAGGATGATAACCCTAGTGGTCATGAATCCAACTACTCTAACAGCAAGCACTTCAAATGAAATCATTCCTCATCCTCAACTCCAAGGTGCTATGACTGTGGACAAAAGGGGAATTATATGAATGAATGATTGAAGGCCAAGAAGAGCCATCACAAGAGTATCCATCAGAAGAAGGATGATTACAAGAAGGAAGAAAAGTATAAGAGGAAGGATAACAAGGAGAAAAGAAGCAAGGATGTAGCTCATGGAGCTTGGGAATAATTATCTTCAAGCATCTCAAGCTCCGATGAATGGGAATGCACTCTTGCACTCATGGCCTCCAAAAGTGAAGACATAGGTGGGGTAAGCTAGCATGAGTTGTCCAAAGAAACTCTTATAGAAATGCTTATGCTACCCTGTCTTATTATTCCAAATGTAAATATAAGAATAAAAGGTTGGATAAAATTATTGATGATATTTATGCTAAACTTGACATCCTTGGTCAAAATGAGAAAGTGCATATTGAGACCATTAATTCTTTGTAAGGACAATTTCTTGATCTTGAGCTCTAGTACAATGGGGTTGAAGTTGAGAATGGGATCTACCTTAAGGAAATCACTAGTCTTAGGAAGAGAAAAAAAATTCCTTGATGAGCTTGAGTTGCTTAAAACTAAAAATATTGAGGAAATCACTAGTCTTAAGGAAGAGAACAAAAAATTCCTTGATGATCTTGAGTTGCTTTAAACTGAAAATATTGAACTTAAGCTTGTTTGTGATGCTTGTAGGGATGAGAAAAATGCTTATCTTGATGAACTTAAACCACTTAAAGCTGAAAATGCTAAGCTTCCTGCTCAAGTAAATGATTTATCTTCTATATCTATTTTACCTAGCAAGGATATTTCTTCTATAACTCTTATAAAAGATTCATATTTGACTAAAACCCTCTATCTAGAGGTCGACCTGTTTCATGCTAATGATGATATTATTAGTTTGACTTTTACCATTATCATTCTTACCGATGACGATCATAAGTTGAGAGATACCTTGCAAACATTCCTCAAAGGGAAGAAGTCCCTTAATGAAGTCTTGGATCACTCCACCAAACATAGTGGTAAGAGTGGTCTAGGATATGAGGGTACTTCAAAAGGCAAATGTAAGGGTAAGAAGAAGAAGATCTAGGAACCTCCAACCTTCCATGGAGAGTCACCCAGCTTAAAGAACCATATGGTTTGTTCTCATTATAACAGTGATGATCATTATTCTACTTATTGTCCTTACAGGGAGAAGGGGACCAACCTGAAGATGACGTGGGTCCCCAAGCTAACCTCAGATCCCAAAGTTTGAATTGGGCACCAATTATCTTCCTTTCTTGCAGGTGAATGGCAAGTGGATTGTTGATAGTGGCTGTTCCAAACACATGATGGGTGAAATAAGCCATTTCAATAAGTTCACAAAGAAGAAAGGAGGTTCAGTGACATTTGGGGGCAACAACAAGGGTAAGGTAATACGTGAGGGTGATTTAGGTGATTCACTTTGCATCAAGAATGTACTTCTTGTGGATGTCCTACATCACAGATTGATAAGTGTAAGTCAACTTTGTGATGATAGTTATCTTGTTCTATTTAATTATGTATAATGATTGCTTCTAGATTCCCTCTCTTACAATGTCATATATAAGGGAACTAGAAATGGTAATCTTTATATTATTGTGGTTGACTCTATAAAGCATATTGTTGGTAGATATCATGTTTCCAATTCGAATGATATTTCTTTATGGCACTGTAGGATTGGACATGTAAACATGAATCAAATGAAGCATTTGATCAAAAAGGACTTGGTGAAGGGACTTTCCAAATTGGATTTTGAAAAGGATGAGGAATGCCAACCTTGTACCCAAGGAAATCAAACCAAGTCCTCCTTCAAATCCAAAGGAGTCCTTAGCACTAAGAGAGCTCTTGAACTTCTTCACATTGATCTATTTGGACCAATGCATACTCAATCGCTTTGTGGTAGCAAGCATTACCTTGTGATTGTCGATGATTTTTCTCACAATACTTGGACTTTATTTATTATTTCAAAAAGTGATACTCTTGATGCATTCTCTTCTTTTTTCAATTGGACTGAAAATGAAGATTCTTGCCTGATTGTTTCTATCTACGATGATCATGGGGGAGAATTTGAAAATGATTTGTTTAATTTTCTTGTGAGGAATTTGTCTATGCACATAAATTTTATTCACCTCAAATGCCTCAACAAAATGGGTTTGTAGAGAGGAATAATAGGTCTATATAGGAGATGGCTAGGACTATGCTTCTAGAGTACATCACTCCAAAGATGTTTTGGATCAACGCCGTCAGTACTTCATGTTTGGTGCAGAACTGGGTTTTTACTCATCCATTGCTTAAGAAAACCCCCTATGAACTATGGCGTGGTAGAAAGCCTTCCATTGATTTCTTTCATGTTTTTGGGTGTCGTTTTTTTTAACACCAAGGATTCTCTTGACAAGTTTAATCTGAATCTCTATAAGGCTTTCTTTCTTGGCTATAGCACTATCAACAAGGCATATAGAGTATATAATATAAAACTATGTAAAGTAGAAGAATCTATAAATGTTATATTTGTTGAGACTAACCCCTCTATTTACAAATATATTGTTCTAAATGATCCCCTCTATTTCCAAAGATATAGTTCCAAATGATGATGTTTCAGGTGAGGTGATTCCTCTCTATAAAGATCTCAACATCAGTCACAAAGGAAAGGAGGTGTTAGTTGATGAAGAAGAGAACAATGAAGAAAAGAAGGATCCAACTCCCTACTTTCCAAAGAATCATCCAAAGGAGATGATCATAAGCAATCCTTTTGAAAGGGTGAAGATGTGGGATGCACACAACAAAGAACAAGCAGAAAGTTCCTTCATTTCTCAAATGGAGCCGAATGATGTCAAAGAAGCTCTAAAGGATGATAAATGGATCCAAGCCATGCAAGAAAAGTTGGAGACCTTCGAAAGAAACAAAGTGTGGAGTCTTCTGCCAATACCAAGTGATAGAAAGATCATTAGCACCAAATGGGTCTACCTCAACAAGTTGGATGGAAGTCACAAAGTGGTAAGGAACAAAGCAAGTTTAGTTGCTCAAGTCTACAATCAACAAGAAGGTATATATTTTGATGAAACATATGAACCTATATCTAGATTTGAGTCAATTAGAATGATGCTTGATTTTTCTAGTCACAAGAATTTTTCTTATTTATCAAATGGATAATAAAAGTGCATTTTTCAATGGTACAATTGAGGAGGAAGTGTATGTTGCACAACCTTTGGGCTTTAAACATGATAACTTGCCTAACCATGTTTGTTTATTGTAAAACATTCTCTATGATATCAAACAAGCACCTCGATCTTGGTATGAGAAACTAAATTTTTTTTGGTTAGATAATGTCTATATCATGGGCAAAGTAAATTCTACCTTATTTCTAAAGCAAAATTTTAGCAATATTCTTATCATTCAAATTTGTGTTGATGATATTATTTTTGGCAGAACTATCTTGATCTTTCCAAAGATTTTAGTGATCTTACGCAGAGCGATTTTGAGATGAGCATGGTGGGGGATCATACATTCTTACTTGGTTTTCAAATCAAGCAAACAAAGAATGGGAACTTCATCAACCAAGGCAAGCATACAAGTGAGCTACTTAAATTCTTTGGGATGGAGAACAACAAGCCAATGGACACCCTCATGTCAAACACTGCCAAGTTCTATAGAGATGAAAAAGGTGAAAAGGTAGATGAGAATATCTATAGAGGTATGATTGGAAGTTTACTTTATGTAACTTCCTCTAGACCGGACAAAATGTTTAGTACTGGCTTGTGTGCTTGATTTCAATCAAGTCCTAGGAAATCACATTTTATAGCAGTTAAGAGGAATTTAAGGTATCTAGCCAAAACCCAAAATTTCGGACTATGGTATCCTAAGTCAAGGGACTTTACTCTTACTGCCTATAGTGATGCAGATTACGTAAGATTCTTGATTGATATAAAGTGCAGAAGTGGCACTTGCTTCTTCCTAGGATATTGTCTAGTTTCTTCATTCTCCAAGAAGCATAGTATTGTGGCTCTATCAACTACTAAGGTTGAATGCATTGCAGCTAGAAGTTGTTGTGACCAAGTCCTATGGATGAAGCAAATGCTCCAATACTTCAACATTTAATTTTTTACTTCTCCTATCTTTTGTGATAATACTAGTGCAATTAACTTTTCATATAATCATATATTGTACAATAGAGCTAAGCATATAGAGGTCTATCAATATTTTCTTTGTGACCACATTGTCAAGAAGGATATTTATACCACGGATGTGGATACAGAGAATTAGTTAGCAGACATTTTCACTAAACCTCTAGATAGAGAGTAATTTAATTTCATAAGATCAAAACTGCTTATAATTGTTCTTTATGATGTTGACGTTGCTTCTAGATAGTTGTTATCTTACCTATATGTTTCTTGCTCAAATTGATCTTCTCTTACTTGATTTGTGCTAAAATGGCCTTATTTCTTGCCTTGTTTTTCTCATTTTGGGTATTTTTGCAAGTACTTTTTTATTGCAAAATTGTACCCTATTATGAGTGAAATGTTCCTTCATATGTCTAAAATGCATAATAGGTTAAAGAAATAAAATTTATTAGCTCCCTAGAGGCTAGAATCTAATATTTCATGTTTTTGGGCAGGCTACCTATCGGTCGAGTTGCCAACTCGACCGATCCCAGGCTGAGGTCAAGGATTTTTTTCTTGATTAGTCGAGTTTCCCCAGGACAAACTCGATTGATTTCCGAGTTGGACCAAACTTAAAATAGGGTTCGGCCAACATTTCTCCCTATCAACTAGACAAAAGTCAACTGATTCCTAGCTCCAGCCCCTCTTGACCTCAACCCTAGGTACAACCATCCCTTCCCTTACCTAACCAAGCCTTCATTTCCTCTCCTACACCCATCCTAGGTGGGTTTCCGACCTATTGGTGAGGTTTTCTCCATCTTTTGGTTGTTATGGCCTCTCAATCTGACCACCATGACATCCAACCAAAGAAAGAGAGCTACCCCAGGTGGTGTACCTTCGTCCTCATCCAACCGTTGCCTCATCTCTTTTTATGACACCTCCTTTGTTTCTTTCAAAGCTGTTAATCACTACAAAAAGCTCCTACCTAGGAACCCCTTTCCTTTTTAGAGTTTTCTTGAGCCTCCTCTTAAAGAAAAGGATGTCATCAAAGAGATTGTTGAGCTTTTCTACACCCATCACCTAGGAGCCTCATGTATAGAACATTGCCGCTTCCATAATTCTATCACAAGCACCAAGGCGGTCATTGAATTCTATGCTAACCATTCATGGAACTATGACACTTTAGTGCCACCACCCAATTTCCAAGTTATCCTCACCTCCATGATTGTCAAGATTAAATTCAAAATCTCTAAAGATTCCTTGAACATCTTTTTCAATGGAACAGAGGTCATTGACTCATGGAGAAAAGATTATCCTGAATATTTTGACATTTTCGACGTTGAGGCTTTCTATATGCACTTCAATCTCACTCTTCCTGACATCCACAATTTCTTGAATAAGACTCAGGTACCCTATAAGAGGAAGTCGACCCTGCCATCCTCTTCCATTCATCTGAAAAATAGGATGCTTGCATTAGTCGTTAACTGTAATGTCCACCTAAAGAAAAATCAAACAAACATTGCAGAAAACATTGTTGTAATCATGTGCTATTTTTTGAAGAACGTTCAAGTAAAATGGTCCGGACATATCCTACATCACATGACCTATTTTGACTCTGGGAAGAACATCTGTGGTACCCACCCTACCCAACCTTGATATGTGGCTTGTTTGCTTTTGCTACTAAGAAATCTCTTTTCCATGATCTCAATTATAAACCTTGTAAGGCCCCTGACCTAGCTTAATACTAAATTGTGCCTACTTTGTATAATGAGATACTTAAACATTAATTTAATATTGTGAAGTTCCTTAATATCATGTGATAGGTCTTTGGTTTGAATTTGGTTCAATTTGATTGAGGGTTGAACCACCTTTGTTATATAAGTACTTGTTTTGGACTAATTTGCAATTTACCCATATTTGAGGGTTAATGACGCATATTTTACATGCGTATAAACACAAGTGCATGCGTCACATAATACATGCCTTGTGAGGCCCGAGTCAAACTGAGGAAGACGTAGTCTCAGTGACTACTACTAACTACGTTGCGCTCAGCTTAGCCGGTTAAAAATGTTGAATTGAGTTTTAACAAAACAAAAGAAAATTAAGAGAAAATGAAAATGGTTGATTCAAATGAAATGAATTCCTTAGGATTTCCGATTTCATCACGAGGTCTCGTTGTATATTATCTCTACTGAATTAACATAAATTCCTACTTTTAACCTGGATAGAAAGCCTGTAGCCCAAATTGCTCACTCCCATGAGACAATTCACTACCTAAATCTAAGTAAATTCCATGTCGGTGGTAATTTATTCTTAGTTTAGGTGCATTAATGAAAACTTTGGGTTCTTTCCACTACTCGTACGTCACCTATTCCAAGGAACACGTAGGGTAGTGTACAAGTTATTGTTTTCTAACCATTAACCCCCTTCCGGAGTGATTATTGATCTAATACCCTATCGATGGTGATCAAGCAGCGATAGGTTGTTCAAATCCACACTTATATATCTAGGAATAATGAGAAACTTATACTAAATCGTGTAAATAGTCACTACAATGATTCCTCGGGATACTCTCGGGTCCTAAGGAAAAGAGGGGTTTAGCCCCGCATGCTTTTCAGTTGAAAATGCATGGAAGGAGAGAAGAAAAACGTGGGAAACATGAAAGAGATTCGTGTAACCCATGGAAAGACGATGCTCTGGATGATCCTCCTCAAGAAGCGTGCATTTTGTAGTCTTCCGGCAGTAGAAACGTTCGTCGGAGGTGCTCAAATCGTCTGATCGTCGTCCTTCAGCTTCGTGCTTCTCTCCCTCTCTTCTCTGGCTGTCGTGCAGTGCAACGTGATGTCCCCTTTTTCTCTGGCCAACCTCCCTTTTTGTCCTAGGTCACTTACGATACCACATAACGTGGACCGTTGGATCAGGCAGCTAATTTAGATTATTGAAATCTGACAAAGTCGGTGGCACTGACCTGGTGGTCGGTGGCACTGACTGTATCGGGCCTTTTTCGATCTCTGGCTGAGTCGGTACCATCGACTGGAATGTCGGTGGCACTGAGTTGAGGCAAGTTTTATCGCTTTCTCACTGAAACTAACTTGGTGGCACCGACCTGCATAGTCAATGCCATCGACTCATCTAGGCGATCGCCTCCGTCGCTAAAGCTTTGTCTCGGTGGTACCGAGTTAGTGGTCATAGGTACCGACTCCTTTGGTCAATTTCTGCCCTGTTACTGATTCCATGTCGGTGGCACCGACTCTGCACTATGCATAATATACCTAAAAAATGCAGAAAATCGAATATAAGTCTATGGAATGTAAAAGAAATCATATAAATATTATGAAACAAGCATGATTTGATGCAAATAGAGTGTACATGCCAACAATAGTGATTTATGCAAATATAAACAAAGAAATGACAAATAAGTGTACAAAACACATATAAAATCGGCCTGTAAAAGTGAATCAAAACCCGCGCATCAAACTCCCCTAAGTTGAATCTTGCTCTTCCTAGAGCAACAATACCTTTGGATCTGATTGAGATAAGTCAGCAAAAGGACACCATGTATAAGGTACATCTAAAAATCTTCACCTTTCAGTCCTCATTCCGGCCTTCACTGACCATTGAACACTAACTTCCCTATAGGCGCCCAAAAATCTTTGTCCAAGATATCTGTCCCCCAATCAATGAAACCCTATCAATAAATGCAGTTAATATGATAAAATTGTTCAGTTCATACTTGGTGCATCGTGTGATCTCTTATCTACATTTCCCTTTTCCTCTACCTATCATCTAGATGGAAGCAGTTCTCCTGATAGATAATGAATGAGGAGAAAATCAATTGAGTGGCCTACCAATAAGAGCAACGGGTAGTTGGAATGGGTGGTTGTGGAAGAATCATGATCACACAAAATCATTCACGCAATCAAAATTATGATAAGTCTATGATGATGAGAATTTTATAAAATGCTCCTAATGCCTAATCATTGTGGTGAAATTATGCATGCAGATATTATTTCATCCCAAATTAAGACAAAATATCTACAAAACTAAATTGCGTACTAATTATTCCTTATTATATAGTTAGGACTATGCCCTTTCTCCCTCACTTTTTAAAACTCTACTCAATCTCTTTTTTTTTACTTTTTTTTTCAAGCCCCCTTTCAATATGCTATTACAGGCTTCTACTTACACAACATTTTTTTGAAATCATGAAACTATTTTCCTTCTTTATTTCAAGAGTATGGGCAAAGTCACTACCTTCTTATGTTTTAAAAGAATGCTTAGCACATGATGATACTATATGCTTTATGTAATGCAGTTGTAACTATATGAACAAAGATGTTATGCAACTAAACGACATGCACCAATTTTTTTTTATGCATGTATTTTTTCTATATATTTTTTTTCATTTTTTACTAATGCAAGCAAACATAAACAACTATTATGCAAGGTCTATTATGCAATGTAAATGCAATCAAAAAGACAGAATGATAATATGTACTCAATCTTCTTATGGTGGAGTGTAAAGCAGATGTATACGGTGGATGAGATGAAATGACTAAGAGATAGAACCTTCAGAGAAAATCATATATCCATCTCTAATGACCTTTGTATAGGGTAATCAAGGGGTTTCTTTCTTGGATTTTAATTTAAGGTCGCGTTAGTGTTTGATCAGTTTAGGCTCAACAATCCTTGTCAATCACTTTCTTAAACAAATTAGATGTTCATTTATGCTCTAATGTCCTAAAGGTGACTTACTCAATGACTTCCTCAGTTATGTGACTCAATTACTCACAAGATAGGCTCACAAATTATTTTGAATTTTACTCATTTTTCATGTGCCCCCCAACCCACAGAGATTGATCAACTCAAACGAAACCATGCATTTACTATTCCATAGATTATACTAGATAGCTTGTGGATCCTCACTACTACATAAAAGCCTTTTAGCGTCGGTTATTTAAGCTCTTTAGTGTCAGTTTCAAAGCGACACCCAAGTGGACGCTGCTAAAGGGGGACACCTTCGGTGTCGGATCCCAACTGACATCAAAACATTTTTCACCACTAAAAACACACCAGCAAAGGGATTATAGGCGTCAATTTTCTAAGAGAAACTAACGCCACATCATCTGAACTGACGTCGGTTTTGTGATAATAATCGATGCCCTATTCCCTGTCTGCCACCACGGCCGTGCTTCCCAGCACGGCTATGGTACCTGGTCACATAGACGTCAGTTTTAGGTGGAAAACCGCCGCCGTATAACATAGGTGTCAGTTTTGTTCAAATAACCGACGCCTATGTTTTTATTTTTTTCTGTCAGTCTGCAGACCTACTGTGGCTGGTCGTAGGATGAGAAACCTGCAGTTCAGTTATGAATTGTAGGTTTTACGACATCCATTGATATCAACCAACAACAGGCCACAAACTTGCAAAATTAACATGATGGACAATATTATATATATGTAATTCACACTCATGTATAAGAACATTTAATTCATATTTTTTTTTATCACACACATGTAGAAACCAGTAGCAACCTGCAGTACCATTTATTTCATCTCTTTTCACATTCAGGCACATGTAGAAACATTCATGTATTGATGATTTTCACACACATATGACAATTCATAAAAATTCATTCACATTCACACAAAATTAATTATGAGAACAAAGTTATTCTTTATTCATCATTGTCATCATTGTCATCATTGTCAGCAAAATCATATTGAAAAATTCCCACTCTTTGTAGGGCTTTTGCCCAATCTTCTCTTACAACATCTAATTCATCTCTCATATAGGGAGTATGTACATCGAAACACTTTGCACCTGTGTTGAAGTCCTTAGTTTTAAAGACCTACAAAGAGAATGACGTACATAAATAATTATAATAATGTATAATAAGATTCATATATTTCATATTATCTAACGAGACTATGTATAATACCTGTTGTATGTTATCGATTTCCAATACGACATGTTTGATGATTAGGTCCATAAATCGCATCACATAGTAGGCACATGCCCATCCGTTGTCTTGTGTAGCACACTATAAATTGAAACATACAAAATATTCAAAAATACAAATAAGCACAGTTCACATAAATAATATATACATTGGAGTCAGGAAATTACTTTCACATTCTCCCAAATGAGTGTCAGATTTTTTTTCCTGGGGACCTTTCCTCCAGCTTTTTTGTACTCTTGTAAATCCCTATATATGTTAATGTAACACATTAAATTCTATAATTAAATAGTAATGCAGTAACATATGTTAACAGATATAAAAACATAAAATATTTCTCACGAGAATAATGGCCTTTTAATTGCATGTCCATATAATACATCCAACTCACTCCCCGCAGGATCTAGATAATAGACGGTGAATGTCTTGGGGACAATAACTAATAACTCCCAATGCTTAGCACTACAAGTAAGAAAGTAGAAAATTAATAACTCAATATCCGCAATAAAAATGTAATTTTCTTAAGTCCAAATTACAAGCAAAGTAAACTTACTCGACATTGAATGGAGCTATTATCACCGTCTTATTATTTTTACCAAAATATTCAAAAGCGTCATAGCAGTATGAAGTAACTGAAGAAGGGTCTGTATCTACAAGACTAATCAAAGATGGAACCAAAATCCCACATGGGAAAACCCAAAATCTGTACATGTCTTGTATAAGTGGCTGCAAAACATGTATTACGTATGCATTAATATATAAGAAACCAGATTGTCGTATATAAAACAAGGTATATGGATGTATAAACCAGATTCCCGTATGCATTAATCTCACCATATCCACAGCTCTATCATAGATGTGTTCAGCCATTCATAACTAAACAACTACAAAATATCTTGTATAAACATGTTGTTTCCGAATGTTTGACCTGCATAAATATGTATCCAGAACTTCTATTATGTATGCATTAATATGTATGCTAAACTTGTATAAATAGATTGTTATTGTATGATTTAACTGCAACATTCTATGGAATAGTAACATTTATAGGGCAATTTGGATTATGTTCGCCGATCCAGACTGCCACACTCCTACAATTAGGACCTATCGAGGCGTGTAGATCCCCTGGAAGCCAACTTGGTAGTCAAGGAGGTGGAGGCCGAGATATAGCGGGTCTCATCTTTTTGACCTGTATATATAATTTCATATCAATTGACTCATATATATATACACACTAACAAATTAAAGTAAAGAAAATGTATCATACAATATCAGTATAGAGGACATCCGCTTCGGGCCACAATATCACTCCACCTACTGCCTCACCAAGTGTTTCAACATCTGGGTGTGCATGAGGCAGTGCAAGATTCGTCCAGCCAGTGAGTATATGTATGGGACTCACACGTACCATGCCATCTGGTACTGGACTCCCATAAAACATGCACCCTTTAAGGGGTGGGTAAGCCGATGCATCTGCAATGATATATCCTTCACTTTGTAGTCGGCATGGCTTCAACCCCTACAAATTTACGTAAAGAATGTTATATGCATATATACACAAACATATCATCTTGAACATACTAGCTATTATATATGCCATAAAAATACTTACTGAGGACGTGCTAGGTTGTGGGTCTATAGGATTACTCCCAACCTCTGCAGTACGAGCAGTAGGAGAAGAGAGGTTCACCATAGGTATTGTTTGAGTGGCAGTCTGAGACACCTTCCACTTGTTAAATGCTTCCTGGAGTCTTTTATCAACTACTTCCTCGACTCTCCTATCAATTAAGGAATCTACCTATACATGGATAAAAGAAATGCTAGTTTCTTATTTTTGAATTCCCTTTCGCAATAACATTCTAAAATAAGAATAGGTTACCTCATCTTGTAAAAGTCCCGCTTTTGGGACAGGTTTGCGCTGGGATGGCCCAAAGAACCTTTTGATGCCCACACCAGCGCCTGCACCCCTTACATGTCCAGGATGCTCTAGGTTACCCAGAGCAACTGTTAGTTCATCCCTTGTACCCTAAGGGATGAACTTTCCTTCCTTCCTCTGCTCGTGCAGCTCCCGCTAAGCACCATCAACAAAAATTCGTAAGTAAACATAACAATAATCAGTATCGATAGATTGCTCTAAGAGTTTGATTTTTACTATTTTTGCAGCCGCCTCAGCGGTTGCGGGATTCGGTATCTCACCCTTCTTGTTTTGCCTCCCAGCTATCCACATAACATGACGAGGCAGAGGTGCGGGAGCAGCAGTAGAGGACTTTGCAGTCTCCTGAGTAGTAGTAGGCTGAGTAGACTCAACATGTAGTCTTTGGCGAATGCCTGCATATCCTCTTGGACCCATTGTGTGGTCGTGCACATTCAGTGCACACCTTCCTCATTGAGCATCGTTGATAGCCTAGTTAGTTAGCACATTGATTTGGTTAGTAACACTAAAGGTTAATCTTGAATAGGTGAATATATAAAAACATATATTAATTAAATTGGGAGTGGCGCTTAATACCTTGAATTCATCTATTTTTCTTTGGGTAGAAACTCCTCCCATTCTTTGGGGTCCAAGTAGTTCCATTGTTGTGTGGCTTCCTTCTTCCTATATTTATTTTTCAAAGAGAATTCAAACAAAAATTATTAGTGTAGAGTTAGTGAAATAATGATCAATGTCTAGAATTGGAATCAATCAAGAACCTATTCTCAGCATCGCGTATGTAATCTCGGGTGAGATTGGTCCTGTAGTTCCTTAGGACCCTCCCACAATGTTGCATCACACATTTACGATGCAACTTTTCATCCAGATCAAATATGTTCTGCAAATTAAATAGAATTTCTATTAACTAGTATCCTAAAAATTAGTAATCTACACAAATAAAATTACAAATAATAATAACTCATGCATAGTTCCTTCCATATGTGATCTTTCTTCCCCTTAGGAACTTTATGCCATGATTCTAGGATAGGACTGCAATGGCTATGAGTAAGAACCCCAAGATATGAAACAAATGAGTTGCGGTTCACTCCATATAGATTTCCTGCCTGATCGAAATCCACAGCCAATTTGGGTCCATTGCCCCATTGCTATATTAACTTGTTCATCATTGTGATGCCCCTCACTTTCTCAATTTTCTTTTACTTCTCATCAAGTGTTGTAATTTCTTCACGGGGTACATCACCAACCTAAAATTTGATAAAAAAACACACTTACATAATATAATTATAAATGAACATATAGATAGAAACCTCAGGGATATATTCTTAAAACATACATTGTCAGGCGGTGCAAGCACGTCCTCACCCTTACGGTGATCATCGACACGATTATCATGGGAATGCTCAGCCATCTAAAAGGGTTAACAAATACATGTGTTGTCATTCTTATATATAATAAATGTGTACCACCTATCCCATTATTGAACACCTAATCTCACTAGTAAGTGTATAATGTGTATTGGGTTTTCAAGAAAATTTCGGCAGCATTTCCCTGCTATTCTCCAAGGATATATGTACTTAGAGAACAAACGGGGAAATGCGACCGAAATTTCCTTAAAAACCCAATACACATTATACACTTACATCCTAAGTGAGATTAGGTGTTCAACAACAGTCCCAAACCGGGGACTATCCAAGATTTACTCCTAATGAGTAAATCTTGGACATGTTTCTAGGCCAACAAATACATGTGATGTCATTCTTATATATAATAAATGTGTATAAACTACAGGAAACATGGTTAATCCTAATCTATAGAGAATTATTAAATAATAAATCAACAATTCCATAGTTTCAAACATGCAATAATTCACAATGCTACTGATAAAAAAATAATTCACAATGTAATGTTATATCAATGTTCCTCAATATATGTATTTGTTGAAAATAAGTTGTATTGGATAGACCCATAATGGAAGTGATCATTGAGAAAATACTAGACAAACATATTTTGTTTCATATACAATGTTCAATTTAAATAAACACTCCCTTAGAGGATCTAATATTAGGCACAAAGTCATGTTTTAAATACTCTGGAAAAATATATATTGATTCAAGATCACAACTCCCATGCAGGTAGATATCAAATCCACTCTTAACAATGTATTAAAGGACTAATCAAGTAAAAATGACACCAATACCAGAGTTAGGTCAGACAAGAACCCTACATAAATCAACATTGGATACAATAAATGAAGATGGAGACCAGACTGTACGGTACTCCTAGTTGTAATAGCACACACATAGAAACCAGTGGATCAACCACACTAGAAATAGAGATGGAGACCAGACTATAAGGTACTCCTACATGTCACACACATAGCACACACATAGAAACGGAGATGGTTCCATTACCTTTGATTGGTCGGAGCAGCGGCGGAAGCAATGGCGGCAATGGAAGGCAGCGCCGGAGTTGGAGCAGTTAGAGAGTAGGACGTCGGAGTTGGCCAGAGCAGTAAGAGAGCAAGCTGTCAGAGGCATCGGAGCAGCAAGAGAGCAGGCCGCCGGAGAGCAGGAGACCAGGCCGCTGGAGCAGCGAGCGGCGGCGACAGAGGAGCAGAGACTAGCAAGCGGCGACCAATAGGTGGTCGGTGGCGAGCAAGGAGAACGGCAACGACGGAGGCGAGCAAGGAGAATGAAAGAAGTGGGCGACGACACAGAGGGAGTCTGCTTGCTCACCAGAATCGCCAGACCCTAAGCCGATTGCAATGAAACAGAGAGAAAGGGGAAGAGTCAGGCTCACTCGCGCGCTATTAAGTTAACATTCGGTGTCAGTTATTAAATAAAACCGATACATAAAACTAAAAGTGTCGGTTAACCACAAAAACCGACACCTGTTCTCAATGATAATCATCAGTTTTAACTAGAAAAAAACTGACGTCTATCTACATATGCCGATTAAAAAAATTGTTCTCGATTAATGACCATAGTCATTGGTTTTTTTTAAAATCCGACGCTCAAAGGGTGTGAAACATTTCCCGCGAATAGTGTGGGAAAACCCATAAGTGTCGGTTATTGTTGTAAAACCGACGATCAAAATGTGCCCAATTTCTATTTTGCGAATAGCCATTAGTCGTCGGTTTATTAGTTAATGACCGACGCCAAATGTTAAATTTTGGAGGCAATTTTTTTTGCTGGAAATTTTGGATTTGGCGGTTAATTTTAGGCATCAGTTTTTATTAAGGAACTGACCCCAAATAAAAGCAATACCTGTGTCTGGTCGCCCTTCACAGATTGATGTCGGTTTATTTTATAAACCGACGCTTTAATATTTAGGTGTTGGTGTATTTATGGAACTGACACCTTTAAAAGTGACATTATAAGCCATTTCTATCGTAGTGCCTACAAATTGCAATAAAACTAGAAATAAAAACAACTAAATTTTTCAAAAATAAAATATCATAAAGAAAAACTATGATAAAAGGTTGTTTCAGCACCCCCCCTAAGCTTGAAAATGAATATGGCCTCATAGTCAAAATTCTAACTTAAGAGGTGGAACAACGGTACCATTTGCTCTGAAGGGTGGTGGAGGTGGATGGTTGGAGGCTCATTTGACCAAGTTGTGCTTGATAATCTCCCTCTTCTTGATGGCCAATTTTTGTGTCTTAGTGATGCTAAGACGTGACATGCTTTAGACTTCTTTGTTATTACAAAAAATGGTACCAAAAACTTGACGTACCCACCGAACTTGGAACAATCAAAAATTTCGGTGGAACAGACTGTTTATCAGTTATACGTGTCTGTAACTTTCTAAAAATCTTCAGGGAAATCGGTGGCACCGACTTTGCCTTCCCAAAGCCTATCCAATCACTAATCCAATCTTGGTTCCACCGAGACGGATGTAAGTGGTACCGACTTAGTAAGTTCTGCACACTTCCAAAAACGAATAAGGGTACCATTTTTACAAAAAATTACTAAAAATTAAGAAAAACTAAGTGCATAAAATTAAAATAACATAAATAAGCAATCTAAAAGTTGGGTTGCCTCCCAACAAGCACCCTTATTTAATGTCCTAGGCTTGACATGAGGCATACATTCAACCTGGGTTGTCAAGGGGTGGCTCTGATGATTCATTTGGAAGCTTAAATTTCACTCTATCATCACCAATTCCAAGTGTCAATTAACCTCACCCAATAGCAGTGATCACATCATCTGTAGCTTGGAATGGCCTACCCAATAGCATCTCATATCCTTTCATCTCAGGCATGTCCATGACCACAAAATCTACTAGAAATATGAACTTGTCTACTTTGACTAGCACATCCTCGCATATACCCTGTGGCTTTACAATTGATCCATCATCCAATTCAATTGTCATATAGCTTTTTATTGGCCTCTTCAATCCCAATTTCTAAAAAGTATCAAGAGGCATGAGGTTAATGCTTGCCCCTGAGTCACATTGTGCTTGTGGGAATTTATGTCCACCTATAGAACAAGGGATGTAGAAACATCCTGGATCCTTCCTCTTTCTTGGCAGCTTTCCTTGAATAATAGAACTCACCACTTCATCCACACAACAAACATCTGTATCTTTGATCCTCCGCTTCTTTTTGATGATGTCTTTCATGAATCTTCCATATGTAGGGATTTTCTCTATAGCTTCCACTAGTGGGATGTTGATGTGGAGCTTTCGTAAGATCTCAAGAAATTTCCTAAAGTGCCTTTTCTCCTTCCTCGGCTTCAGACTATCCGAGAATGGCACACTTGGCTTCTCTATGTGCTTGTGCGGTGGAACATATGGAACTTTGAGGGTCTCCTCCCCTAAGCTTGCTTCAACACCACCTTCTGAGATAGAATTTGACACATCTTCTGTGGATGGCACGACTTGTGGCTTCTTATCTGTACTCGTGGGTGTCTCCTTGTTGATTGTGGTTGCTCCACTATAGAGTAGAGCCTTCACCTACTCTTCCTTGTGTGGTGTTCTGCATCCTCCCGGTAGCCCATGCAAACTGCAAGGGTATGGAACTTTGGGGACATATTCCATATCTAGCTGCATGACGTTCTGCTTAGGTATCTCCTCAATAGGGGGCTCTGGCTCCTTATCGATTGAGATATATTTAACATGTTGATGTTGTTGCATAGGTGTTGCATTCCCAGTAGGTTCTTGCTGAATGAGCTTCTTTATGGAAGCCATCTCCTCCATAATTTGAGAAATTTGACACTACATGCTTTGTATCTATACCCCATGTCTTTGAAGAACCTGTTGCGTCTGTCCCATGAACAACTCATTTTGCTGGAGCAGTTTCCTCAATGTCTCATTGGTACTATCTTCTTCATGGTTTATGTACTCCTGATGCCTCATGTACTTGACCTTTTCTGCATCTTCTTCTTCTTCCTTCTGATATATCTTCTTAGCAATCAAATCAAGTTTTTCATTCAACACATTGATTTCCTTTGACTTTGCTACAGTCTTGATGTGCTATGGGTATTCTCTCTCATTACCCCAAGATTGGTTTTTAGCCATGTTCTGTAATATCTCCTGGCACATAGATGGTGAGTTATTAAGAAAGAAAAATGTGCCTGCACTATCCAGAGTGACATGTTCATTGTGGTTGAGACCAAAGTAAAACATCTTGACTTGGTCCTCCTGATCTATCCCATGATGAGGGACTTTCCTAAGCATGTTCTGAAAATGCTCCCAAGCCTCAGAATAGGACTCAGTTGCTTGCTGTTTGAAATTGTGGATGTTCTTCACCAGCTTGTTTGTCTTTTTAGGAGGGAAGTACCTTTCAAAGAAGACCTCAATCATTTGATCCCATGTCTCAACGAATTCCTTTGGCAAGTTGTATAGCCATTCTTTTTCCTTGTTTGCCAGCGATGTTGGAAACAACTTCAGGTAAATAGTTGTTTGTGGAAATTTATACACTTTCCCCATCACTACAAAAAGGATGGTATTTAACTACGATTTTTCTAATTACATATAATTTCTATGTAGTTAAATCCCTAGTTAGCTACAAATTTTAAAAAGTATAAATAAAATAAGTATAGTTAACTCAATTCATAAGACATAGCTACACTTATCCTCTTCATGTCTTAAATGTATTAACTAAATATAACTAAATGAGAACTTTTTAAAATAAAATCAAACTTCATATTTCATTGAAATTTTTCCTGATCCTTCCACGCGCAATATTCCCACTCGATGAAAATCACACTCCCAATTGCCTGCGAGTTCTCCCACACCCCCGTGTAGAATCCCTCCATGCGACCACCCATCGTTCTACCCCAAACGGATCGCTCGCCCATGCGCAATCGTTGGATCTCTAGCTGTACAATCCACTCATCATTGCCAAGCATCGTCTGACCTCACCGGTTGGGTTTCTTCTCTTCAACACTACCGCACAACAGCCTGAGGGCACATCATCACTCCAGTGTCACCGTCCAACATCCCAAGGGCACAATCCCTCCATTTATGCGTCCCCACGCACAATCCCTAGATCTTTCGCCACACAATCCGCTCATCGTTTCCAAGCATCGTCTGAGCTCGTCAGTTTTCTACTCTTCAACACCACCGTACAGCAGCCTGAGGGCACGACATCTCTCCAGCATCGCTGCCTAATAGCCCGAGGGAACAGTCCCTCCATCATCACCGCCCAATAGCAGAGCACCCAGACGTCCAAGTTAGGGCTGTGTTATTTTTCTTCTCTGATTTCAATATCACATATGCCTTCCTTCACAAAAACCCAGATGCCTCTAGAAAAGAGATGAGCTTCACATATATTGGTTGCATTTTAAGATGGGTTATGTGTGTATGTATTGTCTGGATTCACGTTATAGGGTTCCTTCTTCACTTCTAGTTGTTCTTCTTCACTAAGAGCCCATTTGGTTGGGCAGAAATCAAACTCGTGTAGCCACACTAAAACTAATCTCATTGTTTCTATATGGTTCCCATACAAACTCATCACATAAATTTTCAGATTAGATCATTAGAAGATATCAACCCTCGAGAAAAGTTAGAAATATACTAAATTGAAACCTAGAAAGTCCTAGGCTAGTCTTGAGGGTTATCTAGACACTTGAACTCATTTAGAATAATATTCCAAAGGCAGTTCATGGGCATTTCATTTTCTTCATGTACACTAGAATTCCTCTCATTTTATATCCAATACATAATGCATATGCATAAGAGATAAGACCACTCAAGTAACTTGTTAAGACTATATTGTGTAATTTTAATCTTTTCAAAAATTTATGTAACTCGATTAACAAGCTCTCTTGGTAACCAACATGTATATACTTGAAATTATACCAAAAATTGTTACATAATAAGCTTACATCAATTTCTTGTGCATTATCCAGTGATCTATTCGTGAGGTTGATTCAAATGTGAAACTAAAACTAGTCAAATTCATTTAAGTAGCTTTGGTAGGTGGTGAGGGAAAGAGAGAGGCAAGCTAAAGGAAGAGAAGGGAATAGATGGATGAGTGAATACTTTAGTCATTTTATAATTTGCAACATGCAGAAGGGAAAGTTGGCCAATGTAACACTCAACATAGATATATCCCATCTATGAGTGGATCCTTCATAGTAGACAAAGGATCTCTATATGATTCTTAAAGGGTGAAGACAAGTTTGAAAACTTGTGTGGTCTTTAACATACAAAGTATATCACTTCATATGTAGGATAAGATTTCACGTTTAGCTCTTGACTTTTTTAGAGATCCACATGTATCACCATAACGGTTAACAAATTATTTAATATGTGCTACACATATTAGAAAATGTAAGTGATTGTGCATATCTTGCTAGATATACACATGATTTGGGGTGTCCTTGAATGATAGTGCACATTCATGCACTCTATTTATGCACAAGGTCTAATAGAGGCTCAATCATCCGTGATATGGATTGGATTCCTTTAGACAACCCATATTGATATGTCTTGACTTGACAAGGTTTTGATGTTTCATATTAAGGCCATAGAGTTGCCAATTTTATGGGTCCTTTCCTATACTGTATCCACCATAAACATCAATGTTATAGTTATTAATTACTAAATGGAAGGAAAAATTATTTTAAGAGAACACCCCAAGGTATTATATTTTGGAAATATAGAATTTAGTAGTAGATGTGGTAGAGGATGTCAAGACAATCTGTATTTGCATTGGAGGCAGTGATTAAAAAAGTGGCTGGATCGGCCGCTAAAGCGCCAAACAGTAGGATCCATAGTAATTTCACCTGAAGCAGCTACTGAAGCGTTTTTACTGGAAGCAGCCGCTTTTATCCACCTTAGCCCGCTTCAGCCCACTTTCTTAGACCCGCTTAAGTGGCCCGCTTTGTCCGCTTCAGGCTCGAACATTTCATAATGTGTTGGTTAAGTGAAATGAATAAAACAGTAGTACTCTATCATCTTGTTCTCAATTTTGTGTATTGGGTTATCTTATTAAACATCACCAATTTTGCAGTTATCACCATTTCTATGTTAAGCTTACTGTTTCCTTTCAGATTTTTATGTGTTACTATTGCTCACATGCAAAAATTTATAATTGTTGTGTTACAAATAAAATAGAAATATTTCTTGTCTGCTAGCATTGCATATCAAAATACATATAGGAACTGACTATTGTTACTGTTATGTTACTAAAATACATATAGAAAATGATCACATATTGAAATTCTTATCAAAACATGTTGATAGCTTACCTCATGGTATGGTGTAACGAGCATGTGATCCTTTTTAATACATTGATTGTAGTAGTAGGTTAAGATTTATGTGTGAATTCTTTTATCGGTTGTCCTAATTAGTAGTTATTTAGCTAATTTTGTAACTTAGTATATCAATATCATTAAGTAACATCCATCAACACTTATTGGTATACTCAGTTTTTTGAAGGTCTGTATTTTGTCATTTTATATTCTTTTAGCATTACTAATTGCATGTTCTGTATCGGTACCATATCGGAGTGTATCAGTTTTGTAAAGTAACATGTGTTTCACTTGTATAGTAAGTAATTTTATGCTCTGTAATCTTTCCATATACTCATAATACAAATATAGGAATTGCATGATATATAATTTTTTCATATGATGATATAATATAACAATATTGCAGTATAGTGTAACATGAGTCAGTAATCACTTATATACAAAGTAATTTGATGGTCTATAATTTTCTAATATGTTACAATACATGCTTGTTAGCTATCAATTCTTATTGAATATACATGTTTGTTTGAAACAACTAAATTCGATGTAGTGATACATTATTCAGAATGCTTGATTGTCGAGTAATATTTCTTTTTGCTAGTAGTATGACAATCACTAAATTTTTCTAAATGTTTTAAAACAATGTAGACCACTTTTTCAAAAAGTGTCCTCCTTAGTCCTCTTCAAAACCCACTTCCCACTTTCCGCTTCAAGGGGAGCAATCTGCACGCTTCCCACTTCACACTTTCCAAAACCTAGATTGGAGGGTTGTGAGGATCAGGAAGAGGTGGTATCTTTATGATAAAAGAAAGTCAAGGTTGTACCATGGTGATAGTGAAGGTAAATCATAACGTCAATTGTATCAATTGGCCACCCACTTATGGATGACATAAATACAATCATCTCATTTTCAACTTGTTCTTGTTCTTACTTTGGTAAATAATAACTTCAAAATTTTGGTTAAATTCATTGTTATGGGCGTTAGTTTGTCACTGTACATAGTTCTAACCACTACTTCAAGATTCACAGACTCATTATGAGTACACAGAGTGATGAGGTGGGTATTATCCAAACCTAGATGCAGTGTCCCTACTCGATAAAGGAATTAAGTCAAAGGGTGATGCGGTATTTTTATTCGAGCATAGAGGACTAGTCATTATAGCCACAACAATGACTCTCTGATTGTCATAGAGGGGTATCAAGGGGGATTCATCATAGAAATTTACATATACACATAGATATATATATACATCATACACACATTTGTATATATGAAGAAAAACCTCATCTAGAGTCGTGTCCGTGTCCTATGTTTTAGAAAATTGACGTGTCCCGTGTCCATGTCGGTGTCTGTGTCTAGAAACATGTCCATGCTTCCTTGGTTGAACCTTATAATCCTAGTCCAACAAGACAAAAAAAATATTTTGATATTTATTACCAATACATCATAGATAAATAGATATATACATGGCTTGTCAAAGTAATGTATACTATGATTGGTATTATACTTTATTGATTTTCTACTTATTTATATATTTAATTTTTCATTGTGTTTCATTTATGTATACTTTTTTCCCTTCTTTATTATATTTTTTTTAATCTTTCCGTTTGATTAAAAATTTCTATGTATATATTTATTTTATTGATGTGTTTACTAACGTTTATCTAGGGAAGTATGATCGAAAAAAGCTGGATTATTGAGGAAGACATGACCAATACAAAGTACTTAACTGGAGTAGTCAAATTCATAGAGGACGCTTTCAAAAAATGTAGTAGGAATGAGACTATCTTATGCCCTTGTAAAAAGTGTCTAAATACACAAATACAGAATCATCAAGTGAAAACTGAGCACCTATTATGGAATGGTTTTTTCAGCAGCTACAATGATTGGATTTTTCATGGTGAGACTTCTTCTGATGCCACGGAATATTCTTCTATGCAAGACAACATGCCTTTTGATGATATGAGAGACATGTTGCACGATGCATATGGAGTCCAAAATTTTTGAGAAACTATGGACAACGACGACGATGATGTATTTGTATTTATTGACGATGGAGAAGATGAGCAATTCTACAAATTGTTAGAGATTGTTGCAAAAGAGTTGTATCATGGAAATAAGAAGTATTCCAAGTTGTATATCATTGTGAGGTTGTTCCATATAAAATGTAGCTATCATTAGAGCAATAAATCATTTACTGAGCTGCTCAAACTTGTTACGACCTCACCTTTCAGTAACCCCCAATTAAGGGAGACCAAGAGGTTGAAGCCGCACCCATTATTCCTGGATCAAAGGTTTGACATATAACCATAAACAATTATTAAATTCTAACAGACTATACTGAAAATGGAAATAAAATTTTTCTTTGCATACCTTTGAAAAGTTTGGAACGAACTAAACTTCTAACCTCAGCTGAACTATTCTAACTAGTTCCTCCTTGTTCTTTAATTCTTGAAATCATAAGGTGTAGCTTTACTGTTTATTCTTTTCATTGTACCTAAAACGCCGACAAACAAAACGTCGGTCAGCCGAAGCTGGTATGTGGAGGAAACAAATAATGTCCAACTATGTTAACAATATAATCATTCAATTAATCATTTAACAATCAAGATTACATTTTAAGCCATACAACTCAATCCACACATATTCTCGAACTCTGGGCTATCCCTACAGTGGACATGAATATCACCTCTCTTTTAGGTAATAGAGTCGCATGGCACTATCCGAAGATAGCCCAATATCTAACTCATTATGACTTGATGGTCCTACATCCATGGTAGCCATGTACTAAGTCAACCATAGACCTGATGGACCTACCCAATAGGTAGCCATGTACTAGGTCATCCATAGACCTAATGGACCTACCCAATAGGTAGCCATGTACTAGGCCTTTCTCTAACCTGATGGACCTACCCATAGGCAGCCATGTACTAGGTTAGCTATTATGCCACAGAGAGAACCAGGATCTGAGTTTATAGGCATATACTTTAAGTGATAGTCATAGTCACTTTATAATTGCAATATGAACATCCAAACAGTTTAGTTGCATTCAATGTGATTAAACGTCCGAGAAACCATCGGGAAACATAATCGGTTAATCATAAGTAACCACATACCTGTTTAGAGCAACTTGAAGTCCAAATATTTAATACTCAGGAACAATCAATCAAGCAATCATCAATATCCTGAAATTAATGCATAACATCCAAGTGTCATTGTTTTATCCCAAACCACCTCAAGATCTACTTGGATTCCACTTTAAGATTTCTAGGTCATCCTTTAGGGTTTTAGCCTTCATTATGCATTTATTACTATTAATGTTTGTTTAGTCCACAAACCCTAATTTCAACATCATAGATACCACTAAAAGTCAATTAAGTCCAAAATGTCTCTTTTACACTAAAACTACTATCTTTATCATTTTAAGTCATTTCAAAATCATTCATGTTCAGGTTTCTTTGAATTGACAACTCAACAAAGAATTATAGTTCGATTCTTCAGGAACCCTAATTACTACAATTCTCATCGTTTATGTCAGTAAACCCTAATGTATCATTAATTCCACTTTCTACACTAGGAACCCCAAAATATCCACATTAATGATCTCTTATACTCAAATTGGATTTATATCAACATAACTTTGTCTTATTCATGGATTTGCACAATTACAATCATTAAAAGACATCCTCCTAAATTAGGGTTTCTAAGCCCATTAATGCAAACTTAGGTATATGAAACCCTAATTCAATCCAATTATGTACAAATATCATCCTTTTATTATCAACAGGTTAATATTCATTCTAAACATTCAGAGAACATCACTATATTCAACTATCATCAATTCCAAGGGTTTTTCATTAATTAAACCAGTAAATATAATAACTTTATACACTTTATGAATTGCAAACAGTATCAGGCTTGAACTATATTTTTAATGGATTCCTCATTTTCTCCTGATCAATTTTCATATATAACGTTTTGTCATCCGAGCTACTATTAAATAGATATGAATTTCGCAATAAAACTGTACCTGGGCCAATTAGGAGACGCCACGTCGCTCCTTGCCATGCAACTCGGCTCATTAGGAATTATAACCCAATTACGATTTTGCCCCTCACTTAAGTCGTTGTTGCTTTATACCCCGGAGGGGTAGAACCGTCCATCGCGCCTGGTTATGCTCATGTTGAGCGGCGACCTGCCGTGCATCAGGGTCCATTTCCGCCCTCTCTCAGTGCCCGAACCGCGTCGCCACCCTTCTCTCTAGCTACGACGTCCTCCGCCGCATCTGGGCGCATCCCAGCTCGTGACCTGGATGGTTGGTTTGGGCTGGGCAGGCACGCGGCTCGCAGCCATGGCTCCGGCCTCCTGCAGGTGTCGCATGGGGTTTCCTGGGCATGTTGACGATGGTAGAGCCTTCTTTGGCATCGTATCCCTTTACTCCTCCGTCGTGACAACCCCACTGTTCTCCGTTGCTCCAGGAAAACACCAGCCATATGGCTAGGGTTTGGTTGAAGAAGATGAGGAGGAAGAAGAAGAAGGGAGGGATGGCTGTGTGGAACTTCCTTCCCACACGACCCAGAACTCCACCCCTTATATAGAGGAGGTATCCACGCCCCCCAAGACATTCATACAAGGAAAAACAAGCTCCTTTCCTAATAGGAAACAATTTCCTTCATTAAGAAGCTAGTCTCTCTCTCTCTCTTATCTCTTTAGTATTCTTTCTCCTTTTGATGATATAATTTCGAAGATTATTCCCATTATCTTACTTGTACTTGTATTGGCACAAAATTCTATTTCCTTTAATCAAAATTATTTTCTTTTTAACAATACCTCATAATTCATTAATAATGTAACACATTATCCTCTTATTTTACAATTTTGGTATTTTCTCTTTCTTTCCTCTTTATTTTCCTCATTGGTATTCCTTTTATCATTAGGAATCCTTGGGATACGAAATTCCACAAAGGATCTCCTAATTACACCTTTTCCCACTTATTTCCAACATTTTATCATTATTTTCAATTTCTTTCTTATTAAAGAAATACTTAATTAAAATTTTCTTTTATTATTGCCTCTTTATGCAACTTTGGACTCCTTGGCACCCAAGGAACCCAAGAGGCACGAAATCCTCTTTGGATTTGCCTTCTAGAGGTTTCCACATTATTCTTTTCTCAAATATTCAATTATCCATTCACTAATTGAATTTTTCTTTGTTATTTCCTTATTATTGGGCCCAATAGCCAATAAAGCCCACAATACAAACATCAAGGCTATTGTAAACGAAAACCATTTATTTGAAGAAAATTATATCATTATTTGTTCAAATACCTTTAATATGAGAAATTACATTTCTCACCAATTGAACCCAAAAATTGGGGTTGTAACATCCTTCCCCTCTTATAGGAATTTTGTCCTCAAAATTCAGGCAAGTAAACAAACAATTCAGGATAAGACTTTTCCATGTCCATCATTGGCCCCTATGTGGCTTTGTCGTACTCATGGCGTTTCCAAAGAACCTTTATCATCACATATCTTTTTCTCTGAGTTCTTTCATCTTGGCGTCTATAAACTACACAGGTGACTCAGGCCATTTCATCCTCCCTTGGGGCTCACTAGGTTCATTTCTCAGCATATGGCCGGGGTACCTCACATAGTGCTCTAAATTGGACACATGGAAAACATCTCCTCTTACTCTATCCTGAAGGGTAGGGTCAAACCTAACCTTCTCCACCCATCCATCTCTAATGGACCCATGTATCGGGGACTCAGCTCTCTTAGTTATAACTTAGAGGGGTCGGATTTTCATGTCACATTCTCTCCCACAGTAACTTGTATGTCAGTCTACTTTGCATCTGCTCACGACTTTCATCGTCTCTTGGCTCCTTTCAGCCCTTGCACAATCAAAGTGACTTCATCTACACGCACTGGGGTCCCTTTTTCTAACCATCAGGTGGTACTTTTCTAACCATCATGTGGTCCTTTCACCAGCATCACCTTACTGAAGTGGTGACTGACACATCCTCCCTTACAGAGCTTTATATAAAACCCGATACTGGCTATGGTGGTCATTGCCACATCTTTCATAGAATAAGAACTGTCTCTAGATATCACCCTGAATGAGCACACTTGCTCTCATCAGACCCTGTAGTCTAGATCATACTAACCATTAGTTAGGGGTGATAACTATACTAACATTGAGTTCTTCATGTACCTACTTCCACTTTATGGAAGTGAACCTTTAGGTCAAAATCAAGAACCTTTGAACTCGCTTCAAGGTGTAGTTGAACCATCTCTCATGGGTAGTTCAACTAGATCTGTCTCTTGACAGAACTCTTTCTTTCTTATGTCATCTAGGTAAGGCGATTTGCCATAACCCATATTGCATCTCGACCTCCCTCAGTCCCGGGAAGACCTATCACAACATCCATAATGTTGAGCTCTCATTCCCTCTCAGGGATTCTTTTATCCTCTATATCGATACACTGGGTTACTGGGGTTCGTCCTTTACCTCCTGGCTTGCATGGCCATAAACCACATGCAACTTCATCATAAGCATCTGAAGTGCTATTGCCATTTTCCATAGTGTATCATGATTTCCTGTATGTCATGATTCTTCTGAGATTGATTCCTCCGAAACCCTAAACCACTCTAGTTGGGGTTTCATCACCTTCTCTTCCAAAGAAGTGCACTTGAGGTTCTACCACCATCCTTTCATTGTATCAAGGACTAGACTGGCTAACCAAACAACCATTAACTTTCCAATGTATCTTGTTACATCTGAGTGTTACCCAAACACCTCACCTTTTTGAACTTAGGGTTAGCCAAGCAACCTCTTCTAGCTTCTAGTCCAACAAGTCAGATGTGTCTCAACCAGAGCATCCATTACCACTTCACATCCTTAGGTATTAGATAACGTTGAAGACATACACTTTCATGTATTTCACTTATCATCTCACCCCAAACTCTATGTCTATCTTCATTAAGAACACTCTTTGATTTCATCATCATGGTGATCAACTCAACCTGGTAAACTTGTAAGTTCTTTATAGCTCATGATAAAAAAACATCTTCATAAGGTGACCACCTCATTCCTCTTAGTGTTTTCAAACCATCCATGTATCATTCACTTTACCAGGATAGATATCTTCTCTATCCCCATTTCTCGTGGCAACGTTCCAACCTACATCATCTCTTATCCTTGGTGTATGACATGTGTAATGTCCTATCTCTCACCCCCATAACAAGAGGAAATAAGCATTTGGCTGCAGTCCAAATACAAAGTTCTTCATGTTCTAAGAGTAGAGATGGTACATCCCACCTTGCCAATACACCTTTACATCTAAGTTGCAACGTGCCACATATGTCTCTATAGCACGGAAATCATGATAACCAACTAATCTTAAACCTACTGAGATTTATATCCTTGGTCATCTCCTCTAGGTCTATAGGGTGCCGACTCTTTTGGGGTCATCCCTCTTCCCTCATGCATCAAGAGAGTGCCCTACTCATATGCCCTTTGGGTCCCATGAGTTCATGAAGGTGATCAATCTCCTAACCCATGGCCCTCAGACAATGATAGTTGTTACCTCCCGACCCTGTGGTCCTGTGCAACTGGGGAATTAGGCAACTCCTACTTTCATCGGTCTTATCCCTACCTGACCCTAGGATAGACTTAGGATTTTCCATTATAGTACATGTTCACTTAGAACCTTACCCAAGTCTTCATCATCTCTCTTTCTGCATTCATGGGCTGGCTCTCATCCTTTCATAGGGATCATGGCAACCTGCCTACTTTGGTCAAGCCCCATACCGGTTACCTCCATGGTAACCCATTCATAAGCAGTTAGAGATGGATATCTATGGGTATGTAGATTCAATCTCATACTATGTACCTTTCACTTAGCTTCTTAAGATCCTATGAGACCTCTTTAGGTTACCTAGAACCAACAAAACTGATATACACCCTTCCAAAGGGGTCCCTCTCCCAGGATGGGAGGAAAACTATCTCTAAGGTCACAAAAGCTTAGGTCCAGGGTTTACATCCACCCGAGCCTACTTAACCCTAGCAAGCCATTAAGGCATGAGCAGATAACTTACTGTACCATGCTAGGTCATACTTGTCCTCTTTCCTCGATGTTGGATTAAGATCAAACTTTCCCTTTATCATCAACCTAGCTGTGAGGGGTTCAACAAACACACCTTAAACTTCAGGGGCTCCTCTTTTCCTCTATTCATGAGGATTACTATGCTCTCTTCTATAGGAACTCAACTTCTCATTATGAGCCTTAGGTACACCACTTCCCCTCTTAGGCCTAGGAACCCTAGGTTCACTGCTTGCTCTATCTCTTAACTACAAACCAAGCATGAAAAAGGCATGACACGCACTCCTCGTCATCCTTCAATTTAAGCAACACTTAGTGTTGGGTCTTCCTCAAGGACAACCAACAAGGTACAAGGCCTCATAACCCACTACTAAACCTTTCTAGGTCTAAGAAACTCTTTTTCCTACCTCAGAAGGTAAACACCTATACTGTAGGCACATAGGCACCATATGCTTCATCTTCACTGTCTAGGGTTTGGTCCCTCTAAAGGCAACCAAGATATCATCAACTTATGAGGCAACCACTGTCATCCATTGTTCAGGGTTTTAGGCTTCCAACGTTCTTGCTGGGTTTCCTTCTCTCCCTAGAGCTAACCCTACAACCAACCTCTCTATAAGAGGTCCTTTCTTCAAGAAGGATCATCCTTCAAAGCATTCTCTACTTGGGTGAAGCCTAGGTTCGCACTTATGGTTGCTCAAGATCATCCACAACCCTTTATGCTCCATCATAATTCCTTATCCAGGGTTTCATCCTATCGTCAACACTATGACGTGCCCTAAGTGCCAGCTATGCCCTATTTGTACAAGCCCATAGGGTTTCTATGGTCCTTCACTAACATCATCATCTAAGGAACTATCCTTTACCCTAACATGCACGACCCTTCCCAGGGTTGGGTTGCCAAAGGTGCTAGGTCACCCATGGATCCTATGGCATCCCAAAGGCATGTTCTTTCAAACACTTGGTCCAACTCATATCTTTCTAACCTTCACTTAGGGTTAGGGTTAGCATCATCCTCAGAGGATGTGCCAGGTCTCTACTTGCAATGGAGATCTCTATCTCCAAGACTAACTTATCCTCCTGACAAAAAGGTCTAGCCTAAGGTCTCTTCCGAGGACATGACATCTTATGTCATACGTCCTAAGCATGTATCAATTATTTATTTTGCGCTTAATCTATTAAGCTTATGTCCATGACATCTTATTTACATGCCTTTCATTAATTAAGTGGAGGATTCCTTAAACCTTATTAACCTTACCCATACCTCAAGAGGGTGAGGAGAAGAAAGAAAACCCTAATCCTTTAGGTCCTTATCAGAATTTATGTGATGTGAAGGGATGAATAAGATGAGAAGTCCTAAAGGTATCTTATTTCGATTCATACCCTAAGACTTTGGCCAGGCGGTCACACGGGTCCGGGAGTCCTTGTATTCCGACTAGCGGTGCGGAGGAAAATCTTGCCAGCCCCCGGTCGTGATCCCTTTCTAGACACCTCCGTCTTTCAGATACTCCTCTAATAACTCCCTTGGGTTCTATGGAGTTTGTAAAATTTAATAATTATTAATGGTTAAATGAGGAACCTAAGCTCTGATACCAAATGTTACGACCTCACCTTTCAGTAACCCCCAATTAAGGGAGACCAAGAGGTTGAAGCCGCACCCATTATTCTCGGATCAAAGGTTCGACATATAACCATAAACAATTATTAAATTCTAACAGACTATACTGAAAATGGTAATAAAATTTTTCTTTGCATACCTTTGAAAAGTTTGGAATGAACTAAACTTCTAACCTCAGCTGAACTATTCTAACTAGATCCTCCTTGTTCTTTAATTCTTGAATTCACAAGGTGTAGCTTTATTGTCTGTTCTTTTCATTGTACCTAAAACGCCGACAAACAAAACATCGGTTAGCCGAAGCTGGTATGTGGAGGAAACAAATAATGTCCAACTATATTAACAATATAATCATTCAATTAATCATTTAACAATCAAGATTACATTTTAAGCCATACAACTCAATCCATACATATTCTCGAACTCTGGGTTGTCCCTGCAGTGGACATGAATATCACCTCTCTTTTAGGTAATAGAGTTGCATGGCACTATCCGAAGATAGCCCAATATCTAACTCATTATGACTTGATGGTCCTACCTCCATGGTAGCCATGTACTAAGTCAACCACAGACCTAATGGACCTACCCAATAGGTAGCCATGTACTAGGTCATCCATAGACCTGATGGACCTACCCAATAGGTAGCCATGTACTAGGCCTTTCTCTAACCTTATGGCCCTACCCATAGGCAGCCATGTACTAGGTTAGCTATTATGCCACAGAGAGAACGAGGATCTGAGTTTATAGGCATATACTTTAAGTGATAGTCATAGACACTTTATAATTGCAATATGAACATCCAAACAGTTTAGTTGCATTCAATGTGATTAAACGTCCGAGAAACCATCGGGAAACATAATCGGTTAATCATAAGTAACCACATACATGTTCAGAGCAACTTGAAGTCCAAATATTTAATACTCAGGAACAATCAATCAAGCAATCATCAATATCCTGAAATTAATGCATAACATCCAAGTGTCATTGTTTTATCCCAAACCTCCTCAAGATCTACTTGGATTCCACTTTAAGATTTCTAGGTCATCCTTTAGGTTTTTAGCCTTCATTATGCATTTATTACTATTAATGTTTGTTTAGTCCACAAACCCTAATTTCAACATCATAGATACCATTAAAAGTCAATTAAGTCCAAAATGTCTCTTTTACACTAAAACTACTATCTTTATCATTTTAAGTCATTTCAAAATCATTCATGTTCAGGTTTCTTTGAATTGACAACTCAACAAAGAATTATAGTTCGATTCTCCAGGAACCCTAATTACTACAATTCTCATCGTTTATGTCAGTAAACCCTAACGTATCATTAATTCCACTTTCTACACTAGGAACCCCAAAATATCCACATTAATGATCTCTTATACTCAAATTGGATTTATATCAACATAACTTTGTCTTATTCATGGATTTGCACAATTACAATCATTAAAAGACATATCCTCCTAAATTAGGGTTTCTAAGCCCATTAATGCAAACTTAGGTATATGAAACCCTAATTCAATCCAATTATGTACAAATATCATCATTTTATTATCAACAGGTTAATATTCATTCTAAACATTCAGAGAACATCACTATATTCAACTATCATCAATTCCAAGGGTTTTTCATTAATTAAACCAGTAAATATAATAACTTTATACACTTTTTGAATTTCAAATAGAATCAGGCTTGAACTATATTTTTAATGGATTCCTCATTTTCTCCTGATCAATTTTCATATATAACATTTTGTCATCCGAGCTACTATTAAATAGATATGAATTTCGCAATAAAACTGTACCTGGGCCAATCAGGAGATGCCACGTCGCTCCTTGCCATGCAACTCGGCTCATTAGGAATTATAAACCAATTACGATTCTGCCCCTCACTTAATTCGTTGCTGCTTTATACCTCGGAGGGGTAGAACCGTCCATCGCGCCTGGTTCTTCTTCAACCTCGCGATGCTCCTGTTGAGTGGTGACCTGTCGTGCGTCAGGGTCTGTTTCCCCCCTCTCAGTGCCCGAACCGCGCCGCCACCCTTCTCTCTAGCTACGACGGCCTCTGCCGCATCTGGGCGCATCCCAGCTCGTGACCTGTACGGTCGGTTTGGGCAGGGCAGGCACGCGGCCCGTAGCCATGGCTTCGGCCTCCTGCAGGTGCCGCATGGGGTTTCCTGGGCATGTTGACGATGGTAGAGCCTTCTTTGGCATCGTATCCCTTTACTCCTCCGTCGTGACAACCCCACTGCTCTCCGTTGCTCCAGGAAAACACCAGCCATATGGCTAGGGTTTGGTTGAAGAAGATGAGGAGGAAGAATAAGAAGGGAGGGATGGCTGTGTGGAACTTCCTTCCCACACGACCCAGAACTCCACCCCTTATATAGGGGAGGTATCCACGCCCCCCAAGACGTTCATACAAGGAAAAACAAGCTCCTTTCCTAATAGGAAACAATTTCCTTCATTAAGAAGCTAGTCTCTCTCTCTCTCTTATCTCTTTAGTATTCTTTCTCCTTTTGATGATAGAATTTCGAAGATTATTCCCATTATCTTACTTGTACTCGTGTTGGCATGAAATTCTATTTCCTTTAATCAAAATTACTTTCTTTTTAAACATACCTCATAATTCATTAATAATGTAACACATTATCCTCTTATTTTACAATTTTGGTATTTTCTCTTGCTTTCCTCTTTATTTTCCTCATTGGTATTCCTTTTATCATTAGGAATCCTTGGGATACGAAATTCCACAAAGGATCTCCTAATTACACCTTTTCCCACTTATTTCCAACATTTTATCATTATTTTCAATCTCTTTCTTATTAAAGAAATACTTAATTAAACTTTTCTTTTCTTATTGCCTCTTTATGCAACTTTGGACTCCTTGGCACCCAAGGAACCCAAGAGGCACGAAATCCTCTTTGGATTTGCCTTCTAGAGGTTTCCATATTATTCTTTTCTCAAATATTCAATTATCCATTCACTAATTGAATTTTTCTTTGTTATTTCCTTATTATTGGGCCCAATAGCCAATAAAGCCCACAATACAAACATCAAGGCTATTGTAAACGAAAACCATTTATTTGAAGCAAATTATATCATTATTTGTTCAAATACCTTTAATATGAGAAATTACATTTCTCACCAATTGAACCCAAAAATTGGGGTTGTAACAAAACTTTTGAAGGATTTTCTTCCTGAGGGTGACACATCGCCTGGCTCATACTATGAAGTAAGGAAAATATTTAGGGACCTTGGTCTTGTCTATGAGAAAATTGATGCCTGTATAAATGATTGTATTTTGTATCGCAAGGAGTTTGCAAATAATACTTCATGTCCACGTTGTCGTGCTTCTAGATATATAGAGACTAAAACTAATGTAGACAGTGCACAAAGTATGGGAATTAAAAAGAAAAGAGTTCCTTGTAAAGTTATGTGCTACTTTCCCTTGACTCCTAGGTTGAAGAGATTGTTTATGTCCTCTAGAGTCGCACCACTAATGCGGTGGCACGATGAAAGTCACACCAAGGACGGAGTTTTAAGACATCCAGTAGATTCACCTGCATGGAAGACATCTGATAGCATGCATGCTGATTTTGCATCTGTTTCTCATAATTTGCATCTTGGTTTAGCATCTGACAGATTTAATCCCTTTGGCATGATGAGTCAATCATAAAGTATTTGGCCATTCATATTGATTCCGGACAATTTGCCACCATGGTTATGCATGAAGGCACCTAATTTTATCCTTTCTATGATTATTCCTGGTCCAACTCAACCAGGAATGAAGATAGATATCTACTTAAAACCTCTGATTGAAGAGTTGAAAGAACTGTGGGAAGTTGGTGTTGATACCTACAATGCTGATCGTAAAGATGTATTCAAATTGCATGCCGCCTTACTATGGATGATAAATGACTTCCCTATCTACGGTTATTTATCTGGTTGGAAAACTAGTGGGTATGATGCATGCCCTATTTGCAATAAGCACACATGGTCTATTAGAGTACCACATAGTAAGAAACAATGTTTCATGGGCTACAGGAGGTTCCTTCTGATGGATCATAAATTTTGTAGGGATATGTCCTCATTTGATGGAAAAGAAGAATTAAGAACTGCTCCAAAGATGTTGTCTGGAAATCAAGTTTTAGTTCAGACCATAGATGCAGACAATATGCCTTACACGTTCACACTCTACTTATACTTTATTTATGTGTTAATAATAGTTTCAACAAAAGAATAAAGGGGGTACCATTAGTCAACTGCAGTTGTTTGTTGCTACCCATTAGAAGAAGGATGGTACTCCTGTAGATGCAAAATCAGCTGAACTAATTGTAAGTATAAAATTATTCATGATATATTTGACTTTAATTGCTCCCTTTTTATTTATAATTATGGTTACTGTTGTAGGACAAGTTACAATCAGCAGTTGAAAACAATGATGCAAATCTCGATGAAGATGAAATTGTTGATCAAATATTGGGTGCAAAGAAGGCTCGTGTGAACCATGAGACTAATGAGTTTAGTCAGGCATATGTGGAGGGTTTTGAAGGTAAATTCAACGACATAAAACAACTATGCGACACACACAAAATAGAATTGTCAGATATGAAAAAAAAGACAAGAACAACTAGAAGCCATAATCTTAGGAAATTCAGGACGGAGTGTGCCATTTCAAGAAAATCAAGTAATTATTCAAATTTTGGCAATAATTATAAGTTATGATTTCATTAATGTGATAAGTGTTTTGTATTTTTGAATATGGAAACATCTAGGAATCAAGGAACACCCATGCCACAAAAGTCATGTAGTGGAACCACCATTACAGAAAGACAGTTTATTAAAAGAAAAAAAAAACTCCTAATAACTTTGATTCTTGATATCTAAAATTATACATCATAATTCGTACAACTTATAGGTCGTGAAGTTGTTAAGTTTCGATGATGGAACGTCAATTGTAGCTCAAGGATAAGTGATAGGCATGAATCTTGACCTCGTAATAGTAGGAGGAAAGTTAGGGTCTGCATTTGCTACTGTTTCCATTGGTGTTTCAATTAAACCTGAAGAGGAATTTGTTAGACCATTTGACAAGTATCAAATCATTGAAGATGCAATCAGGTCAATAATAGCTTGGCCAAATCTCATTGTTCGGTAATTTTTTATCACTGTGCTATAAGTGTAACATGTCTATATAATGTTTTTAGATAATTATTTTTGTCATTGTAGGTAATCTACTTGGAGCGAGGCAAGAGAGGCAAACAATAAAAGTTCCTTCAGAATTCTTTAGATGTTATTTTCTCTCTTTTCTATAGGTTTAAAATAAAGTTTTTATTTGATGTAATGGATATAGAAAGGATTGTCATCTGAACCACCATTACGACATTGTTTTCCATTTATCTTGCTACATAAGACCATGATATGAATATTCTACAGTATTGGTTAACATTTAGACCTCTTTTATGGCAAGGCCCCATTTCACACTTATGTATGTGATGTTCTCTAGTATGCAACAATGTGAGTATTCATGTTAATACACGTTTGTGCCATGTGTTATTGTTGACTTTATCTTGAACCTATCAATGCAAGTCTTAATTAGGAGGAACATGAAACCAATCATTCTTTTTTATAATCAGTCCAACTATTTCAGATGTGTATTCAAGTATGACACAGGGTATACATCCAAATTTAATTCTTTAATATTGGTCCCTTTCCAGGTTTCTAAATGATTTCTAAATGACACACCTACTTTAAGTCCATATATGATGATTTTAAATGATTTCGGCCTACTAAAAGAAGCTCTTCAGCATATTGTTTTCATTTGTATTGATATGTCTTGTATTTGGCAATTACAATTATCTAAATTTCTATAGATAAGGGTTTAAGTATGTTAAAGTTAGAAAATGTTTGACATTTTTGTTTATTATCAGTTGGATGGCTTACAATTTGATTCCCTTACCCGTGCAAGCATGATAAAGTTGGTTTTTTAGTAGAAAAATATTTCTCATTTTCCCCTTTACATGGTTCAGTGGTATGTTACTGAACCAATTCTTGCCCTTCTAGTTAACACGTAATTGAAGAAGAATTACTGTTTTCATTTGTATTTTCATGTATTATCAGTTGGATTGCTTACAATTTGATTCCCTTACCCGTGCAAACATGATTAAGTTGGTTTTTTTAGTAGAAAAATATTTCTCAATTTCCCCTTTACATGGTTTAGTGGTATGTTACTAAACCAATTCTATCCCTTCTAGTTAACATGTAATCGAAGAAGAAATACTATTTTTCATGTATTTTATAGATAGTGTACAGTAGGTTTATTTCAAACTATAATTGTTAGCGGGTCCTCATTTACAACTCAAATGGGATGCCAAACAAGTGCAAATGACTTGGTAGTTCAAGCCCATTTCCAATAAAATAGCACATTTTAACCACCAGGTTAAAAATGATGGTACATGAGGCAAAGGTAACATATAAAATATCATACATTAACTACCAATTTAAGGATCCATAAGTTGTGATGTCAGTTTGTGGAACATGCACATTCTTCTTTTCATGTATGTCTTGAAACACTTAGTTTTCTTTTAGATGTGCCATGATTGGCTAGCAAGTGTTCGTTTAGTACTTTAATTATCTATCCTAAAGATTTAATTTTTCTGTTAACTTGCATGATGTGAACCACCTTTATCCCTGGACAACTTTACTTCAATGTTGAAGAAAGAGTACTTGGCTCTAGTTATAGTGTAATTTTTTGAAGAAGTTATATCCTTGAGTTTCTACTACATAATTTCACATAGTGGGCTCTTGCTCAATTCGTTCATAGACTCTGTGAACATGTGTTATGTTGGTTTCGATTGAAGTGTGAAGCTCCCTATTTGGTTGGGCTGCTGCAAATCCTTTGTCTAGTCAGTGGTGTTACATGCTTGTATATCTTTTACTAATATTACCTTAATGCCTTGCTCAAGTTCCTACTAATAGATTTTTGGCCTCCTTGTGATTAAGAAACAAGTACTTTCTCTCTAACTCTATCTAGGTGGAAGAGAAACATTGTTTATACTGAGCAACATTGTTTGTACCGAAAAACATTGTCTATGCAGATTTGTCTTTTACTTTTTACTTATTTTATAAGGTGTTCTCTTGCTATGATTTCTTTTTATGTAAAGTGAATTATCTATTCATCTCCTGACTTTTATCAATTGTATATAAATTAGGATTAAGAAACTTGAATTTCCTCATGAGCACATAATATCTTTTTACTCTTTTAGTTCACTTCCATTACATACATCATGGTTTTTCAATTCTTAATCATGAGAAAAAGATACATATGATTCCTATAAAGTAGTTAATCACTTTATCTCCTGTACAATGCATCTATAACTGTGAAGAAGTCAGTCTCTTTACTTGCATATGGAAAGACTAATTGAATGTATTGTATGTTAAGAGTAAGTGTGATGGAACCATCTATGCTGGAAGCATACTAATTTGAAATGGCATATGATTGCTGGACAAATGGAAGGGTAGTCCCCCTATGGTAGGGCCCCCTACCATATTGAGAACTAGATAGTATTATTTCTCTATATTTAATTATAAAAAGGAGCTCTATGCATTAGCTATAAAGTTTGACTTGGATAAATGTGTGCTTGGATGTACCAGGATCTCAATCCATTAACCAGGATGTATTCATAGCTACCATTGAGCTTGATAATTTTCAATTACTTAAATGTTCTACAACTAGTTCTGTCAAGGTCAACATAGCATCCACACTTGATGTACTCCCTATTCCTTAGGTAGGTATGCTTTTTCTCTATTATCCTTAATTGTATCTTCTTATGTTTTATTTCAGTAGTATGCCTATTATAGCTTAGCTTACTTTACTATGCATGTTTATTCATGATTTCTACCAAGCAATATAAGTTGGGGGTGAGTATGTCTTATCTTGTCATATTTTTCTATCAATAGTTAAACATCATCAACAAATATGACTCAATGATTTTTCGAAATTATAGTATCTAGTATCTTACAGACTTAAAATATTATTTTTGTTTAATCTAGTATCCTAGTAACTTCCATTGTTGAGTGCTTTGAGCCCTAATATGGTAGGTTTGTACCCTCATTAGTTATACATAACTAATCAATGCCCCATGAATTTTTAGTCTATGAAAAATAGAGTGAATACAAGTTTTTCTCGAAAATGCCTACGTATCTTCATTACTCACCAATTATCTTAAACTCCAATTAATCACTACCATGTTTATTGTAGACCATCACTAAACACAAAATCCCACCCACCCTCTTTCAGGTCAGTGATAGCCAGGGTTTATGTTTCCCAATAAAGTTTTACAAAACTTGCTTACCCTCTTTTGTCTAAGTGTGTAAGCAACTGGAGCCAGAAGCCATGTTGTGTAGTTTTGAATGATCATTATTTGCTCATTTTTCACAATGATTTCCTTTTAAATGTCCTTATTTGTTTATTAACTTGGTTCTTCTTAAATGTTAATGGATGAATCAAATCCAGAATCATCAGGCTCTAAAAATGAGAAACAATTTTCTTTATCAAACTTTCTTGAATAACAAGTTATAAGAGTACTTTCCTTAGTTTACATCATTTTCTTGATGGCATGTCTAAGCTTTCTTCTTTCTAGCCTTGTTTACAACATTGTCTATTAGAACTTGTTGATGGTCTATTGGATATTAGAAAAGATTTCCAGTTGCTATTTCTGATCCAACTACTGTTGGGTAATCCTTTCAGAATCATAAGTTAATGTTTATATGCTTTCTTTGCTTCATGGTTCATTCTTTTATGGTGGTAGTCCAAGTAGAATATTGTGGTGTGAACATCAATGTTTTTTGTAGCTTGGATCATTCTTTTCTAAGTTGAGGCTGCTCTATGAATTCAGATTTGTTTGGTTGCCTCCCCTTCTCATTTGCAGATTCAATATTTTGTCAAGTTGTTTGTGCACCTAGTAAAAAGGCCTATCTATATAATATCCATCTTCTCATAATATCTTGGTTAGAAATGTGGAAAGTATGATATATTTATGTCTTGTTTAGGTAATCACAGTCAAAGAGTTGAGATGTGAGATATTTGATGATGCTAAAATGTTACATTTCATAAATTTTCTAAGAACTTTGTATTCTGAACTGCAGTTGATCTTCAGTTGCTTAAAGTATATGAGAAATTCCATTCAATTGTATGTATTTCATTAACCCCTATATGGATTTGTTCTTCTTGACTCTCTTCCTGCCTTGATCATATTGGTTGTGATGTCTTATATGGTGTGATATTGTCTCCCCAATCACCACCACTATTTCTCTTTCTCTTTCTATAGCTACTAGCTAATAGTTCTTTAGTGGATGAGTGGTCATAATTTACACTTAATTTCTTTTTATTCACTATGATATTCTTATCTGATGGAATCATACCATAATGTTCTAGCTTGAGGTGGAACAAACTTATATTCACTCCAAATTTTGACTGAATTGAACTTGCAATCACTCCAAATATGGACTGGATTGAGTGGAATGTCCATCTTTCAATTAGTTTGGATGGTTGATGAAATACACTTGAAGTTAAGAAGTAATATGAATGTTAGTTCCCTAGATCTCATATAGGGCTCTCTACCTCAGAAGCTTTGACTTTGATTGATGTCTTCTGGAATGGAAAATTTACTTTTTTGATTTCTCTTCAGTCTTCATAGGCTTGCGTCTGTTTTAGAGCTGAATCTTAAGACTGGTTAATTCTATGTGTCGGATAACTAAGAACTAGCAATGCATTTAGAGTCTTTCATCCAGTTAATCCTAACTGGATGTCAGGTTCAGATTGAATTAATTCACATGAGATAGTCATATTACTGATCTGATACTTAGTTCCATGCACCATATTTTATATATGTTAATGTCTGCCTCTATGAAAGTGGGAAACCTAACAAGTGGGCTGGTTTGTAAGGCTTTTTATAGTTGTACCAGTTATATGATGTTTTTATAGCCCTTTCTCTTCCCCTGATCTATATTCTTCACAAATTATAGCCTAACACACAAATCAATGTTCATCAGAATCTCAAGATGTGAAATTACATAAGGGTTTACTCTTTTGTTTTCCTACTCTTAGAAGTATTGTTGATTATTCCTGTAACTGTGGATATATTGAAATATTAATAAGGTCCTCAACTATCTCTTTATAGTTTCAATCTATTATCTTTTTTATTTTACTACTCTTTCTATCTCTCTCCTCAATTGTTAATTTAGGTTCAATTAAGGCAAATAAATGGAAGTGATGTTTGATTTTGTCATGTCATGTAAAATTAGGTCTGATTTCAGTCAAATTAGGGCAAGGTAGGTCAGATTAAGTTTTAACTAGGTCAAATCTAAATCACCCCAGATCAAAATGAAGACAGTTAGGTCTAGCTAAGGCCAACTTAGGTATAATATAGGTCAAGTCAATGATTGACTAAGCTTTAAGAAACCTGATAAAAGTATACTTATAGATTAATATAGTCAAACATAACTATATATATGTTAAAAATGAAAAACACCTAGGATGACCTAGATGCCCCTTTGCGAGGACTGCCTTCACACATATGTCAACATTAGGCTTAGAGTTAAGATTTGTGTCCTAAGTTAATCAAGTAGATAGATGGATATTGATGGAATTTAGGTTCAGAGAGGTTTCAGTCTGTGGATTAAGGATTTTGGACCAGAAAGAAGTAACCTTTTAAAAATAGCATCAACTACAACTTCTTGAAATTAAGGAACCATCTACAATCAAACCAAATTAGTAATTGTAATGATATATGTCAACTATTACTGATTCTCTTTAGGGTTTAAGGTGCTCTATTTTTTCTACTTGTATGTATTGAACTTTGGAATGCCTATTGTGTACTTTGCAAAATTATATTCTTCTGTAACTGGATCGACATTCAATTCAGAACTAGCTCTGGTTGAGAATTATTGTGATGTTGACATCCTTAATATTTAGGCTAGAATATATCCATCATGTTATCTTTTTCTTTGATGTATTAAGTTTTTTGTATTTTGAACAGAATCCATTGGACTATGTTGGTGGAAATGCCATTTATTGGGACATGTAATATGTATAGGTATAAAGGAATTTGTAGAAGACTGCCAACTGCAATTGAAATGGTATGTTGGGCATTATATGGTCCTTGTTTTATTACATATGTCGTGTATGTGACAGCCAATTGTTGTCTCTTTTGTTATAAATATATTCATTTGTGTTGTTCTGTCTTGTAGGCTGTATCTTCCTTAAGCATAGAAAAGTTTGAAATTCATGCTTACCTGAATTGCTGCATAAAAGGACCATGACATTCAATTCCATACCTCTTTGTGTCATGATAAAATAAAGTCTCTAAACATGTTAGTATTTCCTAGTACGAGATTACTTGATCAGATGTTGAATAAGCAGGAAAAAATCAAAAGTAGTGAAGGTAAATATCCTATTTATCAAATCCATTTTATTTTAAAATTTCTCCAAGTTTTCATAATTATTGTTACGAAGTCTTCCATTTATAGTAAATTGTTTTACATATCAGTTTGAGGTGCAATTTTGTTGATACTATCCATTTGGCCCCAACTTTCTGTTAAAAGTTATTGAGATTATGTGGAATGTCAAATTACTACATCTCATCATCTCTTATTAACTTATCCATTTGAATATCCAATTGAAAACAATAAACCAAGTTTGTTTCATCTGGAAGAAAGAGACTAAATTAAAGACATACAATAATATGGTGTCTGTATTCTGTATTTCTATCATGCAACACTGAGGTGTATGAGATTCTAAACTCATGCACTAATGAGTAGGGGCTTGTTTTGGTTGGGTAAAGTTTGTCTATAATTTTTCTTTGTAAGAATCCACTGCACAATTCACTCTTTGGCTCCCACTACAATCTAGAATGCCCTAATTTTGAGACTAATCCGTGTCTGGCCTGAAAATCAACAACCTGGTGATTAATCCCACTAGGACCTACTCCTTTTTCCATTGACTACCTAATTTGGGTAGTTGCCTACTGCAGTTTCACAAAGGGGGTTCGCAATTAGGTACTCAATGGCTAACCTAACACCATATAGATGCTTAACTCCCTATAGATGTGGTGAAACATGAATTGAAAGGTACCTTTCTATAGGATATCTCTTTGTTTGTAGGATAAAGATATAGTTGGATTTACCCTCCATGTTATGACCCAGCATATTGAAGTGCAGCCTCAATGCTACCTTTCTGTAGGATATCCACAATCTTTAGCCTTTGGATTTTGAATTTGATTTTTGATCCATCCCGTAGAAGCTAATCTCTATGACCTACACACCAATTGAGTGTTGATTCCAGGTTCCCAGATTCTAGAGCATCTAAATTTCTGTACATTTTCTCAAAGTGTGCCTTTTATGCCAACATCTCAAGAGATTACTGAGCTTCATCGATAAAGGTATCACCATGTAAAGTAAAATTTTTATGCAAAAGCGAGTCTCAATTACTTGATTAATTTTGCATGAGTCAAAATATATCTTTGCATTTTTCATTTGTCACCCTACTAGAAAGTTTAAAAGTCTTTCAAGAATAAAACTAAACCAAGTTGTTGATGCATATAGTGAAGTTGATGAGATTCATATAACACTAAATCAATCCCTCCTTCCATGTAGTTGCAACCAACTAAACCTAGTGCAAGTCCAATTCTAGGACGTTCCCTACTTATCAATTGTATATGTAGAGAAACATAGAATTATGGTTGCTGTAAGATTCCCTAAACAGTAAGGTTTTATATTTTAGACTACTTTATACACTCCCATCATTCATCCTCACAAATGGACAGGGGAATGGTTAATGCTCAAGATACCTTACAAATTTTCTATAGAGATCAACAGAAATTGTATGGATAGAATATGAACACTCACATACTCATGTTTAGTTCAAATCTTCCTCATTAATATAATGTAGTTGTATTGAATTATGTTTACTGATTTAGATTTCAATGTCTACTAATATTAGTTATAACTGTTATGTAGCAGGTATACCAACATTAAGCTGAACATATTTATGTTTGTTGCTTCTAAAATTACTGAACCAAATTTTCTTGATAATTTTCGAGCTGAACCGAATTTGCTTGATAATTTTCGATCGACACTAGAAGCTTTCGTGATCCGCATTTCCAATGCACTAGCTACTGAACTATAGACACTTCAATCTCTATTGCTGATACTGGCCTTATAATATATCCATGTTAATAATTGATGGGAACAGAACGGGACAGGTCGACAATGCCCGAAAGCATTTTCCCTACATACGAGAGTTGCTGGACCCAGTTGAATGCAGAAACTGCAAGCCATAGAAAGGCACTTGAGAAGATATGTCGATGCTAGGAGAATCGAGGATTGGAAAAGTACACTTAGGGAAAGCGATGCAGCCATCTCCATTGGAACCGATTCTATTCCTTTGAAGAGACTCTTTCTATATATAACACCGATTTATCTGGCCTAGCGTGCTAATGTATAAGATTTTTTTCTAGAAAAAAGGACGTGTAAGAATTTGTTTGCTAATGTATTAGTGATCTAAGTTTTTCAAGACTCTTTTCTGGAAAATATGTGGATGAATTTTTTGTAAATTTCCAACTTTTGTAGATCATTGCTTCCAAAGCAGAGGCACTTCTGCAACTCCATCGACTCGAGGAAGCTCATGAAATAGTATTAGAAGCTAGCAAACTAGACACCCTAATCCCATCTAGCTCATAGACTAAATTCTTTGGAATGATGTTTGATTCATATTTCTACATCATTAAAGACCAAATTGAAATGGCATTTGGAAGGCAAGCTTATATATCCAATTGTTTTTGGGGTATTTTATCAATATAATTGGAGTTAATAACCTAACTGGAGTCAAGAACTTCTATAGGTTTGAGAATGCAGATAAAGCTGCTAAGAAAGCTCAAGAGTTAGATCCTTATCACAAAGAAGTAGCAAAGGTTTCGATAAGTGTGAAATCTGCTGCAAGAGCTAGGGCTCTTAGAAATGACCTATCTAAAACTAGGAACTTTTCTAATGCTTGTGCTACTTATGGTGAAGGACTTAAGATTGATCCATCGAATCCCGTACTTTTCTGTAATAGGGTTTTTTGTTACTCCAAAATGGAACAATGGCAGAGATCGGTGGATGGTTGCAATGAAGCTCTTAGGATCCAACCAAATTACACCAAGGCTCTCCACCGAAGAGATGATTCATATGGAAAGGTAAATTTCCATACCCGAGTGTGCCACTTACAAATGTAGTGCTAATTCATGCTCACTGTAGTTATTTATACTTCTTATGACAACTAATTCTTTAAGCTGATCTTCTATCCTACCACTTTTTCATTAGTAATTCTATGCTCTATATGTGTCTAGATGCAAAACTTTATTCTAGCTAAATTTAATTTGGAATAGCTTGAAAGGTGGGTTGAGTATGTTCACGACTATGAGATCTTAAGGAAGGAACTTCCAGAAGACACTGAGATAGTTGAATCTCTTTTTCATGCCCTAGTAGCATGGAAGTCTTCTCGAGGAGAAGAAGTTTCCAGTATGAAGTTTGTGGGAGAGGTTGAGAAAGTGATGGGTATTGAGAAGTTCAATGCAGAAATATCTTTCCCATGTGAGTTTTGTCGTGAGTTTGGAACCTCTTAGTTTTTATGTATATGACCTTTGTTTTCTTTAGGAATTGATAGGTGATGGCCTCGATGGTGTCTGTGGGATGAGTTGTTATTCTTCCAGTTATACATTGAATTTAACGTAGCAGTACTGGTTGTTGTACTCGCACCATTAGAAAACATATATAAAAGGTATTCTATTATGTTTTGCAAACCACATATTTATGTTTTCAAAATTGTGGCACATTTCAATGTCTAAAATTTCAAATAATCTACTCTAAATTATCACTTATTCTTTATTTCCAACAACGGCCAACTTATTAACATGAAATTGTGGGATATATTTGCAGAATTTGAGGCCTTTCATTCCGATCTGTTAACAAATAAGCAACTCATATTTTCTTTTGGATGTGTACAACCACTGTCAGCATCTGTAAACATAGTGACCAACTTCGTAGGGACGATATTCCTTCAATCTCTGTTTAGAAGGTTCTTTTCAGATTCTTATCTCGGGTGCTTTTGGACGATGCTGGTCGAACAACAAAAACTCGAACAAAAGAAGAAGACAACAAAGATGTTAAAACTGGTCGAGAAAGACTACTCTTTCACAAATATGTTAGTAGACCACTGAATCATTGATATATGTATATACTTTTCTTTGTACACATTATGTAATAGGGGCAAGGTATACATCCTCCCCATGTACATTTGACGTTTCATTATAAATGAAAGTAAGATTGTTGGCATAATGAGCATAACCTATTCTAAATACTACAATTTTCTTACTAAAATATCTTGTGTACTAATATATATATATATATATATATATATATATATATATATATATATATATATATATATATATATATATGTGTGTGTGTGTGTACTAAATGGCACTACATATATAGCTAGATGCATAATCAACTACATATATATGTATATAGTAACTGCTACCTTTCCCTACACACTAAATACATATAAAATGTATTAACTTCATGTTTTTGCTACATACTTACTATATATACAATTGTAGTCATACATTTAGCTATAACTATACTTATATTTAAATATGTAAGGACAATATCTAGCTACTCTTTTGGATACATATGAATTTGTAGTGAATGGATTATCTAACTACATATTTGAAATATATAGCTAAAGGCTTTAGCTATACGAGCATAAACTATAACTTGTATGTGTAAAGAAATATGTAGTTAAAGCCTTTAGCTACAAAATATGGGGTTTTCGCTATAATTGTTTTTATAGTTAAAGACTTTTTTTTTGTAGTGCATGTCACAACACTCCACAAAGTTGCTTATGTGTGCCACCGGGTCTTCATGAGTATGCATGTGAAAAGCCTGCGACTTGACTAGTGCAATCAGCCCTGGATCAATCTTGTATTGTGCCACATTCACCGCATGTTTCTTGATCAGGCCCAACTGAGCAATCAAAGAAGATGCCTTGATCTTCTCCCATATGGTCTTTTCTCCAACTGTTGCTCCGTCACCCATTGTTGCTTTACTAGTACCTTGAAATTTCAAATAACAGTGTATGAATTGGTACTAATAATTGAGGAAGATAAATAAGATTTGTCATTCAGTTCAAAAGATTAAAATAAAATTACAAGAAAAATAAAAAGTGTCCTAGAGTGGCCGACCGCAACACTCGTAGTGCTGAGAGCTTGTCGTCTCCCTGAGAACGGTGCCAAAAACTTGACACGTATTTTATGTGCGTATAAACGCAAGTGTACACATTGCGTAATACAGGCCTTGTGAGGCCCGAGTCAAACTCAGGAAGACATAGTCTCAGTGACTACTACTAACTACGGTGCGATCAGCTATGTCGGTTAAAAATGTTGAATTGAGTTTTAACAAAACAAAAGAAAATTAAGAGAAAATGAAAACAATTGAGTTGAATGAAATGAATTCCTTAGGATTTTTGATTTCACAATGGGGTCTCGTTGTATATTATCTCTACTGAATTAACATAAATTCCTACTTTTAACATGGATAGAAAGCCTGTAGCCCAAATTTCTCGCTCCCATGAGACAATTCACTACCTAAATCTAAGCCAATTCCACGTCGGTGGTAATTTATTCTTATTTTAGGTGCATTAATGAAAACTCTGGGTTCTTTCCACTACCCGTACGTCACGTATTCCAAGGAACACATAGGGTAGTGTACAAGTTATGATTTTCTAACTATTAATCCCTCTTCCAGAGTGATTATTGGTCTAATACCCTATTGATGGTGATCAAGCAGTGATAAGTCATTTAAATCCACACTTATATATTCAGGAATAAAGAGAAACTTACACGAAATCATGTAAATAGTCAATACAACAATTCCCCGGGCTACTCCCGGGTCCTAAAGAAAAGAGGGGTTTAGTCCCGCATGGTTTTCATTTGAAAATACATGGAAGGAGAGAAGAAAAACGTGGGAAACATGAAAGAGATTCGTGTAACTCCTGGAAAGACAATGCTCTGGATGATCCTCCTCGAGAAACATGCGTTCTGCATTCTTCCGGAAGTTGAAACGTCTGTTGGAGGTGCTCGAATCATCCAGTTGTCATCCTTCGACTCTATGCTTCTCTCCCTCTCTTCTCTGGCTATCGTGCGGTGCAACGTGATGTCCCCTTTTCTTTGGCCACCCTCCCTTTTTGTCCTAGGTCACTTATAGTACCACATAACGTGGATCGTTGGATCGGGCGGCGGATTTAGATTGCCGAAATCTGACAAAGTCAGTGGCACCGACCTGGTAGTCAGTAGTATCGACTATATCTAGCCTTTGTCGATCACTGGCTGAGTCGGTGCCATCGACTAGAATATCAGTGGCACCGAGTTGAGGCATGTTTTCTCCCTTTCTCACTGAAACTAACTTGGTGGCACCGACCTACGTAGTCGATGCCATCGACTCGTCTGGGCGATCGCCTCCGTCGCTAAAGCTTTGTCTCAGTGGTACCGAGTTAGTGGTCGGTGGTACCGAATCCTTTGGTCGATTTGTACCCTATCACTAATGCCACGTCGGTGGCACCGACTCTGCACTATGCATAATATACCTGGAAAATGTAGAAAATCGAATATAAGTGTATGGAATGTAAAAAAATCATATAAATATGATGAAACAAGCATGATTTGATGAAAATAGAGTGTACATGTCAACAATAGTGATTTATGAAAATATAAACAAAGAAATGACAAATATGCGTACAAAACACATATAAAATTGGCATGTAAAAGCGACTCAAAACTCGTGCATCAGTTAACATAAAGAATTTCACATGAAGAGAGTGCTTCTTGTACCTTGGCACCATGAGAAAGAATATGGTGACATGGGGCACTTTGTTTGATTGATGATGGAACACTTCATAGTATTCTAGGGTTTCTAGGGTTACCATGTCTAAGTGGTGACTTGGCTAGGGTATGGGTGTAGAAACTGTTACCTCACACTTGAATGATAGTAGTGACTACAACACCTTCCCTTCCTATTCACTTGCCTGCACACCTCTACTCATGCGGGACCATCTGGGGAGAATGGAAGTGCCGCTTAGGTGGTTATTTCAGTTGATATGACCTAGAGGTCAAAACAAACCCTTATCCTTTAGTGTTTCGACCTTGCTTTGATAGATTAGGGTTTTGGGTCGAAACAAGGTGAGTTTGGATGTGTTGTGACCTTGATGATGATATCCACCATGGAGGTCACTACACTTTCTAGATAAATATGAAAATTTTGTGTCTTTGCATGGGGAAGAAGATAAGATCTTTTTGTTGAAGGACATGTGTCCATAAGCAATCTATTATGGTGACACCTCACAAACTACGTTCCCTCTCTCCCTTGGGGTTTATATCCCTTTCTCTTCATGTGTGAGAGACTTTTTGACTTCCTTTTCTTCCTCCCTTGAATGTGAACCAACCTTGGAGATGTAGGAACAAGAAGGAGCATAAATTGAAGCTAGGCGACTGATCCATCTTGCATGCGGTGGATTTAGTGCTAGATCATCTTCTTAGTAGTGGTTTCTTGTGGAATCTCTTCTCTTGGTAAGTGATTCAAACTCTGGATCTACTTTCCCCTTTCTTCTTCATCTTCTTCTTCCTCCATCTTGACCATGAGGGTTCTGCATGGTCTGTGGTGATTTCTCTTGGAGATTTCTTCTTCTCTTGGGTTGAAATCATGCTTTAACCTAGGGTCTACCTTGGTTCGAAGTTAGGGTTTGGGTTTTCTTTTCCCTAGACTATTATTTTATCATGACGTTCCTCTCTTTTGAAGGAGATCCAATGGTCAAAGGTTTGAATCTAGTTAGAGCTTCCTTTTCTTCTTTAGAGCTTGAGATCTTGGAGGCTTGGATCATCGACTATAGACGACTTATATAACTCCTTCCTCTTCTATTATGTGCAACTTAAACTTGACAATATGCAGTTTGTATTTTTTTTAGATCTTAAAAATTTGTTCTTGTAGTGAGGAAAGTGATGATAGTTGTGTTTGAACTATGTTATATCTCAAAGTTGATGTATACTTCCTGTAAAACCTCAAATCCTTTTACCCGATTTGAAGATTTTGAGAAATGAATGATGAGATCTTGTTCTTGTTCTTGGAATTGCTTTGTTTTGATTAAAATTAGTTCATCTAAGTAAAATTACTGATCTTGATACAAGATACATGTGTAAGAAACCAATTTTCTACAGTCTGATCATGATCCTTAAGATGATCTTTTTCTATGATTTAAATAACACCCTTGTGCAGGGTTTTTGTTCTTGGGTTGACGATAAGTATTCTATGACCTCCCAACTATTACGAACATATGGTAACGGGCTAGACCTTTTTTAAGTTGTAACCCTTGTGGCATGAGGTTGTAACACTTGTATTGATGTTCAATTTCAACCATGCACTTGTTCAAAGATCGAAACACTTAGGGTTTTGAAATGTAGTAACCATATGAACCATGTTACATCCTATACCTTTATGTTTAGGGTCAAAACACTTGTAATGATGGTGGTTAAGGCCTTGTAGAGTGTTACGGTGGATACATCTTATGTGGTTGAGGTCAAAACACTACTCATATTAGGGTTTAAACCATTAATGGTTAAGGTTAAACCACCTTGAAGTGTGGAGGTTGAAACACTTTGTGGGGAGGTCGAGACACTCATGTTTAATAAGGTTAATACACCTAGAATGGTTGAGGTCAATACATCATCATGGTCTAGAGTCAAAACACCAAGTTTTGTGGACGTTACACATGGTGTGTGTCTAGGTCGTGACACTTTATGATGATGGGTCGATACACACATATTCATACATGTATAGTTGATCAATACATAGTGTAATGACCTATATAAGATGTTGTGACATGAATGGTTAAACATTAACCATGATGCTTGACTCTAGAACTCTCCAATAATGTGGGAGATGATGGAATTAGGGTTTATAGGGTGATATGAAACCCTAATTGATTACATATAAACCATAAGCTTAATCTATTGCTCATATGATGCATGTGGTTGCCTTACTGGAGATTATTGTTCAATAATAAAGTCTTCTCTCTCATGTGTATGAAACCATAACCTTGTAGGAAAAATGAATATGCATAGCTAAGAGAATGCTATGGTGAACCTTGAACAATATAGGGTGGTGATTATAAGCATACATCATTGTTGAGATATATTGTGATATTATTTGCACATGTTTATGTAATGTGAATATTATGACATGTTGAGTGCCTTAAGAATAGTTTGAGGTAAAATCCTCTAGAGATAGAAATGACGTTTGATACCCCATAGTGATGTGACACATGTTTCATGAATGGTTGAGACACCTATGTGATGGATGGTCGAGATACCTATGTGATGGATGGTCAAGACACATACATGAACATATAGTTTAGATATGTGCATGAGTGAGTAAGTAATGATCCATGTATAGTGTTGTGGGAATGATTTTCTGGTTAAACCTTAATCCCTAACCATGATTCCTAACCCTAACATGCTCCAACTAATTGGGAAGTGACTTAATTAAGGATTAGTGTTATGATCATTATGTTAACTCTATATGGATGTATGAGTGTGCCATAACCCTAATTCTAGAGTATGTTATACTTATAAATGTGCATGGGTGAATAGTGTAGGATGATACTTTCTCTCTCTCCTACTTACATGGTTCTAACATATAGGGTGATTGAGTGTCATAGCTTGTGTATGCTATGAAGATGATTAAATGATAATAGATGAAGGCCATGATCCTTTAATGATGTGCACTAGAATTGTAAATATGTGAAATGTTCACACATATATATAATCTATAGTGCTTAACCTTAATACACTCCAACTTGCTATGAAGCTAGAGATTGGTCAATAAATAATTCCATAAAACACTATATGGTTAAGCATGAACCCTAACCCTAATTCAATGGACATATGATGTGTTGTTTACATTGCTTGAAGAGTTTACTATGATAAGAAAATCATGGGTATTCTCTCTCTATTTGTATAATGTTGATTTTTTAGGAAAGATGATGATCAAAGATAATCATTGCTAAGGTGTAAATGTGATGTGATACAAGTGAAGTTTTTATGCTTGAAGAGGCATGATGTGATGGTTACCATACCTACTGATTGTTGTAATACATGTGATGCTTATATGCTTGATAAGGAAAGATGAGACAATAGTGAGTTACATGAATAATGTGATTGGTCTTAATACCTAATGAAGGCTTAATGTCTAATGTGACGTTATATTCTCCAGTGATATGATAAGGGGTTAATATCCCTAGTGATGTGATAATAGTGATCAGCCTAATATGTTAGTGTTAATAAATGATGTTGTTGATGGCCTAGTTTAAGGAAGTGATACAGTATTGTCCTGAGTTGATGTGACAAGTTCACACTTTATATGTTTTATATCTTCTGAAGTTTCTTCATAGTTATGCTTTCTAGATTGAATTAGGGTTTTATATGTCCACTTGTATGATGGAGACTTAATTCACTCAACTGGCATAACTAATAAAGTGAAATCTTAATAATGTAGTTGCCCAGTACCATAGATCCATCTTCAGCCATAGTATTTAGTTGGATAGTAAAATGAGTAACTCCTATGGGAAACTTAGAGAGCATATTGTTGAATATGTGGGGTATCGGTGGAGGTATCTCCCTATATCCTTAAATTGTTGAAATAGTGATGTGATGTTTATTATAGAACATCCATGTGTGAGCATGTTCTCTAGCATTGTGCCATGTACCGCGGTAGGCTAGTTATTTTACAAGACCATAGACTTGACTATGAGTCATTCTCTTTATAGGACTATAGTTGTGGCTATAAGTTGATGTCTTTGCAGTTTGACTATATGTCACTACGTTGCAGACTCGAGCTGACTGAGTAGAACTGGTGATGATCATGGAGTCCAGCTCTTCCATTGATCTTGTATGTTACTAATTTTGACTTAGCAGGGGTCAGTTAGATTTGAGTGGTACACCTCAAATCCTTAGAACATAATAATTAAAGGTGTAACACGACCGTGTAGTGTTATTGCTAAGGGTTACATTTGAATTACATTGGATGACCCCTTTGTTGTGTATCTTATATTGAGTATTTTGTAACAGTTGTACATGTTCTTCATATTCCTTCTGAAAACATATGATGTTCTACTACTCAATTGTAGATCCTTGAACTACTTGAACAGTGATAGCTTCCTTGCTTATATCATTTATTTGAATCTCCTTATATGTTAAAAGTATAAATTGATATTTAGCTTATTAGTGCTTATAATAGATGTTGACAGAGAGTTATATCTCTCATTGGGACTTTGATCTCACCCTGTGCGATCCACTTTTTTTAGTAGACGGACAGACTGAGATAGAGATCATGCGGGTGAAATTAATAATAAGAGGAGTTGTATCTGTTGAATCATGGATGTCCAATTAGTGTCTAGTAATAGAGTCCTATATGTGTCAGTCATGTACACTCAGGTCCTTGGGAGGGTTTTGTCAATGTTGTACATCGATTTGAGTTTTTGGCTATAAGCCATAGTGGTACATACATAGTTTGTATACATGAGTAGATGATTATATGTAACAGGTTGTGGCTAAATAGCCAGTGAGCAATGAAGTGTAATACATTTTTTATGAATGAAATATAGTGGCAACAATTTAGGATCCAATTGTGTCTTTTTGATATTGAGATTCCAACATGTGATTGGTTTTAATTTATCCTAATTTGTGGTAATATTGTTATTAGTGATGACTTCACGCTTTGTTTTGAGTAATCTCACTCAATGTAGAGATGGTCGTCGCAAACCTAGTCAAAAAGGAGTTTGCATTAGTGAAACCACAATCAAGAAGACCTTCCTGCCTACCTCTTCTACCACATCCGGAGCCTCTACCTCCACCCAAGCACCTCCACCCCCACCACCATCCCGCCCTACCCACGCCTCGTTCAATGTATCAAATGAAATGGAATATATGATGCATCAGCAGATGTACAACCTTCAGGTTCAGGATCACCTACACTAGGACCTTTGTCCAGATTATGTCTACCATGAACCTGTCCTGCAGCCACCCTTATCCCTCCTACCAGCCCTACCCAGGCGGTGACTATGCTTTCTATGCATATAATCACTTCTACCAGGACCCTCCACCTGATGCTTCTACTGCCACATCTTCTATTGTTGGTGAACCTGTACCGACACCTGGAGTTCTTCCTTCTCTGACATTGTCTGCTAGCCCTCTTCGTACACTACTTTCCAGCATTGGCACTTTTACTTCCCCCTTCCCTCAGGCAGAGGAGTTACACTCTCTTAGCGTGTCTTGGAATGAACAAAATGTCCTGTGGTCCAGTCGCAGTTTTGGTCCTCCTGTTGATGAGGAGATGTCTGACTAGGATGATGAGGAAGCTACTTATGATGATGAGATCACTGAGGATGATGCTCCGATGCTAGTTATGACAGTTTTGTTGGTGTCTCTGGTGATGAAGGTGATGTTGCTATCTCTGTTGCACCATCAGATGGAGATGAGGACTACGAGCTAGAGGTTGACAATGATTTTTTTAAAAAAAATTGGCCATTCTATTCATCCCGTGGCCTGGGCTCGATCCTGGGACCTCTCACTAACAAACCGAGTGTCTAACCATCTTGGTTTCTTCTGTTAGACATACTTTGATTATGACATTGGGTTGACAATGATGATGTGGATGATGATGATTTTTTGACATAGATAACATAAATGTAGCTTGATGTCTTAATTTCTTAGTCTTTTAGGTGTTGATTAGATATATCTTTTTTAGACTCTTATGTACTGTGACAATTGGGCACATGTATCTGAGATGTACTATTTTATTTTTCTACTTTTTTATCGTTGGTTTATGGTTCTTGTAGTGAGGACATGCTCTAGTGTTGTGATATTAATCTTATGTACCCTTACTCTCTGGTTGATAGTATCTCATGAGTTTGTAGTATGTTACCCATACTTTGATTATGACATTGGGTTGTTTGTTTCTCTTTATCTTGTCTCTATTTGATGTGTGTTATGTGGTTGATTGCTTTATCTGGTGTTTGTGGAGAAGACATGTATTTCATCTCTTTCTACCTCCCTGTCTTTTTTATATGAAAAAGGGGAATAAATGACCTCATTCATATTATTTTATCACTTGTATGATCCTTTTCTTATCAATTATCTCATATCATGTGACTTGCTAGAGGGTCATATCTACTATTCTACCAATTTGAATGCTAAGACTCGTCTCCGTCTTCTCACGAACCCATTGTTAATTGAACTCTTGCTTCGTTATCCTATTCCACCCCACATGATCCTATTGATAATTGGACTCCCACTTCGTGGTTACATTAACGAGTGGACTCCATTATTTAATTAATCTATCATTTTCTTCAGGCTGTTTGATGCATCCTTGGATTATTGTATGATTGTATCGTTGGGACTTCCCAACAGAAATCCCTATATCACGTTTATCGCATAGTACATGCATCGCCTTCTTGTACTTGCTCTATGCCGTCATCGCTGGAAGATTGCCAGGCCTTCCCCGCCGACCACACATAACCACCTTGATGGGGCCACGACGGGAAATATCAACCACGACGACAGGATTTGACAATCACGTTCAGTGCAACGACTGTAACCTGCTCGTTTATCAAATCAGAAACCAAATCAGATTCATACGCTTATTGCCGATGTAGCCGAAACAAGAACTCAGACTGGAGGAGCAAGCACATGTCGTCCTTGCCTGTAGTACTCCTCGCCATCATTGATCCTCACGTAGGTATGTATTGCATGCATTTGCGTGGAAATGATCAGTCCGGCTGTCTAAATCTCTGCTTCACATTGTCAATCACCCTAGGCCATGTGCCTTGATAGGAAAGCGCCATTTGTTACCGTCCAATCAATTGAAGTGGTCTTGGGTTTCGACCACAGTGATAGGTATTAAGGCGAACGACTACCAGAATAACAACAGCAATGATTTGTGATGAAAATCAGATGATGGTGCAAGGATGTCGAAGCCATCAATGGCTTTTTCTTAAACTACAAGCACCTCCATATGTATGGAAGATCCACCCTTCTCATCATCCCCTTGGATAGATCCTTTCTTGTACCTATCTCTTACTGCTTATCCTCATGGTAGATCTCCAAGAAAATTTACATAAGGAACTACTGCACCCCTCATTCATCTGAATCCTTCCATCCGTCGAGCAATGTTCTCTTGGATGCCAATGCAAATCAATTGTTATGCCCAGAAAGATTCTTGTTTGGCATGTCCTAGGAAAAGAATGTTCTGCAATAAATCATGGAAGGCCGAATAACTACTGTAACGTAAATGACACCTTCTCATACATGCTCGTATACGTTACTTTCTCCTTCTGTCATTCTTATGGTTTTCTCATACATTTTGAACCGCCTTTGACTCAGATTTTGCAAATGACACCTTCTCTTGCCATCTTCAGTTCGCCCAAGGTCTCTTGAGAGGCTGGTATGGAATGATAAACCTTAAATTGTCTTGAAGGACTTTTATTCTTCTTGGTGTTCCCTCATGTCACTTCAAGCAATTGTAGTTGATACAATCACCTTTCTTTCTATCCGGTTCTTGAAGGATTAACTTTGGTATCATATGCGGGACATGTTTGTTTTTCAGTTTCTACCCAAGGTATCTGCATTTTATTTCATATAAGACTGATGAAAAAAATTCCTTGCATTGTGCTACATTTGATTTGATATAAGATTTGATATAAGAGAGTTGAAAAACTTTTCATTCTTGGTTGTACTTGAATTGTTATGACACCAAAATCTAATCTATTTATAACTACAAATCCATTTATGAATAGTTGTACAAAATATCAGGGATGAGATACAAATATTGGGGTACTTGAATATAACTTGATAAAATATATATGTCATATGAGATGGAAATGCTCAAAATATGTAGTAAATCCATGTTTAGTCGGCTTTTCAATTAACTCAAAATGTAAGACAATATAGCTCACTATTAAAGATTTGATTGTTCTTAAATATTAGATAGAAGGTACAAACCTATTAGGTAAATGGGTGAGTCATAAAATTATTTTTTCTTAACATTAATTTCAAGGAGTTTATTTTGTCAATCCACTACTAGAATTTTTCTAGTTGAAATATGGTGCTCATGAAACATGTTAATATTAACCAACCATATAAATGATGTATTATATGAGTAATGGCATGTGAATCATAAATTAAAACAATACACACATCATATAGAAAAATCTAAATTGCCTTCTTAATAGAATATTAGTTTGTAATACATTTTTTGCAAACCCCTTGCATGCAACTAGAAAATAATATTATGAAAATCTACCAACTAAATCATTGACTAGATGTACAAGGACGGTACATCGTGTAGTTAACTCGGAAAAATTGATTTTCGGTGATAGAATATCTACATCTTATGCTTCTCAATTACTTATTACTATATAAATTTATTATAGGAATCAATGTCAAAGAGACGCAATATCCTATTTTTGGTTCTTATTTTTTGATAATATGGACATGCCCCCATGTACAGAAATGTTATTATTAGAAGCCACTAAAAATGTTTATATTGAATTTGATAATTTAAGAAAAATCACTTTTCAAATTTTAATTCCCCATCTATCCTACAACGTTGTTCCTGCAATTATATAAATTAAGTGATACACATAGGAAGTGTTGATCTCATGAACTTCACCTTGAATAACTTCTGATTTACATGAAGACAACACATCGACTACTATTTTGGATGACAAATTAAAGTTCGATCAACAATTAGTTATCATTGTTCCTAGCAACTACTTATATATAGAGATTATGAGCTTTAAAATCACTATAGAGAGATGTAGTTTAGAGTTTTAAGTATTTCAAGAACTATCTCCATTCACCATTTTTAGTAGAATAACATACATCAACTCATACATTACATTCATATAACTTTGTTATAATAATATCATATGAGTCTACAAAATCACTCCTTCTGCCTTGTCACTTTTTAATTTAATTCTTATAATAGTTTAATGTGAATGGCACTTTACTATAATAAATATCAATGTGCACATGCTTGTTAGATTATCTCAATATATTTTGTGTAATGTCAAATCCTAGAGATAGAGTCATCATGTTCACGAATATACCAAGAACATGAACTGAAACTGTTACTTGTAACAATTTTCATGTATAAAATATAATTATGTACTTACCAAAGGGTAGTAATTATATTGAAATGCTCTCTTCTCACTATGATCTCATGAAATGTATGAACATGTGCAAACAAACTATAGAGTCTAAATGCACGGAAAAATTTAATGGAGGATATCAACATGAAAGGCATCTTCCATTCATTAGTGTTATAACTGCTTGATTGCAATCAAGCTGACAAACTTTGTTGATGACTTAGATTTTAGCAGGTAAAATGAATGGACTTCACAATACTAACTACTTGTTAACTTTTCTTAAGTCCATACAATATTACTTATAGGATTATAAAAAAGTTCATGTGATTATGCATCCCCTGACGAGAATAAATGCTTTTAAATTATTGTCTTAAAGTGAAATCACTTCTTGTAAAAAAAGTAATGAAGATCATCAACCATGTTGGTTGCATTGGAGAACAAGTTTAATGCACATTATTGCATTGAGATAACATTTGTACAAGCTAACTTTGATAGACTGCTATATCTCTAACAATAGTTATTATTGTAATTGTGTGTTTATTTTAAGAAGTATGTATAATATATTATATATTATAATTCTTTTAAATTTCTTATAATTTCTAAGGTAGAGTTGTAGAAATTTTATCTACAAACATGAAAACTCAGCCTAAATACATGTCATTTGATCATGTTTTGGAACTATTTTTCATAGATGTATCATATGGAGATGTTGGGAGATATTGTTTGAATGTTATTTAATCTTTTTAGAAGATATATACCTACAACAGAAGGTATAAAAGAGGAGAATAAAACTAGGTGCCCAGAAAAAAATTTAGACATAGAATTACAAACTCTAACATATCATCTAAGAAATAAAAGCATATATCCAAATAGGTTGAAGAAAGTTTAATAGACTTGGTAATAATTGATACCAAAGTTATTATTTCACCTAAAACATAAGATTCTACATTCAATAAAAAATGTCTATGTTTAAAATATCATGTTAGGAACATTACTTTTAATAATGTCCCAGTATTAGGTCTTGATTCCATCCATAAGAAGGATTCATCAATTCAGTTTTAAAGTTGAAAATTGGAGTAAACATGTTGTAATTTCGGTCTGGAATGCAATACCCACCTCAATGGAATCACTAAAATATCCTTCAACCTCACCTCAATTACTTTGTTATTGGGTTTATATAACTTTAAAAGATAAGAGACTTTTTCACTTAAAGAGCTTATTAAATGATTTATGCAATAAGAACATATGATAATGTAAATTTGCATGTTTTTGTAATAAAGGACAAGTGTGATATATGATATGATAATGACAACAAATTAATAACCATAAAAAATATGAAAATGGAAGCTAAAGAAATTGAAATGTTATATCATGAACATCTTATAGTGATGGCTTGATTGGAGCAGATAATTCCAGATCATATATTCTTAAGAGGTGTGGCCAATTTACTTTAATCACCTAGCATTCATATATGCTGACACTCTATTTATTTATTCTACTTTTATTTATGTATAACAATTTAATTATTAAATTTCCAAATCAGTATCATGTGTTAGACTAGATATAGACAAAGTAGCAATGATCTTGTTTGTGTTATCTGTATGTATATAACCCAAAAATAGCTTAAAACAACCAAACACTTATACATTAAATTGTGATCTTCATTTTTTTAAGTATAATGTGCTACAAATTGACAAATGAATTTGTATGAAAATAACCAATGTAATAAAGAATTAAACACGAGACAAATATACTTTTATATAAATTTCTATTCTTTTAATTACACTTGGAACTAATTTTGTAGTTTATGTTAATGTCATTTCCACTTCCTTTCTTATTTATCATTGACATTATGTTGCAATATGTTCACAAGTCATGTAAAAGGTCATAGAATATTGATTGTTAGATTCATTATTCCACATCCATTTTGGGAACAATGAAAATAAAATAAGTATCATCTTTTCAAGAAACCACAATATAATATAGAGTGAGTGAAATGGTAATCTTGAGGAATTACAACAAATTCTACCACACCATTGGACATGCCAAACTTCTCATTATATAGTCTCCATGGTATATGATGAGAGGAACATAATTAAAATATATTTAAATATTTAGGTGGTCAGAACATCAAAACTTATGTGACTATTGTTTAGATGTTGTTAATACATCTATAGATTTTAGTTTATTGCATGTGATGGAAGGCATGATATATCTCATTTTCCATATCAATGTATTGATTACATATATGTTATGTTCTAAATTAATATTTATGTTATTGTCTATATATTATTATTGTGTTGTTTAAAATGTAATATGAATTATTTGTAGGAAGTGTATCTGTTGTTTTAAGTGTATATTGATTTTTGTTGTTTTTGAAGATATACTTACTACAATTTTACTTGATTTTAGTAGACAATATTCAATGATTTGAGAGCATGTGTTGTGGTAATGTTGTAAAGAAAATATTGAGCACACTAAGGCTCAATATGGACATAGAAATAATAAGCTTTATGCATAGATTGTTAGTATTGGACATAAAAGATATAAAGATTTTACATACATTGTTAGGATCAATTCCTTTTCTTATTGAAGATAACGCTATTTAGAGGAATAAAGGAAACAACTTAAAAAAGATAAAAAAATATGAAGATGAAATCTAACTTATCGTCTTCAAATAAAATAAATAATGAATACATGGAGATATTGAAATAGGAATTCATTATAGAGAATAAACTAAAATTATCTGAAACATTGGAAGTTGACTAAAGTGAAGCCCTTTATAAGAAAAATGTTGGTGCACCACTAATATGATGGGAAATAAATATTATGTTATATATGAAGGTAATGTCAAAAGTGTCTATATACTATTATTGACGTCCAAAGAACGTGCATTTACTAGTAGTATGTATATGTACTTTGGTTATTTTGTGGAAAGGCTAACGATGCAAGTATAGGTAAGCATGAATTGAGGGGGAGCAATTCACATTGTTCAAGAATGTATCCCCTTGCAATTCAAAAGGTAAAGGTTTAACTTTCACATCCTTACTCAAAGGTAAAAGTTCAATTTCAATATGTTGAGGAATGGTTTTCCATTGTCAAAAAGGAGAAGAATGTTTACCTAAGTGGTATACATTGTCCATATTTTGATAATGACTTAACCATTCCATTCATATGTATCTAAAATGTTTGTTTAAGATTTATTTCAGGAATTAGATACAGGAAAAGGATCAACTCGCTCAAGCCCTAGCTTGGCTTAGTTCAAGTCAAAAGCAATGCAAATGTGCAATTCGAGAAAACACTCCAATCCACCTTAGAATATTTTTGTGATCATTTGTATTGATGATATGACTTGTAACTAAGATGATAAAAAATCAAGGATGCTAAATTCCAACATTTGATCACTTAAATTTCATTTGGTAAAATTCATTAAATGTTGTTCATCGGTCGAGTCACAAACTCGACCGATCCTTAATGGATTTTGGGATTGAATGTTGTGTAACTCGACCGATCCTTAATGGACTTTGGGATTGAATGTTGATCAGTCGAGTTTCATTTTTAAAAAATGTGATTGTTCTGTCTATAGAGGAAACTCAATTTAAGTAGATCGGTCGAGTTATCCCAGGACAAAGTCAGTTGATGCTTTAAATTGACTTTGTCACATAGTGTGATCGGTCGAGCTATTTTTATTGAAACTTGATTGAATACATTTTATAGAAAATATAGAAAAAGTGATTCTAATAGTTGGAGGGGTGCAAAACTCGAAATTATATCTGTTCCAACCCTCTAAATGACTAGTAATTATTTATAAGTGTTCCCAAACTCTAGTGGACACCCCCCAGCTATAAATAGGACCTCTTGGAGTTCATTCCAAGGTTGCTCGTTCATACTATTCAAGATCCTTGCTATAGTTTAGTTATTTTAGTCCACTTGATCCCCTTTCTCTCTCTTGATTGCAACACAATTATTCACTAGGAGTGAGATGGGTCATGTGTGAAGAAAGCTACCCATTTGTATGCATGTAAACACCTCAAGATTCATCTTTATCATTCCTTTCTTCAAAGCTCTTGATTGGTGAAAGCTTCTCCAAGAGAAGGAGAAGGAGAAAGCTTCTTCAACTGGAGAAGACGGTGCTCAAGGATACTCCGAGTGAAGTCAAAGGTCAAGTTGGAAGATCCAACGAGCTGAGTGGGTAAATCCCCAAGGCCAAAGACTTGTTGCGTGAAAGGGAAGACCTTGGTCAAGGCATCCAGGTGATGGTAAGAGTTGGAAGACCTTTGTGAGGTAGAAAACTAGCTCTTGGTAGGTAAGCCCTTTATTGTAAGGTTGTTATCTCCCTTGGCTTTAAAAGGAAGCTGGGTATCCCTATCCCAAAAAAAGGAAGGTCATATGTTGTAACTCTTATAAGTGAATATAAGGAGTAGACATCTTAGAAATCCTAGAGCATGACCTCTCTAGGTAGTGGACTAACTCTCTCCTAGTTTGGAGAGTGGAACCACTCTAAAATAATTGTTCACTTGGTTGCTTTGATCTCTCTCTTTCTTTCTTTATATGATTAAATTGCCATCAAATTCACTATTTGCAATTTAACTTATTTGAAGTAGCTTGAAGGTCTAAAAAGTTTTGTGTAAGTTTTGAAGCTTTATTCACCCCCCTCTAGAGCCCTTAGATCCAACATATACTTGGGTCTACTTATGTGAACCTTTAAAGGAGGAAGATCTTCATTTACTTGAGTGTGATCACTATCTACCACCACAAGAAGAGGAGTAGGATCCAACATATCACACGATAAAGAATACCCCATGTCATAGTACAGAAGGTGTTCAAAAAAGACAACATCCAATAACAAATCATTGTTGTTTGAGAAGATTGTGACATTGATATCCTTTTTGATTTCTTGAATATCATAGAAACACACATTTATTGGAGTGAGAGTCAAGTTTAGATATCCCATTATGGAGATTGTTAACAAAGCAAGTGCTTCCAAAAATGTGAGGAGGTACTAAATTCAAAGGTATATCAAGATACATATGAGGGAAATGAATTTGATTATACAACAAAGAAGAAGGCATACTGTCAGTAGCACGTAGCAAAAATAGCTTCAAACCAAAAATATTTAGAAACATGATAGTGAAGAAGAATGATTTGTGCAAATTCAAGAAGATGATTATTTTTCCTCTCTACTACACTATTTTATTATGATGTGTAAGAGTATGAAGTTTCATGAATGGTATCCCGAGCAATGCAAAAGAGATCCATTGATTGTTGCATTAATCAAGCCATATCAGCTCACAAGATTTAACATTTGTATTGAATTGGGTTTGGATCTCAGTAACAAAGGTGGTGATAGTGTTTAAAATATTACTGTGATCCTTTAAAAGAAACAACCAAGCTTTTCTAGAATAGTCATCAATAAAATAATAAAATAGTAAAAACTAGACAAGCTAGTCATAGAAAAAGGTTTCTAGATATCCACATCAACAATATCTAAAAGAACTTTAGAACTAATTTCGTTCTTCTTATGAAAAAAACCCGAGTTGGTTTGCCAAATTGGCTAGATTCACACAAAAATTGTTTATCAAAATTATTAGGAAATAGGCATCATATTTTTGCAACAGAAGGATGTCCTAGACGGTAGTGCCATTACAAACTAGTTACAGAAGAACATAGCAGAGCAGTAGCAGATTGCAACATATGCAGGTAGTATAGTCTTTCAGGTCCTTCATGGCCCGAACCAGTCCTCATCCTTGTCTAGAGATTTTGAAATACACAACCCTTGGGATTAAAAGTGAATGAGAATTGAAGGTTCTTCGTAGTTTTACTGACAAATAGTAAATTAAGTAGAAATCATGAAATATATTAAGTGGAAATCTTAGAAGAAAGGTGGGATTAGCTATTCGAGATAATGGGATATTTACAACTTGAAGAAGGTGGAGTAATGCTTTGGGGTGTATGAGATAATTAGAAGTGGAGAGGGGAACTTGAATCTTTGACACAAGGGGTAATGCATTTTCTGGAGTGGGCTTTTCCATGCTCGTTCCCATATATTTTAGCTTGGGATCACTACTACAGAACCTACCTTTAGTGTCGGTTATTTAAAGCCTTTAGTGTCGGTTTCTAAGCAACACCTATGTGGGAGACACTAAAAGCTCACCCATTAGGCGTCAGTTCCAAAACCGACGCCCAAAATCTTCGCGCGCCACCGAAAATGTGCCATCATGGCACTATAGGCGTCGGTTATTAGATACGAAACTGACGCCTAAACCCTTCGCGCCACAGAAAGGGCGCCATCTTGGGCACTATCCGTGTCGGTTTTTTACAAATAACCGACGACATATATCTTCGCGCAACAGGAGGGCGCCAACTTGGTCACTATAGGCGTCGGTTATTAGCTAATAACTGACGCCATATAACTCCCAACACGGCCGTGATGGACAGCACGGCCGTGGTGTTAAGGAAATAGACGTCAGTTTCTATTGAAAACTGACACTGTAACCTATTTGGCGTCAGTTTTATACAAATAATCGACGCCTATTGTTTTTTTTCTGTCAGCTTGCAGACCTGCTGTGGCTGGTTGTAAGATGAGAAACATGTTCAGTTCCGTTATGAACTGCAGGTTTTACAATATCCATTGATATCAGTCGACAATAGGCCACAAACCTGCAAAATTAACAACAAAAATATTCACACATGCATTTAGAAATGCAACCTGCAGTTCCATTTTATTTTCACACATTTAGAAACATTCATGTAACTAGCAATCTGTAGTTCCATTCATTCACATTCACACATGTAGAAACATTAATATAGCAATCAACACTTTCATTCATTTTCACTCAGACACATGTAGAAATATCCAGACATGTAGAAACATTCACACATATATTATAATTCAGAAATTCATTTACAAAATATCATTGTTTAGTCATTATTCGCTATCAGGATCCCAATTATATTTTAAAGCCCCCACAATTTGTATGGTTGTTGCCCATTCTTCTCTTACTTCATTTAATTCTCCCATCCTATAGGGAGCATGTACATCTGGTAAGTCCGTTCCTGTAGTGGGGTCAGCTTTAAACACCTGTAAAGAGAATGATGTATATATATAATTAATGAGCTATAAATAAGATTGATATATTTCATATTATCTAATGAGACTATATAATACCTGAGCAATACAATCGATGTCCATACAACATGACGGACTAACACATATGTAGTACATAACAACAACATCGTCGAATTTACATACAACACTAGCTTAGTACATATATAGTGGGACTTATAAGGTGACGATCCCACCTGGTAAAACAGGTTACCGACAACTACATGTTATGACTGGGAGGTCGTGATTCAGCAACCGTATGCATTAGCAGGAGGACAAACAGATCACCATATGTTTGTCCTCCTGCTAATGCATATGGTTGCTGAATCACGACCTCCCAGTCGTAACATGTAGTCGGTAACCTGTTTTAGCAGGTGGTATCGTCACCTTAGTCCCACTATATATGTATTAAGCTAGTGTTGTATGTAAATTCGGCACTGTTGTTGTTATGCATTGTATATGTGTTAGTCTGTCATGTTGTTATATGAATCTGAAGCACTTGTGTGTGCTGCACTTTATGTATTGTATTTGTATCCTGCTTCTCTTCATTGGGGCTTCTTTTGCTGTTTAGCATTTGTATTAACTAGAAGATAATGAAACATCAAATCAGAAAATGATATTGATATTAAAAAAGTAAACATTTAGCTTCAATAAAAAAATATAAACATGCATGCCTCTAAAATTGTGATCTTTTATCAATTAACAATCCTTCATTGTGATCTCCGCGCACATATAAGTCATCATTAGCTTCTTCAATATTTTGTGGAGTTGGAAACCCAACTGAGAATGGACTGGAGTCATCATATTTATCATAGTACTCTTCTTCATCTATAGGATCTTCAATGAACTGTCTTTTACCATGAAGAACAACCGACCATTTATCATTTGCAGGATCATCGATATAAAATACTTGTTTCGCCTGTGATGCCAATATGAATGGTTCAGCCTTCTCGCCAATCTTTTCAAAGTTCACTAAAGTGAAACCCAATTCATCCACTATAACTCCTTTGGTGTTATCAACCCAATTACATTTGAAGAGCGGAATTCTGAAATCTATGTAGTCAAATTCCCATATCTCTTCAATGACACCGTAATATGACATTTTAGCTTCACGTGGAATCTTATCCTTTGCACTTGCAAAAAACATAGTCGATGCTTGAAGGGTGACCCCACTGTTTTGGACGACACTCTTATCATCTTGGCACTTTGTGTAATATGTGAATCCATTAATGTCATACCCTTCATAAGACATAACAGTCAACTTTGGTTTAAAGGCGAGGCATTTGATAGTTTCAGTAATATCATCTGGTGTTTGAGATAGTTGATGTAAGACTTTATCTTCAAGCCACTGAATAAAAGTCTTGTTATGCTCTCTAGCAAGCCACATTGTATTGGCTCGAGGATATTGTCTTTTGATGAAATTGGTATGTTCCTCGATATAAACGTTCACTTCGTCCATGTTGTGTAAAATACACAAATGACCTTGTTCCAACTGCTCACGGCTGATTACTTTCACACATGATCCCAAAATTCCTTTGCCAAATAGCTCATCAATATTCTTGTCATTATCAGGAGTGCCATTACCACTGAGAAAGTCATTACAGAAATCCATAACCTCTCTCGCCACATAACCTTCAATAATACTCCCTTCATGCCGATAACGATTTCAAACATCACATTTAAAAACGCTCATGTATCGTTCAAAGGGATACATCCAATGCAAGAAAACCGGTCCCAAGATTTTCACTTCCCTAGTCAAGTGGACAACAAGATGTACCATGATATCAAAGAACGAAGGAGGGAAATACATCTCAAGCTGACATAGGGTAACAACCACTTCTCTTTGCAAATTATCGAGAGTCTCATGGTCAATAACTTTGCTGCAGAGACTGTTGAAAAAGAAACAAAGTCTGGTGATTGCAAACCTTACATGCTTCAGCAATATAGATCGAATTGCCACGGGCAATATTTGTTGCATTAGAGTGTGACAATCATGAGATTTAAGACCTATCAACTTCAGATCTTTCATTGATACCAATCTACGGATGTTGGATGAGTAACCATGTGGCACCTTAACATTTACCAAGCATTCACAAATAGCTTTCTTCTCCTTTCTAGACAATGTGTAACAAGCGGGAGGTAAGTATGTTCTTTTATTACCCATTTCACGTAATTCTGTTAATTCTGACCTTATTCCCATTTCACATAGGTCCAGTCTGGATTTTATCCCATCTTTAGTCTTACCTGGTATATTTAACAGAGTACCAATGATGCTATCACAGACATTTTTCTTAACGTGCATTACATCGATACAATGTCTGACTGTCAAACAACTCCAATAAGGAAGATCCCAAAATATTGACTTCTTGAATGAAGAATTGTCACTCTGTGTAGTACATTGTGATCTCTTACCAAATTCATTGACAAAATCTTTTACTCTTTCATAAACAACCTCCCCTGGTATAGGTTTAGGTGCACTACGTTCCTCATTCAATCCATTGAATGCTTTGCGCTTCCTACGATACGGATGGAATTTTGGAAGAAACCTTCGATGAACGAGATATACATTCTTACCACCATGTTTTAGTCTTGTTGAATCAGTGTTCTCTTCACATATAGGACACGCTTTAGCTCCTTTGACACTATATCCAGACAAATTCCCATATGCTGGAAAGTCATTAATAGTGATAAACAACATAGCATGCAAACGAAACGTCTCTCTTTGTGAAGCATCATAGGTCATCACACCTTCACCCCAGAGTTTCTTTAAGTCATCAATCATAGGTTCAAGATAAACATCGATGTCATCTCCAGGTTGTTTAGGGCCCGATATCAACAACAACATCATTACGTACTTATTTTTCATACACAGCCAGGGAGGAAGATTGTATATAACAAGCATGACTGGCCAAGTGCTATGTTGGCTGCTCAATGTCCCGTACGGATTCATCCCGTATGTACAAAGCCCAAGTCTTAGATTCCTGACTTCTTCACCAAATTCAGGGTACAATAGATCAATCTTCTTCCACTGTGGGGAATTAGACGCATGTCGTAGGATCCCATCATTATTTTTCTTAACATCTGCATGCCACCTCAAATTCTTCGCATCTATCGGATTGGCAAACAAGCGTTGAAACTGTGATATTATAGGTAGATACCACATTACCTTGGCAGGAGAACCAGTTTTGGACTCCCCCGAAGTCGTCAATTTATACCGTGACGCACCACATTTTGGACAATCTTTCAAATCTGCATAGTCCTTTTGAAATAATACACAATCATTAGGGCATGCATGTATCTTCTTGGCATCCATTCCCATTGGGAACAACAATTTCTTTACCTGGTATGTTGAGATTGGCAGCTCGTTTCCTTCAGGAAGCATTTCTTTCAACAAAGACAGCAATGACGTGAAGCTTTTGTCACTCCATCTATTGTTAGCTTTCAACTTATACAATCTCAACACAGCGTTAAGCTTCGTAAACTTAGTACAACATGTGTATAACGACATCTCAGCATCATGCACAATGTTTCTAAAAATGGGAGGTGGATCGGTGTGCTCTACCCCACAACTATCCAGCATCGCATCAACGATGTCTACTGGAACTGGCTCATTCACATCTACGTCATCATAGGCAATTTCTTCTTCCACACAAGCACTGCTATCGGCATCCACTGGTTTTGGGTTTGAAATCTCTCCATGTCAGTTCCATTCTGTATAGCCTTGTATAATCTCGTTGCACATGACATGAGTTTTGATTTCGTCACCAGTGTTGACTTTCAAGTTGTTACCGCAATGCCTACATGGACAGTAGAACCTATCTCCAGATTGTTTCCTATGTTCCTCGGCAAATCTAATGAACTGGTCAAGACCAGAAATAAACTCTGGAGTGCAGCGATTGCGAATTGACATCCATGATCTATCCATTCTATGATCAAAGAGAAAACAAGTATATATTAGGACAAGATTAGGGTCTAGGGTTAACAAATATATGTGATGTCATTATTATATATAATAAATGTGTACCACCTATCCATTCTTGAACACCTAATCTCACTAGTAAGTGTATAATGTGTATTGGGTTTTCAAGAAAATTTCGGCAGCATTTTTCCGTTGTTCTCCAAGTACATATGTACTTAGAGAACAAACGGGGAAATGTTACCGAAATTTTCTTGAAAACCTAATACACATTATACACTTACATCCTAAGCGAGATTAGGTGTTCAAGAACAGTCCCAAACAGGGGACCATCCAAGATTTACTCCTAATGAGGAAATCTTGGACGGGTTTCTAGGCCAACAAATAATGTGTTGTCATTCTTATACCTAAAATCCTAGTTCTTCAATTTAGGGTGATTATTGATGTCTTTAAAAGCATGATTGGCAATTTAGGGAAAAATTCATCATTTACATTCCAAGCATGTCACATGTGTGCATTATAGTTCATCATTAAGCAAGATATAAGTAAGTATGACATCATATTAAAATAGACTATACAATATGAGAAAATAGTAGTGTAATCATGCAAATGGGAACATTCATGGGAACACACACATCCGTTATAAGCATTCATGTAGCAAATTTCAGTTCCATTCATTAATCTCTTTTTACATTCACACACAGGGGTGTACCCCTAAACAGTAACTAAACATGCGCATAATTAAAAAAACTATTAATACAGACAAGTCTAGATAGATAGACAAATAAATACTACACCAACATGGTCCCGCATGCATCAGTAACATCTTTTTGATGATGAAGCTGTGTCACGAAGCTCCTCATTATATTTAGATGAATCTGAACTGACAGGGCCCTCAGATTCAGATTCCTCATAGATGATATCCGACGTCGTGTGCTCATATCGCAGAAGATGATCGGGGGTCTCGCAGTTGCTGTTGGTTATCCAAACTTTGATGGAATTATGGCCAACTGGACGGAGAAAAAGTCTGTTCCAACAGACCACATGCAGCTCTCCAATCCAATCATGCCAACCGGATTTTGATACAAGATTTCCCGCCAAATCATACTCAACCTCGATAACATGTGAATAATTGCCAAAAGTTAGGGTCACTTTACCAGGCATGTAGTGTCTTCCTTTTAGAAAACGCCAATGTTTGGGTATGACCATTTTGTTTAAGGAACGATCATCTAGGATGATGTCCAATTGTTCTTCAATAGGGAGCGTTAACATTGACATAGAGGCCCAATTCATAGTGACTGTTATGGGTGGATAGAGAGTGCATAATATTAGTGTAAGTACATATAACGATGTTATATATTTTCAGAAAAAGTTGTATAACATCAGTTAACCTTTTATTACTTGTCATAACCAACTTTATTGTGGTAGACATGATAGCTTGAAAATAAGTCTACATATGTACTTAGAGAACAAATGAGGAAATGCTACCGAAATTTTCTCGAAAACCCAATACACATTATACACATACATCCTAAGTGAGATTAGGTGTTCAAGAACAGTCCCAAACCGGGGACTATCCAAGATTTACTCCTAATGAGTAAATATTGGACGGTTTTCTAGGTGCTTACTAAAATAGAACCATTATATGTAACTAATCCTACATTATACACATACTTTTCATGAGTAAGATAATGTGCACTTCATGGAATTATTAAGATCTGAATATATATAAGTTGTTTCCATTTAGGGAAAAGTTCATCATTTACATTCCAAGCATGTCACATGTGTGCATTACAGTTCATCATTAAGCAAAAGAAGGGTGATTAGGATTCTCACCAAGAATATAGCTAAACTATTAAACAACGATTATAGCTAAACTATTCAACAATAGACTTGCCACACATAAAACACCCTATACAACTATAAAACAAAAAAGTATTAAGTATATATGCATGATACAATAACTATTTTGCATCACATTACAACAGACTTATCATTGATACCTTACTAACTTATTGCTACATTTACATATCATCACTTGATAAAAAATTACAGCAGTACATTTAACCAAAGTATGCATTCTAAAATCTATGTCATGATTAGTTACATGTAATTTACTTGGATATACAGCAGTACCCGATTACTATGTCTTACATACAAAGTATGCATATTAAATTAACTAAGGCTTATCATAGAACATGTATTGTATAGACAATAGAGGATTCAGCTCAGTAGAAGCACAAAATCAGTACCTAAACCCTAAAATCACACATTTTTAGCATTTATTCTAACAGGTTTATGTACATCAATATGTGTATGAGCCCTAATTAAAACTGATTCTCATAGGAAGTAAATAAATTAAAAAAAAAATGCCCAGCAGCAGGGTGGGCACCTTGAGGGAAGAGGAGCAGAGGAAGAAGAAGAAGGCAGGGCGGGCACCTTGAGGGAAGAGGAGCAGCGGCCGGAGCAAGTTCTAGCAGCTGCCGGCGGTGAGGAGAGGAGCGGCGGACAGGGTGGCGAGTCTAGGAGACCTAGCTGCTACCGGCGATGGCGGAGAGGGAGGGCGGCGACTGCTTCTCGTGGCGACGGTGACGAGCGGTGAGCACGGAGGAAGGAGCGGCGGCGATGGAGCACGGCGGCGGAGCACGAACGGCAGGGAGCGGCGACAGGGAGCAAGAAATCACCGGAGCTAAGGAAATCGGGAATGAAAAAGGGAAAGGGGAAGAATCGGTCGGGCTGGTGAGCTATTAAGTTGACAATAAGTGTCGGTTATTAAAAACCGACAACTAAACACCCTTTAGTCATCGGTTATTTAGCTATGAACCGACGCCTTTTGTAAAATTTTGGAGCCAATTTTTTCGCTGGATTTTTGGGTTTGGCGGTTGAGTTTAGGTGTCAGTTGTTTACTAATTAACCGACACTTAATAGAAGCGGTACCCGTGTCTGGCTGACCTTCGTAGATTGGATGTCGGTTTATGTTATCAACCGACACTGTAGCATTTAGGTGTCGGTTTTTGTAGTAGTGGATTAAAAATATAAAAATATAAAAATGTAGTAGTGGATTAAAAATATGTAACTCAAAATATAAGCCATTTCTGTAGTAGTGGATTAAAAATATAAAAATGTGACTTTATAAGCCATTTCTGTAGTAGTGGATTAAAAATATAAAAATGTAAGTGGTGGATATGTAACTATTAGTTAAGGAATTTTTTTTCAATTGCAATTATCTAGTTACATTTTAAAATATTGTGATGAACATAAACTATAACTATAAATATGATGAGTGTAGCTAAAGTAAGTGCAGTTAATCTCTATTTTATGTTGTAAAAAATAGAAAAGGACAACACAACACCCAAAATAAGAACCAGCCATAAAGCATGAATAATAGAATAAGGGGGATGAACCAGAAAGGAAGAAAGAAAAAGGGAAGAACATTGTATTTCTCAAGGGAGGTTTCTTCTTGGATTTATGATGGCAGTAGGGAAGGATAGAATGACTGCCTCCTTTAAAAAACTAGCTAGGAATGGTGATGACGATGAGGAAAACAACCAACTAGGGGATGGTAGCTACAATGAGGATAGTAACCAACCACGATCACAAGAGCAGGAGAGAAATTGACATAGACGACGGGTGGCAGAAAGTGGCACCAGGAAATGACTTGTAAAAGTTCAGTCAAGGTTTTTGGGGGAGGATGTCGTAAGATGGCTTGTAGTGTTTAATAAAGAAACATTTAACATTTGTTTAGATAAGAAAACTGACACTATACATTGGTCGTACCCATGATTTAAGTCAAACGACATTCAAGGTCACATATCTCAAAAACAAATTTTGTTTTATTCATGATAGTAGAATTGGAGGGGAAATTATTTGGTGGGAACAATCTAGAATCAGTTCCTAAATGCCCACCCAAAATATAGAAAAGGTGAGATTTAGTAATTTTTACTTAGCAGTACCCAACGTCATCCAATATCGCTTTTTATTGATAATTAACACTACAATTTATAATGTCAATTTTATGGCAGTAAGTAATGATAGGATTGTTGACTCAAGGTCTGAATTGACTAAACCCTTGTTTCAATGATGATTAACCATTCCACTCACTTGTGTCTAATGATTCTACTTGAGTGATTTTAGATTAGAAAGATACACTCCAAATGCCTAAACTTGCACATCCTAATTTAGAGAAATCAAGTCATATAGGCACAAAGATTAAAATTAAAGAATAAATAGTTTTCTCCTTAGATCTTAAAGGTAAATAAATTGTAATAATTATATGACTTGTAATTAATCTCACATGTGTAATAAAGTCAGTTAGGATGAATCAAGATGCACTTGGGAGGGTTTTGAAACACTCAGAATAGCAAGTGCAGTCGTCTGAGTTACCCCAGGGTATAACTCTAACAACAACATTGTCCATTACTATTTTAGCACCCTCTTCCGGTTGAGTTTGATCCATTGGTAACTTTACCGACCAACTTAGTTGGCAAGATAGAAAGTCTTTTCGACAGAAAACCAATTCTAGCCAGCTCTTCTATGCAAAAACTTGTAATTGGAGAGTCCCAAATTGAAATATATCAGTTGGACTCTCTCTAAAATAGATATAATTTTTTTAAATGGTTCAAACGGATAGGAGGCATCCTTGACTTTAAATCAGACCCCTTGGGCTTCATATCACGGTTAAGGAAGCACTATGAAGCTCCCTATTATATAGTTGTGAGAGATTAGTCTCTAAGGAGCCTCTATCCACTCTCGTGAGTTTAATCACTTACTACATCTATAAGAGTAAGAAGGATATTTGTAAGATAGCTAGTCCTACATGTATATATTGTGAGTCTCTTACTTGCTCCACCTCCCAATCTCTCTTTCTACCATGAAGATGAAGATTCTCTTTCTTGGATAAGACAAGTGAAGAATAAGAAATGAAGGATTCCCTTGGTGAAAATCTTCTCATTGGTGAAGATGATGTCAGAGGAGGAAGATCCAAGACAAGATTGGGTAGACATTGAAGGTTGAAGACTTGTTGTAAGAGTTGGTAAGTTCTTAGAGAAGGTCAAACACTCGTTGCAAGAGTAGGAAAGTCCTTTGTAAGGTGGAAGACACTCGATCATGGATAGATAAGTACTTAGTAATGTATATAGGCTCCTTGATCTAAAAAGGAATGTCGGATAGACCTTGACCTAGAAAAGAGTGATCTTATGTTTCAACTCTTATAATGGAATATAAGGAGTGTGACACGATTGAAAATCATATACATTGACCCATCTAGATAGTGGATGCACATATCCTAGTTTGTAGGTTGGAAGCACTATAAATAACTTATGTTGTAAAATAGGTGAAGGACTTTTTTTAGTATAGTTTGCCTATTTGTAGTCATGTTCTAAATAATTTTCTTGAAATTGTTTATGTTAATGTTGGTACAGTTAGCAGACAATACGTAAATATTTATGTATGTATCAAAAAATATAAACAATGTCAAAAAGTACTTTCTTCATCTTTTTCTACTTTTTTAACATATTATTTTTGTATATTTTGATTCATGTTCTACCTTTTTTTTTCTCATCTTTTTTTTTACTTCCTCCCATTTTTCACACTTCCTTCTCTTATTTCTACCTCTCTTTTTAAAGATCCTTCTTTTCTATTTTTCTATGCTCTCTTTTTTTCTATTTTTTCTACTTCCCTTCTCTTTTGTAAAGAAGAAAAGAAACTACTTTTAAATTAGATATATTTTGATATTTTTCATGTACGGTCTCGGCTTCGTAAAAAAGTCATGCGTAGACGAACGAGGCTACGGAATTCTCTATCAAGAATTTTTCCTTCGCAATTGTACCACCCTCTCGTACGGTCCCCATGCATGTTCCATGCCAAGAGGAAGGCGACACAAATGTAACTAATGAGAAAATATAGTTGGTATAGTTAGCAAACAATACGTAAATATTTATATTTGTATCAAAAAAATATGAACAATATCAAAAAGTACTTTCTTCATCTCTGTATACTATTTTAACATATTATTTTTATATGTTTTGGTTCAATTTTCAAGTTATTTTTTATAATCTCCATTTTATTTTTCTACTTCCCTCGTATTTTTCATACTTTTTCTTTTATTTCTAACTCTATCTTCTCTTTTGAAGTCCCTTCTTTTCTATTTTTTGTTCTCTTTTTTTTTACTTTTCTTTTTTTCTCTACTTCCATTCACTTTTGTATAGAAGAAAAGATACTATTTTTAAATAAGGTATATATATATATATATTTATATATATATATATATATATATATATATATATGCTAAAAGAATTGTGTACCTGAGTACATGTAGCTTACATGTATATATATATATATATATATATATATTTCATGCATGGGGTTCTCAGTTAGAACAAAGACACTGGCTCCCAAGTCAATGCGCAGACGAACGAGGCTACGGAATTCTTTATTTAAATTTTTCCTTCACAGTTGCACCACCCTCTCATACGGTTCCCATGCATGTTCTTTGCCAAGAGGAAGGCGGCACGAACTTCCCTCCAAATTTATAAGCCCTTTTTATGAAAGGGAGAACGAAAATAAAAGTAGAGGAGGAAAAGCTCACGCATACTACATCACCAAACAGCCAAGGGTACCTAGACCAATTGATGGGGTCCGTTGCGATATACATGGTCCATGCCCACGACACCCATACCACACTAGCTACCAAGTACCAACAACATCCGCTAACAGTGGACCAGCAACTAAAGGTCAGTGCGGGTGAAAAGCCGGAGATAATGAGACCTAGCGTTACTAGTGGTACAGATGCAGGCAGGGTTCTTTTCTTTCCTTCTTCTTTTGGTGCTCATTTCCTTTACATTTTTATTGTGCCACCAAAGTTAAAGAGGGTCCCATTTTTGCTCTGTCCGCCACCGTGTACGTGTAGTTGTGATTTAATCTGTACCCTTTCTTCCTATTATTTTCTTCTCTTTTCTTTTTTCCCTTTTTGGCTCTCCTTTCTCTGATACATCTTTTCAGCGTCGCAGAACAGGATTCTTCACTTTTCTTCTTCTTTCGCTCGCCAGGGTCCGTCTCTTCGCTACATGTTGGCTGTTTACTACATACTTCAACTCACCACAATTTGCCCTAGTGAAGCACTGCGATTCGCTTCTCCTGTGTGTGTGCGCGCGTGTGTTGGGCAGGGGGAGAGGGGGTGGGTGTGGAATAACCCACACACTGCATAGTGTATATAGCTTCAGCCGTGGCATTCCAATCGCAGGACGAGAAAATTGTTATTTTGTCCTTGTCTGGAACCAGTAACTACAGTCTTTCCAAACAAACAACAAACAACAATCAAACACCCACGATCAGCTAGCAGCAAACGCATCGTTGTTCCCACATTAAAAATCCTGCGCAACATGCTCTGCCCCACTGAGATAGGGATTCAATAGTGGGACCCGAGAGTGGGCCCACTTAATGATATAAATATGAGCCATGAAATATTTAAGCAGTGGAAAACATAACTATTTACAAAGTTACAAATGATTTCCATGTACATAACTTTCTCACCATAAAGGGTGGTACGTAAAATGATAAGGTTACATCTATATACACATAAGCTGCAAAAATGTACACAATTTTATATGTGGCAATTTCGTCAAAATCTCTTTGTAGTTCCCTATCCAGGAGTTTGTGATTGTAATGGAATAATTGTACTGGAATAACACTGGAATAATATAGGAGTAACAAGACTGTAACAAGTTATTCGTATGTTCATCAATGAGCTCACGATCATCCTGCATCTCTGCCCTATAAATCGCTTACATCTGGGTGGAGGGAACACCCAAAAAAATAGAAAAACAACATACGAATCAGCAAAAAAGCTAAGTATGTACATTAAACAGTTAACTAGGTATTAATTATTTTAAAAATAAAGTAGGATGTTCACATAAAAAAGGGGGGCATTAAAGCTAGGTAAGTTTCAATGAGTAGTAACGAGAAAGAATTTCTAAAAGAATGAGGCAGTATAATTTAACAATTAAAATTACAACTCTTGTCATTATCAACCATTCAATCACATAAATATTTGCATGCAAATATATCTGACTAAAGTAACTATAGTAGGGCCATAACACCACTGAGTCATTGACCAAAGTAAAATAGGTGGAAGTAGTACACCCTAGGCAGAAGTAGCACGCCTCTGTATATATCAAGGTGGAAGTAGCACACCCCAGGCAGAAGTAGTGCGCCCTAATGGTTATGCATAAGCGTCTATGATAGTTAAATCAGTCGAATAACACAACATGCATAAATAGAGTGGAAAGACAGTTTGGAATCACCATTCACATTTCCAAGAATAATAACCAAGCAAGTGGGGTCATTGACCCAATTCAACATGATAATTATAATTTTAGAAGAATAACAATAAGTCACCATTGAGAGGATATGATATTTCAACAAGTGGAAATTAGAAAAATTAACCCAAGAGATGCCTCATTATGGGAAAATTTAGTCATATAAATGCCCAGTTATAAATAGGGAGGAGTACATATCTTATCTTCATGGTAATTCCTATTTCTAGGACAAAACTCACAATTCGTCCTTTCCAACCTAAAAGTATTTTATACATACATTAGTCCACAATTATTCATCCCCAATTGAAAGTACGTCTAAACCTAGTATCAATTGCCTATTGCCGGGTTAGGATTTAGGTATACTCAAATGGGTATGTTGTTATTACCTAAAGTTCTAAGTCAACATTTCAACTTATTCTTTGTCAATATTCCTACTTGTAATTGTAGTTCTTTCCTCCCAAACATAGCATAATATATTCATTTTGAGCCTTTCTTATTATAAGCCATCCATGCAAAATGAAAGGTCTCTCTTGTATGTTATTTTCTTCTTTTACCTTTTTTTTTATGAACGGGGAACCCATCCTCAGAATGCGCCACTTTTGTGACCGACCCTGGCATGGTAAAATCTGGGGGGCACGCCTCGCCCGTAAGGGCGGACCCCATTAAAGTAGCATCGTTGGCTGGCCGACGCTACGGGAAAATCATTTCTGAGGGGGCTTTTCCAAGGGTCGAACCCGGGTCCCTTCGCAGGGAGAAGCCGAGCCACACTACATGAGCTAGTTTGAGTTATAAACATACTACCCATAGCAATTCATTGGACTTATGTTATTTCTCACCAAAGTCTATGTCAAGTTCATGTAGATTCATGTGGTACATTGGCATGGAATTGAACTACTTAATATGTAATTTATGGCCTATTGCATTTCTAATTCATTATCTAACTACCACACTTTTGGATATTTACTAAAACAAGTTTGCTAGTGTGTGAATCTATATAATCACCATTAGGTAGTTGACTTAATAGTCCAAATTACACTCAAATGTAGTTATAACATGTCTAATTAATATTGTCTTTCCTATCTGTTACATATTTATTAACTATTCTTCAAAAAATATATCATTTTATTATATTGGAAATAACTAATCTTCCTACTTAAATCTAACAAGATAATGTATACGTATTCTAGCATACACACATGTACGATCATTACTTAGGAAAACATTGTAAGGATATGGATTAACATATGATACAATTTATGTAATTATAGTTTCAGTAGGCAAAATATTAGGACCGCCTACTTAAAATTTGTAGTCATATGCTAACATGCATATACATCAATCTAACATGACATAGCCATTAAATACTTTAGTTTATGGAGTGTGAATCTCTTTATTATATATTATCTTAATTGGTTCTTTAATACAATTTATCTAGGACAAAGATCAAGACAACTTACTAGACCATGATGGGTGCATGTAATAATGTTTGTAGGTCTACTTCTTGAGGTGTTGCTTCATCGGCTTAGGGAGATGCCCTCATCCTTGTACACATTGGCAAGGTCTAATGGTAGATGAATCATGCATCACATGACCCTTGTACAAAATGATGTGGATGCTTCAAGCTGGTGTGGAGTGGGAGTTCAGAGGGAAAAGAGGAAGGAGAAGAAAGGGGCACAATAATAACCATGCCAATGTCATTCTTGGGGTGTGAGGGATCAAAGAATGTAGTTCATATGAGCTTGGAGTCGGGGAGGTTGCATGAAGCTAGGAAGTGGCGGTATCTGCGGTTTATTGTGGCATGATGATGACCCATGGGGCTGGGACTATTGCTACACATGGTGGCACATAAACTAGATTCGACGGAAGCCATGGCAGAAAGTGACAGTGGCTACGAGCTCATGGTTGTGGGGTTCCCGGGGAGAGGGAGGAAGGAGCATTTCCTGCAGACAGTAGTGTATTTGTGGTTGAACAAGTGAAAAGGAGAGAAGGTGGTCTCAGTCCTCATCAATGCCCCTGATGTCAAGGAAATTGTAGGTGGCTCACATTTATATCATGAATTGGCTACTTCGTCCTGCCATGTTCCACCACACAGACAAGAATTCAATAATAACATTGTCAAAGTGGAAGCATTAATTAAATTTTATTTTGTTCGATGGAAAATCCTTTTGTATTTAGGATATTAGAATTTTTATGTTTTAGCAACTTGTTTAATAGTAAAAATCAACTTGTTTAATAGTAAAAATCATATTATAATAAATACTTCTAATGTGAGTATAACGTGAATAACAAATATATTTACTAGTAATTTCATGTGTGTCAGTTTTTTTTTACTCAGTGTGACTGCTAATATATATATATATATATATATATATATTTGTATATAGATCAATTCTTGATCCGTTTTGCGGTCTAGTCGGTCCTATATCGAGCTGCATTGAAAGACAAAACTTTTTAAATTTATAGACCTTAAACTGGATTGGACTTGTAATCGTCTAATATAGGATCTGATTGGAAGGACCTGTTCGATCTGGTCTTTTACTACCAACTGAAATTTGCTCACATCTAACAACATAACATGAGCCAATTGTATAATGTTTACTTTTTCTAATATCATTTTTTTATAATGAAGAACTTCTCCCATGCATAGTTTCATTAGAACCACCCAGTAGAATAAACTCACAACACAATCACTGAGTATGAAATCAAACTAAATTCATGTAGGAATTATGACTTCTCCACTCATTCTCTATAAAAAAATTGTGATGGTTTAACTTAGGTTAAATGTGTTTTATTGTAACTTTGGATAGTATGAAAGTAGATATAGAGAATGGGAGAGAGTTGCCTTTCTCGATGGTTGATTATTTTAAGCAATTTGAAAGTTACTATCAGATTTGTACAGGTGACACAACAAGTTTCTGTGTTCTATATTTCCAAATGTTTTCTTATGTGGGAGTTTTTGTGCTGACCCAAGATAAGATATGTATGAATTGAAAGAGAAGAATATGACCTCTATAACAATGATGTGGCATTACCATAATATGTAAGTAACCATGTGTAATATTGAGGATGACGTGCATGAGAAGTGTCCATCTATGTGTACCTTGGATTTCGAGGGCAAAATTGTTGTTAGGGGTTTATGGTTGTGAGACCCCTAACCTTACTTAAAGTGTTGAACAAGATTAATTATCATAATTCAATTCTTATAACCCTAATATAACCCTGTGATATTCTTTTAAATCATAAGACAATCTTAAGTTTCAAATTTGGTCCAATTTGGACACTATTTGAACAAGTTTGCAATTTTATGTACATTTTAGACTTTTCTACAATTTACCCAATTGAGAGGTTTTCTTGGTAATTTATCACTTGCACTATGTTACTTGGATATTCTCTAATCATTATTGAGCTTTTTGAGCCATGGGGAGCCTATTTAAACCTTGATTTGAAGGTGTTTTCCTCAAGGGTACCCCTTCATGGATGAGCTACCTTTAGTAGCTATCAACTAATGAATTATTTTATTGGCTTGGAAATTAGACAAAGGAAAGCTAAGCAGGTCTATATGGAGGTGGGTGAGTTTCTTGTGTGTGTTCTTGTATATTCTTAATAGTTTAAGGCCATGGATACTTGGAAAGATACTAGAACTTCAATTTTTTCTTTATCTTTATCTTAAAGTTTCATATACTTATCACTAAGCACCCAAACAAGCCATTTGCTCTCCACCACTTCTCTCCTTATATGAACCTCATTCTCCCTCTGTGCTGCTGTGAATTTCCTATCCAAGGAAGAAGAAAGAGGGGATCTTGTTGGAAAAAGAATCTAGGGTTGTAATTGACTTCCTTTTAGAGTTTGAAAAGCTTCCTTCTAGTGATCTTGACCTAAAAGAGTAAGAATCCCCTTCTCTCCTCCGTTTATTTCATTTGTATCCTTCCTCCTACCTTTCTCCAGGTTGGAATTGATAGGTGCTTAGCACCATAGGTTGTCAAACCAACTTGATCCAAGTAATCATGTGTACGTTATTCCTAAGGTATAATATGACTTGGATCAGCTTGGTTTGACAACCTATGGTGCTAAGAACCTAACAACCAATGGTCAATTTTAGGGTTTAAAGCTAATTTCTTCTATAAAGACATGACTCAATGGTGGTACCATTGCAACAACTGATGGTGTGATCTTCATAAAAAAATGATGGTGGTGACCAAGGGTGTTAACTTACATTCACCCCTTAGGTCATGCGTTGGCCTAATTAGAATACTAGTGATAAACAACTAAGTACTCTAATGATGTTATCAATCAATGGTGATATTGGTTTGATATTTGATGCTGATTAATGAATATAGTATTGACCTAACAACCCATGGTGACTTAATGGTCACTAATGATGGTGGATCAGGTCTCCAAAACATATGGTAAGTTATTCATATAGTTGTAGCATCAATTAACCCTTAGACCAATGGTTTCTTAGGTAACTTGATGCAATGGTCGGACCTATACTATAATTGATAGTTTTAACATATAAACTTCACCCAATGGTCAAGATCTAATGTTTATTCCTCCAATAAAGTGGAATGATGGATAATGTGATATGTTGGTCCTAATAATGTGAATTAGATGGTTTCCTTTATATGATCAACTTAAGGAGCTTACTTGTTGACAAAGGATGGCTTATTTTGAATGAACATTCGATTGTGGGTTTTACCCTACTCTCAACAGAACCCTTATAGTTGTTAATCAAAGGATGCCTAGGGTTAAATAGTTACTTTTATAGATCAAAACTCAATAACATCATAGATGACCAATGTCTTTACCTTTTCAACATTTCATGGTTAGAAGTTGATGCCTTAATATTCCCATTGTTTTGGGTGAAGCATGTATTGTAATTTTATGATTTAAATGATGATAATTTGATGGTTCAATGCCTTAAACTTGTGATTTATAATCACCATAATGAATTAATGGGTAACCCTAATGAGGTATAGCTTGTTATACCTAGATTTAATGTAATTAAATGATGGTAATTGGGTATGAATAGTCCTTGAATGACTAATACAATCATGGAGTACTCTCTTATTGTTGTTGAAACCCTAGTATGATATAACGCAATGGTTACACCTTGATTTATGTGTGGGCTCATACTTGAGAATAGTATGCAATGTGATGGTCATACTTCACCTTATGCATACATGATCCAATGGGGATGTCATGAGTTTGGGTTTTAGTATAAGTGTTGATTAGTAACATTAATATAATTTATCTTGTTGAATCTAACTCTAATGCAAATAGATAAAGATGAGTATTCATGTATAACCTTCTTGTATGGTGGCATTATGGTGAAATAACCTCCTTAATATTATCATAACCTTAATGTGTTAATTGGTGGTTACCATAGCCACATGGTTGACACTTTCTTATGCTAAACATGTGCATTATGAATATGATGAGGGTTAATCATATCTAGATTCCTTGCATGTTGATGTAATAAAGGAATGTTCTTAATGTTAATATAACCCTTCTATGATTGTTTATGAATATCTCCTAGCTCATTAATGCAATATTGTGTTGATCAGGTGTATTATATGTAAGTAATGTTGTTGAGCCTTGTTATAAGGCATGAAAAGATAATGATGATCTTACAGGGAATAGTATGATGGTCTTAATAACCTTTGGGCATGGTTGAGCCCTGAATGAGGTGTAATCCTCTTATGTTGATAAGGGTTGATACCCTGTGATATTGTGAAATGGATTTATATCTTATGATACTATGATGACTAGTGTAGTCTCATGAGTGGCAAGTGAATAGTACCATGTTATGATAAGATGAGAAATTATGTTTCGCAACTTTTATATCTTTTGAAGTTGTGCTATTTATATGTTTTCTAGAAGTGAATTAGGGTTTGTATGTGCACTTGTTTGATGCAGCCTTAATTCACCCAATTGGCATAACTAATCAAGTGCAACTCTAATCATGTAGTTCCCTATGTCGTAGAGCCATCTACATTGTCAGAACTTACTGGATGGTGAAATGTGTATTCCTAAGGGAAACTAGGAGTACATACTATTGAGTATGTGGGGGTGGCAAGTTGAGGATGTATCCTTGTCATCCATAATGTAGGTTATGGAGGATGCCTATGTTCATGCCTCAGATATTTGATGTGAATGAGGAAAACTATTGTTGTACCTCAGATTAGAGGGTTTTGAATACCCTAGATGCTAGCACCATGACCTATACTAAGGTGGGATAGTTATAGGACTATATGTCAATGTTTTACAATTTGACAATATGTCACTGCCTTTTACTCATACTGACCGAGGGGAAGAGATCTTAGGATATCGGCACTCCTAGATCTTGTACAGAACTGAATAGACCTTTGCAGGGGTCGGTTGGACTTTGGATGGTATGATTCAAATTCCCCATGGCATAATAAAAGATGTAATACACTCGTCTAGAAAATCTGTTATGGGTTATACATGATGCTTCATATTGGATGATAACCCTTGTTGTTCTCTGTACATAGAGATGATGTTTAATGCATTAAAAGATAGTAGATATTCTTATGTTGTGGATATGCTCAGATTATAAATGTGTGCATACAATAGTCATGTTTAAGTTGATAGAGATATTAATACTGTTGGCTATGGTTATGACATTCGTTATCACATATTATTATCTATGCTTATATTGCTAGCTATGCCTTTGTAACTAGAGATTCTTATACTGCTAATCATGCTTATGCAGATAGTTGTTCTTATATTGTTATCTCTACTTATGATGTTGATATGTTCAACTTGATAGACATGTTGATGTTGTTAGCTATGCTTATGATACTAGACTTATTCATGATGTTAGAGATGCTCATGCTTCTAGACTCCTTATACTGTTAATAGGGATATGAGAATAGGATGGCTAATGAAGATAGTTATTATCTACTCCTTTATGTATTTTATTAATCATCAATGTTGTTGAGCTTATTAGTTATATATGATTAAACTTCTTAAACTATCTCATTACCTAAAAATGTTGGAAATAATAAATGTTATTGGAGGTTATATCTCTTGCTGGGACATGGGTCTCACCCTTGTGGTTTGTCACATCTTTTTAGGTAATTGACAGTGACAACAACATAATCGTGGTATTAAAGAGGATCTATAGTAATGAATCTTTGAGAAAGTTGATTAGATGTCTAGTGTGTCCTAGAGTCATCCATGTACTCTCAGGTTTGGACAGGAAAAGTTTGTATATGGTGTTTCAAATGAATCCGAATTTTGTTAGCATGCTAATGCTTATTTGTGTGGCATATGCAAATATTTTTCTCCTATGTATATATGTTGTGGCTTAGGTGATAGAACAATTTGTATCAAATTCTTATCATAGTATGGATACAAGAAAGATATTGGGCTCTTATGTAATTATTTTTGAGCAGGTGTTGATGTTGAAATCATTTTTAATTTACCTATATTTTTGGGTATGTGATTAATTAGTGATTGATTGTGTTTTATGTTTTGAGTAATCTCATTTAGTGTAATGGGTTCTTATACTAGACATTTATAATGTTACATCATTATCTCATAACTAAACTAAATAGAATAAATGGGAAGCTTGCCATTATTTATTAATCAACCAATTACAACTTATGTCATTACAATATCATATGATTGGCTCTCTAGGCATACATACCAACAGAATCCTACTTGCACTTAGAGCCAATCACCCATGAATCGTATTTCAAGTGATCTAACGTCTTCATCATGCTTCTATTGTGAAAGTGTCTTAGTCAAGGGGTCAGCAATATTGTTCTCAATTAGTACTCTATAAATATTTACTTCTCCTCTTTGTACGATCTCTTGTATGAGATGGAACTGCCTTTGTATGTTCTTTGAGCGCTGATGTGATATGGGATCCTTAGCTTGTGCAATAACTCCATTGTTGTCAAAATACAGCTCAATTGTGTCACTGGTGCTTGGAACGACCCCAAGTTCTATAATGAACTTCTTGATCCATACAACCTCCTTTACTATAATTGATGCAGAAATATGCTCATCCTATGTCGGAGAATCGACAAATGTCTCTTTCTTGGAACTCTTCCAGGTTACATCTCCATTATTCAGGAAAAACATGAACCTTGATTGCGATTTGTAATAATCGTTTTTAGTCTGGAAGCTTGCATCAATGTAACCTTTTACCACCAACTCTTCCTCTCAGTCATAGACCAAGACATGATCCTTAGTCTTTCTCAAGTACTTGATGATGTTCTTCATAGTTGTCCAGTGAGCATCATATGGATTTGACTGATATCTTCTCGTCATGCACAAGGCATACGAGACGTCTGGACGGGTACACAACATTGCATACATGATTGATCCTATTGTTGAGGCATATGGAATCAAACTCATGTGTTCCCTTTCTTCACAAGAACTGGGAATTTGACCCTTATAGATGGTAACTCCATGTAGCATGGACAACTTTCCTCTCTTTGAGTCCTCCATGTTAAACTACTTCAACACTTTGTTAATGTATGTGCTTTGATTTAGTCCAAGAAGCCTTTTGGATCTATCTCTATAGATTTTTATCCCCAAGATGTAGGATGTTTCTCCCAAATCTTTCATAGAAAATGCATTTCCAAGCCATGTCTTTACCTTTTGTAAAGTAGGGATGTCATTCCCCATCAATAATATGTTATCTACATATAATATGAGGAATTCACTATGCTCCCACTAACTTTCATGTACACACAAGGTTCATCTTCATTTTGAATAAAGCCAAACTCTTTGACTGTCTCATCAAAACTATAATTCCAGATCTGAGATGCTTGATTCAATCCATAGATTGACCTCTGTAGCTTACAAATTTTATTTGCAAACATTGGATTTATAAAACCCTCATGTTGTGTCAAATACACATCCTCAAGGAGATTCCCGTTAAGGAATGTAGTTTTAACATCCATCTGTCAAATCTCATAGTCATGATAAGCTGCAATGGCAAGCATGTTTTGGATCCTAGGATGGGTGATTTTCTCTAGAGGGGGTGAGTAGAGATGAAAGCACTTAAACAAAATTCATTAGACCTTCAAGTTATATTACAATATAAGGTTGCTAAAATGGAAATTTGAGTGCAACTAAAACATACATAGCAAGGGAGAGAGAGATTGAACAAGCACCAAGTGACAAGCTATGTGGAGTGGTTCCATTCTCCAAACTAGAAGTATGCCAGTCCACTACCTAGAGATGTCAACCTCTAAGATTTCTAAGTGTGTCTTCCTCTATATATTCACTTATAAGAGTTACAACACATGAACCACCAAAGGACTTACCTATCCAATCCAAAGAGTCTTCAACCTACCCAAGGACTTACCCACTTGATCAAGATGTCTTCGGCCTTCAATAAGGTCTTACCCACACTTGGTCTTTGGCCTTGTAGGAATTACCCACTCTTCTTGGATCTTCCACCTTTAACTTCACCTTCACTAGGAGAATATTCACCAAGGACTTACCCACTTTAACAAGGATTCTTCTACCTTTACCAATGGCTTACCCACCCTTGCTCCAAGTCTTTGGCCTTGTTCTTCACTAAGGGACACCTTTCCTTATTCTTCTTCACCTCTATTAGACAAGAGAGAGAACCTCTATCGTCATGGTTGAAATGAGTGATAGGGAGGTGGTGGAAGTAACAACCTCACAAGATATACATGTAGGACGATATCTCTTACAAATCTCCTACTCACACTAATGAATGCAACAAGTGATTTAGCTTAGAAAGAGAGAGAAGGCTATCGGATCACTCAATTATAGAATAGGGACCTTCATAGTGCTTGGATAACCATGGGATGAAGCCCAAGGGATCCTATTTATAGTTGGGGATGCCTCTTAGCCTTTGGTAACACTTAAGGACAAATACTAGCCATTTGGGGTGTTACAAAAGATATATTTTTTAGTATTGCAACACTCCAATGACTAGAAACACTTTTCTGCACTTTTTCGTACACTGGGATCGGTCGAGTTCTGTGTGTCGAAAACTCGACAGATTGCACTATTCAGCTTGTCTAGTGTAGGGATTGGCCAAGTTTGTAACTTGACCGAATGGATCGGTCGAGTTTGTAATTCAACTGAATGGATCGGTCGAGTTTGTAATTGGACCAAACCTGGCCATTTTCAAAATCCATCAAGGGATCGGTTAAGTTTGTAACTCGACCGATTAACAACCTATAATGAATTTTGAAAATGTCATTAAAGTGATTAAATATTTGATTTAAGTGCTCCTAGTTTTTTCTAAGATTTATTACAAGTCATACAATGATTATAAGAGATTTACAACATGATTCTAATGGATTTTCATTATATTCCACAAAAGTGCACTTGCATTGATTTTGACTTGCCTTTTCTCCAAGTTAGGATATGCAAGTTAGGGAATTTGGAGTGTGTTTATACCTAATCTTAAATCAATTAAGTAGAAGAATTAGACACAAATAACTGGAATGGATTAGTCATCATTACCTTGAGTCAACATTGACCTAGAGTCAACAACATGATCCTTATGGACTTAACCATGGCCACTATATAAAAGGTTTTATCATAGTCAACACCTTGAACTTGTCTGAAACCCTTTGCAAGAAATTTTCCTTTATAGGTTTGAACTTTTCCATCCATGTCGGTCTTCTTATTGAAGACCCACTTGCACCCTATGGGTTTTTCCCCTTCAGGTGGATCCACCAACATCCATACTTTGTTGGTATACATGGATTCCATCACAGATCTCATGGCCTCAAGTCATTTCTTTGATTCTGGTCCCTCAATAGCATCTAGATAGGTTATTGGCTCATCCTATATGACTAATTCATTTCCTTCCTAAGTCACAACTATAGGATCTAGGGCTCTAGAGGGGGAGTGAAAAGAGATTCAAAAAATTTCACAAGAGATATTAGACCTTCAAATTATATCAATCAAAACCAATAGCTGAAGTGCAATTTGAATTCCTAACTAACAAGCATAGCAAGGATGAGAGAAAAAGGAACAAGCACTTGACAAGGTCATTTAGAGTGGTTCCACTCTCCATCAAGGAGAGAGTCAGTCCACTACCTAGAGAGGTCAACCTCTAGGACTTTGCAATTGCTTTTCTCTATATATTCACCAATATGAGTTACATCACAAGACCACCAAAGGACTTACCAATCCAATACAAAGAGTCTTCCACGTTACCAAGGACTTACCCACTTTGCAAGAGTCTTTTTCCTTCTTCCAAGAACTTACCTACTCTTGCACAAGTCTTCATCCTTCAAGGGATTACCCACTCTTCTTGGATCTGCAGCCTTTGCCTTCTCCTTCATCTGGAGAAGATCTTCACCTCTTCTTCAACCTTGAAGAAGAACAACAATAGCTCCACCTTTTCTCAGAGAAGCTTCCATCACCTTTGCTTAATTGAGGAAAGGGGTAGGGAAGATGGAATAGAATGAGAGCTTTACAAGCATAAGGAAGTAGCTCTCTTACAACTGGCCTATCTCACTCCTAATCATGAAATGAAGTGTTAACTAGAGAGGGAAAGAGCAACACAGTCAACTATATCAAGGACTTAGAATAGCATGAATGAGAAAACTTAGAATGAACACCAAGGGGTCCTATATATAGTTGGGGGTGTTCCCTTGAGTGTGATATCACTTAAGGTTGAAATATAGCCATTTTCCAAGTTGCAACAGATATATTCTTTCCCAAAACAACTCACCAATGGTTATAATCACTTTTTCTACATTTTCCATATAGTACATTCGGTCGAGTTTCAAAAAAGGTAACTCGACCAATCCATTAAATGACAAAGCCAATTTTCAAACTATCGGTTGAGTTTGTTCTGGGAAACTCGATCGATGAGCCAAAATTAATTTTGCATAGTGAGTTGGTCGATCGAGTTTTGTGTGTGTGCAACTCAACTGATGGGTCATCTTCAAAAAATTCATCACTGGATTTTTCGAGTTTCCAACTCGACCGATAAATAGCCTATGACAAATTTTCTAAATTCACATTTGAGTGATTAAACCTTGGAATTAAGTGTCCCTAATTTTTTCTCATCTTAGTTACAAGTCATATCATAAATACAGGTGATTACAAAAATCATCTAAGGTCATTTGGAGTGATTTCCCAAAATGCACACTTGCATTGCTTTTGACTTGAACTTGAACAATCTAGGGCTTGTATAATTTGATCCATTTCATGTACCTAAAGCTTGAAATAAATCTTGAACAAACATATTAAATACATAGGAATGGAATGGTTAAGTCATTATCAAAATATGGGCAATGTATAACTCTCAAGTCAACATTCTCCACCTTTTTGACAATGATAAACAATTCCTCAATCATATTGAAAAGGACATTTGAAGTTATACCTTTGCCTTGTGAATTGCAAGGGGATTCGGGATTTTAACAATATGAATTCTTGCCCCTCAATATATGCTTACTCTTTCCTGCATAGTTAGTCTATCTACACAAATCAACATGACATATATGTACTATATGGTCCTTTAGCTAGTCACATGATAAAGCATGTAATCAACAAGAAAAGGATCACATAGGCAATAAAAACATTAAAACTTCTCTTCCCATTTTGACATTATCAAAAAGGAATTTGGGGGGGGGGGTAGTAGAGCACAGAATAGGTCTTCTCCAAGCACAACCAAGCATACATGCACAACATGCAATCTCAAAGCATACACCAAACAGAGACAAGAGAAACAAACAATCTAAGTCATAATAAAAATATGATAAAACATGGCACCAACTCATGAGATATAACAAATCAAAGAGTAAGTGTATAAAGGATTAAGTTTACAACCCAGAAAGCAAGTCTTAGAAAACAACTAAAAACCAAACCGATGAAATCTAGATGACAAAATAGTATAGATCAGAACATGTGCCTAGATGTTTGTAATACAAAATATCCTATAAAGATATATATGATCAGCATCTAGACTAAAAAATAGAAAAACTAAACATCTAGGTCATATATGTCTACATCATCCACAACATCATAAGCATAAGAGGCATCAGGCTCGTAGTTATCATCTCCATCTGAAGGTGTAGAAACATCACCTTCATCACCAAAGTCACCAGTAAAGCCATCAGAGCCATCATCAGAAGCAACACCATCAGCCTTCTCATCAGCCTGGTCTAGGATCTCTTCATTAGCAAAGGGACTGAAACCACGACTGGGCCAACATGCATTCTGCTCATCCCAAGACATACCAAGAGCATGGAGCTCATTGGACTATGGGAAGGAAGGAGCAGAATTACCAAGACTAGAAAGCAGATTGGCCAAGGGACCAGTTGTCAGAGGCAGCACACCAAGGATAGATCCACCAGTAGAAGAGGGTGTAGCAGCAGAATGTGTAGGTGGAGGGGCTGACAAAAAGTGATCATATGCATAGGATGCATAGTAACCTCTTGGGTAGGGATGGTAGGTAGGGTATGGGTGCACACATGATAGGTTCATGTTGGACATGATGGAACAAAGGTCCTGATACAGGTGCTCTTGAACCTGAATGTTGTATACATGTTGATACATCATGTAGCCCATAAGGGTTTCATTAGATACATGGAATGAGGCACAGGAAGGTCAGGTAGGATGAGGTGGTGGAGGTGCTAGGGTAGAGGTAGAGGGAGAAGCACCAGGTGTGGTGGAGGATAGGATGGGCATAGACTTCTGAAGAGTGGTCTCACTGATGCAAACTCCTTTCCAGGCAAGTTTGTAGTGAAAGTTATGGAAAAACGATTTCCCAATGGAAAGCTGAAATAGACCACATATCAGTGATGGTTAGGGTGGATGGATGCCACATGTGTTCTTTTCTGAGTCAAAGTAGGTCATGTGATGCAAAACATATCATGCCCACTTGACTCTGATGTTCTTCAAGAGACAATACATGATTACTGTAGTGTTTTCTACAATTTCAGTCTGATTCTTCTTTGGATGAAAATTGCAGTTAATGATTGGGGCAAGGATGTGTCTCTTGAGGTCTAAGGCAGAGTAGGGAAGGGTGAACTTCTTCCTATATGGGAATTGAGGATTCTTCAAGAACTTATGAATATCAGGGAGAGTAAGATCATATTGTTGGTAGAAGGCACTCAGGCTCAACTAGGTCAAAGTACTCTGCGTAGTCCTTACCCCAGGTGTCTGTCACTTCAGTACCCGAAAAGAAGATGTTCAGGGTATCCTTTGAGACTTGAAATTTCTTCTTGGCTATCATATATGTGAGGACTACTTGAGTATTAGTCAGGGGTATGAGGGTGTTGTAATTACAACACAAATTTGTGTAGAATTCGTGAACCGCTTTGGTGTTTGTGATGGAATTGTTATAGCATGCACGTTCAACACCCAAGGTTGAGAGATGGCGGTCATAAAGCAACTCTACTACTTGATCTATAAGATTTTGTCTTCATGGTCTAGGCTCAAATAGGGCACAAAAAGGGAAAGGGTTCTTAGGAAGGAGCTCCTTATACCTATTTAGAGCCTCATTTGAGATGAAGAAAGTGTCATCAAAAGGAATCAAGCGTGAGTTGGACGAAGATGAAGGTGCATTAGTTGGGACGTCCCTCTTCCTCCTATTGGATGCCATGGAGACAAAAAGGAGAGGAAGGAGAGAGCAAAAGCTAAAGAACCACCACCAAAATTCGTCCACATACCTAGGTTAGAAAGGGGGAAGGTTAAGGGAGATAGATCTAGGTCAAACTAGAGCTAGGGAGAGGAAGCTCAGGGCTGGGGTTGAGAGCATGAGGGAGCCAAAGCTTAGATTGGTCAACTTTTCTCTAGTTGAGAGGGAGAATAGTCTGCCAAACCTATCTTAAATTTGCTCCACCCCAGCCATCGGTCAAGTTTTGTGACTCAAAAACTTGACTGATAGGCTCTTCAACAAAGCTCTTGACCTCTGATCGGTCAAGTTGGCAACTTGACTGATGGTCAACCTGACCTAAACTTAGAAATCCTAATTTTTAGCCATTAGAGTTCTAATTAAATTTATTTTTCAAGTCCATTATGTATTCTAAACATACCTAGGCACATATCACTCATCATTGGGTACTATTTTGCATTAACATAAGCATTTGAAAAAAATACCCAAAAACAAGAGAAAAATAAGGCAAAATGAACATGAAAAATTGATTTTAACATATTAGCAAGCAATGGTGATCAAAACATAGGAAAATCATATAGGATAGATGAAAACTAGCTAGAAGGCATATCAGATTCACTCAAAGAAGTAATGAATAGTTTAGATCTAATGAAGTTAAATTTCTCTCTAGCTAGATGTTTAGTGAAAATGTTCACCAACTGATTTTCCGTGTCCACGTGCATGATATAGATATCTTTTTTTGGCAATGTGATCACAGAGAAAATGATGGTGAACCTCTATATGCTTAGCTCTACTATGCAAGATAGAATTATATGACAAGTTAATTGCACTAGTATTATTACAATAGATAGGAAAAGCATCAAAATGAATGTTAAAGTCTTGGAGCATTTGCTTCATCCATAGGACCTGGGCACAACAACTCATGGATGGAATTATTCAACCTTGGTGGTTGATAATGCCACTATGCTTAGTATCTTGGAAAACCAAGACACCAAGCATAGTCCTAGGAGAAAGCAAGTGCCACTTGTGCACTTTCTATCAATCCAGCACACTACATAATCTGCATCACTACAAGCAGTAAGAGTAAAGTCCATTGACTTGGGATACCATAGTCCAAAATTTTGTGTTTTGGCTAAGTACCTTAAAATCCTCTTAACAACTATAAGATGTGATTTCTTAGGGTTTGATTGAAATTGAGCACACAAGCCAACACTAAACATTATATCAGGTCTAGAGGTAGTTAAGTAAAGTAAACTTCCAACCATACTTCAATAGATCTTCTCATATACCTTCTCACCTTCTTTATCATTGTCATGTTTGGTGGTGTTGGACATGGTTGTGTCCATCGTCTTGGTGTTCTCCATCCCAAAGCACTTGAGTATCTCAATTGTGTACTTGCCTTGGTTGATGAAGTTCCCATCTTTAATTTGCTTGATTTGAAATCTGAGAAAGAATGCAAGCTCACCCATCATACTCATCTCAGATTCACTCTACATAAGATCACTAAATTCTTTGCAAAGATCAAGGTCAGTTCTACCAAAGATGATGTCATCAACATATATTTGTATGATAAGAAAATTGTTATAAGTGTGCTTTAGAAATAAGGTAGAATCCACTTTGCCCATGATATACCCATGATCTAACAAAAAGTTCTTTAATTTCTCATACCAAGCTCGAGGTGTTTGTTTGAGTCCATAGAGAGCTTGTTGCAACAAATAAACATGGTTAGGTATACTATCATGTTCGAAGCCTGGGGTTGTGCAACATACACTTCCTCCTAAATTGTACCATTCAAAAATGCACTTTTAACATCCATTTGATAAAGAAGAAAGTTTTTATAACTAGCAAAGGCAAGTAACATATGAATAGACTCAAGTCTAGCTATAGGTGCATATTTTTCATCAAAATCTATACCTTCTTGTTGATTGTAGTCTTGAGCCACTAACTTGCCTTTGTTCCTTACCACTTTGCCTCTTTCATCAAGCTTGTTGTGGTAGACCCATCAAAATATTTCTATCACTTGGTCATGACACTAGGGTCCATACTTCGTTCTTTTCAAATTGCTCCAACACTTCTTGCATAGCTAGGATCCACTCATTATCCCCAAGAGCTTCCTTCACGTTCTTTGGCTCGAGTTCTGAGATGAAGGTGCTTTTGGCTTGTTTTTTGTTGAAAGAAACCCGCATCTTCACTCTTTCAAATGGATCACCTAAAATCAACTCCTTGGATGATTCTTTGCAAACTATGGGGTTGGATCCTTCTGTTCATCATCTTTTTCTTCTTCTTGAGTGACCATATCTTTTCCCTTTTCGGTGATGTTGAGCTGTTTTAGAATAGGAATTACCTCAACTTTCTTGTTGTCCCCAAAGGTAACCGAACCTCCTTTCTTTTTAGTGAAGTTGTTGAAGTGGCTTATATCACCTGTCATATGCTTAGTCCAACCACTATAAATAATCCATCTTCATTTTTCCTATAAGAAAGGAGAGTGTCAGTTCCCAACTCAAATTTTGGGATCCAGAGTTAGCTTAGGGACCCATTTTATCTTTCGGTCGGTCCCCTTACGCTTATAAGGACAATAAGTAGAGTAATGATCATCACACTTGCAATAAGAACAAACCAAGGATTCTTAGTGTCAGAAGACTCTCCAACAAAGAAAGAGCTCTCCTTGCACTTTTTCTTACCTTTAGCTTTTTTTTTGCCCTTTGGTGCTTCCCCTACAAATCTCAAACCACTAGTACCACTTTGTTTGGTAGAATGGTCAAGGATTTCATTTAGGGATTTTTCCCTTTGAAGAATTTCTATAGAGAGGCCCTTAGTCTATGATTATCATCATTAAGAGATATGATAGTAGAAGATAAACTACCAATATCATCTCTAGCATGAACAAGGTCGGCCTCAAGATAGAGGGCTTTAGTCAAATAAGAATCTTTCTAAAGAGAAATAGAAGCAATATCATTACAAATCAAGATAGGACTAGAAGATAAATCATTAACTTGACCAAGCAACCTAGCATTTTCAAATTTAAGCACTTGAATTTCCTTAAGATAAAAATCCCTTTCATCCATACGAACATCAACAAGAAGCTTAAATTTAACATTTTTAGTTTTAAGAATTTCAAGCTCCTTTAGGCACTTTTGGTTATCTTCCTTAAGAGTTTCAATGTTCTTAAGATAGATGCCATTATCTACCTCAATTCCATTGTATTGGAGTTCAAGATCAAGATATTGGCCTTGCAGGTTATCAATGTTGTCAAGATGATTTTTCTCATTAAGCTCAAGAATTTCAAGTTTAACATACAAATCATCCATAATTTTTCCTAACCATTTTCTTTTAGATTTACATTTAACAAAAGAAGAATGGGTAGAAAAAAGCATGTCAATAATATCTTCCTTAGATAACTCATGCAAGCTTACCTCACTTATCTCACTTACGTCACCAATTTCTTTACTAGTAGAGGCCATGAGTGCAAGGTGGCACTATCCATCTTCTTTGGAGCTTGAGCTACTTGAGGTTGAAGCTTCGCAATCTGCATGAGCTGCATTCTTCTGTCTCTTCTCATTCTTGTCCTTCCTCTTGTACTTTCTATCTTTCTTGTACTCCTCTTCCTTCTTTGAGTTGCCCTTGTGGTGTGATTTTCTTGACTTGTGACATTCACTCTTGTAGTGTCCCTTTTGTCCACACTTGTAGCATCTAGGAGTAGAGGAGGAGGCTTTCTCTCCCTTGAAGTGTTTTCCCTTGATGTAGTTGTCTTCATTCTCACTTGGGCCATCATCTTCACTAGAGGAGAAAGGAGAAGTCTGGTATGCAAGTTTTTGTTGAAGGATGACCACCTTCACTTGTGCCTTGAAAGCACTATCTTTGATCTTTTTGGTTTCCTTCTCTTCTTGCTTGGCTTCTTCTTCTTGCTTGTCAAGCCTTGGCTGATGGGCTTGGAGGTTGCCAATGAGCTCTTTGGTTTGGATGTCACGAAGGCTCCTCACTTCTTCAATGGAGGTCACCTTTGACTCCCGTCTCTTTGGTAGAGTCCTCAAGATCTTGGAGTTGATAACACCTCTACCCAAAGTGTTTCCTAATGTAGCTAGCCCATTGATGATGACATTGAGTCTTGAGTATATCTCTACAATCCCTTCTTTCTTGCCCATCTTGAAGTTCCCTAGAAGGCTGTTCAACATGTAGATCTTAGCCTCCTTGACTTGCTTTGTGCCCTCATAAAAGATGCACAATTTGTCCCAAATATCATAAGCGATGTCCCAAGATCTGATTGAACTCTGTTGGGGTAAGGGCTGCATAGAGGATGCTTATGGATTTGGCATTGAGTTGGGCTTCTCTGAGTGTAACTTCACTCCATTTTGCAACAGCTCCAGTTGGCTCCTTATATGGTGTGACCATCACCTTCCACGTGTCAAAGTTCATGCCTTGAATGTAGAATTGCATGCACCTCTTCCAACAGAGGAAGTTGTTGCCATCAAAGACCAGAGGACGCATGGAGAAGCCTCCCTCTAGGTTGAAAAAACCAATTAGGTTGTAGCCTATCTTCTTGTCTCGTGGGAGATTGTTGGAGAAGATCCTTGGCTCTGATGCCACTTATTGGATTTAGGTCTCTAGAGGGGGGTGAATAGAGCTTCAAAAATTCTCACAAGATAGATTAGAACTTCAAATTATATCAATCAAAACTAATAGCTTAAGTGCAATTTGAAGTCCTAACTAACAAGCATAGCAAGGATGAAAGAAAAAGGAACAAGCACTTGACAAGGTCGTTTAAAGTGGTTCCATTCTCCAAACTAGGAGAGAGTCAGTCCACTACCTAGAGAGGTCAACCTCTAGGAATTAGCAAAAGCTTTTCTCTATATATTCACCAATAGGAGTTACACCACAAGACCACCAAAGGACTTACCAATCCAATACAAAGATTCTTCTACCTTACCAAGGACTGACCCACTTTGTAAGAGTCTTACGCCTTCTTCTAAGGACTTACCTACTCTTACACAAGTCTTAAGCCTTCAAGGTATTACCCACTCTTCTTGGATCTTCAGCCTTTTCCTTCTCCTTCACCTGGAGAAGATCTTCACCTCTTCTTCAACCTTGAAGAAGAACAACGTCAGCTTCACCTTCACTCGGAGTAGCTTGCTTCACCTTTGCTTCATTGAGAAAAGGGGTAGGGAAGATGTAATGGAATGAAAGATTTACAAGCACAAGGAAGTAGCTCTCTTAAAACTGGCCTATCTCGCTCATAATCATGAAATGAAGTGTAAACTATATAGAGTAAATGGGCTCAAGGAGTTTCAACACACTCAACTATAGCAAGGACTTAGAATAGCATGAATGACCAAACTTGGAATCAGCTCCAAGGGGTTCTATATATAGCTGGGGGTGTTCCCTTCAGTGTGGGATCACTTAAGATAAAAATATAGCCATTTTCCAAGTTGCAACGGATCTATTCTCACCCAAAACAAATCACCAATGGTTATAATCACTTTTTCTATGTTTTCTGTACAGTACATTTGGTCGAGTTTCAATAAAGGTAACTCAACAGATCCACTAAATGACAAAACCAATTTTCAAACTATTAGTCAAGTTTGTTCTGGGAAACTCGATTGATGAGCCGAAATTAGTTTTGCTCTGTGAGTCGGCCGGTCGAGTTCTGTGAGTGCTCATCTTCAGAAAATCCATCACTAGATCGGTTGAGTTTTCAACTCAACTGATAAATAGCCTGTGAAAAAATTTCTAAATTGACATTTGAGTGATTAAACCTTGGAATTAAGTGTCCCTATTTTTTTCTCATCTTAGTTACAAGTCATATCATCAATACAAGTGATTAAAAAATCATCAGTCATTTGGAGTGATTTCCCAAAACACACACTTGCTTTGCTTTTGACTTGAACTTGAACCAGACAGGTCTTGTATAATTTGATCCTTTTCATGTACCTAAAGCCTGAAATCACATGAACAAACATATTAGATACATAGGAATGGAATGGTTAAGTCATTCTCAAAATATGGGAAATGTATAACTCTCATGCCAACACAACATATCCAAATCTCTCAGGTTCAAGGAGTGTCCTATTAGATCTATGAGGTTCTTGTGTTACTTGATGAAATTGAGATTCCACATCACTTTGTGATTCTCTTTGTTTCTCTTGTACATCTATTGGTTCAATGTTTTCTTGTTGGTATCGAATCTCTTCAAGCTCCACTTGCCTCCCATTGATTCCTTTGGAAATAAATTCCTTTTCTAGGAATACAAAATCTATGGAAACAAACACTTTGTTGTCAGATAGATTATACAAGTAGTATCACATGGTTTCTTAGTGATATCCAACAAAGTAACATTTATCAGTTCCAGGGTCAAGCTTTTCAAGAAACATTTTCTAGACATAAGCTTCACACCCCCAGATCCTCATAAAATACATTTTGGGATGCTTCCTAGTCCATATCTCATACGATTTCTTTTGAACCGATTTAAATGGTATTTGGTTTAGTATAAACACGAAGACTTAGATGGTATTTGGTTTAGTAGGAAGATCAACTAAACTCATCATTGATTGCTCCATATCTAGCAATGTGTGATTCCTTCTTTCTGACACACCATTTCGTTGAGGTGTTCTAGGTGGAGTCCATTGGGATATGATCCCATGGGCTTTAAGAAGGTTCTCATACTCTTGGTTTAAGTATTCTCCACATCGGTCAGAATGAAGTTCCTTACTACTTTTACCAATTTGGTTCTATACTTATTTCATAAACTCCTTGATCTTTTCAAGAGTTTCTGACTTATGTTTCATTAAATAAACAAAGCCATGCCTACTGAAGTCATTAGTGAAGGTAATGAAGTAGTGATATCCACCTCTATCAGTTGTTCTAAAAGGTCTGCACACATTAGTATGTATGAGTCTTAATATATCACTACCTCTTATTATTACCATTGGAAGGGGGTCTTACCCATCTTTCCCAACAAACAAGATTATCATGTCTCCACTGATTCAAAATCAAAAGACTCTAGATAACCATCTTTATGGTCTATATATGTGATTCTCATTTATGTGCCCTAGATGACAATGCCAAAGGTAAGTCTTCTTTTATTCATAGATTTTTAGTCTTTTGGTATTTATGCTATCAACATCTATCTTTAGATCTAACAAACAAAGACCATAATACATTGGGTCATTGCCATAAAAGATAGAACATCGACCATTTTTAATATGGAATTCAAATACATCCTTGTTCATACAAGATATAGAAATGATGTTTTTATTTATAACAAGTACATAATAGTTGTTCGTTAACTCTATTACAAGCCCCATGGGCAAAGATAAACAATATGTTCCAACTGCGTTGGTTGCAACTCTTACGCCATTAGCAACTCGCAATTCCACCTCACCTTTTCCCAAAAGTCCTACTTCATTTTAGATCATGTATATGAAAACATATGTGAGATCCACATCCGATATCCAATGCCATGATGAAGAAGTAGATAGGTTTATCTCAATAACATATATACCTAAAGCAGAGATCACAATCCCCATATTCTTCTTCCTAAATGCCTTCAAGTACAAAGAATAAGTCCTTCTTGTACTTTTCTTTCTCCTTATCTTGGGTGTTGAAGATTTGGATTTAGGATTGACCTCAGAACCCTTCTTGGCCTTGCTTTGACCTTGGACTCGCCTCCGCTTATCACCCCATTATGGGCTTGTGCTTCTTCAATCTTGCTTCAGCATGAATCAACATGGCAAGAAAATCTGACATTAGTATGGCCATATTATTCATGTGACAACACATAATAAAGTGGCTATATGATTATGGCAATGTCTTTAGAATCATATCCAAGGACAACACTCTTGTCTCAAGGTGAATCCCATTTCTTCAAGATGATACAGATGTCCAATCGTATTGAGCACATGTTCTTCTACTAAGGTTCCCTCTGTCAACTTAGACTCAAGTAGTACCTTTATGATATTGTCCCTTTCTTACTTTCTAAGGCTAAGTGTCACTTTATTAAGATGTTTTACCATTTCAGGAACACTCATGTCCTCACACTAATCATGCAACTCTAGTTCATGTAGCAAAGCATAAGATACTTTATCTCTAAGGCATCGTTGGCATGCTTCCAATAAGCATTCACTTGTGCCCTAGGTGCATCAGGAATAGGTATTTCTGGCACTGGTATGTCAAGGACGTAGAGCTTGCACTCTTCATTGAGAACCCTTTTCAAAGTCCAAAGCCAGTCGTAGAAATTTGTCATGTCAAGTTTATCCCTCTTAAGGATTGATCGCAATACATATTTCTTCATCATTTGATTTTCAAAGAGAAAATTTGCATTTGTTAAAAACTTTTGATTTGATTTTAAAATTTGATGATGTTAATTAGGTCTTTAATTATTATCTCTCCCACTATTTTATTCAAATTGATAGCCCCCACATACCAATTCATAATATTATTGATCACCCACAACTTGGCAATTATTTGGTAGTCAACTTTTGCCAATTGCATCTATATGCAAGTCTTGGATAGATGATATGCAGAACTCCTTGCCATGATCATCAGCATGCCTTTGGGCTTACACTCTCTAAGAATCACTAGTTAAGCCTGACCTAAAACCCAGCATGATAATAATGCATCCCACTTTTACAGATCCTACATTACTACCATTAAACTTCCACGAGATAGACAACATATTACGCTTTTGTATTTCCCGCGCTTGGTCAATCAAGCTTTTCATGTGTGCTACTATTGGAAACCATCTAAGACCTAATATTTTATATTTAAGGGAGATTGTATTTATAAAAACAAAACTGATGGTTATGGCCAACATAATCTAATTCCTTGGAGCCACAAGGAATTACCACTTCCTAGGTCTACATCACATGTTGAAACATGATGCTGACGAAGATTTGTGCTTGCTAATTCAGGTTGACCGGTTCAACCCTTGAACCAATCGACTCGCCTCCTGGTCGATCATTTGGTCGTATCACCAGTCATGTGGTTCCTCTCTCCACCATATGTTGGCTCCTCCAGTCAATCAGTGGGTTCCACTAGATGATCGGTTTGGCTCGTCCTTTTGGTCATCCAACCGGTCTGTTGGAATTGTCAAAACATCCTTTTTCTTCATCATAACAGGAAAATAAACTATCCTACTTTTACATAATTATTGAGTAACATCAATTCACATTTGAGGGGTGTAAGTGTAGGAAAGAATTAGCTTTACATTGGAAAGATAAGATAGAGGCTTGGTACACAAACCGATATGAAAGGATTAACCAATTGTAAAACCATGCACCGATAATAGGCGTTATTGGCCATAACCATGGTACACATCTTCCATCAAAATTTCTTTTAGGGAAATGCATGTAAATTGCATATATATATATATATATATATATATATAAGTTTGGGGTTATCATGGTATTTGATTGGATGGGAATTATTCACATCACATGCAATAATAGAATGATAAAATTAAAAATCTGATAATATTGATTATCCCAAAATATAGTAGATTGACATGGCTCTGATACCACTGTTGGGATATATTGCTATAGAATAGGCAGCGGAAACAAAAAAAACTTATCTACCACATTCCCCATAATCCAACAGATAGTGCCAATAACTATAAGATGAGAAGGATGGTTTCGAGGATATAGCTGGTCCTGGAGAATGTTTAGAGACATCTCTTCATCATTGTAGATGTGCAACCGTCTTCCAGTTCCATTGGGACTCGTCTGACTGCCACACCTCTTGGTCTGCACCAAAGAATGTACCCTCGAATGTTGTCGTCTACAATAGATCCTCTCTGCACCGACTGGCCATTGACATTGTTCTCTTTAGTGAAAGGCAAAGTCCACCTCACCTCTAGAGAAGCCCACATGGACCACCTAGAACTCCTATCGTTTTTCCGGAATGGTAAAAAGGATTTTTTCTTCTGTTGGCGTACTAGTCACTAACTTTCTCTCCCGCAACAATGATCTACAGTTATTCTCTCTTGTTGCTATCCCTCCTTAGTCTGGTAGGACTTGCTGGTCTAACTTGGTTACCACAACTAGAGAGGACAATAATTATCAGGGAAACTGATTCTCAATAGTCTGTTTTATGCTCTGCGAATGCCCTAGTACCCCTCTATTTATAGGAGTGGTTTGGTTTAGGGTCCCAGTTTATGCGGGAGTGGAAGTGGCCAAAAGATCTCGAATTTTGATAACCTACAAACACCTAAATAGTCGTATGGAAACTCAGACGGTCTATTGGCTAGTGAGACGACCATTTCACACTATGACATGGTCGTTTGGTAGTTTCCCAATCACACATAAAATTGGCAAATCTTTTGCAATCAATGCTAAACATTAATTCCATACATCAATAGAATTGTGCAATCAAAACGATCAAAGTTTCTCACAATTTTGGGAAACCTTCTAGAACCTTCCACCGGCCCAAATGAGCCAATCAGTTCACCAAGTGAACTTGTTACCTCTCTTTGCATGAGCTGATCGGTTCACTCAGTGAGCTAATCAGTTGGAGCTAGTTTCATGCAAAACTTCACCAATTCAGTTCCAATCAGCCCAACACTCCAAACGGTCATCTTAACACTTGAGCCAAATGTTTGGAAGTGCAGTCAGCTGATTTGTTGTGTGAATTGAATACCTAAACCCTTTAATATTCAATTCAATCATCATTTAAGATTAAACTCCTCTTCTAGGTCAAGACCTATGTGTGTGACCCTATAGGTCCCATATTATGTTGGTCGTGAATGTCCATAACAACTTATGACATCAAAATCAATGAGTGGTGCCTAGTCGTACATCAATACTATCCAAGTAAATGGAAAGTTTGGGAACAACGTCAACCTACAATATGTGCTTGATGTTATAGTATTTGTAAAATTCCTTTGTATCTGATATCTAGATTGAAATCGAGGCATGGAGTGCTCACCCTCTATGAAGTTCAATCTTATTTCTTGAACCAGAGTAGACTGTCTAAGATATATAAGCTTAATATCACATATTGAGTCACATGTGCATGGCCATGCATTTTGTAGTCTCGCTAATCAAGAGGCCTAGGATATCATACTCCTGTAGGAGGGATAAATCTCATCTTTGTCACTTACAGTTAGTCCACATGTGTCACAATCACCCAATCATCACCTTTGTAACAACCCATGTTTCAGGATTGTGTTTGATGATGTCAAAGCATATCAGACGACAATTTTAGGTTTAAGAACCATAAACACCATCATCACTATGAGAGTTGATTATGACTACCATAGGAATGGTTTCTGTGTGTCAGTCTCATGGTGGTTCTGTTTGATACACTGTTCTCCAACATGTATCTGTGTGTTTGGTTTGATATAGCCATATCATGATTAATGAGATTCTGTCATCAACCAACTCACACTCTGATCTTATGTGTCATTGTTGTCTATCAACCTTCCACAATAACAACTGATCATGGACAAAATGATAACATATTTATGTACTCTTAACATTTGTATGATCTCATTTCTCCAAGTCACATACATTAAGACATACTTCATTGAGTAATATCATTCTCTAGACATTTATAATGTGACATTATTATCTCATAACTGAATGAAATAGATTAAATTGGAAGGTTTCCTTTATTTATTAATCAAATCAATTACAAATTATGTCATTACAATCATCATTAGGTTGGCTCACTGGACATACATACTAACAAAACCAACAATCAATTCATGGGAAATGAGATAAAAGTAGAACATAACCATTTTAAATTAAAATTACAAATTTTATATATTACTTTTCCCCCAATATGGTATCAAAGTAACATTTTATCTCCTAACAACCCACCTAGGGGGCTTAGAAACTCATAGAAATAGAAAATACAAAAAAGGAGAAGAAATATGTGGAAGAAGCCATGGAGCTCAAAGTAATGGTTGGAATTCTCTTCTCCATGTAAGGAGGCGGGATCACCCCCTTACTAAATAAAAATTTAAGAATAAAACATCCATTCCAAGCACACTCAAAGGTATGATGGAATAGGTGCAAAATTTTCAAACTTCAATAAATGGTATTCAAAACAACCAAAGTATAGAAGTTGAATAAAAATGTTGACTATATTCAATTTATAACAAGGTTGTTACAAAAGTACATCATAATATCCCGTAAGGGTTTACATTTATGATACAATATAAGGATCTATATAGAGGGAAATCTAAACCATAACAACTTTGTCTCTAAGCTTTAACTCCTCAAGCTAGTCCAAAACTTCATGCCTTATCATCCAAGTCCTTCACCGAGGATAGGAAGAATACCCCAGCAAGAAGAGAAAATAGATGACATTAGCAAAGGCTGGTATGTGCATACTAAATAGGGAATTGAGAAATATATGGAATAAAGGACATCAAATATAAAAGGCTTCCCCTAGAAAGGATAAGGACCACCCAAATGGGTATCCAGAGAAAAGGAATTGAAATCATATGATAACAAAAGAATACTTACCATTAATAAAACATAAAGATTGTTCCACACAAGCACATGTAAAGAATTAGGGCACACACCCCATATCATCAACATGCATGCATGTGAGATAAACATAGCCCTAGAACAATATAAACAAAAAGGCGGACAAGTCTCATAAACTTGAAACCTGGTAGAGAAAGGAATACTGCCAATCTCCCAAATATATAAAACATGGGCCAAGAATCACACATATTACCCTGGGTATGAGGTTCCTTTCCATCCCGTAAGAGTTGGAAATATCACATCTGCTCGGCAGGAAATAACACATCTGCCATAAGAACTAATACATTTACACTACTCTAGTGCTACTAAATCACATAGCATGTTAAATATAGAGGTAAGTAGAAAGTATAGTCAGAATATATAAACTAGTCACCACATAAGTGACCAACATATACATCCACCTCATAAGTGGGAAAAGACATCACATGTCATCTTTTAGAGTTCCATCATGAACAAAGCATAAGATAAGAGTTCAAAAGAATATCCATGATCACATGATCAATATCAAATAAGGTAGTTCACATGAACCATGATTTTCAAAAGAAATGACATTGTGTATGGGCTAATGTCCATAGGACAAAGAGAATGAATAAGAATAGGTGAATTTTTCAACATAGAAGAATAGGGGATACATCATACATTAAGAGAGGAAATTGAAATTACTCAATATAGAAATAAATGTGGGATGCAATCATACCTCAACTTCAGAGTCTAAATAGTCCAAGTCAAGACTAGCCTCAAAAGAATCTCTAGGGAAGGTGGATAAGTCCAATAAGTAAGGTTCCCAATCTTAGAGAGGCTGGTTTTGCCAACAAAGATCCTATCTCGAGCAAGAAGCACCTTCTTCACTTTAGAGGTGAAAAACACTAACAAAAGAACATGGAGATGAGGTGTTTTTGGGGTTGTAGGTGGAGTTTCACCATGGTAATCCATGGTTCTGAGCTGGAGGAAGGTGGAAGGAAGACTAACAACATGAAAATAGGGAAGGAAAGGAGGATACTTACTAGTTTTGGACAAAATCACCAAGGAGGTGCTTAAGAAATCCTAAATAGAGAAATTTGGAACGCTAGGAGCCTTCTTCACCAAGGTAGGCACCTCCTTTTACCTTGGTACAACACCTTCATGGAAAAATAGAGTAGGAATCATGATCTAAGCTAGAGTAAATAAAGGAGAGAAAGAGTTTATGAATTGGGAGTTGGGAAGGGGTAGATTTGGATATATAAAGAAAGAGGTCAAGTATGTGGTGTCTATGAGACTTTCCATATGTCATTTATAAGGGTGTCCATGGACATGCAAGACTTTATGGATAAGTAAGAAGTAAATAAAAAGGTTTCGAGTTACTTTCTATGTGTCTAATGCTAAGGGTGCCTATGGACATGCAAACCTTTATGGATGAGGAAGAAGTCAAGCATGTGGTGTCCATGGAGCTTTCCATGTGTCCTTAGCCTAGGGATTTCATGGCCATGCAAGAGGACAGCTCATAGAGGCTTCTTGAATATCAAATGTCAGTTTATGGAAACTTATAGGCCATCCCAACTGACCTCCAACCAAAGAAATAACCACATTGGTTGATAGCTTCTAAAGATAAGCTCATTTATAAAGAGAGTAATCCCTAAAATGCCCTTGTAAAGAAACACCTTCAAACCAAGGAGCAACTAGGTGCCCAATGGTTAAAAACTCGATAATGGTAAGGTAATATCTAAATATTATAATGCATGTGCAAATTTGCAAAGAAAACCTCCCAATTGGGTAAATTACAGAAAAGTCCAAAATGTACCTAAAATTGCATAACTTGCACAAACAACATCCAAATTGGACCAAAATTCATCCACAAGTTATCTTTGATGTGTTAAATATGAATTTGCCATTATTTACATATTTTGAACTTATATAATCACATTATTCATTACTTATGCCTTTTACTCATTTTCTCTCTCCTAAACTTATCCTAATATTTCAAGGTGGTCCAAATTAGATGAAATTTGACATGTAGGCTAATATTGATATGTAGATTTTGAATTTGAAGTTTGTTTCCACTTTTGAGACTTATTTTTATGAGATATGTCAAATGCCCCATTCACGGACCATTACCTAAATTATTCATCCAATTAATTTTTTTATTTTCATATTTCCACCAAAATGAGTTATGTGGCATATTTTATGTATCCATTATAAACCTAAGATTAATGTTAGAACATTTCATTAATGTGATCTATACATGCATTAGCTCATTGGGGTTATACTAAACATCTATTTAGGTCTAACCTTCAACCTTGTTTGGCTAAGTTCAAAATGTCAACTTCCAGGGTAGTGTCCGAGATCTAGTATGTTACACTCCATCAGTTGCAAGCTTGAGCACTTCGCTCCTCCAAGTGAACAAAATCCTAAAAGGAAGGGTTTTCATGTGGAAGGTGATGAAATGAAAGTGAAGTGGAGTACATAGAAAATAGAGATGTGATATGAATGTTTAAGGAGGCTGACCCTCAACCTCCAGTCGCCTTCAAATTTTATATTGGGGTCTAGGAGATCTAGGGTTAAGCTGGGGTCAAATAGGAAAATTAGTGTAGAAAACAGTTAGGGTTTTTGGCCACTATGACTGTTTAGGAAAACATGATCATGGTGGGTGGAGTGTAGAATGGTCATTCTAGGAGGGAATGGTCATGGGGGTGGAGATGAAAATATCAGATTGAAATGGGTTTTTGGAAGGTTGGTAGCATGATTGTGGTGAGCACATCACTCATGGTGGGGGATAGGTAGTACGACTTGGTGGGGGATTACCTTGTCATTTTCCTAGACACAGGCTTGTTGGTATCTTGGTAGAACAATTGTAGTGTCTTCCATGGATATTTTGGGTCCTTCATGGAATGATCGTGGTGTCTTGCATGACCGTGTTTCTAAGCTTGTCTTAATCTACTTCAACTTGGATTTTTAGTCATAACTTTGACATTGGTGGCATGGTCTTTCCATGGTACCATAGTCATGTTGGGCTCTTTCACTTGCACTTTGATCTTGACTTTGTCAATCATTGTTCTTTTCTATAACTCGACCGTTGGCCACCAAAGGTAGTTTGGGGAAGCTCTTTGACCCTCCTTAGGCTCCTCCAATGGCTGAGAAACCTTAGGATCATTCTCCTTCTATCTTGTTCATCCAAAGTATAGTCCAAGTACCTAAAAACCATTCAAAGAACATCCATAAGTGCATTTGATAGTAATATGCATATTAGGGGAAGTATCATGCATTCAAATATGATTAGATGTGATTAAAGTACAAAATGACAAAGATGAAGTCCAAAATTAGGGATGCATCAGCTTTCTATACTTTACTTTCTCTTAACTAGAGTCACTCTGTAGTCTTTTTTATTGCATTTTTATTCATTTAAACCCTTATCGAAAATGTCCCTTCACTTATATTTTAAAATGGGGTGACGATTTTTAATCTTTTTCTTTTTTCAGTGAGTTCCATAAATAAATTATGAGATCATCCTTTGTATAATTTTCTCTAGTGGGTAAAATAAATTGGGAGCTCTGTTGAGAATACTAGACAATCTAAGTTGCATCTTTTGTTATCTCAAATTTCTTATTTTTTGGTTTGGTATTCATTTAGGGTTTCCCATGTTCTTCCTTTTCTTCTTTTTATATGTATTGGAGTTTCTATAGTGCTTCCCTTTTAGGTCTTCCTTTGCGATTACCTTTCAGGGTGCCCTTTTTAGGGCTTCCCTTTTTCTTCTCTTCTATTTCTTAGTTTGTTTTTTAGAAATAAAAAACAATAAAAAGAGAATAAATGAAAATAGAGGTACTCCATCATGATGAATATTATTTCCTTTTGCATTTGTTATTACTTATGTGTTGTCGAACAATATGCTTTATAAATGTAAAAGTGGGGATCACGACCCCATTTATTTATATGATCCAGAATCCTTTGCTTCATGTCAAATCTGACTAAAAAATGGGATTTTAGTCCCAAAATAGGTTTTAACTCTAAAAATCAAACTCCAAGTTCTAAATTTCAAAACAAATTTTATTTTACTAATGAATCATGCAAAATATTAAATAGTTGTTTTATTATAGGAAAATATATATTCCAAAGTGTTGAAAATAAATATACATGTACATTAAAATTAAAATGCGACTACATCTTCATCCTTCCTATTATAATATTGGCCAAAGTCTAATGACCAGAAGAAGAGGACCATGAAGATCTACTCCTTCTGCTCAAATCTAGATGCATTGAATTGTTGGACAACTATTTACCAGAAGACGAACAACTAATGCAAGGACTCTGACCCAACATACCCTCTAAACATGTTTGATTTCTTTTTTTTATGTTTAATTACCTTAATTGAATGACTCGTTGAATCTAGAAATCAATTGATTAATTTGAATATTTAATTTTGTAAATTTTTCACTTACTTTTCCCTAATTTGTGAATTCAGGTACTTTTGTTAAATAATATGATAACTCACCATAATTGCGGACATTGTAGTTTGATTGAAAATTATATAAATATTTGATTTCTTTGATAATCGTTGGATGATTTTGAACTTAGACTAGATACTGTTCCAACCTAGGGTTCTAACCCTAACTCTAGGCTAGGTGTTGTGGTGATAGTGGTGGATGACTTTGATGGTCAATGACTGTAGCCTTGGAGGTTGATTACCATGCTAATTGATGTCTATAAGGATTGATCCCAATGATGGGACCACTCCGTATTTTTATTTTTACGTACTCAATGCAACCCCAAAATATATCGTTAACAATAAAAAAATAAGGCGTGCACATTATTTTTCAAAACAATATGTAATACAAAGCAGTGTAAAGAGTTTGCAATGGAAGAATACTCAAACTATTACAAATAGACCGATTGTATAACATATTGGTCCAAGATGGACAAAAAGGAATTATAAATGAAATTATCAATTAGATAAAGAGGGGTGCAGGGTAACCTAGGCATCTCTAGCTGTTCTCCTACACTTGACTAGGTTGTTCTAAATCTTGGTCCCAAAATTGTTAATCTACACATTTCGAGTCCACCTACTATTTAGAATCTAAGTGGAGGGGGAACCATACCCAAAATATATAGATAAAAAGAAGAGATCAGTAAACATTGAGTATGTGTTGAGAAAATATACTTAGGAATTTGAGGACAAAAGATTGGTAACAAAAAGTTTCCTTTTCAAAATAGGACCATTATCAAGTAGGTAGTTAAGTGATTTAATTAAGAGGATGAACTTAGAAGGATTGAGGCACATAAATAATTGATCCATGAGGAATACAAATTGTCATACCATTTCATAATCCACAAAATAAACAATTACATGTATATAATTGAATTAAAGGTAGCTAAGCTACAACCAAGACACCACTGAATCTTAGGCCAAAGGTCAGGTGGAAAGACATGTCCCTATATATATAATATGTGGAAATATGAGCCCTAATGGTGATGCATAAGAATTTACATTAGTTACCTTAGTCGAATATCACATGAAAAATATAAAAGCAAAGCATATGTCCCATCAATTACTACAATAAGATTAATACAAATTGCAGGAGGGGTTTCAAACCCAATATAAACATGATTGAGTAGACTTTCAAGATATTTCAAAATCATTACCACTATAAGGGCATGGAATTTCAATAAAATGGAATAATGTTAAGAATTGTCTCATTATGAGATGTGCATATCAAAGTCAACTAAATGCCTCAAATAGAGACTACACATACTTCTCAAAAGAATACTAATTTCTCTAAAGGTCTTGTAGGGTTCAGACACCTTCAATACATAATTACAACAAACATATGTATAGTATTTATTAGTTACATACACCAATTTATTAAACACTAAATGACCATACTCATAACTTAAAAATCTTGTCTGTAGAAATGCCACCATTAGATCAGGCATATTTTTTTGATGTCAAAAACGTTTTTGTATTTTCCTGAGCTCAAGATTATACATTATGATTTTTGAAATCTAATACCATTTCACAATGACTTTGAAAATTTAAAAATTATCCCAATAACTAAAATTAATCCATTGATAGAGTTGTATGGGGTGTGATAATATGCACCAAAAGAAGGGGTTGATTGGTCATTTAATTGATTGAATTCTCATGTGGCTTGTTAAAATATTAGAAACTTTGGTATCCAGAGAATACCCTTGTATTTATAATAACATAATGAACTGATCGAGGTCATCCAAGTCATTTTGGGACCTGGTATCATCCTCTTCCAAAATCCAAGTCCATACAACACCAACCTCGATACGATAAACTCCATTAAACGTGAGTATATGATCAATTCATGACACAAAATGACACTAGATGAGTACCATAGACTTAATCACCCATGACAATAGTTTTGGGGATTCGGGAGGTGCACAGGAGTACTACTAGTACTTCATTCATGTTAGAGGAGTCATTAGTGAGTAAGGCCATTATGTAAGGACAAAATAGAGGAGAAAATATAGTGAATGAAGGAAATAACCATGATGAAAGTGGAGGACTTATTATCATGGAGTCAACTGGCTGGAAGTTGTGGGGGCACTTGTCATGAAATGTGCTTATCCAAAGATGAAGAACCATGCCATCACAACAACTCAGTAGATATATTTCTAGAAAAATTGGATGGGAGGAAGAAAGTAGGAAGGTTGGAGGAATGTTTCTCAGTAACTTCAGTATGTAATCTCGACCTAGTGTAATGTATTTATATATGGACAGTAGCCAGTAACGACAGTTTGTTAGGGTTGCATTAGGCATTTCCTTAACTTATGACTATATCTTGGGAAACATGGCTAAATTAAACACCTAATAAATATGAACTGAAAGAGGGAAGAATTACTCAAAATAGTTATGTGATAAGGGAGAAATTGTCAATCAAAGGATCAAGCTATTTGGCAATTTGATGACTAGTTTGACGAAGGTTGAAGATGGAGAATTACCATTTGATTGGTAACATGCATGAATTCCCTATTGTCATTTTAGGAAGAGAAATTCTAGTCCATGTGACATGCAAATAATCAATAGAACTTTTCTCTAGCAACGCGTGACATACTAAATGTATTAAAAACCTTTTTCATTATATATTGCACTTTCTCTACCCAATTAAAGAGTTTATTTGACCTACTATTGAACCCAAACTTGGTAGGTTGCCTAGTTGGACCATGAGGAATTTGATTTTGATTTTGATTCTTAATTTAGGTTTGAAATTGTTTAAGGTCTCAATTCATTAGTTCTATATCAGGTATTCATTTAGTGTATAAACACACCTTCCTAAGTAAATTTTTATTGAAATTAATGTATTATCCCTTTATTTTTCCATACCATACTCAAAGAACATTCTATAGGTTTAGGTATAAGTTTGGGACCTTATAACAATGATATTTCATACATGTCTTTTAGGTATTATATACTAGCTAAATATGTTATTTTATACCTAAAGTTCATTAATTTAGGGCAAAGGTACTAAATACTATTTTATCTAAACAAGTAAGAGTAGGTAAAAGTAAGATTCCTAGAATTGGGTATGTTACAACATGCCATCTCTTAAAATTATTTTTTCCCCAAAATGTCAAGTGAAGAGAGAGGAGTGAGTCTTCAATATTTCATCTTTTAGCTTCCAAGTAGTTTCTTCTAGTCAATGATGTTTCTAGAGGCCCTTAACCCGCTCAAATGTTCCTACATATCTAGGGATTAACTTTCCTTTCACCTTTGACCATGAAATGACCTCACTTTTCTACGTCCCCCAACTGACAAAAGACCTTAAAGTTGAGATCCACTTCCTAAAATTTGCAAGATCCAAATTTAACAAATAACTTTCATAATTTTAAAATTATTTTTTACAAAATGTATGATGATGTTTCTCTAAGGAGTTATGTGAATTTCCAACATGGGACTAATACATATGAGAAGAAGTATCTAACTAATCCCCCTTTACTTAGCTTTAATGTCTTCATTTGATTTCGTCTTATTCATCATGCCTTGATATCTTCATCTATTGCATTTACCTAAATTGTTGACAAACTAAATGTGGATCAGTATATTGATATATTGTGTACATGGCGTGACTACAAAAGTGTGCAAGTAATATAGCAACATATAATTAATCAATTACTTGCAAATAAGATCTGACAATTTCATTACGCATAATGCATACTTGATATGCTATCTTGGGCATTATCAATGTCCCTTCTAGGGGTCATGTGCATCACCCCTCGATACATGTCATCCTAGGGTTCAAAATATGATATTTACTTTATGTGATACTCATAGTGGAATTATAATTGAACAGGATGTAAAAAAACATCCAACAATTTATTTCATCAATTCTCAAGAAATCCTTGACATATGTCGGCAATCGATAATGTGAGTACTCATAATCGTAACCACATACCTCAATGTAGAACCAAGCAAACCATGCAATCATACTTCAAGTATTGTAAACATATCATCCAATCAAGCAAGTAAAGATGGATTCCAAGCAATCAACATTTAATCTACATGTATGTATATCCTAAAGTGTCACCAATCATATTATTAATATTAAACCCTACTCGAGTCTTAATATAGGTTTTAGGGTTTTTATTGGGTTTGGATAATAAATAAGAGTACAAATGCTAATTACATCCCACATTAAAGACTAGATGAAACCCACATTATCATATTTACTATATCATTGTGTTTTGAACACCTAGATTCAATCATGTGCATTAATAAAATGGCAAGTTATGATCTTTGGTTTGAAAACCCTAATTACACATTATCATGATCATCAACCTATTAGATTCCCATTATATTCAACCATATCGGGTTATAACATGAACTAAGACCATTTAATGAATTCAATATGTTAATATAAAAATCTAGATTTTTCGTATATCAATCAGCTATTAATCATGTATTAGCCCTACTTTTCGAACTATGTTGAGAATTAGGTCTCAAACCTCTTTTTTTTGGATTCTACATGTTTTCCTGACCAAATTCATATAAATGTATGCATCTATGTGTATATATATGTATGTATGTATATATATATATATATATATATATATATATATATATATATATATATATATATATATATATATATATATATATATATATATATATCTGTGTGTGTGTCTGTGTCTGTGTGTTTAATCATCACTTATTAATCATGTATTAGCCCTATATTTCGAACTATGATCATAATTAGGTTGAAAGTATTATATTTGGATTCTACAATTTTCCTAATTAATTTCATATATATATATATATAGGGTAGCGATCTAGTGAGAAACATCCTATAGTGAGAGCATGAGAAGCATTTGAATAACTACAAATTAGTAACTAGTTTTTAAAATCCAACCATATAGATGGAAAAAGCATCATTTCATTTACCTTGTCGCAAAAAATCATTGCAATCAGACATTTTTTATGTCCGTATGTACAATATACACTTTTTACATCTAACAGTCAGCCTGAAATTCAATAAAGAGCGTCAAAAAATATTTGGTTGTTTTGAATGATCTACAAATTGGATGGTGCTAAATGTTTTTAGGAAGGTAGATATTAAGGTATACTTGTAACCTTTACGGTTGGATTATGAAAAATTGATCTATGTGGAAATTTATTCAAATGCCTCTCATGCTCTCACCAAATATTTTTCTCACTGGATCGTTTCCATACATATATATATTATATATATATATTATATTATATATATATATACATAGGGCTCATATTTAATACCCGCGTGTGTAGCTACCCGCGCACCCTTCCTGATATTTTTTTTAATTTTTTTTCACAATTGTAGAGGAGAATTTTATCTAGCTGCCCAAAAAATTTGATCCAAAAATAATATCATTTGCCCCACCAAAATAAAAAAAAACTTGTCCATATATTTACTGATTATATATTTTATGTGCAGTTACTTTTTAGTCACATAGTTACTTTTTATATCAATACAATTACTCTTTTGATTAGAAGAGTTACTCTTGTGTACCATATAGCTACTATTTTGGATGTGCGAGTAGCCAGCGGGTAGCGAAAATCTAGTTACCGGTGCGAGTAACGAATGAACAACTATATATATATATATATATATATATATATATATATATATATATATATATATATGAGGTTAGGAAGTGTGTTCCAGCCGGTACATGTAAGTTACGTGTACCAGCCATTAAAATGACATATGTGGAGTATGTTAATAAAATCCAACCATATGGATTGACTAATGATTATATAGATGACATGTTTTCAAAAAATCATACCAATATCTCACATAGATCATGAGATATAGCAATATATCATCGAACGGTTTCTGTAATTTCTGCAACTTACCGTTGATTAGATAAGACACAAATTGTTTTATTGGATGATCTATGAATATCATATGTTGGTGATTTTTTATAAACATATTATCTAAGTGGTATACACCACATCCATATCGTTGGATAGTGTAGTTTAATTTTACAATTATTATAAATGAAGGTAGGTACATGCAAGCTACATGTACTCGGGTACACAATTCTTTTAGCATATATATATATATATATATATAGGCCATTTATTCATTGCCCGCGCGGGTAGCCTGGAGTTTTGCTACCCGGCAGCCAAAAAAGTAACTCTTCTGGCCACAAAAGTAACTCTGTTGTCAAAAAAGTAACTATGGTGATAAGAAAGTAACTACACTACTAAAAAAGTAACTCTGTACAAAATATACAACATATATATAAGGACGGGTTTTTTGATTTTGGAGGGGCAAATGATATTATTTTTGGATGAAATTTTTTGGAGAGCTAGATAAAGTACTCCTCTGCAATTGGAGAGCTATATAAATATGTGTATCTATATATATTATTCTAAGTTACCAATAATTTACTAGAATTATTTCAAGATAACCCTCTATGGACCAATAAGGAAAGGCCACGTCAACAAAAATGGGACCTTGCCTTATTTTCCAGGCATCGGGCCTGGCCAATAGGCCAAGGCCACCTCAGCGCACGCGTTCCGCATGGGTGGGAGCCTGAGACGGGGTACAAAGACCCCTTTTGGTCACGCTCCTATGGATTGGGATTTCACGCAACACGTGCAAAGTTTCCAACTCCTTTGAGTCATCCCAAGGTCATTCATATCCTCTCAACACTAATGGTGGTCCCCTACCTTTCATTCAAATAGCACGATTTTCTCATGAGCTTGTGCAAGGGACCTAGACACCCATGTTAGTTCTACTGCCGAGCACCAACTCTGGAAAGTGGAGGCAGTTGTTCTAGTCCTCAAAGTGGACAAGCAATGGAACCATCCAATTTTTGGCATCGAGGGGCATCTAGGAAGCTAAGATCCAAGGTGAGGAATGGGCTAGAAGCACTATTCATTGATTTACAAGTCACCAGAAAAACACACAATAAGGATATATATATGAAAAGGGGAGGTAGGAGGATAGATCTCATGCAGAAGAAATCACAATGAGGTTGGGAGTACAAAGTTGGATCACTAGAAGTGGTTTTATAGTAGGCAAGGTAGGGATCTTTAGGTTTTGGGTTTCCAAACCTTGTCGACTGGGGAGGCATGGTGCTAGGCTTGCCCATTCTTGGTGTCCAAGGCACCAATGGCATTCACTTTCTACTCATTCAACTTGAACTGGAGAAAGGAAGTCCATGGAGCACTTTTTGCAGGGTGGGAAGGTGAGTAGAGTGAGATGGGTACTGAAAATCCCAAAAGGGGATGTATTCAACTTTACTTATCACATTTGAGGTAGAATACAAAGTAAGAGTTGTTAGATCCAAATCCAAGGGATCCTTGGATGCTTCTCACTAAGTGATGCACCCCTAAGTCAGATCTAAGCAATAAATGTCAAATAATCACATTAATGGAATTTTGATCAAACAAGCCATATAAAAATGAAATTATATACCAAACTTAGAAAATTCATATCATTCTCATCTTCTCTCTAATGGGTCCCAAATTTGGATATATTTCTTATAATCCTTTAAAATCGCATCTAGCCAGGTCTGGTGTTTAAGGGATGCTTCTAGATATAATTTTCTCTCTCTTCAAATAAGGGAATAGAAATTAGTTTTTATAAGTATATCCCTCATCCTTAATGATTTTCTATAGGCTTCTAGGAACATCCTTTTGCTATGAAATTTTGAAGAAAACTCACTAATGACTTTTCCAACCTATATCTAATTTTTGGGATTTATTGGGATAAATTTTGTAAGTGAATCTTTCCCTTGTAGTATTTCTTTAAAACACTTACACACATCAAATGGAAAGTATTTTTTATCTCAAATTTTAGAGTTATCTTTATTTACTCATTACCTTTAAGTATTTATAAAGTCAAAATGAGATAACACTATCTGGTGCCTCAAAGAATATGTTGCCATTCATGGTATAATTACTCCCTTATTTATTTAAATTACACATTATCTTAGAATCTTTTGAAAACTTTTTGATATCTCATGTTTCAGTTATTTTATAATTAACAAAGTATTCATTATATATTTGTGCACAAAAAATTCTATTTCTTAAACTTGTGCCAAAAAGACCTATTTGCAAAGCAAATAGTCTCATGAACGTCACTTGGGCCATGGGTTGAACCCATGCCACAAATTGGATAGCTTTATTATTCCATCAATAATGACATTAGGGAAATTACTTATCAAATCAATTCTTATATTTATATATTTCAAAATGACCAAATTTGAGGATATAAAAGACCTTATAATTGAAGTGATTAGTTTGATTTTTATGTCGTTCTTAGGCAGACATCATATGCTTCTTGATCAAGCGTACTTCGTTAGTCTTCAATTGAATGTCATCATTTTTTACCACAGATTGTTCTTTCACATCATCCCAGTGTAGTGGGGAACGATAAGGACCGCCATAAAGTGCCTCAAGTGGGGGCATGACAATGTTGGCCTTATATATGTTATTATAGGAAAATTTGGTCAACATGAGATACTTATCCCAGGTAATTCTACATTCAATCACACAAGCATGTAAAAGATATTCCACTCTAAATATCCATCAATCTGTGGATGGTACATTGTGTTGAAGCATAGGTCAGAACCCATCTTGTCTTGGATGTGTTTCCACATACATTACATAAACTTTGGGTCTCTATTAGACACAATTGTCTTAGGCATTCCATGTAGGAAAACGACCCAATCTACATACAAATGTGCTGTGTCATCACCTTTATAGGTACTCTTGAAAGGTAAGAAGTGGGAAGATTTAACCAGATGATCATACTAGCCAAACTATATCACATCCACTTTCTGATCTTATAAATCCGGTGAAAAAATCAATGGTAGTATTCTCCCATTTGCACACTAAAATATGAAGTGGATGAAGAAGGCCACTGTGTCCGTGACGCTCATTTTTCATATGTTGAGAAGTCAAAAAATCTATGATGAAGGTAGCTAGGTCTCTCTTCATATTCTTCTACTAGAAAATCATTGTAGGTCTTTGTACATTTTTTGGTATCATGATGAATGGTGTTCTTAGGCGCATGAGCTTCATTTAGAACCCTTTGTAAAATGTTTTCAACTTCAAGTATCTATAGTCATTGTTCGAAGCGTATAGAAGCATCGACTCCTATAGAGAATTGTGACTGTGATTTTTAGGTTAGTCCTTTCATTTCGTAAATGTTAGGAACTGCTAGTTTAGTATAAATGACTTTAGAAATCAAAGGAGTAACAGATATACTAGCCATATGAACTCTTAACCTTTCTAGTATGGAATCATCAATGGTTTACGATGGCCACCAAGTTGAGATGTGGCCTAATATTCTCCATAAGAACATCGAATGGAAGAACATATAACATCTTTCTTTCTACTCAGAGTGTCACCCCTGACATTAGCTTTAACACGATGGTAAGAAATGGTGAAATTGTAATCCTTAAGGTATTCTATCCATCTCCTTTGACACACATTCACATCCTTATGAATCATCAGATATCATAAACTTTTGTGATCAAAAAACACTTCAAACCAAAATCAATATAGATAATGATGTCATATTTTTGGAGCATGAACTATTGCAGCTAGCTCCAAATCGTGGGTTGGCTAGTGTTTGTAAGACTCCTGAACTAGCTTAATTCTGAATTGTGCTTACTTTGTATAATGAGATGTTTAAATATCATATGACATGCTTGTATTCTCAATTGGGTCCAATTTGAATAATGCTTGAAATATCTTTGCTATTTTGTACATGTTTTGGACCATATTCAAAATTTACCCAAACATGAGGGATATCCAGCAATTTGTCATATATCGATAGTATTTCTTATGATTTAGCATCATGAGAGAGAAAATTGTGATATGGGGTGCCTTGGTTGAATCATGGATGATGGTATGACATTATCATATGATATTAGGATTTCTAGGGCCTCTAGGGTTGGCATAGTTGGTAAGTAATTAAGTTAGGGTTTCAGTGTTGCAACCATAGACCACTTGAGGTGAATGTCACAACTGATACTCATGCATTGGATGCTAAGGTCATGATCGATACAACCATGTGAGATGTGGGTCAAAACACTTTGTCTTCTAGTGTCTTGACCATGTACAATGGTGACCTAGGATTTCAACCTTGAAGTGTCTCGACAAAGACAAGAGGACAACTGACTGAGTAGGTCATGAAATTGCTGGATAAACATGAACGTGGATATTTTCATGTGAGTGGAGGCAAGATTATCTCCTTGAAGGGCATGTGTCCCTAAGATGATCTAGTATGTTGACACATCAAACACCTCTACTTCTCTCCTCTTTGGGTATATAATTCATCCTCTTTACAAGCAAGCAATCATTTTTGACCCACAACACTGTCTTCTACTTTGAGATTGCCTTGGAGCTTGTAGAGCAAGGAAGGTCAGAACTTGGATCTTGACTGGCCAATCCATCTTCCATTTTTTGAGATCTTGTTCTAGATCAACACCTGGGTGGTGGTTTCATGGAGGTTTCTTCTCTTAGTAAGAGATCTGACTCTTAATCATCTTTCCTCACTCTGGAAACCTTCATCTTCTTCCTCCTTCTCGGTCATGAGATGTGGACCATCCATGGTGGTCTTTTGAGAAGATGATTCCATCTCTTTCTCCTTACTCTTTTGGGTTTGGCCTAGATCTCTTTTCCTCCTTCTTGAACTTCTTGTAACCATGGTTTCTTCTTCCTTTTGGAGGTGATCCATTGGTTGAGGTTTTGAAGCTTAATTGAAGCTTTTGGAGCTTGATATTTTGGGAGTTTGTTACTCTCTGAATCATGATGGTTTTATAACTTTTCCTACCACTATTATGTGCATCTTAACTTGTTATTATACTACTTTCTCTATGGTACATTATTCTTGAGAAAACAAGAATTTTTGATCTACTATACATGCACAAGAATCTCATATTTACTCTCTCTAAGCCTATTTATTTTGATGATCTTCCATCATCACGTTTAGTGTTTGATGAACCCTATAATCTAGGGTGTTTATTACTCTGTATACAATTGGTTTACCCTACTATTGTCCATCTCTTAGGCCTTGGTTCAGATCTACCATGGGGTTGTGCAGGTGGGCGAGACAACTCTTGGACTTCTGTCATGGTCAAAACTCTTTGGAAGGGTGGATTCAGTTGTGGTTCATGCTTTAACCCTAGACTGGTCACTACCTATTAGTTTGGTCGCGACATAGCTTTACATCAAGGTTAGACTTAGTTAAAGGTTAACGTTGTAGCTTAGATGGATAAGTGTTCAGGTCGTGACACTTGATTAGAACATGGTAGTGGTTGAGACATGATTATGTTTGGGATAAGACACTTGATTGTCAAGGTGGTAACATCATTCTACATGGCCTGGTCATGACGTTGTGCTTAGATGATCTCGACGCACCTTGGGAGGTTTCGGTCATGACGCACCATGTGTTATGGTCGTGGCATAGCATTAGTCATGGACACAATGTTGAGTTGCTAAGAGGTCATGATGTCATGGCCCTAGTGTTGTGATTGCAATGCCATATGGCTAAGGAGTCAAGATGTCATGTTTGTGTTGAGTCATGATCGTAACCAAGAGCTGATGTGTCATGATCATAACTCAATTGTATAAGAGATTTAGACTCCTATGTGTTGTGATGGGCGAGATTAGTTGAGTTGGTGGTCGTAACCATGGAGTGTGTCTTGGTCACGACACGTGTGTTATGTCTCGGTCGTGACACCCCACTGCTAGTTTGGTCGACACCCATGTGTTGCAAGGGTTGAGACATGTGTGTTATGAGGGGTTCAATCATATGTGTTAAATATGGTTAAAATACATACATGTAAGTATGAATATGGTCAGTACATAGGGTAAAGGTCTACCTCAACGTGTTGTGATTATGAATGGCTAAGCATCAACAATAATTCTTAACCCTAATCTAATGATAATATGATAAGTATACTCACAAAATTTGAAGATTGTTATTTAATGATAGTACTTTCTCTCTTCTACTTGTGAAACACTAACTTCTAGGTGAGATGAATGTCATAGCAGTGTGAATGCTATGTCAATCCCAATGAATCACAAGGTGATGATTATGAGTAATGTTGAGGCTTAATGTGATATTGAATGTGCAGGAATGTATGAGTTGGTCTAATGACCTAAGAAGTTCCTTGTACATAAATTGAGGGATTAATATCCCATAGTTAAGTGATATCAGTGATGACATTGTGAATGACAATATTACAAAGTTCCATGTGATGATGAAACAAGTTCTTACTTAATACATTTTATACCTTCTGAAGTTGCATCCTACCTTCATTTCTTAGATTTTGTTTAGGGTTAATACATTGTAACTTGATTGATTCATTAAAAGATACTCAATCGGCATGTCTAATCAAGTGAATCCCTAATCATGTAGTTTCCCTATACCATAGATCCATTTTCAGCGTTAGTATTTAGCTGGATGGTGAAATGAGTAACTCCTACGGGAGACTCTGAGCACAAATCGTTGAATATGTGGGGTACCAGTGGAGATAACTACTTGTATCCTTAAATTGTTGAAATAGTGGTATATTATTTATTATTGAACGGCCATGCATGAGACAGTTCTCTAGTTCTATGCCATGTACCAAGGAAGACTAGATGTTTTATAGGACCATAGCCTTAACTATGATTTGTTGTTTCTACAGGACTGTATCCTTGACTACAAGTTGTTGTCTTTCGTAGTATGACTATATGTCACAACATTGCAGACTTGAAATGACCAATTAGTGTTGGTGATGATCATGGAGTCTGACTCTTCCATTAATCTTGTATGATATTGATTTCAACTTAATAGTGGTCGGTTGGATTTGAGTAGTATGCCTCAAGTCCTCATAGCATAAAAATAAATGGTTAAATAGTCATGGTGTATATTTTCTTAGGGTTAAAAATGAATCACATTGGATAACCCCATGCCTTATTTCTTGTATCGTTTAGTTTATAACATTTATACATTTTCTTTATATTTCATTTAATAGTATAAAATGTTCTACTACTTAGTTGTGACAATTTCTCAAATAGTATTACCTACTTTATTTACTGCTCCTTATAGTAGTATGCTCATGATTGATGTTGGAGAAGATTTATATCTCTCACTCCATGGGTTCCACAACTTTTTAGGTGGTCATGGGTGAGGAGGCTGAGGTCGTGGTGCAGGTGCATAGCAGTAGAGTGAACAGTAACTGTTAGAGGTTGGACATACTACAAGTTGGAGTTTTGTAGTATAATTCCTATGTGTCATCCATGTACTCTCAGGTGTTTGGGGAGATTTTAGGGTTTTCTGTATATACAAATAGATTTTTGGCTTTATGCCACGTTTGTGTATAAATGACATGTACATATAAATAGGTTGTGAAATATAACAAATGTAGCTTGATAGCTTGTGAACATGAAATGTAATATTTTTGGTATATGATGAATACAGATAGCCTAAGTTGAAGGCTTATTTATGAAATACTTCTGCTTAATATATTGAATTGCAAATGATTTAGATTCACCCTATTTTATGATAATATTGTGGTTAGTAACAATTCTACACTTTGTTTTGAGTAATCTCATTTTGTGCGGCAAAGGGTGTCACTGTTTGGTTGGTATCAGAGTAATAGGTTCGTTGAGTCTATAGGGACATAGGACTAGGGTTTGAGTCTGTTCTAGTATCCTCTAGATATTTTATGGTCATTTCTGCTTGTACAGAAGAAGAACTAGTTTAGCAGATTGTCACGAAAGGAAATAAAACAAAACAAAGAAAACAAAATAGAGTTCTCAAGATTCTACTAAATCAGAGGGAAAGAAGTTCTCGGCTATGTAACCACAAGTTGGGCAGTCTATGCACCCATTCTTAGGCATAGACAACCCTCAAACACCTCAACAAGCAACCTACATTCAAACATAGCACGCACTATGGTATCCATTCCTGTGGGGTCATCCCACTCGCTTTCGTGTAGCGTGACTAAAACCCATCAATGATGTGAAACCTCTTTCGAGGATTTCCAATCAGCACCTTAGAATATTCTAGATACCTTCTCAGGTCTTGAATACTCTGAGATGCTAGGAACAGGATTGATCTGGGCAGAACCAGGTAGTGGACCCGACTGAGCCCAAGTCTACAGTTCTGCACAGATCACCTTGAACCATCCTCCTTTCAGATTCCGATCCATACCACCTTCTCTTATTTATTTCTACAACGAATGTCTTGACATAGGAAGAAATAGAAGCTCAAGCAAGAAAGAGATCAACCAAACTAGAAATCATAACCAGAAAGAGAAGATAGAATAGAAAATGTACTAGATCTGAAATTAGTTACTTGCTTAAGGTAAAAGAATATAAACATGCACAAAAACGAGCTACATAGCCAAGAAGGAGCTCAACTAGCCATGGACAAGTATAGCTAGTACCGAAAAAAGATTAAATAACACCATTTATACAGAAATAGAGGAGAATAGTAGAAGAAAGGAGAAGAAGAAGAGATTTATCCCATAGAGGAGGGGTGGCTCTCGCTCCTTATCCTCTATATGGGCCGGATCTCATCTTTGGGTCATCCTCCTTGATATTCTGGACTCCTCAGCCTCCTTTCTCTCTAGATCCACCATGAATAGCCGCTCAATGGATGTTTGGAGGTAGAAGATGTCTGGAAATGGTGGGAGATGGGTGAACAGAGGTGGAAGTGGTGATGGATAGAAGCTAGCTAACTGGAGAGACGGGTGTAGGATGAGTTTGTTGGTCTTTCCATGTCCTTCAAACTCTCCCACGGGGCTCTGGGAACCAAGAGGGGTTGGAACCACAAGGTGGAAACTCCCCATATCAAAACCCCTCTCCCGGTCACACGGGGTGTGTATTTATAGGTGCATATCACCGACTTAGTACCGCGGTCAAGGTGTGCACCAACTTAACTCCACGGTTGCGGTCTTGGTCTTAGTTGTGATTGAGGTCACAACCTGTCTTCTAGCATTGTGATCACGGTCTGTCTTCCAACATCACGGTCACGGTCTTGGAAGACATACCATGGGTCATGGTATCATAGACCAAACCCACCCCCACTGGGGGGCTATTACTAGTGGTTGATGGGCCCCCGTCGATGAACCTTCTGATTGGTGAGGATGCATTCAGATAAAGGACTGGCTATTGAAAATAGGGTCCAAGATATCAAAAGTGCAATGAATGGTTATCAATCACCCTTGAGCATCTTGTGTGGGACCACTGTCTCCTAAGTTGGTGCATATAGTGCAATGCTTAGGCCATAGCAGTCGTGACAGATGGAAGTCTAGCTGCTGCAAAAATCATGTGTTTGGGAGAAATCTTGGAGAATGGATGTCTTTTTAGGTTCGGTGCCTGTAAGTCCTAAAATTGGCTAGTTTGAGCAACTTTATCTATAAAAAGATATAAATTACTAAAAGATAAGAAATATGGGATATTTTGGGCATATTAAGGCTATAGTGACACATAACTGTAGATAAATATTTAGCATAAATACATAAATTTGGGTGTTATCAACCACCCCAAACTTAAACCTTTGCTTGTCCTCAAGTAAGACTGTGCTCAAAGAATAGAAAGATAACATCCAAATTAAATTTGGTGATGAATTATAAGGTTAAGAAAAATAGTTTAAAACATCAATTCTCCTGATCCATGTCATTTCAGAACAAACCCCCACCAATCGAGCACAATCTTGCCAAAGTAAAATCAAAGGGTGACCGGGAAAGATTAAGAGAATTCATTGCAACCTGTCTGTACTCATAAGGGTTTGAATCATAATTATACAGCATAAAAGCATTATCACATAGATTATTACGCGGGTGATGAGCAATGATCCATCATCATGTATCCATATAGACCAATTAGGGACAAAGTGCCTCTCACTTATTCAGGTCCTAAGAAGAAAATTAAAAAGACTCTAATGACTTCTGAAGATCTCGGTCTGTGTCAGGTTGGTCCATGTAATGAGCAACAATCCCTACAGTCCGAGCCAGTTGGCCCTAGGTAGTGAGACAAACTCCTCGTACTATGCTCGAACCAACCCTACTACTGGGACGATCTCATAGGTCCCCTAGGGTTTCCTAGTGACTCTCTAATGATCTTTTTGAGTGATACTACCAGGCACGACATAACCGCGTTCATGAGCATAGTCATACACCGGTTGGGCATCATCCTCAACTCTTCTAAAAGAGGAAACAAGTGCTCATTTATTCATACTCAGGCTTTTATTCTCTGCATTCTAATTTGTAGGCTTGGGCGAGAACTTTTTTGATATTTTTGGGATTTTGTGGGCGGCCAAGACATTTTTTGCACATTTTGAATTTTTCATCTTTTTGACTCAATCTAAGGTGAGAGGGCATGTATTCCATCAAGGAAAACATTTCAACTTGATTATAGCTCAAAACTCATCATGATCCATTTGACACGTGTGAAAAGTAGCAATTATGATTCAAGGATCCTTAGAATAAAGGCAAGCTTGTGAAATCATGGATAGGAATCTTTGATCATGCTTTAGCTCATTCCAACGGTCCTATACCTTGGATTTGTCATTCACAACATATATCAAGGGAATAAAGCTAAGGAGGCAAGAAAGGGTTGATGTTGTGCCTGAGATGCCTCAAGTCAACCCAGGTGATGTAGCCAATCCTACTTTTAGGGATATGTTTCGACACTTTATGGCTACTACGACACACATGGTGGATAGGATACATGTAAACTGACCTAGGGAAACTATCCTAGGTGCTGAAACACAAAGTTCAGGAAAGAATTTTGAGAGACTTCGACATGTAAGAGCATTGAAGTATGTGGGTACATATGATCCAACTGATGTAGACATGTGGCTCACTAAGATGGAAAAGGCTTTCAAAATCCTCAATATCCCTGAGGAGGATAAAGTGAAACATGTTGTGTACTTGTTTAAAAGAAGTGTTGGTCGTTGGTGGACCATTGAGGAGGAGAAATGGTCGGGTGTTGTGATTTCTTGGGAAGAATTCCAATGGGAGTTTGTATGTTGGTACTTTCTAGAGACTTACTTAGATGCAAAGATTGTACAATTTGAGAACATCAGACAAGGAACCATGTCAATCAATGCTTATGAAGCTAGATTTATGGAGCTTCTTAGGTTTTGCCCGCATATGGAAACAATTAAGAAGGAAAGGATCATGCATTTTGAAAGGGTTTGAGTATTGAGCTGTCAACTCCACTATCATCCTTGGAGAATAGGGAGAGGTTTTCTACTTTTGTAGAGTCAGTTTAGAGGGTAAAATGGTCAGTTCTAGAGAAACATGAGTCAAAGGCTAAGAAGAGGCATGTGCAATACCAAGGAAAATCTTCTAGAAGTTTCAAGAAGCCCATGTACTCAACACCTCAGTCTCAGTAAAGGTCAGGAACTCAGTCGCAGTGGACACAGAGCAGAGGCAGAGGCCATAGTTTTCCACCTACAGGAGCTCGCAGTGCTATGTCAGTGTCAGTGATAGGGCTGTCTAGGTAGTGGCACAAGGGTAAGACCTATTTTAAGTGTGGATAGGTGGGGCATACTAAGTGGTTTTGTCCATTGAAGGATGAAGAGATGACTCAACATACAAAGCAAAGTTAGAAAGCATTACAGTAGTGATAACAACACAGTGGCAGAGGACATGCTCAGACGTCACAAGCTAGTTCTTTAGAACGGGCTGGCAGAGGAAGGGGACGACGATAGGAAAATGACTAGATTATGTGTGATGAGTCAAGTCAGAGGGAGTTAGCAACTCAAGGGTTGTGACAAGTCATATGGAATTATTTCATTTTGATTTGTCATCTTCGTTCTTTCTATCTATTTTGTTTGACCCAGGTGTAACACATTCTTTTATCACTAGAGAAGTGATTGCTAGTTGTTTGTTACATGTTAGTCATAGATAAGATAATATTCATCTAAAAACTCCTCTAGTTGGTTTCATTGAGCTACGGGAAGTATGTCCATCCTTTGTTCTATCTTCTTTAGGACATAGAAGTCAAGTGAACCTCTTACCACTTGATATGCATTGGCTTGATGCAATCCTTGGGATGGATACTATGGAAAAGTATCACATGATCTTGGATTGTAATGCCAAGATGGAAACATTTGTATATGGCAATGTTTCATGGGTTTTCCAGGGTGATAGGAAGATTCTTCCAACATGCCTAGTTTCAACCATGACAGTAGAGAAGTGGATGCGATAGGGTTGTGATGTGTTCTTGGCACATGTGGTGGATATAAAAGCAAAGAGTCCTAGTATGTAGGAAATGCTAGGTACACATAAGTTTGAGGATGTATTACCTGATGGGTTTCTAGGTGTACCTCCTCCTAGAGAGATTGATTATAAAATCAATCTAGTTCTGGGTACCTAACCTATAGGGTAGACACCGTATAGGATGGAACCAAGATAAATGAAAGAGCTTAAGAAATAGTTGCAAGAACTACTTGAGAAAGTTTTCATTAGGCTGAGTACGTCTCCTTGGGGTGCTCCCGTTCTATTTGTAAAAAAGAAATATGGATTGATGAGATTGTGTATAGACTATCAATTAAATAAGATGAAAATTATCATCAGTTGCCACATATTGATGATTTGTTTAATTAGTTACGAGGTGCCACAATCTTTTCTAAGATATACATGAGGTCAAGATATCATCAGTTGCTAAGTAAGGCAGATGACATACCTAAATCAGCCTTAGGACAAGGTATGGTCATTATGAGTTTGTGGATATGTCGTTTGGGCTAACCAATGCACAAACAACATTCATGGATTTCATGAATAGAGTGTTCAGACCATATATAGATCAATTTATAGTTGTGTTTATAGATGACATCTTGATTTACTATAGAGATTGTCAACAACATAAGCAACACCTATGTTAGGATTTGACTTTATTGAGGCAACACCAATTATATGCAAAGTTCAGTAAGTGTGAATTCTGTTTAAAGGAAGTGGACTTTTTAGAACATGTAATATCTTCCAAGGGAGTCTGTGTTGACCCAAAGAAAGTGGAGTCATTGTTTGAACAGGATCAGCCGAAGACACCTATAGAAGTTCACAACTTCTTTGGTTTGGCAGGATTTACAGGAGGTTCATTAAGAACTTTAGATCTGTAGCTTTACCCCTCATGAAGCTTATAAGGAAGGATGTGTCATTTGTTTGGGATGATGTATGTCAAAGATCATTGATGACTTTGAAGGAGAGGTTGACCAGTGCACCAGTGTTAGTGCTACCAGAATAAGGAAAGGGTTATACTATTTTTTATGATGCATCCAATATTGGTCTAGGTTGTGTGTTGATGCATAATAAAAATATGATTTCTTTTCCTTCACAATATCTTAAGAAACACAAGGAGAAATACCCCACATATGATCTAGAGTTAGCTCTCGTGGTTCATGTCTTGAAGATATGAAGACAATACTTGCATGGCGAGAAGTGTCAGATCTTCACTAATCATAAGAATCTACAATATAACTTTTCCAAATAGGAGTTGAACCTATGACAATGACACTGAACAGAACTGATTAAAGACTATGATTTCACTATAGATTACCATATAGGGAAGGCAAATGTAGTGGTAGATGCATTAAGTAGAAAGTCTTCTACGTCATCATCCTCTGAAAAACACAGTCGAGTGGTTTGGTATGCCATAAGAGAGGCATGTTGATCTCTTTGCAATAGATGAATGTATAGTTAGAGGTGTCTATGTTAGCAGGTATGTTGGCAAAGTTACAAGTAAAGTTGACATTGAATCAGTAGATCATATATGCACAAGGGAATGATATTGCGGTACAGTAGATTCGAGCAGAATTGGGTAGTGAAAAGTGTGAGGTCTTTCATGAATCCGAGAATGGGACAGTATGTTATCATAATAGGACAGTTTTACCAGATGTTGATAACCTAAAAATGTTAGTTTTGGAAGAAGCTCACTCATCCATGTATTATATGCACCCAGGTAGTACTAAGATGTATCAGAATCTGAAAGATCTATACTGGTGGTCAGGATTGAAGCAGGATGTAGCTGAGTTTGTAGCTAAGTGTGCAGTATGTCAACAAGTTAAAGATGAACATCATAAGTCTTCAAGGACTTTGTAACCATTGCCTTTACCTCAGTGGAAATGGGATAATATCATAATGGAATTTGTGGTTGGACTACCAAGAACAGCCAAATTTCATGATTCCATCTAGGTAATAGTGGACAGGTTGACTAAGCAGCACACTTTCTGTCAGTAAAGACAACATATACAACTGCGAAACTTGCACATGTGTATGTCAATGAGATAGTACGTCTACATGGTATCCCAGATACTATAGTATCAAATAGAGGTCCTCGGTTTACTAGTCATTTTTGGGAACGCCTACATACATCAATGGGTACACAATTAAGGTTTAGTACTACATTCCATCCACAGACATATGGACAATATGAAAGGACAATATAGACCTTGGAGGATCTATTGAGAGACTGTGTACTGCAATTCTTAGGTAGTTGGGATATACATCTTAGCTTGATAGAGTTTGCCTACAATAATAGTTATCAGAGAAGCATTAATATGGCACCATATGAAGTGTTGTAAGGGAGAAGATGTAGATCTCCTTTGTGTTGGTATGAGATGGGAGAATATCATCTTTTAGGTCCTGAGTTAGTATAACAAACAACAAAAAAGATCAAAGTGATCCAACAACAGTTGAAGGTAGCTCATGATAGATAAAATTCTTACACTGATAACCGTCATAGACCTTTAGAGTTCCAAGTGGGAGACATGGTGTACCTCAAACTCTTTCCTTGGAAACGTTTTTTAAGATTTGGAAAAAAGGGTAAGTTAGCTCCCAAATATATGGGACCTTATCCTATAGTTTCACATGTAGGTAAGGTGGCCTATAAGTTGGAGTTTCCACCTGAGTTGAATAAGTTACATCTTGTGTTTCATATCTCTATGTTGAGGAAGTGTCACCCTGATATGGAGTTGACTCTTCAACCTATGGAGGTGGAGTTACATAATGACATATCATATGTGGAAGATCCTATTCTGATCCTGGATATAAGGATCAAGAAGTTGAAAAAGAAGGACATTTTGCTAGTCAAGGTTTTGTGGCATGATCATGGTGTAGAGGAAGACATGTGGGAGCTTGAGGATGAGATATGAAAGAAGTATCCATCTCTTTTTGTGTAGGATTTTGAGGGGGAAATCCCTATTAGGGGTTTATAGATGTAAGACTCCTAAACTAGATTAATGCTTAATTATGCTTACTTTGTATAATGAGATGTTTTAATATCATATGGCATGCTTGTATTCTCAATTGGGCCCAATTTAAATAATGCTTGAACTATCTTTGCTATTGTGTACATGTTTTGGATCATATTGCAATTTACCCAAAAGTGAGGGATATCTTGCAATTTGTCATATATTGATAGTGTTTCTTATGATTTAGCATGATGAGAGAGAACATTAGAATATGGGGTGCCTTGTTTGAATCATGGATGATGGTGTGACATCATCATATGATATTAGGGTTTCTAGGGCCTCTAGGGTTGGCATAGTTGGTAAGTGATTAAGTTAGGGTTTGAGTGTTGCAACCCTATACCACTTGAGGTGAGGGTAGTGACCGAGACTCATGCATTTGATACTAAGGTTGTGAGCTAGACAACCTTGTGAGAGGTGGTCAAAACACTTTGTCATCTAGTGTCTCGACCATGTACAACGGTGACCTAGGGTTTCAACATTGAAGTGTCTCAACTGATACAAGAGTACAACCGACCAAGTAGGTTGTGACATTGCTAGATAAACATGACCATGGATATTTTCATGTGGGTGGAGGCAAGATTCTCTCCTTTAAGGGTATGTGTCCCTAGGTTGATCTAGTATGTTGACACCTCAAACACCTCTACTTCTCTCCTCTTTGGGTGTATAACCCATCCTCTTTACAAGCAAGCAATCCTTTTTTTCCTAGAACTCTTTCTTATACTTTGATATCCCCTTGGATCTTTAAGAGAGAGGAAGGTCAAAACTTGGATATTGAGTGGTCGATCCATCTTCCATTGTAGGAGATATTGTGCTAGATCAACACCTTGGTGGTGGTTTTGTGGAGGTTTCTTCTCTTCATAAGAGATCTAACTCTTAATCACATTTCCTCTCTCCTGAAACCTTCATCTTCTTCCTCCTTCTCGATCATGAGATTTGGACCATCCATAGTGGCCGTTTGAGAAGATGATTCCATCTATTTCTCCTTTCTCTTTTGGGTTCGGCCTAGATTTGTTGTCCTCCTTCTGAACTCCTTGTAACCATGGTTTCTTCTTCTTTTTGGAGGTGATCCCAATTCCTAGGTTTTGAAGCTTGGTTGAAGTGTTTGCATCTTGAGATTTTGGGCGTTTGTTCCTCTCCAAATCAGGCGAGTTTTATAACTTTTCCTACCACGATTATGTGCATCTTAACCTGTTATCACACTACTTTCTCTATGGTTTGTTATGCTTAAGAAAAAAGGATGTTTAGATATATTATGCATTGAAAATAATTTTTGATTTCATCTCTCTAAGCATATCTATTTTGATGATCTTCTGTCATCACATTTAGGGTTTGATGAACCCTATAACCTTGGGTGTTGTTTACTCTGATTATGATTGGTTTACCCTATTGTTATCCATCTATTAGGCCTTGGTTCAAATCTACCATCGGGTGATGCAGGTGAGCGAGACAACTCTTGGACTTCTGTCACGGTCGACACTCTTTGGAAGGGTGGATTAGGTCATAATACACCCTTTAACCCTACACTATTCATTACAAATTAGTTTGGTTATGACATAGTGTTGCGGCACAGTAAGACTTAGTAAAAGGTTGACATTGCAGCTTAGATAGCTAATTATTCAGGTCATGACACTTGATTAGAACTTGGTAGCGGTCGAGACGTGATTGTGTTTGGGATAATATACTTGATTATCAAGGTGGTAACATCATGTTTCATGTCTTGGTCACGATGTTTTGCTTAGATGATCATGACACACCTTGGGAGGTTTTGATCACGACACACCATGTGTTACGATCGTGATGTAGTGTTACCTATCTCTGGTGTCACGGGCGCAACATTGAGTTTCTAGGAGGTTGCAGCATCATGTTAGATGGCCCTAGTGTTGTGATCACAACGCCATATGGCTAAGGGGTTGAGACGACATGTTTATGTTGAGTCATGATCGTAACTGAGAGTTGATGTGTCATGTTCATAATTCATTTGTATAAGAGGTTTAGACTCTTATTTGTTGTGGTGAACATGATCAAGTGAGATGGTGGTTGTAACCATAGGGAGTGTCCCGGTCACAATACATGTGTTGTGTCTTGGTTGCAACACCCCATTATTGGCTAGGTCGACACCCATATGTTGAAAGGGTTGAGACACTTGTGTTATGAGGGGTTGAATAAAATATGTTTAAGATGGTTAAAATACAAAAAATGTAAGTATGAATATGGTTAGTACATAGGGTATCTACCTAAAAGTGTAGTGATTATGAATGGCTAACCATCAACAACAATTCTTAACCCTAATCTGATGATAACATGATAAGTATACACACTAAATTTGAAGATTGTTATTTCATGATAGTACTTTCTCTCTTCTACTAGTGCAACACTAACTTGCGGGTGAGATGAATGTCATAGCAGTGTGAATGCTATGTCAATCCCACTGAATTACAAGGTGATCATTATGAGTAATGTGGAGGCTCAATGGGATATTGAATGTACGTGAATATATGAATTGGTCTAGTGACCTAGCAAGTGCCTTGTGCATAAATTGAGGTTTTAATATCCCATAGTGAACTGATATTAGTTATGGCATTGTGAATGACAATATTACAAGTGCCATTGGATGATGAGACAAGTTCTTACTTACTACGTCTATACCTTCTGAAGATGCATCCTACCTTAATTTTTTAGAGTTTGTTAAGGGTTAATACATTGTAGCTTGATTGACGCATTAAAATATACTCAATTGGCATGTCTAATCAAGTGAAACCCTAATCATGTAGTTGCCTTGTACCATAGATCCATCTTCAGCATCAATATTTAGCTGGATGGTGGAATAGGTGACTCCTATAGGAAATTGGGAGCGCATATCATTAAATATGCGGGGTACTTGTGAAGATAACTCCATGTATCCTCAAATTGCTGAAATAGTGGTATATTTTTTTAATATTGAATGGTCATGTGTGAGCCAATTCTCCAGTGCTATGCCATGTACCAAGGAAGACTAGTTGCTTTTAAGGACCATAGCCTTAACTATGAGTTGTTGTTTCTATAGGAATGTAGACTTGACTACAAGTTATTGTCTTTAGCGGTATGACTATATGTCAATGTTATGCATACTTGAACTAACCAATTAGTGTTGGTGATGATCATGGATTCCGACTCTTCCATTGATCTTGTATGGTACTAATTTTGACTTAATAGTGGTCAGTTGGATTTTAACGGTACGCCTCAAATCCTCAGGGAATAAAAAGAAATGGTTAAACATTCGTGTAGTATATTTTATTAGGGTCAAATACAAATCACATTGGATGACCCCATGCCTTATTTCTTGTATTTTTTAGTTTATAATAGGTATACATGTTCTTCTTATTCCTTTTAATAGTATAAAATGTTCTACTACTCAGTTGTAACTACTTAAATTGCTCAAATAGTATTATCTAATTTATTTACTACTCCTTATAGTACTATGCTCATAACATAGTTGGAAAAGAGTTATATCTCTTGTTGGGGAGTTGGGTCTCACTCTGTGGGTTCCACAACTTTTAAAGTGGTCGAGGATGAGGAGGCCAAGGTCATGGTGCATGTGTAGAGTAGCAAAGTGAACAATAGCTGTCAGAGGTTGGACATGCTACAAGTTAGAGCTTTCTAGCAGAAGTCCTAATTGTTGTCCCTACACTCTCAAGTCTTTGGGGAGATTTTGTGGTTTTGTATATCGACACGCAGATTTTGGCTTTATGACATGTCTGTGTATAAATGGCATGTACATATATACACGTTGTAAAATATAACAGATGTAGCTGGATAGCCTATGAACATGTAATGTAATCTTTTTGGTATATAATGAAAACAAATGGCCTAAGTTGAAGATTTGTTTATAAAATACTACTTCTTAATATTCTAAATTGCAAATGGTTTAAATTCACCCTCTTTTATGGTAAAATTGTGGTTATAAGTAATTCTATGCTTTGTTTTGAGTAATCTTATTTTGTGTGACAAAGGGCATCATAGTATTCATCATTTGATTTAAACTAATGTGATGTGTATGCAATCATTTGACCTTCTTGTATTAAGATACACCCTACCCTTGTTTTGAGGTGTCATTGAAAATTACATAGGGTTTACCCTAGATAGGTATGGCAAGAATAGGGGTAGAGGTTAAATATCTCTTAAAATTTAAGAAACTTTTCTCTAGTTCAGGAGTCAAAATAAATTTTGCATGTTTATGAGTCAGCTTCATCATTGGAATGGATAACTCAAAGAAATTATCTAAAAATCTCTTGTAGTATCCAAAGAAACCTAGAAAGCTACGAATCTCTGAAGGATATTTAGAGATTGAGATATTGTTACTCCTTCGATCTTTTTGATATTAAGCTTAGTATGTCCTGTTGAGATCACATGATCTTTTCAGGAGGTAGAACCCAAATTTTGAAAATTTTGCATACACATGATGTTCTCTTAGAGATTCGAGAACAATTCCTAGATATTAACATTGTTGTTCCATCAACTCATGATAATAAGTACATAATCAATGAATACAAATAAATATTTTATCAAGATATGGTCTGAAAACTCTATTCATCAGATCCATGAAGGCATTTGGGGCATTAGTCATTCCAAAAGGCATAACCGCAAATTCAAAATGTCTATAACATGCACAAATGGTTATCTTTATAGTATCCACTTTGAAGATCCATATTAGAAAAGACAATGGAGGACTTTAGTTGGTTGAATAAATCATCGATGCCTGGAAGAGGATATCGGTTCGTGATGGTTACTTGGCTTAACACTCTATAACCCATACACTTTCGCATAGATCTATCCTTCTTCTTTACAAACAAGATCAGAGATCCCTAGGGTTAAACACTAGGGAGGACAAACCCCATGTCATTGATCTCTTGTCTTTGTTTCTTGAGTTCTATTAGTTTACTTATTCCCATACAATAGGGTGGTGTTCCCGACACAAGGTCGATTGAAATTTTAACCTTAGAGTGGGATAGATTCCATGTAATTTTTTAGAAGCACATTGGGAACGTCCCTAACCACTTTGATATCTTCCAAGTTAGGTAGCATGTGATTCAGACAACTGATGCTAGGTAGGCTCTACATCCATGAGTGATGAGTTTCTCTATTGAATTTAACTCGATAGTCAAATTTAACTCGCACATTGCAAAACTCCCTAACCACTTTGATATCTGGTCTGCATGCCTTTCTCATTTTCATGTTTTTCAAAACATTCATGACCTCAGAAAGTGAAACTCGTTGTGTGTAAATAATATCTCTTGTATGCATGTCACATGATATCTCCATTGAAAAGCTTAAGAAAGTAGTTTGTTCGTTGGTTTTTATTATCATTATCCTTCACCAACACTCTACCATCTTTCTTCTTGATGCATTTTACTTGAGTCAAGTCTCTTCCTTTTTTTCTCTTATACAAACATATATATATATATATATATATATATATATTCCACTTCTCTTTTCCAACTTCTTATATATATCTTCAAGGTATCTTGACCTTACCTATTAAACAACCTTTTTAGCTTCTTTCTTTTCTTTCTTGTATCTCCAAAAAATTGCATCATCTTGAGATTTGGAAAATATCCTCTCCATTATGAGTTTAATTGAGTTATGTAGTTCATTTTTCCAAGACCAAGTCTCTTTTCGTTAAGGACCAAGTCCTTTGGACTACTTCAAAATCTCTTTGGTAATTGTTGTTATGCATGAGATCATATTATGCCACATAGTTTTAACATCAGACTGTCAAGTTCCAAATGTTCTCCTTCCTGAGTTGAAAATAAAAAGCCAATTTCTTTTCTCCTTTAAGATTCCACCATTTTATCGTTCTATCTTAGTTTTTGTTATGCTTGCCCTTTTTATCTTCATGTTAATATCCAAAACCACCAACTTATGTTGGGTTGTGAGTTCTTTGCTAGGGATCACTTTGCAATCCTTCCATACTTTATAATACACCTTCCTTGTAAGGAATTAATCAATTTGGCTACAATTATGCCCACTCTTGAAAGTAATCTTGTAAGAGTCTCTTTCCTTAAAATTGGTGTTTGAAAAAATCACATCATATATAACTGCAAACTATAATATCCTCTCTCCTCCTCCATTTCTAGTATCATAACCAAAAATGTGATGCACTGTTCGAACAAAACGTTATTAACTAAACGGAAGGAATCATTAACAACGGATTACAAAAACATCACTAAAAATTAAAACCATTTACAAAGAGATCCAAACACAGGAGAACTCTTTTATCAAGAACCACTGTATTTCATTTACATCTTGGTTCATAAGTACATATCTTGTACCATTCCTTCTCGAGGATTACAAGCATCAACTGCTCTTTTAAAACTATACATAAGCATCATAAGAACCTTAAGGCATCAAGCCAAAATCTCAGATTGAATTATTCAAAACACTAACTACTAACTCTGAGGACATGAGAGTACATAGACGACACATAGGACTTTCTATACAAAAATTTGACATCCAGAGTCTCCACCTGGAGTTTTACAATTGTCCTTGTTGCTACTGTTGCTCTCCCCCTGCTATAGGGTTTCTGCCTCTTCTCCTGCATCTACCTAAAAAGTTGGATCCCATGGGGGTGAGACAATTGAAAATTGTCCCAGCGAGAGATATAACTCTCTGCCAGAAACATTATTATTACAGATTGATAGAATAAAACAGAGCAGGAGTTCTTTTATATTAACAACAGTATTAATCATTGTATGAATAGAATAGGATAATCTCCTTTCTTAAGGAGAACATTGCATCTAGCCATGATAGAATTGTACATCATTTATCTACTTTGCAAGGAATGCAAGGAATCATAAATATATCATCTATTAGCTAAAGATGCATCAAGAAATGTAACATAAGCCAATGATTTCTGTATTCATTACTTAAGCAAACATGCTATCCAGCTGATTACATTTTACAATCACACTTATGCCCTGAGGAGATGAGGTATACCGCTCATACTCCAACCGACCATTGCAAAGTCGAAATCGGTGCCATACAAGGTCAATGGAAGAGATGACTGCCATGACCTCCCTTATCTCGGTCAGTATGAGATTTAATACAAGACATATTGTGTCTCTACTAAATATATTTCTAGGGTATACTAGTAACTTCGCTATAGAGTTACAGTGGCGGTTGTACTCTCTTCGCAATCGAGAGATTTCATGTTTATCTCACATCGATCTAGTATTAATATTATCGGGAGATTCGTGATACATCCATCCCGTTATCGGGGGATTAGTGATACATCCACCCCGACAGATATAATGAAGGATTGAGAGATTTAATGTTTTTCTCACATCAATTCCTCCATTAGGGTGTAAGGATATTTTTGCCCATCACCCTTGCATATTCAAAAATCTGCATTGCGGGTTCTGCCGCAGAGCAACCCTTTTCACCATACAGAAAATTCTAACACTGACAGTTATATGGCCAGGGAACTACATGATAAGATTCCACTTGATTAATTATGTGAATTACTGTATTCTTTTAGCATCAGTCATGTTCTCAAACATTATTATGACAAATGCTACAAAGAAAAGTATAATTCATCTATCAAGCTCTTTTCAAAACTTTATAGAACATTGGCATCTTAATCCCTTATCACATCATGGGCATTCTCACCCCTTAACATCTCATCCTCATGATTATGGAATATGGGTATTCAAACCCTCAGTTCATCAAAGAACACTTGTTACCACTTATCAGGTAACTAATACCTTCAAGTCATCTGACCAAGGTAAACATGATAATTTCTACACAAGCATCTCACATGGCTCTCAAAGCCCATTTAATCTCTTGTTACCTCTTACTAGGCAACAATACATATAATGTCTCACAAGGCCCATAAAGAATTTAAATAATTAACACATCATAGCTCATACCTGGCTATGCTCATCATCTCATGATCACCTGTATGATCATTACATAATAACAGTTATATCAATTACATATCATCACTATGCAATGTAAGAGTAGAATCGATGTTCCCTTATTTAGGGTTAGGATTTCTCTTACATATCATCACCATTCATTAGATTTAGGGTTTTCCATAATTAACCATTTAGGTTCTCAAGATCATATTATTCATGATCAATCCCTAATTCGTTGCTCCACACAGCTAGGAGCCAACATTGATAACATAAGTATTTAATCATGCTTATTTATTCTCATCACTTATCATTAAATGAATTATCAACACAAGATATAAGTTCCTCTCTCAAATTTACTAGAATATGATTACATCATACTTTATTGATTTGGCTTAACCTTTTCGTAAGGCATGTTAGCCTACATTTATCAAAGTGCATTACATCTCAATGTAACAATTGACATGACACACTTCATGTGTTACTCATCCAAGTATATTGGACTTAGAATACATCAAGGTGTATCAATCTTAAGGTGCTAGAATTGATATCTATCATGTCTTGATGTATCACTTCCGTCATCACTTTTATCTTAAGTTCATCAACTTATCTTGTATTAGGGTATCTCCCATCCTAATATTTTATGCACCAGTTCATCACATTTATCATGTAATGTATTGGTCATAAGCCACTTATTTGAAATATGCAACCATTATCAATGATATGGACTCATCTCGAATTAAGGAATTATTGATATAAAGATATCTATTATCAACCTCTTTAGGTGTTTCACTTATCAATATATTAGTCACTATTCCATTATTAGGAATAGGGTTTTCCATCTTTATAAATTAGGGTTCACATAACATCTCCCCATATATGGGTTTCACATAGCATTACCTAAAATTAGGGTTTCTCAACTCAACCCAAAGTTAGGGTTATGGTTTATCATCATATTGCCCAAAATTAGGGTTTCATGCTCTATAACCCAAAATTAGGGCTTCACATACCTTTACCCTATATCAGGGTTAGGATTTCATATTAGGGTTTCATATAGCATTATATAGCATCACCCTGGGATTAGAGTCCACATCACATCTCTATATTAGGGTTTCACTTGACATCACCCTTGCTTAGGGTTTCACATGACTTCACCCTTAACTAGGGTTTCACATGACATCACCCTTAATTAGGGTTTCACATGACATCACCCTTAATTAGGGTTTCACATGACATCACCCTTAATTAGGGTTTCACAAGACATCACCCTTAATTAGGGTTCACATAACATCTCCCCATATATGGGTTTCACATAGAATTACCCGAAATTAGGGTTACATCATTACCTAGATTAGGGTTACATCATTACCCTAGATTAGGGTTACATCAACCTTCTCAATTAGGGTTTCATGATCTCTTTATCAAGGATCATACCCCATTTACATATTTTATTCATGTTGAGAGTGTTGAGGTTTAATCATTACATAATTATTATGCATGTATGGATCCCTCTCTCTCTCATCCTCTCTTAGGATATTAATTACTTCAAACTTGATTAAGTTAGGTTAACCCTTCATTTAAGTGTATACATTTAGGGTTATCATAGTGTATGGAGGCATTGCTTTCATAAGCATCAAAGATTAATCACTCAAAAGGTACTAATCACTTAAGTACCTTGAAGGTACAACCATTGTGATTACCTTTGATAAACATCATCAACAATCATGGGGTTGATTGTACTTACAAGATTTGTATCAATTAAACCTTCGAACGGATTTGAGGTATTAGACCTTCAAATGGTCTTGAAGTATTTTGACCTTCAATTGGTCTTAAGACCGTTAGACCTTAAACGGTCTTGGTTCAATTGTTTCTCCATATGGTCTTGAATCTTTTGTACCTCCAAACGGTCTTGCCCTAACTCCTTCATTTGGTTTTGAAAACTGTTTGCTCAATTTATCATTGAAACCGAATGAACAACTCATCATTGAAACCGAATGAAAAACTCATCATTAAAACCGAATGAACATCAAACGGTTTGAGATTGTTTGCCCTCCAAACTGTCTCAATAACGTTTGGTCCAAACAACCTTGAAACCGATTGGATCAATTAGGGTTTTCTCCAATCAATCAATTGATTTTAGGGTTTGCTTTATTGAATCGATCATCAATTGAACCATTGAGAGTACATCCAATTACAGTCCTTGGATCTCCAATCATCCATCATAGCCCTTAACCTCCAAACGGTCTTGAGACCGTTTGGTCTCAAATGGTCTTGAGACCGTTTGCCTCGAAACGGTCTTGAGATCGTTTAGACCATCAACCAAGAAATTGATCCAATTCAATCAGGAATTCTTCAATCAATCGATTAGGGTTTGCAATCCATGGATCATTCATTCTAGAATTCATTATAATTAAATTAATTTGATCCATTGGAACTTCATCATTCACATCAGAAATTAACCCCAAATGGTTTTGAAGTTCAATTTATCCATTCGATCTTGAGATCCATTACCCATTCAGTTTTGAACTCAATTACCCATACGATCTTGTAGTTAATTACCCATTCGGTCTTGTACTTAATTACCCATTCAGTTTGAAGTAAATTACCTATTGAGTCTTGGTTTCAATTACCCATTCGGTCTTGGGTTCAACTACCCATTCGATCTTGAACTCAATTGCCCATTCGGTCTTGAAACTGAATCAACTCATTCAATTTTGAAACCGAATTAGCTCAATCGATTTTGCAAACCGTTTGCCCCTTCCTTTGTTGAGGTGTGTTCTTAAGATGACATCATCATCATCTTCAAGCTTCAAACCTTTGAAACCAGTTATGATTCTTATGGTGATTTCAAAAAATAATCAAAAGGAAAATCGAGAAAGATGAAAGGTTCAACTCATAATGAATAAATTGCAACCAATAATGATATTTAAGGGTTCGAGTTATATAACCCACCTTTAAAATTGAATCCAAGCTTCAATATTCACACCTTCAATGGTGAATGAAGCTCTCTCAATTGTCCAAGGTCCGTTATCAAGTCTTTGAGTGAAAGGATTGGCTAGAATTGAAGATTGAATGAAGAAAAGAAGAAATTAAGCATTGAATTCCGATTTCCACCATGAAATCAAGGTTGAAGATGACTATGGAGCTTACCTACAGGTTGGGGAATGTCCTCCTATTGCTCCTAAGCTCCTTTGTGCACGTCCAAAGCAAGGAAAAAAAGAAGGGATCGAAAAAAGCCTTTCATGTGGGTTGGAAATGAGATGTTTATAGGGGAATTTCAGTGAGAGAGAAAGTAATAATAAAAACCTTTAATCCCCAAAATTGGTGCCACATACTCCCCTCAATCCCTTTCATACGAATCCATCTCCCCCACCTTATAATTCCTCTTCATTATCCATGAATTAAATAAAACAAATTAAGCACTTTAACCATTATAATAATAATATCCAAAATTGAGTGGATATTACTTTTTCTTTAACTAATGTGAGTGGGCTCTCCACTCACTTTAGATATTTCGTGGCCTTTGGAAGGAACAAGAACGTTCACACTTATGAAAATTCAACCATATCATTTTTTGTTGAAGGGTACTTCCATTAATATATTTATTTTTGCATTAAATTGAATTAGGGTTTCAATTATGCTTAAATCTTGATTATTTTAATATCAATATTCTCTCTCCTCCAAAGTGATTCAAATGAGATGCCCCTATGATTTTCTTGTCTCTAATTGATACCAAGAAATATTAGGGACTCTCTAGAATTGGTATTTTGCATATTGAACCCTAGGTTTTGGGTAAATTACACATTACATGAAAACTAGGTTTTAATGCACAAACATTGCTTAATAAGCTCTTTCTTGGTGCTCAGGCTACCACAAGCCATACCTCTACAACATTCTCATTCTTATGATGCTTCAACACTTGAGGAACATTTTATCATGTGACATTTGCAAGTTAAACCCTCAACTTAGGTAATTTCCACTTTAGTCTAAAACAAGAAAAACATTGTTTCAACATTATTCAAAAAGGACTAAAATTGGAACATAAGTTCCTCTTGAGCCTTAATTACTTTTCAAAAGATAATAGCAAGCATATTATTATCTTTCTTAAACAAAACATCTAGGATTAAATCATAACCCAGGTCAGGGATGTTACAAATTATAAACCCCTAACAAGGATTACGTCCCCGAAATCCCAGGTAAAGGAAAATAGATATTATTTATTCATCATATCATCAAGTATCCACATAATAGCTTAATGTCATGGAGATGTTATAGAACTTTGGTCAAAACAAAGTTTTTCCATACATGGTTATCATAAAACTTGTCACACAGGACACATACTCCTTATTTAGTTTAGCATTTCACTTCCAAGGAAAGACCAGAGTTACATTTTGTCACCCACTTATGACTACAAGTATTATCATACATCTGTTGTGCCATCCAATCTACTGACACAACACTAAACATTCATACTGCCTGTACCAACTATCTTATTAGTTGTACATACTTTTGTCATAAGGGGAGGTTGCTTACCAATTAAGAACTTATCTTTGAGGTATCTTTAGAATTATTTTTAACTTGATAAGCTTTTCCCCAAAGATTTTACAATTGTTCCTTCAATTAATACATTCTTGTCGATATTATGTTTATGTAGAGTATAAACCCCTAACATGTGATGTCCTTACTATTTTATGTAATTGGACTGATTTCACAGTTGGCCATTCCAGGTAACCAACATAAGTCATTTAATTAGGAGTTATGCTTTTACTTTTCCATACCCCCTGATATTTCTTAGATACCAGAATTTCTTACCTTGGTATCCATCACATGTATCAAAAACACATCACATCCTCATCATTTCCATTTCTCTGTTGTTTTTACCAAATTCACACATATAAGAAGATCTTTCTTTCATCTTTGGAACATTATTTGTTACATATATCTTTATCTTGGAACCAAAGTCCAAGAGGAACTGATACTTTTCTAAGTATCCATCATTAGATTATTTATAATCCATGCACATCAAGTGTCACAGTACTCACTTGATTGCTATGTTCCAAAAAGAAGAGAACACAAAGAAACACATTTCTCTTATCACCCCATTATCATCCAGGGTTGTTTATCAAAGATAAAAGATTAACATCTCCTCTAATTATTGTATGAACTTTCAACTGTTCATGAGTCATTTACTCTTGTTTTATCCTAGGTTCCTTGCCATTAGCAAAGGAATTATAAGGATGATTACATGTCATTACTCATTCCTTTGTTATTGTCTAACATATTTATGAACATTTTGTGATTTTATCACATTTCCCATTTCCACATCATGGGAAAAGATCTTTACTATTCGCACAGGCTTTATCAAATAGGGATCATCTCCCTTGTCTCATTTTCTTTATCATGAGGATTATACTTTTATTTCCTCATACACACAGATGGATCTGATATCATTTCAGATTCCATTTTATTGTACTAAGGATGTGATAAAAATATCCATGCCATATTTCTAGTTTCTTTATGCTCACTAGATTGTTTCAGAATGACTACTTGATCAGAGTAATCAGAAAGATAACAATCTAAGAGTTCCATACTTACCCTATCTCCAATATTTATATACCTGGCCAGGGTATACAAGTAATGAGATTAGGTAGTATGCATTTTATTTACTATTATGTTCCTCACTTTTCATATCATCATAAACACATGATTTAGCATTCCTGGTTTTCTTCAAGCATCACTTCTATATTTCATCCTTTATCACACTGATAAGAGAAATTATAAAACATTTAAAGGAATACTGAGTAAAATATGAGTCCTCTTCTTCCTTGTGTCCTCATATGACTAGTCAAAGGAAGCTCAAAGACAACTACTTTCTTATATTTAACACATGAAATCATGAAATAATATATTAGGAAGTAACTATTTCATCTGACCTGTCTCACCTTGAAGTTTGTTTATTGCCTCAGGTTGATTCTTTTCATAGAATCTTACCGTTGCCTGATATTGACCTTGTGCTTTGTTATTTAATGCAGTTGATCCTACCTGGGATGTCTGTCCACATCCTCGAATGCCAACAAAAATCTTTTTCGCCTGGTGACCTTGATGTCTTTGCCTCGGTGGTTGGGTTACCATTGTGTTTCCAACCGGACAGTTCCTTGCTAGATGTCCTATCACTCTACACTGGTGATAGGTTCTATTCTCTTGATATGGTCTAAAAGGTCCTTTACCCTTTCCGGGTAACCCTTTCCCTAGTGCACTAGACCCTGGTTGTATCGGGGGTACCAAAAACTTCCCCTTTATGGAACTACTAGGCCTCTGATCCCGAGTTTTAATAGGCCTTTTCTTAATTCTTTTCTCATTATCCTTTTCTGGACAGTCTTTTCTGATATGTCTAGTCTGCCTACACTTGTGGCAAATCCTGGTTTCAGGTTGTAACCTATTCCTTTCATCATTATTCATTGCTCCAACATGGTGATGTTGAGCAAGAATCCTATTAGAGTCCAAAATTTCATCATTGGGGGCTGGTAGTCTAGGTTGTATTGCTAATATATGGTCCAGTATATGCATCATTATTGTCCTAGCTTTCCCAACAGTGATATTAAAAGAAGAATTCCTTATCATTGTTGGATCATCTTGGGGGCTCTCAGGAACTCTTTCTTCTCTCGCCTGATCCCTTGCACCTTTTGTTGGTGCAACATTACTTCTCTCAGCAGCATGTTCTTCATGTGATCCAGACATCTTTAAGTTCTTCTTGTCCTATATGAGTAGAAGACACTATCAGATAAGCTGGAAGACACTAGAACAGACTCAACATCCTTAATCCTATGCCTTTGTAGACTCAGTGAACCTAGAGCTTTGATACCACTAAATTGTGACGCACTGTTCGAACAAAATGTTATTAACTAAACGGAAGCGATCATTAACAACGGATTACTGAAAAATCATTAAAAGTTAAAACCATTTACAAAGAGATCCAAACACAGGAGAACTCTTTTATCAAGAACCATTGTATTTCATTTACATCCTGGTTCATAAGTACATATCATGTACCATTCCTTCTTGAGGATTACAAGCATCAACTGCTCTTTTAAAACTATATATAAGCAACATAAGAACCTCAAGGCATCAAGCCAAAATCACGGATACATTTATTCAAAGCACTAACTACTAACTTCGAGGGCCTAAGAGTACAGAGATGACACATAGGAATTTCTATACAAAAATTTGACATCCAGAGTCTCCACCTGGAGTTTTACAGTTATCCCTATTGTTGTTGCTGCTCTCGCCATGCTATAGGGTTTCTGCCTCTTCTTTTACATCTACCTAAAAAATTGGATCCCACGGGGGTGAGACAATTGAAAATTATCCCAACGAGAGATATAACTCTCTGCCAGAAACATTATTATTGTAGATTGATAGAATAAAATTAAGCAGGAGTTCTTTTATATTAACAACTGTATTAATCATTGTATGAACAGAATAGGATAATAACTTTCTTAAGGAGAACATTGCATCTACCCATGATAGAATTATACATCATTTATCTACTTTGCAAGGAATGCAAGGAATCATAAATATATCATCTATCATCTAAAGATGCATAAAGAAATGTAACATAAGCTAATGATTTTCGTATTCAATCCTTAAGCAAACATGCTATCCCGCTGATTACATTTTACAATCACACTTATGCCTTGAGGGGATGGGGTATACCGCTCATACTCCAACCAACCGTTGCAAAGTCAAAATCGGTGCCATACAAGGTCAATGGAAGAGTCGGCTGCCATGACCTCCCTTATCTCGGTCAGTACGAGATTTAATGCAAGACATCTTGTGTCTCTGCTAAATAGCTTTCCAGGGTATATTGGTAACTTCACTATAGAGTTATAGTGGTGGTTGTACTCTCTTCGCAATCGAGATATTTCATGTTTATCTCACATCGATCTAGTATTAATATTATCGGGAGATTCGTAATACATCCATCCCATTATCGGGGGATTAGTGATACATCCACCCTGATTGATATAATGAAGGATTGATAGATTTAATGTTTTTCTCGCATCAATTACTCCATTAGGGTGTAAGGATATTTTCACCCATCACCCCCGCATATTCAAAAATATGCATTCCGAGTTATGCCACGGAGCAACCCGTTTCACTATCCAGCAAATTCTGACATTGATGGTTATATGGCCAAGGCACTACATGATAAGATTCCACTTGATTAATTATGTGCATTACTATATTCTTTTAGCATATGTCAAGTTCTCAAACATTATTATGACAAATGCTACAAAGAAAAGTATAATTCATCTATCAAGTACTTTTCAAAACTTTATAGAACATTGGGATCTTAATCCCTTATCACATGATGGGCATTCTCATCCCTTAACATCTCATCATCATGATTATGGAATATGGGTATTCAAACTCTCAGTTCATCAAAGAACACTTGTTACCACTTATCAGGTAACTAATACCTTCAGGTCATCTCACCAAGGTAAACATGATAATTTCTAGACAAGCATCTCATATGGCTCTCAAAGCCCATTTAGTCTCTTGTTACCTCTTACTAGGCAACAATACACATAATGCCACACAGGGCCCATAAAGAATTTAAATAATTAATACATCATAGCTCATACCTGGCTATGCTCATCATCTCATGATCACCTGTATGATCATTACATAATAACAGTTATATCAATTACATATCAACACTATGCAATGTAAGAGTAGCATCACTATTCCCTTATTTAGGATTAGGATTTCTCTTACATATCATCACCATTCATTAGATTTAGGGTTTTCCATAATTAACCATTTAGATTCTCAAGATCATATTATTAATGATCAAGCCCTAGTTCATTGCTCCACATAGCTAGGAGCCAACATTGATAACATAAGTATTTAATTATGCTTATTTATTCTCATCACTTATCATTCAATGAATTATCAACACAAGATATAAGTTCCTCTCTCAACTTTACCATAATATGATTACATCATACTTTATTGATTTGGCTTAACCTTTTCATAAGGCATGTTAGCCTACATTTATCAAAGTGCATTACATCTCAATGTAACAATTGACATGACACACTTCATGTGTTACTCATCCAAGTATATTGGACTTAGAATACATCAAGGTGTATCAATCTTAAGGTGCTAGAAGTGATATCTATCATGCCTTGATGTATCACTTCCCTCATCACCTTTATCTTAAGTTCATCAACTTATCTTGTATTAGGGTATCTCCCATCCTAATATTTTATGCACCAGTTCATCACATTTATCATGTAATGTATTGGTCATAAGTCACTTATTTGAAATATGCATCCATTATCAATGATATGGACTCATCTCGAATTAAGGAATTATTGATATAAAGATATCTATCATCAACCTCTATAGGTGTTTCACTTATCAATATATTAGTAACTATTCCATTATTAGGAATAGGGTTTTCCATCTTTATAAATTAGGGTTCACATAACATCTCCCCATATATGGGTTTCACATAGCATTACCCGAAATTAGGGTTCTCAACTCAACCCAAAGTTAGGGTTATGGTTTATCATCATATTGCCCAAAATTTGGGTTAGATGCTCTATAACCCAAAATTAGGGCTTCACATACCTTTACCCGATACCAGGGTTAGGATTTCATATTAGGGTTTCATATAACATTATATAGTATCACCCTGGGATTAGAGTCCACATCACATCTCTGTATTAGGGTTTCACTTGAAATCAACCTTGATTAGGGTTTCACATGAATTCACCCTTAATTAGGGTTTCACATGACATCACCCTTAATTATGGTTTCACATGACATCACCCTTAATTAGGGTTTCACATGACATCACCCTTAATTAGGGTTTCACATGACATCACCTTTAATTAGGGTTTCACATGACATCACCCTTAATTATGGTTCACATAACATCTCCCCATATATGGGTTTCACATAGCATTACCCTAGATTAGGGCTACATCATTACCCTAGATTAGGGTTACATCATTACCCTAGATTAGGGTTACATCAGTACCCTAGATTAGGGTTACATCATTACCCTAGATTAGGGTTACATCAGCCTTCTCAATTAGGGTTTCATAATCTCTTTATCAAGGATCATACCCCAATTACATATTTTATTCATGTTGAGAGTGTTGAGGTTTAATCATTACATGATTATTATACATGTATGGATCCCTCTCTCTCTCATCCTCTCTTAGGATATTAATTATTTCAAACTTGATTAAGTTAGGTTAACCCTTCATTCAAGTGTATACATTTAGGGTTAGCATAGTGTATTGAGGCATTGCTTTCATAAGCATCAAAGATTAATCACTCAAAAGGTACTAATCACTTAAGTACCTTGAAGGTACAACCATTGTGATTACCTTTGATAAACATCGTTGATTGTACTTACAAGATTTGAATCAATTAAACCTTCAAAAAGTTGTGAGGTATTACACCTTCAAACGGTCTTGAAGTATTTTGACCTTCAATCGGTCTTAAGACCGTTAGACCTTAAATGGTCTTGGTTCAATTGTATCTCCATACGGTCTTGAATCTTTTGTACCCCAAACGATCTTGCCCTAACTCCTTCATTTTGTTTTGAAAACTGTTTGCTCAATTTATCATTGAAACCGAATGAACAACTCATCATTGAAACTGAATGAACATCAAACAGTTTGAGACCATTTGCCCTCCAAATAGTCTAAAGACCGTTTGATCCCAAACTGTCTCAAGACCATTTGGACTCAAACGGTCTCAAGATCGTTTGGTCCAAACCATCTTGAAACCGATTGGATTAATTAGGGTTTCCTCCAATCAATCAATTGATTTTAGGGTTTGCTTTATTGAATCGATCATCAATTGAACCAATGAGAGTACATCCAATTAAAGTCCTTGGATCTCCAATCATCCATCACAGCCCTTAACCTCCAAACGGTCTTGAGAACGTTTGGACCATCAACCAAGAAATTGATCCAATTCAATTAGGAACTCTTCAATCAATCGATTAGGGTTTGCAATCCATGGATCATTCATTCTAGAATTCATTACAATTAAATTAATTTGAACCATTGGATCTTCATCATTCACATTAGCAATTAACCCCAAATGGTTTTGAAGTTCAATTTATCCATTCGATCTTGAGATCCATTACCCATTCGGTTTTGAACTTAGTTACCCATTCAATCTTGTAGTTAATTACCCATTCGGTCTTGCACTTAATTACCCATTAGGTTTGAAGTAAATTACCCATTCGGTCTTGGGTTCAATTACCCATTCGGTCTTGGGTTCAACTACCCATTCGGTCTTGAAACTGAATCAACTCATTTGGTTTTGAAACCGAATTAGCTCAATCGGTTTTGCAAACCGTTTGCCCCTTCATTTGTTGAGGTGTGTGTTTAAGATGACATCATCATCTTCAAGATTCAAACCTTCGAAACCATTTATGATTCTTATGGTGATTTCAACAAATAATCAAAAGGAAAATTGAGAAAGATGAAAGGTTCAACACATAATGAATAAATTGCAAGCAATAATGACATTTAAGGGTTCAAGTTATATAACCTGCCTTTAAAATTGAATCCAAGATTCAATCTTCACACCTTCAATGGTGAATGAAGCTCTCTCAATTGTCCAAGGTCCGTTCTCAAGTCTTTGAGTGAAAGGATTGGCTAGAATTGAAGATTGAATGAAGAAAAGAAGAAATTAAGCATTGAATTCCGATTTCCACCATGAAATCAAGGTTGAAGATGACTATGGAGCTTACCTATAGGTTGGGGCACGTCCTCCTGTTGCTCCTAAGCTCCTTTGTGCTCTTCCAAAGCAAGCAAAGAAAAAAGGGATCGAAAAAAGCCTTTCATGTGGGTTGGAAATGAGATGTTTATAAGGGAATTTCAATGAGAGAGAAAGTAATAATAAAATCCTTTAATCCCCAAAATTGCTGCCACATACTCCTCTCAATCCCTTTCATACGAATCCATCTCCCCCACCTTAAAATTCCTATTCATTATCCATGAATTAAAGAAAATAAATTAAGCACCTTAACCATTATAATAATAATATCCAAAATTGAGTGGATATTACTTTTTCTTTAACTAATGTGAGTGGGCTCTCCACTCACTTTAGATATTTCGTGGCCTTTGCAAGGAACAAGTACTTTCACACTTATGAAAATTCAACCATCTCATTTTTGGTTGAAGGGTACTTCCATTAAGATATTTATTTTTGCATTAATTGAATTAGGGTTTCAATTATCCTTAAATCTTGATTATTTTAATATCTAGATTCTCTCTCCTCCAAAGTGATTCAAATGAGATGCCCCTCTAATTTTCTTGTCTCTAATTGATACCAAGAAATATTAGGGACTCTCTAGAAGTGGTATTTTGCATATTGAACCCTAGGTTTTGGGTAAATTGCAAATTACACCAAAACTAGGTTTTAATGCACAAACATTGCTTAACAAGCTCTTTCTTGGTGCTCAGGCTACCACAAGCCATACCTCCGCATCATTCTAATTCTTATGATGCTTCAACACTTGAGGAACATTTTATCATGTGACATTTGCTAGTTAACCCCTCAACTTGGGTAATTTGCACTTTAGTCTAAAACAAGCAAAACATTGTTTCAACATTATTCAAAAAGTACTAAAATTGGAACATAAGTTCCTCTTGAGCCTTAATTACTTTTCAAAAGATAAGAGAAAGCATATGATTATCTTTCTTAAACAAAACATATGTTACAAAAACCACCATGAACTCTCTCAAATCTAGCATTGCTACTCCCCACTTGGCCATTTAAATCACTCCCAATAATGATCTACTCCTCTATCAATATTCCTTGCATCAATTCATCCAAGTTATCCCAAAAAGCCTTCTTAGCCACCTCATTAAGGCCAACTTAGGGGCATAAGAGCTAATTATGTTATAAATATTTCCCCCGAGAATAACCTTGATAGCTATGATTTTGTCACCCATCCTTGTGAAGTTGACAACATCATCCTTCAACATATTATAAACAATAATGCATATACCATTTCTATACTTGTACGTATATGTATATCGAATATTATACCATATGTTTTAGATTTCTCTATGGTGTTCCCTTGTCCATTTTGTTTCCTAGAAATAAGCTATATTGACTTTATTTTCATGGTATCCACTATATTAAAAAAATCCCTTAAAATAGCCAATATTCCAAGACCATAGTGGAATCCTATTCTATTGAACTTGCTTCTTTAGCTGCCTCCGTTGTAAATGTTTCCTTAGAACATTTTTCACTACACATGGACATTGATGTGGCAGGAAAAGTTTCTTTACTCACACCCATCCAAGATGACAAAACTGTTCCACGTAATTGAACACAATATGGCATTTTTGCATTGGAACCCCTTCTATATTTATCATTACACCTAGGTACTATTGTAGCATGTCTCTAGGTAGGGATGCTCCAATGACATTTTTATAAGGATCCATGTAATAAAGAGTGACAAAGTATTATGGATGGTTGTCAACCTACCACCAACCTTCCTCCTTTACCTTGAATTGGGACCATATACATTTACACAAGATGTATATTACATAGATGGAGTTTTTTCTCAAAATTTTATTAATAAAAAACCAAAAAATACAATATGTTAGGAAAACGTTATGTTCATAAATGATCTAGTACTTGTGTGAATTTTTTCCTAAGACATGGATATTTGGAGATCTACATCCATGCAGGTAAAACTCATTATGAGCCCCATCCCAGAAAGACTCTTGTATTTGTGTCCTCACCAAGTAATTTCTTATTTGATGCATAGCTGACATTATAAATTAAATTGACAATTAACATAATCCATCAACCATTCATGCTCACCAACACCATCACATGACACACTAATGTTTCTCCTTCCTCCTTTCTCGATACATAATATTTAGAAAAGAACATATCTTGATACATGATAGGTATAAATACCTGATAATAAATCTAAGGGTATTGAATGACACATGTGCACAGATATAGTTATCGTGGCATATACTCAAAATATGGACCCAAAGGGATAAAGTCCATAAGCAACATAAACATATCTAAAATGGAACACGTCATCATAGAGTCTATGTATAATTAGTATGAGCATCAACTGAGGTGGCTCCAAGCTAGGGTACGGCCATGCTCAAACTCATATTTTTAATCTATCATTGGTCAAGTATAGGCCCTACATAATGTTATAAAATTTGTCCTATACTTAGTAGTATAACAAAGTCAAATTCTATTTTGGTCCATTATATCATAAATTGAATATAGTCAAAACAAATATATTTTTTTGTAAGACCAGTAGCTTAATTATTCATTCTATGCTCTGGAACAGGCCAACGGTTAAAATCAACGTTTACATCCATATTAAGCCAAGGTGACTTGATCAAATTGATTTGAAAATTGAGATTAGAAGAAAGGGATTGTTTTGCTAAAGCGTTTAAAACTGAGTTCAGTTTGCCGGGGATGAGCTGTAGTCCTACATCTTGAATTTCTAAACACTATACCTGGAATTGTCTCCACACAGCTTGGTATCTTGGAGTTGGTGGGAGAGCTCCTGTGCGTAGTTGTATAGCTTTGTGTGCGTTTGAAAGAATGGTCACTTGTAGGAGACCCTTGGTCAGACAGAAGCGTGCAGTCTGAACAATCCCATGGATTTCAGCTTCGAGCGTGGATCTTGTAAGGGATGTGCAACCTGCTCCCATGAGACTCGCTCCTATTTTTGAGACGACGTGGATTCCCACTCCCGCCATCCTGTTGTTGGGTTGAAAGGAAGCGTCCGTAAAGACAAAGTGATCAGCTTCCAGTCTCTCGATAGATTGGCGGTCTGTCTTAGCTGCCATATTGCCATTTTATTGCTGCATAACCGTGGCGATGGTGTGGGAATGCTCCTTGATGAATAGAATTCTGGATTCAGTGTGTGCGGGATTACGAGTGTGTACAAGATCATTTCGAACTTGCCACACGTGCCAACACGGCACTAGTAAGAGAGCTAAAGGTTGTATTTGGCCTAGAGGAGAAATAACAACTGATATCTAAGGGTCTTCCTCAAGGTCAAAGAAGCCTGGTGGGAGGTCATGACCTCTCCATATCGGATTTATGATTGAGCAGTTTCTGATTCTATGGAGCAGTGAGTCCGGTGCATTGGAACATGCATGGGAGGTGATATCAACATCAATGTGGTGCCTCTGTTTCTCCGTATTGTTGAGCAGTTCCTTGGCGGCACCAACCAGGCGCAAATTTTCAGCCGCTCTGGTACCCGTAGCTTCCAGATGGCTGACCATTTACCTTCAAGACTTATATCCTTGGACGCCCTCATCCAGTGGTAGGCTGATTTTGAAGTGAGGTCTCCATGCTCCTCATAAGGCCAATCCCACATGTCTGGCCCTGTGTTAGGATCTGGCTGCGGTATGTTTTTTATTTGTTCATGCACCGTGGGCGATAGGTAGGTAGCAATGAAACCGTGATCCCAATCACAGGTACCAATAACCATGGAGCTTGTGGTAAGGTCCTCAAGGCCAGATGGTGTGATGCAAGATGGGTCAATGTCAATAGTTCTCAGACCTAAAATCCATCTATCCTCCCATACATTAGTCAATTTTCCTGAGTGTACAATTTTCTTGCATTCTTATTATAAGGCAGGAAGGTTTCTTCTTTATGAACGACCATGCCAGAGAGCATGGCTTGTTAATTAGCCTCCCATCATTCGTATATTTTTCTATCATGACTTTGACCCAGAGAAGAGCAAGATTGTTAAGAAAACTCCATACGTTATTTAACATTAAAGCCTGATGGAGGTCTCGTGCATCCTTCAGTCCAATTCCTCCTCCCAGTTTGGGTGATCTTTTTCCAAAAAACTAGAGACATCTTTTTATTCTCCCGGACACCCGACCAGATGAAGTTCTTCACATGCCTATTGATGTCATCACATAGTATCGGTGATACTCTACCCGATTGCATTGTGTACATTGGTATCGCCTGAAGAGTTGACTTTGCCAGTGTGATATGGCCTGCTAAGGAAAGTTGGTGAGCTGACCAATAGTTCATTCTTTCATGTAGCGTGGTTACTATGCTTTCATGGGTGCTATGATGAAGGAGGGGCACACCCATATAACGGCCCAGGTCATCTATGTGTCCAATTCCCAGAGTGTTGTAGAAAGATATTTTTACTGCTCGTGGTGTATTATGTGAAAAAAAAAAACATTTGGATTTTTCTTTAGATATTGCCTTGGCTAGAGACTATTCAAAAATCTTCCAGTACTCTGGCTATGGCATCTGGTTGTGTGAGTGAAGCTTTCTCCATAACATAAGAGAGCGGGGTGTCATTTTGTGAGAGCTTGATCGACTTCCATTGCCTAGAGTTAAATTCATTGAAAATAGACTACTCAGTTGTTCCATACAAAGGATGAAGATATAAGGGTTGATCGGATCCCCTTGGCAAATGCCTTAGGTAGATTTAAAGGTTGGTAGTGGCTTTCCCTCCCAAAGAATGGAAGTATCACCGCTGGAGATGATGGTCATTATCAGTTGAGTGATGTTCTTTGGAAGTTCAACTTTTTGGAGAGTGTCTAGATAAAGGGGTGATGCATCCTCTCAAAGGCCTTTAAAAGGTCTAGCTTCATACATACCTATTGTTCCCTTGAGTACTTGCTTTTCATTGAGTGTGTGATGACCACTATCATACTGACATCATTATCACACAAAACTATGTGAAAATAACCATTAGTAGCGGATTACCAATAATCACTAAAAAATTAAAACATTTTAACCCAGAGATCCACTACTAAAAAACTCTTTACAGAAAAAACCACAACCATATATACATCATGGTTCAATTTATACATACATTGTTCTGTCACATCACAAGGATATGAGGTATTTGTTGCTTTACCAAAACATGTACAAAAGCAACTTTATACATCGAGGCGTACTAGCTAAAATCTCAGATCGATCATAAAGATATTTATGCACTATCTCCCAAAGATCTGAGAGTATAGGGACGACACATAGGACTCTATATCTACTAGACACATAACAACACACTCAACCTGAGTTGTTATTGTTGTCCTTGTTGTTGTTGCCCACTCTCTATTGTACGATCTCTACCTCCTCGTGCACATCCACCTAAAAAGTTGTGGAACCCATGGGGTGAGACAAAAGTTCCAGCGGGAGATATAACTCTCCGCCAACAGTATTATTATCATAGATAAATCGTATGAAAGAGATAAGAAGAAATATTGATTGACTTAAATAGGTATAACTACTTTTTACATGCAGAGTAGAGCAGTCTCAACATCTCAATAGTTCAAATATCTACAACTGAGCAATAGATCATTTAATCAAATTTAAAAGGAATTTGAAGAACATGTATAACTGTTATAAACTAAACAGTATGAAAGCAGGGCAAGGCTTCAACCAATGTTTCTATATTTGATACTTAAACAAATACGCTATACAGCTTATTATATATTTTAACAATCAATCTTATGTCCTACAGAGATGGGAATATACCATCCTTGCTCTAACTGACCATTGCAAAGTAAGCATCAGTGTCATAAAGGTCTTATGGAAGAGCCATAATCCATGACCTCTCCTATCTTGGTCAGTATGAGATTAATGGTAGTGACATTATGAGTCAAACTGCAATTAGCTAGCCTGGGTATCTAGGCTTATCGCTAGAGAAATACAACTCATAGTTTTTCCCTTATCAGGGTATGACATGTAGTCAATCATGATTATATCAAGGTGTGGTTCATAACTAATCATGATTGTTTATTGAGTCATGGTACAACTGCACTCTTATTAGAATATGACCCGAAGTTAATCTTAATACTCAGGGTATGGCCCGTAGCCAATCCTGTTAGTTAAGGATACAAGGAGATACCTCAACTAGCACCACATAGATTCATTAATATGCACTCCGAGTAAAACTCGTTTCACCATTCCGTAATTCCTGACACTTAATAGGTTAAGTGCATTACTACATCTTTTAGCATAAATCAAGTTACATGCATGAATTATAGATAAATGCTACATAGAATGGTGTAACATATTTGTCAAGAAATCTTGTATCAATTGGAACATATCTTGTTACACTCATCGTGGGATCTCAATCCCCTGAACACTTTAATGGGAATCTCATCCTTTCAACATTATCATTATCATGATCATATGTTTGGGTATCAAACCATCAATTCATTATTGAATAGTGTCACCTTTCACAAGGTAGCAATCATCGCTAGGTCATCAGACCCATATATATATATATATATATATATATATATATATATATATATATATATATATATATATATATCACTACTACAGAACCTACCTTTAGTGTCGGTTATTTAAGGCCTTTAGTGTCGGTTTCTAAGCGACACCTATGTGGGCGACACTAAAAGCTCACCCATTACGTGTCAGTTCCAAAACCGATGCCCAAACTCTTCACGCGCCACCGAAATCGCGTCTGTTTCCTGTGGCGAGAAGGTATAGGCGTCAGTTATTAGATAAGAAACTGACACCATATACCTTCGCGCCACAGAAAGGGCGCCATCTTGGCCACTATCAGCGTCGGTTATTAGATAATAAACCGACGCCATATACCTTAGCGTCGGTTATTAGATAATAAACCGACGCCATATACCTTCGCGCCACAGGAAACAAGTGTCGGTTATTTATATAAAACTGACACTATAAATTTGTGTGCCGGTGTTATACAAATAACCGACGCCTATTGTTTTGTTTTGTTTTTCTGTCAGTCTGCAGACCTGCTGTGGCTGGTCGTAGGATGAGAAGCCTACAGTTAACTGCAGGTTTTACGACATCCATTGATATCATCCAACAACAGGCCACAAACCTACAAATTTAACAAGAAAAATATTCATACATGCATTTAGAAATACAACCTGCAGTTCCATTTTATTTTCACACATTTAGAAACATTCATGTAGCTAGCAATCTGTAGTTCCATTCATTCACATTCAGACGTGTAGAAACATTCATATAGCAACCAAAACTTTCAATCATTTTCACTCAGACACATGTAGAAACATCCAGACATGTAGAAACATTCACACATATATTATAATTCAGAAATTCATTTACAAAATATCATTCTTTAGTCATTATTCACTATCAACATCCCAATTATTTTTTAAAACCCCCACTATTTGTATGGTTGTTGCCCATTCTTCTCTTACTTCATTTAATTCTCCCATCGTATAGGGAGCATGTACATCTGGTAAGTCCGTTCATGTAGTGGGGTCAGCTTTAAACACATATAAAGAGAATGATGTATATATATAATTAATGAGCTATAAATAAGATTGATATATTTCATATTATCTAATGAGACTATATAATACCTGAGCAATACAATCGATGTCCAGTGCGGCATGTTTGATAATCATGTGCATATATCGCATCACATAGTATCCACATGCCCATCTGTTGTCTTGTGTAGCACACTATAAATTCAAACATACAAAATATTAAAAAATACAACTAATTAAGCATTGTTCACATAAATAATATATACATATATTGCAGTCGGGAACTTACTTTCACGTTCTTCCAAATTATTGGCTGGTTCTTTTTCGTGGGGACCTTTCCTCCAGCCTTTTTGAACTCATCAAAACCCCTACATATTAATGTAACACAGAACATTACAATTAAATAGTAATGTAATAACATATGTTAATGGATATGTAAAGTTCACATATTTAGAAAAATAAAAACGTATAAAACAAAACATACCTCTAATATTGCGATTTTTTATCAATTAACAATCCTTCATTGTGATCTCCGCGCACATACAAGTCATCATTAGCTTCAATATTTGTTGGTGTTGGCAACCCAACTGAGAATGGACTGTATTCATCATACTTATCATAGTACTATTCTTCATCTATAGGATCTTCAATGAACTGTCTTTTACCATGAAGAACAACCGACCATTTATCATTTACAGGATCATCGATATAAAATACTTGTTTCGCCTGTGATGCCAATATGAATGGTTCAGCCTTCTCGCCAATCTTTTCAAAGTTCACTAAAGTGAAACCCAATTCATCCACTATAACTCCTTTGGTGTTATCAACCCAATTACATTTCAAGAGCGGAATTCTAAAATCTATGTAGTCAAATTCCCATATCACTTCAATGACACCGTAATATGACATTTTAGCTTCACGTGGACTCTAATCCTTTGCACTTGCAAAAAACATAGTCGATGCTTGAAGGGTGACCCCACTGTTTTGGATGACACTCTTATCATCTTGGCGCTTTGTGTAATATGTGAATCCATTAATGTCATACCCTTCATAAGACATAACAGTCAACTTTGGTTTAAAGGCGAGGCATTTGATAGTTTCAGTAATATCATCTGGTGTTTGAGATAGTTGATGTAAGACTTTATCTTCAAACCACTTAATAAAAGTCTTGTTATGCTCTCTAGCAAGCCACATTGTATTGGCTCGAGGATATTGTCTTTTGATGAAATTGGTATGTTCCTCGATATAAACATTCACTTCGTCCATGTTGTGTAAAATATACAAATGACCTTGTTCCAACTGCTCACGGCTGATTACTTTCACACGTGATCCCAAAATTCCTTTGCCAAATAGCTCGTCAATATTCTTGTCATTATCAGGAGTGTCATTACCACTGAGAAAGTCATTGCAGAAATCCATAACCTCTCTCGCCACATAACCTTCAATAATACTCCCTTCAGGCCGATAATGGTTTCGAACATCACCTTTAAAAACACTCATGTATCGTTCAAAGGGATACATCCAATGCAAGAAAACCGATCCCAAGATTTTCACTTTCCTAGTCAAGTGGACAACAAGATGTACCGTGATATCAAAGAACAAATAAGGGAAATACATCTCAAGCTGACATAGGGTAACAACCACTTCTCTTTGCAAATTATCGAGAGTCTCAGGGTCAATAACTTTGCTGCAGAGACTGTTGAAAAAGAAACAAAGTCTGGTGATTGCAAACCTTACATGCTTCGGCAATATAGATCGAATTTCCACGGGCAATATTTGTTGCATTAGAGTGTGACAATCATGAGATTTAAGACCTATCAACTTCAGATCTTTCATTGATACCAATCTACGGATGTTGGATGAGTAACCATGTGGCACCTTAACATTTACCAAGCATTCACAAAAAGCTTTCTTCTCCTTTCAAGCATTGAATTTTGGAAGAAACCTTCGATGACCGAGATATACATTCTTACCGCCATGTTTTAGTCTTGTTGAATCAGTGTTTTCTTCACATATAGGACACGCTTTAGCTCGTTTGACACTATATCCAGACAAATTCCCATATGCTGGAAAGTCATTAATAGTGGAAAATAACATAGCATGCAAACGAAATGTCTCTCTTTGTGAAGCATCATAGGTCATCACACCTTCACCCCAGAGTTTCTTTAAGTCATCAATCAGAGGTTCAAGATAAACATCGATGTCATTTCCAGGTTGTTTAGGGCCCGATATCAACAAAGACAACATTAAGTACTTATTTTTCATACACAGCCAGGGAGGAAGATTGTATATAACAAGCATGACTGGCCAAGTGCTATGTTGGCTTCTCAATGTCCCGTACAGATTCATCCCGTCTGTACAAAGCCCAAGTTTTAGATTCCTGACTTCTTCACCAAATTCAGGGTACAATACATCAATCTTCTTCCACTGTGGGGAATCAGACGCATGTTGTAGGATCCCATCATTATTTTTCTTAACATCTGCATGCCACCTCAAATTCTTCGCATCTATCGGATTGGCAAACAAGCGTTGAAACCGTGATATTATAGGTAGATACCACATCACCTTGGCAGGAGAACCAGTTTTGGACTCCCCCGAAGTCGTCAATTTATACCGTGACGCACCACATTTTGGACAATCTTTCAAATCCGCATAGTCCTTTTGAAATAATACACAATCATTCGGGCATGCGTGTATCTTCTTGGCATCCATTCCCATTGGGCACAACAATTTCTTTACCTGGTATGTTGAGATTGGCAGCTCATTTCCTTCAGGAAGCATTTCTTTCAACAAAGACAACAATGACGTGAAGCTTTTGTCGCTCCATCTATTGTTAGCTTTCAACTTATACAATCTCAACACAGCGTTAAGCTTCGTAAACTTAGTACAACCCGTGTATAACGGCATCTCAGCATCATGCACAATGTTTCTAAAAATGGGAGGTGGATCGGTGTGCTCTACCCCACAACTATCCAGCATCGCATCAACGATGTCTACTGGAACTGGTTCATTCACATCTACGTCATTGTAGGCAATTTCTTCTTCCACACAAGCACTGCTATCGACATCCACTGGTTTCGGGTTTGAAATCTCTCCATGTCAGTGCCATTCTATATAGCCTTGTATAATCCCATTGCACATGACATGAGTTTTGATTTCGTCACCAGTGTTGACTTTCAAGTTGTTACCGCAATGCCTACATGGACAGTAGAACCTATCTCCAAGTTGTTTCCTATGTTCCTCGGCAAATCTAATGAACTGGTTAAGACCAGAAATAAACTCTGGGGTGCAGTGATTGCGAATGGACATCCATGATCTATCCGTTCTATGATTAAAGAGAAAATAAGTATATATTAGGACAAGATTAGGGTCTAGGGTTAACAAATACATGTGATGTCATTATTATATCTAATAAATGTGTACCACCTATCCATTCTTGAACACCTAATCTCACTAGTAAGTGTATAATGTGTATTGGGTTTTCAAGAAAATTTCGGCAGCATTTCCCCAATATTCTCTATGTACATATGTACTTAGAGAACAAACGGGGAAATGCTGCCAAATTTTTCTTGAAAACCCAATACACATTATACACTTACATCCTAAGTGAGATTAGGTGTTCAAGAACAGTCCCAAACCGGGGACTATCCAAGATTTACTCCTAATGAGTAAATCTTGGACGGGTTTCTAGGCCAACAAATAATGTGTTGTCATTCTTATACCTAAAATCCTAGTTCTTCAAGTTAGGGTGATTATTGATGTCTTTAAAAGCATGATTGGAAATTTAGGGAAAAGTTCATCATTTACATTCCAAGCATGTCACATGTGTGCATTACAGTTCATCATTAAGCAAGAAGGGTGATTAGGATTCTCACCAAGAACGGGTTTTGATTTTCTATATAATTTTATAAAAAAATGCACATGTATGTATATATATACTATACTTAAGTTAAAGATATAAGTAAAGTAAACTTACCCAACATATACCATATGAGTAAGTATGTCATATTAAAATAGACTATACAATATGAGAAAATAGTAGTGTAATCATGCAAATGGGAACTTTCATGGGAACACACACTTCAGTTATAAGCATTCATGTAACAACTTTCAGTTCTATTCATTAATCTCTTTTTACATCCACACACAGGGGTGTACCCCTAAACAGTAACTAAACAAAGGGGTTGGTGTACCCCTAAACATGCGCATAATTAAAAAAACTATTAATACAGACAAGTCTAGATAGATAGACAACTAAATACTACACCAACATGGTCCCGCATCAGTAACTTCGAGGACTTATCATTGTGGCGATCTTCTCCTGAAGTTCAGAATAGAAAGCAGCTATGAGTATTGATTGCTTGACAATTATATTTGTTAATTGGACTTACCGTGGTCTTTTTGATGATGAAGATGTGTCACGAAGCTCCTCACTGTATTTAGACGAATCTGAACTGACAGGGGCCTCAGATTTAGATTCGTCCTAGCTGATATGCGACGACGTGCGCTCATACCGCAGTAGATGATCGGGGGTCTCGCAGTTGCTGTTGGTTATCCAAACTTTGATGGAATTATGGCCAACTGGACAGAGAAAAAGCATGTTGCAACGGACCACATGCATCTCTCCAATCCAATCATGCCAACCAGATTTTGATACAGGATTTCCTGCCAAATCATACTCAACCTCGATAACATGTGAATAATTGCCAAAAGTTAGGGTCACTTTACCAGGCATGTAGTGTCTTCCTTTTAGAAAACGCCAATGTTTGGGTATGACCAATTGGTTTAAGGAACGATCATCTAGGATGATGTCCAATTGTTCTTCAATAGGGAACGTTAACATTGACATAGAGGCCCAGTTCATAGTGACTGTTATGGGTGGACAGAGACTGCATAATATTAGTATTAACAAAGTGTAAGTACATATAACGATGTTATATATTTTCAGAAAAAGTTGTATAACATCAGTTAACCTTTTCTTGCTTATCATAACCAACTTTATTGTGGTAGACATGATAGCTTGAAAAGAAGTCTACATATGTACTTAGAGAACAAACGAGGAAATGCTACTGAAATTTTCTCGAAAACCCAATACACATTATACACTTACATCCTAAGTGAGATTAGGTGTTCAAGAACAGTCCCAAATCGGGGACTATCCAAGATTTACTCCTAATGAGTAAATCTTGGACGGGTTTCTAAGTGCTTACTAAAATAGAACCATTATATGGAACTAATCCTACATTATACACATACTTTTCCTGAGTAAGATAATGTGCACTTCATGGAATTATTAAGATTTGAATATATATAAGTTGTTTCTACCTACTTTGATGGGATTTTATAACATTCGAGTCTTCCATTTAAGGCATTAGATGCATATATTGCAGTCCATTATGTTGAGATAAGAATCCCATGTGATACACACGATTGAGAATCTTTCACGATACTAGGAAAATACACAACTAGATATTCATTTAGGTGTTAGACATTCATTTAGGTGTTCCTGATAACTCGCATGTATGCACAACTAGACAACTGTGGTGGAGCAGTACTGGAGGAAGCATACCTTTCGGTAGCGGCAGCGGACAAGTAGGTGACAATTGGCAATTTAGGGAAAAGTTCATCATTTACATTCCAAGCATGTCACATGTGTGCATTACAGTTCATCATTAAGCAAGAAGGGTGATTAGGATTCTCACCAAGAATGGGTTTTGATTTTCTATACAATTTTATAAAAAAATGCACATGTATGCATATATATACTATACTTTTTGGAACCATACTAAATACACAAATACTTTATAACACAACTATAAAATAATGATTATAGCTAAACTATTAAACAATAGACTTGTCACACATAAAATACCCTATACAACTATAAAACAAAAAAGTATTAAGATATGCATGATATAATAACTATTTTGCATCACATTACAGTAGACTTATCATTGATACCTTACTAACTTATTTCTACATTTACATATCATCACTTGATCAAAAATTACATTTATTGTATAGACAATAGAGGATTCAACTCAGTAGAAGCACAAAATCAGTACCTAAACCCTAAACACAAATAAGTAAATAACTTTAAAAAAAAATGCCCAGCAGCTGCTTGGGCGTGCCTTGGCACCGCCCAAGCAGCCGCCGGAGCAGAGGAAGAAGGAAGAAGGCAGGGCAGGCGGGCATACCTTGAGGGTAGAGGAGAGCAGCGGCCGGAGCACAGCAGCCACCGGCGAAGGCGGCGGCAAAGAGAGGAGAAGTGACGGCGAGGACACGGAGCAGCGGCGGTGAGGGCACGGAGCAGTGGTGAGGGCACGAAGCAGTGGTGAGGGCACGGAGCAGGAGCACAGACGACCACCGGTGAGAACAGAGGGCAGGAGCAGGAGCACGACCGCCGGTGAGCACGGAGCAGCGGTGAGGGCAGGAGCAGGAGCACGGCAGCGGTGGCGGAGGAGCAACGACCGGCAGGGGCGAGCAAGAAATCGCCGGACCTAACTGAAATCGAGAATGAAAAAGGGAAACGAGAAGAGATGCTCACGCTGGTGAGCTATTAAGTTGATAATAAGCGTCGGTTATTCTAAAAAACTGACAAATAAACCAACTGTGTCGTTTCTTTTCCAAAAACCGGCACCTATACTAGATTATAGTCGTCAGTTTTTAACTAAAGGACAACCGACAACTATTCCTATCTCGCGAATACCCTTTAGTCGTCGGTTATTTATTTATGAACCGACGACATATGTCAAATTTTGGAGGTAATTTTTTTGCTGTAATTTTGGTTTTGGCAGTTGATTTTAGGTGTCGGTTTTTTATTAATTAACCGACACTTAATAAAAGTGGTACTCGTGTCTGGTCGACCTTCACAGATTGTATGTCGGTTTATGTTATAAACCGACACTGTAGAGTTTAGGTGTCCGTTTATGTATACAACCGACACCTTGAAAAGTGACTTTATAAGCCATTTTTGTAGTAATATATATATATATATATATATATATATCATACTTGTTGTACAAGTATAATACATGGCTCACAAGGCTTTATATAATCTGTATTATGCAAAATCAGCATAGCGCATACATGGCTATGCTCATCATTTCATAAGACATGCATTGTTAGGATTTCATAGCAAATGCAATATTAAATGAATATCATTACCAAGCCATACAGAGAATCATTCAAATTTCAACCCTCTCATAATTAGGGTTATGGTTTTCCCTTGTAGCCAATTTAGGGTTTTCAAGTTCAATTTTATCAATCAAAACCTAATTCCCATCATAAGGGCTATATTATTACCATAAGTGTTCAAACATATTTCATCAAATATCATCAATGTAACATCCTTGACCTGGGTTATGGCTTAACCCTAGAAGTTTTGCTTAAGTGAGTTATTTACAAACTTGTTCTAATCCTTGAAAAGTAATTAAGACTCTTTGTGAAGTTTATTTTCAAGTGTGAGTTTAATTGCAAACTATTTGTGCATTATATGATAGTCTGAGTGTAAACTACAATTTACCCAAGATGAGGTATTACATTGCAATATGTCACATGTTAAATTTTCCTTAAGTATTTTAGTATCATAAGAGAGAGAATGATGCTAAGTGGTGACTTGTGGAAAGCCTAAATTCTAAGTAAGAACTAGTTTGAATAATGTTAGTGCTTTGTGAACCAATTTTGGTACAAATTGCAATTTACCCAAAATGTAGGATTAATATTCAAATTGCCACCTCTAGAGTGTCCCTAATTCTTCTATGTATCATTTAGAGGAGATAGAAAGAAGGAGACACCATGTTTGAATCATCTTTGAGTGATGGTACTCTTGGTGATGAAAAGACCAAGAGATGATGTATAGTTGAAGCCCTTACTTGAGTTGTATCGAGTTGTAGACTTGAAATGGGAATGTCTATCATCCAAGGAGCCATAGAGGGGATCCCATGTCGATTGGTGGACTCTTAGAAAAGGCCACTATGGCCTAAGCACCTCAAAGAGGTGATCCATGATGAGTTATATGCTCCTTGCAAAAGTTGTATCGGTTTGCATAATTTATGAGATAAAGATGAGATATCTTATCCAACAAGATAAGGGATGGATGAAATATCATCTCTAGATTATCCTTAAGACTTTTTTATGACAAGATAACTGAGATTGCATGCATGGACATGTATCAACAATGCATGGCCACGTGTCACCTAGTAGCATATGGTGATGACACCTCTTATACACTCTCTTTCATGAACCCCAAGTATATATACCTCTCCCATAACCTACTAATGGAAATTTACAAACCCCACAACTCTCTTTCTTTGAGATATCATGCATACCCTCTTATATATCTTTCATAGTATCTCAAGGATAAAGGGGAGCTCGAGCACCAAGCTTAAGGTAAGGTATGGCCATCTTCAACCTTGGTTGAAGCATGATTCTCGGGTTAGAGTTATTCCACTCTTTTCTTCTTCACCAAGTTCTTAAACTATGGTGATTCCTTGTATATGGAGGAGTGGTGAACGAGCCTTGGACCTTGGATAAGCTCATCTTCAACCTTAGGAACTTGAAGCTTTGGATCTTGGAGCTTTGAAGTTGTTCATAAGGTGGGTTATATAACTTAAACCCAACTATGTTATTATTCACCTTTAATATTGTTGAACTTGTTGATCTACTTTCAATTTCGAATTCCTTTGATTAATTGATGTTCCTTTGCGTTCCAAAAGCATCTTAGGACCGTTTTCCATGATCTAGAACAGTAAGAACAAGAATCTAGATGTTGATGATGATGACATCATCATGGTCCAACCCGATATTTGGTTGAAGCCCCTCTAACCCGATATGGTGAGGAGAACACATCACTAGCATGATTTGGTGATGAGTAGGTACCTTTTTCACGTTATGATCATGAAGTGCACACCTTGTGCATGATATGTTGTTAATCATACACTATGTGCACGATATAAGGTCAAGTATATACTCTATATACAACATGGAGTCAAACATATGTTCTAATCCGATATAGTGAATCTGAGAGGATAAGTAATCTGATATATTGATGTGAACCCACCACAAAAATGATATAGTGAGAAGTGTATATCTCATGGGAAATATGAGTAATACATATATACCCCTTAAGCACTATTTGGGATCACACATTCACCTTATGCACGATATGTTGTTAGGTTTATATCATAACCCGATATGGGTTGAAACCCTAGATGGTGATATGAAACCAAGATGATGGGTAACCTGATATAGTGGTGAGTGATACCACATGAACAATATGAGTGATATCGCATGGACGATAGGAGTAGTACCTACTTGTACCTTGTGAACGATATGATGTCAAATTCATTCCTCATGCACGACATGGTACACTCTACCTGATATGGTTTAAAACCCTAGATGAGGAAGTGAAACCCGACATACCCTATCATTTTATATGAAGGATTGTTGTGAAAGAGCCCAACCTGATTTCTAGCTTGACGTTCAAATATATGAAGGGACTTATTCCTTTGAAGGCATGAGGGGATATGAGTATAAGGGTCTACCCAACATGATAACCTGATATCTTACCCAATATGCCAACCTGATATACCAACCCAATATAGGAACTCAATATTGCTACTAAAATGATACCATGATGAGGCATATACCCCATGCCTGATATGGTGCACACCTTGTGCATGATATGAAATCAAATATACCCTTATACCCGATATGAGGTCAAGCTTCCAGCTCATAATGATATAAGGTCATATATATCTAATTTGAGATGATAAAATCTAAGTGATAGCCAATACGATATGAGTACACAATATGGTAATAGGGGATACACCCTAAAACATGATATGGTGATGTGGTTACACCACATGCCCGATATGGATACACGATATGATGTGAAGGTTTTATCTTAAGCACAATATGATAATACACACATATCTTGATACTTGATATGGTGGGGATACTTCAATCATATGTATTTGATTGAGTGACATATGTTGTATTGCAATATTAAAAGTAATGAGATTTGATAATGATGAGAAAATGTACCTTAAGAGGAGAATTGAGCCAAATTAGTAAAAGTATGATGCAATCAACATCCTAATGAGGATAAGAGAGAAACTTTTACATGTGTGATAAACATGTTAATGAACATGAATTGATACTCCCAAAATGAGTGGAGGATGAATTAGGTTTGATTCTTGATAATATGATCTTGAATCCTGAATTTGTTAATAAGGGGAAAACCTAACCCTAATGAAGGGTGATGGTATGCACTTACAACTTTAATCGGTTAGATTGAAAAATCCTAAACCTAATAATTGGAAGGATGTATTTCTCTTATATCACATAGTGATGATGTGAATTTGAAACCCTGTTTGGTTAAAATGGGCAATCCTAACTCTAATAATGGGAAGGATGTACTTCTCTTGAATTGCATAGTGATGTCATATATTGTTAGAGTTTTTATCATGAAGTGCAAACTATTCAAGAATCATGAGATGATGAACATAGCCAGGTATGAGCTATGATGTTTTATATGGTACAAATTTAAATGAGCCTTGTGAGCCATGTTAAATATTTGTACAATAAGTATAATGATTATACAGTCTGATATCTTAAAATATAGTTGTTGCCTAGTAAGAGGTGATAAGATATTTAATGAACCATGTGATCTATGTGAAAGACTTGTACAACAAGTGTGTTGAATACCTTGGTCTGAGGACCTAGAGGTAACAATGCTCAGTGATGATCTAAGGGTTTGAATACCCAGATCCAGTAATCATGATGATGATGATGTTAAGAGATGAGAATTCCTAGTAATGTGATAAGGGACTGAGATCCCAAGTGTTATACATTCAAAGTGTTCCAAAGATTATAAAAGTACTACACCTTTCTTTATAGAATCTGTTATAATTCATGTTTGAAACTTGGTTGATGCTAAAAGATATTGTAATGTACCTAATTAATCAAGTGAAATCTCATCATGTAGTTGCCCTGACCATAGATCCATTCAATGTCAGAAATTGCTGATGGTGAAATGAGTTTAACTTGGAGAGCATATTTTTGAATATGCGGGGGTGAATGACGAAATATATCCATACGTCCATATGAAGAACCAATGTCACACCTTCCTTATTTATCACAAGATGATGTGAATCTCCTGACCAAATGAGGAATTGATGTGTAAAATCCTTCTTCATTCTATGTGTATTGGGATTGAAGTATAAAATCTCCCGACTAGGTGAGGAATTGATGTATAATCTTCCTTATCCTTATCAATCTGGAAAAGCTCAGTGGTCATATCCTGAAGAGAGTACATGCTATGGCTGTAACTCTACAGAGAAGATGCCGCTATACCTTGACATGCTATTTGCAAATGACACAAGATGTCCTACCAACAACTGACATGAGATGTCCTTCTAAGTTGTCTCGTACTAACCGAGACGGGTGAGGTCTTGATAGCCGGCTCTGCCATTGACCTTGTATGGTACCGATTTGAATTTCGTCATGGTCGTTTGGAGTATGAACGGTATACTTCATCTCCTCAGGGCATAAGTGTGATTGTAATATGTAATCAGTTGTGTAGCGTATTTGCTTAAGGATCGAATACGGAAGACATTGGTTCATGTACACTTCTTTTATACATCTTAGTTGGATAGATGTTATCCATGTTTCTTTATATTCCCTGTAAAGTGAATAGATGATTTATTGCTCTACCATAGATAGATGCATTACTTTAAGATAAGAGATTAATCTATTCTGCTTATAATAGTGATTAACCTTGCTTATAAAAATAAAAGAACCTCTGCTCGATTTTATACTACTTTCCTGTGATAGTAATATTGTCGGCGAAGAGTTATATCTCTCGCTGGGGCAATTGTCTCACCCCGTGGGATCCACAATTTTTAGGTGGACGTGCACGAGGAGGTTGAGACCGATCTGCAGAGGTAGAGCAACAGCTGGGGCAGTAGAAATAACTCAGGTTGAGTGTATTGTCTATCATGTCTTGTAGATAGAAGTCATATGTGTCGTCTTTGTACTCTCAGTTCCTTGGAGTCAGTACGTAATGGTTTTATGAATGATCTAAGATTTTGGCTTGTATGCCTCGAGATTTTATGTTGCTTATGTATAGGTTTTGGCAAAGCAACTATTATATATTGTCCTCGAAATAAGATGAGACAGTGTATGTACAATGTGAATCATGATATGTATAAGTTTTGGATCTTTTAGTGAGAGTTTCCTGGTATTGGATCTCCTTGGAAAATGGTTTTAATTCTTAGTGATTTTTGTTAATCCACTATTTATGGTTATTCTGCAATTATTACTAGGGATGGCTTGATTTGTTATCGGGTCATCACAAAGTTTGGTATCAGAGCTTAAGGTTCGCTGAGTCTATAGAGACATAGGACTAAGGTGTTGAGTCTGTTCTAGCACCCTCCAACATATCTTATAGTGACTTCTGCTTATGTAGAAGATAGAGTAAAGCTTAAAGGTGTCTAGAGAACACAAGGAACACATTGTTGAAAGCAATGTTGTTGCACCAAGAGAAGGTGCAAGGGATCAGACAAGAGAAGAATCACTGCCTGAGAATCCCCAAGTTGATCTAGATATGACAACATTGAGGCCTATCGAGGATTAGATACAAGCAATACAACTTAGATCACCAGTCCCCAATGATGAAATTTTGGGCTCTAGCAGGATTTCTGATCAACATAGTTATGTTGGAGCAGTAGAGAATGTCGAAAGGATTAGGACATGATACGAAAATAGAATCTGCTATAGGTGCAGGCAAGAAGGGCATTTTATAATAATGTCCAATAAAGGATCATGAGGTAGAAACTAAGAAAAGATATGTTCAAACTCAGGAATAGATGCCTAGTAGCTCTAAAAAGGGGAAGTTTTTGGTGCCACCAATGCAACCAACACCTAGTGCACCAGGGCAATGGCTACCAAGAAAGGGAAAAGGACCTAATGTCCCCCCAGTTAGAACTTTTTATTTAGCTTCTACATCGGTAACAAGGCCGACAAGACCAGGATGTATGAATAGGACATGTTTTGATTGTGCATAGGTTGGGTATATTAGACTCTTTTGTCTAAAAAGAAAGGAGGGAATGACCCAACCACCAAGGCAGAGTCAACAAGCCTCTCAAAGGTAATAGTTTAGAAATGGCACATGAGTACATGGACAGGCGTCCCATGCATGTTTATCTGCACCAAAGAACAGAGCACGACGTCATAAATAGGCAACAACAAGATTCTATGCAATGAATCAGCCTAAGGCGGTAATCGATCCACAAGTTGAGACAGGTCAAATGAAATTATGTCATTCTGATATGAATTTTCTTGATTTTATCTGTTAATTATAAGAAAAGTAGTTGTTGTTGAGCTTCCTTTGATTAGTCCCATGAGCACATAAGGATGATGAGAACTTTCATTTTGCCCAATAATCTTTAAAATGTTTTATAATTCCTTTTATCTGTATAAGAGAGGATAATGTGTAAAAGAGATTCCTGGAGACATCCAAGGATGCTAAGTCCTATGAGTTGGATGATATGAATAGTAAGGTATATGATACAAACAAGGTGTGTACTACTTAATCTCAATACTTGTATACCATGGCTAGGTATTCAACTATTGAAGGCAAGGTAAGTATGGGACTCTTAGATTGTTATCTTTCTGATTACTCTGATCAAGTAGTCATTTTGAGACAATCTAAAGAGAATAGTGAAATAGAAATATGGCATAGATATTTCTATCCCATCTTGACTGTAATAAAATAGAAACTGGGTTTATCTCAACCCAGTCTGTGTGTATGAGGAAGTACAAAGTACTATCCTCATGATAAGCCAAAGGGAACAAGGAATATTATCCTTGTTCGATAAAGAGATGTGAAAAGTTAAGATCTTTTCCATGATGTGGAAATAAATAAAAATCATAAAATGACTCATGAACAGTTAAAAGTTCATGCAATAATCAAAGAAAGTGATAATCTCTTTTCTTTGATAAACAACCCTAGATAATGATGGGGCAATATAAAGGAATATGTTTCCTTATGTGTTTTCCTTATAGGGACATGACAATTAAGTAAGTCTTATGACACTTTATGTGCATAGATTAGAAGTAATATATAGATGGGTACTTTGTAATGTATCAACCAGTCTTGAATTTTGGTTTCAAGACAAAGTTCTATGTGATAAGTAATGTTCCAAGATGAAAGAAAGGTCCTACTATATGGTTGGCTTTGGTAATGACAACAGAGAGATGGAAATGATGAGGATGTGATGTATTTTTGACACATATAATGAATACAAAGGTAAAGAATCCTAGTATCCAAGAACTTTCAAAGATATGAGAAAATAAGAACATGACTCCTGATAAACCGAATAATGTTTGGTTACTTAGAAAGGGCCAACTTTGAGATAACTATAGTATGGATATCATATGTTAGGTTTTTATTCTCTACATAAACATAAAACATCGATAAGGATATATCAATTAAAGGAACAATTGTAGAATCATTTTGGGAAAAATCTTATCAAGCTAAAAATAATTCCTTAGAATATTCCTATCTAGATATGTTGAGGCAACTTATACATAACATCTAGAGATACATATGAGATAAGTTCTTTCTTGATAAGTAGCCTCTCCTTATGGAAAGAAAATAGACAGCTAATGGGATAGTTGGTACAAGTCATAAGAAAGTTTAGCGGTGTGTTAGTAGATTAGAGTGGCACAACAAATGTATGATAAGACTTATAGTCCCAAATGGGTGACAGGACGTAACTTTAGACTTTCCTTAGAAGACAAATGCTAAACTAAGTGAGGAGCATGGAAAATTCCCATGCTCAAGAATCTTATCACGTAAAGATGTGACAAGTCAATAAGGTTTGACACCAGAATTATTCAAAATATGAACAGTACTTCTCTTACTTTGGAAGTGTTACCTGACACCGAATTGACATTGATAAAAGGGACAATTGATTGTGTGTCCTGTATGTCAGTTTCTATGATGACCCTGAATGAAAGGACTTTTTGTTGGTCAAAGTTCTATGGCATCTCCAGGACATCAAGATGTCATGTGGGGACTTGATGATATGATACATGAATAATAATTGTCTTCCTTCTTCTGGGATTTTGGGGAAGAAATCCTTGTTAGGGGTTTATAATTGTAACATCTCTGACCTGGGTTATGGGTTAACCCTAGAAGTTTTGCTTAAGTGAGTTATTTACAAACATTTTCTAATCTTTTGAAAAGTAATTAAGACTCTTTGTGAAGTTTATTTTCAAGTGTGAGCTTAATTGCAAACTATTTGTGCATTATATGATAGTCTGAGTGTAAAGTGAAATTTACCCAAGATGAGGGATTACATTGCAATATGTCACATGATGAATGTTCCGTAATTATTTTAGTATCATAAGAGAGAGAATTATTCTAATTGGTGGCTTGTGGAAAGCCTAAATTCCAAGTAAGAACTTGTTTGAATAATGTTATTGTTGTGTGTACCAATTTTGGTACAAATTACAATTTACCAAAACATAGGGTTGATATGCAAACTGCCACCTCTAGAGTGTCCCTACTCCATCTATGTATCATTTATAGGAGAGAGAAAGAAGGAGACACCATGTTTGAATCATCTTTGAGTGATGGTACTCTTGGTGATGAAAAGACCAAGAGATGATGTATAGTTGAAGCCCTTACTTGAGTTGTATCGAGTTGTAGACTTGAAATGGGAATGTCTATCAGCCATGGAGCCATAGAGGGGATCCCATATCAGTTTGTGGACTCATAGAAAATTCCATGATGGCCTAATCACCTCAAGGAGGTGATCCATGATGAGTTAAAAGCTCCTTGCAAAAGTTGCATCGGTTTGCATAATTTATGAAATAAAGATGAGATATCTTATCCAACAAGATAAGGGATGGACGAAATATCATCTCTAGATTATCCTTAAGACTTTTGCATGATAAGATAAATGAGAGTGCATGCATGTAAATGTGTAAAACATGCATGGAACGTGTCACCTAGTAGCATATGGTGATGACACCTCTTATACACTCTCTTTCAAGAACCCCAAGTATATATACCTCTCCCATCACCTACTAATGGAAGTTTACGAACCCCAGAACTCTCTTACTTTAAGATATCGTGCATACCCTATTAGATATCATGCATAGTATCTCAAGGAGCAAGGGGAGATCAAGCACCAAGCTTAAGGTAAGGCTATGGTCATCTTCCACCTTGCTTGAAGCATGATACTTGGGTTATAGTTATTCCTCTTTTTTCTTCTTCACCAAGTTCTTAAACTATGGTGATTCCTTATATATGGTGGAGTGGTGAATGAGGCTTGGACCTTGGATAAGCTCATCTTAAACCTTAGGAATGTGAATCTTTGGACCTTGGATAAGCTCATCTTCAACCTTAAGAATGTGAATCTTTGGAGCTTAGAGCATTGAAGTTGTTCATAAGGCAGGTTATAAAACTTGAACCCAACTATGTTATTATTCACCTTCAATATTGTTGAACGTGTTGATCTACTTTTGATTTTGAATTCCTTTGATTAATTGATGTTCCTTTGAGTTCCAAAAGCATCTTAGGACTGTTGTCCATGATCTATAATAGTAAGAACAAGAATCTAGAGGTTGATGATGATGACATAATCATGGTCCAACCCGATATTGGTTTGAAGCCCCTCTAGCCCGATATGGTGAGAAGAACACATCACTAGCATGATTTGGTGATGAGTAGGTACCTCTTGCACGTTATGATCATGAAGTGCACATCTTGTGCATGATATGTTATTAAGCATACACTATGTGCATGATATAAGGTCAAGTATATACCCTATATACGACATGGAGTCAAACATATGTTCTAACCCGATATAGTAAATCCTATAGGATAAGTAATCCGATATGTTGATGTGAACCCACCACAAAAATGATATAGTAAGAAGTGTATATCTCATGGGCATAATGAGTAATACATATATACCCCTTGAACATGATATGGGGTCACACATTCACCTTATGAAAGATATGGTGTTAGGTTTATATCCTAACCCGATATAGGTTGAAACCCCAGATGGTGATATGAAACCCAAGATGATGGGTACCTGATATAGTGGTGGGTGATACAACATGAATGATATGAGTGATATCTCATGGACGATAGGAGTAGTACCTACTTGTACCTTGTGAATGGTATGATGTCAAATTCATACCTCATGCACGATATGGTACACTCTACCCGATATGGTTTAAAACACTAGATGAGGAAGTGAAACCCAACATACCCTATCATTTTGTATGAAGGATTGCTGTGAAAGAGCCCAACCTGATTTCTAGCTTGTCGTTCAAATATATGAAGGGACTGATTCCTTTGAAGGCATGAAAGAATGTGAGCATAAGGGTCTACCCAACATGGTAACTTGATATGTTACCCAATATGCCAACCTGATATACCAACCCAATATGGGAACTCGATATGGCTACTAAAACGATACGATGATGAGGCATATACCCCATGCCTGATATGGTGCACACCTTGTGCACGATATGAAATCAAATAGACCCTTATACCCGATATGAGGTCAAGCTTTCATCTCATAAACGATATAAGGTCATATATCTCTAATTCGAGATGATAAAATCTAAGTGATAGCCAATCCGATATGAGTACACAATATGGTAATAGGGGATACACCCTAAAACACGATATGGTGATGTGGTTACACCACATGCCCGATATGGATACATGATATGATGTGAAGGTTGTATCTTAAGCACAATATGATAATACACACATATCTTGATACTTGATATGGTGGGGATACTTCAATCATATGTATTTGATTGAGTGACATATGTTGTATTGCAATATTTAAAGTAATGAGATTTGATAATGGTGAGAAAATGTATCTTAAGAGGAGAATTGAGCCAAATTAGTAGAAGTATGATGCAATCAACATCCTAATGAGGATAAGAGAGAAAATTTTACATGTGTGATAAACATGTTAATGAACATGCATTGATACTCCCAAAATGAGTGGAGGATGAATTAGGTTTGATTCTTGATAATATGATCTTGAATCCTTAATTTGTTAACAAGGGGAAAACCTAACCCTGATGAAGGGTGATGGTATGCACTTACAACCGGAATCGGTTAGATTGTAAAATCCTAACCCTAATAGTGGGAAGGATGTATTTCTCTTATATCACATAGTGATGATGTGACTTTGAAACCCTATTTCGTTAAAATAGGCAATCCTAACCCTAATAATGGGAAGGATGTATTTCTCTTGAATTGCATAGTGATGTCATATATTGTTGGAGTTTTTATCATGAAGTGCAAACTATTCAAGAATCATGAGATGATGAACATAGCCAGGTATGAGCTATGGTTTTTTATATCATACCGATTTAAATGAGCCTTGTGAGCCATGTTAAATATCTATACAAAAAATATAATGATTATATAGTATGATATATTAAAAGATAGTTGTTGCCTAGTAAGAGGTGACAAGATATTTAATGAACCATGTGAGCTATGTGAAATACTTGTACAACTAGTGTGTTGAATACCTTGGTCTAAGCACCTAGAGGTAATAGTTACCTGTTACAGAGGTAACAATGCTCAGTGATGATCTAAGGGTTTGGATACCTAGATCCACTAATCATGATGATGATGATGATGTTAAGAGATGAGAATTCCAAGTAATGTGATAAGGGACTGAGATCCTGAGTGTTATACATTCAAAGTGTGAAAGTACTACACCTTTCTTTATAACATCTGTTATAATTCATGTTTGAAACTTGGTTGATGCTAAAAGATATTGTAATGTACCTAATTAATCAAGTGAAATCTCATCATGTAGTTGCCCTAAACATAGATCCATTCAGGGTCAAAAATTGTTGGTGGTGAAACGAGTTTAACTCAGAGAGCATATTTTTTAATATGCGGGGGTGAAGGATGAAATATATCCATACGTCCCGATGAAGAACCAATGTCGCACCTTCCTTATTTATCACGGGATAATGTGAATCTCCCGACCAAATGAGGAATTGATGTGTAAAATCCTTCTCCATTCTATGTGTATCGGGATTGAAGTATAAAATCTCCCCACCAGGTGAGGAATTGATGTATAATCTTCCTTATCCTTATAAATCCGGGAAAGCTCAGTGGTCTTCTCCCGAAGAGAGTACATGCTACAGCTATAACTCTATAGTGAAGATGCCGTTATACCCTGACATGCTATTTGCAGATGACATAAGATGTCCTGCCAACAGCTGAAATGAGATGTTCTACTAAGTTGTCTCTTACTGACCGAGACGGGTCAGGTCTTGACAGTAGGCTCTGTCATTGACCTTGTATGGTACTAATTTGAACTTAGTCATGGTCGGTTGGAGTATGAATGATATACTTCATCTCCTCAGGGCATGACACGATTTTACTATGCGTATAATGCAAGCGTACGCGTCAATGTGACATAGGCCTTGTGAGGCCCGAGTCGAACACATGGAAATGTAATTATTGGTAGACTAGTACTAACTACTCGTGATCAGCTAAATTGATTATAAAAGTTTGAAAGTTGCTTTGAAAAAGAAAAATAAAAACAAAAGAAAACAAGGCAATCGATTAAATGGTTGGTTTAATCAATTCAAAAGAAATCTCTAGGATTGTGGTTTCACCGTGGGTTCTCGTTGTACTAACTCCTTCAAAATTATCACAACTTGTCTACTTTTCAGGATAGTGGCCTATAGCTAGAATTGCTCACTTCTGCGATACAATTCACTACCTTAATCTAGGTCAGTTCCACGCCAGTAGTAACCTATGCCCTAGACTAGGTGCATGAAAAACATGTATTTCCAAAGGATTTATTAGATAATGTGATTACCACCTCTTTTCAACCGTTAATTCTTCACCAAAAGCAATTAAAGGTATTAGATTATCATTATGGTGATCAAGCACAATTTTAGCAATGGAGAAAACGATATCATATCATGAATTTGAGGGATAAATTATGATAAACTATGTAAAACGAATCATACAACGATTGCCAGGCTACTCCCGATCCTAGAGACAAAGGGGATTAGCCTCACATGCTCATCTCAATGCAAAACACCATGAAGGAATGAGAAAACATGGAAAAATGTGGATGGAGATGGTGTAACCCCTGAACGGAGAAGAACTGGGTGCTCCTCAGCACGGAATGAGCGTTCTGCAGCCTTTTGGCGGTGGAAAACTCCATCTGCTTCTCTAGAATATCCCGAGGCGTAGCTCTCGGCTCCGTTCTTCTCTCTATCCTCCTTCGAGACTTGTGCAATGCAATCAAACATGAATGACGGCTTTGGGACATCTTTTTCTAGGTATAGGTACCACTTATGGCTGCCAAAAGAACGTAGTTGTCTGATTGAAATCGTGCTGGATAAAACTCTGATCTGACAGCGTCGATACCATCGATGGGGTGTCAATGGTATTGACACCTTAGGGTACCGATGCTTCAATTTTTGGGGGCCTCCTGATGGCATCTCGATACTATCGATTGTTCCCGTCAATGGTATCGACGAGATGATATTTGGCTCATTGTTAGACGTTCGAGACCATCGACAAAGTGTCGATGGTATCGAACTATCTACTTCCTCTCCGACTCTACTACTGTTACTTTGTCGATGCTATCGATGGACCGTCAATGGTATCGATGCGTCCAAGTATGCAAATTGCTTGAAATAAAGAGAGGAACACAAATCAAATCTGAGAAATATGATAATTTATGCAAAACAATGTAAAACAAGATGAATTTTATGCAGGCAAGGATAATAGGTTAAAGGAATTGAATCATGTGATATTAACCACAAATATGACCAATAAGCGCATAAAACGAGTGTAAAACTAACCTACAAAAGTGACTCAAAACCCCTGCATCAAACTCCCCTAAGCTTGAACTTTGCTCGTCCTCAAGCAACAAAACTATAGAATAAAATTGTGAGGGTCAACTAAAGAACATTATCACATAAAAGACATCACAGTATGATTCCCACCTGCAAGGAACATACTGGCTCTCACTAACCACATAATGATAAATACCCTAAAGTTGACAATGATCATCCATGTGAGATATCCACTCCGTAATCAATGAACACAATCAAATAAAGTAGATAATATAATAAATTCCTCTGGTTCATGTGTGGTGAATCTTTTGATCTCCTATCTACGTTGCTCAAATCCTAACTACTATCTACAATGGAAGCATATCTCCTGATATACAAGAATGAGGAGATAATCATAGGTTGCCTACCATTTTGAGCAACGGGTGGATGGAATGGGCGGCTGTGAAAGAACAGAAAGCACAATACAGTTTTAACATGCAGAAACAACAAAAATGACCGAAATGATGCATATGCATATGAAAATGACCTAATGCCTACATTTTAGGTGGAATGATGCATGCTCTATTATTCCGTCTCAATGTGAGATAGAATATCTACAAAACTACATCAGGTGCTTATTCTTCCTATTACACAGGTGAAACAAGTTCCTTTCTCCCTCTAATTTCTACTTATTTTTTCTTGTCTTTTTTTCTTCTTCTTCTTTTTCAATTCTTTTTCAAGCCCCAATTTTCTCAATTGACTACGGAAATATTTACAAAACATAATTTTTTGCGGGCTTATTTTCACATAACTACTACAATTGATGCATTACAATCTACTTTTCAAAGAGTATAGAACAAGTTATCCGCTTTTCTTATTTTTCAGAAGAAATAAGGCACATAATGTCCTATATGCTCAAAAATATGCAAAGTGCAACTACATGAAAGTAATTATGCAACTACAATGGCATGCACTCTAGAATGTGTGCATGCATAACTGATCTACAATTTTTTTTTTCATTTTTATGCAAAATCTAGATATAATTCAATCCTAGCTAAATGACATGCAATCAAGAGATGAAAAATTGTAATGTGCTCTCAGTTCTTTTTGGTGGAGCGTGAATGAAGTGAGGTGGATAGATCACAAGACAAAATGACAGAATCACTAGAAAAGATTATATGTCTCTCCTTACTGACATGTGCACAGGGTAACTAAGAGGTTTCTCTTTCTCACTTCAAATTAAAGTCCCATTACCATTTCGTCAGTTAAAGCTCAACATCCATATCTGTCCTCATTTCTTGAACCATAAGGATATACAGTTATGATCATTTGTTTTAAAGTTGACCTACCCAATTATTTTCATAAGTTATGTGCTCAATTTCAAACAATTCACACATTAGCCCCATATGAAAAACATTGAGATGACACACTTACATTAGACACCCATAGATTACACTAGATAGAAAGTGGGTCCTAGAAAGCCGTAAATAAAATAAATTACAAAACTAGAAGAAAAATTGCAAAAAGTTAAGAAAAATGCTCAAATAGAAGAAAATAAAATAACTACGATAGAAATTGTTTCATCTCCCCCCCAAGCTTGAATTCGACTATGGCCTCATAGTCAATAAAAAACTCAGAAGGTGGAATAGTGATACCCTGCTACTACTGAGGTGGTGGGTGCGGCGAGTACTGGTGGGTATGGGGGTTCCACTCTGGATACTTCCCCTGAAAGTTGGGATCATAGGGTAGCATGGATGATGGATGTGGATATCCCCCAAAGTAATCTCTGCTCCAGTAATGATCGTAGAAAGGATGTTGTTGCTGCTATATCCTCCCCAACTTGTCATAGACTTGCTGCTGGTTGGCGAAGAGCTGACACTCATTCTCGAAGATCACCTGCTGGTTTTCATAAAGCCTATTATGCGTCTCCTGGATCCCTGCAAAAGTTGTCTGACGTGACTGCAGCATTATCTGCTGGGACTCCTGGATCGACTGGAGCATGGTATACATCCCCTGCATAGAATAGGGGTCATCTCTGTCATGGGAGGGTTGTGGTGGCTATGGCTGGGAAGAAGAGGATGCTCCATAGTTTCTTTGATGCTTTCTTAGAGAAACTCGCCATCGAAGAGGAATAGTGGCTTCCTCCTCCCCTTCTTCATCATCGTCACCCCTGGAGCCTCCGCCTCTTGAGCTTCTTCTCCCCCCTCATGATCAACATCAATGATCGGCCACCTGTAGCTTTGGCCTAGTTTGATGTTGAAAGTAGGGTCAGGCAATTGTTCCCTTTGAAACACACCTCGCACATGACATGTGGCATAGGTGATGCCATGTCGGACTTCAAGGAGGCCGGAGTTGACAAAGTGAGAGAGGTTGAGTGTGTTTTGACTCTCTATCTTGTCGATCCCAGAAAGTTCAAGCCCCAAGTGCATGGAAAGATTAGTAATATGGCCCCCAAAGTAGATTAGATCCCGGTGAGAAACATTCTTCTTTACCACCATCATGTGCATGAGAAGGAAGGCTCCAAAATTGATCGGTGTCCTCTCTAGCAGACAATAGAGGAAGAAGAAATCCATCTCCTATAACTTGCTCTGAGACAACTTGGACCTAGCAAAGAATGACTTGGAAATCATCCGGTGAAGAATCTGGACAAAAGGATGCTCAAAATCAGCTACAGCAGTGTGGTTCCAGCTGATAAAATACCCCTCAGGTATGGTGACCATCTTTGCATACATCACTTCATAATCAGCATTCTGTGGTGGCTAACACAGATCACCATGGCACCACCCATATATCCTATTGAACTCACGGAGGGTAAGATTGTAGTCCCTATTATAGAGGCAAAAAGACACATGCCCCTCCTTCCATGTTGTCTGCACCGGTAGTAGTTCATTAGGAACTACAGATATATCGAGTGACGCCAAGAACTTGATTACAATTTCCTTGTACGTAGGCCATCCACTGAAGAATGGATGCTCATCCTCATGGTCATGGCAGAGCATGGGGGACTCTCCCCGTTGTCCCTGAAGAACATAGGTGAGATTGTCCTCAAAACCCAAGTCCTTGATAAGATCACGGTCACCAAACTGGGTTGGCTCAATCGGCTGCTTCCATAACTCATCATAAACCTTCTTTATCTCCGCCGATGGGTGGACTAGCCTCGGCCGAGGGACTAATCCTTACTGCGAGCAGGGTAGTGCAGGTGGTGCAGCTCTAGATGATGACACTCCCAATCTCACCATGGTTGGACGACAACGAGTGAGGAAAAGAAAAGAGAATGGAGCTCGGAGAAGACGATCGGAGCACTCGGAGAAGATTGAGATCAGCAAAGCCGAAGAAGATGCTCGGAGACGATCTTCGGCGGTGATCTTGGTTTCTCTTGGGCACTCAGGGATGCTAAGCCTCAGATGTGGAGGGTAAGCAAGGAGATTGTGTGATTAGAATGAAGATTTGCCCTCCTTTTTATAAGGGACGGTCAGGTCTACTGTCGGTGTTGATACCATCGACAGTCCCGTCGATGGTATCGACGACTGTTGGAATCCACCCCTCATTGCAATCGACGGTTTTTGACGGCTCGATGTGGGGACCCGGATCGGCCTTGTGTCAATGGTAGAGATAGGGTGTCGATACCATCCACACAGTCCACGGATAGGCATTGTGTACCGCTTGATGAAGACCTCAGATCGCTGATGTGTCGTCGATACTATCGACCCATGTATCGATAGTATCGACACCTGTATGTTCCTTCGATCCCCGCAAAGTCTGACCAATTCAATACTTCTGTAGACATGTCGATACCATCGACCAGTGTGTTGATGGTATCGAAATCAGTGAGAAAATCCATCTGAAAATCTCCAGAAAACTCGCTACCATCGACGACGAGTCGATACAATCGATGCCTGATCCTTTTCTACCTGTTCCAATTTCGATACCATTGACGACGTTGTCGATGGTATCGATGAAATGAAATTTCAGTAGAACTGTCTGTTGTTCCAAATTCGATACCATTGACCCAGATGTCGATGGTATAGACCGTTCCCCAGCCTGCACACTCAACAAACACATCAGGGTATCATTTTTAGAGACTAAGTGCTAAATTAATGAAAACTACCTAGAAATGCAAAAAATTGAAAAAAACAAACATGTACACTACCAAGGTTGGGTTTCCTCCCAACAAGTGCCTCATTTAACGTCTTGGGCTAGACGATATGGAGACCTTAACTTGGGTTGTCAAGGGATGTCTCTAATAATTCATTTGGTAATTTGAATTCAACTCTATCATTACCAATCCCCAGCGTCAAGTAGCCTCGCCCAATGGCAGTTATTACATCAGTCGTAGCTTGGAATGGCCTTCCCAATAAGATCTCACATCCTTCTAGCTCATGCATGTCCATTACCACAAAATCAACAGGGAAAATGAATTTGTCGACTTTGACTAGTACATCCTCGCATATACCTTGTGGCTTAACAATGGATCCATCCGCCAACTCGATTGTCATGGAGGTTTATGTTGGCTTCTTCAATCCCATCTTTTGAAAAGTGGCAAGTGGCATAAGATTAATGGTTGCTCCTGAGTCACACTGTGCTTTTGGAAAATTTTGACCACCTATGGAACATGGGATGTAGAAACATCCTGGATCTTTTCTCTTCTTTGGCAACCTTCCTTGAATTATAGAACTCACTGTTTCGTTGACACATACAACATATGGAAGGAATTTGCTCTATAGCCTCCACCAATGGAATGTTAATGTGGGGCTTCCGGAAGATCTCAAGAAATTTCTTAAAGTGTCTTTGCTCTTTCCTTGGCTTCAGACTATCCAGGAATGGCACACTTGGCTCCTTTATTTGCTTGTGAAGTGGTATATATGGAACTTTAGGGATCTCCACCCCTAAGCTTGCTTCAACGCCACCTTCTAAGATAAGATTGGGTACATCATCCATGGATGGCATAACTTGTGGCTGCTTCTCTGTATTGTTGGTGGTTGCTCCACTACGAAGTAAAACTTTCACTTGCTCTTTCAGAATAGGAATCTCTTCAGAAATTTGAGATGTGGGCATGACAGTGGTGGAATCTTGGGGTTATTTGAATGGCATTCTACATCTTCCTGGCAATCCATATAAACAACGAGGGTATGGGACTTTGGGTTTATCCTCCAAGTCTTCATGCATAATACTCCACTCATGTACCCCCTCAACAGGAAGCTCTGATGCTTTGCAGACTGAAATATATTTAACTTGTTGATGTGGCTGAGCGGGCTCTGCATTCCCAGCTGATTTTTGTTGAATGATTTGCTTCATCGCAGCCACCTCAGTCGCAATTTGGGTCATGGTTGTCTCTAAAGTCCTCAGTTGTGCACCATGACTCTGTAGAGTTTGACCAAATTGATTCAGAATCCTCCTTGTGACTGAATTTGCTTGCCGAATGTATTCATCAGTTCTTGGTTTTTCTTTATCACCTGGTTGAGCAACTCATTACTCTTATCTTTTACACTGGGATGTGGCTTCTGATCCGGATCTTGTAGAAAATTATTTGGATCCTTCTATGAAAATTTCTTATCCTTCCTCCAAGAGTAATCATTATTCCTGTACCCTTATTATTGGCACATGAATTTGACCTATGCCTCATCATTAGATCCTTCATACTCTTTTACTAGCAATCTCTTTGCTATCAGGTCCATCTTCTCATTTAGCTCATTAATTGCCTTTGATTCCCCTACAACTCTATTTTGTTCTGGTGCATCTCTATTACCCTACGACTACTTCTTGGCCATGTTCTTCAAGATCTCCCAACACCTTGTACCTGTGTTGTTCAAGAAGAAGTATGAGCCCGTTGAATCTAAGTTGCTTCTGTCATGCTCATTGAGAGCAAAGTAGAAAATTTTAACTTTCTTGTTCTTGTCCAGCCCATGATGTGGGCACTTCCTTAGCATGATCTGAAAGTGCTCCCATGTCTCTGAATAAGTCTCGCCGGCATTTTGACTGAAGTTATGGATCTTTCTCACGAGGTCATTCGTCTTCTCGAGTGGAAAGAATCTCTCGAAGAAGACCTCTACCATCTGGTCCCAGGTCTCGACGCGCTCGCCATCGAGATTGTGCAGCCATTCACGTGCATTTCCCGCTAGAGAACTGGGAAAAAGCTTTAAGTAGAGTGCTTTTTGCGGGAACTTGTCAATCTTTATCATATCACAGTTTTCCACAAATGTGTTGATGTGGGCCACTGGATCTTCATTGTTCAGCCCATGAAATGCATTAGACTTGACCACGTTTATCAGTGTCAGATCAATCTTATATGTAGGAATGTTGATCGCCAACTTTTTGATCGGCCCCTTAGATGTAGATGAGGAAGAAGCCTTGATCTTCTCCCATATTGTTTGTTCCTCAGCCATTACTTCAGGTTCAAAATTTGTGTCTAAGTCTTCAGGTTGATTGTGGATATGCTCCACCTCGTCACCCGATCCCGAAGGCGGAATCTCAGGTGTCGACTGTGTGTAGTCCATACTACGCGTCTTCACCATGCACTAGTACATGAAATGTGAAAAATTGATTATGTACAGTGCTAGACGAATAAAGAATTTAAAAAATAGACAATTTACTCTCAATTATTAAAATTATTAAAAGTGGCCTAGAGTGGCCGCTTGTAGCACTCGTAGTGCTGAAAATTATTGTTTTCCTGGCAACAGTGCCAAAAACATGACACGACTTTACCGTGCGTATAACACAAGTGTATGCATCAATGTAATATAGGACTTGTGAGGCCCGAGTCAAACATAGGGAAACATAATTATCAGTAGACTACTACTAACTACTCATGATCAATTAAACTGATTATAAAAGTTTGGAAGTTGTTTTGAAAAATAAAAATAAAAACAAAAGAAAAAAAGGCAATCGATTAAATGGTTGGTTTAATCAATTCAAAAGAAATCTCTAGGATTGCGGTTTCACCGTGGGTTCTCATTGTACTAACTCCTTCACAATTATCACAACTCATCTCCCTTTCTGGATAGCAGCTTGTAGCCAAAATTGCTCGCTTTCTCTATACAATTCACTACCTTAATCTAGGTCGGTTCCATACCAGTTGTAACCTATGCCCTAGAGTAGGTGCATGAAAAACATGTCTCTGGGTTCCCACCATTAATCATACATCACCTTTTCCAAAGGATTTATTAGTTAATGTGATTACCGCCTCTTTTCAACCGTTAATTCTTCATCAAAAGCAATTAAAGGTATTAGATTATCATTATGGTGATCAAGCACAATGATAGCAATGGAGAAAACGATATCATACCGCAGATTTGAGGGACAAATTATAATAAACTATGTAAAAAGAGTCATACAACAATTGCCCTGGCTACTCTAGGTCCTAGAGATAAAGGGGATTAGCCTTGCATGTTCATCTCAATGCAAAACACCATGAAGGAATGAGAAAACATGGAGAAAACATCGATGGAGATGGTGTAACCCCTGAACAGAGAAAAACTGGTTTCTCTTCAACGCGGGATGAGTGTTCTGCAGCCTTCTGACGGTGGAAAACTTCATCTGCATCTCTAGAATCTCCCGAGGTGTAGCTTTCAGCTCTGTTCTTCACTTTATCCTCCTTTGGGACTTGTACAATGCAATCAAACGTGAATGACGACTTTGGGCTATCTTTTTCTAGGTATAGGTACCTCTTACGACCGCCAAAAGAATGCATCCATCCGATTGAAATCGTGTTGGATAAAACTCTGATCCAATGGCGTCAATACCATCAATGGGGTGTCGATGGTATTGACACCTTAGGGTACCGATGCTTCAATTACTGGGGGCCGCCTGATGGCATCTTGATACCCTCAACCATTCCCGTCGATGGTATCGATGGGACATTATTTGGCTCACTGTTGGACATTCGAGACCATCAAAAAAGTGTCGATGGTATTGAACTATCTGCTTCCTCTCCGGCTCTACTACTGTTGCTTTGTCGATGCTATAAATGGAATTTTGATGGTATCAATGGGCCCAAGTATGCAAATTGCCTGAAACAAAGAAAGGAATACAAATAAAATCTGAGAAATAAGATAATTTATGCAAAATAATGTAAAACAAGATGAATTTGATGCAGACATGGATAATAGGCTAACGGAATTGAATCATGTGATATTAACCACAAATATAACCAATAAGCACATAAAACAAGTTTAAAACTAGCCTATAAAAGTGACTCAAAACCCCTGCATCAGGGCATAAGTGTGATTGTAATATGTAATTAGTCGTTTAGTGTATTTGCTTAAGGATCGAATACAGAAGACATTGGTTGATGTACACTCCTTTTATACATCTTAGTTGGATAGATGTTATTCATGTTTCTTTATAATCCCTATAAAGTAAATAGATGATTTATTTCTCTACCGTAGATAGATGCATTACTTTAAGAGAAGAGATTACTGTATTCTTCTTATAATAGTGATTAACCTTGCTTATTAAAATAAAAGTACCTCTGCTCAATTTTATACTACTTACCTGTGATAATAATATTGTCGGAAAAGAGTTAAATCTCTCACTGGGACAATTGTCTCACACTACAAGAAAAAGATGATTTGGCTACAATTATTATAGATACATATAAATTATTTATAGTTAAATCTTACATCTCCTTAACCCGGCCAGTGTGGCTCAGGTGGTTTGGTCTGACTTGTCCTCCCTGGGGGACCCGGGTTCGAATCCCCCCTGAGCGCACTGTAATTACCAACTCCTTGGGTCATCTGGGCTCTGGCACCTGTTTGAGGAGGAGGGGGAGCTGGGCTCCCAAAGACTCAAAAAAAAATATGCACAGAGCAAGTATGCTTTTCAATAGAACAACATGGAGTTCATTGCAATAATAAATCTTACATCTCCTTACAAATCTTACATGTGTAATGAGCAAAAATATAGTTATTTGCCCACTACTCTATTAACTACAAATCCACTACAATTCTACAAGCAGTACAACATATTACTTAAGTCAAGGAACAAAATATTTCTTTAGGCAAGAAAATTTTGATTTATCCCTTTTAACTTTTGGCTCCAATTTCCACGTTTCCCTCTCTATTTCTATCAAAACCAAAGCAATAATCGTAACTCTGCCCAGCCTCAGTCATCTTTTCCTAATAGGGACCCCACATTGTCAAGTTCTGACCATCCATTCTGGCATGACCTGCTGTCATGGTGCTCCAAGAAATAACATCTCTAGATTCCATCCGGATTAAGTACATGTATAGAATAAAAATGATTTGGGATTGCTTGGGAACTCATCAGCGTGAAGGAGGTCACCAAGCCCCATGGCGGCAAGGCATCAAGCAATGGCATTGTGAAGGTAGCCAAGAAGGAAGATGAGGTACCTAGGATAGGAGGGAGGGAAAGGTTTGAGAACCCCAATCACAGAATCCTCAAATCTCCTTATTCCACATTTGCTCATTCCTGCTGATCTTGGAAGCAATCAAAGGATTCCTAGAGCTGACGGGCCAGAGATATTTAGATATTGTTGGGTATTGGTGCTACTTCCTACCTTCCCAATATCTTTCTTGTCAGGGCTTCTCTGGAAAGGATCCACCCATCTATTGGATTTGGGTGATTACATAAGTAGTCTTATTTTTTCTATTTTTTGGGTCCCGCTATTTTCAAACTCTGATCCTTCACTTACGAGGTTCGATAGCTTTGATCATGTACAATCTGAATCCAACATCTCTTTGTGCAAGAACCTTGGTTGAATGATGGTCCATGCTGACACTAACATGCCCTCCTCGTGTTCCTTCCCAATCCCGAACATCTACTAGAACTATAATCGGGTGTTTTCAATTTGGCTGCACTCTGTGTAGAAGTGGATGATGGTAAGCATAACTAGGCCATACAAATGAAACCCCTTCTTGTTCATCAAACCATGGAACTACACTATCTCTAAGAATGTCAGACAACACACTCATGCAGTTATAACCTCGTTCAATTTTCTAGTTGTTCTGATCAGTGATAGTATTGTCAGTGTAGGTGCTGAAATACTAGCAACCAACCGACCCTCTAATAGCTTTCAATCATAGTCTACCAGGAGACTTCTTCACACATTCTTCCATTTCTCAGCCAATTAGGTTTGGTTTACTATTAGTAGAAAACACACCAAAATGTTGATTTCTATCATGGCCAAACCTGTAAATGGTTGTTGTATCACTTAATTATTGTATGTTTGTTTATATGGCATCTGAAAAAGAAGGAAATTTCGGGAGATGTAGAGTTCTGGTGCATATGAGTAAAAGAATATAAATAAAAAGTGACCACTTCCCTCAGTTGGGCAGAGATGAGGAACTCTTGACTTGGGCTCGATGAGGCTACAGTCATCAACTTGTCATTTGATGACATTTTTATTGATCTTGATATGCTTATGTCCATTGCTCCACAATGATAGGTGCCTCAAATGTGCAGCATAGACCCATTTATCAAACCATTCACATAAACTACCACGATTACCATCCACTATTTGATCTAAACTGAACCAATAATTTGATTTTTTTTACATGTACAACAATATTAGCACAATATGAAGTAGTGTTGGCCAAAGGCTTTTAGTCATGAGAAGACCTAAATAGCCCCATCGTTGGATATAAAATAGAAAAATAATCCATAGGTGACCAACCATACACCTACTGCCCTAGGTTGTCATACATGTATGTATTGTTATTTTGTTGTATATGTATGAATGTTATATGTCTAATGCTTTGACGTGTGTTTATAGATAATACTGTCTCTTTACCCTCAAGTTTTAGTGTCAAACTAGAAACTATACCTATCTAGTCTCAATGAAACTTACTAGTATCTATGCTTACGTTTGATTTGTGAGACTCACCTAAACACCAAAAATTCTAAGCAATAATAACTAATTTTTAATTGTTCCTAAAATTCTTTGGTGGTCCAGCCAACCAACCGTACTTACTAGTTAGAGGAGTAACAATGAGAATGCTTCTTCTCTAGTTAGTTTTGTATAAGCTTGCAGTCAATATTTTGACTACCATGGTGATCTAGTTGCTATAATTCTTTGTATATAGGTTTCCTTGGATTTTCTTATGGTATTATCTTTTACTTATGTATCTCATCATGTATGTACATTTTTCTATAAATCCATGGTTATTTTTCATAAGTTTCAATTTCCTATTTATTTTTGCACCAGTCTCTTCTTTAATAATTTGTACTACCATCCACTACCCACATTGTTGTAATATGTCAGTTCTCTACACATCTAACCATTTATGTAAGATCTTTGTTTCAAGTTACCAGATGGATCCTTGCAATGATTTTCTTTATTCAATGAGATGGTATGCATTTATATATTAAGGTTTATGCTTATCACCTTAATCAAATCTAACATAAAAACCATAGATGTGCAACGCCTCTGAAGTAAGTCATTCATTCCTCTCCTATCTTTTTATGGGTTGAGTTTGCATTCTACTATACGTGGCTATAGTTTTATTGTTTGTTATTATTATTGAACCTACAAATCTAGATTAGAGCTATGTGGCAACAACTTGATTGATCTAACTACAGTGGCTAGAGATTTCTGGTATCAATTTGATTTGCCAAAGTGTCATGATGCCAAGAGTTGTAGGACATTTTTGTAAGTGTATGCATTTTTCTTAATAATGAAAATGGATTTTATACAAGAGAACACCCAACTTAGAAGATTCTAAAACAATATTTTAGGATTCCTTAGCCATAACTAGTGGCAAAGAGATCAACACTCATATTTGTAAATCTTGAGAAGTACAATTCCAATGAAATATTTACCTAGGTGTTGGGAATCTAAACTAGGAAGATAAATGGGAGCATGTACATCAGCCACCAAACACATGCGGAAAAACTATTAGCATAGCTTTACCACAAGATGGTTCTTCTTAAATTTCATTGGATGAATGTGATCTAGAGTAATGAGGCACTGAAGGCAAACATGCAATTTGCTTTATCAGACTTTTCCAAAGAACAAGAGTATATTGCCCTTCTTTACATCCTTTTGAGCTTTCTTGTTTTGGTAATGATCACAACATTAGATGGAACAATCTGGATTGGCATTTCTACTATTGGCATTGGAGGTCTAATTCCAAATCCATCTATGGCTTTATTCTCATTGATGTTCACCAGCTTCTTATCAAATTCACCTCCCACACAACCTTTGTTTCTTCCCACCCTCATTCATCAATTCTCATGTTTAGCACCTTTTTCATTATTTTACATGTTGTAATTGATTTGCCTGTCACGTCCAATCTTGTATCTTTTTAACTACCTTCGGTGATGGTGGTTTTTTCTCCATCTAGTAGACTCTTCAATACCTTTAGCAGATATATTTAGATTGGTTAACACACTAACTTCAAGTTTGTTTACTGATTTGTTGAGTTTTTTGTTGGTGTACTTATATCCATATACAACTTGCTCTAAGTTTTTTCCTGGAAAACATGAATCCTTGTTGGGGGTGTTGGGGAAATTAAACTCATAATGGTATCCTCTACATCTTCATCATTTGAAAAGGAAAAACAACCTTTCTATTCCTACCACTACCACCGATTTTTTTGGTCAGAGCCACTCACACCAGTCGACTCCCTTTTGATACTAAAATTTTTCTCTTTATCATCATTGTTTATAGAATCATGGCCTTTACAAACCTACATTTTTTGTGCCTCCACTAAAGGTATTGTTGCAGCATTGCCAGATTATGATCTGATCTGATGTATTTGGCTTAGTAGAAGCACGTCCAAAATATTAGCCACGGACCCTCCATTAGTTGCAGAATCTTTCTCAGACTTTCCTTTCATCATACTAGAATCAAATGAAGTAGGCTTCTCTTTGTCACTACTTCTCTTTTGCACCTAGGATCGTAGTAGTTGAATCATTAATTCTTGTAAATCTTCTACTGAAGATCATTCTATTGATCTCACCTTAATGCCTTGCTGAAGTTTCTATGGACAGATTTGTATTGGCTATTAGATCATTTAGCTCTCATCACCTGATACTAGCAAAACATTCTTTCACAAACTGGCATATGGAAAAATCCTCAAAAGAGTCACAATATGGTAAGGATAGCCAGGCTCGAATCAAATTATATCATCCATATTATAGGAAATATACTGACATTATTTTCAAATCCAGATAATGTGGACAATGCCATACTCTATCTAATTCAAACAAGAAGTCCTACACAAGGAATGGGGTCCTCAAGATCGACCCCAAGTGTCCTAGTTGTAAGGAACTCTGTAATAAGGCATTTAAAGATCCTGAGGTATGAATTCTACCTTTTTTTGTACCATTTGTATACTACCATTGTCATGACTGAGTGTCCCTAACATTAAATAGCTATAGCACCTTATTTAAGCCGCTGGATACTTCTAGTACTTATGTATTGTTCTAATGATGCTTGATACTTAAACACTCAAATAGATTTTGTATAGTGGTTTCAGATTCATGTACACATGTTTCACAACTCTTCCTACTTTATATGTCTAACCTTCAGATTTTGATAGGTAGGGAGGTGGTAATAGTATCTGTCTTGGCAGGTGGCATCAGGTTGTAGATGTTTATTATCATACTATCATGTTCTTGTTGTAATTAGCTAGAGAACTACACCTGCCTATGCACGGAGTTGTATTCATTTGACTTCTCCGTCTATTTTACCAATAAAGAACCTAATCAGGTTCCACTTTATCAAAACAAGTAGGTGTGCATGTGTAACATCCCAATTTTTCAAGTTAATTTAAAAGTTAGAATGGGACTTTTCCAAAATAACAAATAGTTGAGGGGTTTAGTATAAAAAGACCTTGAAATCATACTCTTTATAGAAAAATAATTCGAGAAAATAAAATGAGGCTCAAAAATAGTTTTCTTTTTACATATGCGCATCATGAGGTGCAATTAACTTAAAATGTTTTCCTTTTCACTTTCCTCTCTCTTATCATTTATGATGGTTAAAATAAATACAAGAATAGATATGAGACTTAAATAAATTAATAGATTGCCATGGAATGAGGTACCTTGACCAAAGAGTTTCCTTCTTTCCTTTTTAGCTTTTAATAAGAAGAATGAATCACTTATTACCTCTTTTTCTCTCTCCTCCATGAATGTTGCTCAAAAGGGATATGAAATATATAGCACATGACTTGTGAGTGGGTAATAATAATTCATCACATGTCGTAGACTCAAGGGAAACAATTATGGAAAGATAGTGCATATTATTCCACCCTTTTTGTACATAATTCAAGATGAATAACTTTTAACGAATTAATGAACATAAATAGTCAAAGAAGACATTTATGTGTTTGGAAAAGATCTAGACTGCTTATTGGACGTGTGGTCCAAATTTGGTATCATTTTGACCAAATTTGACCCCTTTAATAAATTTGGGAAGTTTTCCATATAATTCGATAAAGGACTTATTACAAATACATTTAATGCATGAAATTACTCCATAGTTTCAGTTATTGAACGTTGTCACACACTCCTTTACTGTTTCCTTTTCTCGCACGCAATTATGACCGTTCGATCAAATCTGACGCTCCCCACATTGTCATCTACCTCCGCAATGTCCGCTCAACCGATCTGTTTCACAGGTTGTTGCTTCCCCAATCCATTTCTTGATCATCCCTTGATCGTTTCCAGAGATTTCTTGTGTTTTGAATTCGTGAGACTCCCCCAATCTGAGCGAGCCCTAACTCGTGCACTCTCGTTCCCTATAGAAGAAATGCCCATTTTGGGGCTTGGACAACCTCTCCGCCTTTCGAGAACTGCCGCCACCTCCGTGCATCTCCCATCCACCTAATCATTCTAAAAGCACCGTGAAGCCTTGACCTTTCCTCCTCCTCTGACAATTTGGCCCCGAGAGCCCAGACTCTCTCCCACCTACTCGAGTTGTCTTCTCCTATGACCCAAACTTTGCCCCGGTGCCCTGTGCTATCTCCTGTCAATCGGACCCCCAGTAAGCATCTATCACCCATTGTGGTTCTTCTCGTGTCATCCGTTTGACTCGCGATCGCCCCTGCTAGCGGGCCCTGTAAAGCTTCCGCCTATGCTCACTGGCACTAGTCGCCATGGCATCGCAGTGGCTTCTAGGCCACGGAGATGGCACCTCCGACATCGCCTGGACTCAGGGTTTGATTTCCGACCCCCAACATGCCCTTTCGAGCCTTGTTCGTCGCCGTTTTGAACCTGACCGCCGCCCCTGTTTTCCGCGACCATTCTTTGTTTCTCGTCGTAATGATCTATCTGGATTTCTTTGCCTCAGATGATGATACCCGCTCCTCCTTCGGACTTCCCCGAGAAAATCCGTGCTCCCTGTTGGGTCTTCCAACTCCGTTCTCAGGTTACGCCCCCCCCCCTTGCGACCTCGCTCCAGCCATGGACAGGAGCTCTGTGCTCCAGCGTGCTCCTGCACCTAAACCTTGGTCCTCCGGGTTCAGCAGAGTGTGAGGAAGACCGAGGTTCCTCCTTCCTTTCTGTCAGTTGATTGTAGCCCTGTGTTCCGCTTTGGATCTCGCCAACAGATGGCTTGCTCACGCCATTAGCTCACGATGGAGCAGCTGGGAAGAATCCAGGGTGTTCAATGACCCCTGTGTCCCCACGTTTTTTATTGGATGTATTTCAACCGCGAGGGTATTTCTTGGTTTTCATCTGTTCTCCCTTCTTTGTTTGCGGGTCCTCAATGGCGAGCCTTCTCGCTAGTTGGCCAAGCTCGATTGGTCCAGCTCAGAAGCCACATGGCTTTTCTATATTTTTCCGATTGGTCGATTCTTCGCAAATTCATATTAAATCGCCTGATTATCAGAAAAATATGCAAAAATAGGTTTTGGGAAGGATTTTCAATAACGAATCCGATTTTGTGGTTTTTATTGACTGATTTTGTTGTTTTCACATCTCAATTTTTATATGGAAAAATTAGGGTTTAATGATGTATGATGAAGGATATGTATGCTAATTTCAGGTGTTTAAGAGGATCCAATCAGTCAAACAAGGTTTGACTTAGGTGTTTTAGATCAAGGTAAGCGGGCCATGCATATTTGGCACAAGTACTTTGGTTTATTGGTTGTTATTTATGATTATGCACATAATGTGATTTCATGAATTATGAATGTCTATCAAGAATGCATCATGTATAATTATCATTGATTGCTTGTTTGTTTAATTATACTCTATGCTATGAACCTAATTATGATTATGATTATGAAATTAAGGTTAAGGAATCATGTTCAAGAAGGGAAAACCCTGTTATGGTTTATGAGGGAGAAATCCCATTATGATTCAAGGGGAGAAATCCCATCATGTTAGAATTCAATGATCATGTTAATGTTGATGCTAATGTTAATGTCATGTTAATGATCAAGTTAAATAGAATTGAATTAGTTTTTATATGCTCCTGAATCATGGACCTCAAGGGGTCATCAAGGGCTTTCCTAGCATCAAGGGCTTTCCTAGCAACCATGTGCTCCTAAGGGGGCATCATAGAGGGTTGCATATATTTACTATTCAATTCAGCATGCAAATTATGAATCATGAATGTTTAAGAAAATACATGTTAAGTTTATGTCAAGTCACGTCAAGTCAAATTTACCATGTCAATTTATATTTACTTTTATGTCATATAAGATGCCAAATACCGCTTACTGATGTGTTGTTTGTTTTGCATGGCTGGGGATGAGATGTCCGCAGAAGTTGGAGCTAAAGGGAAGGAGACAGATTAAGGAGTTCCACGAATCCAAGTATCTGAGAAGTTGTTGCCTGGTGGGACGTCCATCTATGGAGATCCTATCTATTTCATGTTATTTAGTTTATGTTTAGCAAACCTTTAGAATCATAATTTAGTTATCTTTCCAAGAAGAACTTATGTATGAATCTATGTTTCAATAATGCCAAGTGTTATTTGTTTCTTGATATGAGATCATGCATGTGACAATCCCTCCCTAAAATGCCAAGTACCCCACATTATGGATAATGTTGGGGATTAGGCTGTGCTTCCGCTGGTTACGTATGAAACCCTAGAGAGGGGTGCTACAGCATGCTCTACTATACCCTATCAAACTCAGCATGCAACCCATTAGGGTTGTATTCATCCATGGCTTATTGGGTTTTCTTCTCAAACACCAGATAGTACGACCATTGATTGCCACAATGGGGTAATAATCCCAGGAATGACTATTGAGATGTCTAATTCTCCTATATTACTCATAATGCTATCTGTGAGTAAACTTTTAGTGTCTAGGGATTCTAGGATGTTTGAATTGGTAATATGTATCACCCCTATTGCAATGACATCTAGGAGTTTGCAAGAAACTAACACCAACTATTAGCTTTGCTATGACCATAGGAGGAAGAACCATCCATTCATGGGCTTCCAAAAGACAATGTTGATGCTGAACAAATACAAGTCTAAGTCATTGATCTTCATCATAAGTGCAAGGAATATCAAGTTAAGATAGAAAGAGCCACCTGGTAAGCATAAAGCTTGACATAAATTAGTGGAATGCATTGGTTAATCTTGTTGTAGTGTTTGATCACATGATGCACTGTCTCAGGAACATACTTCAAGTTTAGGTTGAGATAGAGCTCCTCCCTTTTGATGGTAAAGAAGAAGAAGTGCTCGAGAGCTATAATATTTGGGTGATCAAGAAGACAGATGGTCTGTAGCTTGCGGTTCTTGTACCTCCTATTCTAAAGGACTTTCTAGATAGCCACAAATTCCCAATTTCAAGGTACTTTGCCTAAAGCAGAACGAATCAAAGAAAGACATGGAATCATGAGTTAGAAGCCAGTCACATGTATTACATAGAGCACAACTCATAGTTCTGAGTTTCATTTACTACATAACAATAGCTAGTGCATACAAGCACATTCAATGGATAAAGTACATCCCATACGTAGCTCACCTGGAAAACAACTCCAATAGATCCATGACTTACAACACGCTCTGTCATGTAACTGATCATCTGCAATAAACCAAAAAAGAAGGAACATGCCATATAGCTGATCCTCATACTCTCCTTGTAGATCTTGTGAAACCTATTGAGCTCATCAACTAGATTTTTGAGCCTTACATCAAACTTCTAAGGTATGAGGTCTTGGGCAGTTTTAGACACTCTAACCCTTCTTGGTTCGTTGGAAGGTCAAAGGATTTAGCTTTTGCAAGCTACATCTATAGCTGCTCTACTACATTTTGATATTCCCATAGCAACTCCAACTCATCCTCGTCTTCCTCATTCAATTTTTCACATTTCTTCAAGTTTGGTTCATCTGAATACACTCTTTGACATGAGGACCTTCTTGTTATGATTTTGTTTCACCTCTTCCTCTTATCTAGTTGACACTGATGCTCATACAGTTTTTGCAAAAAGATGTAATGCGATCCCTTAGTGTTCCACTAGGTACATGGATTCTTAAATAGCACATGTGACCCTTTTATGCCATATCTTTAATAACAGATAAACCACTTCTATGGTCCTATCTTTAATACCATATGTGCCACACTATTATCCATTGATTCTTTCTACCTTCTCCTTAGCTAGCTTCAGCTATTTCTTCTTTTCCCCTAACCTGATCACAGACATTATATAAGTTTACTTTTCCCGTAACATTTTAATCATAGACAAGTATATACTTTATCATAATGTATTAATACACTGAGTCATATGGTGCTTTATCATACGTGTTCCTAAACTCACCTCTAGTTTAATTCTACTTATCATTTCAGTTGACAATGCTCACCACCTTTCTACCTCTAGGTTTTGCAACCACTCTCTACTTTGGAATTCTTTGAGATAATTTGATCATGTAGTTTTGTGTTTATATCTTGCAGGAAGGTTTGAGATATGGTGGCTAATATCTTCCTCTACTTCCTTTATTGATTAGTGATCCAGCTGCCTAATTTGAAGTTTCATTCTTACATTGACATATCTGTGTATATGTCAAGCATCTTATCATATCTAGCTTGATTCTTAAGATACTTTTTGGTTATCAGATATCACCATGGCTTTCATTTTCTACTTTTCCTGTCGAGCTCTTTCTTAATAGAATAGATGAAGGCGTTTGAAGTATGGCTTGACAATGCTTCTAAAAATAAGAGGTCACACGAGCAATTGGCCATAGTTCTTTAGGTTGGAATCCACTTTTTCATTATTGACCTATTATTTATTATGGTGATATTCATTTATTTATCTATCGTCAGCCATAATATGAAAGTGCTTTTGGTTGGAATCCACTATTCTGCTATGTTTCTTTAGTTGTATTTTCTATAAGATTTTATGAACTCATCATTACACCAAGCTTCTACTTTTTGGTCATAGATGTGTGTACAAATGTCAACGCCACGCCAGGAGGTATTCTCTTCCAACATCTTATTATGTATGCAGCTTGACATACTATGAAGAAAATATGTATTTGACTGGAATGAGATTTAATGAGATCATGTCAGTCTGAAAATTACAGACTTTGAAATGCATGAAAATCATATACAGACTCAATGAAATGATGTTAAATTGAATGCATTAAAGTACAATAATTTTGTTTTGTTTACTGCCTTACAGAGTGCTGGAGTTTATAGTTCTTATATGTATTCAGTTATGACAACCTTATGATGGTTCTGGAGTGGTTAGTTTGCTGCTGATTTTAGTGAAAATATTTATTTAAGACAATGATTACACAATTATATATTGATTGATTGTGGGTTATAGAGTTTCTCTATCTTAATTTGATGCATACAAAAAGCTTGAGATAATACACATCTTGTATTGTTGCATACTCCTTTGGTATCCTACAAAGTAGACCTCTCTAGTTGAAGATTTTTGAATGTTTACATTATACTTGTGGTACACTTCTCAAGTACCTCTATAAATAAATTTTCTCATTGTTGTGAAAATAGTATTGTATGTTTGTTACTTCTGTAAATAGTTTTTCTTGTTGCTATGAAAATTTGATCCCTCATATATTCCAAAATTATATTTATGCTCTAATCTTATACGAACTGGGTCCAATATTATTATGTCATTGTTACAGCTGGTTGTAAATTGCATTGTATTGCTAGTTTATTTCTGATAAAGAAAGAATAGCTCCTAGTTGTAGCCTACAGTGTCCTCGGTCTGGCATCCAATCCAACCGATTAGCAGGTCTCTGCCTAATAGAAGTATTGTGACATGGACAACATGTTCGGGAACATCATCAAGCCAAATGCTATTTTCATAGGCACTGAAGCAGTAATTAATTGCATAATATATGAAATACAATAGTTGTTGCAGGGTACTTAGTTTATTGATTCACATTTCTATGCATACTTGAATCTGTTGTAGTTGTTATGTGCAGTAGATACCAACATTAGGTTAACATTTTGATGGACATCGTTTAATTTGTTGCTTGGTTGTATTTATAGTAAGAACTACTTACTGAACCGAGGAGAGCATGTCAAAAGGCTTTGTTGGACTAAGCTAAATTACCCATTGCTTGTGAGCATGATAGTTACATTGGTGTTTGAGCTTTTTCACTTTGAAAGATTTTGGTCACACGTAACTTGCCAACAGCTTGTTTCAGATAAATTCCCTTACAATGCTTAAGGTTAATTCACTAATACCTATGTTGAAATTGAGTCCACATGATTTTCTTTCATATTGAGCTTGTTCTTCATATATAAATGAGTATCATTATCTGTGATGCTTATGTTTTATCATAAATGAGGGTTAAATAGAATATGGAATTATACTTCCTGCCATTTCTAAGATCCATGGATGAGGCATTCATCCCATCTTGGCACTCATTAGAAAAACAATGTTCGTAGTCGTTTGATTTCAGATTACTAGCACTCAACTTAAGGATTTCTGAATTGAATTTTCTAATCACATTCAAAAATGTAGTGTTTAATATGTGATCGGAAACTTGGTTTTTCAGATTACTATGCAATTTGTTGTTCATAGTAACGACATGTGAATTCTGGAAAAGTTGTGTAATTGGATATTCTTACTTCTATTTGAATGGTACATTGGTTCCTTGTTATTGTTGGATTCTTATTGCTACACAATAATTTTTAGTTTTTATCTACTTGTAAGTAGGAGGCAAGAGGTGTGCCTTTACTCCTAACTATATAAGAAATCTATTACAGTTTTATAGATCATAAGCCTGTATTGGAGTAATGTTGGATATCTAATATGGCATATACATGTTATCTTTTCACGGTGAATCTTACTTGTTAAGAAAAGCTTTCTTGATTGTTTTCTTATACTTATAGATTTTGTCCAGTAGCTTTTCCTACTGAATTATTATAGTTAGTTCTCTTTCTTATCTCAGTTTTGGTAATATACTCGTAAATATGTTCATACTTAATCAAAGTTGGGGTTGCTTTAGTGACCACATAATACTATTTCCAGGATAAAGTCATGCAATACATGTGATTCTAGTCTTTCAAGAAATGAAGACTTTGGGTGGTTGGATCTAGATCCTTCCCTTCTGTGTGCTTTTTAGTATGTGTTGTGTCCCCCAATCTACTAATCTCTTCTGTTTGGGGGATGATTCTAAAAGCCTTGCTACTTTATGTCTATTCATGATATGGCTTTCCATTTAGAGGAATGTTTTGATGCTATTGTTGGAAACCTACCATATCCCAGCAAGAACTTCAATACCCAACACGGAGGCCTCCGCTTCAATAATGGAAGAATCCCACATATCCCTAATATTTTTATGCAACATAACACGAATAGGTCTAAACAATATCTCTGATTTATCAATTCAAGGTCAATCACCAAGATTTCGTTCAAGTGTCTCATGACATGTATGATTCTTTTTTCTTTAAAATGTACGGTAAACAACATGTAGGCCTGACTTTCTTCAAGTAACTGGTTATATATGTCTTCACTACAGTATACATGTTAATATCTCTACTATTGCATCTAGAGTTCTAACTCCATGAGATCCTGTAAATAATCCTCCATAACTGTAGTTATGGGTTCCAATACCACCAAGGTAAGCTCAAATCTAGGGAGTAGTAATTTTTCCTGAGATATGTAACTATTGTATGTTCATTTTCTGAAAGATTAGATTGAAATTAATTCTTGGTTAGTTACTTGGTATACAGTTGATATTCACTATCATTTAGGCAAAAACACATATGTGACTAACACATCGGCTTGTTGACTCTACTTCCCTGACAACAATTTTACTTCCCTTCTTGACACTAGAAAAGAACACTAATGCCCATTGTACTAATTAGGAATGCACAAAAAAGGCACCAAGGTGGCAATGAAGTCAAAGCACGTGCTTTCTGTTTACAGTAGGCTTCCTATGTTGATTGTTTGTATCATTTTCTACATTTCTTATTTTTAGGTTTATTTAAGGTCCCAAAAAGGGCATGCACATGGATGTTGCTTTATAGGAGAAACTCCTCAGCATAACATACCATGTCAAATGAAGGAGTGTCAAGGGCATGCACAAGGATGCATTGAGGCTACATGACTTGATCTTGGACATATAAAGTTTAATAGGAACCTGCTTGGCTGGTGTTTATTCTGGTATGGAGTCAAATTTACTATATGTTGATACATAACTGAAAATTTCTGGTTTTTTATAGTTTGTTTGCTATGAACCTCTTTAGGTATTGTCAAATGACCATTTTGATGGTATGCTTCTAGTGGAGGAAATCCATAGAACACAAGTGAAAGCTCCACAGGATAATGAGTATAATGTAGATTATTATGAAAGGACCCAGATTCCGCTTATGGTTGTGGGAATATGTTAACTCAGGACATGTGTTTCTTATCAATTTTTCCTCCATTTCAATGTGCTTTTCTCAAAAGATGATGTGATTCCTTGTATGCTTTGAAGTTGTTGTTGATTCTTGTTGAATATCAAAGGTTTATAGAGAAACTTCTACAACAAAGGGAGGCAGTCAAAAAAGGAGAATACAAGTGGTGGAATATATACAAAAGAAAAATCAAGATAGACGAAGATGTGCATGATCATGTGTCATATAGAGTCTGCAGTGAATAGATGTAGTTAGAAGAAGATACTGTATACATGTATCTTTTTTCCATGCATATTGCAAAACATGGGCCATGTTAATGTCCTCCCCATGTGTACTCATTGTTCAAATATAAATAAAAGTATCATTGTTGACATTGTAAGAACAACTCGATCTTGGTTAACATTCATCTATTTTCTTATTGAAAACCCCTCTATATTGGCAAGTGAATGACTGGATACATAATGTCTCTTACTACATATGTGTGTAGTACATGGTGTCTTTCACTACACACTAGTTATAATTACATGTGTAGCAAGTGCTAATTTTTTCTATACATGAACTACATATACAAATTGTAACCAATGTCATCTCTCCCTACATATCATAGGTACAAATTGAATTGTAGTCATAAATTTAGGTACAATAGAAACTACATGTGTGACACATCGTTTGAATAAAACGTTATCAACTTAGCGGAAGCGATCACTAAGAAGCGGATTACTGAAAATCACTAAAAATTAAAACCATTTTACAGAGAGGTCCACACATAGGAAAAACTCTTTCACAAAGAACTGAAGTAATTTAATTACATACTAGTTTACAAGTACATGTCATGTATCATCTTTTTCTGAGAATCACAAGCATCAACTGCCTTGTTAAACTAAACACAGGCAGTATAAAATCTCGAGGCACTGAGACAAAATCTCGAAAGCATTAACTACAACTCCGACGACCTGAGAGTACAGACATGACACATAGGACTCTATGTACAACTATACAAGACATATCAGCCAGTGTCTCCACCCGAGAATTCATTGTTGTCCTTGTTGTTGTTGTTGTTGTTGTCCTTCACCTACTGAAGGATTCCTGCCTCCTTATCCGCACCCACCTAAAAATGTGGTTCCCACGGGGGTGAGACAATTGTAAATTGCCCCAGCGAGAGATATAACTCTCCACCAGAAACATTATTATTGCAGTTTATTAAGATAAGTCTGAATAGAGGAATCATAATTGTTTAACAGTAGTTAATTCATTGTCTAACATATTAGAACATTAATCTTATCTAAAGCCTTTCAGCTATAACCTGATAGAGAAACATGTCATTTATCCAATAAAGAATGTGAAGAACATGTATAACATTTATCCATTGTATTAAGCAGGATAATATCAACCAATGTTTCTCGTATTTCAACTTTATGCAAATACACTACACGGTTGATCATATTTTACACTTCATGTGTCAAACTGCAATTAGCTTGCCATGGTATATTGACATCTTCACTATAGAGTTATAGTTGCAGCATATACTCTCTTCAGGCTTAGATCACATAGCTAATGCATGGCATTGTTTTGTGGAGTCATGGCCTGTAGCCATACTCTTCTAACAAAGTATTGGGATCTTAATCCCTCATCTCATCAAGTACATTTCCATTTCTTAACAAGTTCATCATCATGATTATAGAATATGGGTATTCAAACCTTTAGTTCATCATAAAATACTTGTTACCACATAACAGGTAACTTAATACCTTCAGGTCATTTGACCAAGGTAAGCATGATTCTTACTACATAAGCATTCCACATAGCACACAAAGCTTAATTCACCTCTTCTTACCTCTTAATAGGCAACAAGGCATATTATGGCTTATGAAGCCCATAAACAATTTCAATAATTAAAACATCATATGGCACACATGGCTCATTAATTTCAGATTACCTCTCACTAAGCAACAAAGCATATGAAGGCTTATAAGGCCTATAAAACATTTTCAATATACAGAGCGCCATAGCTCATACTTGGCTATGCTTATCATCTCAACATACCTGCTTGATTAGTACTCATGATAACAGTTATAATGCTTTCATATCAGCATCGTGCAACACAAAGTAATACCACTATTCCCTTATTAGGGTTAGGATTCCTCTTACATATCATCACCCTCCATTAGGGTTTTCCACAAATAACCATTTAGGTTCTTAAGATCATTTTATTAATGATCAAACCTTAATTCATTGCTCCACACAGCTAGGAGCCAACATTGATAACATAAGCATTTAATCGTGCTTATTTATTCTCATTATTTATCATTAAATGAATTATCAACACAAAGTATGAGTTTCTCTCTCATCTTTACCAGAATATGATTACATCAAATTTTATTGATTTGGATTAGCCTTTTCATAAGGCACGTTAGTCTACACTCATCAAAGTGCATTACTTCATAATATAACAATTGTCATGACACACTTCATGTGTCACTCATCCAAATATATTGGATTTAAAATACATCAAGGTGTATAAATATTAAGGTGCTGGATGTGATATCTATCATGTCTTGATGTATCACTTCCTTCCTCACCTTTATCTTTCTTGAATTCATCCACTTAGCTTGTATTAGGGTATTTCCCATCCAAATATTTTATGCATCAAATCATGACATTTATCATGTAATGTATTTGTCATAAGTCACTTATTTAGAATATACAACCATTTCCAATGATATGGACTCATCTTTGAGTTAGGAACTATTAATATAAAGATTTCCATTTTCAACCTCTTTAGGTATTTCACTTATCAATATATTAGTTACTATTCCATTATTAGGAATAGGGTTCACATGACATCTTTCCACATTTGGGTTTCACATAGCATCCTTCTATATTAGGGTTTCACACAACATCCTTCTATATCAGGGTTTCACATAGCATTACCTGAAATTAGGGTTTCACATCACATCAACCAGTTTTAGGGCTTTACATAGCATTACCCTGTACTAGGGTTTCATGATCTCATTATTATGGATCAAACCCTAATTGCATATTTTATTCATAATGAGAGGATTTGGGCTTAATTATATAAGCATTCCTCTCTCTCCTTCTCTTTCTCATCCTCTCTAGGATGTTAAGTACTCCAAGATTGATCTAGGTCAGCTCTTCATTTAAGTACACACAGTTAGGGTTAACCATTGTAATCACCTTTGGACTACCTCATTATTAATCAAGTAGCTAACTGACCTTTAATCATATTAGGTGTCTAATTGGTTTGACCAATTTTAACCTCAAATAGTCTTGGTCACTTAGACCCCAAATGGTCTTGGTCATTCAGACCTTGAATGGTTTGAAACTGTTTAAGAAAAACAATAATGAAACCGTATGGACAATTCACACTTGAAACCACTTGGGTCTCCAAACAGTTTGAGACCATTTGGTCTCAAATGGACTTGAGACCGTTTGATCCCAAAGGGTCTTGAGACTGTTTGGACTCAAATGGTCTTAAGACCGTTTGGTCCAAACACTCTCATAACTGAATGGACCAAAAAGGTCTTCCATCACTTTATCAATTCAGGGTTTCAATCATTAAACCATCTATCAATTGAACTACTGACCTATTCTTCAATTGAACCATTGAATCACCCTTCAATTAGGGTTTGGAACCCAATTTAACTAGGGTTTATAATCAAGAAACCATCAATTAGGGTTTTGAAATTGAGGAACCATCAATGGTTGACATTGTGGAACTAGTTCAATTGAAATCATTGGATCATCATCAAACCATGAAATGACATGACCTCAAACGGTCTTGAGGTCATTTGGATGACCTCCAAATAGTCTTGAGACCATTTGACTCAAACCTTTATTGAAATTTTTGAAAATCAATTACGGTTTACATCGTTGAATCAATCATCAATTTAGCTATTGATTGTATTTCGATTTGATATCATTGGATCTTCAATCATCCAATCATACTTCATCCTAGACTTCCAAACAGTCTTGGTTGACCCCCAAATGGTCTTGAGACCATTTGGGTGACTGCCAAATGGTCTTGAGACCATTTGGGTTAGTCAACCCAAAAATTAAATCAATCAATTGAGAATTTCAGCACTCAACCCGATTAGGGTTTGATACTTGATGGACCTTTAACTGATGAACCCTTTGAAACCAACCAATTAAAATCTATTAGATCATTATTCAGAACATCAGAAACCCCCCCTCAAATGGTCAACCCCCTCCATTCGGTCAACCACTTCAAACAGTTTGGAACCCAAACCTCCAAACGGTTTGCAAACCGTTTGGTCTCCAAACAGTTTGGTGAAACAGATTGGACCAAAATTATGAAACCGTTTGCAATAGATGTTTGTGGAGGTGTGTGCTTATGATTATGTCATCATCATCAAGCTATAACCCCACGAATATTTCTATGATTTTCATGGTGATTGCATCAATCAATCAAATAAAATTTTGGGAATAAAGAAGGAATCAACAATTGATGTAGATATGGAATCAATAACAAAGTTCAAGGGTTCAAGTTATATAACCCACCTTCAATTGAGCTTCAAAGCTTCAACCTCCACATATTTAATGGTGAAAGAAACACCTTTCACTATCCCAAGCTCATCCTTAAGCTTTGAGTGAAAAGGAATGGCTAGAATTGAAGATGGAATGGAGATAAGAAGAAATCATGCATTGATTTTCGATTTCTACCATGGAATCAAGGTGAAAAGAGGTGATGGAGCTTACCAACAGGTTGGGGGTCGTCCTACTGATATTCCAAATCTCCCTTGGTCGTTTTTCAAGCAAAGAGTGGAAGTGGTTTCGAAAAATCCTCTCAATTGAGTTGTAAAAGGTGTTTTTATAGGAAATTCAATGAGAGAGAAAATATTTTATAAAATCCTTTTAATTCCAAAATTGGTTCCACCTCTCCCCAAACAATTCCTTGTATGCAAATACATCTTCTCATCCTTCTAATTATTCTTCATTATCCATGATTTAAGGAAAATAAAATTAAGAATCTTAAATCATATAATACTAATATCCCATTTTTAGTGGATATTACTTTTGATTTAACTAATGTGAGTGGGTTCTCCACTCACTTGGATATCTTCGTGCCTTTTCAAGGCACATGCTCGTCCAACCTTATCTAATTTCAACCATTATTATTTTGGTTGAAGGGCACTTCGATTAACACATTCATTTTTGCATTAATTTGAAGTAAAGTTCCAATTATGATTAAATCTTAATTATTTTATTATCAAGATCCTCTTTCTTCCAAAATGATTCAAATGAGTCTCCCCTCTCAAATTATTTTCTATACATGATGCCAAGAATCATGAGGGACCCTCTTGAAGTGGCATTTTGCATATTGAACCCTAGGTTTTGGGTAAATTGCTCATTACACCAAAACTAGGTTTTAATGCACAAACATTGCTCAACAGGCTCTTTCTTATTATTCAGGCTTGTAGAAGCCGTACGACTGCACCATACTCACTCCTATAATGCTTCAATATATGAGGAACATTTTTCCATACACAATTTGCAATTTAACCCCTCAACTTGGGTAATTTGCATTTTAGTCCAAAACAAGTAAAACATTATTTCAACATTATTCAAAAAGGACTAAAATTGAAATATAAGTTCCTTTGAGCCTTAATTACTTTTCAAGAGATAAGATAAAGCATATAATCAACTTTATTAAGTAAAATATCTAGGTTTAAGCATAACCCAGGTCAGGGATGTTACAACATATTTATGTGTAAGGACATTTTTCACCTACAATTAGGGTTACATATGAATTTGTAGCCAGAGGAATAACTAACTACAACTTTGAAAAATGTATCCTAAACAATTTGATACACGAGTTTAGCTATATATTATAAATGTAAGGATAAATGTAGCCAAAGCTTTTAGCTACAAATTTTAGGGTTTTCGCTACAATTGTTTTTGTAGTTAAAGACCATATTTTTCATAGTGTCACCCTGTGGGATCTACAATTTTTAGGTGGACGTACACGAGGAGGTAGAGACCATTTTGCATACGAAGAGAAACAGTTGGGGCAACCGTAATAGCTCAAGTTGAGTGTACTGTCTGTCGTGTCTTGTAGATAGGAGGCCTATGTGTCGTCTTTGTACTCTTAGGTCCTTGGAGTCAGTACGAAATGGTTTTATGAACGATTTGAGATTTTGGCTTGTATGCCTTGAGATTTTATGTTTCTTATATATAGGCTTTGGCAAAGCAACTGTTATATGTTATCCTCGAGATAAGATGAGACAATGTATGTACAATGTGAATCATGATATGTATAAGTTTTGGATCTTTCAATGAGATTTTCCTGGTATTGGATCTCCTTGCAAAATGGTTTTAATTCTTAGTGATTTTTGTTAATCTGTTGTTTATGGTTATTCCACAATTATTACTAGTGATGGCTTGATTTGTTATCGGGTCATTACAATCAATTTATTATCAACATGAATTAATACTTTTCTCACATGAGTAGTACAAGTTTATCTCTCATCCTTACTAGGATATTGTCTTCAACACACTTATTACATTGATTTAATCATATTTAGGGTTTATGATCCTACCCTTAGTAAAGTGTATCCATCTCATTAATTCATAGTGTAACCATTGATTATATTCAAGGTGTATCGGCATACACCCATCAAGGTGTATCGGCCTTCACTCTAATCTTCATGTCGGCCTAGACACGTTCACTTGTGTCGGCCTAGACACAAATACTGTGTCAGACAAGGCACATGTATAGGCCATGACACTCTTCATTTGAGTCGGCCATGACACTTCAAAAAGGATATTGGTTTAGTGGTGCTTAGAGTGGTATCGGTTCTAAGGTGCTTGAGGTATATCGGCCATAGAGTATTCTTCTGTGTCGGCCACACTATCATATTATGTATTAGCCACTCAATCAACGAGTGTGTCGGCCACACCATCAATTAGGGTATCAGCCACTCTATCAATTAGAGTATCAACCTAGCTATCCCTTTGTGTATTGTCCATTGCTCACTATGGGGTATCAACCTCTAAGGTTTTGGGTTCTATCGGGTGAACCCTTATCAACACCTTAGTTTCTTTCACTTGTTGACCTCACCACTACTTTGTGTGTAATCTAAGACCTTAAGGAATGTGTTTCTCATACTTTCATAAGGTGTGTTGCGATAAGTGTGTTTCCCACCACGTTTGTGTAGGACTAGAGGGATATCGGCTTATGAGTATATCATATTAGGGTTAATGTTGTCCATGTCGGCCTCCGTATTAGAGTGCAAGTATATGTTTACTTAACTATTTTAAACGTATCGGTCCATCTTATTCTTTAGCCTTGGGTGATAGGTTAGACCATTGCAAGGATAGTAGTCCTACATATGTAACAAATCGATAGGAGGTTAGGAATTCATGTGCATTTTTCATTCAATTACCCTTGTATCGGGTTAGGGTTTCCACAAATCGATATTGCTTTGTGCATAGAGGTTTCCATCATCTTCATGCTCCAAAACTTCATCCATTAACACTCTAGTTCATGGAAAACAACCCCAAGCATTCATTAGAGCTCATAAAACCATCATTCAAACAAGAAAAGTCGAAGTAGAAAAGGAATTACCAAGTATTGCATGATAGAAGGTGAATGATAATAAAGTTGAGTTCAAGTTATATAACCCACCTCAAGATCAACACAAGAGCTTCAAGCTCCATGTTCCCAAGGTTGAAGATGACTTATCAAAAGTCCAAGACTTGACCACAACACTACTATATGAAAGAAGATATCATAGTAAGGAACTTGGTGAAGAAGGAAGGAAGGGAAAGAATCTTGATTCGAGAAGCATAGTCTTTCTAAGGTTGAAGATGATAATGGCTTTACCTTGGGCAAGTTGCTCAGCCTTCCCCTTGCTCCTTGAGCTCCTAGGTTCTTCCACCAAGCAAGATATTTTAAAGGAGTCGGAAGGTTTACTAGGAGGTGAAAAGAGGGGTATATATAGTTGAGGCTCATGAAAGAGAGTATATGTAAGGTGTCATCACCATATGTACTAAGGTGACACGTATCCATGCATGGTGGCTTCACACATCCATAATTATCTTGCCATGAAAAACTCATGAGGACAGTCCATAGATAAGATATTGGCCATTGGGTATCTTGCCTGACAAGATATCATAATCCAATATCACTTTATATGCAAACTGATACAACTTTTGCAAGGAACATGTAAACTGATATGTTATACCTACTTGAGGTTCTTATCCCATTATGAAAACTTTGAAAGGTTACCAAATTGATATGGTACCTCCTCTATGCTTCCAAGCCGATAGGCACTCCCATATACACTTCCTAACTCGACGCAACCCCATCTAGGGTTCAGGATACTCAACACTTCCTTGGTTCTTTCACTACAAAGAGTGATATCATTCAACCAAGACTCAAACAAGGTGTCCCTTCTTTCTCTCTCCTCTAGATGATGCTAAGAGAGAGAAGGAACACTCTAGAGGTGATAACTTTCACATAAACCCCTCATTTGGGTGAACTGCAATCTTTACCAAAGTTATCATATAAGGCACAAATAATTTGCAAATAAATTCAAAATTGAGAAATAAACTCTCCTCAAGTCTTAATTACTTTTCAAAAGATTAAGACAAGGTTCTAAACAACTTGCTTAGGTAAAGCTTCTAGGGTTATCCCAAATCCCAAGTCAAGGGTGTTACAGGGAGGATGACTTCTTGGACGAGAAGGATGTTGTTAGTGATATGTCTTCCAGGAGTGAAGCTAGATTATGTCTCTAAGATCCATCTTGGGAGGAGTGGTTTTGTCACTGGATAATGTCTTCAAAGATAAGTTTGAAGTATGTGTTATTTAGCAAGATTGGCCAGGAGTCAATGCACTGTTGTGGCTGTCTCACCTTAGGAATGAGAACCATATATGCATCAAGCATTGTGGGATCTAATGTCCTTGTATTAAAGGAATTTTGCACTATGAGAACCACTAAGTCACCCACCTTCTACTGATTAGATTATATGAATTTTCTATGAACACCATCTGAGCTCGTCGCTTTGTTGGGTTCCATTGAGGCCACCACCTTGTATATTTCATCATGTCTAGGCATACAAGCAAGGAAATGTTTAGTCTGGTTAGAAATGTCTGGGAAGAGGTCCATGTATGCATGTATCACGGCTGCATCAATGGTCTAATATGAGGATGTAGATATCATGTTGTGTAAGTAATCTTGCACTACGGATTGGATAGCTATAGGCTTAGTGTCCCATTCTCTGTTCATGTTGTGTATGTGGGTGATTTTATTCACCTAGAACTTTGCTTTGACATAAGATTGAAAGTAATTTGTGTTGCCATCACCATCCTTAAGCCAATTGATGTGGGCCTTTTGATGTCAATCCGCCTCCACGTGCCGGAGTATGCGGTGATATTTCTCTTGCAATGAGATGACATTCAGATCGTTAGTAGTTGAAGGAAAGGACTTGGCTAGTACCTGGATTTTGTTGAGCCGCTTGAAGACTTTTTGTTTCTCTTTGCATTCTAGTCTAGAGAATTTAGTTTCCCATTCTAGAGTTGCTTCTTGGAAGGACGGCAGAGCCTCGTTGTAAGGTTTTTTTTGTCCCATTTTGGAAGGAGATCTTTATTGAATTCAGGCACCATGGACCATCTAGCTTTGGTACGAAAGACCTTTGCAAACTTCCCACAAATGTTGTCATTGCAGATAAGGATCAAATTGTGGTCTGAATACAGGAAAGGTAGAAAAGGGACAGAAAATCCTCATGTTGTTGTGAGCCATGTGTAATTGGCAATGACTCTATCAAGTTTCTCACTCACATTGAGTTTTTTAGAGGTAAAGAAATGTCCTTCTGCTTTTATTTCAGCTAAGACAGTATCTAGGAGAGTGTCCATGAACATGTTAGATGCTCTTTTAAGTATCTACTGCATTTTTTCTCTAATGGATCAAGCATTGTGTTAAAATCACCCATCACTTCCCAGGCATTTTTTATGTTGTGAGAAATTTCCTAAAGATGCTTCCATAAGAGAGGTCTTTTGGTTGGGTTCAGACTACCATATAAAAAGTAATATAGCAGTCTTGGTTAATTCTATAGTGTATCATTTTCCTATGATTGACAAGGACTTCATTATCATGGTGACATGTGTCCCAGAGAAACCATATGCCACCCATGAAGCCTAAGGCTTCAACATGATGTGAGGCAGAGAAACTGAGTTTATGAATGAGAGTGAGGGTGATGCATACATTGCAATTAGTTTCAAGTAGAGAAAGAAGTTGGTTTTTTACATTGCTTTATATTCTTTCACAAGCAAAAAAATTATCCTTGGACTTTGCTCCTTAGACGTTCCAACAAAGAATGTCCACCATCTGAGAAAGTGGGAAAAAGAATTGGTTGATTGCGGCCCCAAGTCCTAGGGACTGGACGCACTCACTAGGTTGGGTCTCCTCCATAACCTAATTTTCCTCTTGGAAGTTGAAGATGTGTCTGTCTTCAGTGGTGGCATTCACATTTGCAAAAAAGTTTGCTATTTTTCCTTTCCTTTGCTCCCTGCCTGGGTTGACTTGCACAGGTTGGAATATCACCTTCCTATTTTAAAGTAGGACACTGTTGTCGCCCATCTCATTGTCACCCCAGTTGAAGCTTGGAGTGTCTTGATCTGGGACACACTACCACTTCCAAACTAGAAATGGATGTTGTAGTCACTATCTTCACTCATCTCGTCATTTACCAGGTTCACCACAATGTCTTGGTTTGCTGGAGGATGCAGACTGGATGACCCTTGGGCGGATGCTTCCTAGTTTCCTTGGGTAGAAAGTTGATTTTTGGGCCCCTTCTTTTTCTTGTGGTTCAACATTGTTTCTCAATCATCCTCCTCCGTCCCTGACTCCTTGGGGGTGATTCTTTGGCCTCGACAGTTGTATGACGGTTTGGAGTAGATGAATCTATGGCCTGGTTCCCTAGTTTCTTGGGGGATTGTCGTTGTTTAGGTTTCTTGGGTGGATCGCCTGAGAGTATGGAGTGGCTACTATCACACGTTGAACCTTTGATGTTGTTTCTTCTAGGGTTAAGAAGGATGGTATGAAAATGCACTCCTTGTCAGCATGGCCCACCCATCTGCATCTCATGTAGATAACGGGCATGTTCTCATATTCAATACGGAACTATTCCCCTTTCACCATGATCGCCGAAAGTATCAGTTTGGAGGTGTCCACTTCTACAACAATGTGCACAAATTTACCTTGATGGCTAGTTGTTGTGGTATCATCTATCTTGGTAGTATCCCTATCAGATCACCAATTCTTTCCAGCAATTGTGTTTGGTAGAGGTAGATTGGGAGATCCAGGACTCTCGACCAAACCACCAATTTGTGGGGGATGGGGTCTGATGGTGTGAAGTCTGGGGTCCAGGATTGGACAGAGAGATAATTGTTGAAGACGGTCCAGGGTCCACCTATCATGGTCGTGATGAAGTTTGCTTGATTTGCTAATTGGATGATACAGTACATCATCTCCAAGTCAATTGCTCAGAGCATCTCTGTCGGATTCCATAGAGCTTGAAGTCTGGTGATGAGGGCCTAGAAGTTTATGTTCACTTGTATAACCATCACAACTATTGCAAACTTCCATCGTTCCTGTAGGGATTGGATGGTGACCGAGTTGACTATAGTAGCCAGGATGGTGCCGCTACAATCAATCAAGATGTCCTCGGCCTTAACATATCTGGCAAGGCACGCCTGATGGACTGGGGGACCTTGGGGTCCATGCCTTCTGTAGCCGCAACATAGGAATGCGACCGGTCATTTTCTTGCATGTTGTCATGCAAAGCATCCAAAGAAGATGTGCCACCAACCTCCTTGGAAGAGGCATTGATAAGAGTTCCATAAGGGTCCGGAGTGGTGCTCGGAATAGTAGGACTTGATCGTGGAGGCAACCTGCCCTGAGTAGTGCTTCCCTGGCCTCCTAGACTGTTGTCACGACCATGATCGTCGTCTTCGCCTCTCCCAGCCAACACCATGGGCTAGGGTTTTTCTCCCTGAACTTGTAATTGCAATGTTTGGTCTAGGGCAACCCAAAGTAGTCCAAACAAATATAAAGATATACATATATAAATATTTATAGACAAGTATAAGTTAAAGTTAGTAAAAAATTATGTTATAATTTTTCTCTATTTATATCTTATAATTATCAAACAGATGAATATATATATGGCCATATATTTGTTATTCGAGACAGGTAACCAAATGTAGTTACCCATGGATCCAATTTGTAACAGGAAGGAACTAAATTGTAATGAGATGATCATATTTGTAATACATAGACCCTTTTGTGAATACATCATCAAATTCATATTGTTTTCACTAAAAAAAGTAAAATGACATTTTTGGAAGTAAAAAAATCTCTGCCCCAAACTTAAACCATGAGAGAAAATTCATAACCAATATTCCAAAACTACAACCAGAACGCTTTGTAACCAAAATCATTGGATAACTAATTTATGTTGCTCAACTGGGTAATAAAAATAACCCATATGTGTGTGCGCGTGCGTGTGTGTGTGTGTGGATGTGTGTATCTAGATTTTTTGTTATGTGCAACCTCAAGTCAAGATTTTCCTACATAAAAATAACTGTCAGAGTTCTTGACCTGACCCATCTATATAAGTTATAGAGGTTGGATTTGGATTTGATCATGTGAGTTGGACATGAGGAAAAAGAGTTGGCTTGGTCCAATGCTCACTTTGTGTTTGTAGACGTAGCTCTTCATGTTGTGATATTGAATAGATGGACATCTCAAATTACATCCCATGCGCTTCCCGGTATTTAGTCGGCATATACATCACTACGAAAAATATAGTCTTTAACTACAAAAAAAAATTGTAGCGAAAACCCCAAAATTTGTAGCTAAAAGCTTTGGCTACATTTATCCTTACATTTATAATATATAGCTAATACCCGTGTAGCTAATTGTTTAGGCTACATTTTTTAAAGTTGTAGTTAGTTATTCCTCTCGCTAAAAATTCATATGTAACCCTAATTGTAGGTAAAAATGTCCTTACACATAAACATGTAGTTTCAATTGTAGCCAAATGTATGACTACAATTCAATTTGTACCTATGATATGTAGGGAGAGATGGCATTGGTTACAGTTTGTAATTGTAGTTCATGTATAGCAAAAATTAGCACTTGCTACACATGTAATTATAGCTAGTGTGTAGTGAAAGACACCATGTACTATACATACATATGTAGTGAGAGACATTATGTATCCAGTCAGTCGCTTGCCAATATAGAGTGGTTTTCAATAAGAAAACAGATGAATGTTATTCAAGATCAAGTTGTGCTTACAATGTCACCAATGATACTTGTATTTATATTTGAACAATGAGTACACATGGGGAGGACATTAACCTGGCCCCTGTTTTACAATATGCATGGAAAAAAGACACATGTATACAATATCTTCTTCTGACTACATCTATCCACTGCAGACTACAAAGCACAATATAAAGAGGGCTCATCTCCCTTAGTTCCTCCACCTAATTCACAGTGAGTTTAACATCCCTATGAATCTCAGCTTTAGTGGTGAATCTTCCAATCCCAAACATGATAGGGGTATGTGCCATGTCCTCATCAACTCCCAGAGCTCGAGTTGCAGCCTTTCCTATTGGCAAACTCATGTAGAGGTTCATGTATGGTTAGTTTTGGTTGGTGAATCCCCTGGATCAGAACATATTGGCATTTCTTCTCATAATCTATACGTTCTGTACTTTTTTATTTGTGGATCAAGTGCCATCAAGTTGATGGTAGCATCCACTTTGTGCGAACCACCATGGATACCTACAAAGAAACATATAAGTTTTGAGATATAGCTCCCGAAAGAAACAAGAAAACATAATTTCTCCTACTCATAACTTACATGTTCCATAAGCTTTCTTATCCCATTGCATTTAAGAATAAGCTCCTACCTATACATGATGACCTCTATATTACATTTTGTCATTCTCATTGATCTGCAGAATGCTACCAAGATGACGGCTGGACCCGTTTTCACTGTTTACCCAAGGTTTCCTCATTGACTGTAGTATACATTTTGTAAGGAAGATCGTTAGGCAGCTATTAATGATGGAGCATAAGAAAGAAAACCATACTCCAAGAGTGTCAACTCTGCTATATAACTAGCTAAGAATTCAAGTTGCAAAGAAGGAACCTGCAACAAAAATATGGATAAATACTTAAAAACCCGAACTATATTTAAAAGGTGATAGCAGTGAGAACTAGATGCTTACCCCTTCTGACTGTTGAGCTACACGGAAGAATCTCCTATAATTATAGAAGAAGAAGAAAAGGTTTGTCAAGGTCAAGTTAAGAAAATTTTAATGCAGTGTTCACGGGTTATATACATCAATGCAATGTGGAATACCTCAAAAAGCATTTCACTGTTGGAGCAGTCATCTCAAACTTGAGGTGTCTAAGTACAACGAATTCCATTTGCAGAACATGTATATGGCATTGTTAGGTACACATAGAAGTGTGAAGACAAGCACGGTAAAGGACATCAATTCTCACCTCCTCCTTAACGTAAGTGTTATCAATTATATAGCAGAATTCTTCTACATGAGGAGCACATATTTCTTCATATTTTCTGCATCAAAAGAATAATTCATCTCTTTAAGCATATGGAAGAAATGGTGGGCAGGAGGAAATATTATAGACAAAGGTCAATCTTACAAAGCGATTAGCATACAAGCTAGTCCGAGCAATTGCAAACGCTGGTGATTCACTTCATTGCTAGAAAGATAGCGATCAATGTAATTAACTGTCAAGTATAAGGTGTCCGGAACCAACCTATATTCTTCAGAAACCTTCCAATAGAAAGAGGATATAGGTTAGACAAAAATAAAAAACAATCTAATTTATGCAAAACCCATCACGTTAAGTATTTCACCTCAACCAGCCAATCTACTAGAATAGCACGCATGCTTGCATTTATATCTTTTTGAGTTGCTTCTATGAAATCGGCAGCATGCCTCTTCTTTGTCTATCAAAAAATTAAAAGCTTGCAGAAAACAACTTCAGAAAAATATGAAAGAACCACTATAAACAAGAATGAATCAATAGGAAAAAGACTATGGAGTTACTACAAAGACCCAAGACCCATACATCAAAACCCATTCTCGACCATCACTCCAAGAGTGAGAGGGGAGCAACATAAGCAGCATAGAGCCAAACAACTCAGCAACCAGCAATAAGCATCGAAAATAGACCATAACTATCACAACTACATCCTCCAGGTCCAAACAAACCATTAACATCCAGCAGCAAGAAGGAATATCCCCAAGAAGGAAAAGGATCACAGTAGCAGAACAGAAGAACAAAACCAACCCACAAACATATAGCATATGAAGAGTTCATCCACTCAACCAACGAATCATCACCAAAGAGAAGAAGACATAAAACAGAAGACTAGGCCAACAAACAAAACATCATAGCCCAAGACAGCCTACATCCATCACAGAAGCTCGACCATCACTCCAAGAGTGAGAGGGGAGCAGCAACAAAAAGCTACCTCAATAGAACAGAGCACTGATGACCCGAAACCCAGCCATCAAAACCCAACTCGACCATCACTGCAAGAGTGAGAGGGGAACACCAAAGCAACATAGAGCCAACAACTCAGCACCGAGCCATGAGCATCGAATAGAGACCATAACTATCAAGGTAACAGCTACATCCTCCAGGTCCAAACAAACCACTAACAGCCAACACAAAAAGGGAGCACTCAGACAGAAATAAAAGCAGCAAGAAGGAGCTTCCCCAAGAATGAGAAGGAACACAACAACAGAAACAGCAGAACAAAGCCAACCCATAAAGATATAGAATAGGGAGAGTCCATCCACTCAACCAAAGAATCATCACTAGTGAGAAGAAGACATAAACTAGAAGACCAGGCCAACAGCCGAGCATCATAGCACAGGACAGACTACAACCATCACAGAAGCTCGACCATCACTCCAAGAGTGAGAGGGGAGCAGTAGGAGCAGCATAGAGGCAACAATTTATCAACCAGCCATAAACATCGAACAGATACCATGGCTATCAAGATGGCAATTGCATCCTCTAAGCAGAACCATAAACAGCCATCACAAAAGGGGAGCAGCCATAACAGAATAATAGCAGCAGGAAAGAACATCCCCATGAAAGAAAATGTCACAGCAGGAATTAAAACGTGTGAACACTAAAATTTTATGAAAATGGCCAACCTCAGCTAACCGTAAGTGCTTGTAGATGTCACTTGCAAGTGAGGCACAGAGTTGTGGGTCTTCATGGTTACTGTCAACATCGACAACACCAACGCTACACATGTCCATAAGAAAATCTCTCTTACACGTATACCCTGCAACAAAACCGAAAGCAAATTGAGATCATTCAGGAATGAAAAAGTCAAAAAAAACTCTGAAGGACTTGTGCATACATGGCTTTGTTGTACTTTGCTAGAGGAATTACAAACTCAGAAGGACTTGCTCTGTTTAGAACAGCACCAAGTCATTAAAAGTCAACAATTGAAGTTGTATGTAGATTCAAAAACGCATGGTTAGTTGGTTACCTTGGGTTGTAAAATATCGTAAATGGGCTATTATTTGCTGCTGCATGAGCAGCAGCAGCAAGAACACCAATATGCATGCTATCAGTAGACAAGACTGAAGATGAAAGAGCAGTCTGCTGTCTATTAGATCATCTTATGCCCAAAAGAAGTTGAGACTTTTCATCTCTAAGGATATGTATATGATGGGTTGAAGAAGGAAACACGTGAAAGTTATAGAATATGAATTATACAAAAAAAACTAAATCATGTAGACAGATATATAAACCAACCTTATGAAAAGGACAGAATCACCAGCAACGAGACATTTAGTGCTCACAAACACACTCCATCCAGTAGTTAAGAGGTGCCTTTTAGGTTGCCCTGATAATGTATGTGACAGTACACAGAGAGACAATATACATTTCTTTATCAACAAAAAATATCAGTTGAAAAGTAAAACAGACATGAGACCATATGCAGATATATAAAAGAAAATTGAGCAATTCTCGATCACGCTCAATGTATGATCTACCATGTTTACCACATCTGCATGGGTTGAGATGGGTCCCAGTGGGGTTTGAATCTGACTGCAATCATATGCCCACATAATCCTAAAAGATAAAATGGATGCACTCAAAATATCACCACTGCCTTGACTCCATCTTAACAGCTAAGTCAGAACACAAAATTTTGCACTGACAACATAATAATATGATATATTTGCAAATAAATTTTTGTTTCTCCCAAACCATTATATCCAGGAACATCAGGCGCATTCTTTTTCATGGTACTAACAGCCCTTTCAATGAAAACTTAAAAAGGCATTTCAGTTTACTCCCTCAAATGCTTTTCTCCATCCTTTCAAACTATTATTAACAATTGTTATTCTGTTTGTTAAGCCTGCTACAAGTTACAACCAGTCCAACTGAGAGTTGCCCTTGTCTGGATGCAAACTTTTGCATGGCAGACTTGGTAAGTAGAGAAATTTCTTAGATTTTACTGCAATATTGGCAATAAATATTTACCAATATCTTTGATTGCTTGTTCTAGGATGATCTTCCACCATTGGAGGCCCATCCACCACGACACCGCTGAGACAAGGAATTGCCTCCCATCAGAAAACTTGGGTCCCAGTCACCACACCAACTACATCAACCCAGAATTACTCTGAAATCACAACTATTCACAGACCACCCCAAGTTGTCCAGCAATGAGCAGCAGAAGAATGCAGCACATTTTACCCCCCTCAATAAGCTCAGCCTTTCTATGATATATGGATTAAATGCACTATGTCTAGTGCCCTGTTATAGTATCTAACAATTGCAGATCTACACATGTATCTTCAAGCCAAGACAATCTTCGAATAGCTTTGAATATACAGTAAATAGAATACCATTAAATTACGTCAAGCAAAGATTTTAGTGTAATATACAGTTTCATTAGAGCCACCGTGCTCATTCGAGGTTAATAAAGTAAACTAGCACAAACTACAAAACTCATATGGTGGTATTATAGATTTGCAAATATATGAAATTTACCTTTGTGTAGATATGATTATCACAAATGTACTCAGGTTGAGATGTAGAAGATGGAGGAGCTTGTGCGTGCTGGCTCTGTAAGTCCACACTTTTACCATCAAAATTTCCCTACAGATGCAATAGAAATAAGAACAAATGACATACCATAAGACGTATCATCCTTCAAATCAATCAAAATCCTCCGACTTGTAATCTGAACCTGGAATGGATAACAATCAGCTAAATGAGTTTGAACTTGGGTGAACTTGTGATAACGCTTCCCCTTTTTCTAGTTGAAATTGAGTTATCCAGGATGAATTCAGAGATATTATGGTTGAAGGTGCTACTAGGGTACACGAGTTGAGCTATTGGACATAATAACTCTCTCACAATATAGAGATGATAGGAATATATCTAGGTATATCATCAAAGACTCAATAGAGGTATCGAACAGATTGCAATTTTTCCTTCCTAGAGTTACTAATTCTTGGGATGAAACTCTTGCTGTATAAATATGTTAGGAACTAAAAATCTTACTGTTACAATTTTTGCTTGCACTGTAAATGGCAGAAACAACATGTGGATTTATGAATCGCCTTGTATTAGTTTGTGATTAAACGATAGGGTGTATCATATATTGTTAATTTTCAAATGTGGGGAACAAGTTATTGAACCCCATGAAAATTTCTACAACCCAAAACATTGTGAGTATCAACATATTGCATCAGGACAACTTATTATCTTCACATTGCTTAACTAGGCCAAATACTTCCCATCCTTATGGTCGAATTACATTATAGACTCATTACTGATGTTATTTATATATAAGTCAATATATGAAAAAATCCTATGAAAATAGTTTGCTCTCTCTTTATCCCAGCCTGGTATAGATTTGAAATGCACACCAGATTGCCTCTGCTCCTGCATCTTTTGGATGGTCGGGATACCTTATTTTGTGAATAGACCACTATTTGGTGACTTTGGTGTGATACAATGCAACTGCATGTAATAAAAGCATGACTAACCAACCTCTGTAGATCATAGAATAGGCATCTCTCAGTAAAAGCTAAATCAGAAAATAAAAAAAATGCATCAGTTAGTAAAAGCTAAAAGAGAAAACAAGAAAAGCAAATAACTTTCTGAGGCAAGGAAGTCAGCCCAACAGGAATACAAAATTGAAATCCAGCCAATAAACTCAAGATCTATAACCAGAGATACATGAACAAAAAGAATATCCAAAAACACTTGACACTAAAACCATAACAAATCCACAACATCAAAATGCAGGCTTCAGCAAGCATAGTGATAATGAACACATCAGTTCTTGACCAAGTTTGAGAACAACTTAGACACTCTAGGACACCCCAAAAAAAGAACATCTAATAGTTACTGAACTAGCTTAATATCAATAAGGAGCATCATAAGAAAAGGAAGCTGAGGACCTCTTTGTGTTCTATGTGTGGCCAGCCAAAGTCATTTTTCTCTTCTTAACAACAAGGGACCTGGAAAAACATCAAGTTGTATATAAGATTAGAGAAAGTTAAATAAAATGGCATGCAATTTGGCATCCACATCACTGTAATTAAGGCACTATATCTAAACAAAGCACCAGCTGGAAATAGGTTCCGACAATGATCATGTTGTCAAGATAATCACTGTAGAGACGTACACCAATATCACATACATCACTTTGCTATTTTCGAATTCTATAAATAGAAAATGCAACAAGCCATAACTTGGATAAGTTCCTGATGTAAATGCAAACTAGTGGTATGTTCCAAATGTTGGAAAGTATCATATCATATCCTCAAACAGGGTGCATTACCTCTAGATGTTCAATATCCTTCTTAGTTTTTACCCTTCATCCTTGAGAAGTTATAGACATCACTTAGTGTGTATGTGCATGTTGGGTGGAAGATCTTAATTTCCTCCAAAAGGAGCAAATTTGTAAATTGAAATTTTACTCCAGATCCTAGCTGCTTTCTTGGAAACGCCTTTCATTCCTACAACTGTTGTGGGGATAGGAGAGTGGAGAGGACATCTAGATATTTGGTAGGGACTCGTGACCTGCATGTGTCTAAGGCCTGGAGAAGCTTCTTTAGGATAATGGTTTTAGGAAATTAAAGGAAAAGAGGACACATTAAAAAGGTGAGTATTTGTTCATGTAAGAAATGAAAATATAACAAGTAGCTAAGAGTTCACTTGTTGAATGGTATAAAGGCGCACATGAGAAATGGAAATAGTCACCAACAACTCTGAGAGCATAGTATACAAATTATATTGTTCATAGTAATAAAACAGACTTGTTTGTCTAAGATATAAATATCACTGGATAAATAGAAAACATCCCAAAACTATTATAGGCAATGTATAAATTTATCCTCTATGGTTTATAGGAATGTGTCCTAGAAAGATGCCCCTAAATCTATTACATGGAGAGCCAGAGAGCGGAAGCAGCTGTTGTACTACTTCTACTAACATGGTCAATTATGCGTCAATCATATTTTGTATGGTTTTTGGTTCATATTATATGCAATCTTCCATATAAAATTGATATCCTCAAGAGTTCTTCTAAGATGCATATAGAAGAAGCAATCACCAAGGCTAGAGTTTATGGTTTGTCTGGCACACCTACTCGCCATACATCATGACAAACAAGTTGAACTCTGTCACAGTGACAGACAAAATGAAGCAACATGTGCATCATTAGTTGGAGAAAGGAACTTACCAGACCTTCTCTTTCCACATCATACGCTATGATAAGATAATAAGCAGAGTCTAAATATCTTCACCTTTGCTTAGGATCTCTTAATGTAAAAGCCTGTGACTGTACAGGGACAAAATCACAATTTTTTAGAAACTAAACTGTTGCTTGCTAAAAGATTAGATTTATCATCCAAGTACAAGAGATCTATTGAAGAGTTTCTAAATGTTGATATTGTTATATGATATTCGTTGTCATAGTTGTTAGCATGCTAGGAGAGACAGGTTGAATTACTACAAGATATAAAAGCATTCTAGAAATCAGTTGGTATATTTGATATTTCTAGTAGCAACATAGATGACAGCATAGATTACCTTTAGGCAGGTGAATCCACCCAATAGAAAGAATATGAGGACAATAAGTGCCCCTCTAGTGCTAGCAATGATCATAGACCTAAAGATGACAACAAGTGCCATGAAGATCCCCAGAGCCATCTGCTGGACCAAGAAGATGAGAAGCAATTTCTTGAAGAACCTATTGCAACAAGTAATGAAGATAGTACATTGCCAAAAAATGGACAAGTAGGTGTCATTACATTTCTGAAATAACATGACAAGTCACCAATCGTAAATGTGAGCCATTGCAAAGCTCCCCTGATGATGCAGGGATATAACTTGTCGACAACACTCTTTTTTCCAAATATAACTATTCAGAAGGTGAAATAAACCACCCATGCATACGTAATACTAATTGAAGAGCTGATATAGTGTTCTGAAATCTCTGAGTGAATACATGTCCAAGAAATTAAATGACCTCCAAGAATTTAGGTGGCTAGAACCTAATTGGTTATAACAAACATTCTACTGATACACTGCATGTTTTCCCCACTTCTAAGGAAAGCATGAGGGCCAACACTACATCCACAACATCCAACAACCCCATAGACACCCTGGTTACCATGTGACCCGTTAGCATTTACATGACCACTATAACTATATCCCTGATTGATGTAGCCACTCCCACTTGGTGATTGGGAAGTTGGTCCACATGGACAGACAAATTGCAACCAATAAAAATGAGAGAATAAAATTGTATTCGACAAAATTGCCAAGAAGTTAGGGCACTATAACATTTTGATAGGTTCAGAATGTTTCTTTCTGTAGAAGGATGCAAATGCAGCATGAATGTATATAGATTATCTAGACTATTATGGATAATACCTTGCCTCACAAATTGTTCTACATGACAGCTATGAGTTTTCCCTGAAATGATGTTATTGACCGAGTGAAGCTCTAAATGAAGTATAACACTCCATTGTGTTCAGAAGCCTAACTTACTGAACTATGCATACACACGAGGCAAGCTCCCCATCACAAAACAATGTTTTTAGTTCAACTAGGTAGAAATCTGACAACCCTTCAAGAGGAGATAACAAGCACTCGGAAAGAATGAAAGATAAGTCAGGTTATGTAAGAACATCTGCTTCTGGGTAGAGGTCTGGTTTGCAGTCTACATACCCTCAATAGGACTATATGATGCCACATCATAAACAAAAATTATTCAAACACTATTCCATGTGTGGAAGTTCAAATTTTCAAAGAGATTTTGTTGATTAAAAAACATAATGCAGGGGTCCTATATATAACAGAGGACCAATAGTGAATGCCACAAAGCAGAGGCTCACTAAAGACTAAGAAACCCTAATACCTGATAGTTGGCGACAAAAGAATCTCCAACTGCACATTGCCTTGACCAACTTCACAGTTACACTAGCTTGGACTTGACATCTGTAAAGTCACAACATAGCCAGAAAAAAAAAACCACCTTCTATTTTGCTGAAATTGTACCCCTCCAGAACTGAAGAATCATGGACTAGCGTATAAAAAGTGTACACATGAAAAAATAGAATGTGAAGATGCACAAACAATTTACTACTACTGGTCAGATAAAATTCTGGGAAAACACTTCATATTTTTCAAATTGTAAGGTTAACTCTATTTGTTATCACTTTTTAGTTGTGCCTTCAACCTTTTACCACTAAGTTGATATCCATTCATCACAGATATAGTTCAATGACTTCAGCCTGTCTTCAAATAGGTCAATACAAACTCAAATACAAAACTCAAGAAGTTACCAACATAGTCATCAACTTAAGAGTAAGAAAACAGAACCAAAAAGAGGCAACAAACCCTTTCATAGCAGTCACCCAACACAATCTGAACTATATGTCAAAGAGACACTATGACCAGAATAGAAGCCATATGCAAACCAGATTGCAACCACTTCATTAGCATCAATCATAAAGGGCAAAGCAAGGATAGAACTCCTATGTACCTGAATTAAGACATGCTTTAGAAAGATCTTCATAAAGGCATAAGTAAGTTGCATTGTTCCTTTTTCATTGCCAAAAAAAATCTTGAGGGAATATGCCAACTAAAGAGAAAAAGAAAAAGCATATAGAATTAAAGTAGACATATTGCAATGTATCAACATTAAGCAACATGGAAGACAAGACCACTCCCAAAAACATCCAATCTACCTATGGTAGTGAAAGAAATCTTGTTGTTCCGCATTAGAATCCCTGCACTTTCAGCACCTTGCTTTATCCAGTTATGGGATGTGTTTTTTATTACAGTAAATGAAGTGCACCTTCTGCCCCTATCTTTGAGAAAATCATCATTCCTTCATGCTCTCTTTTATGATAAATATTTCCTCTCTATAATAGCTGATGGAATTTTGTTCCAAGCCACTCTTCAATGATCTACTGGCAATTTGTTCTTATGTTTTAGTGGAGTTCCTAATAGGTTTAATTCCAAGTGATTTTTTTCTTGGTAATACACAAGAGTTCTGTAGTTAAGATCTGAACTATTAGCTCCCAAGCATATAGCAAAATGAGCAGACCAATCAAGAAGCAAATTGTTATTAAGCATAGATTACAATGAAAATTAGACATGCAAGGACAGAAATTAGATAGTAAAGACCGATATTGAAGGTGTATTTCAAAATACAATCCCCACAAAAATGCATGCATAGAAAATGAGAACAATGGTAAGACCAATCATGGCATATAAATTTCACCCTGCACCTATTATGTGCCTCAACAGAGAAAGAATTTAGTTTGTTAAGTTACCTGTCAAAAAAATACCATAACTAAATGTAATCAATGGATACCTCACAGTTGTTACATGAAGATACATATTAGAAAAAGAATTAAAACAAGAATCTATGTGCTTGAAACATGATTTCAGGGATATCATGTCTCTCAGGCTACTTTCATAATAATGGGAGAACTGATGACAAACAACATGGGTGGTTTACTAGAGATCAGGTAGGATGCCATAATAGTCATTGCAAGGTAAGTTCTAGTTTCATAGATGATATATTTTTGGTCAGTGGCGGGATAGAAGTCGGGAGGCCAATAGGTTGGGCCTCCATTCATCCAGGTGACAGGAGTAGGATTCTAAGGAGTTTGAAGGACCAAATATTGAGGTGTCTCAACAATTCCTTGTCATGCCTCAAACACTAAATTGGCCATACTAAGGCACAAGCCCTGGTTGAGAAGCTAAGAATGAAAATTTTGAAGTATAATTCTATTTGCACTACCTAAAGACATACGCCTCTAGCACCTGAACCAGTTTTCTAAAGCATGGTTATAACAAATCAATAAATTGTTCTCCATAAGACAGTAAAATTTGAAATCATACAAAGTCTTCCTAGGAGTTAGTGGAACAATTATGGCATGTAGAAGACTGAAGAAATTCCAGATTTAGTGTCTTAACTAGCTCCACTTTTAACGAATGCCCAAGAACTAGGCTAGACATCTGAAATTACAAACAAGCAATGTTTCGTAAACTCACTAAGATAAGACAGAGAGAGAAAGAAAGAAACACCTTTTTTACTTGAGCAAATAAGGTAATATGTGAGAAGTAGATGAAAAATAAGAAATACCACCTCATCAAATTCTTTTCCTTATTCCAAGATGTGATTGGCAGCAACTTACAACAGTAATGGTGAACTAAGTTCTAAGTTGAATTAACTCCTTGGGTAGCAATGTCATTATTATCCACCTTTGATATATTCCTTGTCACGTATTTTCTCAACCTAAAAATCATATTAAAAAAGCAATGCCCTTTTGGAAAACAATGCGCGACATGATTCATTTTGTTAAGAAAAAAGATACATGAATCCAATCAACAACGAAATTGGTTAGAGAGGCACATAAATTAAGAAACTATAGAAAACAAAAGCAGATAGAACATAAATAGTCACGCACATATCTTGGACACATTATATAATATGAAGTTCTAGAATATTATTTTATCTTTGACAAATTTTGATCCAATTCAGTCACTTGTTCTTTACAAATTTTCTTTAAGTTTCTTCAATGTCTCAATAATCAAAAAGTGACTATAGTAGAGTTAAGGAGATGTACTTTCGTATTATAATAGCAGCTACAGTTCTCATTAAACAGAGCTTAAATCTAACATACACAAGATGGTCTCCAGGACAGAACTGACAATGTAATTAGCAAAAAGAAAAAGGGAGAAATAGGAATAGACAAATAGGACATTGTTGTGTATAGTACATTTGAGTCTGCCACTAACAAGCTCTCCGATTAACTAAACTTCTAGAGGTTCATAATTGAATAAGTTCAGGGCACAATGAATTAGTGCAAAAAAGGCCAATTCCGGTCAAATAGAAGAAATGATGCCAATATGCCAAATTTTATTACATAAAGTCAAAAGACATGGGAAGAGGTTGAACACATTTTTACCCAATTCTGAAATCTTCTTGCGGGCACATTACCCTAGTAGAACATTGGAGATTAGAAAGTACTTCTGTATCAAAAAAGGAAGATAAAATTCATCACCCAAAAGTAAATAGAGTCGGGTTCAAATGACACCCATAAGAGACCATGACATGTGGATTCTATAGTATATTAGAATAAAGCGCCCTATAGCCTTTGATGTGCCATTTTTCCAAATGACACCACAATAATATAGATGTTGTGTGGCATAGAAACAATCATGAATATAATTATTCAAATATCTTTTAATAAACAAACTCATGGCAGAAATGGAAACATTACGCAAGAGTTGATACACTACCATGAGCAAGTGTGGTCAGACACGAACAACTTTGTCTTATATCGGAATTATACAGTTTCGATTGCTAAAAAAATGAAGATTCAAATATTCAAAATCGAGCATCGAATTTGAAATAATTGTAAAATAGGTTATAGCCAATAAGACATGATGTTAAATTATGAATCTCATAATATACACTACAAAATTGTAAAACTAATACATTGTACAACTTGTCATTTGGTGATTCGTAATTGTAACCGTTATTTGACTTATAGTTGAGATGCATTCAATAGGAACAAGCCTTGTGCAAATGAGAATCTGAATCTCCTATCATAATGCATAATGTCACTTAGAAGAGTGGTAGTATATTTCCTAGAAAAGAAGAAAGTTAATGCAGTTTATGAATAAAAACTCTGTCCAAAAATATCCACAAGAAGAAATACATATATAAGGTCAGGATTACTTTGAGTAAAACAAAGCAACACCATCCAGAAAGAATTGATAAATCATTCATAAGCTTATATGGGGCTAGCACAACTATTAATGGAGGCATGTTAACATAATCAGAACATTGGCATCACATCAATCGTAATAGAACATTGGCTTACACAGAAACATGACTTCCATTCCCATGAAACTTTAAATGGGAAAAAGGATGTGGTTCCTTGTCTTGATTATGATGCAACCATTTCCATCTTCTCCATTATCTATGCCTATGATCCTTTCAGAATCCTCATCTTCTATGAACATTTGACCAAGATTCTTGAGCCCATAACTTATGTCCTACAAAAATAGACACACTAATAGTATGATCTTTTGAAAGGTAATAGTGAACTAGGATGCTGCTCTGAATCAGTAATAAAATTCAGAAAAGTGATAGACTAGTTCAAAGAAGACTTCAGTCAGTGACATCACAGCTCAATTGGATTCACAACACCTAAAATACTTAAAGGCTTACCGTTTGAGGACCAGGGCACACTCCTACTACCTGAATTCCTGAGAGGCACACCTTTTAATCCAAAAAATCTTCATAAGAATGGTCAAGATATCTGCCAGTAATAATCTATAACATGGATACTAATATACTACACAATTTCTTGGAGGTTGAATTTTTTCACACTAAGGTTGTTAAGAAACTTATATTTTCCGTTTTGTCTCTTAGCTAGATGGTTGATGCAGTAGGTAATTTTATTTTAAGCAGTCAACAAAAAGATGATGTCGTAGGGCGGAAATACCTATTGGAACTAATTGTTGGATGGAAACAGTTACACATTGTGGCTATGAGGAGGAGCTCTACACTCTCATGGAAATGAGGAGAACTTCGTTTGAGGGAGTCTATCTTTAGACATGGAAGATTGTGCGTATAGAGACAGGAGATATTAGCGGTGCCTCTACGGCCAACCGATTTGGGAAAAGCTTCTTGACGGTAGCCTAGAATCAGGGAGGCGTCCTTGAGGGAACCTCCTTGATGGCAGCATGGAGGGACTAGGGATGGAACTATACAGAAAATGTAGCTGATTTTTCTGGACTGTACCTCAGTAGCTGTGCTTCAATCTCGCTCCTCACATGACTGAAATCTTCTAGCGCCTCCTGTTCGGCGGTCAGTGAGGTTGGGTGAAAAAATATCACAATAGATAAGGGTGTGGAGAGGAGAAGATGATGAGAGGGAGGAAGGGTGATCAGATATGGCGTTGTTGCAAGGGAGGAGAAGACGATGAGAGAGAGAAAGAGCGATCAGATAGGGTGTTGTAGCAGGGGAGGAGAAGAGAGTGAGGCGGAGGGCACGATGGAAAGGGAGGATGAAATGGGGCGCTATCGGGATGACGGGGGCATTGTGCACAAAATCGTGCCAATAGGGGTGGGTGGGAAGGAGTAGTGCGCGTAAAAAAATTTGAATTTTCAGGCATTTTGGTTATTGGGGGGATGAGTTTTCAAGAGTATTAGTTTGTACTCAATTTATATATGTAGCAAATTTTGTAGTTATTACAATTAGCTATAATACTTTTACTTACATTTTTATAAGTTGTAACGAGAAGTAGCTTTAGATATAAATAAAATACATGTAGTTAGAATAATTGTAGCTAAATCATCTTTTTTTTGTAGTGCATAGACATAAAAGTTGATATTTTACATTACATCTCGCCACATCCATGGCTTATGTTGACCATGAAAATAAAAACCTTTCAACAAACTAGGCAAAAGATGATATATGTCCTAGCTAACAACATGGGTTCATACATAAACTTATCAAAACCCGATATGACCCCGTTGAATGTCCCTTCCCAGGTAAATATGGATTCTGAATCGAATGACCTCATTTTGGATATCCTTATGTATGTTTCTTTCAAAGCCGATAGTCATCCAATACTATTAGACTTACTACCAGACATATATACTCATCATGTCTCAATTAAATGGGCCTTTATTATTAGTATATAAACTATATTTTAAACATTAACTTATACTATTAATTGATAAATACAATATCCCTAAGTTTTACACTAGATGTTTATCTCAGAATCATATTATTAAAAAAACTAAAAATACAATTGGTTATGAAAATTTTCATATTCATAAATGATCTAGTGCTCGTGCTACTTTTTGTCTAATACAAATATCGGGAGATCGACATCCGTATGGGTAAAACACAAACCGACCCCAGCCCAGCAAGACCCTTATGTTTGTGCCCTCACCAAGGCATTTCACATTCAACTCATGACTGGCATCATCAATTAAACAACCAATTAACAAAGTCCACCAACCATTCCTGCTCGCCAGCACCATCACATAACGCACTCCCTTTTCTCCTTTCTCCTTACTCCCTTACAACCTAACATCGACCCACCTTCACTAATATTGCACCTTCTCTCCCACGGTCCCTGTGCGCGTTCAATACGAAGAGCAAAACGACACGAACTTGTCCCCAAAACCATAAAACATCTTTAATTACCAAAGAGAGAACAAAAACAAAAATTAAAGAAAAATTCACGCATACAAAACTAAACAGACAAGGGTGCCCGGAACGAACTGATAGAGTCGGTCAAGGATAAATCCATCTTCTGCCCGTTGGAGCCGCTAGCGGATAATGGGGGTGAAGAAAATGAGCTTACTATCAGTTATATCATCATATCAATACTACTATAAAAAGAGCGAGTTTGATGCTGCCCTCTCCTTGATTCACTCTCTTTTTTTTTTCAAAAAATTTTGCTCTTATAAATATCTATTCTCACACTCTCCTATTAACTTTTATTATCTTTAATTCTGTATTTCTCTCTCCATCCTACGGAAACGGTTCCTTAATTATCTCCTTTCAAACAACCAACACAAATATCTTTTACCATAGGGACCCTTTCACGGACAAGTCATTTCTCCGCACATTTCTAACAAATTTTATTTATCACGTGCATGTGCACATGCGTTCACTAGTCAATAAAAAAAAAACTTACTATTAGTACACATGTTGCGAGAGGGTTCTTTACTTTTCTTTTTTCTTTTCTTTTGGTGTTTCGCGCTTATTGTTCCGTTTTTATTGTGCCACAAAAGCCTACGAGGGCCACGTTGTTTTTTTTTTAATCCTTCATCCTTTTTTCCCATTCTTCTTTTCTTTCCCTTTTTGGCGCCCGATCCTTCTTTATAACGCACAGAACAGCCTTCTTGACTTTTATTCTTCTTTTCCTCACCAGGGACCGCCTCTTCTCTCCGCCTATTGTTCAACTCGCTGACTTTGCGCTAATGAAACATTGCGAATTGCTCCTTTTGGAGTTGGGGAATATTATCTGTTAAAACAATTGGCTTACCATACCAAACCGACCTCACCAAACCTACTCAGCACAAAACTTCAGCCGTGGTGGACGTTCCAATCGTAGCACAACAAAAATGCTATTTCGTCCTTATCCGCAACAAGTAAGTGAATCTTTCTAAATATTCATGACATTCACAGCCAACAAACAACAACAAACGCTACAATGGGTGGCGGCAAGGACATCGCACTGATTATCTTGCGCAACGTGCTATGTCCCACTGAAATAATAGACCGGAGCTTCTCGGAAATTCATGAATCCGTACCGGCGGCGGCGGTGGAGAAAACAAGACCATGACCCCCGGACCGCTGTTCAACTTCATGCATGTGCACTGATCTCGACACCACGATTGAACAATCCGAGCAAACACGCAACTTAGTCCCGCTAGCTGTGTTCCACAGGTCCACAAGGACGGGGAACAACACTTTTATTAGAATTGAAACCTTGGTATACTTTTCGAACGCTACACAATATTGTATAAAGTCAGTTTTACAATTCTAACTATCGTGACTAAATAATTTTTTGTCTATTGGTTTTTCTGTTCCTTAACCAGAACTACATGAAAGTATGATTCTTTTTCTTTTTTGCAGAGTATGTTGTAGAACTGCTAAAATAACATTCTGCAGCCCACCAGCAACAACCTGTATATATAGAGAACATCCACGTTGTACTGCGCATATAGAAATGTAGCATTCACTTATAGAGAACATCTACATGGCATTACACATGTAGAAAACATACACTTTGTACTATACACTTAGAAAACATTCACATTGCATTGAATCCACACTTTAATAAATAATTTTCTTTTATATACCATAACTCAAGCAGTCATTCATATGACATCATATTGCAATGAATGCCACAACATCATCTTAACATTTGTTTTTCACTTTGAAACCAAATCCACGGCCAATTCTCATTCTGCCCCATCACATTGCACTGAACTGAATGCCACAAGTTCAAAACAGTATAGGTTTGTAATAATAAAAAATTGACATATTTTAAAAATATGCATTTTTATATATGTAGAAATAAAAGTAATATAACAAAACAAAAACATTATATTAGAGTAGATATACTTACATCGCAACATGGTTTAAAATTTGGTATGACTAAAAAAATGAATAGTTGAGTAGATTTTTGTGGCACAATGTCACACAAAAGTGTGATTACTCAAAACGAAATCACGGTTGATCACAAATTAACCACATCACTAAAGAGGAATAATTAAAATCAAATTAAGCATACATTTGCAAGAATATTTACATATAGGTCCAACACCTTGTAAAAAAGCTTATAAAGTATTAGGTCACTTTAAATCCGCCTAGTGGCCACATCCACAACCTATATACTAAAGCATATCTACATATAGATATATCAGGTACAAACATCGGCATAATGTCAAAATTCAAGTCGATATATTTCTTCTACATAGCTTCTCCATCCGGACCTGAGAGTACATGGACAACTCTAGGACTATCCACACAACTAGCTGATAACACTTGGTATTTATGATAACTATTATATATGGTTCCATGTCATTATACCCTTAATTTGCCTAAAATAATTATAGATTCTTATCTTTTGATAATTTATATTTTTTTACTCAACTAGGTAATTTTGGGACATACATGCACCAAATTTAAGAAGATATCAATTCTCCAATAATTCTTCATGTAGACTCGGTCAGGCTCAGCTCGGCCCGATCAGGTTCATCACATAATTTTAGCAACAGTTGAAAATATCAACGAGCACTAACCTCCTATCCTTAGCGACCGCTGATATTCCATTTATAGTAACTGCCATGACTTTAGTGACCGCTAGGCTTGGCCCGATTGGGCCAAACTATGCCCGATCAGGCCCACCGATGAAGCATCAACAAGCATATCATTTGCGTCGATAAAAACCTTAGAGACTGCTAAGCCAAAAAACCACATCGACCACTAAGGATTTGAGCTTCAGCGACCGTTGACCCAAAGACAACAACAATGATAAAAAGCTTAGCGACCGCTAAGACTAAAAATCCATAGTAACCGTTAAGAATTTGAGCATTAACGACCAACATCAGCAACCGCTAAGCTCGGCCCAGTCGGGGCCAGCCCGACCTGGTCAAGTTGGCTGATGAAAATTTACTGACCAAATCATTAGCGATAGCCAAACAGCTAACGACCACTTATTACATACACTTCACCTACGCCTATAGTTACCCACCCCTTGCTACCTAAGAGGGGGTTGCACATTTTGGTTCAACTCAGAGGTGGTTCCCAGAGCTCCCGGAGAGTGTTCTAAGGTCTAGAAGTACTGAAGGGCACACCATATGCCCTTTCCTTCAATTGGCTTCCATCCACTATCATTTTCCACCACCATTCACTCAAATCCAATCATTCCCATCTACCTTCCACCACCATACATGCACCAAGGCTTTTGTTTGGGGCGGAATCAAGGAGAAAGGAGTCCAAGGATTCAAGAAGATCAAGGAGGAGGTTTGTAATAATAAAAAATTGACATATTTTAAAAATATGCACGTTTATATATGTAGAAATAAAATTAATATAACAAAACATAAATTTTATATTAGAGTAGATATACTTACATCGCAACATGGCTTAAAAGTTGGTATGTCTAAAAAAAGGAATAGATGATTAGATTTTTGTGGTACAATGTTACACTAAAGTGTGATTACTCAAAATGAAACCACAGTTGATCACAAATTAACCACATCGCTAACGAGGAATAATTAAAATCAAATTAAACATACATTTGCAAGAATATTTACATATAGGTACAACACCTTGTATAAAAGCTTATTAAGTATTAGGTCACTTTACATCCATCTAGTGGCCACAACCACAACCTGTATACTAAAGCATATCTACATATAGATATATCAGGTACAAACATCGGCATAATGTCAAAACTCAAGTCGATACATTTCTTCTACATAGCTTCTCCGTACGGACCTGAGAGTACATGGATGACTCCTGGACTATCTACACAACTAGCTAATAACACTTGGTATTTATGATAACTATTATTTATGGTTCCATGTCATTATACCCTTAATTTGCCAAAATTAATTATAGATTTTTATCTTTTGATAATTTATATCTTTTTACTCAACTAGGCAATTTTGGGACATGCAGGTATCAAATTTAAGAAGATATCAATTCTCCAATAATTCTTCCTATAGACTCAGTCAAGCTCAGCTCGGCCCGATCAGGTTCATCACATAATTTTTGAAACTATTGAAAATAACAGCTAGCGCTAACCTCCTATCCTTAGAGACCGCTGATCTTCCATTTACAGTGACTGCCATGACTTTAGCAACTGCTAGGCTCAGCCCGGTTGGGCCCAACTACGCCCGATCAGGCCCACTGACGAAGCATCAGCAAGCATCTCATCTGCATCGATAAAAACCTTAGCGACTACTAAGCCAAAAAAACCACATTGACCACTAAGGATTTGAGCTTCAACAACCGTTGACCCGAAGACAACAACAATGATAAAAATCTTAGCGGCCGCTAAGACTAAAAATCCATAGTAACCGTTAAGAATTTGAGCATTAGTGACCAACATTAGCAACCGCTAAGCTCGGCCCTATCAGGCCCAACCTGACCTGGTCAAGTTGGCTGATGAAAAGTTATCGACCAGATCATCAGCGAAAGACAAACATCTAGCGATCACTTATTACATACACTTCACCTACACCTATAGTTACCCACCCCTTGCTACCTAAGAGGGGGTTACATATTTTGGTTCAACTCAGAGGTGGTTCCCAGGGCTCCCGGAGAGCGTTCCAAGGTTTGGAAGGACTGAAGGGCACACCATATGCCCTTTCCTTCGGTTGGCTTCCATCCACCACCATTCACTCAAATTCAATCATTCCCATCCACCTTTCGCCACCATACATACATCAAGGTTGTTGTTTGGGGCGGAATCAAGGAGATAGGAGTCCAAGGAGTCAAGAAGATCAATGAGGAGGACCCGAAGGATGAGATCCATCCCTTACGGAGACTAATGATCGAGAGTCACCTCTCCTCTAGTGGCTAAATATCTTAGTCTTTCTCTTTCTTCTACTTTTCTCTTTTGTTTATGTACAAATGATGTTCTTCCATTTTTGTTCGGTTCCAACTATGTGTGTCCATGGGTAGATGAGCTCCTTCTTTGGCTATGTAGCCCATTTTTGTCATGTTTATGTACTTTTATCTAAAGTAAGTAGTTTTATTTCATATTTAGTATGTTTTCTGCTCTATCTTCTCTTTCTAGTTATGATTGTTGGTTTTACTGATCACTTTCTTGCTTGAACTTATATTTCTGTCTAGATCGAGAGATTAGTTGTAGAAATGGATAAGAGAAGGTAGTTTGAATTGAATATGAAAGGAGGATGTCCAAGGATAATCTATATGAAACACTTGCCTTGGGTACGGTCAGGCCCACTTGAACTTGGTTGGGTCCAGCTCTATCTGTGCGGGTCTAAGGTTAGTGTTCTATCCAGATCACATTTGTTCCTAGAATCCTTGAATGTTATGGACCCAAGAGGGTATCTAGAATATTCTAGGGGTGTTGATTTGATATCCTTAAGAGAGGTTTTGTATCATTGATGGGTTTTAGTCACACTACATAAGAGCAAGTGGGATGCCCCCACAGGAACAGCAAGGTAGGTTTCTTACTAAGGTGTTCGAGGGTTGTCTACACCCGAGAATGGGTGCATAGACTGCCCAATATGTGGTTATATAGTCAGGAACTCCTTCTTAGACTCTATTTTGTTATCTTTACTTTGTTTTATTTTGTTTCAAACCATTTTGTTGGACTCATTCTAGTTCTATACCTTTATCAACTACTAGATTGACTTAACTGACTTAAGAGCAAGATCTTAAGCGTCCAAAACATCCCCACATCTCTATTTTTGACCTCGTATAGTTATTGTGTCCTCGTATTGAGTTGTGGGGGTCCTTGAAGGTTTTGGGTTATAAATTTAAAGTTTTAATCTTTTGAGTTGATAACACCAATTTTTGTGATATTTTTGCCCTTTATTCTGTTATCAAAACTACCCTTTTCTGCTATTTTTCCTCTCTTTTATTAGTACTTTCGCAATAATTGGCCAAGCAATGCTCTTAATCCAATATTTCCATCTTTTGCAGAGTTTTTCCTCATTTTGGTACAATAAGGCCGACCCGACCCACAAATAAGTCCAAGTCTGCTTCGGCCTTCCTGACGCCCGATACGACCTCTGCCCGACAGGGTGGAGCGATACAATGACGCATGACAAAGGATGCCGCGCAAGAAGAAACTGACGGATGATACGTCTTCTACCCGACAGGGAGCCAAACTCGCCATGACAACCCAAGCTTGTCACGCGACGCAGCCACCCACCGACAGGCGCCACCCGTCACGTGACCGACAGCCGACACCCCTGTGCCGAGCGATACCAGTATCGACCGTCCACCGACCCGCGAATAAGGAAGACACGTGACGCTTCGAGCACCATAACTTCCCCCAACCGCTGCCTATAAATAGCAGCTACAGGAAGCCGAAGAGACAGTTCAGACAGTTGGGAACTTTGAGCGATCTTTCGAGGAAAATTGCGAGAGCAAGAGTATCGTGCCCCAATGCTTGTGACGGGCAACTCTAGGTGAGCTCTTCCTCATCCCGAGAGGGAGGGGATGGTTCACTTAGGACCATCCCGGGCGACACTGCGGGCCGATATCGGCCGACGTAGATGAGTGACATAAGTGCCCGACAGTAGAACGCGTCGCTCCATGCCCGACACGATATCAAACCCGATACGCTTCACCCGTCATGCGTGCCACCCGAGAGGGCGCACCGCCCGACATGAGCATATTGGCCAGAGTCCTTGAGAGATACAGTTGACCGTCGTAGTGTGCCTCCCGAGAGGGTGTACGGCCCGACACTACTGTATCGGGCTAGGCTCCTGACCGGTTTCGGGCTAGAGAGTCGCAGTATCCTGTCGTCCTTATACATCAAGAAGGTGCCATATATCTTTAATTCTGTTATTCAATTCATTATTTACGCAATGTATTTAGACCTTTAATGTTTATGGAAATAAAAAAGCTTAATTACTTACTGCTCTATGCTTGGTGCAAAATATTAGATGACTGCTACGTTTGATATCTGAACTCTAGCTTGCATGTTTGGATCGCGTTTCGATTAGCTATCGAATCGTGTTTTCCCATCGCAACAACTTCGAGAGTTGTGTTGTGGCTCTAGTGTTTGGTCTGATTCTAGAGTACGAGAGTGCCTGGAACGGAGTTGTTTCAGTAACATTCCACTCTAACTTAAGTCCAACAACCTCGAGAGGGGTGTTGATGCTTGGTTAGAGGTACCCACTCTGAGAGGAGGGGTACAGGATGTTACTGTTGCCGCTTGTTTTACTGAAGTCTTATCCTTTGTACCTTGCTCTAGCTCTAGTTTTATCTTTCTATTTCTATTGCATGAAAACCCCTAAAAACTGCTAATTGATTAAAACTTTAAATCTCTCTAGTAGCTCCAGTTGGAGATAGTTTTCTTTGTTTTGTTTGTGACATCTTGTTGTTTCCCTTTCAGGAATTTATTATATCTCTATACTTGTCGGAGTGTACCGTGTCGATTCTGGGTTCTCAACACTACCACCCTTGTCCCTGTGTTCGACCCCGTATATCTACTTTGACCCCGTAAACAAAGTTGCGGGGGCCTAGAAGGGTTCGAGTTTATAAATGTAAAAGTCCGACTAACTTCAATCCGCCTCCATTTTTGGACGCGCGATTTAGGCCGATCAACTTTTTGGCGCTGTTGCCGGGGACAAGGCAAAACGGCATTGTAGACAAACCTGAATCCACTAACTACACTCCCATGCCTCAAGCTTAGAAATGAGTTTGACAACACTCTTTTTCTTTTTTCTTTTTGTTATTTTTTGCCTAAAAGTAAAAATTCAATTTTCTAAACTTGATTTTTCGTGCCTTTTCAGGAACTCTAAAGAACAGTTTTCTGTTCCCCCGAGCTCCGACACCACTCGATTGTTCGATCAAACATGAGCATCAACACCATGCCTCCTCATGTCGACCCGCAACACTCTGAAGGGGACCGGCTGGGAAGGCCTAGGAATGAATCACCACCGCCAGCTGACGACGACCACTATGACGGCAATAATAGGCTTGAAGATCAGGAGTTAGAACACTCTGAGGAAGAACACCCTCAAGCTAGGTGTCGCCACCGCCACTGAAACCGGAGAAATCAAGATCAGGCACATCACCGACTAGACGACGACAGGCGTGTCGGGCGATACGAAGGTGACATGATAAGATTCCCGAACCCAGGACCAGCCGGGACGTCGATAGCAGAGAAGAGGGCTAGGGTTGGAGAGGCGGCAACTCCAATTCCAACACCAACACCTCTAGCAGCAGCGGAACTCCTGGAATTCTTGTCGGGAAGTTTCGAACCAAGAGACGACGAGCACGCTCACCGATATGCTGACCTAGTGACCAAGGTCTACCGCCCGAGCAGGTTCTGCCATAAGGCCTCGTTTGCTGAACTAGGAATCGTGGGGAGGCTGAAGGGCGTCCTCGTTGTGGCAGGGCTGAAGAAGATCTGCTTCAGCTGGTCTTCTTCGTACACCAAGCTAACAATGGAGTTTATGTCTTCTCTCCACCGGGTGAAGAATTCTGCGGTGGAGAGAGAAGAATTTGGCGGGCCAGACAGACTCTAGGCCCAGCTTTACAATTCGGAGTACACCATCTCTGAGAAGCTCTTGAATAAGATCTTCTCTTCCAACGAGGAAGAGAAGAATCTAATGGATAACGATGAGAGGATCACCGAGGGAGACGGGTTCAACCCCGTGGATCTCTGGAGCAAGCTAACCGGTGAATCTTCGTTCAAGCCGGGAAAAAAGGTGGTGGCAGTGCACTCCTGCTTTTGGAGGATAGTGCACAAATTGGTGGCATGTTTGTTGTTCAGCAAGAATGAGTCCAGTAAGATCTACATAGAAGAACTCCACGTCATGTGGCACATAATGGAGGGCCGAGTGATCAACCTCGGGCGGTTCTTGCTGAACAGACTGCACCCGATGAAAGAAGCCACCAAGGAGTACTGCATGGGCGACATCGTCAACCTTATCACAGTAGGACTCGGGTACCCGAAAGAGCAGCGCAGCCTTTCGAGGACACAAGGCCATGAGGTGTTTGACACCAAGTACCTGATGAGGACCAGCATCATTAGGAAGGAGGGGAGGAACTTCTACTACAAGTTTTCAAGGACGGACATACTCCTCCCCCTCCCTCGCTGCACTGACTGTGATGCAGAGAAACTGGTCTTCACCACCGCCGAAATTGAAGCTGTAGCAAATGACACAGCTTACACCACCACGACCAGGGCCCCGGAGAGGGCAGCCCCAGAGCTACTGACGACAACTGTTGATAGAGTTATCGTCGCTCTGACCATACCAACCACTACCACAGCAAGGACGGTGGTAGCTGAGAAAGAACCGATGATCGTTGAGGTCACCGGGACAGAGACTACGGGATCTGCCACGGAAGAGACGGCCGCAGCTCCCGTCACTGCTTTGAGGCCTACAGAGGCAGAAGAGGAACTTCAATAGGGTGACAACAATGGGTGTTCGACGAGATCCTGAGGGAGCTCGGAAGAACACCAACACTGCCGCCGAAGTCCCTACCTGCAGCAGTCGAGGAGATCACCGACAGTGTAGAGGTGGAGCAGAGTCCGCCCTCACTACGGCCATCCCCACCTAGACGAGAAGGCAAGGCGGTGGCAACTGAAAGAGCGTCGTCGCCTCGCCTGGCGGCATCTGGATCGTGAACGATTTTGATAGATTCTACCTCGCCTGGTAGACCTTCGCACGATCAAGATGTTGTGAGGGCGGAAGGGAGACCCACTGGAGCTCCCCCGTCGCTCGGAAAGATGCTCGGGCACGATCTCGATCATTTGCGGGAGTTAACAGATATCAACTATGCTGCTTGTATTTCCGTAACCCGCAAATTTGCGTCTTTCCAAGACAGGCTGGATAGCCAAGAAAGAGAGCTACTGACTCTAGCAAGCCTTCTCGGTGGACTAGAGGCCTTGAATGCAACTATGCAGCAAGTTCTCCAACGACTCGACAAGATCGAGGAGAGGCTGGACAAAAGTGACGATCATCCGCGCCGAAGGCAGCCGAGAAGGTTGCCGTCACCTCCCAGCCGAGGCTCTCCTCTGTAACATCCCTGACCTGGGTTATGAGTCAACCCTAGGTGTTTTGCCTAAATATGTAATTAAATCTTTGTGATTAAATCTGATCATGTAATTAAGTTTCTCAGAAACGTATATTTCAGTATTTGCTCCTTTTTATTTAAAGTTGTAGCATTGTTTTGATATACAGGGACCTATGTGCAATTTACCCAGTTGAAAGGGTTAGCTTGCAATTTGCACATGATGTGATGTTCCTCTGATGTTGAGACATCATGAGAATCTCTTTGGCAAAGTTTGAGGGATTTCCCAAGCTAGAGCACCAAGGTGCAGCTGTGGAAGCAATCCCAGGGCTTGAAACCCTAATTTGGGGTAAAATGCAATTTACCCAAATAAAGGGATGCAATTTGTAAATAATGTCATCTAAAGTATCTTTTTAGACTCTTGCCATCAGTAAGAGAAGAAATGATGAGGAAGTCACCTCAATTGAGTTATCAAGTTAAGAAATAGGCTTTGTGATTGAATAATCAGGGTATATGTGCAATATCCCTTTAAGTATGAACTTTATTATTAGATTGTTATTCCTTGCCTTCTTTTCTATAACTTAAGATAAGGTTTGTCCTTAGAATAAAGAGGAAGGGACGAGCAAGTAATAAAGGAAGGACTTAGTTGGAATTAAGGGAAACTTATGAACTAATGTTGAAAATCCTACCCCATGTATATAAGCTCTCCTTCCCTTAGTTGCAAGGGAACTCACCCTTCGTTCCCTTACTGTTTCATTTCACCAAAGATGACCAAGGACTGCCTTGGAGCTAAGGAGGACGACCAAGGGGTGCAAGGTAGGTTTAAACCCCTCTTCTTGCCTAATTCCATGGTTAGAATTCGAATTCAAGGTCAGCTTCATGGCTAATTCTCGAAACCCTACCTTTCTAGCCGTCTCTTTTCATCCTTCCTTGGAGTTTTCACCTTGGCCAACCTGTAAGAACTCAAGGACGCCATTAGAGCTTGGAGCGTGAAAGCTTGGAGCTCAAGAAGCAAGCTTTAGGCGGGTTTTATAACTCTAAACCTATGCTTTACTATGTGCATCTTTTTATGCGTTTTAATGATAGCTCTTAGTGTTTCCCTACTTTTCCCTGCTATTTTGCAAGCAAACCCGTGGGATATCTGTACTGTTCTTGAGCTAGAAGATGAAGGCGTGATTTCCAAGAAAAACCCACCGCTTTTCTTTTCCTTAAACGGTCCTAACAGTTTGCTCTCTCGGACTCAAGACCGCGAGGTGAGAAAACGGTCTCGAGACCGCGACAGGGCAAACGGTCTCAAGACCGATTGGCCCCGTTGACCGGGCATGGACCGTATAAGAAATCTGTTCCTAATTATATAGGCTAATTACCCTCAAAATTTGGGAGACTAACTCCAAAGGAATCGGGAGATATGACCTTTTAAGTCACAACTTTAAATGAATTAATTGCTGATTTTCAAACGGTCTGGAATTGCCTTTTTGGGCAAACGGTCTCAAGACCGTGTAAGGCCGTTGACTAAGCGTTGACCGTATGATATTACTGTTCAAAATTATGTTAATTAACAACTCACCAGGTTTGATGGTCTAATTCCAAACGGGCTAAGAGTTGAAGGGTGAATACTAGGGCTAACCCTAGATGAAATCAGTACTGAAATTATGGTGACCTAATTAGGGTTTTTAGGGTTGATTGACCTAAACGGTCTCAAGACCGTTTGGGGGTCACCAAACGGTCTCAAGACCGCGAGGGCAATCAACCAAGACCGTTTGGAGGTCTGGGGTCAAGATTTGTTGACCAATTGAAGGTACTTTTACACCAAGTTACATTGCAATTAAATATTGATATAATCATCAACTCAATTTGTTCAACCTTGATGAATCTGCACTAGAATCCAAAAATTGGATGGGCAAACGGTCTCAAGACTGTTTGGAACTCATCCAAACGGTCTCAAGACCGTGAGAGGGCTCGCGGTCTCAAGACCGTGAGAGGGCTCGCGGTCTCAAGACCGTGAGGGGGCTCACGGTCTCAAGACCGAGAGGAGGCTCGCGGTCTCAAGACCGCGAAGGGCCTCGCGGTCCTGAGGTCAAAGAAGGGCAAACGGTCTTCATGACCCTCGCGGTCTCAACTCCAACTTGATCTTCGCGGTCTCAACATCAATTGAACCAATGATAGGGCTCGCGGTCTTGAACCCTTGAAGAGGCTCACGGTCTTGAAGCCTAAGGGGGCTCGCGGTCTTGGAGTTAGAAAGAGGCTCGCGGTCTTGGAGGGTCAAAGTGGGCAAACGGTCAACACTTTCAACCAATCTCAACCCAATTGATGATTAATGATTGAAATCAATCAATGTGATTCAAGGTTGACCTCATTCAATCATTTGATGATGTAAATGGTTCAATGTTGCCCAAATCAAACCCTAATGATAATCTAGGATAGTAAGAGGTTATTTGACTAAGGTTTTTGACCATGATGATGATCAATGGGGTGAATTACCAAAATACCCCTGAAGGGTCAATTAAGTTATACCTTGCTCAATTCAAACCCTAATTACATGAGAATGATGTTTTTAGTCATAATGACTCTATCCAACTTGATCTAATCTAATGTTACCATCAACCATTAGTATGATGAAAGAGAGAGAAAGTAACTCTAATCACATAATGGTGATGCTTTTGGCTATGTTAGCCTATGATGACTCAATCTAACCTGTTTTAGAGTGATGTTGATATCACCTAACATTATGATGAGAGAGAAAGTACTTCTAGAGAGAGAAAGTACTTCTAGAAAGAGAAAGTACTTCTAGAGAGAGAAAGTACCCTTTTTAAAGTGCAAACTCAACTAAAGCATCTCCAATGCACAGGAGTGAGTATAATTAGGGTATGATCCACCTGTGTGAGGTCATAGAAACCCTAATTATGATAAATGATGAACCTTTAACCAATCCAAGAGCATCAATGAAGATGTTACTCATACATGATGATGTTATGAGTTTAATTCACCTCGATGTGAATAGTAAACCCTAATTCAAGGGTGATGACATGTAATGTGAATAGTAAACCCTAATTCAAGGGTAATGGCATGCTTTTGAGCAATAAACTCTATTTGATTTGAATTAAAGATTTAACTCTTATGACAAGAGTAGGAAGTACATTCCTTATTGTTGTATTACCTTTATCAGATGTATTAACCATGCAGGTTCTGATATGAAGGTAATCATATCCAGGTATGGATGTTGATGTTATATTCATTGAAGGCATGTTGTTAGCCTTATGAATAAGTAAAGTAATCTGATGCCTTGCCAGTGGCATCCTATGCTGAAACTGAGCTATGAGAGCCATAAATACCATCAAGGTCATACCTTAGAGATGACTTGTGATGAGGATAATGAGAAATGATGATTGATATGAGTTAGGCCTGTTACATTTAGTATTCTTCTTTTATAGCTGCTATGCTATTGTTATTGTTTGCAGAACAATGTATGTTGTTAAAGAATACTGAATGTACCTAACTAATCAAGTATAATGTAGAGCCCTGATCATAGATCCATCATTGTCAGAAATTAAATGATGGTGAAACAGGTTTTCCTTAGGGAACTCCTGGAGCACATACTTTTGAGTATGTGGGGTACATGGATGTGTAGAACCTTACATCCTAGTGTAGGAAAGTGATGTAGATGTGGAATCCATCCATCCTTCACTATAGTTCCATACCGTATCAGTGGTAGGTAAACATGAAACCTCCTGATGACGAAGAAAGCACAGATATTTGTATCAGTGGTAGGTAAATATGAAACCTCCTGATGACGAAGAGAGTACAGAACGTCACTGTGACTCTAGAATAGCGAAGGACCAGTTTACCCTGGTGAGCTATAGTAGTAGAGACACGAGATGTCCTACAAGTGATCCTCTTACTGACTGAGGAAGGTGAAGGTCATGAGAATCTGGCTCTCTTAATGACCTATGTATGATACTGATGTGACTTCTCAGCGATCAGTTGGAGTATGAGTGGTAAGCCTCATCTCCACAGGGCATAATGTTGTTTGTAAAACATAATCAACCATGTAGTATAACTTGTTAGAGATGACTCCAAGTTAGTTGATTGATGTTACATTGCAATCATGTTGATATTCTCCATATCTCCTAAATTGTAGAGATCTTGTTATACCTGCAACTGTTATAGAATGCTTTGAAGGCTTTACTATTTAAAATAATCTTTGATGTTATAATAAAGCTTCTGGCGAAGAGTTATAACTCTCGCTGGGACAATTATGTATAATTGTCTCACCCCGTAGGCTTCAACTTTTTAGGTGGACGTCAGAGACGAAGGAACCAGCCTACAGGTGATCAGTCTCAGCAGCAGCACCAGGGGCAGCAGTAATCTCAGGTGGAGATTTGTCCTGCCATGTGGTGTAGTTAGAGTCAGTCCTATGTGTCCTCTGTACTCTCAGGTGTTGGAGTCTTTTTTGTATAAGTGATCTTGAGATTTTGTATCTTGATGTATATAATTACTCAAGAAGTAATTATCCTGAGATGTAAACAGTTACCTCTCTTTATGAAAGAAGCTTTTATGGATCCAAGCTCTTGTCTCGAAAAGTTTTAATTTCCCGTGATTTTTGTCTTCCGCTGATTACCGATTCGCTTCCGCTAAGTTTTAATCGTGTTTATGTCATGGTTTGGAGATCAGAGCCCACATCCTCCTTCTTCATCAGCTTCCCCCTCGGGAAGTGCGTCCTCCTCTTCCTCCAGTGGGCGATCCTCAACGCCCGAGGAAGGGACGCAACAAAGGTCAGCCGAAGGAGCTCCAGCCAGACAAGAGAGATCCTTAGGCCTGGGAGATGCAAACATCTCCATCCCCCTAGATGAAGTCAAAGACGACAGCGTAGATATCAGCATCAGGGGAGACTCTTCTAAAGAGTCTGAGGGAGAGAAGGAGGATGTCTACACAGTCAATAAAAGACATCTACCCCAGGGAAGGCGCTCGATGGCGGACAAATTCCGTGATTCATCCGAGATACCCTTCTTTGAGATGGCTGATTTTGACAGACAAGCCATCAGATACCTGATGATCAGAGACCAGAAGCTGCTGAATAAGGTCTTACGATCACAGACAGATGAAGATGACATCTGTTGGCTAAATGGACATCTATAAATCCCTTTGTTTTGATTATGACAAACATTTCATTCTTATTAATCTAACGAGCTACTTGAGTGTGTAGGATTAAAAGTGGATGACAAAGCAACTAGGGAAATTCATATGCTTATATGTTTATGCAATGTAATCGCTTTGTAAAAAAACTTGTACAATATATAATGTACAAGTACTTAGATTGCATGTAAATCAAGCGTTAGATTTTCCCTAGCTAAACATCACATTTAGTTAAGTCATTCCCTTCAAATAGGATCACATTTGCACACTCATACATATAGTTAGTGCCTAAATTGAAACATTGAAACAGGATCAATCTCGGTCGACAAACTCCTCGACCGAGACACTCTCGGTCGACAATCTTCTCGACCGAGAAAGATCCAAAGTAGCTGTTAGACACAACAGACAAGTTAGTTGGCAGTTGGAGAAAGACGTTGCAAATCACTTGTTCCAGAGTGCCTGTCGGTTGACAAAAGTTCGACCGAGTAGGTGTCTCGGTCGACCATTCCTCGACCGAGATGGTCTCTGACAGCAACTGCAGAATTAATTAATTAGCTGTTGTTAAAGCAACAACTTTTTACCTAACGGCTAGTTAAGCACTTAGAAACCCCTAGAAGTTGTCTAGAACGTCCTTAAGCATCCTTAGGCCATTTCTATAAATAGGACAAGCCATAGGACACTCAAACACACTTGCTACACTTGAGAAATCCTTGAGCATACTTTGAGCAATCTGTTTGTGAGCAATTTGAGCTTTGTGACAATTGGCTACTTCCTTCCTTAGCTCATAATTCGTGTCCTATAGGCTAGTATCTCCTACCCACTGCAATCACAAGTTCACACACTTCGTTAGGAGATCTATACGCTTGATCTAGGCAAATCAAGCCTTGGGCTACAAAGGATAAGTTGTAATTTCCTTTTTCTTTCTTGTTCTCTATTACCGTTTGTACTCTCCTTGCTACTCCTAGGTTGGAGGCTACTGATTGGAGAGGGTGAAGTTCTTCTTGGCAAAGAAGGTGACTTTGAGCTACTTCAGAAGGCTGGTGCAACGGGAGGTTACTTCTAGAGAGGAAGGCTACTTCAAGGGGGAGCTTGGAGTTACTTCAAGAAGGCTACCTCAAAGTTGGTGCACCTACTTCAAGTGAAGGCTGCTCAAAGGGTGTAAAGGAAAGTATTGTATTTTGTATAAATCCTTGAGAAGGTAATAAAATAAATACTTTCAAAATCCCGGTTGGGTAAGCAACCGGTAGTGGACTGACAACTTTAGTAGTTGCTAAAGTTGGAACCACTCTAAACACCTGTCTCCTTCTTCTAATTTTTAATTGTGGTTGTTTGAGTTAAATAAATTGTTAAAATTATTTAAAAACTCTATTCACCCCCCCTCTAGTGTTTTTCAATTGGTATCAGAGCAGGCTTCAAGGAACCCTAATCAGGTCTTGAAGAATGGAGGGTAATGGTGATTACAATCACAACAAAAGGTGTTGCTTGGACAAAACTACAACATGTTGCAATTGGTGCTTAGGAACAAGCCACACAACAACTAGATGCCCATGGAGATCAAATAAGGAAGATGAGAACAAAGATTGTCTCATTGCTACAACTAGCGAGGAAGAAGAAGAAGAGGTAAGTCTTTTTGATTTATCTAAAGAAGAACTAGTTGTGAGCCTTGAAGATACACATATTAAGTATGTTGAATGCAAGAAGAAATTAAAGAAATCAAATAAAGCAAATGATGAATTACATGCTAAGCTCCTTGCTATTACATCTGAAAACGAAGATCTTAAAAAGATCATTGAAGATCATGATATTGAGATAAAATCTATAGAGGCAAATTGTAATCTACTTTCTTTAGAGAAGAATAATTTGCAAAATCAAGTGAATGATCTTCAAAAACAACCCATTTTATGCAACCATCTAGATTATGATTCTATTGTCAAAGAAAGAAATTCATTGTCATCTAATCTAGATCAAGCAAAACTAGATATCAAGAAGAGAATGGAAGAGATTGCCAAGTTACAACAAAAAGTTAGAAATTTAAATAATAATGGCATTCTTGATCAAATCTTAGATAATTCCTATCATCAAATTGGGAGAAGAGGACTAGGTTACAAGCCTAAAGGGAAATCCTATCAACAACCTAGTTGGAGAAAGTCACAAACCCATCAATCTATATATGTACCTAAAGGAACATCTTCACCCAAGGACAACACAGAACACAATCATAGAAAAAGATATGAGGTTGACTCAATATGCTGTCACTATTGTTTGCGCCTTGGTCACTATTCTTTTTCATGCCCTTACAAGAGAAAAGATGTCGAGTTAGTTTGGGTTCCAAAACCTCCAAACTAAATAAATAGAATCAAGTTGAGATATGACCAAGGACCTTAGTTGCATATTTCTACGTCTATCTCAACTCAAAATAATGGGATAACCAATAAATTTAAGTATCTAAATATTTAACTTGCATAGTTATGTTTTATTTGGAAGCAATTAACAGTTTCAGAAATATTGTCGGTCGAGAGACTGTCGACCGAGACACTGTCGGTCGAGAAATAGTCGACCGAGCATGATTTCCAGTCTGTTGCAAAAAATTGCTAAATTTCTTTGAAATTGATGAAAGTGCTATCTATTCATGATTAATGATTGGATATTTATTTTGGAAATCATCCATACAAATTTAAATTAATATTAGTTTATTCCCTAAATGATTTAAACCAAATTATGCTTAAAAATTTCTATCATTATTCACATGATTTCCTTATTTTCTGGTCTATCCATATAGAAATCATGTGATTAAAATCATGTGATTATTTACTGTGATTATTACATCATGGATATGCTTTCACCATTTGGTACTGAGATTAGCTTGATAGATAATTGTCTACATGGATCCATGATAGGCAAGCAAATGCTTTATTGGTAATATGTTATGCTTGCAACACATAAGATAAAATCTCTCAAAAAGACTTGAGATATTTAGTGTTTTTCAATTGATATTTAGTGTGACTTCAGTAAAGAATTTTATGAGGATACTAAACGACGTGAAATTTGATATTCATATTATTACAGCAAAGCCTATATTTTAAGAAAAGGACAAATGTTTTCATATTAAATATTATGCTTCAACTTAATACTTAATCAAATCTTATGCAGATATTATACTTCATAATGTTCAAGTTGAAAAATCTGCAAATCTGCCTCTTTGTTAATATGAAATTTGACCAAGGGGCGCTATGGTCGTAGTCAAAATCGACCTAAAATAAGTTTTGACAAAATCATTATTTGAATATCATTTTATTGTGATTAAAAGCAAAATCAATTTATGATCTCAAAAATTGTTCCAATATTGTCAATAATAAAACAAAAATATTACTCCCTTAGAAAATATATATGCTCTACAAATTCAGTCAATCATGGTATCATTTGCATTAAAAATAAGCTTAAAAATTCGTACCCAATAAGTCAGTCGGTCGACAAATCTTCGACCGAAAACCTCTCGGTCTGCCCACCTCTCTCGACCGACAGAATCTAGACAAACCTAGCATCGGACACACTTCCGGTCGACAATTGTTCGACCGAGACAGTGTCGGTCGACAATTGCTCGACCGAGAAAGAGTCGTTGGGATATGACCGTTGCAATCCGACCGTTACCGTTAACGGCCGACCGTTGCAAGTCGACCGTTGGACGGCCGAAGTGGCGCGTCTGGAATATGACCATTGCGGACGCTCGATCGACAAATTGTCGACCGACCCGGTCACTGGATTGCTATAAAAGGAGCAAAAACGGGTCATTTCTTCACACCTTCTTATTCTTGTTTCCTTAGGCTCTCTCTAGTGAATTCTTGTACAAATCTTTAGCATCCTCATCCCCAAGATTTCCTTGCTTCTTCTCCACCTTCAAGCAACACAATGGCATCATCCTCTACTCGTGGAAAGAAGAAGGTCGCTGGCAGGAAACAAAGGGAGGCTACTCCACCATTGACGATCATCAATGACATTTCCTTCGTCGACGGAGATGCTGGTGATCGTTATCTACGACTCTCCTCCAAAGCTCCTCTCCCACGACGACCAGTTGAAGTTATGGACTTCCTCAACATCGTCGACTTGGAGGACCTTTTCGAGGTGCAAAAGTTAAAAGAATTCATCAACCCTTCTTTTCCTTCCTATTCCATCAAGGTAGTGAATGAATTCTATGCTAACCTCATCTCCCACTCTGAAAATGAAACCATCTTCTTCTATACTATGGTCAACGGGCATAGCTTCCGATTTTCTGAAGGGGATATTCTTGACATGCTAGATATTGACATAGATGAATATCAAGACACCCTTGACCTTACTACTGGAAACCCACTTAATCAATTTTCCCAAGATGACCATACCATTAGTCTTAGTGACATCAAAAGGACCAGTTTTCAATCCAATACAACCTGTCATGAAGATAGAGGCACATACTATGCTATAAATATCAAACCAGCTGCTAGGATTGTAAACCTTATTGTTTCAACAAACATACATCCTAGAGCCAATAAGTCTGAAGTTCCTATTTTTCGTATGTGTCTAATATATGCCATTATCCAACATATTCCCACAAATTTTATCCGCATCATTCTTAAAAATATGCTTGAGTTTTCTGGCAATCCTCCATATGTTGATTTTGTATGCCAAATTACTCAACATTTCCTTAAGACTCAACTTGAGGATATGGGATATACATGGGAGCGTAGACCACAAAAAATAAGCAAGAATACTGTAGAAAAAATGGGGATTGATTTCAGTCATAAGAGGGCTAGGGTAGAAGGACAAACATCTACACAAGATATACCATCTCCACCTCCTCCTACCAGCCTACCCTATGACCCCATCCAAAACACTCTAACCTATGTTGCTGGGTCACAATATCATCTTAGTAAACAACTAGATTACAACCATCATGCCATGACTTACCTAAACCAAAGAATGCAAACTCTTTCTCCAAACCAACCAGATGAATATCCTTATTCTTTAAATCCTGGCATGCTCAATCCATATAACCCATCTTACAACTACTATCAACCTCCACCTCCACCATCTACAGATCTCACGCATACTCAGTTTTCATCAATGCAACTACAAGATATTGCTGCTCATTTCCGATTTGATCGTGTTCCAACCTTCTTGGAGGCATATGCCTTAACCAAGACAGGTGCTCTGGAGTGGCAAACTTTGGTCCAGTATTATGGAGCTGAGCCTTTTCTTGGGAAAGACCCTGATATTGATGTAATTCTTAAGTCTTTCCAGTGAGATTTGGAAGTTGTAATGGAATCTTTGCAAAATTGTAATAAATGGGTTATTGTTACATGTTTTTGGCTATCTTTTCATGCTTGTAATGACATTGGTTATCTTTATAATGGATATCTTTTTGGTATCATTTGAATTTGGATTATAAGACTATTGTAGAGCATATAAAATAAGGGGAGTAATAAATACAAGTAAATCAAAAAGGATGAACATCTTTGTAAATACCTAAAAGTTAAAGTTATGGCTAAAATGACATCTATTGCAAAATACTTATACCTTGGGGGAGCATAGTATAAGTTTAAGGGGGAGCTCATAGAAACTAATTTGATTATTTGATTGAGAAGCTTACAAAAACATTGCAAACATCATTTGTAGCTTGTTACGACTTTAGTATTTTTACTCTTGGTTATGAAGAAATCCATGAATTTCATAAAAATGATATATCTTGTTCTTAAAAGGGACTCTCTAAACAAATCAGGGCTTAACATCCCATGCATTTAGTTAAGAGACATCTTTATGCACTCTAAAACTAAAGGATTCTCATTTCATTTTTAAGGCTTAACATCCCTTGTAAAATGGGTGAGAAATCAATACACATAGGCCATAAACTTAAAAGAAACTCATATCATTTCAAGGCTTAACATCCTTTGCAAATGATTGAGAAACAAATTGTGGCTAAATTTTTGACAATAAAAATCCCTTGATTTTAATTGGATATCTCTTTAAGGGGGAGCAAAGCTTAAAAAGGAAGACACAAAGTCATACTACATGATTATATTCGATATCTTTTTGAAATGACAAAGGGGGAGAAATAATATAAAATCACAAACATAAAATTAAAATGAGTTTTATAAATCTTGGCCAGCAGTCACTTGCAAAATCAAAGATGGCTACAAAGGTACATTTTTAGGTATGAAACTCATATGGTTCATATTTCCTTTATTTATATTTTTGGAAATTATTGTCATCTTCAAAAAGGGGGAGATTGTTGGCTAAATGGACATCTATAAATCCCTTTGTTTTGATTATGACAAACATTTCATTCTTATTAATCTAACGAGCTACTTGAGTGTGCAGGATTAAAGGTGGATGACAAAGCAACTAGGGAAATCCATATGCTTATATGTTTATGCAATGTAATCGCTTTGTAAAAAAACTTGTACAAATATATAATGTACAAGTACTTAGATTGCATGTAAATCAAGCGTTAGATTCTCCCTAGCTAAACATCACATTTAGTTAAGTCATTCCCTTCAAATAGGATCACATTTGCACACTCATACATATAGTTAGTGCCTAAATTGAAACATTGAAACAGGATCAATCTCGGTCGACAAACTCCTCGACCGAGACACTCTCAGTCGACAATCTTCTCGACCGAGAAAGATCCAAAGTAGCCGTTAGACACAACAGACAAGTTAGTTGGCAGTTGGAGAAAGACGTTGCAAATCACTTGTTCCAGAGTGCCTGTCGGTCGACAAAAGTTCGACCGAGTAGGTGTCTCGGTCGACCATTCCTCGACCGAGATGGTCTCTGATAGCAACTGCAGAATTAATTAATTAGTCGTTGTTAAAGCAACAACTTTGTACCTAACGGCTAGTTAAGCACTTAGAAACCCCTAGAAGTTGTCTAGAACGTCCTTAAGCATCCTTAGGCCATTCCTATAAATAGGACAAGCCATAGGACACTCAAACACACTTGCTACACTTGAGAAATCCTTGAGCATACTTTGAGCAATCTATTTGTGAGAAATTTGAGCTTTGTGACAATTGGCTACTTCCTTCCTTAGCTCATAATTCGTGTCCTATAGGCTAGTATCTCCTACCCACTGCAATCACAAGTTCACACACTTGGTTAGGAGATCTATACGCTTGATCTAGGCAAATCAAGCCTTGGGCTACAAAGGATAAGTTGTAATTTCCTTTTTCTTTCTTGTTCTCTATTACCGTTTGTACTCTCCTTGCTACTCCTAGGTTGGAGGCTGCTGATTGGAGAGGGTGAAGTTCTTCTTGGCAAAGAAGGTGACTTTGAGATACTTCAGAAGGCTGGTGCAACGGGAGGTTACTTCTAGAGAGGAAGGCTACTTCAAGGGGGAGCTTGGAGTTACTTCAAGAAGGCTACCTCAAAGTTGGTGCACCTACTTCAAGTGAAGGCTGCTCAAAGGGTGTAAAGGAAAGTATTGTATTTTGTATAAATCCTTGAGAAGGTAATAAAATAAATACTTTCAAAATCCCGGTTGGGTAAGCAACCGGGTAGTGGACTGACAACTTTAGTAGTTGCTAAAGTTGGAACCACTCTAAACACCTGTCTCCTTCTTCTAATTTTTAATTGTGGTTGTTTGAGTTAAATAAATTGTTAAAATTATTTAAAAACTCTATTCACCCCCCTCTAGTGTTTTTCAACATCCTCTGGACTGAAGGCTACCTCTCCGTGCGACGGAAGGTTCTTCGCGGAATGTTCCGTACATCGGCCGTGGTCGGCAAAAGATTGTTCAGGGTCCTGGAAAATGTGCTAATAGAGAATATCAACAGCAGGACAGGTCGGAGGGCACTATACACAGCCACCCCGACCTTGGCAAGAAAGCTGATGAAAGGAGATCCAGACTCCCGTGCGGTGGCCGACATGCTGCAGCACATTGAAGAGCATAGGCCAAACCTGGTGCTGGCCCCGTACAAGCACCAGAACATGTGGTTTCTCTACATAGTAGACCTCAGAAACCGCGACGTCCAGCTGCTGTGTTGCAGCAATCACGAAGTGCCACACTCTGGGGGTGTTTTCCAGCCGCCCGGAAGACAAGAAGCTGAGACTCCTGCCACTGCATCTGCTACGAGCTATAAAGCATGGAAGCCAACGTCACCAAGGTCCTTGGAACTTCTTTACTCTCTGAGACCTCCCCGTCTAGGTAGAAGAGGGGAGTGGAAACAGCGCTATCGCCAACCTGGGTGCAATTGAGGCGCTCAACACATTTGGAAACTTGGGAGTCCTCAAAGGCACGCCCTTTTATCAACGCAGGGGCATTTACGCCATGTTCCTGATCAAGGACAAGCGTTATTTCTGAGACGCAGGGGTATCGGAGCAGCTGTTGGACAGTGACCTGGAAGAAGACTCCTCTCAATCCAACAGCTCCTCAGAAAAAGAAGAGGAGATAGCAACAGATACTTATGGGGCAGGCAAGCAGTTGGCGGTTTTGAAGAAAGTGCACGGGAGGGAAGACACTGCTTTGCCTGAAACTTTAGAAGGGATGATCTCAAATTTCGACCGCTTTTCGTGTGCAACTCTCACACAAGAGCAGGTCAACGTAATCCAGTGGAAGTTAGCTGATTCTACCCCATCGGTTGTTGCCTTTCAGGCAGGCAATGTCATAGTCCCGATCGATGATCTAAGGGACATGGTGAAGGAAGGAGGGTGCTCGGCTGTAACAGTTGTCGCCGCTTACATCCAGTATATACAGCCAAAGCTAGAACAAGCATACATAGCCCATCCTATGCTATTCAATGACATTTTCCTCGCCGATGAAATAGGAGCGAAGAAAGCATTTCTGCAGGAATTGGCAAGCGAAGTTCCCCGTGAGATCTTCCTCCCCGTTCTACATTACAACCAATGGACGCTTCTAACAGTGTACACCCGGCAACGAGCAGGAATTTTCTACAACAGCTCGGACAGCAACAAGAACCATCCAGTGCCATGTACATTTGAACCTTTGACATTCGTCGAACGCCTGGTCCGAAAATACTACGACGAGGTGGAAAAGATGATCCAACCATTCCTGGATACGCAAGCAAGCAAGTGGCACAAACTCCAGTTTTGCCACCGCAGTCCGCAACAACTTCCCTTATCCAACGACTGCGGCATCTACGTCCTGGAATGGATAGCAAGTAAAGAAACGCCTGACGAGCTCCACCACACCTTCTATCACAGCAAAAGGGGAGAATATGTGTGGGAGCTTCTATCTGACGCAGGTGTAACCTCACTGGAATAAACATTACCTCACCTTATCTACTTCACAACTCTGGGACAGAGTGTGGAGTAAGTTTGGGGGGTACCATGTACCAGTGAGGGAGGTACAAAATTTTGAAATTTTTTCTTTTACTCAAATTCTTCATTCTTTTGTCCCAAATTCGTTATTCTTCAAATTCGTTATTCTTTTGTGTACATATATATGTCCATACCAAAATTTTGAAAAATCCTTTTTGTTTATATCATCTTCATACGTATGTACAAAGTTACTGTATAGTAAAAAGTTGTTGTGACTTCTTGCAAAGTTAGTTTTCTATGTGCTTAACGAGATACAAGTTCTGTTATATCTTTTTGATAATGCTGCCTCAAACAAACAAAAGATTATGTTTTGCCATGCCAAAAATTTCAAAAAAATATAATAATCTCGCAAACAGCTAAGAGACGAGTATGGAGAAGGAAAAAGCTGCCCAAACAGCAGAAATCTCTTTGTTTTCCCTCACCCAACGAAAATCCCAAAAAGAGAAAGAAGCCTTATGAGTGTGAATAAAAGCATGAGAGTTGTGCCAATAAAAGAAAAGAATATATATATATATATATATATATATATATATATACACTTGTTTTCTAAAAGTACCCATCTTTAGGCATGGTAGATCCGGGGCAGTGGTACGTAGGATGTGAAATCACTGCTCTAAAGCCAACTGGCTTAGACTGTAGGGACCACTTGCCTGCTAACGGACCCTTACCTGGATGGACTGATGGGAAACAAGAAAAACCCCAAAAAGCCTTAGCCTACCCTATACACAACTTTTTTCCCCAAAAATAAAGCTGTTTGGTGTGTAAGCTATCTTCGGAATCATACAAAAAAGTCTCGCCAAAGCTGTAGAGAAGAATCTTACTTAAATAATAAGGTAGGAAAAACAAAGTCTTTTGTTCATAGTGAGACAGCATTATCTTTAAGGCATTGTGATTCTTGTTTCACCTTTTGAACAGAAAGCTACTCCGAGAAGAAGAAGCATCACTAAATATAGTTTAAATATTGATTGAGGACAATCAAAATGCTAAGTTTGGGGGAGTTGATAACACCAATTTTTGTGATGTTTTTGCCCTTTATTCTGTTATCAAAATTTCCCTTTTCTGCTATTTTTCCTCTCTTTTATTAGTACTTTCGCAATAATTGGCCAAGCAATGCTCTTAATCCAATATTTCCATCTTTTGTAGACTTTTTCCTCATTTTGGTACAATAAGGCCATCCCGGCCAACAAATAAGTCCAAGTCTGCTTCGGCCTTCCTGATGCCCGATACGACCTCTGCCCGACAGGGTGGAGCGACACAAAGATGCACGACAAAGGGATGTCGCACAAGAAGAAACTAATGGACGACACATCTTCTACCTGATAGGGAGCCAAACTCGCCACGACAACCCAAGCTTGTCGCGCGACGCAGCCACCCACCGACAAGTGCCACCCGTCACGTGACCGACAGCTGACACCTTTGTGCCGAGCGATACCAGTATCGATCGTCCGCCGACCCACGAATAAGGAGGACACGTGGCACTTCGAGCACCATAACTTCCCCCAACCGCTGCCTATAAATAGCAGCTATAGGAAGCCGAAGAGACAATTCGGACAGTTGGGAACTTTGAGCGATCTTCCGAGGAAAACTGCGAGAGCAAGAGTATCGTGCCCGAGAGGGTGCGCCACCCGACATGAGCGTATCAGCCAGGGACCTTGAGCGATACAGTCGACCGTCGTAGTGTGCCGCCCGAGAGGGTGTGCCGCCCGACACTGCTGTATCGGGCTAGGCTCCTGACCGGTATCAGGCTGGAGAGCCGCAGTAGCCTGTCGTCCTTCTATATCAAGAAGGCGACATCTATCTTTAATTCTGTTATTTAATTCTTTATTTATGCAATGTATTCAGACTTTTAATGTTTATGGAAATAGAAAAGCTTAATTACTTGCTTCTCTATGCTTGGTGCAAAATGTTGGATGACTGTTATGTTTGATATCTGAACTCTAGTGTAACACCCCTGACCTGGGTTATGAACTAACCCTAGGTGTTTTGCTTAAAATTATGATTAGAGGCTTGTAGTTAACCCTTTATATGTCATTAAAGCTTTAGAACAATCTATATTTTCATTTCTTCCCTTTTTGAACAATGTTGTAAGATTGTTTTGTTTAATAGGGACCTATGTGCAAATTACCCAATTAGAGGGGTTAACTTGCAAATTGCACATGTTAAGATGTTCCTATGCTGATGAGACATCATAAGAATGAATATGATGTGGTGATAAGGATTCCCCAAGCTTGGGCACCAAAATATAGCTTGTAGAGCAATCCTTGTACTTTAAAACCTAGTTTTGGTGTAAAGTGCAATTTGCCCAAAATATAGGGTGCAACATGTAAAATATACCCTCTAGAGTACCTCTCATGCTTTTTAACATCAAGTGGAGTAAAGAAAATGATGGGGGCACCTCATTTGAGTAACCATACAAGAAGGATAATCATTTTAATTGAATAATCAAGATGTATGCAAAATGACCCTTATATATGTATGACTTAATAAAGTGTTTGGCTTCTTTTCCTCTAAACCAAGGTTGAGAGATAAGTTTGCATGTTATAAGAATGTATAAACATGGCAAAGAAGTAGGATATGGTCGTGGAGGATATAGATGTAAAAGAGAAGAAGTATTTATGATTTCCTTGGAAATATGCCCAAAAATATATAAGCAAGCTCTTTCCACAATCAAGGGATCGTTCCCTTCATTTCCTCTTCTCATCCTTTTTCTTTGGACCGACTAAGGAGGAGGTTAGGAGCAGAGGAGGACGACCAAGTTGATCTAGGTAAGTTTGGTCATCTTCTAGCTCGGATTCATGGAGGAAATTCCATTACAAGGTTGGTTTGCTAGTATTCCTTACACAACTCTTGCTTCTAGCCATCTTATCCATCCAATTCTTGAAGAAAAGACCTTGGACGACCCCTGGAGCTCAAGCCACCATTACCTCTACGGAGCTTGGAGCTCTAGATCAGATTCTAAGGCGGGTTTTATAACTCTAAACCCTTAAACTTTGTTATACATCTTTCTTTCTTGCAAAAGTAGTTTGTTCTTCTTTCCCCCATCCTTCCTTGCTTTCTTGCAACTAAAACCATGAGGAACAGACCTGGATCTGGAGGTACAAGAAGATGGGCGTGATTACCAATTTTACTTTATCAAACGGTCTTGCTCCCCCCCGTGTTTGGCCAAACGGTTTGCAAAACCATTTGGGGCAAACGGTTTGCAAAACCATTTGAAGGGCAAACGGTTTCACAAGGTCAGTTGGAGAAAACAGTCTCCAAGACCATTTGGTTGAGTTGACCAAGCGTTGACCGTTTGGGATTCCTGTTCATAATTATGTTGGTTGATAACCCTCCAAATTTGAGGGATTAACTCCAACGGAATCGTGAGTTGAAGGCAAATCAATTAGGTAAACCTAATTGGATTAAGTGCTGATTTTAAACCTGATTAACTTTACCGTTTTGTGAAAACGGTTTCAAAACCGTTTGAGTGAGTTTACCAAGCATTGACCGTTTGGGATTCCTGTTCATAATTATGTTTCTTGATAACCCTCCAAATTTTATGGGTTAACTCCCAAGGAATCTAGAGTTGAAGGCTAATCAATTAGATAAACCTAAATGGATTAAGTGCTGATTTTTCAGCTTGATTAATTGAACTTTTTGGGCAAACGGTTTCAAAACCATTTGAGGGCGTTGACCAAGCGTTGACCGTTTGAGATTCCGGTTCATAAAATATGTTGGTTAATAACTCACCAAATTTGATAGGTTAATTCCAAAGGAATCATGAGTTGAAGGCTAATCAATTAGGTAAACCCTAATTGGATTAAGTGCTGACTTTCAACTTGATTGATTTGACTTTTAGGGTTTTCTTGCCCAAACGGTCTCAAGACCGTTTGGGGATCACCCAAACGGTCTCAAGACTGTTTGGGGATCACCCAAGACCGTTTGGGGATCGCCCAAGACCATTTGGAGGTCTGGGGTTAAGTATAGTTGACCAATTGAAGGTCCAAATGTACACAATTACAAAGTAATCAATTGCTGATTTGATGATCAACTCAATAGCTCAAACCCTAATGATTTTTCACTAGAATCCAAGGTTTGGGTGAGCCAAACGGTCTCAAGACCGTTTGGAACTCATCCCAACGGTCTCAAGACCGTTTGGAGGTCACCCAAGGCCGTTTGGAGGTCTAGGTGTGAGTATGGTTAAGCAATTGATGATCCAGTGTTATTAAGTTAAAGTGTAATCAATTGTTGTTTTGATGATCAATCCAATGATCCAAACCTTAATTGGTTGACTTGGATTTTGGTGATATGATGGGCAAACGGTCTCAAGACCGTTTGGAGTTCATCCAAACAACCTCAAGACCGTTTGGGGTCAGGTCATACCCAATTTGGATGATGGTTCTATGGTTTCAAAGTAATTAGTCTTACATTGATTAGTATTGAAGGATGATCGATTCCAACCCTAATCCAATCCATACAAACCCTAATTGGTGATCAATTGAGGATTAATTTAGGGTCACATAAGTTGAGTATTAACTTAATTGGCTCAATTGATAAATGGTTAACCATGGTATGAACGATTGAGGGGTTCAACATTGAAAACCCTAACTCAATTGGAAGTGTTAATACACTTTTTGGTCCATGCAGTTTTGAGGGTGTTTGGACCAAACAGTCTCAAGACCATTTGGTGGTCATGCGGATTCAAACCGTTTGGAGGTTGAAAGTGCAAAATTGTTTGGGGTCTTTTAAGGTCAAGATTACTTAATGCTTTAAAGGCTTAGATGGTTTAATGGTTGATTAATCTAAATCCTAATGATATCTAAAGACATTAAGGGAACAAGTAATTAGTTGATTGAAGCATGTTATGATCAATGGTGAACATTACTAAAGTACCCTTGATGGGTTTAAGTAGTCAACACCTCTTGATCAAGTAATCCCTAATCTAGGGTAAGGTGATGCTAGGTGAATAGTAAACCCTAATCTAGGGTAAGGTGATGCTATGTGAATAGTAAACCCTAATCTAGGGTAATGTGATGCTATGTGAATAGTAAACCCTAATCTAGGGTAATGTGATGCTATGTGAATAGTAAACCCTAATCTACGGAGATGTGATGATATGAACAAGTAACCCTAATTCTGAGTTATGCTTTTAAGCATGAAACTCCATGATTGAGAAATAAAATAGGAATCACTATTCCTAATCTAGTTAAGAGGTTGAATAACTCTATTTGGATTAAATGAGAATCCTAATCCTAAAAACCAGTTGTGGTATTATGACACGGTCGTGGTGAGCCCTTTGTGGCACGACCGTGCAAGGTAGCACGGCCGTGGTATCACATATATAATTTGAGAAGAACATGTATTGTGTTATTATGATACAATATGCATGTTATTAGTAAATATTGATCATGTAGGTTTTCATAAAGAGGTGATCATATCCAGGTAAGGATTATGATATCTTATGTATTGAAATTACTTTACATGCTTCAAGTATAATGATATGCTATGATACCTAGTGAATGGTAAATTATGAGTTCAAGTACCTAGATTCTATAATCATGATGATAAATTTAGAAAGGTAATTGACAAGTTGAGGAATTGAGATCCTAACACTTTGTGAGAAAATGTATGGCTACAGGCCATGACTCCCCCATAATAATGTCAGACATTAGATATATGATCTAAGTCTGAAGAGAGTTAATGTTGTAATAGTGGTTTTATAGAAAGTAAATGCCATACATGTTCTTCTATTTCTTAAAAGATAAATGACATATGGGTTTATCAAATTATAGTTGTATTGCTTTAATTGGAAGAATGGTTTAAATCTATTAAACATTGTTTTCACTACTCCCAGACATATATAACTTCTTTGTGTACATTTACCCTCTTAAGATGCAATAATTATGTTTCTGGAGAAGAGTTATATCTCTCGCTGGGACAATTTTATAATTGTCTCACCCCGTGGGAAACATATTTTTAGGTGGACGTGGGCGAGGAGGCAGAAATCCTTCAATAGGTGAAGGGCAACATCAACAGTACCAGGGACAACAGTGAAGTTTCAGGTGGAAACATTGGATGTTATGCCACGTATAGATGTAGTTAGAGTCCTATGTGTCGTCTCTGTACTCTCAGGTCCTCGGAGTAATAGTTAGTGCTTTTGAGTTTTTGGTCCAGTACCTCGAGATTTCTGTATCTTGCCTTATATAGTTAACATGGTAGTTGATGATTGTAATCTCAAGATACGACCTTACAGAGATGTACTGATGGATCAGTTTGTAAATAACTTATCATGTTTCTTTATGAAAAATCTTCACCATTTAAAGATCTCTTCACATAAAGTTTTAAATTTTTAGTGATTTTTGGTAATCCGCTGCTTAGTGAACGTTTCCGCATTAGTTAATCTTGTTTTCTCGAGATAGACGTCACATTTAGTGGTATCAGAGCTCTAGGTTCGTTGAGTCTACAGAGACATAGGACTAAGGTTATTGAGTCTGTTCTAAGTGTTTTCCAGATTATCTGATAGTATCTTCTGCTCTCATAGGAGAAGAAGAACTTGAAGATGTCTGGATCACATGAAGAGCATTCTATTGAGGATAGTACTGCTGCACCAGGAGAAGGTGCAGGAGACCAGAATAGGGAGGGGCCTGTACCTGAACAGCCCCAGATTGACCCAGCTGAGATAGAAAACCCAGCTCTCCATGCTTTATTCGATAAATTCCTGACAGCCATAACACACATAGCAGATAGGGTGCCACCATCTGCACCTATGGCACCAGCCCATCAGGAAGGTTATGGAGTCGGCAAGACTTTTTAGAGACTTCGCCGGGTGGGAGCCATAGACGATGCTGGTACATCTGACCCAGCAGATGCTGATCTATGGTTGAAAGAGCTAGAAAAGGCTTTCAGTATCCTTCATATTCCTGCAGTTGAAAAGGTAAAACATGTGGTATACCTCCTAAAAGGGAGTGTTGGTAATTGGTGGATGATAGAGGAAGATAAAAGACTAGGCGAAGAAATAGGATGGGAGGTATTCCGACGAGAATTCATCAATAGATACTTCCCTAAGATGTATCTAGATGAGAAGATCTCTCAATTTGAGAAGATAACACAAGGACAGATGAATGTTAGTGAATATGAAGCTAAGTTCATGGAGTTGTTGCAGTTTTTTCCGCAGATGGCAGTTAGCGATGAAGAAAGAATTTGGCATTTTGAAAAGGGTTTGAACGCTGAACTAGCCACTCCTGTGTCTGCCTTAGAGAACAGAGAAATGTTTGCCACCTTTGTGGAGTCAGTAAGAAGGATAGAGAGGTCGGAAATCAAGAAACAACAAACAAGTAGTAAGAAGATGTACACCCAACCTCAAGATCAAAGGCCTGAAAGTTTTAAGAAGCCAAGATTTTCTATACCGACAGCAATATCAGGATTTCCTACCCAGACACAATGGATGTCAAGTGGAAGTAGGGATCATAGTAGTATACCAAGAAGACCTTTTGACATAGCATCAACATCGGTAACTAGATCGTATAGACACCTTGCACCCAAGATTTGTTAGCAATGTAGACAATCGGGACATCTGGCAAAGGATTGTCCAGACAGGAATACAATAATGACTCAACCTCAAGGACAGAGTCTGCAAGGCTCACAAGGGAGGCAATATAATAATAGAGGACGTGGACAGACGTTCCAGACAGGTCATATGAAATAAGTTTTGTTTTGATATTTCATATCAGGATTCTATGTGTTAAAGATATGAAAATGATCTATTTTTGAATTCCTTTGACTAAGTCCTAGAAGGACACAAGGGAGATAAGAACTTATATCTTACTCAGTATTGTTTAAAACAATTTATAATCTCCCTTAATTGTGTATTAAAAGATGAGATATAGATGTGATACCTGAAGAATAATCTAGTATGGTAAATCATGTGTGTATAATGATATGAAAAGTGAGGAATATAATGATAAGTAAAATACATACTACCTAATCTCAATACTTATATACCCTGGCCAGGTATATGGTTATTGTAGATAAGGCAAGTATGAAACTCTTAGATTGTTATCTTTTTGATTACTCTGATCATGTACTTATTCTGAAACAATCTAGAGAGTATAAGGAAATTAATGAGAAAAGCTAAGTGAAACTTCTAAATAATATACTCAGTGAATCTTCTTAGTGAATACTTAGTGAATATACTTAGTGAACACACTCAGTGAATTTCCTCAGTGAACACTTAGTGAACTTTCTTAGTGAATACTTAGTGAACTTCCTCAGTGAATATACTTCGTGAATATACTCAGTGAACTTCCTCAGTGAATACTTAGTGAATATACTCAGTGAACTTCCTCAGTGAATACTTAGTGAATATACTCAGTGAACTTTCTTAGTGAATACTTAGTGAATATACTCAGTGAACTTCCTTAGTGAATACTTAGTGAATATACTCAGTGAACTTCCTCAGTGAATATACTTTGTGAATATACTTAGTGAACTTCCTCAGTGAATACTTAGTGAATATACTCAGTGAACTTCCTTAGTGAATACTTAGTGAATATACTCAGTGAACTTCCTCAGTGAATACTTAGTGAATATACTCAGTGAACTTCCTTAGTGAATACTTAGTGAATATACTCAGTGAACTTCCTCAGTGAATACTTAGTGAATATACTTAGTGAACTTCCTTAGTGAATATACTCAGTGAATTTCCTCAATGAATACTTGGTGAATATACTCAGTGAACTTCCATAGTGAATACTTAGTGAATATACTCAGTGAACTTCCTTAGTGAATATACTCAGTGAACTTCCTCAGTGAATATACTTCGTGAATATACTCAGTGAACTTCCTCAGTGAATACTTAGTGAATATACTCAGTGAACTTCCTTAGTGAATACTTAGTGAATATACTCAGTGAAATTCCTCAGTGAATACTTAGTGAATATACTCAGTGAACTTCCTTAGTGAATACTTAGTGAATATACTCAGTGAACTTCCTCAGTGAACTTCCTTAGTGAATACTTAGTGAATATACTCAGTGAACTTCCTCAGTGAATACTTAGTGAATATACTTAGTGAACTTCCTTAGTGAATACTTAGTGAATATTCTCAGTGAACTTCCTCATTGAATACTTAGTGAATATACTCAGTGAACTTCCTCAGTGAATACTTAGTGAATATACTCAGTGAGCTTCCTTAGTGAATACTTAGTGAATATACTCAGTGAACTTCCTTAGTGAACATATTTAGTGAATATACTCAGTGAACTTCCTCAGTGAATACTTAGTGAATATACTCAGTGAATTTCCTCAGTGAATACTTAGTGAATATACTCAGTGAATTTCCTCAGTGAATACTTAGTGAACATACTTAGTGAGCATACTTAGTGAACATACTCAGTGAATTTCCTCAGTGAATACTTAGTGAACATACTTAGTGAGCATACTTAGTGAACATACTCAGTTAATTTCCTCAGTGAATACTTAGTGAATATACTTAGTAAACATACTTAGTGAACATACTCAGTGAATTTCCTCAGTAAATACTTAGTAAGCATACTCAATGAACTCCTTCAGTGAAAGCTTTTGAGACAACATACTTAGTAATTTTACTTAGTGAAATCTTCTAAGACAAATTGCTTAGTGAATCTTCTCAATGAATATTTCCAAATTAATTGATTAGAAAACTTTCTTAGTGAACTATTTCAAATAAATAAAGGATTGCTGAGTGAATTATCTGTGTTAAGGTATGTATGTTTCTCTTTTGATAAACATTCTTGGGTGATACTAGAAGAATGTTCTTTTATGCTTCTTCCTTTCAAAAGTATGGACACCTTATGTTAGGGGTTTATGCTTTACACAAACATAAATAGTGATAAGAAGTAATTAATGAAAGGGACTTTATGTGAATTACAAATCCATAATATCATCATAATTCTGAGATAATATGGGGAAACTTGAGGGCCTTACTAATGAATAATCTGTCCCTCCTTTTCCTGGGATTTCGGGGACAAAATCCTTGTTAGGGGTTTATAATTTGTAACACCCCTGACCTGGGTTATGAACTTACCTTAGGTGTTTTGCTTAAAATTATGATTATAGGCTTTTGATTAACCCTTTATATGTCATTAAAGCTTTAGAAGAATCTATATTTTCATTTCTGCCCTTTTTGAACAATGTTGTAAGATTGTTTTGTTTAATAGGGACCTATGTGCAAATTACCAAATTAGAGGGGTTAACTTGCAAATTGCACATGTTAAGATGTTCTTATGATGATGAGACATCATAAGAATGAATATTATGTTGTGATATGGGTTCCCCAAGCTTGGGCACCAAAATATAGCTTGTAGAGCAATCCTTGTACTTTAAAACCTAGTTTTGGTGTAAAGTGCAATTTACCCAAAACATAGGGTGCAACATGTAAAATATACCCTCTAGAGTACCTCTCATGATTTTTAGCATCAAGTGGAGTAAATAAAATGAGGGGGGCACCTCATTTGAGTAACCATACAAGAAGGATAATCATTGTAATTGAATAATCAAGATGTATGCAAAATGACCCTTATATATGTATGACTTAATAAAGTGTTTGGCTTCTTTTCCTCTAAACCAAGGTTGAGAGATAAGTTTTCATGTTATAAGAAGGGAGGAACGTGTAAAATAAGTAGGAGAGGGGCGTGGAGGATATTGATGTAAAAGAGAAGAAGTATTTATGATTGCCTTGGAAATATGCCCAAAAATATATAAGCAAGCTCTTTCCACAATCAAGGGATCGTTCCCTTCATTTCCTGTTCTCATACTTTTTCTTTGGACCAACTAAGGATGAGGTTAGGAGCATAGGAGGACGACCAAGTTGATCTAGGTAAGTTTGGTCATCTTCTAGCTCGGATTCATGGAGCAAATTCCATTACAAGGTTGGTTTGCTAGTATTCCTTACACAACTCTTGCTTCTAGCCATCTTCTCCATCCAATTCTTGATGAAAGGACCTTGGACGACCCCTGGAGCTCAAGCCACCATTAACTCTACGGAGATTGTAGCTATATATCAGATTCTAAGGTGGGTTTTATAACTCTAAACCCTTAAACTTTGTTATACATCTTTCTTTCTTGCAAAAGTAGTTTGTTCTTCTTTCCCCCATCCTTCCTTGCTTTCTTGCAACTAAAACAATGAGGAACAGACCTGGATCTGGAGGTAGAAGAAGATCGGCATGATTACCAATGTTACTTTATCAAACGGTCTTTCTCCCCCCCTTTTTGGCCAAACGGTTTGCAAAACCATTTGGGGAAAACGGTTTGCAAAACCGTTTGAAGGGCAAACGGTTTCACAAGGTCGGTTGGAGAAAACGGTCTCCAAGACCGTTTGGTTGAGTTGACCAAGCATTGACCGTTTGGGATTCATGTTCAAAATTATGTTTTTTGATAACCCTCCAAATTTTAGGGATTAACTCCAAAGGAATCGTGAGTTGAAGGCAAATCAATTAGGTAAACCTAATTGGATTAAGTGCTGGTTTTCAACCTGATTAACTTGACCGTTTTGGGAAAACGGTTTTAAAACCGTTTGAGTGAGTTGACCAAGCGTTGACCGTTTGGGATTCCTGTTCATAATTATGTTGGTTGATAACCCTCCAAATTTTATGGGTTAAATCCCAAGGAATCGAGAGTTGAACGCTAATCAATTAGATAAACCTAAATGGATTAAGTGCTGCTTTTTCAGCTTGATTAATTGAACTTTTTGGGCAAACGGTTTCAAAACCGTTTGAGGGCATTGACCAAGCATTGAACTTTTGATATTCCTGTTCATAATTATGTTGGTTAATAACTCACCAAATTTGATAGGTTAGTTCCAAAGGAATCATGAGTTGAAGGCTCATCAATTAGGTAAACCCTAATTGTATTAAGTGCTGACTTTCAACTTGATTGATTTGACTTTTTGGGTTTTCTTGATCACCCAAACGGTCTCAAGACCGTTTGGGGATCACCCAAGACCGTTTGGAGGTCTGGGGTTAAGTATAGTTGACCAATTGAAGGTCCAAAGGTACACAATTACAAAGCAATCAATTGCTGATTTGATGATCAACTCAATAGCTCAAACCCTAATGATTTTTCACTAGAATCCAAGGGTTGGGTGAGCCAAACGGTCTCAAGACCGTTTGGAACTCATCCAAAAGGTCTCAAGACCGTTTGGAGTTCACCCAAGACCGTTTGGAGGTCTAGGGGTGAGTATGGTTAAGCAATTGATGATCCAATGTTATTAAGTTAAAGTGTAATCAATTGTTGTTTTGATGATCAATCCAATGATCCAAACCTTAATTGGTTGACTTGGATTTTGGTGATATGATGGGAAAACGGTCTCAAGACCGTTTGGAGGTCATCCAAATGACCTTAAGACCGTTTGGGGTCAGGTCATACCCAATTTGGATGATGGTTCTATGGTTTCAAAGTAACTAATCTTACATTGATTAGTATTGAAGGATGATCGATTCCAACCCTAATCCAATCCATCCAAACCCTAATTGGTGATCAATTGAGGATTAATTGAGGGTCAAATCAGTTGATTATTAACTTAATTTGCTCAATTGATAAATGGTTAACCATGGTATGAACGATTGAGGGGTTCAACATTGAAAACCCTAACTCAATTGGAAGTGTTAATACACTTTTTGGTCCATGCGGTTTTGAGGGTTTTTGGACCAAACGGTCTCAAGACCGTTTGCGTACAAACAGTCTCAAGACCGTTTGATAGAAAATGGTCTCAAGACCGTTTGGTGGTCATGCGGTTTCAAACCGTTTGGAGGTTGAAAGTGCAAAACCGTTTGGGGTCTTTTAAGGTCAAGATTGCTTAATGCTTTAAAGGCTTAGATGGTTTAATGGTTGATTAATCTAAATCCTAATGATATCTAAAGACATTAAGGGAACAAGTAATTAGTTGATTGAAGCATGTTATGATCAATGGTGAACATTACTAAAGTACCCTTGATGGGTTTAAGTAGTCAACACCTCTTGATCAAGTAATCCCTAATCTAGGGTAAGGTGGTTCTATGTGAATAGTAAACCCTAATCTAGGGTAAGGTGATGCTATGTGAATAGTAAACCCTAATCTAGGGTAATGTGATGCTATGTGAATAGTAAACCCTAATCTAGGGTAATGTGATGCTATGTGAATAGTAAACCCTAATCTAGGGAGATGTGATGATATTAACAAGCAACCCTAATTCTGAGTTATGATTTTAAGCATGAAACTCCATGATTGAGAAATGAAATAAGAATCACTATTCCTAATCTACTTAAGAGGTTGAATAACTCTATTTGGATTAAATGAGAATCCTAATCCTAAAAACCAGCTGTGGTATTATGACACGGTCGTGGTGAGTCCTTTGTGGCAGGACCGTGCAAGGTAGCACGGCCGTGGTATCACATATATAATTTGAGAAGAACCTGTATTGTGTTGTTATGATACACTATGCATGTTATTAGTAAATATTGATCATGCAGGTTTTCATAAATAGGTGATCATATCCAGGTAAGGATTATGATATCTTATGTATTGAAATTACTTTACATGCTTCAAGTATAATGATATGCTATGATACCTAGTGAATGGTAAATTATGAGTTCAAGTACCTAGATTCTATAATCATGATGATAAATTTAGAAAGGTAATTGATAAGTTGAGGAATTGAGATCCTAACACTTTGTGAGAAAATGTATGGCTACAGGCCATGACTCCCCCATAATAATGTCAGACATTAGATATATGATCTAAGTCTGAAGAGAGTTAATGTTGTAATAATGGTTTTATAGAATGTAAATGCCATACATGTTCTTCTATTTCTTAAAAGATAAATGACATATGGGTTTATCAAATTATAGTTGTATTGCTTTAATTGGAAGAATGGTTTAAATCTATTAAACATTGTTTTCACTACTCCCAGACATATATAACTTCTTTGTGTACATTTACCCTCTTAAGCTGCAATAATTATGTTTCTGGCGAAGAGTTATATCTCTCGCTGGGACAATTTTATAATTGTCTCACCCCGTGGGAAACATATTTTTATGTGGACGTGGGCGAGGAGGCAGAAATCCTTCAATAGGTGAAGGGAAACATCAATAGTGTTAGGGACAGCAGTGAAGTTTCAGGTGGAGACACTAGCTATTATGCCACGTATAGATGTAGTTAGAGTCCTATGTGTCGTCTCTATACTCTCAGGTCCTCGGAGTAATATTTAGTGCTTTTGAGTTTTTGGTCCAGTACCTCGAGATTTCTATATCTTGCCTTATATAGTTAACATGGTAGTTGATGATTGTAATCTCGAGATACGATCTTACAGAGATGTACTGATGGATCAGTTTGTAAATAACTTATCATGTTTCTTTATGAAAAATCTTCATCATTTAAAGATCTCTTCACATAAAGTTTTAAATTTTTAGTGATTTTTGGTAATCCACTGCTTAGTGAACGTTTCCGCATTAGTTAATCTTGTTTTCTCAAGATAGACGTCACATCTAGCTTGCATGTTTGGATCGCATTTCGCTTAGCTACTGAATCGTGTTTTCCCGTCACAACAACTTGGAGAGTTGTATTGTGGCTCTAGTGTTTGATCTGATTCTGGAGTACGAGAGTGCCTGGAACGGAGTTGTTTTAGTAACATTCCACTCTAACTTAAGTCCAGCAACCTCGAGAGGGGTGTTGATGCTTGGTTAGAGGTACCCGCTCTGAGAGGAGGGGTACAGGATGTTACTGTTGCCGCTTGTTTTACTGAAGTCTTATCCTTCGTGTGTCTATTTCAGACGTGCAGTTTAGGGCTATCATTTTTTGGTGTTCTTATTGGGGACGTGGTATTCCACGTTTACACACCTAAAGATTTTATTACGTCATCCATAAGCATGTATATATGTACATAATTCTTCTTTTACCCTAGACATACTTGTTCATATATACTAAATAGATTTCGTTTCTCTTATACATTTTTCAACCATGGACCTTGCTTCCACAGGGCTAGTTATCTTTCCCACCTATCCTCTTGAATTTTTCTCCAATCTTGACTACTGGCAAATTATTGGAAGTCGTACACTACAACTAGTCTACTTATACTCGCCCCCACTGTTGTCATTACTAGTTGTCTCAATAAGGGAGATTGCCAATCAACCCTGAACCTTGACAATGCCATGGGATCAAGAACTTATTAGAGATGTGGAGCTAGATGGAGAAAGTGTCGACGCACTAACCTCCTCCTTAGATCTTCATCTCCAATAACAAGTCAATCCGCTTTAGCATCTATAGAAAAGAAGGATCATCATCTCCAATTATCCACCGAGATCGCAGACCGCAGCAGAAGTATACTCCAAATTGTTGAACAAGGATTCATTTAAAAGCAACAGTTTGATACGGCATGTTTCCAATAGAAGTGCAAGGTAGAATTGACGAATCTTGAAAGCATTATTGCTCAAGTCCAACAGATTCATGATAAGGATGTTGAACAGACTGGAAGATTCAAGAACTCATCAATTTGGTTACCACACAGTTGTAAGTGCCACCGCACAAGATTGAAGATTTTAGCCATCAAAACCAATCCATTGGGCCTGAAGTACAGTTTACCCCACCATCTTATTCAGATCATCGATTCACCATGATTTTTTTGTGAATATCCACCAACATGGGGGTACCCTTCATTTATCTAGATGATTCAATTGATCAATCGATAAAAGATAAAAAAACCACCATTGTGAATGGTTTTATGATGATGATCATGGTGATGACTTTCATCCTCACCAGGGAAGTCAAACAACGTCACAACATGAGGGTCAGTTTGAGGAGCCTAAATCAAACATTGATCCAGACCAGGGTGATATCTCTGAGACCCCTAACCTTACTTAAAGTGTTGAACAAGCTTAATTATCATAATTGAATTATTATAACCCTAATATAACCTTGTGATATGATTTGAATCATAATACAAGCTTAAGTTTCAAGTTTGGTCCAATTTGGATATTTTTGAGCAAGTTATGCAATTTTATGCACATTTTGGACTTTTCTATAATTTACCCAATTGAGAGGTTTTATTTGCAATTTATCACTTGCATTATGTTCCTTAGATATTTTCTCATCATTATTGAGCTTTTTGCCCCATGGGGAGCCTGTTTAAACATTGATTTGAAGGTGTTTTCCTCAAGGGTATTTTAGGGTTTACCCCTTCATCGATGAGCTACATTTAGTAGCTATCAACTAATGAATTATTTGATTGGCTTAAATTTGACAAAGGAAATCTAATCAGGTCTATACGGATAGTGGGGGAGTTGCTTGTGTGTGTGCTTGTATATTCTTAATAGTTGAAGGCCATGGACACTTGGAAAGATTCTAGAACTTCAACCTTTTCTTTTTCTTTATCTTAAAGCTAGTTTCCTATACTTATCCTAAAGCACCCAAACGAGCCATTTTCTGTCCACCACTTCTCTCCTTCTACAAACCTCATTCTCCCTCTATTCTACTACAAATTTCCTATTCAAGGAAGAAGAAAGAGGGGATCTTCTTGGAAAAAGAATCTAGGGTTGCAATTGACTTCCTTTTAATGTTTAAAAAGCTTCCTTCTAGTGATCTTGACCTAAAATAGCAACAATCCCCTTCTTTCCTCCATTTATTTCTTTTTTATCCTTCCTTAGACCTTCCTCTAGGTCGGAACCTTGTTGTTTCATGGTAGAAATTTCTCTAAAGATCTAAACCCTACCTTTCTTGCTCCTTATGCTTAGGGTTTGCTCATTTGATGAAGAAAGGTGCTAGATGGACGAGTTTGCAGCTTATGGTTGGAGTTTCTACCCTACACACTCGTGTTTTCTTCTGTTTGGGATTTATCTTATAATTTGATCCACATTTATCGCTTACCATAAGCTTGCTAGCTCATGTTCTTACTTTTAAATGATGAGCCATGCACTAAAAGCTTTGCTTGACTTGGATTTTGACTTTTACAATGTTTCTTGTTCTGATTTCAGTCCTAGATGAACCTATGATCATGTGTACATTGTTCCTAATGTATAATATGACTTGGATCAGGTTGGTTTGATAAATGATGGTGCTAAACACCTATCAACTAATGGTCAATTTTAGGATGTAAAGTTGATTTCTTCTATAAACACATGACTCAATGGTGGTACCATTGCAACAACCGATGGTGTTGTCTTCATGACAACCGATGGTGGTGACCAAGGGTGTCAAATGACATTCACCCATTAGGTCAGGTGTTGGCTTAATTAGAAGCTTAGTGATTAACAACTAAGTCCCCTAATGATGCTATCAATCAATGGTGATATTAGTTTGATATTTGATGGTGATTAATGAATATAGTGCGGATCTAACAACCTATGGTTTCATAATGGTCACAACTAATGGTGGATCAGGTCTCCACAGCCTATGGTGAGTTAATCATGTAGTTGTAGCATCAATTAAGCCTTAAACCAATGGTTTCTTGGGTCATTTGATGCAATGGTCGGACCTATACTCCAATTGATGGTTTTAATATATGAACTTGACCTAATGGTTAAGATCTAATGTTTATTCATCCAATCAATTGGAATAATGCCTAAATTTAATATTTTGCTCCTAATAAAGTGATTTAAATGGTTTCCTTTATGAGATCAACTTAAGAAGTTCATTTTCTGACGGCTTGTTTTAAATAAACAATCACTTGTGGGTTTTACCCTGCTCTCAATGGAACTTTTTATATTGTTAATTAAGGGATGTCTAGGGTTAGATGGTGACTCTTTATAGATAACAACTCAATGACTTCATAGGTGGTTTGTTCAACATGTTTACTTATGTAAATGACCAATGGCTTTACCTTTTCAACATTTAATGGTTAGAAGTTGATGCCTCAATATTCCCATTATTTTGGGTAAAGCCTATAGTGTAATGTTATGATTATAATGATGAGAACTTGATGGTTCAATTCCTGAAACTTGTAGTGTTACCCTTTCCCTCATATGATTATGATTGATAGTCACCATAATGAATTAATGGGTAACCCTAATGAGGTATATTTTGTTATACCTAGCTTTAATATAATTAAATGATGGTAATTGGGTATGAATAGTCCTTGAATGATTAATACAATCATGGAGTACTCTCTTATTGTTGTTGAAACCCTATTATACTATAACTCGATGGTTACACCTTGATTTATGTGTGGGTTCAAACTTGAGAATAGTATGGAATGTGATGGTGATGTTTCACCTTATGTATCCTTGATCCAATGAGGATGTCGTGAGTTAGGATTTGGGTATAAGTGTTTATTAGTAACATTAATATAATTTATCTTATTGAACATAACTCTAATGTAAAAAGATAAAGATGAGTATTCATGTTTAACATTTTTATATGGAATGATGGTGAAATAACCTCCTTAATATGATCATAACCTTAACATGTTAATTGGTGGTCATCATAGACACATGGTTGATGCTTTCTTATGCTAAACATGTGCATTATGAATATTATGAGGGTTAATTATATCTAGATGCCTTGTATGCTGATGTAATAAAGGAATGTTCTTAATGTTAATATAACCCTGTTGTGATTATTTATGAATATCTCCTAGCTCATTAATGCAATATTGTGATGATTTTATGTATTATATGTAAGTGATGTTGTGGAGCCTTGTTATAAGGCATGGAAAGATAATGATGACCTTGCAGGGAATAGTATGATGGTCTTAATGACCTTTGGGCTTGGCTGAGCCCTGAATGAGGTGTAATCTTCTTGTGTTGATAAGGGTTGATGCCCTGTGATATTGTGAAAAGGATTTATATCTTGTGATAGTATGATGACTAGTGTATTCTCATGAATGGCAAGTGAATAGTACCAAGTGATGATGATTTGAGAAATTATGTTCGCACATTTTATATCTTTTAATTTGTGATACTTATATTCTTGCTAGAAATGAATTAGGGTTTGTATGTCCACTTGTTTGATGCAGCCTAGTGCCATGTGCCGTAGAGCCCACTTCAGTGTCAGAATTTTCTAGATGGTGAAACGAGTATTCCTAAGGGAAACTCAGAGTGCATATTGTTGAGTATGTGGGGGTGGTAAGTTGAGGATATATCCTTGTCATCCACAATGCAGGTTATGGAGGATGGCTATGGTCATGCCTCAGACATTTGATGTGAATGAGGAAAACTATTGTTGTACCTTGGATTAGAGGGTTTTGTATACCATGGTTTCTAGTGTCGTAACCTGTACCAAGGGCAGACTAGTGGTTAGCAGAATGACTATTTGTCATTGCAGTGGCAGCTTTGACTGATATTTCACTGTCTTTTTACTTGTACTAGTCGAGGGGAAGATATCTTAGGATACCGACACTCCTAGATCTTGTACAGAACTAAATAGCCCTTCGCAAGGGTCAGTTGGACTTTGGGTGGTATGACTCAAACTTCCCAGGGCATAGTAAATGATGTAAGATATCAGTGTAGCATATTTGTTTAGGGTTATACACAACGCTTCATATTGGATGATAACCCTTGTTTGCTTTCTTTTCATTGAGATCATGTATAGTACAATATGAGATAATATATATGCTTATGTTGTCGTTATGCTCATGTTGTCATTATGCTCATGTTGTAAACATGCTTATGTTGTCAAATATACTGACATTGATGGTTAAGATGATGCTACTAACTATGTTTAATATTGCTAGCCATGCCTTTGTAACTAGAGATGCATATACTGCTAATCATGCTTATCCAGATAGTTGTGCTTATGTTGTATCTCCTCTTATAATGTTGATATGTTTAACCTATTAGACATGTTGATGTTGTTAGCTATGCATATGATACTAGACTTATTCATGTTGCTAGACTCCTTATACTGTTAATAGGGATAGGAGAATAGTCTGGCTAATAAAGACAGTTATTATTTGTTCCTTAATGTATTTTGTTAATCATCAATGTTGTTGAGCTTATTTGTTATATATGATTAAACCTCTTAAATTGTCTCATTATCTAAAAATGTTGGAATCAATAAATATTGTTGGAGGTTATATCTCTTGCTGGGACATGGGTCTCACCCTTGTGGTTTGCCACATCTTTTTAGGTAATCAGAAGTGACGAAAACAAACATGTAGAAGCAAAGAGGAGCTATAGTAATGAATCTTTGAGAAAGTTGATTAGATGTCTAGTGTGTCCTAGAGTCGTCCATGTACTCTCAAGTCCAGGCAGGAAAAGTTTGTATATGGTGTTTCAAACGAATCAGACTTTTGTAAGCATGTTAATGCTTCTTTTTGTGGCATATATGAAGATTGTTCTCCTGTGTATATATGTTGTGGCTAAGGCAATAGAACAATTTGTATAAAATTCTTGGAAATGTTTGAATACAAGGAAGATGTTGGGATCTTATGTAAATGTTTCTTAGCGGGTGTTGATGATGAAATCGGTTTTAATTTACCCATATATTTGGGTATGTGATTAATTAGTGATCGATTGTGTTTTACATTTTGAGTAATCTCATTTAGTGTATTGGGTTCTCACAAGATATCAGAGCTTTAGGTTCACTGAGTCTATAGGGACACTAAGACTTAGAATTGGGATTATGTTTAAGTAAGGAATATGAAATAAAAACATGGTGCATATTGCCTAATCTCAATACTTGGGTGCCCTGGTCAGGTATTCAATTATTGAAGAAAAGGTAAGTATGGAACTTTTAGATTGTTGTCTTTTTATTACTCTGATCAAATAGTCATTTTGAAACAATCTAAAGTGCATAATGAATAAGAAATCATGGTGTGAATATCTCAATCCTACCTTAAAGAATATGATAATTACATCATTATCTGTCAAAACTTGAATGTTTGGTAACTATAAGAGAAAGATACAACACCACAAAATCTAAATCTGAATACAAATAAAAAATAAGAGTTCTTGAAGATGAAATTCAAGAAGATAATAAAGTAAAAGATAGATAAGTCAGTTTTTATAAAGTGAGTCAAGGTATGAAATCCACGTAAGATGGAGAGAACACCTATAATAAGTATAAAATGAGAAGAAGAATGGGAACAATGAAAAAATAATAAAGTGGAACTTGAGTTAATCTCAGACCAACCTATGTGTGTAAGAAATTGTTAAAGTAAAATCAACATGGCATGTAAAATAAATTAAGGGAGATGATCCTTGTTTAATGAAGAAAATTAAGAATATGATGATTTACTTGTTGATAAGTAGTTGAAAAACATAATAAAATAAGAGAAAATACCCTAGTGAGAAAAATAGTCATCAAGGATGGAGTAATGAGATATGTTAATCATGATGATTCCGATGCCAATGGCAAGGAACCTGAAATGAAAAAGGTAAAATGATACATAAGAAGTTGTAACCTGCATAATGAAAATAGAATTGGTTACCTTTTTAATAATGACCCTTGAACAATGCTACTATGATGTGGGAAGTGTGTTTCCCTTTGTGTCTTTCCTTTCTAGGGCACAACTTTCAAGTGGATCATTGCTACTTGGTATGTGTGGATTCGTTGTAAACATGAGGGTGGATAACCTATTATAGCATAAGGTTGCTTGGACTATGGTTCCAAGATCATAAATTTTGTGATGAGTATGCTTTTGAGCCTTCCAATAATTAGGAAGACTCCTCTTATATGTCTTGAGATTTGTTATGTTGGTAAACGTAGATGAGATAAAAATGTCAGTTCCTTATAGAGCATGAGGTGGATACCAAGGTAATGAATCCTAGTATCCAAGATGTATCCACAATATGGAAGTATGTGAAGATTGGAGATGTTTATTAAATGAACATTCCAAGTATTCCTCTCCCTTAGAGAGAGAGAGAGACAGAGAGAGAGAGAGAGAGTTGATGATGACCCTATAAATATTGTTTGGAAGGAAAAACAAAAGTGATTCTATAATGTTGTGTATGGTTCAGTGATATCTGGGAAAGACCACTATCAAGGATAGATGGTTTGTTGATCAGTACACATGTGCTACCACATTCCTTTAAGATAAACCTAGGATAAAATATCAATGCATAATATTTAGGGTGATGACATAAGTTACATGACTGTGATGAGTTTATTGTTATGTCCTTTAGACTAACCAATGTACCAGTATATTTTATGAATAGGAGGAACATAGTGTTTTGGTCATGTCTTACAAGTTATAGCAAGCTTTGAATGATGACATCTTAAAGTATTCCAGAGATGGTCAGTAACATGGTCAGTATCTTTGCTAAACCTTAAGAATGTTGAAGTAACTGTACTTAAGTATGACAATTCTAGCAAGAGTGAGTTGGGGGTTGATGTTGGTATGTATGCCCTGAGAGCCAATCATGGGATGATTGGTGGGATACATTAAGATTGATTTGATAAAGATAAAAAAGGCAAGCTTCCAATTCTTTCTGGTTCTGTCATATGAGATAATGATAAGAACAGATTTAATGTCTATAGAATGATAGTACTCAATGACGTATGCTTTTAGGTTAAGGACCTGAATGATGAGATCATACGGATGCTAAAGGTTTGTACATTCTTATTATGTCCCTAGTCAGATGTCATTGTGGAAGGTAGATAGACAGCAATGACAGACAAGACTAGATTGTGGTGTTGGTTGATGATAGAATCTCATTAGTCATGATATGGACATATCAAACCAAACACATAGGTACTTGTTAGTGAACAAGTGTACCGGACAAACCCACTATGAGTTTGACACATGGAACCATGACATGGTAGTCACAATCAGTTCTCACAGTGATGGTGGTGAATGTGATTCTTTGACCTGAAATCACTACACTCAACACATGTTGTTGGGTACACTTTGACATCATCAAACGCAATCCTGAAACATAGATTGTTATAAAGGTGATGATTGGGTGGCTTTGACACATGGGGTTTTTGAGGGGTGAGTGATAGATATGGGATTTGTCCCTCCTGAGGGAGTTTGATATTCATGGCCACTTGATGAGTAGGATTAAGATAGGCATGCACGCATGTGTGAATTAGTATGTGATATTGATGTCCTACATATCTCCTTAAATCTACTCTAAGATCAAGAAAGTGAATGAATGTTGACAGGATGACTGTTCCATGCCTCGAGTTCATTCGGGATATCAGTGATAAAGGAATTATACATTCACTATAACACCATTCATAGATTGAAGGATTCAAAATTGTTCTCCAACTTTCTATTTCACTTGGGTAGAACTGATGTGTGACTAGGCACCTCTCTTTGCTTGTGAAGTCATAAGTGTTATGGACTTTTACTATAAGGACCCTGACCTGCGTTTAGGGTTTACCCTGTTTGTTTTGCTTAACCCTGGTGGTTTGATGCTTGCTAATCACCTTTGAGTGGTGATTAGGGTTTTTGTTGTGCTTTGTTGAGAGTTCGAGGGGCTACTTGCAAATAACCCAAGTCTAGGGTTTTGTGTGCAAGTTTGCCATCTTGTGAGATGTTTTCCCCTCTTTGCTTCCTCTAGGGTTGAGAGGAAGGCTTGAGCTTGTTGTTTGAGTCTCTTTGGCCTTGGTTGGGCTTGTTTGGGCCTTGAGGTGTCTTGTTTGGGCTTGCTTGAGCCTTGTGTCGGCCAAGACCAGCTTGTGTCGCCCAAGGAAGAGTGTGTGTCGACCTAGAGGTGGTGTGTCGACCTGGAGTAGTGTGTGTCGCCCAAAGGAGCTGCTAGTTGTGTCACCCATGTTGCTTGGTCCAACCTTGACCATGTTTGGTGGACACTTGGTGTGTATCTTGGACAAGTGTCTCTTGGTGTGCTAGTGTGTTGGCTTGAACCCTAGGACAAGTGTCCCTTGGGTGGACGACACTTAGCATGGATCTACCTTGGTTTCTCCTCCTCTTCTTTCTATATAGGTAGCTCTTTCCCTTGCCTTAGCTTCCTTTGCTCTTTTGGTCTCTCCTCCACCTTGAGTGCACGACACTCCTCCCTCTCTTGCTTGTGTCGGCTGAGACACTCTCCTGGAGTTGCAGTGGTGGCCGATACCCCTCTTGGAGAAGCCTTGGTGGATGACATCCCTTGCAGCTTGAAGTGCATCTTCTTCCTTGGAGCTTGGAGCTTAAGGCGGGTTGCATAGCTTCTAACCCTAACTCCTTTACCTCTAAATGTGATCGTGTTGCATGTTAGTAGTGTAGCTTAGTTCTTTGCTTTTGTACCTTGCTTATGTACCTTTGGTGGCTGATTCCCCTTTAGGGTTTAGGGTTCCTTTGTGTACCTTGCTTTCTAGGGTTTGAGTTTCCTTGTGTTGGGTGTTGATGATGATCCCTGTTGGGAGACATCCTCTCTTGCCTTGATGATGGGCGATATCCTCCCTTGGTTTGGGTGTGTTGGGCGACACCCTTGTTCTTGTGATGGGCGACATAGTGGTGTTCTTTGTGTTGGTCGACATGGTCCTTGTGATAAACAACCCCTTTGTTCTTATGTTGGGCGAGACCCTCCCTTGTCTTGGTGTTGGGTGAGATGGGTACCTTGTGATGGGCGACATGGTGAGTGCTCTTGTGTTGGGCGATAGGTCAATCTAGTGAGGAGTTGGCCGATATGGTTGAGTTGGCCGATATGGTTGAGTTGGTCGTTGGATGTTGTTGGGCGATACATCTTGAGGTGTTGGACGATACAAACCTTGTCAAGCTTGATGGTTGTTGGTGTCAGACGACATGGCCATGTGTGGCTTGTTTCCTTGTCTTGAACGATAGGCCATGCATGCCATGGTGGCCGATAACCATGCTGGCCAACACCCATGATGACCGATAGCCAAGGTGGGCGATAGCCTAGGTTGAGTGTGTGTCAGTCGACAGGCCTTGATGGGTCTTAGTGAGGGTTGATAAGAGTTATGGTGAGAGTCTTGTGATCCTAGAGTAACGGTTCCATGTGTTATGAAAGTGGATGTTTATACTAAACGATGGTGGCATCTTGTTAGTGATGACAACAATGAATATGATGCCTTGCAAACAATAATAATGCTAATGATAGTAACAATGATGATAATGGTAGTTGCATGATGATAATGATAGTAATAATGCTGATCATAATGATGATAATGGTAGTAGGGATGGTAACGAGGAAGGTAATGGTAATAAGATGCATGATGTGATCCTTATGCTTATTTGTTAATAATAAAGAAGATGATAGTAATAATGTTGATCAGAATAATGATGACAATAATGATAGTAATGATATAGTAATCCTTGTACTTAATTGTTAAATGAGAATGGTGATAGTTACACTAGTAGCTTGCATAATGATAATAATGATGATAGTGGATGGTGACATAATGGAAGTGGTAACAATAGTACTTGTTCTGTATATTTGAACATCTTGATTGTTCATACAATTCTGAGAAAAGGATAAGTATAGATATGGCTTGCTAATGATATACTTTATACACTTGATTACCAAATAGGGTAAGAATGATAAGTAGAGTATCTTGAATGGCATTTCATGATGGTAGCATATTCCTTATGATTGAATCTACGATTATTGTCTACTCTAACCATGCAGGTGATGATTAGCCTTGAAAAGGGCTATGAGACACATGTGATGAGTAACATCACTTGGTAATTACTCTAGTTAATGAGATGATATGTATAATGTGCTAAGTTCCATGATGATGATGTGAGCCTTGAGAGGCATTGACAGTACATGATAAGGGATTGAGATCCCATGGTATGTGATGATCCTTGAGATGGATCTGGATGGTTGGCAAGAGGCCAAGTAGTAACATGTGATGTTAGATCCTTGAGATGGATCAGGTTGATGTGTTTTCAATAATAATATAATGTTGGTTACTTTCTATTATATCTTGCATGTTATACAACTTGGTTGAATCTTGCAATCCATCTAAAAGATACTAATTAATCACATTGAAATATATCATGTAGCTTGCCCTGGCCATAGATCCATCATCGTCAGGACTTGGTTATGGTGAAATAGGTTCTCCTACGGGTTAACCTGGAAGCGCATATTGTTGAATATGTGTAGGTTTCTCCTAGCCTAAAAATGAGGAGGTAAGAGTGTAACTTCGGTTACAGACTCAGATACGTATGAAGAGCATGGTGAACAGGCCCATGGCTCAGGATATGTGATGTGTGGAGCATGAATGCGTTCATGGCTCAGAGCACGGTGAACAGGCCTGTAGCTCAGTTTTACTAGCGTCGAGACCTGTACCAAGGTGGGCTAGAGTGAGGGTAGCCTATGGAGCCGACCCTGTGGCTTAGACCACTTCAGCATGAGACTGCAGTCCTGCTTGTGTTGTACTCATGTACTGACCACGAGGTGGGAGGTCGTGGAGTTCGACTCTTTCATTGACCTTGTATGGCACCGGCTTGGGTTTCATAACCAAAGGTTGGATCTGAACGGTACGGTTCAAATCCTCAGGGCATAATAATATGTAATATAGCCGTTTAGTACTTATTGCTTAGGATAAACACGAAACATTGGTTGAGGCCTTGTTTGTGTAATATCCTTGTTATATATTGCAGGTTATGTGATAATATGTCTGATCTTGATAAGCAGGTTATGTGACATCATATCTTGTTCTGATAATCATGTTACATAGGGATACATCTTATCTTACTAATCATATTTCTTGAGATATATCTGGTTATATGCTTTTGTATAGCGGGTAATCTTGTCGGTAAGAATAATCTATTTTATATAGACTGCTCTTGTTATACCTGTTATTAGATATCTGCTGTTATAATCTATCTTGCTGAGGTTCTGTAGTTGCGGTGGGGAGTTATGTTTCCCGCTGGGACAATTGTTCAATTGTCTCACCCCACTGGTTTAACCCCTTTTTAGGTGGTCGAGGTAGGCGTGGTCGTGGTGTTGCGGCCGAGCAGCTTGAGGAGCAGTAGAAGGCAAGTGTTGGACATGCTGCTATTTTGGATGTTTTGTAGTAGAGTCATCCCTGTACTCTCAGGTCCTTGGTAGTGTTTTGACGTTGTTTCACGATGACCGATCGATGATGTTTGTTTATCCTATTGTTGGCCGGATGTGGGCCTTTTCTGTATAAGAACAGGTGGTGAACTCATGTGATAGATGAATAGTTGTTTCTGAGTTGTGGACACGTATCAGATCTCGTGTATGTATATACATATATGACATGTTTCTTTGCAGGATGAGGACTGGAAAGTAATAGTTTCACAGTTTATCAGTTTTCCATAATCAGTTTTAATTAACCCGTGTTTTCATAATCTATGGTTATGGTGATTTCTGCACGTTTTCGCGTAACACCTCAGTATCCGTGTGATAATGGGATGTGTTGCCACAAGTTTTGGTATCAGTGCTCTAGGTTCGATGAGTCTACAGGGATTTAGGACTAGGTTGAGTTGTTCTTATGAGTGTCCAGGTTTTCTAACAATATCTTCTACCCTCAGCGGAAGATAAGTCAAGATGTCTGGAAACCATGAAGAACACTCTGCTGAGTACAGTGATGTTGCATCGGTTGATGGAGCAGATGGACAGGCATATGAAGATCAGGTGCCTGAGGTTCCCCAATTTAACCCAGCCATACTTGAACATCCTGCCTACCAACAGCTTATGGGGCAGTTAATGGCTACGAAGAATCTCATGGTTGAGCGATTACCAGTGCCTCCTCTGCGAGCACAGGTTCCCCATGGAGAAGCATCGGGTATTGGGAAGACCTTCGAGCGGCTTCGCTGAGTTGGAGCTTCAGATTATGCTGGAACGACTGATCCAGCGGATGCAGATTTGTGGCTGACATGTCTCGAGAAGGCTTTCCAGATTCTTGACATCCCCGAAGCGGACAAGGTAAAGCATGTTGTCTACCTCCTGAAGGGTAGTGTTGGTCACTGGTGGACCATCGAAGAAGAGAAGCGGCCTGGTGAGGTGATCTGTTGGGAAGTGTTCTGACGTGAGTTCGTCACCAGATACTTTCCGAAGACGTATCTGGATGAGAAGGTAGTCAGTTCGAGAACCTAAGGCAAGGAACGATGAACATCACTGAGTATGAAGCCAAGTTTATGGATCTGTTGAGGTTCTTTCCTCACATGGCGGCAACATATGAGGAATGGATCAGACGTTTCGAGAAGGGTTTGAGTGTTGAGTTGAAGACCCCTGTGTCTGTGTTGGAAAACCGAGAGAGGTTTGCTACGTTCGTGGAATCTGTTCGACGGATCGAGAGGACAGTAAGGGAGAAAAGAGAGTCAATGTCCCTTAAAAGACATGCTCAGTTTCAAGGACGGAGGTTTGGTGGCTTTAAGAAGCCCAAGTTTTCAGCACCGTCAGCAATGAGAAGTGCTCGCGTACCATCTCAGTGGTCTCCGAGTAAGGGGAGAGGTTATGTTTCTTCACCGTCTAAGGCACACAGTTCAGCTTCTTTGGCAGTGACAGGGCCAGCTAAGCCACGGTTTGAGGACAAGGCATGTCATCTTTATGGACAGGTCGGGCATTGGAAGTCTAATTGCCCGAATAGAGATGTTGAAGTGACACAGTAGCCGAGGCAGAGTTTTCAGAAGTCAGAGAGACCGCAGCCCAGTGGTAGCAGAGGACGAGGACGCGGTCAAGCGTCTCAAGCTGGATCGTCTGCTTAAGGGAGCAGAGGTCGTAGACAGCAAGCAACGGCTCGATTCTATGCCATGAATCAGCCGGAGGCGATAGTCAACCCGCGAGTGGTGACAGGTCAGATGGAGTTATTTCATTCTGATATGTCTTCTTCTTGCTTTATATCTGTTCTGGTTGACCCGGGTGCTACACACTCTTTTATCGCCTATAGTATGCTTGAAAATTGTCGTTTACCTGTTAGCTGTAAGAAGGATAGCTTGTTGTTAGAAACCCCTCTTGATGGTTCCTCTTTGCTTCGAGAAGAGTGTCCATCATGTGTCTTGTCTTTCTCGGGACATCGCATTCAAGTGGATCTTATACCACTTGATATGCATGATTTCGATGTTATCCTTGGGATGGATACCTTAGAGAGGTATAAGGTTGTTTTGGACTATGGTTCCAAGCAGGTAGTGTTTGATGTTGCTGGAGAGAAGTGGATCTTCCAGGGAGATAGGAAGTTTCTCCCGACGTGTTTGGTATCAGCTATGGTGACAGATAAGTTGTTACGACAAGGATGTGAGGCGTTCCTAGCTCACGTGGTGGATACCGTAGTGGTTACCAAGGCGAAAGATCCTAGTCTTGAGGAGGTGTCAGTGGTTCGAGAGTGTGCAGATGTGTTTCCCGAGGAGTTTCCTGGTGTTCCTCCACCCCGAGAGATTGATTTCAAGATCAATCTGGTTCCATGAACACAGCCAGTTCCACAGTCACCATATAGGATGGCTCCAGCAGAGATGGCAGAGCTGAAGAAGAAGTTGCAAGAGTTGTTGGAGAAAGGTTTTATCCGACCGAGTACGTCGCCGTGGGGTGCTCCCGTGTTGTTCGTTAAGAAGAAGGATGGTTCGATGCGGTTGTGTATAGATTACCGGCAGTTGAACAAGGTCACGATCAGGAACAAGTACCCATTGCCGAGGATAGATGATCTGTTCGATCAGTTGCGTGGTGCTACAATGTTTTCGAAGATCGATCTACGGTCTGGATATCATCAGTTGAGGATAAAGGCAGATGACATACCAAAGTCAGCTTTCAGGATGAGGTATGGTCATTTTGAGTTTGTGGTTATGCTGTTTGGGTTAACCAATGCACCTGTTGCTTTCATGAACTTGATGAACAGAGTGTTCCATCTGTTCTTAGATCAGTTTGTTGTAGTCTTTATAGATGACATCTTGATCTATAGTCGGGACAGGCTAGAGCATGAGCAACATCTTCGTAGAGCATTGACTCTTCTTCATCAACATCAGTTGTATGCCAAGTTCAGTAAGTGCGAGTTCTGGTTGGAGGAAGTGACTTTCTTAGGACATGTGATATCTGTTGAAGGCGTCAAAGTAGATCCGAAGAAGGTGGAATCCGTTGTGGATTGGGAACAGCCAAAGACACCGACAAAAGTTCATAGTTTCCTTGGTTTGGCTGGATACTACCGGAGGTTTATCAAGGACTTCATTGTGATCGCTTTGCCGATGACGAAGTTGACCAGGAAGGATGTACCTTTTGTTTGGGATGATCGATGTCAGCAAGCTTTCCAGAGTCTGAAGGAGAAGCTGACCAGTGCTCCAGTGTTGATCTTGCCAGAGCCTGGGAAAGGCTATGTTGTTTTCTGTGATGCTTCCAAGAAAGGTTTAGGTTGTGTGTTGATGCAGGAAGATCATGTGGTTTCTTTTGCCTCGCGACAGCTCAAGAAACATGAGGAGAACTATCCGACTAATGACCTCGAGTTAGCGGCTGTGGTTCATGCGTTAAATATTTGGAGACACTATCTGTATGGGGAAGTGTGTCAGATCTTTACGGATCATAAGAATCTGAAGTACATCTTTATGTAGCAAGAGTTGAACATGTGACAGCGTCGATGGATGGAGTTGATCAATGATTACGAATGCACTATCGAGTATCATCCTGGTAAGGCGAACGTGGTGGCTGATGCGCTTATCAGAAAGTCTTCATCTCTTTCTTTAAAGAAGGCACAGTTGAGTTCTCTGGTATGCCATAGGTGAGATATGTTTGTTTCTTTGCGGTAGATGAATGTGCAAATAGAATTTTCTTTGTTGTCTGGTCTTTTTGCACAGATGCAAGTTAAGCCTATGTTGAGACAGTGGATCAAGGATGCACAGCAGACAGATGATGCGGTACAGTTGATCGGATCAGAGTTCGGCAGTGACAAGCATGATAAGTTTCATGAGTCCGAGGATGGACTAGTTTGCTATCGTGATAGGATGGTGGTTCCAGATGTTGATGATCTGAGGAAGTTGGTGCTTGAAGAAGCACATACATCGATGTATGCGATGCAGCCAGGTGTCACCAAGATGTATCATAGTCTGAAGGACTTGTATTGGTGGCCCGGATTGAAGAAGGATGTAGCTGAGTTCGTGGCGATATGTGCGGTATGTCAGCAAGTGAAGGTTGAACATCAGAAGCCGGCAGGTACGTTGCAACCTTTACCAATACCGCAGTGGAAATGGGATCATATAACCATGGATTTCGTAGTTGGTCTACCCCAGACAACTAGGAATCATGATTCCATTTGGGTGGTAGTGGACAGATTGACAAAATCTGCCCATTTCCTACCAGTGAAGACGACGTATACAGTTGAGAAACTTGCTCGAGTATACATGTCTGAGATATTACGTTTGCATGGTGTGCCAGCAACGATAGTTTCTGACAGAGGTCCTCAGTTTACGAGTCATTTTTGGGAACAGTTGCACAAGGCGTTGGGAACGCAGTTGAGGTTCAGTACAGTTTTTCACCCGCAGACAGATGGACAGTCTGAGAGGACTATTTAGATTTTGGAGGATCTCCTTCGAGCTTGTGTTTTGCAGTTTCTAGGCAACTGGGATGTACATCTGAGTTTGATAGAGTTTTCCTACAATAACAGTTATCAGCGGAGCATCGACATGGCCCCTTATGAGGCTTTGTATGGAAGGAAATGCAGATCTCCTTTGTGTTGGTATGAATCAGGTGAGTATCAGCTTTTGGGTCCTGAGTTAGTTCACCAGACGACAGATACGATCAAAGTGATACAGCAACAGTTGAAAGTGGCACAGGACAGACAGAAGTCGTATGCAGACAATCGCCGACGACCTTTGGAGTTCCAGGTAGGAGACAAAGTGTATCTCAAAGTCTCACCGTGGAAAGGTGTGCTAAGGTTTGGACAGAAGGGTAAATTTGCACCCAGGTATATGGGGCCTTACTCAATCAAAGCACGTGTTGGCAAGGTAGCTTATGAGTTAGAGTTGCCTCCAGAGTTGCACAGGTTGCATCTGGTGTTTCATGTCAGCATGTTGAAGAAAAGTCATCCGGATTCAGGTACAGTGATACATCCAGTTGAGGTTGAGCTTATTGCAGATGTGACCTACGAGGAAGGTTGTGTGGCGATCCTTGACAGAAGGATCAAGAAGCTGAAGAGGAAGTACCTGGTTCTTGTGATGGTTCTTTGGCAGCGTCGTGGCATTGAGGAAGCCACGTGGGAGCTTGAGGAAGAGATGAGGAGGAAGTATCCCTCACTTTTCTCTTCGGATTTTGGGGACGAAATCCCTTAAAGGGGGTTACATTGTAAGGACCCTGACCTGCGTTTAGGGTTTACCCTATTTGTTTTGCTTAACCCTGGTGGTTTGATGCTTGCTAATCACCTTTGAGTGGTGATTAGGGTTTTTGTTGTGCTTTGTTGAGAGTTCGAGGGGCTACTTGCAAATAACCCAAGTCTAGGGTTTTGTGTGAAAGTTTGCCATCTTGTGAGATGTTTTCCCCTCTTTGCTTCCTCTAGGGTTGAGAGGAAGGTTTGGGCTTGTTGTTTGAGTCTCTTGGGCCTTGGTTGAGCTTGTTTGGGCCTTGAGGTGTCTTGTTTGGGCTTGCTTGAGCCATGTGTCGGCCAAGACCAGCTTGTGTCGCCCAAGGAAGAGTGTGTGTCGACCTAGAGGTGGTGTGTCGACCTGGAGTAGTGTGTGTCGACCTAGAGGTGGTGTGTCGACCTGGAGTAGTGTGTGTCACCCAGAGGAGATGCTAGTTGTGTCGCCCATGTTGCTTGGTCCAACCTTGACCATGTTTGGTGGACACTTGGTGTGTATCTTGGACAAGTGTCTCTTGGTGTGCTTGTGTGTTGGCTTGAACCCTAGGACAAGTTCCCTTGGGTGGACGACACTTAGCATGGATCTACCTTTGTTTCTCCTCCCCTTCTTTCTATATAGGTAGCTCTTTCCCTTGCCTTAGCTTCCTTTGCTCTTTTGGTCTCTCCTCCACCTTGAGTGCACGACACTCCTCCCTCTCTTGCTTGTGATCTTATTGCATGTTAGTAGTGTAGCTTAGTTCTTTGCTTTTGTACCTTGCTTATGTACCTTTGGTGGCCCATTCCCCTTTAGGGTTTAGGGTTCCTTTGTGTACCTTGATTTCTAGGGTTTGAGTTTCCTTGTGTTGGGGGTTGATGATGATCCTTGTTGGGCGACATCCTCTCTTGCCTTGATGATGGGCGATATCCTCCCTTGGTTTGGGTGTGTTGGGCGACACCCTTGTTCTTGTGATGGGCGACATAGTGGTGTTCTTTGTGTTGGTCGACATGGTGACCATGTTGGGCGACATGGTCCTTGTGATAAACAATCCCTTTGTTCTTGTGTTGGGCGAGACCCTCCCTTGTTTTGGTGTTGGGCGAGATGGGTACCTTGTGATGGACGACATGGTGAGTGCTCTTGTGTTGGGCGATTGGTCAAGCTAGTGAGGAGTTGGCCGATATGGTTGAGTTGGCCGATATGGATGAGTTGGTCGATATGGTTGAGTTGGCCGTTGGATGTTGTTGGGCGATACATCTTAAGGTGTTGGCCGATATAAGCCTTGTCAAGCTTGATGGTTATTGGTGTCGGATGACATGGCCATGAGTGGCTTGTTTCCTTGTCTTGAACGATAGGACATGCATGCCATGGTGGCCGATAACCATGCTGGCCGACACCCATGATGGCCGATAGCCAAGGTGGGCGATAGCCTAGGTTGAGTGTGTGTCGGCCGACAGGTCTTGATGGGTCTTAGTGAGGGTTGATAAGAGTTATGGTGAGAGTCTTGTGATCCTAGAGTAACGGTTCCATGTGTTATGAAAGTGGATGTTTATGCTAAACGATGGTGGTATCTTGTTAGTGATAACAATAATGAATATGATGCCTTGCAAACAATAATAATGATAATGATAGTAACAATGATGATAATGGTAGTTGCATGATGATAATGATAGTAATAATGCTGATCATAATGATGATAATGGTAGTAGGGATGGTAATGAGGAAGGTAATGGTAATAAGATGCATGATGTGATCCTTATGCTTATTTGTTAATAATAAAGAAGATGATAGTAATAATGTTGATCATAATAATGATGACAATAATGATAGTAATGATATAGTAATCCTTGTACTTAATTGTTAAATGAGAATGGTGATAGTTACACTAGTAGCTTGCATAATGATAATAATGATGATAGTGGATGGTGACATAATGGTAGTGGTAACAATAGTACTTGTTTTGTACGTTTGAACATCTTGATTGTTCATACAATTCTGAGAAAAGGATAAGTATAGATATGGCTTGCTAATGATGTACTTTATACACTTGATTACCAAATAGGGTAAGAATGATAAGTAGAGTATCTTGAATGGCATTTCATGATGGTAGCATATTCCTTATGATTGAATCTATGATTATTGTGTACTCTAACCATGCAGGTGATGATTAGCCTTGAAAAGGGCTATGAGAAACATGTGATGAGTAACATCACTTGGTAATTACTCGGGTTAATGAGATGATATGTATAATGTGCTAAGTTCCATGATGATGATGTGAGCCTTGAGAGGCATTGACAGTACATGATAAGGGATTGAGATCCCATGGTATGTGATAATCCTTGAGATGGATCTGGATGGTTGGCAAGAGGCCAAGTAGTAACATGTGATGTTAGATCCTTGAGATGGATCAGGTTGATGTGTTTTCAATAATAATATAATGTTGGTTACTTTCTATTATATCTTGCATGTTATACAACTTGGTTGAATCTTTCAATCCATCTAAAAGATACGAATTAATCACAGTGAAATATATCATGTAGTTTTCCCTAGCCATAGATCCATCATCGTCAGGACTTGGTGATGGTGAAACAGGTTCTCCTACGGGTTAACCTGGAAGCGCATATTGTTGAATATGTGTAGGTTGCTCCTAGCCTGAAAATGAGGAGGTAAGAGTGTAACTTCGGTTATAGACTCAGATACGTATGAAGAGCATGGTGAACAGGCCCATGGCTCAAGATATGTGATGTGTGGAGCATGAATGCGTTCATGGCTCAGAGCACGGTGAACAGGCCCGTGGCTCAGTTTTACTAGCGCCGAGACCTGTACCAAGGCGGGCTAGAGTGAGGGTAGCCTATGGAGCCGACCCTGTGGCTTAGACCACTACAGCATGAGACTGTGATCCTGCTTGTGTTGTATTCGTGTACTGACCACGAGGTGGGAGGTCGTGGAGTCCGGCTCTTCCATTGACCTTGTATGGCACCGGCTTGGGTTTCGTAACCGAAGGTTGGATCTGAACGGTACGGTTCAAATCCTCAGGGCATAATAATACGTAATACAGCCATTTAGTACTTATTGCTTAGGATAAACACGAAACATTGGTTGAGGCCTTGTTTGTGTAATATCCTTGTTATATCTTGCAGGTTATGTGATAATATGTCTGATCTTGATAAGCAGGTTATGTGACATCATATCTTGTTCTGATAATCATGTTACATAGGGATACATCTTATCTTGCTAATCATATTCCTTGAGATATATTTGGTTATATGCTTTTGTATAGCGGGTAAGCTTATCGGTAAGAATAATCTATTTTATATAGAATGCTCTTGTTATACCTGTTGTTAGATATCTGCTGTTATAATCTATCTTGCCGAGGTTCTATAGTTGTGGTGGGGAGTTATGTTTCCCGCTGGGACAATTGTTCAATTGTCTCACCCTGCTGGTTTAACCCCTTTTTAGGTGGTTGAGGTAGGCGTGGTCGTGGTCGTGGTGTTGCGGCCGAGCATCTTGAGGAGCAGTAGAAGGCAAGCGTTGGACATGCTGCTGTTTTGGATGTTTTGTAGTAGAGTCTAGAGTCATCCCTGTACTCTCAGGTCCTTGGCAGTGTTTTGACGTTGTTTCACGATGACCGATCGATGATGTTTGTTTATCCTTTTGTTGGTCAGATGTGGGCCTTTTCTGTATAAGAACAGGTGGTGAACTCATGTGATGGATGAACAGTTATTTCTGAGCTGTGGACACGTATCAGATCTCGTGTATGTATATATATATGACATGTTTCTGTGCAGGATGAGGACTGGAAAGTAATAGTTTCACAGTTTATCAGTTTTCCGCAATCGGTTTTAATTAACTCGTGTTTTCATAATCTGTGGTTATGGTGATTTCCGTAGGTTTTCGCGTAACACCTCGTTATCCGTGTGATAATGGGATGTGTTTCCACATTTACTGCCAACGTGAAATGGACCTGTAGGGTCACACACATAGGATTTAACCTGGAAGAGAAGTTTATCAACAAATGATGTTTAGATTGTTTACTAAAGGAGTTTAGTAGTTCAATTAAACATGCAATCAATTGATATCTCAGTATCATAGTATTCAAGGTGTTGGACTGATTGATTAGAGTATCGGATTGATTGAAACTGCGATTGACTGATTTGCAAAAGTCTGATGCCCCAACCGATCAGCTCATGTGATGAACCGATCGACTCAAGTTAGTGAACCGATCGGCTCATGTGATGAACCGATCGGCTCAGGACAAGCTGAACTGACCAGTTCAAGGGTTGAACCGATCAGCTCAACTGGTCCAACCAAGATCCTTTGGAAAGTCAAAAGACTATTTTGCAAATACAATTTGTTTCACTTGTACAAATTCGACTTGGACAAGGATTAATATTAGGCTAATCGGAAACAAATTTTAAAGTCAATTTGAGTTGGACCAGGACCACAAACCGATCAGCTCATGCTTGAACCGATCGGCTTAGGTGTCCCAACCTATCAGTTTAGGTGTGAAACGATCGGCTCAGCTCCCCAACCGACTGTTTCATGCGTGAAATGATCGGTTCAGGTGGCGCAGTTGGTTGTTTTGTGGAAAATCTCGTACCCTTCTACTCCTGTTTAATCCCGTATTGCCCGGGGTAGAGAACCCTATCCCATGACCCTCCTATATATATAGGGGTAGTGGGGGCTTCTCAGGAAAAACAACTCAGAACACCAGCTGCTCTGCAAAGTTATCATTCTCTCTGGTTGTAGTAACCGAGAGAGCCTGAGCGAGTGCTACCCGATAAGGGAGGTACAGCAAGGGAAAGACAACTGTAGAAAAACAACTGGTTGCAGAAGAGTGTGTCGGTGACTAGTACGCCGACAGGAGGCTGCGACTCCTTCTGATTCCTTGGGGGACAAGGAGATCGGAGTTCCAGGTGGTCCGTGTGGACTATTTCAGAGGCGGGAGACTTCTACTGCTCGAAAGACAGTTGTCAATCTCGACACTCTTGGTGAGACCAGGAGCTACACAGACACCATCCAAGATAGGAGGTGAAGACCGCACAAGCCGCGAGGTGTTGTCACTGAGCAAGCCTTAGGACAAGGTATGTCTCTACAAACCATCCTTCCTATTGTATAGACGTTGACGTGATTCCTTTATCTGGGTTTGGGAGAAGAATTTTTTTTGTTTTCGCTGTCTTCTCTGCCTCCCCTATAACCCAAAAGTTGACTAGAGTATCCTCTTGGAGTTATGATATCTCTGTTAAGTATGTTATATGAATCCTGATAAGATGAACGCAGTGTCATTGTTCTACTCCTAACAAGGCAAATCATAAAGTTATATTTGTTAATGGTTGTAGACAAATGTATGATTCTTCAATCAAACAGATGGTCTATTCACCATTGAGATAATTATAGAATCCTCTAATATATATATATATATATATATGCTTCATAGTTCTTGAAAATTAGGAGATGCATGCCTGAACATTGATTGAGTTGTTAATTACAACAACCATTAAAGGGCATAGGGATGAAGCCTTGAAAAGTTGCATATGATATGAGATACTTGATGTTCTATGTTTGGTAAGATCCAGCGAGTATGGCCTTTAAGTGATGTGTGATACAACATAGAGAATAGTTCAAGATGACAATCGAGACCCAAAGTTGAAAGGTACTACCAGACCTGTACATGTGGTACAACAGTTCCTATGATGAACCAAGGTTACATATGTAGAAGTTGAGGGAGAAGAATATGACTTCTATGAGAATAATAAGACATCATCATGAGATTAAAGTTACCATGTGGAAGATTGGGTATGAGGTTCATGAGTAGTATCCATCTTTATTTACCTTGGATTTCAGGGGTGAAATCCCTGTTAGGGATTTATGGTTGTGAGACCCCTAACCCTGCTTAAAGTGTTGAACAAGATTAATTATCATAATTGAATTCTTATAACCCTAATATAACCTTGTTATATGCTTTGTAATCATAATACAAGCTTAAGTTTCAGGTTTGGTCCAATTTTGACATTGTTTGAGCAAGTTATGCAATTTTATGCACATTTTGGACTTTTTTGCAATTTACCCAATTGAGAGATTTTCTTTGCAACTTATCACTTTCATTATGTTCCATGGATATTCTTTCATCATTCTTGATCTTTTTGAGCCATGGGGCGCCTATTTAAACCATGGTTTGAAGGTGTTTTCCTCAAGGGTATTTTACAGTTTATCCCTTCATGGATGAGCCACCTTTAGTAGCTATCAACTAATGCATTATTTGATAGTGGGGGAGCTTCTTTTGGTGTGCTTGTATATTCTTAATAGTAGAAGGTCATGGACACTTGGAAAGATACTAGAACTTCAACCTTTTCTTTTTCTTTATCTTAAAGCTAGTTTCATATACTTATCCCTAAGCACCCAAACGAGCCATTTTCTCTCCACCACTTCCCTCCTTATACAAACCAAATTCTCCCTCTGTTCTGATGCAAATTTTATATCCAAGAAAGAAGAAAGAGGGGATCTTCTTGGAAAAAGGATCTAGGGTTGCAATTGACTTCCTTTTAGGGTTTAAAAAGCTTCCTTCTAGTGATGTTGACCTAAAAGAGTAAGAATATATTTCTTTCATTTGTTTATTTATTTTTTATCCTTTCTTAGATCTTCCGTCAGGTCATAACCTTGTTGTTTCATGGAATAAATTGCTCTAAAACCCTAACTTTCTTGCTCCTTATGATTAGGGTTTGCTCATTTGATGAAGAAAGGTTCTAGATGGACGAGTTCACAGCTTATGCTTGGATTTTCTACCCTACATGCTCATGTTTCTTCAATTTAGGAGTTTATCTTCTAATTAGAGTCAAGTTTTATAACTTGCTCCACATTTATTGCTTACCATAAGCTTGCTAGCTCATGTTCTTATTTTTAAATGACAATACATGCACTAAAAAGCTATGCTTGACTTGGATTTCGACTTTTATAATGTTACCTATTCTGATTTTAGTCCTATATGAACCTGTGATCATGTGTACATTATTCCTAAGGTATAATATGACTTGGATCAGGTTGGTTTGATAAATGATGGTGCGAAACACCTATCAACCAATGGTCTATTTTAGGGTTTAAAGTTGATTTCTTCTATAAACACATGACTCAATGGTGGTACCATTGCAACTATTGATGGTGTTGTCTTCATGACAACTGATGGTGGTGACCAAGGGTGGAAACTGACATTCGCCCCTTAGGTCAGGTGTTGGCCTAATTAGAATCTTAGTGATTAACAACTAAGTACCCTAATGATGCTATCAATCAATGATGATAGTAGTTTGATATCCGATGGTGATTAATGAATATAGTGTTGATCTAACAACCTATGGTTTCTGAATGGTCACTACTGATGGTGTATCAGGTCTCCACAACCTATGGTGAGTTAAGCATGTATTTTTAGCATCAATTAAGCCTTAAACCAATGGTTTCTTGGGTCATTTGATGCAATGGTCGGACCATACTCCAAATGTTGGTTTTAATATATGAACTTGACCTAAAGGTTAAGATCTAATGTTTCTTCATCCTATAAATTGGAATGATGACTAAATGTAATATTTTGGTCCTAATAAAGTGATTTAAATGGTTTCCTTTATGAGATCAACTTAAGAAGCTCATTTACTGACAGCTTGTTTTAAATAAACAATCACTTGTGGGTTTTACCCTACTCTCAATGGAACTTTTAATCAAGGGATGTATAGGGTTAGATGGTGACTCTTTCTAGAGAACAACTCAATGACTTCATAATTGGTTTGTTCAACATGTTTACTTATGTAAACGACCAATGGCTTTACCTTTTCAACATTTAATGGTTAGAAGTCGATGCCTCCATATTCCCATTGTTTTGGGTGAAACCTATAGTGTAATGTTATGATTATAATGATCAGAATTTGATGGTTCAATGCCTTAAACTTTTAGTGTTACCCTTACCCTCGTATGATTATGATTGATAATCACTATAATGAATTAATGGGTAACCCTAATGAGGTACATCTTGTTATACCTAGCTTAAATATAACCAAATGATGGTGAGTGGGTATGAATAGTCCTTGATGATTAATACAATCAATACAATCATGGAGTACTCTCTTATTATTTTTGAAACCCTAGTATTCTATAACTCGATGGTTACACCTTGATTTATGTGTGGGTTCATACTTAAGAATAGTATGGAATGTGATGGTGATGCTTCACCTAATGTATCCTTGATCCAATGGGGATTACGTGAGTTAGGATTTGGGTATAAGTACTGATTAGTAACATTAATATAATTTATTGTATTGAACCTAACTCTATTGCAAATAGATAAAGATGAGTATTCATGTTTAACATTTTTTAATGAAATGATGGTAAAATAACCTCCTTAATATGATCATAACCTTAATATGTTAATTGGTGGTCATCATAGCCACATGGTTGATACTTCCTTATGCTAAACATGTGCATTATGAAAATGATGAGGGTTAATCGCATCGATATTCCTTGCATGTTGATGTAATAAAGGAATGTTCTTAATGTCAATATAACCCTACTATGATTGTTTATGAATATCTCCTAGCGCATTGATGCAATATTGTGTTGATCTTGTGTATTATATGTAAGTGATGTTCTTGAGCCTTGTAATAAGGCATGGAAAGATAATGATTACCTTGTAGGGATGTAAAGAAGTGAAATCACCTCCTTACTAAAAATTTGATTAATAAAACCTCCAATCCAAACACACTCAGAAGGTATGATGGAGTGGGTGTAAAATTTTCAAATCTTTATATATTGGTAACAAAAGACCAAAGTATAGCATCGGAATAAAACATGACTATATTCAATTATAAAACAAAGGGTTACAAACTTACATCATAAGGATCCATGTAGAGGAAATCTAAACCACCTCAAAATTTTTGTCTCCAACCTTCATCAACACAATCTAAGTCCAGGTCAACATGCCTTGCATCCGATTCCTCCACCTAGGGTTGGAAACATACCCCAACAAAATAGAAACAATAGGATACATCAGCAAAGGCTGGTATGTGCATACTAAAAAGGAAATTGAGCAATTTATAAAGAATAAGTGACATTAAAATAAAAGGCTTCCCATGTAACAGATAAGTACCACCCAAATGGGTATCAAGAGAAAAGAAACATTACAAAAGGGTTACTTGCCATAAAATAACATATAAAAGGATTGTGCCATAAATAGATCCACTACCATGGTGGGAAACAAAGCACAAGTAGGGCACACACCCCACAATCAATATCCTACATGCATGTGAGATAAACGTAGCCCTCGAACAATATAAACACAGTTGGTGGCCAACCCCCATAAAGCTGAAGCATGATAGAGAAAGGAATACTACCACTCTCCCAAATATATATAACGGGTCAAGACACACATCTTGCCCAGGGTACGAGGTTCCTTTCCATCCCAAAAAGAGCAGGAAATATCACATCAGTTATAAACAAAACCAATGCAATTTACACTATTTGAATGCTACTGAATCACATAGCATGTAAAATGTAGAGGCAAGTAGAAAGGTATAGTCAAAATTATTCAATGTTGCCATCACACAATGGACAACTCAAACAAATAAACATCCACTTCAAAGTGGGCACATATCATCAAGAAAACTTCCACATCACATTGGGCATATAATATCAAAAGTCCAAATTGCACCAAGGCAACAAGATAAGATTCCAAGAGAATATCCATGATCACAAGATCAATAACAAAATAGGATACTTCACATGAAGCATAATTTCAAAAGAACAAGCTAATGTGTAGGCTAATGTCCATAGGACCAAGAGTAAGACAAAAATATGATAATTGCTAAAGAAGAATCATTGATGATGCAAACATACCTCAACTTTAGAGTCTACTCTGTCCAAAGACAAGTCTAGGTCCAAGCCTAGGCCTTCAAAGAACCTATGATGCATATATGTGGAATTAGGGTTAGGTTTCCATTAATTATTCAAAACCCTAAAATTGCCTTTTTATTATTAATGAATTAGGTTATAAAAACCATGCCTTATTTTAGTATATGTCATTAGGAGTCCAAATCATATTTTATTGATTTTTCTATCTTATAGATAATTAGTTATGATTTTTACAAGTAAATTCATTATTAATTAGATCCATTGAAAACACCTATATAAAACATTAGATTCAGGCGATAAAACCAATACCAAAAGAAAGCTTACATTTTTCTGAATCCAACGAGTATTTATTTGTAATTTTTTGACAGACAAACAACTAGTTATGTATTTTAGAAAGTCGATCAATCACAAATTTAGGAAATTCCAAATAAGCAAGAAAGAGGGGAAGATAGAGGATCGGGCCCGCGTGACTTGGACCAATCTGATGCAGCCATGTTTCCTGGTCAAAGTCAGTGAGACCCGCACCAACAAAAGAAAACAAGAAGGCAAATTACCAAGGTGCCTCGCGCGAGAAAACAATGAAAGAAGGAACTTGGGAGGGCAAAATAGTAAAGTTATCAAGGGGATCATCCCCAAGCTCGGTCGCAGACATGGTGCCGAGTAGCTCCAGCCCGATTTGGTTGAATCCCTTTATCTCCATGAAACTCAAAGGCAAAGGAATCAAAATGAAGCTAGGACCAAAACAGACTTAACTATACCTTCAATTCGGACGAAGACGATGAGTAGAGGGAGCAAGGTCCGTCGTAAGGACAGACCAAAGAACTGAACTTTGATGAGCAACCATGCGAGATCTGGAGAAATTGACTAATGGAAAAAGTTGCACGGTTGCTAATATGCCCTGAGGTACCCATATATATAGTGGAGGGTGAGGGAAAGTTCAAGTTGGCTTGGGACCAGCCTTGCCTGAAGTGCAAGGTTTGGGGATTCACAATCCGAGAAGAAAAAGGTAGGGAAAATAGGTATTAAAAGGTTCGGGATCAAACCAAGAATCCAGAGGCGAAGAAAGCTCGAACAAAGACCCAATGTAGAGAGAGAAATCATCGACCAAATATAAGAAAGCCGGCAGGTTACTGTAGCAATCTGACTCAGGGTTGAAGACAAACTGAGAGACACGTCTGATCGGGAATCAACAGCCAGATCGCGCGTCACATCAGAAATAATAGTCGGACAATGAAATCAATTAAAGTGATACATTAATTATCTTCCTTTTTCTCTCTCCTCGTTTGAGGGTGCAAACGAACTCCAAATTAGGTAAAATTTTGCACAGAGGCTAATTAAAGCATGTAGATTCCGATTATGCACTTAGTTTTACCTTTTGGAAACTTTTAATGGGTTAAATAAATCAAATATCATTTTCTCTTTCCTTCTTCATTAATGGCTTTAGGATTGTCCAAATTTGATGAAACTTGACCCACAAGTCATATTTAATGTGTTAAATACGAATTTTCCATCAATTTTACATATTGGAGTTGTTTGAATGTTTATTTAATATTTTGAAGGTTCTACACACTTTCTTTCTCCTGATATTACATTTTAAGCAAATTTTCTCCGAATTGGATGAAAATTCACTCAAAGGCTATAATTATTATCTAGATCATGAATCTAAGATTATTTTCCTCTTTTGGAGTTATTTATTATATTTATTTGATATTTTTATGAAAACTCACATCTTCTTTTCTAATTTGAAATAAATGAACTATTATTATGTGAATAAAGTGAATTGACTCCCAAAGTAATTGGGACCCAAGGAACACAATTTTAAACTTAGATTTTACTTTTGGTATTATTTTTTATGAGATATGTCATATGGCCCATTAGTTGCCCATTATCTTAATTACTTATTCAATTAAGTTCTTTATCATCTTATTACCATCCAAAAGAATTATGTGACATATTAGATTACATTATTCATGCATTAGATTATTAGGAACATTCTCTTAAGCCTAACCTCAACCTTGTTTGGCTAAGAACAAAAGGTCAAACTTCTAGGGTAGGGTTTGAGATCTGGTATGTTACAGCACTCCACCTCTTAAAAAGGATTTCATCCTCTAAATCTATAGATCCAAACATCAACAACCAACTACTCTCCACTGCTTAAATGGTTCATCCTAACAAGTCATTCTAAACAACTTTTTAGAGCTACCCACATCTCATAGTTTGTAAAAGTTTTTATAGATTTCCGCTTTTCATGTATCCAACTATCAAGTCACCATCTAGAGTTGAGTTTTAGGTCCTTGAGTCTCTAACCTATCAACCCCACATGAACATTCAAAAGTCATAGGGTAGGTCAACTACACCATTATATCAATCCGAGTCACAAAACTAGGGTTAGATTCTACTCAAATTACAGTTTCTCTTCATTGTGACTTAGTTCAAGAAAACTTTGATAAATCAAAGAAAACTTTTGTACATATAGTAGTATAATTGAAAATAATTTTGGCGATGAAAACTTTTTGAGATGAAACAAAATGTGGATCCAAAATTAATTGTGGAAACCAAGTCATAATATTTCCATATGAAGGTCTTCTCATAACCTAATCTTATCCTCAAATCAAACCTATTGTATAAAGTCTAGGGTCAACATCTCACTTAGAGGTAACTAACTAAGTCAAGGGTTCTATAGGGAGACAAAATTGAAATAGCCAGATTTCGACTACCATGGGCTATGATACCATGTAGTAAAGAAGTGAAATCACCTCCTTACTAAAAATTTGAACAGTACAACCTCACTAGTACAAAAATGGGTTATAACGTCACTACCTGTACGGTCGGTTTTTCCAAATAACTGACTTTATATGTCTAAAAAAATGCGGGCACCACTTAAGACCTCTTAGGTCGGTTTTTTAAATAAACCGACCTTGTAGTGTAACTCTATAGGGTCAGTTTTCCAAATAACCGACCTTATATGTCTATAAAAAACGCGGGCACCACTTAAGACCTCTTGGGTCGCTTTTCTTAAAATAACCGACCTTGTAGTGTATCTCTATAGGGTCGGTTTTCCAAATAACTGACCTTATATGTCTATAACAAATGTGGGCACCACTTAAGACCTTTTGAGTCACTGTTTTTAAAATAACCGACCTTGTAGTACATCTCTATAGGGTCGATTTTTCTAAAATAAGCGCCTTATAGACAATTTTTCCGGTGGCAAAAATTTTCTTGGTTTTGGCTTCCCGCCTCGATCTATAGGGTCGGTTCTACATTATAACCGACCTTACAGGGCTCCTCGGTCGATGAATTCGTCGACCGAATAAGAGCTGCATTTCACGTATACAAGCACCTATAGGGTCGGTTTTTTCTTTATAACTGACTTTACAGTCCTCCTCGGTTCAGCACCTCTAAGGTCAGTTATTCCTACAAAACCGACCTTAAAGGCCTCCTCGGTTGACAAATTCGTCGACCGATTTCTATTCTGGATCCAGATAGTTCACGCATGTATAAGCACATCTAGCGTCGGATTTGCACTTATAACTGACCTTAGAGCCTTCCTCGGTCGACCAATATTTTGACCAATTAATTCGGTCGACAAATTCGTCGACCGATAATTACCTCTAAGGTCGGTTTTTTCCTTAAAACTGACCCTAGAGGTACTTATGCAAAGGAAATATGGCTCTTTCTCGATCGACAAATTCGTCGACCGATATCTATTCTAGATCCAGATAGTTCAGGCATGTATAAGCACCTCTAGCGTCGGATTTGCTCTTATAACCGACTTTAGAGCATTTCTCAGTCGACAAATTTGTCGACCGATAAGGAGTCAGTTTTCATGTGTATAAGCAACTTTTAGGGTCGGTATTTTCTTTAAAACCGACCTTAGAAGTCCATTCGGTCGACAATATTGTCAACCGAAACATATCGGTCGACATATTTGTCGACTGAGAAACGACTAGAAAAACCAACCGTTGTAACGGCTAAAAAAATCAACCGTCGTAACGGCTAAACAAATCAACCGTCGTAACGGATAGAATTTCAACCGTCGTAACGGCTATAAATATAACCGTTGACCGTCGTAACGGCTACTTTTTCGATCGACGGTTGGCCGACCGATAGACGACCATTGCGGCCGTCGGTCGACAAATTGTCGACCAAAATTGGCTCTGTTTTGCTATAAATAGCACCCAAAATGATCCATTTCTTCACACCTTCACATTCTCACTTCTCTAGCTCCTCTCTAGTGTATTCTTGTGAAAATCTTCAGCTTCTCTACATCCAATTCTTGCTTGCTATTTCTCCATTTCAAAGCAACGAAATGGCTTCATCATCTACGCGCCGAAAGAAGCAAGTTTCATGTAGGAAAGGAAGGACGGGCCTTGCACCGCTGCCGTTCATCAATAACGTCCCTTTCATCGACCAAGCTGCAGGTGACCGCTACCTCAGGCTCTCCTCAAAAACTCCTCTTCCACGACGGCCAGTCGACGTCATGGACTTCCAAAGCATTGTCGATTTGGAGGAACTTTTTGAGGTGCAACATTTGACTGATTTTCTAAATCCCTCCTTCCAATCCTACTCCTCCAAACTAGTTAATGAATTCTATGCCAATTTAGTCGAACATCCTGAACATGATTCCTTCTCCTCTATGGTTGGTGGGAATGGATTCCATTTTACTAAGAAGGGTATTCTTGAAATGCTTGACATAGATATAGAAGAATATAAAAATTTTATTGATCTCACTAGAGGAACTCCACTCAACAAACTCTCCCAAGATAACACTACAATTAGCCTTAGTGATGTCAAAAGAGCCATCTTTCAATCAAATACGACTTGTCATGCAGATAGGGGTACCTATTATGCCATAAATTTAAAACCTGAAGCTAGGGTCATAAATCTCATTGTTGCCACCAATATCCATCCTAGAGCAAACAAATCTGAAGTACCCACCTTTCCTATGTACCTTATCTATGCCATTCTCAAAAGTATTCCCATAAACTTTATTTGTATCATCATTAAGAATATGTTTGAGTTTTCTGGCAATCCACCTTATGTTGACTTTGTATGCCAAATCACTCAACATTTTCTTAAGAAGAATATTGAGGATGACTTAGGTTACACATGGGATAGAAAACCCCAAAAAAGAAGTAAAAATACGGTGCAAAAGATGGGAATTGACTTTGGCCACAAAAGGGATAGGACTGAAGGGGAGACATCCACCGAAGACATACCTCCACCACCTCCTCCTACAAACCTACCCCATGATCCTATTACAAATACCTTGACATACATTGGTGGCTCCCAATATCACCTAAGTAGGCAATTGGATTATAATCACAATGCCATGACTTATTTAAACCAAAGGATGAAAACTCTCTCTCCTAACCAACCTGATGAATATCCCTATTCCCTTAATCCTGGCATGATAAATCCCTACAATCCTTCCTACAACTACTATCAAACTCCACCTCCACCATCTCCTGATCTCACACATACTCAGTTTTCCCCAATTCAACTTCAAGACATTGTTGCCAACTTTCACTTTGATCGTGTTCCCACCTTCTTGGAGGCTTATGCCTTAACCATGACAGGTGCCTTGGAGTGGCAGACACTGGTCAAATATTATGGAGCTGGGCCCTTTCTTGGAAAAGACCCAGACATTGATGTAATCCTTCGGTCTTTCCAGTGAGATTATGAGATATCTTTGTAATGATGTAATATATCTTTTTATAAAGCAAGTATGTCATGTTTCATCTTATAAAGTGTATGGGCATTAAATTGTTATGAATAAAAGTGTTTTCCATGGCTTCATTTGGACATATACATGTTATATAAGAATATTGTTATTTCAAATGATTGAAAAATAAATTATGGCTAAATTTGACAAAGCATCACTTGGTTAATCTCATACACACACACTTGGTACTTAATTTAAAACATTGAAACAGGGTTAATCTCGGTCAAAAATATTATCGACCGAGAGAAATTCGGTCGACAATATTGTCGACCGAGGATGACTTTAGGTCAGTTTTTTCCTTATAACTGACCCTAGAGCTCTTTCGTTCAAAAAATAGTCGACCGACTAATTTTTTTTTAATAGAGTTTAGTACTTTTCAAAATGTTATAAAGCATTGGGATCTCAACCTTTTGTGTCATTGTTGGGAATTCACAGCCCTCAATACCTCCATCATCACATTTGCTGATTCTGGGTATTCAAACCCTTAGTTCATCACTAAACATGGTTATCACTTATCAGGTAACTATTACCTTCAGGTCATCTGACCAAGGTATTCAGGATATTTGTTACACAATCATCTCAATTTCATATCAACCATATCAATTTCATATCAACATCATGCAATACAAAAATAACATCTCTATTCCCTCATTACGGTTAGAGTTTCCCATCTTTATCAATTAGGGTTCACATATCATCATCCCATATTGAAATTTCACATAACATTATCCCCTATTAGGGTTTTACACAACACCACCCTATATTAAGGTTTCACATAACATTTCCATATTAGGGTTTCACATAACATCATTCCATATAAGGGTTTCACATAACATTATCCCATATTAGGGTTTCATACGACATCACCATATATTAAAGTTTCACATAACATCATTATTAGGGTTGTGGAAGCACTTTAGAGCTCCTCGGTCGACAAATTTGTCGATCGAGACACCTTATAGGGTCGGTTATTAGAAAAACTGACCCTAGAGGTGCTTCTAAGAAAGAAATCTGGCTTCATTCGGTCGACAAATTTGTCGACCGACACATTCGGTCGACGAAAGGTCGACGAATTTGTCGATCAAATGAAAGCCAGAATTCTTTCTTAGAAGCACCTCTAGGGTCGGTTTTTCTAATAACCGACCCTATAGGGGGTCTCGGTCGACAATATTGTCAACTGACAATGTCCAGTTTAGTTATTCACACATGTATAAGCACCTTTAGGGTCGGTTATATGAAAAAACTGACCCTAGAGGTGCTTGTACGAAGGAAATCTTGCCCTTTATCGGTCGACAAATCGTCGACCGAAACGAGTCAGATTTCTTCGTATTAGCACTTGTAACGTCGAATTTACCTATTAACCGACCCTAGAGGTCAATTCGATCGACAAATTCGTCGACCAAGTTTGCGTTTGATTGTTATTAAACAACCCAACATGGGAACCTTTTATCTGTAGAGTCGGGTTTTCTTTGTTAACCAACGCTACAGTTTTTCGCTCCGTGCAAAAAGCCGAAATTTTAGTCTTTCTTCCTCCCGTGAAACCCTTTTCTCTTTTCTAAATCTCTCTCCCGCGGCGCCGTGAAACCCCTTTTCACTTTGTCATTCCGCCGTTGCCGCAAACGCTTCTCCATGAAGCCGTTTCTGCCTCTCCACACCGCCAAGAGGATCGTGAATCTCGTCGTCGCCGCAAAAAGGATCGTGAAGCTCGTCGTCACCGCCTTCCCCTCTTCCTCCATGAAGCCCGTCGTTGTCGTGAAGCTCTTTGTTGCCATGAAGCTCTTCGTTGCCGTGAAGCTCGCCGTCGCCGCCTTCACTCTTCCACGAAGGTCGTCGCCTCTCCGTGAAGTTCTTCTCTTCCTCCATGAAGCTCGCTGCCATTTCCAAGTAAGTTCGAGCTTCCTTCGTTCCTTGTTCCCCTTCATTTCGTTCGCCCCGCCCGCCGCCATTGCTGCTTCCAGGTCCATCTCGGTCGACAATTAGTCGATCGAGAGCCCACCTGTGCGCAGCGTCCAGGTCCACTCTCGGTCGACAAATTGTTGACTGAGAGTGGACCTAGACGCTGCGCGCAGGTGGGCTCTCAGTCGACTAATTGTCGACCGAGATCGACCTGGAACTTATATATGTTGGAGCTATAAATGTTTTAATCATATTTGCTGTAATTTTTACAAATAGTTCTGAATATTATAATGATTTCAATCCTTGGACTGTTGGAAACGGCCTTACTTTGCAAATTTGTACAAGTATTTTCCATTTTATATGATTTGATAACCCAATAATAAAAACATGCATGTCTTTTTTCATATGTAATCATAATATAAATTTTAGAAATTAATACTAGATTAGACATGTGTACTCCTAGATTGACACTTTAGGGTTGATGCATGATGTTTAACTTAATATATAAATATGAAAATAATGCATTTATATATTAACTTAGAAACTCGTTCAAAATTTACTCATTAGGAGTAAACTTTGGATAGTCCCCGGTTTGGGACTGTTTTTGTATATTTTAATCTCACTTAGGATGTACCTGTATAATGTATGTTTAGTTTTGTATATTATTTCAGTAGGATTTCTCCATTTGTTCTCTGGGTACATATGTGAGTGGTTATTTGCCATTTACATCGGTGTACTTGGAGAACTTAGGGGAAATGTTGCTGAAATTTTCTTCAAAACTAAACATACATTATACAGTTACTAGTGAGATTAAATATTCAAAAATGGGATAGGTGGTACACTTTAGTATATAAAATTAACTTTCTATCAATAAAAACTTACAGATTATTATAGTATCAATATTAAATTGTTAGTTTTATAATTAATTTTAATGTGATATAGAAAATGGATTGAAGTTGGATGTCTATCAAGAACCGTTGCAGTCCATGAAAAACACTAGAGGGGGGGTGAATAGAGTTTTAAAATAATTTTAACAATTTATTGAACTCAAACAACCATAATTGAAATTGGAAGAAGGAGACAGGTGTTTAGAGTGGTTCCAACTTTAGCAAAAACTAAAGTTGTCAGTCCACTACCCGGTTGCTTACCCAACCAAGATTTTGAAAGTATTTATTTTATTACCTTCTCAAGGATTTATACAAAATACAATACTTTCCTTTACACCCCTTGAACAGCCTTCACTTGAAGTAGGTTCACCAACTTGAGGTAGCCTTCTTGAAGTAACTCCAAGCTCCCCCTTGAAGTAGCCTTCCTCTCTAGAAGTAACCTCCCGTTGCACCAGCCTTCTAAAGTAGCTCAAGGTCGCCTTCTTCACCAAGAAGATCTCCACCCTCTCCAATCCGCAGCCTCCAGCCTAGGAGTAGCAAGGAGAGTACAAACAGTAATAGAGAACAAGAAAGGAAAAAGGAAATTTCAACTTATCCTTTGTAGCCCAAGGCTTGATTTGCCTAGATCAAGCGTATAGATTTCCTAACCAAGTGTATGGACTTGTGATTACAGTGGGTAGGAGATGCTAGCCTATAGGACACGAATTTTGAGCTAAGGAAGGAAGTATCCAATTGTCACAATGCTCAAATTGCTTGCAAACAGATTGCTCAAAGTATGCTTAAGGATTTCTCAAGTGTAACAAGTGAGTTTGGGTGAACTATGGTTTGTCCTATTTATAGGAATGGTCTAAGGATGCTCAAGGACGTTCTAGACAACTTCTAGGGGTTTCTAAGTGCTTAACTAGCCGTTAGGTACAAGTTTGTTGCTTTAGCAACGACTAATTAATTTACTCTGCAGTTGCTGTCAGAGTTCATCTCGGTCGAGGAATGGTCGACCGAGATACCTACTCGGTCGAAGTTTTGTCGACCGACAGGCTCTCTGGATCAAGTGATTTGCAACGTCTATTTCCAACTTCCAACTACCTTGTCAGTTGTGTCTAACAGCTACTTTGGATCTTTCTCGGTCGAGAAGATTGTCGACCGAGAGTGTCTCGGTCGAAGAGTTGGTCGACCGATATTGATCCTATTTCAATGTTTCAATTTAGGCACTAATTATATGTATGAGTGTGCAAATGTGATCCTGTTTGAAGGGGATGACTTATCTAAATGTGGTGTTTAGCTAGGGAGAATCTAACGCTTGATTTACATGAAATCTAAGTACTTGTACATTATATATTTGTACAAGTTTTTACAAGGCAATTACATTCATGAAAACATAAACAAGTAAGCATATGGATTTCCCTAGTTGCTTTGTCATCCACCTTAATCCTGCACACTCAAGTAGCTCGTTAGATCAATAAGAATGAAATGTTTGTCATAATCAAAACAAAGGGATTTTTAGATGTCCATTTAGCCAACAATCTCCCCCTTTTTGAAGATGACAAACATTTCCAAAATATAAATGAAGGAAATATAAAACATATGAGTTTCATACCTTTAGATTACCTTTTGTAGCCATTTTTGTTTTTGCAAGTGAGTGTTGGCCAAGATGTTATGAAACTCATTTATATTTTTGATTTTATATTCTTTTCTCCCCCTTTGTCATTTCAAAAAGATATCCAAGTTGAATAATTTATAGTATTTCTCCCCCATAATTTTATACTATACTCCCCCTTAGATAGATATCCCAAATAGAAGTTTGAATTCTTTGCAATAGATAGTCAATTTAGTCACAATTTTAAAGATTTCATTCTTTTTTATTTATTACTCCCCTTATTTTGGATGCTCTACTATGATAGTCTTATAATCCATATTTAGAAGATTTCTCATATGCTTTTAGAAGAATATCCATTGTAACAAGTGAAGATAACCAATTTCATTAAAAACATGGAATGTATTACAAGCATGGAAAGATAATCAAATCATATAGAGATGACCCATTTATTACAATCATTCAAAGATGTCATTACAACTAATATAACTCCAAAACTCACTGGAAAGACTTAAGAATTACATCAATATCAGGGTCTTTCCCAAGAAACGACTCAGCTCCATAATATCTAACCAAAGTTTGCCAATCCAGAGCACCTGTCTTGGTTAATGCATACGCTTCCAAGAAGGTAGGAACTCGATCAAATCGGAAGTTAGCAGCAATATCTTGCAGTTGCATGGATGAAAACTGAGTGTGCGTGAGATCCATAGATGGTGGAGGTGGAGTTTGATAATAGTTGTAAGAAGGATTATATGGATTGAGCATGCCCGGATTTAAAGAATAGGGATATTCATCTGGTTGGTTTGGAGAAAGGGTTTGCATTCTTTGGTTTAGATAAGTCATGGCATGATGGTTATAATCTAATTGTTTACTAAGATGATATTGTGATCCAGCAACATAGGTTAGAGTGTTTTGGATGGGATCATAGGGTAGGTTGGTAGGAGGAGGTGGAGGTGGTATATCTTGGGTAGATGTTTCTCCTTCCGTCCTAGCCCTCTTATGACCGAAATCAATTCCCATTTTTTCTACAGTATTCTTACTTATTTTTTGTGGTCTACGCTCCCATGTATAACCCATGTCCTCAATTTGTGTCTTAAGAAAATGTTGAGTAATTTGGCATACAAGATCAGCATATGGAGGACTGCCAGAAAACTCAAGCATGTTTTTAAGAATAATGCGGATGAAATTTGTGGGAATACGTTGGATAATGGCATAGATTAGACACATTAGAAAAATAGGAACTTCAGACTTATTTGCTCTAGGATGTATGTTTGTTGAAACAATAAGGTTTACAATCCTAGCTGCAGGTTTGAGATTGATAGCGTAGTATGTGCCCCTATCTTCGTGACAGGTTGTATTTGATTGAAAAATGGTTCTTTTGATGTCACTAAGACTAACGGTATGGTCATCTTGGGAAAATTGATTAAGTGGGTTTCCAGTGGTAAGGTCAAGGGTGTCTTGATATTCATCTAGGTCAATATTTAGCATGTCAAGAATATCTTCTTCAGTAAATCGAAAGCTATGCCCATTGACCATAGTATAGAAGAAGATGGTTTCATTTTCAGAGTGGGAGTTGAGGTTAGCATAGAATTCATTCACTACCTTGGTGGAATAGGAAGGGAAAGAAGGGTTGATGAATTCTTTTAACTTTTGCACCTCGAAAAGGTCCTCCAGGTCGACGATGTTGAGGAAGTCCATAACTTCAACTGGTCGTCGTGGGAGAGGAGCTTTAGAGGAGAGCCATAGATAGCGATCACCAGCATCTCCGTCGACGAAGGCAATGTCGTTGATGATCGTCAATGGTGGAGTAGCTTCCCGTCCTTTCCTGCCGGCGACCTTCTTCTTCCCACGAGCAGATGATGAGGCCATTGTGTTGCTTGAAGGTGGAGAAGAAGCAAGGAAGTCTTGGGGATGAGGATGCTAAAGATTTGCACAAGAATGCACTAGAGACAACCTATGGAAGCAAGAATATGAAAGTGTGAAGAAGTGACCCGTTTTTGGTTCCTTTTATAGCAATCCAGTGACCGGGTCGGTCGACAATTTGTCGACCGAGCGTCCGCAACGGTCATATTCCAGACGCGCCACTCGGCCGTCCAACGGTCGACTTGCAACGGTCGGCCGTCAACGGTAACGGTCGGATTGCAACGGTCATATCCCAACGACTCATTCTCGGTCGAGCAATTGTCGACCGACACTGTCTCGGTCAAACAATTTTCGACCGGAAGTGTGTCCGATGTTAGATCTGTCTAGATTCTGTCGGTCGAGAGAGATGGGCTGACCGAGAGGTTTTCGGTCGAAGAATTCGTCGACCGAAAGACTTACTGGGTATGAATTTTTAATGAAAATGATAGACTAAATTTGTAGATCATATATATATTTTCTAAGGGAGTAATATTTTGTTTTATTATTGACAATATTGGGACAATTTTGTGATCATAAATTGATTGTGCTTTTAATCACAATAAAATGATATTCAATTAGTTATTATGTCAAACTTATTTTAGGTCGAATTTGACTACGACCATAGCGCCCCTTGGTCAAATTTCATTTTAACCAAGAGGCAAATTTGTAGATTTTCAAATTGAATATATCGAGTATAATATCTGCATAAAATTTGATTAAGTAACAAGTTGAAGCATACTACTTAATATGATTCTTAAATGAAGGCACAATATCTTAAGTCTCAAAAGATACTAATTTAGAGATTTTGTCTTAAGTGTTGCAAGCAATAGCATATAACTAACAAATCATTTTGCTTGCCGAATATATCATCACGGATCCATGCATACAATTATCATTATCTATGCGTACCAAATAGTGAAAGCATATCCATGATGTAATGATAACAGCATATAATGATAATCACATGATTTGTATATGGATAGACCAGAAAATACTTTAGGAAAAATCATGTGGAAATAGAAATTTTCTTTTCATTGTACTAAGCATAATTTTAGTTTAAACTTAAATCATTTAGGGAATAAACTAATATTAATCTCATTTAAATTTGTAGGGATGATTTTCAAAATATATATCCAGTCATAAATCACAAATAGATAGCAATTTCATCAAATTTAAAAGAATTCAGCAGACTGGAGATCAGTGACATGCTCGGTCGACAATTTCTTGACCGATGGTCTCTCGGTCGACAGTCTTTCGACCGAAAAGATTTCTGGAACTGTTAATTTCTTCCAAGTGAAACATAATTATGCAAGTTAAATATTTAGATACTTAAATTTATTTGTTATCCCATTGAGTTGAGATAGACATAGAAATGTGCAACTAAGGTCCTTGGTCATATCTCAACTTGATTTTGTTCATTTAGTTTGGAGGTTTTGGAACCCAAACTAACTCGACATCTTTTCTCTTGTAAGGGCATGAAAAAGAATAGTGACCAAGGCGCAAACAATAATGACAACATATCGAGTCAACCTCATATCTTTTTCTATGGTTGTGTTCTGTGTTGTCCTTGGGTGAAGATGTTCCTTTAGGTACATATATAGATTGATGAGTTTGTGACTTTCTCCAACTAGGTTGTTGATAGGATTTCCCTTTAGGCTTGTAACCTAGTCCTCTTCTCCCAATTTGATGATAGGAATTATCTAAGATTTGATCAAGAATGCCATTATTATTTAAACTACTAATTTTTTGTTGTAACTTGGCAATCTCATCCATTCTCTTCTTGATATCTAGTTTTGCTTGGTCTAGATTAGATGACAATGAGTTTCGTTCTTTGACAATAGTGTCATAATCTATATGGGTGCACAATATGGGTTGTTTTTGAAGATCGTTCACTTGAGTTTGCAAATTGATCTTCTCTAAAGAAAGTAGATTGCAATTTGCCTCTATAGATTTTATCTTACTATCATGATCTTCAATGATCTTTTTAAGATCTTCATTTTCGGATGTCATAGCAAGAAGCTTAGCATGTAATTCATCATTTGCTTTAATAGATTTCTTTAATTTCTTCTTGCACTCAACATATTTAATATGTGTTTCTTCAAGACTAGCAACTAGGTCTTCTTTAGATAAATCAAAAAGACTTACCTCTTCTTCTTCTTCACTAGTTGTAGCAATAAGACAATCTTTGTGCTCATCTTTCTTCTTTGATCTCCATGGGCATCTAGTTGTTGTGTGGCTTGTTCCTAAGCACCAATTGCAACATGTTGTAGTTTTGTCCAAGCAGCACCTTTTGTTGTGATTGTAATCACCATTACCCTCCATTCTTCAAGACCTGGTTAGGGTTCCTTGAAGCCTGCTCTGATACCAATTGAAAAACACTAGAGGGGGAGGTGAATAGAGTTTTAAAATAATTTTAACAATTTATTGAACTCAAACAACCATAATTGAAATTGGAAAAGGAGACAGGTGTTTAGAGTGGTTCCAACTTTAGCAAAAACTAAAGTTGTCAGTCCACTACCCGGTTCCTTACCCAACCAGGATTTTGAAAGTATTTATTTTATTACCTTCTCAAGGATTTATACAAAATACAATACTTTCCTTTACACCCCTTGAACAGCCTTCACTTGAAGTAGGTGCACCAACTTGAGGTAGCCTTCTTGAAGTAACTCCAAGCTCCCCCTTGAAGTAGCCTTCCTCTCTAGAAGTAACCTCCCATTGCACCAGCCTTCTGAAGTAGCTCAAGGTCGCCTTCTTCACCAAGAAGATCTCCACCCTCTCCAATCCGCATCCTCCAACCTAGGAGTAGCAAGGAGAGTACAAACAATAATAGAGAACAAGAAAGGAAAAAGGAAATTACAACTTATCCTTTGTAGCCCAAGGCTTGATTTGCCTAGATCAAGCGTATAGATCTCCTAACCAAGTGTATGGACTTGTGATTACAGTGGGTAGGAGATGCTAGCCTATAGGACACGAATTTTGAGCTAAGGAAGGAAGTATCCAATTGTCACAATGCTCAAATTGCTTGCAAACAGATTGCTCAAAGTATGCTTAAGGATTTCTCAAGTGTAACAAGTGAGTTTGAGTGTCCTATGGTTTGTCCTATTTATAGGACTGGTCTAAGGATGCTCAAGGACGTTCTAGACAACTTCTAGGGGTTTCTAAGTGCTTAACTAGCCGTTAGGTACAAGTTTGTTGCTTTAGCAACGGCTAATTAATTTACTCTGCAGTTGCTGTCAGAGTTCATCTCGGTCGAGGAATGGTCGACCGAGATACCTACTCGGTCGAAGTTTTGTTGACCGACAGGCTCTCTGGATCAAGTGATTTGCAACGTCTATCTCCAACTGCCAACTACCTTGTCATTTGTGTCTAACAGCTACTTTGGATCTTTCTCGGTCGAGAAGATTGTCGACCGAGAGTGTCTCGGTTGAGGAGTTGGTCGAACGATATTGATCCTGTTTCAATGTTTCAATTTAGGCACTAATTATATGTATGAGTGTGCAAATGTGATCCTGTTTGAAGGGGATGACTTATCTAAATGTGGTGTTTAGCTAGGGAGAATCTAACGCTTGATTTACATGAAATCTAAGTACTTGTACATTATATATTTGTACAAGTTTTTACAAGGCGATTACATTTCATGAAAACATAAACAAGTAAGCATATGGATTTCCCTAGTTGCTTTGTCATCCACCTTAATCCTACACACTCAAGTAGCTCGTTAGATCAATAAGAATGAAATGTTTGTCATAATCAAAACAAAGGGATTTTTAGATGTCCATTTAGCCAACAGTCCAGAGTTTGCCAAAGGTCTTGATGAATTTATCAGATTTGCTGAGGAACATAGGAAACTACCTACATATAGGCTATATTGTCCATGTAGAAATTGTTGTAACAATTTGAAAGTTGATACTGGTGAGGAAATTAAGAATCATGTCAAATGCAATGGGATCATACAAGGTTATAATGAATGGTATTGGCATGGAGAGAAATTGAATTATGGAGCTCAAAATGTTGATACTAATTGTTGTGGCATAGAAGATATAGATAATGATGATAATGTTAATGATGAACTGATTCAAGATGACCAGATTCAGGATGATATGATTGATGAGATGCTACGTAGTTGTTGGGACAATGTCATTGATCCACCTTCTTTATTTGCAAACATTGTCCATGATGCTGAAAAACCATTATATAAGGGTTGTACTAAGTTCACGAGGTTGAGTGTTGTGATGCGATTATACACTCTTAAAGCTCAAAACCGGTGGAGCGATAAGAGTTTCACTTCACTGTTGTCTTTGTTAAAGTAAATTCTTCCTGAAGGCAACGAGCTTCCAATTTCAACATATCAAGCAAAGAAAATAATGTGCCCAACGGGAATGGAGGCTAAGAAGATTCATTCATGTCCAAATGATTGTGTGTTATTTCAGAAGGACTATAGTAATTTGATAAATTATCCAAAATGTGGTGCGTCAAGGTATAAGACTACAAATTCAGCTAAGGCTAAAAATGGCTCTCCTGCCAAGGTGATGTGGTATCTACCAATAATACCACGATTTCAACACTTATTTGCTAATACAGAACATGCGCAAAATTTGTCTTGGCATGGGGAGTTAAAGGTCAATGATGATGGCGTCCTACGACATGCATCTGATTCACCACAATGGAAGAAAATTCATTTATTATACCCTCAATTTGGTAAAGAACCAAGAAACCTAAGACTTGGACTCTGTACAGATGGAATGAATCCCTATGGTACATTAAGCAACCAACATAGCACGTGGCATGTTATGATTGTTATATACAATCTTCCTCCTTGGTTGTGTATGAAAAATAAGTATGTGATGTTGTCAACATTGATATCAGGGCCCAAGCAACCTGGAAATTATATTGATGTTTACCTTCAACCTCTAATTGATGACCTAATGAAGCTATGGGAAGAAGGTATTATGACATATGATGCTTCACGTAAAGAGATCTTCAGTTTGCGTGCTATGTTATTTTGCACGATTAATGACTTTCCAGCTTATGGAAATTTGTCTGGATATAGCATAAAAGGATACAAAGCATGTCCTGTTTGTGAGGAAAATACTGATTCAATCAGACTGAAACATGGTGGTAAAATCGTATATCTTGGTCATCGGAGATTTCTCCCACCAGTGCATCCTTATCGAAGGCAACACAAAACCTTTAATGGGTCAACTGAGGAACGAAGTGCTCCTAAACCTATATCAGGACATGTTGTATATGATAGGGTGAAACATATTGTTAATGAATTTGGAAAGAGTTCAAGTAGTCATACACTCGCATGTGACAAATCTCTATACAAGAAGAGATCAATATTCTAGGATCTTCCTTATTGGAGATCTTTGGCAATTAGACACTGCATTGACGTCATGCATGTTGAAAAAATTATTTGTGATAGCATCATCGGTACGCTATTGAACATACTAGGAAAGACTAAAGATGGCATCAAATCTAGAAAAGATTTAGAATTAATGGGTATTAGAAAATAATTATCAGTGGAGATCAGGGGTCGCCACACATATTTGCCACCGGCTTGTTACACTTTGTCAAAGAAAGAGAAAAAGATTTTCTGTGAGTGCTTGTATAATATTAAGGTTCCACAAGGATACTCTTCTAATATTCATAGATTGGTATCAATGAAGGATCTGAAACTGATAGATCTCAAATCTCACGATTGTCACACCTTAATGCAACAAATTTTACCTATGGCTATTCGATCTATATTGCCGAAGCATGTAAGGTTTGCAATCACAAGACTATGTTTCTTCTTCAATGAAATATGCAACAAAGTGATACATCCTGATACTCTCGATAAATTACAGAAAGATGTAATTGTTACCATGTGTCAGCTTGAAATGTATTTTCCTCCTTCATTTTTTGATATCAGGGTTCATCTTGTAGTACATATTACAAGGGAGGTGAAGATGTTGGGTCCAATTTTCTTACACTGGATGTATCCATTTGAACGCTACATGAGTGTTTTTAAAGGTGATGTTCGGAATCGTTATCGTCCTGAAGGGAGTATTGTTGAGGGTTACGTGGCTAGGGAGGTGATGGACTTTTGTAATTATTTTTTGAATTGCAATGAAACTTGTAGTGATCAAAAAAATCCCCATCACACTGTATCTTATTGTGGCAAAGGAACTCTGGGAGGACGAGTGAAAGGAATCAGTCGTGAGTTGTGGGAACAAGCGCATTTGTATATTTTACACAACATCGATGAAGTTAGTAGCTACATCACATAACACAATGATCTTATCAAGATATATCATTCGTGATCCAGTTCAATGTGGCTTGCAAGAGAGCATAATCGAACATTTATTAGGTGGTTTGAAGAGAAAGTATTTAATCAACTATCTGAATCACCAAATAATGTTGCTGAGAACATAAAATGGCTCGCCTTTAAGCCAAAAATGGATGTCATGTCATATGAAGGTTATGACATTAACCGATTTTCATACTACACAAAGCGTCAAGATGAAAGTAGTGTAGTTCAAAATAGTGGGGTCACTATTAAAGCTTGTTCATTGTATTTTGCTAGTGCCAAAGATAAAAGACCACGCGAAGCTGAGATGTCATATTACGGCGTCATTGAGGACATATGGGAAATGGACTATACAAATTTTTGAGTTCCTATATTTAGGTGTAATTGGGTTGACAACAATAAAGGAGTTTTAGTGGATGAGTTGGGTTTCAAATTGGTGAATTTTGAAAATATTGGTTTCAAAGATGAGCCATTCATCATGGCAAACCAAGAAAAACAAGTATTCTATATTGATAACCCGGCAAATAAAAATTGGTCTGTCGTTCTTAATGGAAAAAGACAGTTTACTGTAGATCCTATAAATGAAGAAGAATACTACGAAAAGTATGATGATTCCAGTCCATTCTCAGTTGGTTTGCCAAGTGTAAATGTTGAAGATAACACCGATGAATATTATAAACGTCAAGACCATGCTGAAGGAATTTTCCTTGACTAACAATTCAATCAATACTAAAGGCATGTATTCTTTGAATTATTTATTTTATTATCATGTATACCTTATCACTTGTGCTTTTATTATCACTTATTTTTTTATCATGTATACTTGCAGGTTCTAAAATGGCGAGTGAAGATGAACATTTTGAGCATGAGCACCATGAAGATGAACATTCTGAGCATGAGCACCATGAGGATGGTAGTGGTGATGCTAAGAACAGTAGAGGTCCTACATTGATGTGTAAGCTGCATGAGCTCAGGGCTAAAGGGGATAAATTGCCAGTCCAGTTTGATATGACAGGAGCACCTGTTGGGGAACATGCTAGTTCTTTCAAGCATTACGTAGGGGCGACCGCGCGCAGTAAGGTGCCAATAGATATAAAAAATTGGCATGATGTTCCTAATGCCAAAAAAGACCTCATATGGAAAGATATATCTGTGAGTGGAAGTGATATCATTTTAATATGTTTTTTATCTATTGATTCTAATTTAGTTTGCTTGGAATTAATTCCTTTTCAAAACAACATTATTAATTGCTTCTTTTGTATGTATAGGGTGTTTTTCATCTAAATGAAAAAGATCACAAGTAAAGAGTGCTACAACGTTGTGGTGTACGATGGCGGGGTTTTAAGACATATCTTGTAAGGAAATTTATAAATAATCCTAAACAAAAGAAGAAAGCTACAGATGTATATATTTTTATTGATCCTATGGTGTGGGAAAGATTTGTTGCAGATAGGAGATCAGAAGAGTTTCAGGTAATAAAGATTGTAATGTAGTGTATGAATATTTTATACAATTAAGGAGGTGAATCTTTTTATACATGTTTGCCAAGTCTAAATTGCAATACCTCGTTTTAAATGATCAGGCTATTCACTAGGCTCAAAAAGAAAGACGGGCTAAAAATGTGCATGACCATCGCTTGGGGCCCGGTGGTTATGCCTTCCGCCGCCAACTACAAGAGAAGCAATCATCTTCTGGAGAAGAATCTAGTACAACTCAACTTGAGCGACCACCCTGACACATGACATGGATTGATGCTAGAAAGAATCGAGTTGGTGAAATTGTCAACCTTGCAACTAAGGAGGTGGCACAAAAGATGGTAGGTTTATCCCAACTAAGTAAAGAGTAACTTCCACAAACTTAGATTTATTTATATCTAATTGATATTGTGATTTAATATTTTTATTAACTATGAATAGATTGATCTCCACGAGCAAAGGAAGGAAGGAAGGAAAGTTCATCCCAACTGGCTACATGGATGAACTAGCAGTTGATCTTGGTACGAAGGAGCATCCTGGCCGTGTTAGGGGATTAGGAGTTGGCATAGGATTCAAGTCTTATTTTGGCCCTTCGCAATCTAAAAGAGGTCGTGTAGGAGGTTTTACACAAGAGGATCTTGAAGCATTAGTAGCGCAGAAAGTAAAAGAAATAATGTCTTCATTTCAGCCTACTCAACCTTCTCAACCTATTCATACTACACGTCTCTCCATTGATGAGGTACAAGCCCATGCTACAGTTGTAGAAGGTCATGGGAGCACTCCCGATGAACCACCACAACAATCTGCAATAAGTTTTTGTTCTATATGTTGTGTTATTAGTATGATAAATATATGATAATATATATAGTTGTAACATGTATTTGTTCTACTGTTTCTTATATAACTTATATTTTTTCAATCTAGGTTGGTATGAACTGTAAACATGTAGTAAAGGTTCCAGAATATAATGTTGTGGCAGTCGGCAAAGTGTACAACCTTGGTGGTACATTGCATTGTCAACAAATTACTGATGACATCTGCCGTGTGTCCATAGATCTTGTGTATGACGGAATGGGGGACAAACCACTACCCATACCTAATCATGAACATAGTACAGTTGAAGAAGCTGACGGTGCTATGGTGGGTTGGCCTAGACACTTGGTTATCAAAGACAAGGTATACCTTATTTCTACCATATTTTTCATATTTTACTGCATATATAACTCATGTAATATAAGTATGTAATTTAATTAACATGTTTGTAAACCAAAAAGTAAAACATCTGCTAGTCGTCCTCCTATGCCCAAGCCATCTTTCATTCCCGAAACTACATTCGACGAATTGGGAAGAAAATCTAAAGGTTTGTGTCGATACTTAGCTAACCAAAGATCGGGATCAAATATGATGGTCAAGTTAACAGAAGATGCAGTTGGGAGGGACTTTGAGAATTTTATTTTTCTTGACGATATTATAGAGTTGTTCCGGTATGATTGGCTGAACACTTCGATAGTAGAATATGGATAAGGTTAGGATCTATCAATATATATAGAAAATTCCAATACAAATTTTTAGCTTATTTCTACATATGAAAATAATTACAAATGTTTAACAGCCATTTATATACCGAGGTCACCAACTTTAATATAAAGAATATTGCATTTTTAGTTCCTTCGGTCACTAGTCAGGTGGAGACAAATATTGAGGATGTGAATTAGTACTTCTTTGATGCATTCAAATATTTTGCTAGTGAGGGGAACGAAATTATCCTAATTCCTTTTAACGTCCAGTAAGTATTATCATTCAATATAATTTTAATAATGAATGAAACTATTTATTTTAATGTTTGTTTTATTCTTACTCAGAGCTAGACATTGGGAATTACTGGTGATTGTCCCAAAATTGATGACTCTTTATTATCTTGACCCAATGGGTAAAACAACAAGGAGTCACAAACTGAAATTGTCAGCTATGGAGTAAGCATAAATTTAATCAATTGCTTCAACATGATATTTTATTTAGAATTTCTATTTTACCAACTATCGTTTAATTGATAGGGGTATAAAGGCTTTTCGTGAAGCTGGAGGACAAATACCCACAAAATTAAAGACATTGACTTTGGAAAATGTCAAGGTAGCAACTTTGACAACTGCTTAGTCTTATATGTATTAATTTTTCAATTCTAATATGTCAACTCTTATACTCTTATCTCAATTGTTGTTTATAGTAGTTTACTAACATTAAGTATAATTCATTATTTGTAGTGTCCTATGCAAAATAATGACTGGGCTTGTGGCTACTATGTAATGAAATATATGCAAGCTATTATCAAACAAGCATCACATGACATTCAGACTATAAGTCAGGTAATAAAGAATAACATCATAAATTTACAAGTGATTGTAGTCATTTTTATAAAATATTAGCATGTGCATTTTCTGTTACAAATCTTTACAACTCAGCCTTACACACATGTGGACTTGAATGAATTTTGAGAAGAGTGGTCAGAGTGTTTTATAAGTGAAGTCGAAATAGCATTGGATTAAATATATCGGCTCCATTTATGTATGTGGTTTGAGTACGTACTCTTTCATATTTTTACTTTTGTAATATATGTCATCTCAGACTTGCACTCTATCATTTTGTAAATTATGATATTTATTATCATTTTTGTTATGAATGTGTGGTTTTGAATGGTGACGGTTGAGCATCAATGCTCCCCTCTCCCAGAATATATGAATCTTCTTGTTCTTCTGTTCTATATCAATTTCTGTAGAATTTTTTTTTTAAAAATCGTAACTTCTAGCGTCGGTTTTTTAAATAACCGACCCTATAGATTGAATTCATTGTACACTCTTCGGTTGAAAAATTTTCGACCGAAATAGAACTTCTAGCGTCGGTTTTTGTAAAAAACTGAGTCTACATGTCCTCTATAAGGTCAGTTTTTTGAAAAAACTGACCCTAAAGATTGAATAAAACATTTCAGTGTAAGACTCGGTCGACAAACTTCTCGACCGAAATACTATCGGTCGAGAAGTTTGTCGACCGAGTCTCTCACAGAAATGTTTTATTCAATCTTTAGGGTCGGTTTTTTCAAAAAACTGACCTTATAGAGAGTTTCGGTCGACAATTTTCTCGACCGAGAGTTTCCACTGAAATGGTATTCAATCTTTAGGGTCGGTTATTTCATAAAATCTGACCTTTTAAACGTTCTCGGTTGACAATTTTCTCGACCGAGAACGTTTACAGGGTTGCTTTTTATGAAATAACCGACCTTACAGGCTCCTTTTTCTCGCCTAGGTCAGAATTTTTACAACCTCTTGCGTCGGTGTTTACTCTATAAGGTCGGTTATATTTGGTTAAATAATCCGACGCTATAGACAAAATTCTGTAGTGACGCCCACCTAGGCGTCAGTTAAAAAGTGACGCTGCAGGCTTTAAAAAACCGACGCTATACACCATTTATGTACTAGTGCCTCTAGTCCAAACACAATCAGAAGGTATGATGGACTGGGTGTAAAATTTTCAAATCATTATATATTGGTAACAAAAGACCAAAGTAGAGCAGCGGAATAAAACATGACTATATTCAATTATTATTTTTTATAAAGGGTGCCTGCCATTTTATTAAGTAATCAAATCGTCTATAGCTAGTGCAAGGATCTGATCCTTGAATCTGTCTCTAACATAGAGGGGGTTAAAAAAATGGCAAGCGGGTAAGGCCAAGGCATGGGTTACTCTATTGCCTTGCCTCCTAACAAAACAAAGATTGAAATAAAGAAAGCTAGCAAATAGCTCTGTGATGTCCCGTAATTATAAAACAAAGGATTACAAACTTACATCTAAGGACCCATGGACAAGAAATTAAAACCACCTCAAGATTTGTCTCCAACCTTCATCAACACAATCTAAGTCTAGGTCAACATGCCTTGCATCCGAGTCCTCCACCTAGGGTTGAAATCATACCCCAGCAAAAGAGAAACAATAGGATACATCAACAAAGGCTGGTATGTGCATACTAAAAAGGAAATTGAGCAATTTACAAAGAATAAGTGATATCAAAATAAAAGACTTCCCATGCTAGAGATATGTACCACCCAAATGGGTATCAAGAGAAAAGAATCATTACAAAAGGGATACTTGCCATAAAATAACATATAAAAGGATTGTGCCATAAATAAATCCACTACCATGGTGAGAAACAAAGCACAAGTAGGGCACACACCCCACAATCAATATCCTACATGCATGTGAGATAAACATAGCCCTAGAGAAATATAAACACAATTGGAGGCCAACCCCCATAAAGTTGAAGCCTGATAGAGAAAGGAGTACTACCAATCTCCCAAATATATATAACGGGTCAAGACACACATCTTGCCCAAGGTACGAGGTTCCTTGCCGTCCCAAAAAGAGCAGGAAATATCACATCTTCTATAAACAAAACCAACGCAATTTACACTACTCTAGTGCTATTGAATCACATAGCATGTAAAATGTAGAGGAAAGTAGAAAGGTATAGTCAGAATTAGTCAATGTTGCCATCACACAATGGACAACTCAAACAAATAAACATCCACTTCAAAGTGGGCACATATCATCAAGAAAACTTCCACATCACAGTGGGCATATAATATCAAAAGTCCAAATTGCACCAAGGCAACAAGATAAGATTCCAAGAGAATATCCATGATCACAAGATCAATAACAAAATAGGATACTTCACATGAAGCATAATTTCAAAAGAACAAGCTAATGTGTAGGCTAATGTCCATAGGACCAAGAGTAAGACAAAAATATGATAATTGCTCAAGAAAAATAATCGGGGATGCAAACATACCTCAACTTTAGAGTGTACTCTGTCCAAAGACAAGTCTAGGTCCAAGCCTATGCCTTTAAAGAACCTATGATGCATATATGTGGAATTAGGGTTAGGTTTCCATTAATTATTCAAAACCCTAAAATCGCCTTTTTATTATTAAAGAATTAGGTTATCAAAACCATGCCTTATTTTAGTATATGTCATTAGGAGTCCAAATCATATTTTATTATATTTTTCTATCTTATAGATAATTAGTTATGATTTTTAAAAGTTAATTCATTATTAATTAGATCCATTGAAAACACATATTAAAAACATAAGATTCAGGCGAAAAAACTAATACCAAAAGAAAGCTAACATTTTTCTAAATCCAACGAGTATTTATTTGTAATTTTTTGACACACAGACAATTAGTTATGTATTTTAGAAAGTCAACCAATCACAAAATTAGGAAATTCCAAATAAGAGAGAAAGAGGGGAAGAGAGAGGATCGGGCCCACATGACTTGGACCAATCTGACACAGCCATGTTGCCTGGTCAAAGTCAGCGAGACCCGCACCCACAAAAGAAAACAAGAAGGTGAATTACCAAGGTGCCCCCGCACGAGAAAACAATGAAAGAAGGAACTTGGGAAGGCAAAATAGTAAATTTATCAAGGGGATCATCCCCAATCTCGGTCGTAGACATGGCGCCAAGTAGCTCCAGCCCGATTTGGTTGAATCCATGTATCACCATGAAACTTGAAGGCGAAGGAATCAAAATGAAGCTAGGACCAAAATGGACTTAACTATACCTTCAATTCGAACGAAGACGAGGACTCGAGGGAGCAAGGTCCATCGCAAGGACATACCAAAGAACCAAACTTCGACTAGAATACATGCGAGATCTGGAGAAATTGACTAATGGAAAATGTCGCACGATTGCTAATATGCCCCGAGGTACCCATATATATAGTGGAGGGTGAGGGAAAGTTCAAGTTGGCTTGGGACCAATCTTGCTTGCGGTGTAACATTTGGGGATTCACAATCCGAGAAGAAAAAGGTAGGGAAAATAGGGATCAAAAGATGTGGGATCAAACCAAGAATCCAGAGGCGAAGAAAGCTAGAAGAAATACCCGATGTAGAGAGAGAAATCATTGACCAAATATAAGAAAGTCAGTGGGTTACTTTAGTAATCCGACTCAGGGTTGAAGATAAATTGAGAGCCGTCTGATCAGGAATCAATGGCCAGATAACGCGTGACATCGGAAATCATAGTCGGACAATGAAATCAATTAAAGTGATACATTAATTATCTTCTTTTTTCTCTCTCCTATGCTGAGGGTACAAACGAACTCCAAATTAGGTAAAATTTTGCACAAACGCTAATTAAAGCATGTAGATTCCAATTATGCACTAAGTTTTACCTTTTGGAAACTTTTAATGGGTTGAATAAATCAAATATTATTTTCTCTTTCCTTCTTCATTAATGGCTTTAGTATTATCTAAATTTGATGAAACTTGATCCACAAGTCATATTTAATGTGTAAGATACAAATTTTCCATCAATTTTACATATTGGAGTTGTTTGAATATTTATTTAATATTTGAAGGTTCTACACACTTTCTTTCTCCTGATATTACCTCTTAAGCATACTTTCTCCAAATTGGATGAAAATTCACCCAAAGGCTATAATTATTATGTAGATCGTGAATCTAAGATTATTTTCTTCTTTTGGAGTTATTTATTATATTTATTTGATATTTTTATGAAAACTCACATCTTCTTTTCTAATTTGAATTAAATAAATTATTATTATGTGAATAAAGTGAAACTTGACTCCCAAAGCAATTGGTACCCAAGGAACATGATTTTAAACTTAGATTTTACTTTTGGGATTATTTTTATGAGATATGTCATATGGCCCATTAGTGGCCTATTATGTTAATTACTTATTCAATTAAGTTCTTTATCATCTTATTACCATCCAAAAGAATTATGTGACATATTAGATTACATTATTCATGCGTTAGATTATTAGGAACATTCTCTTAAGCCTAACCTCAACCTTGTTTGGCTAAGAACAAAAGGTCAAACTTCTAGGGTAGGGTTTGAGAAATGGTATGTTACAGCACTCCACCCCTTAAAAAGGATTTCATCCTCGAAATCTATAGATCCAAACATCAACAACCAACTACTCTCCACTCCTTAAAAGGTTCATCCTAACAAGTCAATCTAAACAACTTTTTAGAGCTACCCACATCTCTTAGTTTGTAAAAGTTTTTAGAGATTTCTTCTTTTTATGTATCCAACTATCAAGTCACCATCTAGGGTGGAGTTTTAGGTCCTTGTGTCTCTAACCAATCAACCCTACATCAACATCCAAAAGTCATAGGGTAGGTCAACTACACCATTATATCAATCCTAGTCACAAAACTAGGGTTGGATTCTACACAAACTACAGTTTCTCTTCATTGTGGCTTAGTTCAAGAAAACTTTGATAAATCAAAGAAAACTTTTGTACATATAGTAGTATAATTGAAAATAATTTCTGGTGAAAAAACTTTTTGAGATGAAACAAAATGTGGATCCAAAATCAATTGCAAAAACCAAGTCACAATATTTCCATATGAAGGTCTTCTCATAACCTAATCTTATCCGCAAATCAAACCTAATGTATAAAAAGATCATCATAGATCAAATCTAGGTTCAACATCTCACTTAGAGGTAACTAACTAAGTCAAGGGTTCTATAGGGAGGCAAAATTGAAATAGCCAGATTCCGACTACCATGGGCTCTGATACCATGCTGTAAAAAAGTGAAATCATCTCCTTACTAAAAATTTGAACAATAAAACCTCCAGTCCAAACACACTCAGAAGGTATGATGGAGTGGGTGTAAAATTTACAAATCTTTATATAGTGGTAACAAAAGACCTAAGTATAGCATCGAAATAAAACATGACTATACTCAATTATAAAACAAAGGGTTACAAACTTACATCATAAGGATCCATGTAGAGGAAATCTAAACCACCTCAAGATTTGTCTCCAACCTTCATCAACACAATCTAAGTCCAGGTCAACATGCCTTGCATCTGAGTCCTCCACCTAGGGTTGGAAGCATACCCCAACAAAATAGAAACATTAGGATACATCAGTAAAGGCTGGTATGTACATACTAAAAAGGAAATTTAGAAATTTATAAAGAATAAGTGACATCAAAATAAAAGGCTTCCCATGCAACAGATAAGTACCACCCAAGTGGGTATCAAGAGAAAAGAATCATTACAAAAGGGATACTTTCCAAAAAATAACATATAAAAGGATTGTGCCATAAATAAATCCACTACCATGGTGGGAAACAAAGCATAAATAGGGCACACACCCCACAATCAATATCTAGCATGCATGTGAGATAAACATAGCCCAAGAACAAAATACACACAATTGGTGGCCAACCCCCATAAAGTTGAAGCCTGATAGAGAAAGGAATATTACCAATCTCCCGAATATATATAACGGGTCAAGACACACACCTTGCCCAGGGTATGAGATTCCTTATCGTCCCAAAATGAGCAGGAAATATCACATCTACTATAAGAAAAACCAATGCAATTTACACTACTCTAGTGCTACTAAATCACATAGCATGTAAAATGTAGAGGCAAGTAGAAAGGTATAGTCTAAATTATTCGATGTTGCCATCACACAATGGACAACTCAAACAAATAAACATCCACTTCAAAGTGGGAACATATCATCAAGAAAACTTCCACATCACAGTGGGCATATATTATCAAAAGTCCAAATTGCACCAAACCAACAAGATAAAATACAAAGAGAATATCAATGATCACAAAATCAATAACAAAATCGGATACTTCACATGAAGCATAATTTCAAAAGAACAAGCTAATGTGTAGGCTAATGTCCATAGGACCAAGAGTAAGACAAAAATATGATAATTGCTCAAGAAGAGTTATCAAGGATGGAAACATACCTCAACTTTAGAGTCTACTCTATCCAAAGCCAAGTCTAGGTCCAAGCCTATGCCTTCAAAGAACCTATGATGCATATATGTGGAATTAGGGTTAGGTTTCCATTAATTATTCAAAACCCTAAAATTGCCTTTTTATTTCTAATGAATTAGGTTATTAAAACCATGCCTTATTTTAGTATATGTCATTAGGAGCCCAAATCATATTTTATTGTATTTTTCTATCTTATAGATAATTAGTTATGATTTTTACAAGCTAATTCATTATTAATTAGATCCATTGAAAAAACCTATTTAAAACATTACATTCAGGTAACAAAACCAAAACCAAAATAAAGCTTACATTTTTATGAATCTAACGAGTATTTATTTGTAATTTTTGGACACACAGACAATTAGTTATGTATTTTAGAAAGTCGACCAATCACAAAATTAGGAAATTCCAAATAAGCGAGAAAGAGGGGAAGAGAGAGGATCGGGCCCGCGTCACGTGGACCAATCAGGTACAGCCATGTCACCTGGTCAAAGTCAGTGAGACACGCGCCAACAAAAGAAAACAAGAAGGTGAATTACCAAGGTGCCCCCGCGTAAGAAAACAATGAAAGAAGGAACTTGGGAGGGCAAAACTATAAATTTATCAAGGGGATCATCCCCAAGCCCGATCGTAGACATGGCGCCAAGTAGCTCCAGCCTGATTTGGGTGAATCCCTATATCACCACAAAACTCGAAGGCGAAGGAATTGAAATAAAGCTAGGACCAAAACGAACTTAACTATACCTTCAATTCATATGAAGACTGAGTAGAGGGAGCAAGGTTTGTCGCAAGGACAGACCAAAGAGCCGAACTTTGACGAGCAACCATGCGAGATCTGGAGAAATTGACTAATGGAAAATGTCGCACAGTTGCTAATATGCCCCGAGGTACTATATATATAGTGGAGGGTGAGGGAAAGTTCAAGTTGGCTTGGGATCAACCTTGCTTGCGGCACAAGGTTTGGGGATTCACAATCTAAGAAGAAAAAGTTAGGGAAAATAGGGATCAAAAGATGCGAGATCAAACCAGGAATCCAGAGGTGAAGAAAGCTCGAAGAAAGACTCAATGTAGAGAGAGAAATCATCGACAGAATATAAGAAAGCCGGTGAGTTACTGTAGCAATCCGACTCGAGGTTGAAGACAATCTGAGAGCCGTCTGATCGGGAATCAAAGGCCAGATAACGCATGACATCAGAAATCATAGTCGGACAATGAAATCAATTAAAGTGATACATTAATTATCTTCCTTTTTCTCTCTCCTCTTTTAATGGTGTAAACGAACTACAAATTAGGTAAAATTTTGCACAGAGGCTAATTAAAGCATGTAGATTCCGATTATGTACTTAGTTTTTCCTTTTGAAAACTTTTAATGGGTTAAATAAATCAATTATCATTTTCTCTTTCCTTCTTCATTAATGGCTTTAGGATTATCCAAATTTGATGAAACTTGATCCACAAGTCATATTTAATGTGTAAGATATGAATTTTCCATCAATTTTACATGTTGGTGTTGTTTGAATATTTATTTAATATTTGAAGGTTCTACACACTTTCTTTCTCGTGATATTACCATTTAAGAAAACTTTCTCCAACTTGGATGAAAATTCACCCAAAGGCTATAATTATTATGTAGATCATGAATCTAAGATTATTTTCCTTTTTGGAGGTATTTTTTATATTTATTTTATATTTTTATGAAAACTCATATCTTCTTTTTTAATTTGAATTAAATGAATTATTATTATGTGAATAAAGTGAAACTTGACTCCCAAAGCAATTGGGACCCAAGGAACACGATTTTAAACTAAGATTTTACTTTTGGGATTTTTTATGAGATATTTCATATGGCCTATTAGTGACCCATTATCTTAATTACTTATTCAATTAAGTTCTTTGTCATCTAATTACCATCCAAAAGAATTATGTGACATATTAGATTACATTATTCATGCACCGAACATTCTCTTAAGCCTAACCTCAACCTTGTTTGGCTAAGAACAAAAGGTCAAACTTATAGGGTAGGGTTTGAGATATGGTATGTTATAGCACTCCACCCCTTAAAAAGGATTTCATCCTAGAAATCTATAGATCCAAACATCAACAACCAACTACTCTCCACTCCTTAAAAGGTTAATCCTAACAAGTCAATCTAAACAACTTTTTAGAGCTACCCACATCTCTTAGTTTGTAAACGTTTTTAGAGATTTCCGCTTTTCAAGTATCCAACTATCAAGTCACCATCTAGGGTTGAGTTTTAGGTCCTTGTGTCTCTAACGTATCAACCCTACATGAACATCCAAAAGTCATAGGGTAGGTCAACTACACGATCATATCAATCCTAGTCACAAAACTAGGGTTAGATTCTACTCAAACTATAGTTTCTCTTCATTGTGACTTAGTTTAAGAAAACTTTGATAAATCAAAGAAAACTTTTGTACATATAGTAGTATAATTGAAAATAATTTTTGGCGATGAAAACTTTTTGAGATGAAACAAAATGTGGATCCAAAATCAATTGTGGAAACCAAGTCACAATATTTCTATATGAAGGCTTCTCATAACCTAATCTTATCCTCAAATCAAACCTAATGTATAAAAAGATCATCATAGATCAAATCTAGGTTCAATATCTCACTTAGAGGTAATTACTAAGTCAAGGGTTCTATAAGGAGAAAAAATTAAAATAGCCAGATTCCGACTACCATGGGCTCTGATACCAGGTTGTAAAGAAGTGAAATCACCTCCTTACTAAAAATTTGAACAATAAAACCTCCAGTCCAAACACACTCAGAAGGTATGATGGAGTGGGCGTAAAATTTTCAAATCTTTATATAGTGATAATAAAAGACCAAAGTATAGCAGCGGAATAAAACATGACTATATTCAATTATAAAACAAAGGGTTACAAACTTACATCATAAGGATCCATGTAGAGGAAATCCCTCAAGATTTGTCTCCAACCTTCATCAACACAATCTAAGTCCAGGTCAACATGCCTTGCATCCGAGTCCTCCACCTAGGGTTGGAAGCATACCCCAGCAAAAGAGAAACAATAGGATACATTAGCAAAGGCTGCTTTGTGCATACTAAAAAGGAAATTGAGCAATTTATAAAGAATAAGTGGCATTCAAATAAAAGGCTTCCCATGCAAGAGATAAGTACAACCCAAACGGGTATTAAGAGAAAATAATCATTACAAAAGGGATACTTGCCATAAAATAACATATAAAAGGATTGTGCCATAAATAAATCCACGAACATGGTGGGAAACAAACCACAAGTAGGGCACACACCCCACAATCAATATCCTACATGCATGTGATATAAACATAGCCCTAGAACAATATAAATACAATTGGCAGCCAACCCCCATTAATCTAAAGCCTGATAGAGAAAGGAATACTGCCAATCTCCCAAATATATATAACGGGTCAAGACACACATCTTGCCCAGGGTATGAGGTTCCCTTGTCGTCCCAAAAAGAGCAAGAAATATCACATCTGTTATAAACAAAACCAATGCAATTTACACTACTCTAGTGCTACTGAATCACATAGCATGTAAAATGTAGAGGCAAGTAGAAAGGTATAGTCAAAATTATTCAATGTTGCCATCACACAATGGACAACTCAAACAAATAAACATCCACTTCAAAGTGGGCACATATCTTCAAGAAAACTTCCTCATCATAATGGGCATATAATATCAGAAGTCCAAATTGCACCAAGGCAACAAGATAAGATTCCAAGAGAATATCCATGATCACAAGATCAATAACAAAATAGGATACTTCACATGAAGCATAATTTCCAAAGAACAAGCTAATGTGTAGGCTAATGTCCATAGGACCAAGAGTAAGACAAAAATATGATAATTTCTCAAGAAGAATAATTGGGGATGCAAACATACTCAACTTTAGCGTCTACTCTGTCCAAAGCCAATTCTAGGTCCAAGCCTAGGCCTTCAAAGAACCTATGCTGCATATATGTGGAATTAGGGTTAGGTTTCCATTAATTATTCAAAACCCTAAAATATCCTTTTTATTATTAATGAATTAGGTTATCAAAACCATGCGTTATTTTAGTATATGTCATTAGGAGTCCAAATCATATTTTATTGTATTTTTCTATCTTATAGATAATTAGTTATGATTTTTACAAGTTAATTCATTATTAATTAGATCCATTGAAAATATCTGTTTAAAACATTAGATTCAGGCGACAAACCAATACCAAAAGAAAGCTCACATTTTTCTGAAACCAATGAGTATATTTTTGTAATTTTTGGACACACAGACAATTAGTTATGTACTTTAGAAAGTTGACCAATCACAAAATTAGGAAATTCTGAATAAGCGAGAAAGAGGGGAAGAGAGAGGATCGAGCCCGTGTGACTTGGATCAATTAGGCACAGCCATGTTTCCTGGTCAAAGTCAGTGAGACCCACGCCAATAAAAGAAAACAAGAAGGTGAATTACCAAGGTGCCCCCGCACGAGAAAACAATGAAAGAAGGAACCTGGGAGGGCAAAACGGTAAATTTATCAAGGGGATCGTCCCAAGGCTCGGTCGCAGACATGGCACCGAGTATCTCCAGTCTGATTCGGTCGAATCCCTATATTACCACGAAGAAGGAGAAGGAATCAAAATGAAGATAGGACCAAAACGGACTTAACTATACCTTCAATTCGGACGAAAACAACGAGTAGAGGGAGCAAGGTCCGCCGCAAGGATAGACCAAAGAACCAAACTTCGACGAGCAACCATGCGAGATCTGGAGAAATTGACTAATGGAAATGTCACAAAGTTGCTAATATGCCCCGAGGTACCCATATATATATTGGAGGGTGAGAGAAAGTTCAAGTTAGCTTGGGACCAACCTTGCTTGCGGTGCAAGGTTTAAGGGTTCACAATCTGACAAGAAAAAGGTAGGGAAAATAGGGATCAAAAGATGGGGGAGAAAACTAGGAATCCAGAGGCGAAGAAAGACCCAATGTAGAGAGATAAATCATCAACCAAATATAAGAAAGCCGGCGGGTTACTGCAGCAACCCGACTCGGGGTTGAAGACAAACTGAGTGTCACCCGATCGGGAATCAACGGCCAAATCACATGTGACATTGGAAATCATACTCGGACAATGAAATCAATTAAAGTGATACATTAATTATCTTCCTTTTTCTCTCTCCTCTATTGAGGGTGCAAACAAACTCCAAATTAGGTAAAATTTTGAAACATAGGCTAATTAAATTATGTAGATTCTGATCATGCACTTAGTTTTGCTTTTTGGAAACTTTTAATGGGTTAAATAAATCAAAAATCATTTTCTCTTTCCTTCTTCATTAATTTCTTTAGGATTATCCAAATTTGATGAAACTTGATCCACAAGTCATATTTAATGTGTTAGATACAAATTTTCCATCAATTTTACATAGTGGAGTTGTTTGAATATTTATTTAATATTTTGAATGTTCTACACACTTTCTTTCTCCTGATATTACCTTTTAAGCAAACTTTCTCCAAATTGGATGAAAATTCTCCCCAAGGCTATAATTATTATGTAGATCACAAATCTAAGATTTTTTTCTTCTTTTGGAGTTAGTTATTATATTTTTTTGATATTTTTATGAAAACTCACATCTTCTTTTCTAATTTGAATTAAATGAATTATTATTATGTGAATAAAGTAAAACTTGACTCCCAAAGCAATTGGGACCCAAGGAACACGATTTTAAACTTAGATTTTACTTTTGGGATTATTTTTTATGAGATATGTCATATGGCCCATTAGTGGCCCATTATCTTAATTACTTATTCAATTAAGTTCTTTATCATCTTATTACCATCCAAAAGAATTATGTGACATATTAGATTACATTATTCATGCATTAGATTATTAGGAAAATTCTCTTAAGCCTTACCTCAACCTTGTTTGGCTAAGAACAAAAGGTCAAACTTCTAGGGTAGGGTTTAAGCCTTACCTCAACCTTTAGTAGCTATCAACTAATGAATTATTTGATTGGCTTGGAAATTCGACAAAGGAAAGCTAAGTAGGTCTATCTGGACGGTGGGGAAGTTTCTTATGTGTGTGCTTGTATATTCTTAATAGTTTAAGGCCATGGACACTTGGAAAGATACTAGAACTTCAACTTTTTCTTTTTCTTTATCTTGAAGTTTCATATACTTTTCCCTAAGCACCCAAACGAACCATTTTCTCTCCACCACATCCCTCCTTCTACAAACCCCATTCACCCTCTGTGTTGCTCTAATTTTCTATCCAAGTAAGAATAAAGAGGGGATCTTCTGGGAAAAAGAATCAAGGGTTGCTATTGACTTCCTTTTAGGCTTTAAAAAGCATCCTTCTAGTGATCTTGACCTAAAGGAGTAAGAATCCCCTTCTTTCCTCCATTTATTTCTTTTTTATTCTTCCTTAGACCTTCCTCTAGGTCAGATTCTTGCTGTTTTGTGGTAGAAATTGCTCTAAATCTCTAAAACCCTACCTTTTTTGCTCCTTATGCTTAGGGTTTGCTCATATGATGAAGAAAGGTGCTAGATGGACGAGTTCACAGCTTATGCTTGTATTTTCTATCCTACATGCTCGTGTTTTCTTCTGTTTGGGAGTTTATCTTCTAATTAGAGGCAAGTTTTATAACTTGCTCCACGTTTATTGCTTACCATAAGCTTGCTAGCTCATGTTCTTATCTTTTCAAGTTTTGTAACTTGCTCCACGTTTATTGCTTACCATAAGCTTGCTAGCTCATGTTCTTACTTTTGAATGATGATCCATGAACTAAAAAGTTATGCTTGACTTGGATTTCAACTTTTATAACGTTCCTTATTCTGATTTTAGTCCTAGATGAACATGTGATCATGATTCCATTATTTCTAAGGAATAATATGACATGGATCAGGTCGGTTTGATAAATGATGGTGCTAAACACCTATCAACCAATGGTCAATTTTAGGGTTTAAAGATAATTTCTTCTATAAACACATGACTCTCTGATGGTACAATTGCAACAACTGATGGTGTTGTCTTCATGACAACTAATGGTGGTGACCAAGGGTGTCAACTGAGGTTCACCCCTTAGGTCAGGTGTTGGCCTAATTAGAATCTTAGTGAATTAACAACTAAGTACCCTAATGATGCTATCAATCAATGGTGATATTAGTTTGATATTGGATGGTGATTAATGAATATAGTTTTGATCTAACAACCTATGGTTTCTTAATGTTCACTACTAATGGTGGATCAGGTCTCAACAACCTATGGTGAGTTAAGCATGTATTTGTAGCATCAATTAAGCCTTAAACCAATGGTTTCTTGGGTCATTTGATGCAATGGTCAGACCTATACTCCAATTGATGTTTTTAATATATAAACTTGACCTAATGGTTAATATCTAATGTTTCTTCATTAAATAAATTGGAATGATGCCTAAATGTAATATTTTGGTCCTAATAAAGTGATTTAAATGGTTTCCATTATGTGATCAACTAAGATCATTTACTGACGGCTTGTTTTAAATAAATAATCACTTGTGGGTTTTACTCTGCTCTCAATGGAACTTTTTATGTTTTTAATTAAGGGATGTCTAGGGTTAGATGGTGACTCTTTTTAGAGCACAATTCAATGACTTTAAAGGTGGTTTGTTCAAGATGTTTACTTATGTAAATGACTAATGGCTTTACCTTTTCAACATTTAATGGTTAGAAGTTGATGCCTCAATATTCCCATTGTTTTGGGTGAAGTCTATAATGTAATGTTATGATTATAATGATGAGAATTTGATGGTTCAATGCCATAAACTTGTAGTGTTACCCTTTCCCTCATATGATTATGATTGATAATCACTATAATGAAATAATGGGTAACCCTAATGAGTTATATCTTCTTATAACTAGCTTTAATATAACTAAATGGTGGTAATTGGGTATGAATAGTCTTTGAACGATTAATACAATCATGGAGTACTCTCTTATTGTTGTTTCAACCCTAGTATGCTATAACCCAATGGTTACACCTTGATTTATGTGTGGATTCATACTTGAGAATAGTATGGAATGTGATGGTGATGCTTCACCTTATGTATCCTTGATCCAATGGGGGTGTCGTGAGTTAGGATTTTGGTATAAGTGATAATTAGTAACATAAATATAATTTATATTATTGAACCTAACTCTAATGCAAATAGATAAAGATGAGTATTCATATTTAACATTCTTATATGGAATGATGGTGAAATAACCATCTTAATATGATCATAACCTTAATATGTTAATAAGTGGTTATCATAGCCCCATGGTTGATACTTTCTTATGCTAAACATGTGCATTATGAATATAATGAGGGTTAAATATATCTAGATTCCTTGCATGTTGATGTAATAAAGGAATGTTCTTATTGTTAATATAACCCTGCTATGATTATTTATGAATATTTCCTAGCTCATTAATGCAATATTGTGTTGATCTGGTGTATTATATGTAAGTCATGTTGTTGAGCCTTGTTATAAGGTATGGAAAGATAATGATGACCTTGTAGGGAATAGTATGATGGTCTTAATGACCTTTGGGCATGGCTGAGTCCTGAATGAGGTGTAATCCTCTTGAGTTGATAAGGGTTGATACCCTGTGATATTGTGAAACGGATTTATATCTTGTGATAGTATGATGACTAGTGTAATCTCATGAATGGCAAGTGAATAGTACCATGTGATGATGATTTGAGAAATTATGTTCACACATTTTATATCTTTTGAATTTGTGATACTTATATGCTAGTTAGAAGTGAATTAGGGTTTGTATGTCCACTTGTTTGATGTAGCCTTAATTCACCCAATTGGCATAATTAATCAAGTGCAACTCTAATCATGTAGGGCTGTATGCCGTAGACCCATCTTTAGTATTAGAATTTTCTGGATGTTGAAATGAGTATTCCTAAGGGAAACTCAGAGCGCATATTGTTGAGTATGTGGGGGTGGCAAGTTGAGGATATATCCTTGGCATCCACAATGCAGGTTATAGATGATGGATATGGTCATGCCTCATACATTTGATGTGAATGAGGACAACTGCAGTTGTACCTCAGATTAGAGGGTTTTGTATACCCTAATTTTTAGTCCCATGACCTGTACCAAGGGTGGACTAGTGGTTAGCATCTTCACTATATATCATTGTAGTGGCAGCTTTGACTGAAATGTCACTACCTTTTTACTTGTACTGACCGAGGGCAAGAGATCTTAAGATATCGGCATTCGTAGATCTTGTACGGAACCGAATAGCCCTTAGCGGGGGTCGGTTGAACTTTGGGTAGTTGATCGACCTAAATCTCACGTCCAAAAGGGAGGTGGACTCAAAAGGAATTGAACTTTTAAATTTATAACCTGAAACCTTCAAGGTCGAAAAAGATATACGAGGTCGAACACAGAGACGTGAGGACGTTTAGGATGCTTAATATCTCGCTTAGAAGAAAGAAGAAGAATAAGAGATTTATCTCGCAGAGGAGAGGTGAATCTCGATCTTTAGCCTCCATAAGAGTTGGACCTCCTCCTTCGGGTCTTCCTCTTTGATCTTCTTGACTTCTTGGTCTCCTTTCTCCTTGATTCCACCCCAAACTAGAGCCTTGGTGAATGTATAGTGGTGGAAGGTGGCTGGGAATGGTAGAAAGTGAATGAATAGTGGTGAAAATGATGGTGGATGGAAGCCAACCGAAGGTATGGGCTGACGATGTGCCCTTCAGTCCTTTCAGACCTTGGAGCACCCTCTCGGAGCTCTCAGAACCACCTCAAAGATGAATCAAAATGTGGAACCCCCTCTTAGGTAGCAAGAGGTGGGTATTTATTGGCATAGGTGGAGTGTGTGTAATAAGTGGTCGCTAGCTATTTGGCAGTCACTAATGATCTGGTCGCTAAATTTTCATCAGCCAACCTGATCAAGATGAGTTGGGCCCAACCAGGCCAAGCTTAATGGTCATTGATGTTGGTCGCTAATGCTCAAACCCTTAGCAGTCGCTGTGGATTTTCTGTCTCAGCGTTATTAACCTTTTCATTGGCCCTTGTTATCTTCAAGCCAATGGTCGCTGAAGCTCAAATCTTTAGAGGCCACTGTGGATTTTCAGTTTTAGCGGTCGCTAAGCTTTTTATCAGTCGTAGATGATTTGATCATGGATGCTTCATTAGTGGGCCCAACCAGGCTGAGTCTAGCTGTCGCTAAAGTCATGGTGGTCAATGTGAATGGAAGATCATCGACTGTTAAGGATGGAAGGCTAGCAGCTACTAATGTTTTCAACTACTACACAAAATTATGTGATGAACTCGACCAGGTCCACGGGGAGAAATCTTGAAGAATTGATATCTTCTTAAGTTCGGTGCCTTCAAGTCCCAAAATTGGCTAGTTGCGCAAAAAGATATATATTATCAAAATATAAAAATCTATAATTATATTGGGCAAAGGGTATAATGACACAGAACCATAAATAAATGCTTAGCATAAATGTCTAAATTTGGGTGTTATCAACCACCCCAAGCTTAAACCTTGCTTCAATCAAGACTATGCTCAAAGAACAAAAAGATAAAACCCAAATTAAGCTTGACAATGAATGCTATGATTAAAAAAAAAGTTTAAAACATTAACTCTCCCCATCCTATGTTGTTTTAGAATAAAACCCCACCAGTCAAATACAACCTTGTTGAAATATGATTAAAGAGCTTCCAAGCAAGATTAAGTGAATTCACTGCAACTTGTTAGTACTCACGAGGGTTTGAATCATAATAATACAACATTAAAACATTTTCGTATAGGTGATCAGGCAGGTGATGGAGGTGAGTAATGAGCTACTATCATGTATTCATGTAGATCAATCAGGAACAACACACCTCTCGCTTATTCAGGTCCTAAGAAGAAACAAAAGTAAAAAAGACTCTAATGACTTTTGAGGATCCCGATCTACCTCAGGTTGGTCCATGTAACTAGAAACATTTCCTATAGTCCGAGCCAGTGGGCCTAGAGCAATGAGACGAACTCCTCGTACTATGCTCAAACCAACCCAACTACTTGGATGGTATTGTGGGTCTCCTAAGGGTTCCTAAAGACTCTCTAATGAGTTTTTCAGGGTGGTACTACCAGGCGCGACACACCCACTTTCATGAGGGAAGTCGTACACTGGCTGGGCACCATCCCTCAACTCTCCTAAAAGATAAAACAAGCAATCCTTTATTCACACTCAGGCTTTTATTTTCTTCATTCTACTTTATAGGCCTCAGTGAGAACTATTTTGATTATTTTGGGATTTTATCGGCGGTCAAGTCTCTTTTGCAAAATTTTAAATTTTCATCTTTTTGACTCAGTCTAAGGTGAGAGGGCATGTAGTCCATCAAGAAAAATACTTCAACATGATTATAGCTAAAAAAATCATCATTATTCACTAGATACATGTGTGAACCTTAGTAATTATCATTCAAGAGTCCATAGAGTATAGACTAGTTTGTGAATAACATAGCTTGGAGTTTTGATCAAACTTTAGCTCCTTCCAAGCAATCCCAAACCCTGGGTTTGTCATTCACAACACAAATCAAGGGAATAACATTTTAAACTTTAAAAAAGATGCATAACCTTAGATTTACATACTTAAGGGAAAAGTCAAAGAGCAAGTTAAGCAAAAGATTCAACAATTTAAGATGAAAAGAGTGCATTTAGACATAAAAATAATCATAAAGTTCAACAAAGTTTTCAAATTATGAAACAAAGTCTTACAAATCTGAAAATTTTACTCTAAATGCAAGGAACATGGAAAATAAACATGCATGCATGACAAAAAGAAATAAATGGAAAGCAGAAGATAGAGGATGGTATACGCTGCTACCCCAAGATTAAAATTTTGCTCATCCTGGAGAAAATATCAAGTTGTAGTGGTATGAGATGCAGTTGCTACTTTTAGTCGTTGTTGAGATACTGCGTTCAGATCATCAGTGCTGCCGGGGTGATCCTCATACTCAGGGTGCATCCCCTGTTGAAACTGGAATGACTGGCCAAAATCATACAGTGGCTAATGGAATGGTTGAAAGGGATAAAATGGCTACTGATAAGTTGGAGGAGGTGGTGGAGGGAAGACTACTATCTGAGGTACTGCACACCTTACTCGATCACATCGAAATGTCTGTTCGAGTCAACCCTAAAATATGTTATCATCTCATACAGGTGCCCCAAGTTGAGGTTTGGGGCGTACTACTCCTGTTGAGGAGACTTCTAATAAGTGGCTGAAGGCATCTTGGTGTAGGGCCCTCCCTGATGTGGGATGTCATGGAAGGTTCCCCCTGTCTATTGCTATGCCTCTTGGGTTTCTGGAATCTGTGGAGTCAAAGAAGATGCTCCTATAGTGTCAGCTGCCTAATAGATGTTTCCTTGAGTGTCCAGGAGAGAGAGTCCATGACTAACGTCTGACACGCAAACACTACATTTGTAGTTAGTAGTACCTTGTTCATGTTGTGGCCAAGGACATCAAGATATGATCTACTGTTGTCCTTGATCACTGCTAAATGCATTAAGTGGTACATATCCAACTTAAACCACTTAGATTTTTCTTGCATGAATGCCAAATGCCCGTCGCTGATCCTAAGATAGTGTGTCATGAATTTGATGATGCCAGCCATTGGCATGAAGTTGCAATACTTTTTGAAAGAGTTGTGAAAGTGAAAAATTAGGAAGGTTGCCACATTCGCCTTTATACCTATCAATGCACACCACATAATGTAGAGGCTAGTCATGTTAACTACCCCCTGACTATCCTACATATCCAGGATGTAGTTCACGATCACCCGATGCAGATAACAAAGTGTGAGGTTGTGGATGTGTGAATCTTTAGCAGCCCTAGCGATGTATGTATCCTCCCCAGTAATCCTCTTCCAAGATTGGGGAAGGTCAAAATTGATGTCTCCTATCTCCAGCCGCCCCTAGACATCTTTATGTAGTCCCCCGTAGAGCATGACAACCAACTGTTAAGTTGGTCTCTGGTGATCTAGTGGCATTGGTTCAGCAGGTGGAAATGCATGTCCATGTCATGTATGTCCTCAGGAGGCTCGAGTACAGCGTAGAACTCATAGGTAAGTATATGATAAGCATCACATTGTGAGTAGGTGAGGATGTCGAGGCTGACTGTTGCAAGGTATATAATAACATGGATATGTATGTCTAGTTTGATGAGGGTGACGGGGTCGACATATATTAGTCCAATGAGCTTAACTTGCTCAGAGATTCAAACTATTACTTCTTCTTCAAGTTTTTTAATGAAGGATGCATGACAAATCTCTAGTGGACATCAACTGGAGTTGTTCTGGATCTGCGAGTCTGGAATGAATCACATGATGAAGTCGATCGGCATAAGGATGCCAACCACTCTACTGAATCCTGGTGCCGACCCCCCACTGACGAAGCTTGATGAGTTGTTCCTCTTGATGTGCCCTCCTTGTTGTCTGTCGAAGCATGTAGCCCAGTGTCGCAGCATGACTTGGACCAGATCTCACTAAAGACCCCCTCCACACCTTATGATTCGCACTAAAAGTATCCATCAGTGTGGTGGACATGCAGCGGTAGACTGAATTGGACTCATGTGACCCGAACCCTACTAAAGCAGAATGCCTAGTTTCATCTTCATATGTCGAGTTCATAATCCATGCAGAATGAGGTGGGTATCAACTTTCATGCACCTTTGGTGAAGAGGAGCTCCCTCCTCCTTTCTTTCCAGATATTATTTACTTGAACCTTCGTAGGTCTTTTTTCATTGTGTCCATGGACAACCGACATGTAGTGGTGATCTCAATCGGGTTTGGCTGGACACGGTTGGGATGAAGAGCATACCATTATTGTTGTCAGTGTGAGTCAGGTTCAGAATAGTAGGGTCATCAGTGTTAGGGATTTCTAGAAGCACACCCTGACCGTGTCAGCGTTGGGCATGATTGTGTCGAAGTGGGCTTGGGCAGTCAGAAATGGAGGTGTTTGGGTGGAAATATGTAGCTTTTTCCTCACTAACTTTGGGCATGACCATGCTGGCATGGGATTGGGAAGGTCGACGCGTCTAAAGGTGCGTCTGATGGAGGCAGCAAGATGGGATCACGCTACAGGTAAAGGGGCACCGACACTCTTGCTGTGGGTTGATACTATGGAAAGGGACCTATGAAACCAGTAGTTGTTAGTGTTGTTGCATTCGTCGTTTCTCATTCCAGGAGGCAAACGACAGGAAAAAGGAGGCCTGACCGGGCGGAGGTGCGTGCGGGAAATACAGGGTCATGGCTGCTACTACGGCGGTCGTTGTGCCACCAATGTCATGCTGCTATTACAACATGGGAATCTACATATCTGAAGAGGAAACAAAAAGGAGAACCATGCTAGTGTCTTTTCATGATATTCGCAGACAAGGGGAGGAGATAGGTCGCATTTTAGGGCAAGACCAAAGGGGAACGGTGTGAAGAAAACATACCTGCCCTAGCATCATTTATATCCTGGGGGCGGGTTGGCCCTAATGTCCAAGGCCATGCTGACATGGGCCCTGGTGGGCCGATACAGGAGATTTTGGCGGGAAATGACCTAAAGTGGGAAAAGCACTTTCATAGGAAAAATGTGTTCAAAGCGGGAAAAATAGTTGTGTAAACTGGTCAAGTAGTCAGTCCTATTGGAGACTGACTGATACGTCAGTCAGATTGAAACCTCTATCGGTTTGACTAGCTTTTGTCCATTGACAAATGTCTACACACAAAAAGATGACTATTGAGTAGCATGGTCCCGGCACGATCAAGTCCAGGTGGGCCCAGTCGACCCGAGAGGAAACACTTGAGAAGTCGATCAACTTTGGGTCTTTTGCCCATTGACTGGATGGTTGAAATCCGGACAAAAAACAAGGAGTGAACCCGACCTTGCCTAGTTGGGCCCGGTCGGATCTATCCCAGATAATCCAGATACAACGCTCATAATGGTGGAAAGTGAGAAGACATCGTCGGGTTCGAGCAAATGTTGGTCGGGTTGGCGTTTGAGTTGTTAGATAGAAACTCAGAACTCATCATAGAAATACAAAAAACTTGATTCAAAAGGATATATGAATTTACTCTCTATTCAAAAGGATAGTACCGTAGCAACTATTAGGGTGGAATGGCAGAAGTGCATGCAATTGTAATAAAGAATATCTAAATGATGCAAACGAGAAAATTAAATTTAAATAGTAAGAGGAAAAATAAAATTATAGTTGAAGAACTTGAAATGACTTCTATTACGCAAAACTTTAGAAAGAAAATTATGCAGGTAAAAGGAGGGTGGCTACCCTACAACTCGTACACTTAGATCCCAAATCCATAGTTTTGGGCTATGTGTTACCTATGTATTGCTGATTGGATCTGCCATACATCAGAACAAGAGGGGGGTATATGAGCTTTTTTAAGTTTGGAATAGATGAATAAAATCCAACGGCTTAGCAAAGACATCTCTGTGCTAGAATTTATCTGATTTACATTAAGATGAGTTCTTCATAATATCATCCTTGAAGTACCCATCAAGGTATAAATCAGAATGGGAAAACCCTACGATGTCGACAAAGGATGAGGTGGAGGACAGAGGCTACAAATCTTCTAAATGACTTCCCTATTCTTTCTCCATATCTGTACTTAAGATTGGATGCGCAGGTAAACTTTCATGTACATTCTGAGTCATCTAATCATCTTCTACACAAGAAGTTCCCCCAAGTGATTTTGTTTCCAATTCTACTACCCCAAGCTTGTCACTTTTTTCGGGGTCTGGGGTAACTTCATGCTCAACAACCATGTTGTGATGGATTGTCCACCCTACCCTTTGAATGATGACCACTCTTTGTAACGAAATGGTAGCAAATGTCAGCTTGTACTGCTCCAAATTGTCATCATTAGTATACTAACTACTCCAATGTGAACAGTTTTTGTCGTCCTCATCAAACAAATTGTTCTAAACCATGATTGGCGTACAGCTTAAAGTGAAGTGACAATTCTCATTTTGAGAGATATTGTGAGAACCGTTACACTAAACAAGATGACTCAAAACATAAAACACAAACAATCACTAATTAATCACATATCCAAAAATATGGGTAAATTAAAACTGATTTCAACACCAACACCCGCTTAGAAACATTTTCATAAGAGTCCAACAACTTTCTTGTATTCAAACTATGCCAATAATTTTATACAAATTGTTCTATTACCTTATCCACAACATATATACACTGGAGAACAATAATGATATATGTCACATAAACAAGCATTAACATACTTACAAAAGTCTAATTCATTTGAAACACCATATACAAACTTTTCGTGCCCAGACCTGAGAGTATAGGGACAACTCTAGGACACACTAGACATCTAATCAATGTTCTCAAAGATTCATTAATATATCTCCTCTTTTCCACCACATGTTTATTTTCGTCACTTTTGATTACCTAAAAAGATGTGATGAACCACAAGGGTGAGACCCATGTCCAAGTAAGAGATATAACCTCCAACAACATTTATTGATTCCAAGATTTTTAGGTAATGAGACAGTTTAAGAAGTTTAATCATATATAACAAATAAGCTTAACAACATTGTTGATTAACAAAATACATAAAGGAGCAGATAATAACTATCTTCATTAGCTAGACTATTCTCATATCCCTATTAACAGTATAAGGAGTCTAGCAGCATGCACATCTCTAACGTCATGAATAAGTCTAGTATAATATGCATACCTAACAACATCAGCATGTCTAACAGGTTGAACATATCAACATCATAAGAAGAGCTACAACATAAGAACAACCATCTGGATAAGCATGATAAGTAGTATATGCATATGTAGTTACAAAGGCATGGCTAGCAATATTAAACATACCTAGAAACATCATCTTAACCATCAGTGTCATTATATTTGACAACATTAGCATGTTCACAACAAGAGCATAAATACAACATAATCATATCTATTGTCTCATATTGTACTATACATGATATCAATGAAAAGAAAGCAAACAAGGGTTATCATACAATATGAAGCATTGTGTATAACCCTAAATAGATATGCTACACAGCTGTCTTACATATTTTATTATGCCCTGGGGAGTTTGAGTCATACCACTGATAAAACCCAAATTTATGTATTTATGCTAAGCATTTATCTATAGTTTTGTGTCACTGTAGCCTTAATATGCCAAAAATATCCCATGTTTCTTATATTTTAGTAATTTATATATTTTCATAGATAAATTTGCTCAAACTAGCCAATTTTTGGACTTGCAGGCACCAAACCTGAAAAGACATCTATTCTCCAAGATTTCTCCCCAACACACAATTTTTGCAGCAGCTAGACTTCCATCTGTCATGACCGTTGTGGACTAAGCATCACACTATGTGCACCACCTTAGGAGACGGTGGTCCCGCTATCACTCATATCATTCATGGGGTATCACTCATATCATTCATGGGGTATCACTCATCTCCATATCGAGTTACCCATCATCTTGGGTTTGACATATCGAGTTTCATATCATCAACTAGGGTTTAAACCCATATTGGGTTAGGGTATAATCCTAACACCATATCGTGTAGGAGGTGAATACTTGACCCCATATCATGCTCATGTGTGTATATGTTTTACTCATATCTCCCATGAGGTATACACTTCTCACTATCTCATGATTTTGGTGTGTTCATATCAACATGTCAGATTTACTTATCACCTAGGGTTTGTTATATCGGGTGGGAGTATATGCTTGATTTCATGTCGTGCATAGGGTGTATTCTTGACCTTATATAGTGCACATGGTGTTTGCTTAACAACATATTGTGGACAAGGTGTGCACTTCATCATCATAACATGCAATAGGTACCTACTCATCACCATATCATGCTAGTGGTGTGTTCACTTCACCATATCGGGTTAGAGGGGCTTCAACCCAATATCGGGTTGGGACCATGATGATGCCATCATCATCAACCTCTAGGTTCTTGTTCTTACTATTCTAGATCATGTACAACAGTCCTAAGATACTTTTGGAACTCAAAGGATCATCAATTTATAAAAGGAATTTGAAATTGAAAGTAGATCAACAAGTTCAACAATATTGAAGGTGAATAATAACATAGTTGGGTTCAAGTTATATAACCTTTCTCAAGAACAACTTCAAAGCTCCCAGCTCCAAATATTCACGTTCCTAAGGTTGAGTATGATATTATGCAAGGTCCAAGGCTCGTTCACAACTCCTCCATATACAAAGAATCACCATAGTTAAGAAATTGGTTAAGAAGAAAAGAGAGGAATATCTATAACCTAAAAATCATGCTTCAACCAAGGTTGAAGATGACCATCGCCTTACCTTAAACTTTGTGCTCGAGATCCCCTTGCTCCTTGAGCTATTATGTACAATATCTAAGAGGGTATGCACGATATTCTAAAGAAAGAAAGTTATGGGGTTTGTAAACTTCCATTAGTACGTGGAAGGAGAGGTATATCTACTTGGGGTTCATGAGAGAGAGTGTATAACAGGTGTCATCACCATATACTTCTAAGTGACACGTGTCCATGCATGGTTGACACATGTCCATGCATGCACACACATTTATCTTGACATGCAAAAGTCTAGAGGATAATATAGAGATGATATTTTGGCCATCCCTTATCTTGTTAGATAAGATATCTCATCTTTATCTCACAAGTTATGCAAACTGATATTCTTTTTGCAAGGAGCATCTAACTCATCATGGATTACCTCCCTGAGGTGCTTAGGCCATCATGTCCTTTTTCAAGAGTCCACAAACTGATATGGGATCTTGTCTATGGCTCCTTGTCCAATAGGCACTCCCATATCAAGTCCAACTCAACACAACTCAAGTAAGGGCTTCAACTATACATCATCTCTTAGTTTTTTCATCACCAAGAGTACCATCATTCATAGATGATTCAAACATGGTGTCTCCTTCTTTATATCTCCTTTAAATGATACATATAGAGAGTAGGGACACTCTAGATGTGGTAATTTGCATATCGACCCTACATTTTGGGTAAATTGTAATTTGTACCAAAATTTGTACACAAGGCACTAGCATTATTCAAACAAGTTCAAACTTGGAATTTAGGCTTTCCACAAGCCACCACTTAGCATCATTCTCTCTCTCTATTATGATACTAAAACACTTAAGGCACCTTCAACATGTGACATATTGCAATGTAAACCCTCATCTTGGGTAAATTGCACTTTACACTCAGACTATCATATAATGCACAAATAGTTTGCAATTAAGCTCACATTTGAAAATAAACTTCACAAAGAGTCTTAATTACTTTTCAAAAGATTTAAAACAAGTTTCTAAATAACTTACTTAAGCAAAACTTCTAGGGTTAATCCATAACCCAGGTCAGGGATGTTACAATTATAAACCCCTAACAAGGTTTTCGTTCCTGAAATCCCAGATGAAGGAAGATAATTGTAATTCATGCATCATATCATCAAGTCTTTACATAATGTCTTATTGTCATGGATATGCCATAGAATTTTGACCAATACAAAGTCCTTTCACATAGGGTCATCATAGAATCTTTTATACAGGACACACATTCAACTGTCCTTTTCATTAATGATTGTAGTGTCAATTCTGTGTCAAGTAACATTTTCTAAGTCAGAGCAATACTATTCATACTTTGAATAATTCAGGTGTCAAACCTTATTGACTTATCACCTTCTCAACTGAAATCTTTTCTGTAATAAGATTCTTGACCTTGGGAGTCTTCCATACTCCTCACTTAGTTTAGCATTTCTCATTCATGGAGAGACTAGAGATTCGTTCTATCACCCATTTGGGACTACAAGTCTTATCACACATCTATTGTGCCACTCTAATTTGTTGACACAATACTGAGCTTACTTATGACTTGTACCAACTATCCCATTAGCTATTTATTTTCTTATCATAAGGAGATATTATTTATCAAAGAAAAACTTATCTCAGAGGTATCTCTAGATGTTATATATAAGCTGCCTCAACAGATCTAGATAGGGATTTTCTAAGGAATTATTTTTAGCTTGATAAGATGTTTCCCAAAATGATTCTACAATTGTTCCTTCAATTAATACATCCTTATCGATGTTATGTTTATGCAGAGCATAAACCCCTAACATATGGCATCCATATTATAGTATGTAACTAGACAGATCTCAAAGTTGGCTCTTCTAAGTAACCAAACATGATTCATCTTATTAGGAGTCATGTTCTCATTTCCTTATACCATTGTGAGTTCTTGGATACTAGGATTCCTTACCTTGGTATCTATTACATGCACTCAAAACACATCACATCCTCATCATTTTCATCTCTCTGTTGTTATTACCAAAGCCAAACATATAATAGGACCTTTCTTTCATCTTGGGAAATTACTTATCATATATAACTTTATCTTGGAACCAAAGTCCAAGACGAACTGATACTTTTAAAAGTACCCATCTATAGATTACTTCTAATCCATGCACATCAGGTGTCATAAGACTTCCTTAATTGTCATGTCCCGATAAGGAAAGAACATAAGGAAACATATTCCTTCATATTACCCCATCATCACCTAGGATTGTTTACCAAAGAGAAGAGATTATCATCTCCTATGATTATTGCTTGAACCTTCAACTATTCATGAGTCATTTACTCTTGTTTCATCCTAGGTTCCTTGCCATTAGCATAGGAATTATAAGGATGATTACATGTCAGCACTCTTTTCTTTGTTATTGTCTAGTATGTTCATGAACATTTTCTGACTTTATCTACATTCATATCATGGAAAAGATCTTTTACTTTTCACATATACTTTATTGAATAGGAATCATCTCCATTGATCCATTTTTCTTTTCATGAGGATTGTACTTTTTACTTCCTCATACACACAGACTAGTTTGAGATAAACTCATTTTCTATTTCATTGCGGTTTCAGATGGAATAGAAATATCTATACCATATTTTCAGTTTCACTATGTTCTTTAGATTGTCTCAAAATGACTACTTGATCAAAGTAATCAGAAATATAATAATCTAAGAGTCACATACTTACCTTGTCTTCATTAGATGAATACCTGGGCAGGGTATACAAGTACTGAGATTAGGTAGTGTGCACCTTGTTTATATCATATACCTTACTTTTCTTAGTATCCCTGAGTGTCTCCCGGCATCTCTTTTACACCTCATCCTCATTCACACCGATAAAATAAATTATAAAACACATTAAAGATTACTGAATAGAATGTAAGTTCTCATCTTCCTTCTGTCCTCATAGGACTAATCAAAGGAATCTCAATAGCAACAACTTTCTTATAACTAACTAGATAAAATCATAAAAAGACATATCAGAAAGACACAATTTCATCTGACATGTCTCAACTCATAGATCGATTACTGCCTCAGGCTGATTCATTGGATAGAATCTTGTCGTTGTCTGTTTCCAACGTTGTACTCTATCATCTGGTACAGATGGACCTGCTTTTGATGCTTGTCCACGTCCTCGTGTGCCACTGCTAAACCATTTCCTTTGAGAGTCTTGTTGACTCTGCCTCGATGGTCAGGTCATTCCCTTCTTTCTTTTCAGACAAAAGGATCTGATATGCCCAACCTGCCTACATTTATGACATATCTTATATGCACTCCATGGTCTTGTCGGCCTTATAACTGATGTTGAAACTAAATCAAGAGTTTTCTAACTGGTGGAACATTAGGTCCTTTTCCCTCTCTTGGTAGCCACTGCCCTGGTGCATTAAACGTTGGTTGCATTGGTGGCACCAACAACTTCCTCTTTTTAGAGCTACTAGGCATCTGTTCTCGAGTTTGGACAGATCTTTTCTTAATTCCTACCTCATTATCCTTTACTGGATAGTCCTTTATAAAATGTCCAGGTTGCCTACACCTATAGCAAACTCTGATTTCGTGTTGTAACCTAATTCTTTCAACATTTTCCACTACTCCAACATAACTATGTTGACCAGAAATCATGTTAGAACCCAAAATTTCTTCATTATAGACAGGTAATATAGGTTGTGTTGCTAGTATCTGGTCCACTATATGCATCACTATTGTCCTAACCTGCCCACCAAGAGCATAAAAAGTAGGTTTCTCTATCGTGGCCAGATCAACCTAGGGATTCTCAAGCTATCATCCTTCTCTCTCCTAATCCCTTGCACCTTCTCTTGGTGCAATAGCATTGCTTTCAACAATGTGTTCCTCGTGTTCTCTAGACATTTTTAAGGTTTACCCCTTCTTTAGCATAAGAAAAAGTCACTATAAGATATACTGGAGGACACTAGAACAGACTCAACACCTTAGTCCTATGTCTCTATAGACTTAGCGAACCTTAAGCTCTGATACCAAAACTTTGTGACGGCCCGACATCAAATCAAGCCATCACCAGTAACTAATTGTGGAATAATCATAAGCAGCAGATTAAAAAAATTACTAAAAATTAAAACCATTTTGCAAGGAGATCCTCTTCCAAGAAACTCCTATTCAAAGAACCAAAACTATATACATATCATGGTTCACATTGTACACACATTGCTTCATCTCATATCGAGGAAAACATATAATAGTTGCTCTATCAAAACATATACTGAAGCAACATAAAGCCTTGAGGCATACCGGCCAAAATCTTAGATCGTTCATAAAACCATTACGTACTGACTCCAAGGACCTGTGAGTATAGAGACGACACATAGGACTTCTATCTACATGACACGACAGACAGTACACTCAACCTGAGTTGTTACTGCTGCCCCGGCTATTGTTCTTCCTCTACAAAAAGGTCTCTATCTCATCGTGTACGTCCACCTAAAAATTGTAGATCCCACAGGGTGAGACAATTGTCCTAGTGAGAGATATAACTCTCTGCCAACAATATTATTATCATAGGTAAATAGTATAAAACTGAGAAGAGGTTCTTTAATATTAACAAGTAGGATTACTCACTGTTATAAAAAGATCAGGGTAATCTCTTCTTTTAAAATGATGCATCTATCTATGGTAGAGCAATAAATCATCTATTCACTATTCAAGGAATGTAAATAAACATGTATAACATCCATCCAATTAAGATGTATAAAAGAAGTGTACATCAACCAATATTTTCCGCATTCGATCCTCAAGCAAATGCGCTACACGGCTGATTACATATTACAATCACACTTATGCCCTGAGGAGATGAAGTATATTGTTCATGCTCCAACTGACCACATACTTCTCACAAGTTGGTACCATACAAGGTCAATGACAAAGTTGGCTGCCAAGACCTCTCCCGCCTCGGTCAGTACGAGACAAGTGGTAGTGACATCTCGTGTCAAACTACAAAAAGAGCATGTCAGGGTATAGTGGCATCTTTGCTCAGAGTTACAGCCATAGCATTAACTCTCTTAGGGGAAAATAGACCAACAACCTTCCCTAGTTATAAAATTATTGAGTTATGGCATATAGCCATACTCTGAGCCACGAGCCAGTTCATCGTGCTCATTACTGAGTCTACGACTACTGTAACGACCCTGACCTGGGTTATGAGGTAGCCCTACTTGATTTGGATAATTAAGTTTCTTAGAACTTTAATTTAATCCTATAAGGTGTTTTCTTATCATGTGAAACACTTATGTTTCAAGTTTGGTCCCGATTGAATGTTGTTTGAGCAATTTTCCTTTGTTTTGGATTAAAGTGCAATATACCCAATTTAAGGGGTTACCTTGAAAATGTTACATGATAAATGTTCCTCAAGTGTTATAGCATCATAAGAATGAGAATGATGTTTAGTTATGGCTTGTGGAAGCCTAAGTTCCAAGAAGGAGCTTGTTTGAATAATGCTTGTGTATTGAATGCTAGTTTTGGTGTAATTTGCAAATTATCCAAAATCTAGGGTTGAATATGTAAAATACCACTTCAAGAATATCCCTACTATTTCTTGGTATCATTTGGAGAAAATAAAAAGAATGGGGCGTCTTGTTTGAACTACTTTTGAGGAGAGATAATCTTGATAATAAAATAATCAAGATTTAAGCATAATTGAAACCCTAATTTAGTTTGTAGCAAAAATAAATATATTAATTGAAGTGCCTATAAACTAAAAAGGTTGTAGTTGAAATCCTATAGTGCAAGGACGTCCAAATGCCTTGAGTTGCACCAAAATATCCTAAGTAGGTGAAGAAAACCCACTCACATTTGTTAATTAAAAAGTAATGTCCACTAAAAATGGATAAACGAGAGGATTTTGAGAATGAAGAGAGTTGGCTTCGTAGGCAAGGAAGGAAGGGGGAATGTGGCAAGAAAGTGGATGGAGTTTCTCCTACTTTCTCTCTCCTAGAAAATCAATTACACATATACTTGATTTTCTCCTTACTTGAAAGGCTATTTTGCAAACCACTTTCTTCCCTTACTTTGGCCAACGACCAAGGAGCTTAGGAGTAGCAAGAAAATGTTCCCAAATATGAAGGTAAGCTCCATGATCATCTTCAACCTTGAATTCATGGTTGAAATCGGATTTCAACATTGATTTTCTTATCTTTTCTATCCAATACTCAACCTTGGCTTTCATTTGCATCCAAAAAGTTGGAAACGAGTCTTGGATAGTTGAAGGAGCTTCTTTCACCATTAGAGACGTGAAGATTGAAGCTTTGAAGCTACTTTGAAGGCGGGTTATATAACTTGAACCCATCAATGTTATTATTGATATCAATTTCTCATCATATGTTGATCTTTTATTTCTTCTTGAATAATTTCTGAATTAATCATATATATGGCAATAGAAATTGGAGGTCTGGAGCTTGATGATGATGACATCATCCTAGCACACACCTCAAGAATATTAAGAGCAAATGGTTTTACTTGTGTTGGTCAAACAGTTTCAAACCGTTTTAGACCAAACGGTTTCAAATCATTTGATGACCAAACAGTTTCAAAACCGATTGGAGCGCAAATGGTTTCAAACCATTAGACACTAAATGGTTTCAATAGCTTCAAGTATTGATTGGTCTCATGACCTAATAACTTTGAATAAATCAAATTCAATTAATTTCAGAACCCTAGCTCAATTGGGTTCAAAGCACTAAATCAATTGAGATCATAACCCTAATTTAGGGTTAAACAGTTTCAAGCTGAGATGACCAAATGGTCTCAGACCATTTGAGGACTAAACGGTCTCAAACCGTTTGGGGTTAAATAATATTAAAGATCAAACGGTCTCAAACCAATTGAGGTTAAATAATATTAAAGATAAAATGGTCTCAAATCGTTTAGGGTTGATCAATCTTCAAGACTGTTTAGGGATTTTGAGATCAAGACCGTTTGATGGTCTAACGATCTTCAAGATCGTTTGAAGTTCTAGTAATATCAAGACAGTTTGGAGGTCAAGCACCTCAAGACCGTTTGGAGGTCAAGTACCTCAAGACCGTTTGGATGTCAAGCACCTCAAGACCGTTTGGAGGTCAAGTACCTCAAGACCGTTTGGAGGTCAAGCACCTCAAGACCATTTCGAGGTACAAAAGGTTCAAGACCGTTTGGAGATTGAATTGAACAAAGATTGTTTAAGGTCTAACGGTTTTCAAGACCGTTTGAAGGTCTAAGACCGTTTCAAGGTCCAAGACCGTTTGAAGGGTCAATTGGTCCAAGACCATTTGAGGGTCTAATTGATTCAAACTATGTATGTACTAATAACCCCTTAAGTGGTTGAAGAGTATCTCAAGGGTGATTTCAAATGGAAGCACCTCTAAAGTGCTTGGGTGATTAGTATAATTAAAGTGATTATCACTTGATGCATATGAAAGTAATAAATTTAAATACTATGATGAGCATAGGTGCATGTACTTAAAGAAAGGTTAAGTCAACCTAATAAGGTATGATGATGATGTGTGTTCCTAGCAAATGGAATAATGACAAGTATAATTTAATACTTAAATAATGCTATGTGCTCCAAGATATGTGGAAGCACTGATTTAGGGTTTGGATTAGTGAGGTAATTATGAAACCCTAATCAATGGAGAATGGAAACCCTAATCAATAAGGGAAATTACAATACATAAGTTGAATTGAATACTTATGAAGGTATTATATAATTCTAGAACATGTGGAACAAGGAGTTAGGATTTGGATATTAATTGTAATATCAATGCATTATTCAAGATGCATGGAGTCTTGAATTAGGATATTGATCTTTGATAATGTGATCATGAAACCCTACTTGAGAAAGATGAGAAACCCTAATCTTGGGTAATGGGTTAAGAAACCCTGATTGAAATGGAATGTGAAACCCTAATATAGGGTAATGTTATGTAAAACCCTAATACAGGGTGATGTTATGTGAAATCCTAATTGAAATGGAATGTGAAACCCTAATATAGGGTAATGTTATGTAAAACCCTAATATATGGTAATGTATGTAAAACCCTAATATAGGGTGATGTTATGTGAAACCTAATATAGGGAATGTTATGTAAAACCCTAATACAGGGTGATGTTATGTCAAACCCTAATACAGGGTGATGTTATGTGAAACCTTAATATAGGGTGATGTTATGTGAAACCCTAATACAGGGTGATGTTATCTGAAACCCTAATACGAGGTGATGTTATGTGAAACCCTAATTGATAAATATGGGAAATCCTAATCCTAATGAGGGAATAGTGATGTTATTATTTTATTTCATAATGTTGATGTGTAATTGATATGGTTGTTATCAAGTATACTAATCATGCAGGTATCATGAGATGATGAAGATAATCAGGTATGAGTTATAATGTGTAATGGCCTTGTGAGCCATGTGATAATTTGTTACCTAGTGAGAGGTGACAAGATGTAATGCCTGTGTGAGCCATGTGATAATTTGTTACCTAGTGAGAGGTGACAAGATGTAATGGCCTTGTGAGCCATGTGATAATTTGTTACCTAGTGAGAGGTGACAAGATGTAATGGCCTTGTGAGCCATGTGATAATTTGTTACCTAGTGAGAGGTGACAAGATGTAATGGCCTTGTGATCCATGTGATAATTTGTTACCTAGTGATAGGTTATAAGATGTAATGGCCTTGTGAGCCATGTGTGACCGGCCTAAATCGCGCGTCCTAAAATTGGAGGCAGATTTGAGGTAGTCGAGCTTTTATATTTATAAACCCGAATCCTTCTAGGCCCCCGCAACTTTGTTTACGGGGTTGAAGTAGATATACGGGGTCGAACACAGGGACAAGGGGGGTAGTGTTGAGAACCCAGAATCGACACGCTACACTCCGGCAGGTATAAAGAGATGATAAATTCCCTAGGAGGGAAGCATAAAGATGTCACGGATAAAATAAGAAAACTATCTCTAAGTGGAGTTACTAGAAAGATTTAAGGTTTTCAGCAATTAGCAGTTTTTAGGGGTTTTCATGCAACAGAAATAGAAGGATACACTCGGAGCTAAGGCGAGGTACGAAGGATAAAACTGCGGTAAAGCAAGCTGCGGTAGGACCAATCCTATACCCCTCCTCTCGAAGCGGGCACCTCTAACAAGGCATCGGTTCCACTCTAGGGGTCACCAGACTCAAATTAGAGTGGAAGGGTTACTAAAGAAACTCCGTTCCGGGTACTCTCGTACTCCAGAATCGGACCAAACACTAGAGCCGCAACACAACTCTCGAAGTTGTTGCGATGGGAAAACACGATTCGATAGCTAAGCAAAACGCGATCCAAAACATGCAAGCTAGAGTTCAGATACCAAACATAGCAGTCATCCAACATATTACACCAAGCATAGAGCAGCAAGTAAGTAAGCTTTTCTATTTCTATAAGCATTAAAGGTCTTAATTACAATGCATGAGTAAAGAATTAAATAACATAATTAAAGATATGTGTCGCCTTCTTGATATAGAAGGGCGACAGGCTACAGTAACCATCCCGCCCGATATCGGACAGGGGCCTAGCCCGATAAAGCCGTGTCGGGCGGCACGCTCTCTCAAGCGGCACACCGCGACAGGCGACTGCATCGCTCAAGGGCCTGGCCGATACGCTCAAGTCGGGCGGCACACCCTCTCGGGCGACACGCCTGACGGGCGGAGCGTATCGGGTTCGTTATCGTGTCGGGCATGGAGTTGCGTATCCTACTTCCAGGCACTGATGTCGGGCACTGGTGTCGCGTATCTACATCGGCCGATATCGGCTCCCGGTGTCTCCCGGTACAGTCCTAGGTGAACCAATCCCCTCCCTCTCGGGATGAGGAAGAGCTCACCTAGTGTCGCCCGGTACGAACACTGGAGCACGATACGCCTGCTCTCGCAGCCTCCTCTGAAGATCACTCGACTCTCTGCAACCTGAAGTGGCCAAGCTTGTCCGAACTGCCTAAACTGTCTTTTCGGCTCCCTGTAGCTGCTATTTATAGGCAGCTGGTCGGGGGAAGATATGGTGCTCGAAGCGCCAAGTGTCCTTCTTTCCGCCATTCAGTCGGTGGTCGGCTGACGCGGATATCGCCCGGTATCGCCCGGCACAAGGAGGTCGGTTGTCGGGCGTCGTGGCGAGAGGCGCCTGCCGGTGGGTGGTCGATATCGTGAGGCAACCGGAGTAATTGTGGCGCGCTTGGCTCCCTGTCGGGTAAAGAGGCGTGTCATCCATCGCGCAGCCCTGCCAGTCAGCGTGTGTATCGGGCATCAGGGGGGGCCGAGACAGTCTTGGACTTATTTGCGGGTCGGAACGGCTTTATTGGTGTTAAATGGGCCAAAATAGGAGGAAACTCTGCAAAAGATGGAAATGTTGGACTGAGAGCATTGCTTTGCGAATTATTACGGAAACGCATATAAAAGTGAGGAAAACAACCGAAAAGGGCAGTTTTAATAACAGAATAAAGGCCAAAAACATCACAAAAATTGGTGTTATCAACTCCCCCAAACTTAGCGTTTTGATTGTCCTCAATCAATATTTAAACTTTATTTGGCGATGCTTCTTCCTGCGTAGTGTGCTTTTCAGGCCAAAATGTAAAACAAGTATCGTAATGCCTTCAGAGATAATGATGCCTCATTACGAACAAAAGACTTCGTTTTTCTTTCCTTATTGTTTAAGTAAGATTATTCTCTACAACTTCGGCGAGACGTTGTTGTATGATTCTGAAGTTAGCTTCCACACCAAACAGCTTTATTTTTGAAGCAGAAAGCTGTGTATAGGGTAGGCTAAGGCTTTTTGGGTTTTTCATTCTTGTCTCCCATTAGTCCATCCAGGTAAGGGTCCGTTAACGGGCAAGTTGTCCCTACAGTCCAAGCCAGTTGGCTTTAGAGCAGTGATTTCACATCCTACGTACCACTGTCCCAGATCTACCATGCCTAAAGATGGGTACTTTTGGAAAAACAAGTGGTGTGTGTGTATATATATATATATATATATATATATATATATATATATATATATATATATATATATATATATATATATATATATATATATATATATTTCTCTCTCTCTCTTTTTTTTCTTTTATTGGGCACAACTCTCATGCTTTTATTCACGCTCATAAGGCTTCTCTCTCTTTTTAGGATTTTTGTCGGGTAAGGGAAACAAAGAGATTATTGCTGTTTGGGCAGATTTTTTCTTCTCCATACTCGTCTCTTAGCTGTTTGCGAGATTATTATATTTTTGAAAAATTTTGACATAGCAAAACATATTCTTTTGTTCATTTGAAGCAGCATTATCAAAAAGATATAACAAAACTTGCATCACATTAAGCATACAGAAAACAAACTTTTCAAGCAGTTGCATCAGGGTTTTTACTAATATAGCGACTTTGTACATATGCATGGGAACAAAATAAGCAAAATTTTCGAAATTTTTATATGAGCAAGTTGGAAGCACATGATATAGTGGAAAGGCAAAATGGCACAAGAGAATTTTTATACCTCCTTCACTGGTACATGGGTACCCCCCCCCCAAACTTATCCAATACTCTGTCCCAGAGTAGTGAAGAAGAGGGTGAGTTCATGTTAGTCCAGTGAAGGTTATTTAGCGGGTTCGCTTGTGCCTTGTAGAAGCTGCAATATGCTTCTTTGCTGCCGCCTCCTTCTTTCTCATTTGGAAACAGCTTACAAGTGCGGACACTTGTGGCTGCTTCCTCCTTATTAAGTAGCTGTAACCGGGATGCCCAGGTTCCATCTGGAGGTCGCCGGCAAAGCATTTCCCCAGCTCACCATCCATTTTATTTCCCAGCTCAGCTGGAACATGCGCAATAGCTCTCGGTAGACAGAGAGCTCTTGTGCTGTCCCGGCAGTCACCGGGGCTGTACTCGTGGTGTCTCTGTAGTTGGCCCTAGGCTACTACAGAAGACAGACTATGATAAGGAATTTCCCCTCTTCGGGGTGCTGACGTTTCTGACCGACAGTCGTTGCTTCAGCTGCGGCATCCATTCTGCCTGTTATCAAGTTCATCAACCATTATAAATCGTTAGATAGAAAAAGTTAAAGAAGCTCGATAATGCTAGACTTATTTTGAAATCCGGGTATCATCCGTCAAAAGAAAGCATAAGTCGATACAAGATTGGGCGATACGAGGAGGGATTGCACGACACAGCATACCTCCCGATACGGGTATATCGGGCGATAAGGTCGCCAAAGCAGCTGCCCGACAGAATGTCACAAAAGAAAAATGTGTCGCCTGATATGGCGTATCGGGAAAACACCATCGGTCGTTATGTCGTGCAAAACCGCGACGGGCGATACAAAATCCGACATGGCTCGTAATCCCGATAGGCAGTGCGCGACAGGACTCGTGTCGGGCGATAAGCCTGTCGGGGAATAGCTTGCCGAGCGATAAGGGTGCCGGGCGATAAGCGTGTCGAGCGATACCTTTGCTCATAGGAGCCATCGCCCGATACCACGGTGAAGGCAACTGGACAACACAGGAGAAAAAGGGCGGACTACTGCATGCGTTACAGGTGGCTAAAATGAGTAAAGTGTGACTGCCCGACATGGTGAAATCCCCGTTCTTATTTATAGGCAGCTCGGCCGGGGGCGAAACGGACATCTCTGGGGCGCGCGTCGGCTAACGGGTCAGGCGGTTCCCGAGACGATGGTCACATCAGTCTCATTAAGGGCATTTATTCTTATGCACGATAGGGTGCACGCCGCCCAAGAACGCCAAACGTCACGGCCGTTGTGATGCCCTAAAGACCAAAGCCCAGTACAGGCGGTCCTGCGCGCCGGCTGAGCGGCTGCCCGACATGGTTAAAACAGGCGGCCGAGAAACCTAAGAGCGGAAACAGCGATCAAAGGGTAAAACATCATCTGCCAAGGGTTAAGCCCTCCACCTCAGAAAATTATTACAGCGGTGGCCCATAAAATAGAGTCAGCGCATGTGGCGCATGCACTGACTCGGGCCTTATTACATGCCATAATGTTTGTTCTTGCAAATAATAGAAAAATGCATCCTACTCTATGAAAGAAAGAAAAACTCGGGCTGCCTCCCGAGGAGCGCTGAAGTTTGTGTCGCCAGCTCGACCGGTGTTGGATCATCTCGTTCAACCCTTGACTGTGCCCATATCTTGCAGGTCGATCTCTGCTCTCCTGACAAAGGCCTCATCCTCATAGAATCTTTTCACCCTGTGCCCATTCACTTGAAATACTTTGGTCGGATCGTCTTTGTTGTAAAGTTCCATCATTCCGGATGGGTATATTTTTGACACGGTAAACGGTCCTGACCATCTCGTATGTAACTTCCCAGGGAAAAGACGAATAGAGTACTTGAATAGCAAGACCTTATCCCCTTCGCTTATATCCTTTCTCCTGAGATGGGCATCATGTCACAACTTCGTCCTCTGTTTGTAGATTTTTGCATTTTCGTAGGCATTCATTCTCAGCTCTTTGAGCTCTTGAAGCTGCAAGAATCTCTTTTCTCCAGCTTTGTCGAGGTCCATATTTAGGAACTTGATTGCCCAGAGGGCCTTGTGTTCCAATTCTAATGGTAGGTGGCAGTATTTTCCATAGATGAGACGGTAGGGGGTGGTTCCAATGGGTGTTTTGTAAGCAGTGCGGTAGGCCCAAAGGGCATCATCAAGCTTCATGGACCAATCTTTCCTTATTCGGCTGACAGTTTTCTGCAAGATTTGCTTGATTTGTCTGTTGGAAACCTCTACCTGCCTTGACGTCTGGGGATGGTAGGGTGTAGCGATCTTTGCTTCACTCCATACTTGCGCAGGAGTGCTTCAAACTGTCTTTCTCCAAAGTGAGATCCTCCGTCGCTAATAACTGTGTGCGGGATGCCGAAGCGAGGGAAGATGGTCTTCTCGAAGAGCTTGATAACCGACTTGGCGTCGCAGGTTTGGGTGGCTACCGCTTCCACCCACTTTGATACATAATCCACAGCCACGAGTATGTACTGATACCCTCGAGATGGGGGAAATGGCCCCATATAGTCAATCCCCCATACGTCAAATATTTCAACTTCAATCCAGCTCGCCATTGGCATTGCATCCCTCCGCCCTATGTTCCCCATAAACTGGCACTCTTTGCAAGCCTTCACAAACTATGCAGCGTATTTAAACAAGGAGGGCCAGTAGAAACCTGATTGTAGCACCTTTGCAGCTGTTCTTTCGCTGCCTAGGTGACCACCATAGGGGGAGGCATGGCATTGCTTTAGGTTGTCCGCGGTTTCTTCTTCTGGTATGCACCTCCTGTATAAGTTGTCAGCGCATCTTCTGAACAAGAGAGGATCGTCCCAGTAGTAGTTTTTAACTTCCGTGAAAAGCTTCTTTTTCTGATTGTACGTTATGTCAGGGGGCAGTTCTCCACAAGCAAGATAATTGCAGATGTCTGCAAACCAGGGTAGGCATTCTTCTTGGGCTTTGGCCAACATAAGGGCTTCGTCGGCGTAGTCGGCGTTGATAGGAGGCCCTCTCTCTTTCTCAGTCATGATCCTTGATAGATGGTCTGCGACCACATTCTCTGCACCCTTCTTGTCGATAATTTCGTGGTCGAATTCTTGGAGCAGTAAGGCCCACCTCAACAGTCTGGGCTTTGCGTCTTTCTTTTGCATTAAGTATTTTATCGCCCCATGATCTGTGTATACTTTGACCTTTGCTCCGATGAGATACGACCTGAACTTATCAAACGCGAAGACGATCGCGAGCATCTCCTTTTCAGTTGTTGTGTAGTTTACCTGGGCTTCGTCCAACGTGCGACTCGCGTAGCAGATCACCTGGTGCTTCTTGTCTTTCTTTTGCCCCAGGACTGCTCCAACCGCGTAGTCGCTTGCGTCGCACATCAGCTCAAAAGGTAAACCCCATTCCAGCGCTTGAAGGATAGGTGGTGATATTAAAGCGTTTTTAAGGACCAGAAAAGCACTTAGACAATCGTTAGAGAAAACAAATTCAGCGTCTTTTACCAGAAGATTGGACAACGGTTTGGAAATATTTGAGAAGTCCTTGATGAATCTTCGGTAATATCCCGCGTGCCCGAGGAAGCTTCGCACCCCCGTCATGGATCTTGGTGGAGGAAGCTTGGATATTGCTTCAACCTTGCTTGCGTCCACTTCGATCCCACGCTTCGAGATATTATGCCCGAGGACGATGCCCTCCCGCACCATGAAATGGCATTTTTCCCTGTTTAGAACTAGGTTGTTCTCCTCGCACCTTTGAAGAACCAACTTCAGATTCTTCAGACAGCTATCGAAGTCCTTCCCATAGACGGAAAAATCGTCCATGAAAACTTCTACGATGTCTTCTAGAAAATCCGAGAACATCGATATCATGCATCGCTGAAAGGTGGCGGGGGCGTTGCAGAGTCCGAAGGGCATCCTTCGGAAGGCATAAGTGTCATAAAGGCAAGTGAACGTTGTTTTCTCTTAATCGTCGGGCAAGAAGGGTACCTGGTAAAAACCTGAAAAGCCATCAAGAAAACAAAAGAAATCATGATGCGCTAACCTTTCGAGGACTTGGTCAATAAAAGGTAGCGGAAAATGACCCTTCTTTGTAGCCTGATTTAGCTTTCGGTAATCTATGCACATCTGCCAGCCGGTGACGGTCCTAACCGCCACCTCGTCACCCTTCTCACCCTTAACCACTGTCATCCTGCCCTTTTTAGGCATTACGTGGATCGGACTTACCCAACTGCTGTCGCTGATTGGGTAAATGATCCATGCATCCCTAAGCTTTATTACCTCTTTCTTGACGACCTCCTTGAGCATCTGGTTCAGTTTCCTCTGGGGTTGAACCAGAGGCTTGGAAGATTCATCCAAGTTGATGTGATGCATGCACAGGGCGGGGCTAAGGCCTTTGATATCATCTACTGAATATCCTATAGCCTTCATGTGGAGCCTTAACTCCTCAAGGAGTCGGTCCAGCTGGTTGCTCAAAAGATCGGCGTTTATGATGACGAGGTTTCTCTGCTCTTCATCTAAGAACTCATATTTCAGGCCTTCGGGCAACGCTTTCAACTCTGGCTTTGGTCTGGGTACCTTTTCCTGAGGCTCCTCCTCAAGAGAGGCATACATCACAGACTCAACCACCTTATCCTCTTCCTGCAAGCCTTCGTCAGGAAGGTCAAAAAGGTCGAGATGCTTCGCGACCTCAGGGTCTTCGAGGTCGGGATCTTGACAGTTTATAGCCCTCAAGAGGGGGTCTACTGTACGGATATCTTCCTCTACTTCCTCGCAGAATTTATTGTAGCTATCTGTGAAACATGCTGATTCAGAGAAGGACGGGCTCTTCATTATTTCTTTCAACTTGAAGTCCATATGATTGTTGCCGACCCTTAAGGTGATCATCCCTTCGGAAACATCAATTAGCGCTCTCCCTATCGCCAAGAAGGGCCGCCCAAAGATGATCGGGCAACGGGGATCTTCAGCTGTGTCGATGACGACTATATCGCAAGGGATGAAGAAGTCGCCAACCCGGATCGGTACATCTTCGACAATGCTGACAGGTCTCTTGAAGGTGTGGTCTGCCAGTTGGATTCACATGTTAGTTCGAACCATGTCGGTCAAACCCACCCTTTGTGCGAAACTTAGGGGCATGAGGCTTATACGAGCCCCCAAGTCTGCCAGACCCCTGCACTCAACGTTGTCTCCGATGGTGAACGGGATTGTGAAAGCTCCGGGATCCCTTTTCTTATTTGGCGTGTCGTGCTTCAAGAAGGTGGAGGAGGCGGAAGCTTGATACACTGTATCTTTCCTTCCTCCCCTTCTCTTCTTTGTGATAAGGTCCTTGAGGAACTTGGCATACATAGGCATCTCTTCCAATGCATCAAGGAAGGGGACTTCAAGATGCAGTTTCCTGATCGAGTCCATGAACCTCTCATGACACCTCTTCAGATTTGCCTTTATCAGCTTATACGGGAACGGCGGCCTTGGGGCGTAGGAATTCCTCCCACCAGGTAGCTCGTCTGAAGGCTTCCATGCTGGCTCTTGAGCTTCTGCTTGTCCACCTTCACCCTCTACTGGAATGGTGCTCTCAGACCTCAGTTTAGGTTCCGGTTCGGCTTCAGTTGCACGCTCCACCGTCTTCCCAGACCTTAGTACCGCCATTCTGGCAGTTTCCGGGTAGGTGAGTGTCTTTCCCGCAGGGTTCTTCATCAGTGCAGCCATTTGGGCCAATCGTTGATCGACTTCCCATTGGCGCATCTACAGACTCGCCATCTGGTGTTGCATGGAATTCTGAACTCCGGGGCCGGGAAGCGCACTCTGTACCAGTTTGCTGATAATGTTGTCCTGTCTTTTTATGTAGGCTGAAAGCTGACCAACCAAGCTAGGTTGGCTCACCCTCTCGCCTCGGTCCTGACATTCACCTTCAAGAAGAGATTGCTCGCAACGAGACATGGTATCAAGACTCGATGGAGCAGGTCAGCTTCCAAGGTTCATGTAAGAGCATATAAAATCAAGTTAGAAAATTGAATTATTTGGCTTAGGCAAGGAATAATAGTAAAAAAGGTGTTGTCAAACTCATTACAAAGCTTGAGGCACGGGAGTGTAGTAAGTGGATTCGGATTCGTCAACAGTACCGTTTTTGCCTTGTCCCCGGCAACGGTGCCAAAAAGTTGACCGGCCTAAATCGCGCGTCCTAAAATTGGAGGCAGATTCGAGGTAGTCGAGCTTTTATATTTATAAACCCGAATCCTTCTAGGCCCCCGCAACTTTGTTTACGGGGTCAAAGTAGATATACGGGGTCGAACACAGGGACAAGGGGTAGTGTTGAGAACCCAGAATCGGCACGCTACACTCCGGCAGGTATAAAGAGATGATAAATTCCCTAGGAGGGAAGCATAAAGATGTCACGAACAAAATAAGAAAACTATCTCCAAGTGGAGTTACTAGAAAGATTTAAGGTTTTAAGCAATTAGCAGTTTTTAGGGGTTTTCATGCAACAGAAACAGAAGGATACACTCAGAGCTAAGGCAAGGTACGAAGGATAAAACTGTGGTAAAGCAAGCGGCGGTAGGACCAATCATGTACCCCTCCTCTCGAAGCGGGCACCTCTAACAAGGCATCAGTTCCACTCTAGGGGTCACCGGACTCAAATTAGAGTGGAAGGGTTACTAAAGCAACTCCATTCTGGGCACTCTCGTACTCCAGAATCAGACCAAACACTAGAGCCGCAACACAACTCTCGAAGTTGTTGCGACGGGAAAACATGATTCGATAGCTAACCGAAACGCGATCCAAAACATGCAAGCTAGAGTTCAGATACCAAACATAGCAGTCATCCAACATATTGCACCAAGCATAGAGCAGCAAGTAAGTAAGCTTTTCTATTTCTATAAGCATTAAAGGTCTTAATTACAATGCATGAGTAAAGAACTAAATAACAGAATTAAAGATATGTGTCACCTTCTTGATATAGAAGGGCGACAGGCTACAGTAACCATCCCGCCCGATATCGGATAGGGGCCTAGCCCGATACAGCCGTGTCGGACGGCATGCTCTCTCAAGCGGCACACCGTGACAGGCGACTGCATCGCTCAAGGGCCTGGCCGATACGCTCAAGTCGGGCGGCACACCCTCTCGGGCGACACGCGTGACGGGCGGAGCGTATCGGGTTCGTTATCATGTCGGGCATGGAGCTGCGTATCCTACTGCCAGGCACTGATGTCGGGCACTGGTGTCGCATATCTACATCGGCTGATATCAGCTCCCGGTGTCGCCCGGTACAGTCCTATGTGAACCAATCCCCTCCCTCTCGGGATGAGGAAGAGCTCACCTAGTGTCGCCCGGTAAGAACACTGGAGCACGATATGCCTGCTCTCGCAGCCTCCTCCGAAGATCACTCGAATCTCCGCAACCTGAAGTGGCCAAGCTTGTCCTAACTGCCTAAACTGTCTTTTCGGCTCCCTGTAGCTGCTATTTATAGGCAGCTGGTCGGGGGAAGATATGGTGCTCAAAGCGCCACGTGTCCTCCTTTCCGTCATTCAGTCGATGGTCGGCTGAGGCGGGTATCGCCCGGCACAAGGAGGTCGGTTGTCGGGCGTCGTAGCAAGAGGCACCTGCCGGTGGGTGGTCGATATCGCGCGGAAATCAGAGTAATTGCGGCGCGCTTGGCTCCCTGTCGGGTAAAGAGGCGTGTCGTCCATCGCGCAGCCCTGCCGGTCAGCGTGTGTATCGGGCGTCAGGGGGGGGCGAGATAGTCTTGGACTTATTTGCGGGTCGGAACGGCCTTATTGGTGTTAAATGGGCCAAAATAGGAGGAAACTCTGCAAAAGATGGAAATATTGGACTGAGAGCATTGCTTTGCCAGTTATTACAGAAATGCATATAAAAGTGAGGAAAACAACCGAAAAGGGCAGTTTTGATAACAGAATAAAGGCCAAAAACATCACAAAAATTGGTGTTATCAATGTGATAATTTGTTTCCTAGTGAGAAGTGACAAGACTCTTAATGGGCCTTGAGAGCCATGTGAGATGCTTGTGTAACAAGTATCCTGAATACCTTGGTGAGATGACCTGGAGGTAATAGTTACCTGATAAGTGGTAACCATGTTCAGTAATGAACTAAGGGTTTGAATACCCAGATTCAGTAAACATGATGATGGTATTGTTAAGGGATGTGAATTCCCACTAATGAGATAAGTGGTTAAGATCCTAATGTTTTATTAAGTTTTAAAAAGTACTTGATAGATGTGTTAAACTTTCTCTTGTACATTTGTCATAATAATTTATGTTTGAAAACTTGATTGATGTTAAAAGAATATGGTAATACACTTAATTAATCAAGTGGAATCTTATCATGTAGTGCCCTGACCATATATCCATCAGCGTCAGGATTTGCTGAATGGTGAAATAGGTTGCTCCGCGGCATAACCCAGAGAGCATATTTTTGAATTTGTGGGGGTGATTGGGCGCAATATCCTTACGCCCTAATGGAGGAATTGACGTGAGATAAACACAAGATCTCTCAATCCTTCATTATATGTGCCGGGATGGATGTATCACAAATCTCCCGATGATGATTAATGTCGGATCGATGTGAGATAAACATGAAAACTCTCGATTGCGAAGAGAGTGCAGTCGCCGTTGTAGGTCTATAGCAAAGTTGCCAGTATATCCTGGAAATCTATTTAGTAGAGACACTAGATGTCCTGCATGTGGTCTCACACTGACCGAGACAGATGAGGTCATGGAGTCTGGCTCTTCCATTGACCTAGGTATGGAACTGATGCTTTACGTCGTCGTGGTCGGTTGGAGTATGAGTGGTATACCTCAACACCTCAGGGCATAAGTATGATTGTAAAAATGTAATTAGTCGTGTAGCATATTTGCTTAAGGATGAATTACGGAAATCATTGGTTGGTGTTACATTGTTTATTGTATCGTAAATGGATAGATATTACACATGTTCTTCATATTCCTTATCATTTATAGCTATAATGCTTTAAAAGATATTGTTGCTCTAATCTGCTTATTAATGATTAACTCCTGCTTTTCAAATGAAATTCTTCTGCTCAGTTTATTACTATTTATCTGCAATAATAATGTTTCTGGCGGAGATTTATATCTCTCGCTGGGACAATTTCAATTGTCTCACCCCCATGGGATCCAACCTTTTTAGGTGGACGAGGACGAGGAGGTAGAAACCATACAACAGAGGAAGGACAGCAGCATTAAGGACAGTAGTGACATCTCAGGTGGAGATATTGACTGTCGTGTCTTGTAGATAAGAGTCTTTTATGTCGTCTCTTTACTCTCAGGTCATTGGAGTCAGTAGTTAGTGCTTTTATGATCAATCTGAGATTTTGTCTTGAATGCCTCAAGGTTTTATGTTGCTTATGTATAGTTTTGTCAAAGCAACTGTTGTATGTAATCCTTGAGAAAAGATGGTACATGGTATGTACTTTGTGGACCAGAATATATATATATATAGTACCTTGGTCCTCTTTATAAGAGTTTCCTGGAATTGTATCTCTTTGCAAAAATGTTTTAATTTTTAGTGATTTTTGTTAATCCGCTGCTAATGTTTTCTTCCGCATTCATCATTATTTGATGTTTGGAGTCTGTCGTCACAACTGTAGTCGCACTCGTGCCAGAATATGACATAAAGACAATCCCCAAGATCGTGGACATAAGGGGATCGGTCAACATAAGGTCGTCCAAGCTCACACCCCTGCATATTCAAATATATGCACTCTAGGTAATCCTGTGGGAAAAACCCATTTCACTATTTCAGCAAATTCTGACATTGATGGATCTATGTCCAGGACAACTATATTTTATGGTTACAATGATATATTAAGTGTATTACAGTATTCTTTTAGCATCAAACAAGTTATAAACATCAATTATAAACAAATGCTACAAAGAAAGGTGTAATACATCTATCAAGTACTTTTCTAATCTTTGGAACACATCCAGATGTATAACACTCGGGATCTCATCCCCTTATCACATTACTGGGAATTCTTATCCCTTAACATCATCATTATCATGATTACTGGATCTGAGTATTCAAACCCTTAGATCATCACTGAACATTGTTACCTCTGTAATAGGTAACTGTTACCTCTAGGTACTCAGACCAAGGTATTCATTGCACTTGTTGTACAAGTATTTCAGATAGCTCACATGGTCCATTAAATATATTGTCACCTCTCACTAGGCAACAACTATTTTTTAAGATTTCAGACTGTAAACATTATACTTGTTCTACATATATTTAACATGGTTCACAAGGCTCATTTAAATCTGTATTATATAAAACATCATAGCTCTCACCTGGCTATGCTCATCATCTCATGATTCTTGAATAGTTTGTGCTTCATGATAAAAACTCTAGCAGTATATGTCATTACTATGAAATTCAAGAGAAATACATCCTTCCCATTATTAGGGTTAGGATTTCCTATTTTAACAGAATAGGGTTTCAAACTCACATCATCACTATGTGATATAAGAGAAATACATCCTTCCCATGATAAGGGTTAGGGTTTCTCAATCTAACCACTTAGGGTTGTAAGTGCATATCATTACCATTCATTAGGGTTAGGTTTTCCCTTTATTATCAAATTAAGGATTCAAGATCACATTATCAAGAATCAAACCCTAATTCATACTCCACTCATTTTAGGAGTATCAAAGCATTCTTATTAACATAATTATCACACATGTAAAAGTCTCTCCCTTATCCTCATTAGGATGTAGATTGTACCATATTTTGGCTCAATCCTTCTGTCATGGTACATTAGCCTACTTTAACACACTACATTAACTCTTTATGTTTTAATGTATTCCTTTACATAACCCAATTCAAGTGCTACTCCATCAATTGCATTGAATTGAGATGCTTCCAACATATTGGGTATAAAGGTGTGTATGCTACCATATTGTGCTTGAGTACTACCTTAACATCATATCAGGTATCCATATTAGGTATGTGGTGTAACCATATCACCATATTGTGTTTAGGGTGTATCCCCTAACACCATATCGTGTACTCATATCGGATTGACTATCACTTAGGTTTTATCATCTCAAGTTAGAGATACGTGTCCTCATATCGTGTATGAGCTAAAAGCCTAACTTCATATCAGGTATAAGGGTATATACTTGTTACCATACCGTGTACAAGGTGTGCACCATATCGGGCATAGGGTATATTCCTCATCATGGTATTGTTCAAGTAGTATATTCCATATTGGGTTACCACCTTGAATTGGTATATCGGGTTATCATGTTGGCTAACATATCGGGTTGGCATATTGGGTAGACCATTATGATCATATTCTTTCATACCTTCAAAGGATCAGTCCTGTCATATTTTTGGACAACAAGCTAGATATTAGGTTGAGCTCTTTCACAACAATCCTTCACACTAAAAGATAGGGTGTATCGGGTTTCATTCCATCACCTAGGGTTTCAACACCATTTGGGTTAAAGTATACACTTGCCAACATATCGTCCATGAAGTATGGACTTGACTTCATATCGTGCAAAAGGTATATGTAGGTATCACTCATGTCATTCATGGGGTATCACTCATCTCCATATCCAGTTACCCATCACCTTGGGTTTGACATATCGGGTTTCATATCATCAACTAGAGTTTCAACCCATATTGGGTTAGGGTATAATCCTAACATCATATCGTGTAAAAGGTGAATACTTGACCCCATATTGTGCTCATATGTGTATATGTTTTACTCATATCACCCATGAGGTATAAACTTCTCACTATCTCATGATTGTGGTGTGTTCATATAAACATGTTGCATTTACTTATCACCTAGGTTTTGTTAAATTGGGTGGGAGTATATGCTTGACTTCATGTCATGCATAGGGTGTATTCTTGACCTTATATCGTGCACATGGTGTTTTCTTAACAACATATCATGCACAAGGTGTTCACTTCATCATCAAAACGTGAAAAAGGTACCTACTCATTACCATATCGTGCTAGTGGTGTGTTCGCCTCACCATATCGGGTTAGAGGGGCTTCAACCCAATATCAGGTTGGGACCATGATGATGTCACCATCATCAACCTCTAGATTCTTGTTCATACTGTTGTAGATCATGGAAAATAGTCATAAGATACTTTGGGAATTCAAAGGGTCACCAATTTATCAAAGGAATTCGAAATTGAAAGTAGATCAACAAGTTCAACAATATTGAAGGTGAATAATAACATAGTTGGGTTCAAGTTATATAACTCGCCTCAAGAACAACTTCAAAGCTCCAAGCTCCAAAGCTTCACGTTCCTAAGGTTGAAGATGATCTTATCCAAGGTCCAAGGCTCGTTCACAACTCCTCCATATACAAAGAATCACCATAGTTAAGAACTTGGTGAAGAAGAAAAGAGAGGAATATCTATAACCCAAAAATCATGCTTCAACTAAGGTTGAAGATGACCATGGCCTTACCTTAAACTTGGTGCTCGAGATCCCCTTGCTTCTTGAGCTACTATGCACGATATATAAGAGGGTATGCATGATATACCAAAGAAATAAAGTTATGGGGTTTGTAAATTTCCATTAGTATGTGGAAGGAGAGGTATATATACAATTGGGGTTCATGAGAGAGTGTGTATAAGAGGTGTCATCACCATATACTACTAGGTGACACGTGGACATGCATGGTTGACACATGTCCATGCATGCACACACATTTATCTTGACATGCAAAAGTGTACAAGATAATCTAGAGATGATATTTTGGCCATCCCTTATCTTGTTGGATAAGACATCTCATCTTTATCTCACAAGTTATGCAAATTGATATACTTTTTGCAAGGAGCATCTAACTCGTCATGGATTACCTGCCTGAGGTACTTAGGCCGTCATGGCCTTTTCCAAGAGTCCACGAACCGATATGGGATCTCGTCTATGGCTCCTTGGTCGATAGGCACTCCCATATCAAGTCTTCAACTCAATACAACTCAAGTAAGGGCTTCAACTATACATCATCTCTTGGTTTTTTCATCACCAAGAGTACCATCATTCATAGATGATTCAAACATGGTGTATCCTTATTCCTATCTCCTCTCAATTATACCTAGAGGGAGTAGGGACACTCTAGAGGTGATAATTTGCATATCAACCCTACATTTTGGGTAAATTGCAATTTGTACCAAAATTGGTACACAAGGCACTAGCATTATTCAAACAAGTTCAAATATGGAATTTAGGCTTTCCACAAGCCACCACTTAGCATCACTCTCTCTCTCTCTTATGATACTAAAACACTCAAGGAACATTCAACATGTGACATATTGCAATGTAACCCCTCATCTTGGGTAAATTGCTCTTTACACTCAGACTATCATATAATGCACAAATAGTTTGCAATTAAGCTCACATTTGAAAATAAACCTCACAAAGAATATTAATTACTTTTCAAAAGATTTAAAACAAGTTTTTAAATAACTTACTTAAGAAAAACTTCTAGGTTTTAGCCACAACCCAGGTCAGGGATGTTACAGTCTACGTCCGAGAACGGGTGCATAGACTGCCCAACTTCTGGTTACATAGCCGAGAACTTCTTTCTCTATGATTTAGTAGAATCTTACGGACTCTGATTTGTTTTCTTTGTTTTGTTTTATTTCCTTTTATGACAATCTGATAGACTAGTTCTATCCCCTTACCCTCCTCAACTATCGTCTTGGCTTATCTGTCTTAAGGGCGAGATCTTAAGCATCCTAAACGTCCCCACATCCCTGTGTTCGACCTCGTCTATCTACTTCGACCTCGTAATAAAGTTGTGGGGGTCCTTGAAGGTTTCGAGTTATAAATTTAAAAGTTTGATTCCTTCTAAGTTCGCCTCCCTTCCAGACGTGTGATTTAGGCCGATCAACTTTTCGGCGTCGTTGTCGGGCACGTGGTTTTCCACATTTTCACACCTTATAGATTTTGTTATGTCACTTTTAAGCTTGTATATATATGCATAGTTCTTACTTTGTTTTAAACATACTCGTTCATATATACTGAATAACTTTCCTTTGTCTCATATTTTTTCATCCATGGATCATGCTTCTGCAAGACAAGTCATCTTGTCCACCTGTCCTCCTGAATTTTTCCACAGTTCTGACTACTGGCAAATAATTGAAAGTTGTGCCTTACAACTCGTCGAACTATGTTCACCCCCATCGTCGCCATATGTAGACGCCCCAACAACGGAGACTGTCAGTTAGCCCTTGACTTCCGTGCTATCATGGGATCAGGAACTGATTAAGGTAGTGGAGTTAGTTTGAGAAGGTGTCAACGCACTCACCTCCTTAGCTCCTCATCTCCAAGAAGATGTTGATCCACTCCAACAACTACTAGAAAGACAGGATCATCAACTCCAAGTAGCCATCGAGATTGCAGACCACAGTAGTCTACTTCTAACTACTGTGTAAGGATTCATCCAAGCACATCAGTTTGATATAGCAAGTTTACAACAGGAATGCAAGGCAAAATTGATGGATCTCGAAAGCTTGGTTGCCCAAGTCCAATAGCTTCATGATAAAGATGTTGAACAGGGTAAGAAGCTTTAAGAGCTCATCAATTTGGTTACCACATATTTGCAAGTGCCACTACCTTAATATGAAGACTTTAGTCATCAAGACCATTCCATTGGGTCTGAAGTGGAGAATGCCCCACCATCTAATTTAGACCATCAACTAGATTCATTAGGATTTTTTATGAAGACCAACCCACCTGGGAAATACCTTCATTCTATCCAGATGACTCAGCTGATCAACCAATGGAAAATACAAGCCATGAGCATGAATGGTTTTATGATGACGATAATGAAGACTCTTGTCCTCACTATAATAGCCAAACAACCTCGCAGCCAGAAGGTTGGTTTGAGGAACCTGAGTCTGACATTGTTCTAGACCAAAGTGATATCTCTCATGTTGAGACTTGTCACTTAGCCTTGAGCCATATGCCAATCATGGTTCGGAACAATTTGTTTGATGAGGCTGATGAAGACTATTCCTTTCAGTGGAGTGAATATCATGATGACGACGAGTTAAAGCAACATGAGTTGACATTTACCATGATTCCCTTACAAGGTTTGGTGGATGTTGATAGAGAATAATGGACAATCCACTACAACATGGTTGCTGAGCATGAAGACGCACTGGACCCCACAAAAGGTGACAAGCTTGGGGTAGAAGAATGACAAACATATTCTTTTGGGGATACTTCTTGCTTAGAAAATGATTAGATGACTCATACTATACATGAAGACTTATCTGAGCATCCAACCTAAAGTTCACATGTGGAGAGAGAGAAGAGGACCCTTCAAGAAGACTTCCTACCTCTCCACCCCCACCACATCCCTTGTCGACATAGTAGGACCTTCCTATTCAGATCTATACATCGATAGGTACCTTGAGGATGTTCTACTGAAGAATTCATTTTAGTGCAGTACAATTAATTATCAGCACAGAGAAGACTTTGCCGAGTCAGCGGATTTTATTCCTCTTTTCCAGAGTCGGGAGGGGCCACCTCCCCGCATATTCTTCCACTACATGGTGAGCTCAAAAATCAAGACACAGGTAACTGAGACCCCAAAACAACAAATTTGGGATCCAAGTGTAGGAGTTGTAGGGCAGCCACCCCCTATGACCTGCACATTTTCTCTTTAATTTTAATCTTTAAAATTTTGACGTAATAAAGTCAATTTATGTTTTATCTCTCCCCTAACTGCTAAAATTTAGTTTCCTTAGCACCATCTAGATTTCTTATTATTACATGCATTTCCATCTCTCCACCCTGACATGTTGCCTTTAGTCTATCTTTTGTAAGAAGTTAATTGATATATCATGATGCTCCCCCTTGGTGTTTTGATTTTGATGCTATCCTTTCATCTCGCGTGAGAAGACAAAGATCGTGACCGTGGTTTGAAGGCAAGGACCGCGACTGCGGGCAAGATTGTGCCTCGACCGCGACCGCAGTACCCGTGGCCCGGATGAGCTTTTATGACCTGACCAACTTGCATGTCACTTTGTCTCCACCTTTTTGACCAACTGTAGCCATTTAGGCTGAATATGTCACCTTTTTGACTGGGTATCCAGTGCCTTTTCCATTTTGGTCGCCGCCCAGTGCGTGGCCGGGCACGATCGGGCACAAGGCGGAACTATGCACCCGACCTATAAATACCCCCAGTTTGAGCCATCCTCTCCTCACCATACCCCCGAGTTTTCCCACCGTCACGCGGCTCTCTGCCCATTTCCCTCCTCCTCATATTTACATCATTGGCTAGCATGAAAGGAGAAGGAGTATAGGCATCTGCAGTAGCAACCATAGTTGGACCGCGACTGCGATCTTAAAGTAGTAGAGCAACAACAACGCCTAGAACCTCCTCACCACCCGCGGCCTCAGGTCACAACCCATGCTTTGCCAACCGTCCGCTTCAACCACGGTCACGGTCGCGGTCCTGGTCGCAGTAGTCAAGGTCACGGTTGGGATACATGTCGTGGTCACCTCGATCGCGTGCAGTTTGGTGATCAAGGCTAGTGAGGTGATCGCGGTCGTGGTCAAGTTACAAACCGTGTTCACGGTCGTCATGGTTGTGTTCACCTAAGTTACCTCAGTCTTGGTCACCAAGGTCGTGGTGTCAAGGCCACCGATCGATGTTGAAGTGCCTTGGGGTGGTAGTACCAAACCCTTCCCACGGTCGAGCCAACCAGGTCAGCACTAGAAAAATGACAGCATGGACGTAATGAAAAATAGCTTTAAGAAGATCAAGAAGACAATGACGCGAAAGAAAGGGGAAGGAAGCTCCTTGTTAGTATTAGAGTATGGGGGCCGATATCCGCATCGCGACACATGAACCACAAACCCAATATATGAAAATGAGGGAATGCTTTATACTCTAACAGGGTTCGGGTCGCAGGGGGCCGACTCTGACTACCGCCACATGTCCAACACTCCTATGGATACTTATAGTGGTGAGTCATTGCAAGAAGTCTCCAGTGAGAGAAGGTCGACGGAACTTGATAACGTTGAGCTCCAAAATTTGACAAGGCATCAAGAAAGCCTGTTAGTGTTGCATAGAACTTCATCCGTAGGAGACCAACATCAATAATCAATAGAACGATTAACATCTTTACGGCGGTCAACTTCATCATGTGATTCTATTCAGGGGAGCAGACACCACCTCACTCCTAAGGGAGTCAATCGAAGCTCACTCCCTTCTCCCCTATTCAGAAGTATGAAGTAGTAGCAGCATTTTGATACTCTGATTAAATATAAGCGCAGACTAGTGGGCCCAAGATATGCTGATCCTAGAACACTCATGAGGCTTGGGATACAAGAACAGGTCAACATATATCGTGCAGTTTTGGCCTAGACATCCTCGCATATGCATAGTGAAATTCTTGTCGTAGATTGACCTATGAGTTTTATGCTACGCTAGAGACGCTAAAGGACCACCAACACACTGTCATGTATTTTCTCCTACTGAACCAGCCCCACGAAGTAACTGTAGATCACCTCAATAGTTGGTTGTCACACTCTGCTGAAGACTATACTGAGATGTCCAGGGGCCTGCTGGAGACATGGGACTCCGACTTTAATGCAACTCAAGCATGCAAAATGCTTACAAGGGAAGATAAATATATTGTGAGAGGTGCCAAAACTTCACACATCCACAACCCGGCACTTCGTTATCGGCATCGGGTGATTTCAAATTACGTCTTGGAAAAATAAGATAGTCAAGGGACGCTCAACGTAGCAGACCTCTACATCTTGTGGTGTGCAGCAATAGGAAAGAAAATGAATGTGGGGAATTTCATTATCTACCGCTTTTACAACTCTTTCAAGAAGCAGGTCCAATTCATGTCGATGATGGGAATTATCGCTCTTATGGCACGCCATCTTGGAATTGGAGATGGACAATTGGCACTTATGCAGGAACAAGCCAAGGGGCCCAAGTTGGACTTGGACCACTTGATCCGCTCAAGAGTGGTCAAACAGTGCAGTACAAGATATCTTTATATCTTCGACTATTGCAAGCATAGGATACTACTGTCAGCAAATGTAGAGTTCCCATGTCGAACGACATTCATGGACATTTCTCTATTGGACGCCCAGGGTAACGTTCATCATACGGACGGAGCTGTAGGAGTTCTACTTCAACACCCCTAATACCAGAGGCTCAGGAGGGTGGACAGTAGATAGGGGCAACCTTTCAGGACATACCGTATCAGGGAGGACCCTACACAGGGATGCCTACTGCAGATTACTTGCAACCTCCTCAGCAGGAACAATACGCCCATACCCCAATTCGGGGAACCTTTACGAGTTCATGACTAATTTTAGGGTTAACTCAGGCAGACAGTTTGACACGTTGTAGGAGGATGTGTAGTACCTAAGACAGAGGTTCGTCATAGTCTTCCCCCCACCACCTCAACCGAATTTTCAGCAGGCATTTCAGCAATGTGTAGCCCGTTTTGGGCATGTTTATATACTTTTTGTAACATCCCTGAACTGGGTTAAGAACTAACCCTAGGTATTTTGCTTATATATGTGATTAGATGTTTATGGTTATCTTTTGATATGTAATTAAAGCTTCTGAGGAACATATATCTCCTTTTCTGCCCTTTTTGAACAATGTTGTAATATTGTTTTGTTAAAATTGGACTTATGTGCAAATTACCCAATTAGAGGGGTTAACTTGCAAATTTCACATGTTTATATGTTCCTCTAGTATTGAGACATCATAAGAATGAGTATGATGAAGTTTTATGGATTCTCCAAGCCTGGGCATCAAGATGCAGCTTGTGGAGCAATCCTTATGCTTTAAAACCCTAGTTTTGGTGTAAAGTGCAATTTACCCAAAACATAGGGTGCAACATGTAAAATGCACACTCTAGAGTATCTTTTATGACTCTTGGCATCAATTAGAGCAAAGATGATGAGGAGGGTGCCTCATCATAGTAATCAAATAAGAAGGATAACCCTTATAATTAAATAATCAAGATATATGCAAAATGACCCTTTTATGTGTGCAACTTAGTAAGATGTTTAGCTTCTTTTCCTCCAAAACTTAGATAAGAAGGAGTTTTTCTTAAGTATAGAAGGTAGAAACGTGGCTTAGAAAGGAAGGAGGATCTAGTTGAGAAACAAGGAAATGATTGTCCTTATCTTGAAAATATGCCCAAAGTATATAAACACATCTTCCTTACTAAGCAAGGGATCGTTCCCTTCACTTTCTCTTCTTATCTCTTTGCCTTGACCGACTAAGAAGGAGCTCAGGAGCAGAGGAGAACGGCCAAGCTGAATTGGGTAAGCTTTGATTGCCATCTAGCTCAAAATCATGGGGGAAATCTTGCTACAAGGTTGGTTTGTTAGTCTTTCTTACATAGTTCTTCTTTCTAGCCATCTTCTCCATTCAATTCTTGAGGAAGGAACCTTGGACGATCTGTGGAGCTCAAGCCACCATTAAATCTACGAAGCTTGGAGCTCTATAGCCGATCCTAAGGTGGGTTTTATAACTCTAAACCTTAAAGCTTTGTTTATGCATCTTCTTTTCTTGAAAACGTTGATTGTTCTCCTTTCTTCCATACTTCTAAGTGTTCTTGAAACCAAAACCGTGAAGAACAGACCATGATCTTGAGGTAGAAGAAGGTGGTATTAATTCCAAAGGTCACTTTAGCAAACGGTCCTCCACCCCTTGGCAACGGTCTCAAAATCGTTTGGAGGGCAAACGGTTTCACAAGATCGATTAGAGAAAACAGTCTCCAAGACCATTTGGTTGAGTTGACCAAGCGTTGACCATTTGGGGATCTTCTGTACACATTATGGACTAATCACCCACCAAGAATCATTAACTGATTCCAAGTAAATCACAAGTTGAAGGCACTTTAGTCACCTAAACCCTAATCAGGTTTATTGCTGATTTCAATGAACCAATCATGTTGCAGTTTGGGTTGAGTGACCCAAACGGTTTCAAAACCATTTGGGGATCACCCAAACGGTCTCAAGACCGTTTGGTGATCACCCAAGACCATTTGAAGGTCTAGGGTCAAGATGGGTTGATCAATTGAAGGTCCAATCATATCAAGTTGTTGAATAATTAAAGTGCTGATTTTGTGACCTAATTAGGGTTCAACCCTTAAGTGATTGACTTAGTTTTTGATAGAATTTTGGGCAAAAGGTCTCAAGACCATTTGGTACCAAACGATACCAAGACCGTTTGGGAACAAATGATCCCAAGACCGTTTGGGGTCAGGTCATGACCCAATTGAGTGATGGTTCAATGGGTTCAACATCAATCAGACTCATGTTGATGTATGTTGAAGGGTGATCGATTCCAAACCCTAATCCAATCAATCTAAACCCTAATTGGTTATTAATTGAGGTTCAATTGAGTGTAAAATCAGTAAAGGATTAACCTAATTGACTTAATTGATAAGTGGCTAACAAGTACAAGAACGTTTGAGGGGTTCAACATTGAAAACCCTAACTCAATTGGAAGCGTTGATACACTTTTTGGTCCATGCGGTTTTGAGGGTGTTTGGACCAAACGGTCTCAAGACCGTTTGGGGCCAAACGGTCTCAAGACCATTTGGGACCAAACGATCCCAAGACCATTTGGTGACCATGCGGTTTCAAGGTCGATTTGCCCATGCGGTTTCAAAGTCAAAGTTGGTCAAATGGTCAACGGGACCAAACGGTCTTCATGACCAAACGGTCTTCACCTCAGCTAGGGAAAACAGTCTTGATGGTGTTTTTGGCTATGCGGTCTTGAAAGTCAAAGGGACCAAATGGTCAACAACTCCATGCGGTTTGAAAACCGTTTGGAGGTTGAAGTGCAAGACCGTTTGGGGTTCAATTATGTTAAGAACGTTTGATGGTTTGAAGGTTAAGATGGTTTAGTAGTTGTTTAACCTAAACCCTAAAGATACCTAAAGTCATTAAGGGGTTAAGTAATTAGTGAACTAATGTATGTTAGGGCCAATGGTGAAGATTACAAAAGTACCCTTAGTGGGTTAGTGTGACTAGTACCCTTGATCAAGTAAACCCTAATAACCTTAGTGGTGATGACTAGACTTATGTTAATCAAGGTTGGTTTGACCTAACCTAATCAAGAGTGATGTAAACATCATCTAGTAGTAAGAGGAGAGATAAGACTCCTAATATGAATGAGAATCAAGAAAAATACCTTCCAATATGTATGAATGCACATGATTAGGTATGATCCTTCATAGTGAGATCATGGAAACCCTAATTATGGTGATTAATGAATCTTAACCTAATTTGAAGGCATTAATGGAAGTAATCTTCATACATGATGATGGTATGACCTCAATTCACTGTGAAGTGAATAGTAAACCCTAACTCTAGGGTAATAACATGTAATGTGAATAGTAAACCCTAATTGAGGGTGATATGATGAAATGAACAGTAAACCCTAATTCTAGGTTATGCTTTTAGGCATGAAACTTCATGAATGAAGTATGAAATAAGGAATCACTAATCCTAATTAAGATAAAGGGGTTGAACAACCCTAATTGAAATAAATAGGGAAAACCTAACCTTGTTGAAGGCATAATGGTACAACCCTTGAATTGAAAGATTATCTCTGTTTTAGTAATGATGCTGAAATAGAGATGAATTGTTCGGTATCAATTGTATTGACCATGCAGGTTCTTATAAAGAAGTGATCATATCCAGGTAAGGGTTATGATATCATATTCATTGAAAGCATGTTATAAGCTTTATGAATAGTGACATACTATGTTGCCTGGTTTAAGAGGCAACATATGAAATGGATAGGTTGTAAGAGCTATGAGCAATATTTACATTGTTACAATCAAGGTCATGTTGTTAGATGACTTATGATGTTCTAAGGGTTTGAATACCCCTGTTCTTGAATCATAGTGATGAGATGATTAAGAAATGATATCCATATGATAACTGATGTGAGTTAAACTTGATACATTTAGTATTCTTCCTTCATAGCAGTTGTTTTAATGGTTTATGTTTGAAAACATGTTTGATGCTAAAAGAATGCTAAAATGTACTTAAATAATCAAGTATAATCATATCATGTAGATCCCTGACCATAGATCCATCATTGTCAGAAGCCAAATGATGGTGAAACATGTTTTCCTAAGGGAACTTCTGGAGAACATACTTTTGAGTATGTTGGGGTTATGGACACGAATATCCTTATGTCCTGATGTAGGAATTGATGTAAGATGTACCTTTAATCCATCAATCCTTCATTATATATTTATGCCGGGATGATGTTTCACTAATCTCCCGAGGGAACCTTTAATGCCGCATCGATGAGAGATAAACAAGAGATCCCTCGATGACAAAGAGAGTACAGAACGCCACTGTGACTCTAATAGCGAAGTTGCCAGAATACCTTGGAAAGCTATTATAGCAGAGACATGAGATGTCATGCATGTTGATCCTCACACTGACTGAGGAAGATGAGGTCATAAGAACCCGGCTCTTTTGATGACCTATGTATGGTACCGATGTGATTTCGTAATGGTCGGTTGGAGTATGAGTGGTATACCTCATCTCCGCAGGGCATAATAATGTTTGAAAAATATAATCAGCCGCGTAGCATAACTGCTTAGGTTGAACTTTGAGAAACAGTGATTGATGTTACATTGTTTATAATGTCCTAGTTAAATAACTAGTATACATGTCCTTCATATTCTTTATTGAGATATGCTTTGATATCCAATTAATTTATAATTGAAATGTTGCTTTACTTGACATTAAACCTGATATTAAATGTTAATAATTATAATGCTTACTGTTATTCCTTTATTGCAATAACAAAGCTTTTGGCGGAGAGTTATAACTCTCGTTGGGACAATTATTCAATTGTCTCACCCCCGTAGGATTCGACTTTTTAGGTGGACGCCGAGGACGGAGGAACCCATCTGAGGGTGAGCAGTATCAGCAGCAGCAACACCAGGGGCAGCAGTGAATCTCAGGTGGAGCATTGACTGTCAAGTCTTGTAGATAGTATGTCCTATGAGTCATCTCTGTACTCTCAGGTCCTAGGAGTCAGTAGATCTGAGGTTTTTGGCTTAATGCCTCGAGATTTTTGTATCTTGTCTTGTACAGATAACAGGGCAATGGATGTATGTAGTCACTCGAGATGTGATTTCACAGAGATGTAATGACAAACCATGTTGTAAACAATTATCTTGCTTTCTTATAAAAGAGTTTTACGATTTAAAGATCTCTTTCTAAAAAGTTTTAAATTTTTAGTGATTTTCATAATTCCGCTGCTAGTTAATCGCTTCCGCATTCGTTGATCTCGTTTTGGCAATTCGGTCGCCATACTTTTAGCTTAAGCAAGTAGTTTTATTTTAGATCTAGTACGTTTTTTGCTTTATCTTTTCTTTCTAGTTATGATTGCTGGTTTGATTGATCTCTTTTTTACTTAAACTTCTATTTCTGCCTAAATGGAGAGATTAGTTGTAGAAACGAATTTAAAAAAGTAGCTTCATATTCATAAATGATCTAGTGCTCGTGCTACTGTTTGTGTAATACAAATATTGGGAGATCGGCATCCGTGTGGGTAAACACAATCTGAGCCCCTGCCCAACAAGACCCTTATGTTTGTGCCCTCACCAAGGCATTTCACATTCAAATCTGACTGGCATCATCAATTAAACAGCCAATTAACAAAGTCCACTAACCATTCTTTCTCGCCAGCACCATCACATAACGCATTGGTTTTTCTCCTTTCTTCCTTCCCCCTCACAACCTAGCATGACCCACCTTCACAATTGCACCTTCTCTCGTACGGTCCCCATTGGTTTTTCTCCTTTCTTCCTTCCCCCTCACAACCTAGCATGACCCACCTTCACAATTGCACCTTCTCTCGTACGGTCCCCATTGGTTTTTCTCCTTTCTTCCTTCCTCCTCACAACCTAGCATGACCCACCTTCACAATTGCACCTTCTCTCCTACGGTCCCCATTGGTTTTTCTCCTTTCTTCCTTCCCCCTCACAACCTAGCATGACCCACCTTCACAATTGCACCTTCTCTCCTACGGTCCCCATGCATGTTCAATACCAAGAGGAAGGCGGCACGAACTTGTCCCCAAAACCATAAGATATCTTTAATTACCAAAGAGAGAACGAAAACAAAAGTAGAGGAAAAGCTCACCTATACAAAACTAAACAGACAAGGATACCCGGAATGACTGAGGGGTCCTTTATCGATAAATCCATCTTCTGCCCATTGGAGCCGCTAGCGGATAATGGGGGGTGAAGAGCCGGAGAGATAATGAGCTTACTATTAGTAGTACACGTGCAGTGCAGCAAGATGGTTCTTTTCTTTTTTTTCGTTGGTGTTCCGCGCTTATTTCCGTTTTTTTCTTGTGACATAAAAGCCTAGGAGTGTCACGCTGTGTTTTTGTTCTTTAACCCTTTATCCTTTTTTCCCCTTTCTTCGTTTCCTTTCCCTTTTTGGCGCTCCGTTTCCTGATCCTTCTTTATAATGCACAGAACAGCCTTCTTGACTTTTCTTCTTCTTTTGCCCGCCAGGGACTAAATATTTCAACTCTCTGACTTTGTTCTAGTGAAACATTGCGAATTGCTCCTTTCGGGGTTGGAGAATATTATCTGCTAAACAATCAGCTTGCCACACCAACCAGGCGGCGCCTCAACAGACCTGCTCTGCACAAAACCTCAGTCGTGGTGTTCCAACTGCAGCACGATAAAATTGCTATTTCGTCCTTATCGGAAATAAGTAACCAGAGTCTTTCTAAAATATTCATTACATTCATAGCCAACAAATAACAACAAACGCTACAATGGTATGGCGGCAACCACATCGCTATTCCCACACTATTTATCCCGCGCAACGTGCTCTGCCTCACTCAAATAGACCGGAGCTTCTCGGAAAATTCAGTAGTAGTCGGCGAAGGCGGCGCTGGAGAAAACAGGTCTTGCGGAGACCACAGACTCCCGGACCGGACCACTATTTTTAGCTTCATGCATGTGCACTTAACCACTAACGTCGGCTCCACAGATGAATGATCCGGCAAATTGCGCAACTTGTTATAGTCCCGATGTGTTCCACTTGTCCACAAGGATGTGGAACAGCAGTTTTATTATCACCCGCAAGCTCTGACTCTTGAATTGTTTTTTATTTATCAATGAGCAAACTTTAAATTTTATGTAGGAATGCTACATCAACAGAAACCGCATATATCGATCAATCGTATCAATATATAATCAAACTTACGGTCATAGATAGACTCCGGTTGTTAATAGATTGTTGATGATGACTATGCACACCTATATTATGCAACTACAATACAACGAAAAAATATACATATGTGAAAGTGTTAGTAACGAACATGTAAATTTAAGATAACAACAGAAAATATTAAGGGAGAAGAAATATTATATTTTTATGTTGAAAATCTTCAAAATGTGTGAAGGAAAAATCACAGAGTCAGAACAAAAAAATATCACTATAGGAAGAGATTCCTACAATTATGTCATTTCAAAAATTTCTAAAAAATGTTTTTTTTTTACAAAGCATACAATAGTGCATGGACAGAAGACATTGGATGCCTTGATAGTGCTAGCCCACTTCTTATTATCAACCTGGAAGAGCTGACTATTGTATTTATTATTTATCATTGAGCAAACTTTAAATTTTATCTAAGAAACCTACATTAATATCAACGACATATAACGAATCAATTGTTTAGGGTTGACTTTCCATATGTAATCAACTTATGGTCATAGATAGACTCACGCCATAACTACTGGATGATATAAACCAATCATCATCTAAGCTTCAATTTTAACCGTGTTGGGGCCAGCTTTATGGATCTTTGTTTTCCAACCAACTTGTTATGGGTCATATTCCGATCAAGATGTATAGATTCTAAATCTCTCTGTATAAGTTCTTCACAGGTTCATATAGGTGCTTGACTTGATAGCATTTTTCGTATAGGTGTTTTAGTCGGTCTACATCCATACCATATCAAGTCACATAACTTATCCTCAATACTCATCAGCCCCACTTTGTTCCTGATATAGTTATTTTTCAAATCATCTTTTCTTGTCTTCCCACACATCCATCTTATCATATGCATTCCAACCACATTTATCTTGTTGATGCCTTGTTTCTTCACCACCAACATTCACTCCTATATAAAAATGTTGGTCGCATAGATGTTCAATAAAACTTAGAGAGGGATATTCCTGTCATATAATAATCCAATTGTTCTCATCATTTCAACTATCTTTTAGTGATCTTGTGACAAACTTCACCTTGGACATCCCCATCTATTTGAATAATAGAACCTAAAGAATGAGTTTTTATCACACTTTGATACATCAAATCCATCCAACTTGGCTCCACTATTCATAAGTTAAGATGGGTTGAAATTGTAATGCATATACTCAATTTTCTCCTATTAATCATCGATCCACTTGATTGCAATACATATCTAAAATTCAATTTTATCGTTCAATCCATATTTAGTTTCATCAACAAATAACATGCACCAAGAAATATCATCTTGAACGTGCTTTTTCAACTCGTCCATAACAATAATAAATAATATAGACTTCATGTTGCTCCTTGATGTACCCCAACTAAGACATAAAATGTTGGTTTCTCTCCTCCAAGAGTCTTCACACTTGTAGTCGAGCTACCATACATGTATTTAATCAACTTAATGTATTGTATTGGTACATCCTTTTTCTATAAAACCATCCACAAGACTTCCCTAGTTATGAAATCATAAGCCATTTCCAAATCAATGGAAACCATGTGAAGATCTCTTTTTCCATCTATGTACTTATTTATAAGACTCTTTATCAGAAAATTGGCATATGTTGATCATCTTTCTGGAGTGAAACCAAATTGGTTGTCTGATATATACATTACAGATCTTAGCCTTTTCTCAATAAGCCTCTCCCAAAGCTGCATAGTGTGACTATCAACTTGATACCTCTATAGTTTATGGAACTTTGAACATTTCCTTCGTTCTTGTAGATGGGGAATATTGTAATATTTCTTCACTTATCCGACATCTTCTTGGTCTTCACAATCTTATCAAAGAAATTTTTTAACCACATAGCTCTTCATCCTCCATACTCTTCAAAACATCAACGGAAATGTCATTTGGACCGCGTGTCTTTCCCATTTTCATATTTTTTCAAAGCATTCTTGGCCTCAAAAGATGAAACATGTCGTGTGTAAATGATATCTCTTATATGCATGTTGCATGAGTCTCTTACATTATGAATGGTGTCTCCATTGAAAAGCCTATGAAAGTAATTTTTTCATTGGTTCCTAATATCATCATCCTTCACCAACACTCTACCATCTTCATTCTTGACACATTTTACTTAACACAAGTATTTTCCTTTTTGTTCTCTTATACAAGCCATTATGTGTGTGTGTGTGCGTGTGTGTAGAGAGAGAGAGTTAGGCTAGAATACACTTGAGTGTACAGATCGCACAAATATACTCAAGTGTGTTTGCATATCAAGACTAGTTTTTGCAAAATGTAAACAATTGATCTTCAATGTCATACTATAACTAGGCTACATATAAATCTTTAGCCCATTTGAATGAGTATAAGTCACTCATCCAAGGGCAAAAAAATCAACTTGCGAAACTAATTTGAAATATATAATTTTTGTGATCTTTATAACATGACCTATAAATGTCCAAATGTGTTCAAATTTTGTGTATGAGCTATTCACAAGATGTTTAAGAAGATCAATGGATTATATTTTTGAAGAAAAAAAATTTCATCATGAAAACTACTTGAGTGTATTCTGCTCTGAATACACTCGAGTGAATTCTAGCCTGACTCATATATATATATATATATATATATATATATATATATATATATATATATATATATATATATATATACCTTTTTCTTGTGTCTGACATCTTATAAATATCTTCAAAGTATCTAAACCTTGCCTCTTGAACAACCTTTTTAGCTTCTTTCTTTGCCTACTTATATCTCTAAGAAGTTGCATCATCTCAAAATTTGACAATATCCTACAAATGTCCTTTTGATTTTAATAGCCTTTTGTACTTCATCATTCCACCACCAAGTCTCTTTATGTGGAGGCCCACGTCCTTTGAAGTCCCCCGAAACCACTTTGACAATTTTTCTTACGCATGAGCTCATATTATGCCACATAGAATTAACATCAGACTCTAAGTTTCAACTACCTCCTTGATATGTTTATCATAAAAATTTGATTTCTTTTCTCCTTTAGGACTCACCACTTGATCTTGGTATTTTGGTTTCTGTTATGCTTGCCTTTGTTGATCTTCATGTTTATCTACAAAACCACCAACCTTGTTACATCCTTGAAATTTGTAGATTTCAAGCCTAAAGGAAACTATGGCACAATTAATAAGGAAGAGAATTGAGAAACCTTGGTTGATAATTCCAAACCCTAGACTTCTAATAAACGTTCAATTTAAGTAAATAATGTGCTTTTGAGCACATGTGTTCATATAAGGCTGATATAAGGTGCAATGTGTATCAAAGCCTTAAATATGTAATTAGGGGTGTAATAAACCTTATGGACCCTATGGGAAGACTCGAATATGGACCTTGGGCCTGTAACTCAATTCAAACCCGAAATGGTTAATTAGGGTTACAAATTGGTCCTTGCAATACAAATTTGGGAAAAAAAATATCTATGCACATGATAAATGATTGTGACCATTATATGTTAAAGGTAATATAAAAGCGGGATTATAAATGAAAATTTAGGATTTACCAAACTATGAAGTGGCCTAGTTAATTAATTAAGTAATTATTTAGTGATTACTTGGAAGGCATGTTTGAGGTGATTATCCTAATTTTTGGACTCAAATATTTGTATTATGAGAAGATAATAGGAAAAGGAGGATTACCCCAAGATTTAGGATAATATGAAGTTATTTAATGACCAGGATAATTACTTATCTAATGAGGGGTTTTGTCAAATGATTACTACTTTCATTGGGGGACAAATCTAGGGAAAACTACTTACGATGGGGGGGGATCATCCCAATTGATCGAACTCTACGCTATGCATAGGAAGGCAGTCCATATCCCTCATGATTAAATAGGAGTAACCCATAGCCCGACTGCCATCTCCCTCACCCATGCTTTGTCTTATGCGGGAACCCATTAGGGTTTTGGTGTGTGTGTGTCTGTGTGTGTGTGTGTGTATATATATATATATATATATATATATATATATATATATATATATATAAACCCAGGCATCCCTTATGTGACTAAGAATGCTTTAGACATGACAGTCCCGAGGAAACTCTGTAAAGAGTCTAAGACACTCAAACCTCTTGGTCTTCTTCGGTTCCTCCTGCTCATATAGACTTGTACATGATCGCAACAGGTTGTAGTTAAAGCCATAGTCGGGATGAGCGTGAATCGGTCCTCCCCAAGTTTCTCTATGACACCGTCATCCCCAGAGGTGTCTGACTACCTTCTTCTACATGTGTAGGAAGCGGAGACCATCTGCATGGTAGGGAGCCTCGACAGTCAGAGAATCATGACTGTTGGGATGCACTCCTGTCACCCTGGCTGACCCAGAGGTGTTGGGCAGGTTCGTTGAGGGATAGAACAACCTGGAGCCTTGAGAACGGTCATCCTTCCTGGAGGAGTTGGAGACACGACCTTCTGGGAGTTGTCGTGGATGGGTTCATGGATCTGAGAATGGAAGAGGAAGGCAGTGAGATGGAGCTCAGTGATGGTTGGGCCTTCTGGACTACTGTAAGGGCAGGCTGGGGCAAGGTGGTGTGGCGTCAGCCCCTGAGGACATCGCACTTTGACTCAAACAATAGGATGGGCTCGTCGCCCTCTGGATCCAATGGAGGAAGCGTAATTCTACGCAGAGATGTGGGCACATGAACATGGGGGAGAGACAACGGGACAATCGTAGTTGGACCAGCCCCAGACTGGCAGTCCAGTGTAAGGAATTGAATAATTAACTTATGGTTCGAGACAAGACCAACTGCCAACAAAGAAAAGAGAATCCTTCTGATGTCGCATCATACGATTGGCTTGGGTAACATAAATCTTAGAATAAATGTAGTTAATTAATGGTAGCTCTAATGAGAACAAAAGTATATATGAAATTGATCAAAAAAATGAGTAGAAGTTGAATAAAATATAATCAGAGTCTAAATATGCTTCTTGTTCAAAAAGTGTATGAAATACATGTTTTGATGTGACTAATATAAAGTAAAACCTGGATTCCATTAATATGATGCTTAGCTAAGTAGATTAGTTTATTTTGAGATAATAACTGATCTTGTCATGTATGATGAGGAACCCTTGATGAAAAATTGATGTTTCTAGATTAATAACCATGCACTTGTATATTAAGGGTTTTGAAACAAATGTGAATATCTTGATATGATCTTAATGATAATTATATGATCTAGGTATCACAAATAATCTAATGTGCTTGAGATGATGATTAGGGTTTCACCTAATATGCATAACTAGGTTTTGTAATCTTAGAGATCTTAACATGATGGAATTAGGGTTTGTGACCCTTATCCCTGGTCCAAGCATGAGACAACCCTAAACCCTAGTTTAGGATCGCATCTAGATCTAATCAATATAATGTGAATAAATGGTGACACATATGTAGTATGTGTGTTTCAGATAATGTTGATTGAATGCTTTGTTGCTTGGATGTTTGGATGCACTCTTAATGTACATGAGTTATTCTGCATGGTTTCTGCAATGGCATAAGGTATGTGGTTCCACTTATGAATACATGTATCGATTTACGAGTTTGTCGAGGTTTCTCAAAGATCTTGAACGCATGATAACTTCTTGCTTGTTTATTTACTTCTTGCCAATTATAAAGTCCCTATGAGTATCTTGAAAGGTAAATAATGATATTCTAAACCCTCGGTTGGACTAATCTTAAGGATAATGCACATGAGTCCAAGGATGAATAGTAATTACACCAGAGATTGTAGACCAAATATGGGTTAGAATATGAAAGAAAATATATGTTCTTATGTGCAAATAAAAGCGGTAGAATATATGTATACTTGTGTTTATTGGATGAACCCATGCATCAATATATAAATATACTGACCGCATATTTGTCAGTCGGCGTTTTAGGTACTTGATATATGTGATTCATGGACATGAGGTTACAAATGACAGATGTTGAAGACACTAAGGTTAAATCAAAGAGGATTATTTATAGTGGTAATTTTGCTCATATATATAAGTTAGTTCTTTCCAAAATTTATGTAACTCCTTAGAGGAGATTTTTATGCAAACATGTAAATATTTATTCATTAATGGAAATTGTTTACTATTCTGTATTATTTGTTGAATTTGATCTTGGAATTTATGAGTAATGATTTGTGACTTTATGGTCCTTTGGACATTGAAAAGTGTCGGTCTTTACATTTGGTGTCAGAGTACAGATTCATTAATTAATACTTAATAGTTTATGATTTCAAACCATCCTTAAAATATTAGAAAAAAAAATATTTAAGGCATAATGTATTTTCGAGGTGTCTCATCTCACATTTTGTCTACTTCTCATCTCTTTTCTTAATAAGCCTTGATAAGAAATGGTTAATTAGAGAAGTAAATTATATATATAACCTTTTGTGTAGGTCCCTCTAGAGAAGGTAAACACTAGAAAGATACAGGTATGGGTAAGCCCTCTTACAGAGGAAGGACTTGGATTAGGGTATGAAAACTCTAGTAGGAAAAGGGATATGGAAACTCTAAGAGGTCGAGAAAAGTCCCTAACCCTAACCCTAAAACCTTAATCTTAAATAATGAGCATGGCGTGGTGATATGGAACACCACCCACATGAAACTTGAAATTAGGAATAAAAAAGATAAAGGGATGGGTCTAGGTGACCCAATCTCCCATGCATGTGTGCATATGGATCACGACACTTATGTAAGAGGTCTTAAGAAATATAAGAACCTGATATATATATATATATATATATATATATATATATATATATATATATATATATATATAAATATATATATATATGAAAATGAAAATCTAAATTTAACTTGCTCAAACCCCTCATGTTGTCTCTAGAATTTTGGTGATGGAAATAAAGTCATTGATATGACTATGGGTAAGCCCCTAGAGGGGAAGGTGGCCCAAGTTCACTAAATGGACAAAACCCATGAGGGGGTATCCCAAAGTTTGAGCAAATGAGGGTCGAGAAGATAATGACAAAAAAATTATGCATAAAGATTAAAATATGAAACCTTTAGGATTAGTGTGCCAACCTGGGAGTGTGGCATATAACTAACAAAAATAAGATTAACTTAAGCAAAAGTGAATTATTTGCAGCGGATTACTGAAACTCACTAAATATTAAAAAAATTTGCAAAGAGATTCACACATAGGAAATATTTTCCATTGAGAACCATTGTATAACATTTACATTCTGGTTCAAACGTACATAACCTGTACCATCTCTTTTCAAAGACTACATCATCAGATGCCTTATAAACATTATATACATACAACATACGAATCTCGAGGCATTAAGTGAAAACCTCAGATCGATTTATCAAAAACACTGGCTAAAAACTCTGAGGACCTGAGAGTACAGAGATGACACATAGGACTTTCTAATTACATAACTTGACAGACAGTATCTCCACCTGATATTTCACTATTATCCTTGTTGTTACTGCTGTTGTCCATTCCCTACAATAGGATTTCTGCTTCTTTGTTCGCGTCCGCCTAAAAAGTTGGATCCCACGGGGGTGAGACAATTGTAAATTGCCCCAGCGGGAGATATAACTCTCCGCCAAAACTTCGTTATAGAAGTTTATTAAAATAAACTGAGCAGAAGGACTTATATATATAATCAACAGTAGGTAGATCATTGTATGAACAAAGTGAAGTAATCTCCTTTATCAAGGATAACATTGCATCTACTCATGGTAGACGCATAGTTCATTCATCTACTTGTAATGAATACAAACAGATATGAATAACATCAATGAACTACAGATATATAATAGAAAGGTAACATCAGCCAATGAATTTCCGTATTCAATGCATAAGCAAACATGCTATACGGCTGATTTCATTTTACAAACACACTTATGCCCTGAGGAGATGAGGTATACCGCTCATACTCCAATCGACCACTACGAAGTCGAAATCGGTACCATACATAGGTCTATGGAAGAGCCGGATTCCCATGACCTCTCACATCCCGGTCAGTGCGAGACAACAAGCAAGTCTGTATTAACTGCTCAAAATTGCTTTCTAGGTTATACTGGAACTTCACTATAGAATTACAGCGTCAACTGCACTCTCATCGGCCATCGAGAGATTTGATGTTTATCTCCTCGACCCGACATTAAATATCATTGGGAGATTAGTGTTACATCTATCCCAACCATCGGGAGATTTATGATACATCCATCCCGACACATGAAGGATTGAGAGGTTTGATGTTTACCTTCCCTCAATCTCTTCACCGGATGTAAGGATATTTTTTGCCCATTTACCCCCACATATTCAAAATATGCGTTCCGGGTTTTGCTGCGGAGCACCCGTTTCACCATCACCTATTCTTGACGATGATGAGTCTATGGTCAGGGCTTCTACATGAAAAGATTTCACTTGATTAATTAAGTACATTTTCATAATCTTTTAGCATCAGCCAAGTTCATAAACAAGACTTATTACAACAATGCTATAAAGAGACATGTACTACTTTCATCAGATACTTATCAGTCTTTCAAAAACCTTGGGAACTTAGTCCCTCATTTCAAAACTGGGAATTCTCATCCGTTCACATTCTCATCACCATGATCATATGGTTCTAGGTATTCAAACCCTTAACTCATCATTGAGTACCATTACCATGTATTAGGTAACTATCACCTTTTGGTCATCTGACCAAGGCATTCATGATACTTGTTACACAAGTATCACACATGGTTCACAAGGCCACAGAATATCTTATCACCTCTTTCTAGGCAACAGCTTACTCATATGACTCATAGAATCCATGCACATTGTTACTTTTACTAAGCAACAATAACATTAGGGCACATAAGGCCAATCAACATTTATTATATAAATGTCACAGCTCAAACCTGGCTATATTCATCATTTCATAATATATGCATGGTTATTAGACATGATAATAGTCATACAAGTTATTCATCACATCCTGTGATACAATAGTAACACCATTATTCCTTTACCAGGAATTAGGGTTTACTATCAAAATACGGCTTCTCATTCCCTTTACCTAAATTAGGATTAGGGTTCCCCATTTCTTTTTTTTGGTCGGTCTAAAAAGCGTGTTACTATAACCAAAACTTTAGGTACATTTGCACCCCTAAAAAGAGAATCTAAGACTTGATACACCAAACAAATGGCTATCAAGGTTACAGAAAAACACAACACACAAGGACATCGAACAGGGAATCTATTCCCGAAACACCCCGATACCTATGATACATGACTTTAGAGAAATCCTATCCTCAAAGACCTTAAGCACGCCCACAAAAAAGAAGACACAGACTCCACCAGCATCATGTCTCAAGAAGTAACAGGAACAAGGATTAAGCCCCCTGCAGAAGTCCACGGTTGAGATACTCACAACAGGTTTGAGAACAAACCCAGCAGTAAAAAAACACCCAAGAAGCCCTCGGCAAAGCATAACTGATGCAAAACCACTCCAAGCATTGAATAAGAGCAAGGAAGCTTCAGAAGGATATCAATTCAGACCCACATCACTGCATCAAAGAACACCCACAAAAAGTGACTTAGATCTAGACCGAGCACCTTCCTTCATCCCAAGTCTCCTGGATCTTAGCTATAGAGAAGGCTCAGAAATGTAACACGATAGATAGGAATCAACCAGATCCATCCATCTAGGAGGAGTCTCCCACTTCACCTCCCTTTGCCTTGGGTTTCTTCTTCTTCTTCTTCTGTCTCGGGCTGCCATTTACATTGAAAACCTTCAAGAGGTCCGGTTCCAGGTCGCACGAGCAACAAGACTCTTCATCAGAGTCTCGGTTCACAGTCCCGGCATACTCCAGGTAGATACCTGATGCTTGCATCAGGTTCTTGTCTCCTTGTGAAGATAGCCTCAAGTTGGCGAGGGACAACTCCCAATCTAGGTTCAGTCCATCTGTAGGTTCCAAGTTCGAAGAGCAGAGCATCTCCGGTTCCATGAAACTCAGAGGAACTTTGCTAGTGTGGCAACACATCCCATTATCACACAGATAACGAGGTGTTACGCGAAAACGTGCGGAAAACACCATAACCACAGATTATCAAAACACGGGTTAATTAAAACCGATTGCGGAAAACTGATAAACTGTGAAACTATTACTTTCCAGTCCTCATCCTGCACAGAAACATGTCATATAAATATGTACATACACAAGATCTGACACGTGTCCACAGCTTAGGAACAGTTGTCCATCCATCACATGAGTTCACCACCTGTTCATATATACATAAAGGCCCACATCCGGCCAACAGCAGGATATACAGATATCATTGAACGATCTTCGTGAAACATCGTCAAAACACTGCCAAGGACCTGAGAGTACAGGGATGACTCTAGACTCTACTACAAAACATCCAAAACAGCAGCATGTCCATCGCTTGCTTTCTACTGCTCCTCAAGCTGCTCTTCCGCAACACCACAACCACGACCACGTCTACCTCGACCACCTAAAAAGGGTGGAAACCAGCAGAGTGAGACAATTGAACAATTGTCCCAGTGGGAAACATAGCTCCCCACCGCAACTATAGAACCTCAGCAAGAGAAACTATAACAGCAATTATAACATGAGCAGATATATCAGAAGCAGTTATATATATAGCAAGATCATTCTTACCGGCAAGCATACCAGCTGTACTAAAACTCATAACCAGATGTCTTTCAAAAGAATATGATTATCAAGATAAGGTATATCAACATGTAACAGGATTATTAGAACAGAATATAATGCCATATAACCTGATTATCAAGATAAGGTAGATCACCACATGACCTGTAAGGTATAACGGAATATTACACAAACAAGGTATCAACCAATGTTTCGTATTTGATATGACTAGTAAATACTAAACGGATGTATTACATTTTATTATGCCCTGAGGATTTGAACCGTACCGTTCAAATCCAACCTTCGGTTACGAAACCCAAGACGGTGCCATACAAGGTCAATGGAAGAGCCGGACTCCACGACCTCCCACCTCATGGTCAGTACATGAGTACAACACAAGCAGGACCGCAGTCACATGCTGAAGTGGTCTAAGCCACAGGGTTAGCTCCATAGGCTACCCATTCTCTAGCCCGCCTTGGTACAGGTCTCGGCGCTAGTAAAACTGAGCCACGGGCCTGATCACCGTGCTCTGAGCCATGAACGCATTCATGCTCCATACATCACATATCCTGAGTCATGGGTCTATTCACCATGCTCTACACACATATCTGAGTCTGCAACCGAAGTTACACTCTTAACTCCTCATTTTCAGGCTAGGAGCAACCTACACATATTCAACAATATGCGCTTCCAGGTTAACCCGTAGGAAAACCTGTTTCACCATCACCAAGTCCTGACGATGATGGATCTATGGCCAGGGCAAACTACATGATATATTTCACTGTGATTAATTAGTATCTTTTAGATGGATTGCAAGATTCAACCAAATTGTATAACATGCAAAGATATAACAGAAAGTAAAGAACATTATATTATGATCTATTCATATCAACCTGATCCATCTTAAGGATCCAACATCACATGTTACCACTTGGCCTCTTGCCAACCATCCAGATCCATCTCAAGGATCATCACATACCACAGGGTCTCAACCCTTCATCATGTATTGTTACTGCCTCTTAAGGCTCACATCATCATCATGGGACCAACACATCACATACATAATCTTGTAGAGCAATTATCGAAGTAATGTTAATCATTACATATGTCACATAGCCCTTTCATGGCTAAGTCATCACCTGCAAGGTTAAGGTATGCAATAATTGTAGATTCAACATAAGGAATATGCTCACTATCATGAAATATCATTCAAGATAATCTACTTATCAATATGACAGTTATTTGGTAATCAAGTATGTTAAGTACATCATTAAACAACCATACTGATACTTACCCTTATATCGAGATTGTACAAACAATCAGGGTATATAGAGATCATGTTGTGTTTACAGAACCAACACTATTATTAACAAGGTCATTACTATGTCATCAACTATTGTCATCTTTATCATGAAGAAACCTTTAACATAACTGTCACTTAGCATCATTATTACCAACATTATTATCATTAAACAAACTACTAGAGTAGTTATCATCATCTTCATTATCATGAACAATTAAGCATAACGGGTCACATCATGCATCTATTACATGAGGGCTATCATCATATACATTCCTACCATTAGCATCCTTATTATTTGCAAGGCAACATATTACATATTGATGATATCACAAACACCACCATCATTTTATTGGTTAATGTATAAACATCCACTTCTATCACATAAGGGACCGTCACCAAAGAAACTCATACCCTCACTATAGCCTCACAACCCTCATCTGAAACCTATCACCCAACATGGGTATCGGCCACCACACTAACCCTATCAGCCATCATGGCCCAAGGCATGTCGCCCAACATGGTATCGGCCATCATGGTATCGGCCATCAGGGCACATAGCCTATCGTCCATCATGGCACTACTTGGCCCTATCGTCCATCACATGGACAAGGAGATAACTCAACACAAGAGCACCCATTCTATCGTCCAACTCAAGGACATCCATGTCGCCCAACACCATCAGACCATGTCTCCCAACAAGAGAGAGAGAGAGAGAGAGAGTATCGCCCATCTCCAAGGGTATTCACCATATCGGCCAACGAACCCTAGCTCACCCTATCGCCCAACTCAAGGGCAAGGGTATCGGCCAACCTAAAGGACTCATCATGTCGCCCAACACCAGCTACCATATCGTCCACCAAGGGGAACACCATGCCGTCCAACTCAAAAACAAAGGTGTTGCTCAACCCAAGGAACCATATCGCCCAACATGGTCACCATGTCAGCCAACATCCATACTAGGTCAACCTATCGTCCAACCCAAGAGGAAGGGTGTTGCCCAACACCAAGAACACTGATATCGTTCAACTCAAGGACAAGGGTGTCGCCCAACACACCCACAAGGAAGGGATATCGCCCAACCCTAGGTCACCTTCAACCTCCAACACAAGGGAGCACAAACCCTAAAAAGCAAGGTATACAAGGAACCCTAAACCCAAGAGAGGGATATCAGCCACTAAGGTATATAAGCAAGGTGCACAAGAAAGGAACTAAGCTAGTCTACTCACATGTAACAAGGTTAAAGCTAGAGGTAAGAGAGTTAGGGTTAGAAACTATGCAACCGGCCTTAAGCTCCAAGGAAGAAGATGCACTTTGAGCTCCAAGGTTGTCGGCGACCAAAGCTCCAAAGCACTCCAAGGTCCAAAGCTATCATCCACCAAGCTGCTCCAGGAAGGTGTATCGGCCACCACTTCAGCTCCAAGGAAGTGTATCGGCCAACACAAGCAAGATGGAGAGGGATATCGTGCACCAAGGGTGGAGGGGAGACCAAAGGACCAAAGGAGACTAAGGCAAGGAGAAGAGCTACCTATATAGGAAGAAGGGGAGGAGAAACCAAGGTACAACCATGCTATGTGTCGCCCACCCAAGGGACACATGTCCACCAACTCGAGCCACCTCTCATGCAAGCCATAAGGCACTTTTCCAAGATGTGCACCATGTGTCCACCAACCAAGCCAAGCCATCTGGGCGACACAACAAGAGCTACTGGGCGACACACCAAGCAACTGGGCAACACACCACCTGCCCTGGGCGACACAAGGCTCAAGCAAGCCCAAACAAGGAACTCCAAGGCCCAAACAAGCTCAACTCAGGCCCAAAGGACTCAAACAACAAGCCCAAGCCTTCCTCTCAACCCTAGAGGAAGCAAAGAGGGAAAACATCTCACAAGATGGCAAACTTGCCCACAAAACCCTAAACTTGGGTTATTTGCAAGTAGCCCCTCGAACTCTCAACAAAGCTCAACAAAACCCTAATCACCACTTAAGGTGATTAGCAAGCACCAAAGCACCAAGATCAAGCAAAACAAATAGGGTAAACCCTAAACGCAGGTCAGGGTCCTTACAGCCATAAACCTCTACAAAAGGATTTCGTCCCCAAAATCCGAAGAGAAAAGCGAGGGATACTTCCTCCTCATCTCTTCCTCAAGCTCCCACGTGGCTTCCTCAACGCCACGGTGATGCCAAAGGACCTTCACAAGAACTAGATCCTTTCTCTTCAGCTTCTTGACTCTTCTGTCAAGGATCATCATAGGACCCTCTTCATAAGTCACATCTTTGTCAAGCTCAACTTCAACTGGTTGTATCATTGTTCCTGTATCCGGATGACTTTTCTTCAGCATACTGACATGGAACACTGGATGTAACCTGTGCAACTCTGGAGGCAATTCTAACTCATAAGCCACCTTGCCAACACGTGCTATGACCGAGTAAGACCCCATATATCTGGGAGCTAACTTACCTTTCCGTCCAAACCTCAGCACACCTTTCCACGGAGAGACTTTAAGATACACCTTGTCTCCCACCTGGAACTCCAAGGGTCGTCGGCGATTGTCTGCATAAGACTTCTGCCTGTCTTGTGCCGCTTTCAACTGTTGTTGTATCACCTTGATCTTTTCTGTCATTTGTTGTACTAACTCAGGGCCCAAAAGCTGATATTCACCTGATTCATACCAACACAAAGGAGATCTGCACTTCCTCCCATACAAAGCCTCATAGGGAGCCATGTCAATGCTTCGCTAATAGCTATTGTTGTAGGCAAACTCTATCAAACTGAGATGTACGTCCCAACTGCCTAGGAACTGCAAAACACAGGCATGAAGAAGATCCTCCAAAGTCTGAATAGTCCTCTCAGACTGTCCATCTGTCTGCGGGTGGAAAGCGGTACTGAACTTCAACTGCGTTCCCATCGCCCTGTGCAACTGTTCCCAAAAATGACTTGTAAACTGAGGACCTCTATTAGAAACTATCATTGCTGGCACACCATGCAAACAAACTATCTCATCCACATATACTCGAGCAAGCTTTTCAGCTGTATACGTGGTCTTCACAGGTATGAAATGGGCAGACTTCGTTAATCTGTCCACTATCACCCAAATGGAATCATGATTCCAAGTTGTCCGGGGTAGACCAACTACGAAATCCATGGTTATATGATCCCATTTCCACTGTGGTATAGGCAAAGGTTGCAATGTACCTGCCAGATTTTGATGCTCAGCCTTTACTTGCTGACACACCGCACACCTAGCCACAAACTCAGCTACATCTTTCTTCAAGTCGGGCCACCAGTACAAGTCCTTCAGACTATGATACATTTTGGTGATGCCTGGATGCATAGCATACATCGACGTGTGTGCTTCCTCGAGCACCAACTTCCTCAGATTATCAGCATCTGGAACCACCATCCTTTTATGATAGCAAACCACTCCATCCTCGGACTCATGGAACCCATCACGCTTTTCGCTGCCAAACTCTGATCTGATTAGCTGTACTGTATCATCCGTTTGCTGTGCATCCTTGATCTGTTGTCTCAACGTGGGCTTTATTTGCATCTGTGCTAAAAGTCCAGCTAACGAGGAAACCTCCATCTGTACGTTCATCTGCCGTAAGGAGACTTACATGTCCCGCCTATGGCATACCAAAGAACTCATCTGTGCCTTCTTGGGAGTAGAAGACTTTCTGCTAAGCGCGTCTGCTACCACATTCGCCTTACCAGGATGATACTCGATAGTGCAATCATAATCATTGATCAACTCCATCCACCGACGTTGTCGCATGTTCAACTCTTGCTGTGAGAAGATGTACTTCAGATTCTTGTGATCTGTAAAGATCCGACACACTTCTCCATAAAGATAGTGTCTCCAAATATTTAACGCATGAACCACTACTGCCAGCTCCAAGTCATGGGTCGGATAGTTCTCCTCGTGTTTCTTAAGCTGTCGCGAAGCAAAAGAAACCACATGATCTTCCTACATCAGCACACAACCCAAACCTTTCTTGGACGCATCACAGAAAACAACATAGCCTTTTCCAGATTCTGGCAAGATCAACACTGGAGCACTGGTTAGCTTTTCCTTCAAACTTTGGAAAGCTTGCTGACATCGATCATTCCAAACAAAAGGTACATCCTTCCTAGTCAACTTCGTCATCGGTAGAGCTATCGAACTGAAGTCCTTGATAAACCTCCGGTAGTATCCTGCTAGACCAAGGAAACTACAAACTTCCGTCGGCGTCTTCAGCTGTTCCCAATCCGCAACAGATTCCACTTTCTTCGGATCTACTTTGACTCCTTCAGCAGATATCACATGACCTAAGAAAGTCACTTCATCCAACCAGAACTCACACTTACTAAACTTAGCATACAACTGATGTTGATGAAGGAGAGTCAACGCTTGACGAAGATGTTGCTCATGCTCTAGCCGGTTCCGACTATAGATCAAGATGTCGTCTATAAAAACTACAACTAACTGATCTAAGAACGGACGAAACACTCTGTTCATCAGGTCCATGAAAGAAGCAGGTGCATTGGTTAATCCAAACGGCATAACCACAAACTCAAAATGACCATACCTCGTCCTAAAAGCTGACTTTGGTATGTCATCTGCCTTTATCCTCAACTGATGATATCCAGACCGTAGATCGATCTTCGAAAACACTGTAGCACAACGCAACTGATCGAACAGGTCATCGATCCTCGGCAACGGGTACTTATTCTTGATCGTGACCTTGTTCAACTGTCGGTAGTCTATACACAACCGCATCGAACCATCCTTCTTCTTAACGAACAACACGGGAGCACCCCAAGGTGACGTGCTCGGTCTGATGAAACCTTTCTCCAACAACTCTTGTAACTGCTTCTTCAACTCTACCATCTCTGCTGGAGCCATCCTATAAGGTGTCTGTGCAATCGTCTGCGTTCCCGGAACCAGATTGATCTCAAAATTGATCTCTCGGGGTGGAGGAACACCAGGAAACTCCTTGGGAAACACATCTGCAAACTCTCAGACCACTGACACTTCTTCAAGGTTAAGGCCTTTCGCCTTGGTATCCACAACGGTATCCACAACGTGAGCTAAGAACGCCTCACATACTTGTCGCAACAATCTATCTGCCACCATAGCTGACACCAGACACGTCGGAAGAATCTTCCTATCTCCCTGGAAGATCCACTTCTCTCCAGCAACATCAAACACCGCCTGCTTGGAACCACAGTCCAAGACAACCTTATACTTCTCTAAGGTATCCATCCCAAGGATAACATTGAAACCATGCATATCAAGTGGTATGAGATCCACCTGAATGCTGTGTCCCGAAAAAGACAAAACACAATATGGACACTCTTCCCGAAGCAAAGAGGAACCATCAAGAGGGGTTTCTAACAACAAGCTATCCTTCTTACAACTAACAGGTAGATGACAATTTTCAAGCATACTATAGGTGATAAAAGAGTGTGTAGCACCCGGGTCAACCAGAACAGATATAAAGCAAGAAGAAGACATATCAGAATGAAATAACTCCATCTGACCTGTCACCACTCGCGGGTTGACTATCGCCTCCGGCTGATTCATGGCATAGAATCGAGCCGTAGCTTGCTGTCCACGACCTCTGCTCCCTTGAGCAGACGATCCAGCTTGAGACGCTTGACCGCGTCCTCGTCCTCTGCTACCACTGGGCTGTGGTCTCTCAGACTTCTGGAAACTCTGCCTCGGTTGCTGCGTCACTTCAACATCTCTATTCGGGCAATTGAACTTCCAATGCCCGACTTGTCCACAGAGATGACATGCTCTATTGTCAACTCGTGGCCTAGATGGCCCTGTCACTGCCACCGAAGCTAAACTGTGCACCTTAGACGGTGAAGAAACATAACCTTTTCCCTTACTCGGAGACCATTGAGATGGTACACCAGCACTTCTCATCACTGACGGTGCTAAAAACCTGGGTTTCTTGAAGCCACCAAACCTTCGTCCTTGAAACTGAGCAGGTCTTTTAAGAGACACCGAATCTCTTTTCTCCCTTACTGTCCTCTCGATCCGTCGAACTGATTCCACAAACGTAGCAAACCGCTCTCGGTTTTCCAGTGCAGACACATGGGTTGTCAACTCAGCACTCAAACCCTTCTCGAAACGTTTGATCCGTTCATCATCTGTCGCCGCCATGTGAGGACAGAACCTCAACAGATCCATAAACTTAGCTTCATACTCGGTGATGTTCATCGTTCCTTGCCGCAACTTCTCAAACTGACTGATCTTCTCATCCAGGTACGTCTTCGGAAAGTATCTGGTGACGAACTCGCACCGAAACACTTCCCAACAGATCACCTCACCAGGACGCTTCTCTTCCTCGATGGTCCACCAGTGACCAGCACTACCCTTCAAAAGGTAGACAGCATGCTTTACTTTGTCTGCTTCGGGGATGTCGAGGATCCGAAAAGCCTTTTCAAGACTCGTCAGCCACAGATCTACATCCGCTGGATCAGCCGTTCCAGCATAATCTGAACCTCCGACTCGGCGAAGCCGCTCAAAGGTCTTCCTGATACCCGATGCTTCTCCATGGGGAACCTATGCTCGCGGAGGAGGCACTGGTAATCGCTCAACCATGAGATTCATCGTAGCCATTAAGTGCCCCATAAGCTGTTGGTAGGCAGGGTGTTCAAGTATGGCTGGGTCTAGTTGGGGGACCTCAGGCACACGATCTTCATGTGCCCGTCCATCTGCTCCATCAACCGATGCAGCATCACTATGCTCAGGAGCATGTTCTTCATGGTTTCCAGACATCTTGGCTTTTCTTCTGCTTAGGGCAGAAGATTTTTGTAAGATAACCTGGAAAACTCATAAGAACAGACTCAACCTAGTCCTAGATCCATGTAGACTCAGCGAACCTAAAGCTATGATACCAAAACTTGTGGCAACACATCCCATTATCACACAGATAACGAGGTGTTACGTGAAAACGTGCGGAAAACACCATAACCACAGATTATCAAAACACGGGTTAATTAAAACTGATTGTGGAAAACTGATAAACTGTGAAACTATTACTTTCCAGTCCTCATCCTGCACAGAAACATGTCATATAAATATGTACATACACAAGATCTGACACGTGTCCACAGCTCAGGAACAGCTGTCCATCCATCACATGAGTTCACCACCTGTTCATATATACATAAAGGCCCACATCCAGCCAACAGCAGGATATACAGATATCATCGAACGATCTTCGTGAAACATCGTCAAAACACTGCCAAGGACCTGAGAGTACAGGGATGACTCTAGACTCTACTACAAAACATCCAAAACAGCAACATGTCCATCGCTTGCCTTCTACTGCTCCTCAAACTGCTCTTCCGCAACACCACAACCACGACCACGTCTACCTCGACCACCTAAAAAGGGTGGAAACCAGCGGAGTGAGACAATTGAACAATTGTCCCAGCGGGAAACATAGCTCCCCACCGCAACTATAGAACCTCAGCAAGAGAAACTATAACAGCAATTATAACATGAGCAGATATATCAGAAGCAGTTATATATATATAGCAAGATCATTCTTACCGGCAAGCATACCAGCTGTACTAAAACTCATAACCAGATGTCTTTCAAAAGAATATGATTATCAAGATAAGGTATATCAACATGTAACAGGATTATTAGAACAGAATATAATGCCATATAACCTGATTATCAAGATAAGGTAGATCACCACATGACCTGCAAGGTATAACGGAATATTACACAAACAAGGTCTCAACCAATGTTTCGTATTTGATATGACTAGTAAATACTAAACGGCTGTATTACATTTTATTATGCCCTGAGGATTTGAACCGTACCGTTCAAATCCAACCTTCGGTTACGAAACCCAAGACGGTGCCATACAAGGTCAATGGAAGAGCCGGACTCCACGACCTCCCACCTCATGGTTAGTACATGAGTACAACACAAGCAGGACCGTAGTCACATGCTGAAGTGGTCTAAGCCACAGGGTTAGCTCCATAGGCTACCCATTCTCTAGCCCGCCTTGGTACAGGTCTCGGCGCTAGTAAAACTGAGCCACGGGCCTGATCACCGTGCTCTGAGCCATGAACACATTCATGCTCCATACATCACATATCCTGAGCCATGGTCTATTCACCATGCTCTACACACATATCTGAGTCTGCAACCGAAGTTACACTCTTACCTCCTGATTTTCAGGCTAGGAGCAACCTACACATATTCAACAATATGCGCTTCCAGGTTAACCCGTAGGAAAACCTGTTTCACCATCACCAAGTCCTGACGATGATGGATCTATGGCCAGGGCAAACTACATGATATATTTCACTGTGATTAATTAGTATCTTTTAGATGGATTGCAAGATTCAACCAAGTTGTATAACATGCAAAGATATAACAGAAAGTAAAGAACATTATATTATGATCTATTCATATCAACCTGATCCATCTTAAGGATCCAACATCACATGTTACCACTTGGCCTCTTGCCAACCATCCAGATCTATCTCAAGGATCATCACATACCACAGGGTCTCAACCCTTCATCATGTATTGTTACTGCCTCTTAAGGCTCACATCATCATCATGGGACCAACACATCACATACATAATCTTGTAGAGCAATTATCAAAGTAATGTTACTCATTACATATGTCACATAGCCCTTTCATGGCAAAGTCATCACCTGCAAGGTTAAGGTATGCAATAATTGTAGATTCAACATAAGGAATATGCTCACTATCATGAAATATCATTCAAGATAATCTACTTATCAATATGACAGTTATTTGGTAATCAAGTATGTTAAGTACATCATTAAACAACCATACTGATACTTACCCTTATATCGAGATTGTACAAACAATCAGGGTATATAGAGATCATGTTGTGTTTACAGAACCAACACTATTATTAACAAGGTCATTACTATGTCATCAACTATTGTCATCTTTATCATGAAGCAACCTTTAACATAACTGTCACTTAGCATCATTATTACCAACATTATTATCATTAAACAAACTACTAGAGTAGTTATCATCATCTTCATTATCATGAACAATTAAGCATAACGGGTCACATCATGCATCTATTACATGAGGGCTATCATCATATACATTACTACCATTAGCATCCTTATTATTTGCAAGGCAACATATTACATATTGATGATATCACAAACACCACCATCATTTTATTGGTTAATGTATAAACATCCACTTCTATCACATAAGGGACCGTCACCAAAGAAACTCATACCCTCACTATAGCCTCACAACCCTCATCTGAAACCTATCACCCAACATGGGTATCGGCCACCACACTAACCCTATCGGCCATCATGGCCCAAGGCATGTCGCCCAACATGGTATCGGCCATCATGGTATCGGCCATCATGGTATCGGCCATCAGGGCACATAGCCTATCGTCCATCATGGCACTACTTGGCCCTATCGTCCATCACATGGACAAGGAGATAACTCAACACAAGAGCACCCATTCTATCGTCCAACTCAAGGACATCCATGTCGCCCAACACCATTAGACCATGTCGCCCAACAAGAGAGAGAGAGAGAGAGTATCGCCCATCTCCAAGGGTACTCACCATATCGGCCAATGAACCCTAGCTCACCCTATCGCCCAACTCAAGGGCAAGGGTATCGGCCAACCTAAAGGACTCATCATGTCGCCCAATACCAGCTACCATATCGTCCACCAAGGGGAACACCATGCCGTCCAACTCAAAAACAAAGGTGTTGCTCAACCCAAGGAACCATATCGCCCAACATGGTCACCATGTCGGCCAACATCCATACTAGGTCAACCTATCGTCCAACCCAAGAGGAAGGGTGTTGCCCAACACCAAGAACACTGATATCGTTCAACTCAAGGACAAGGGTGTCGCCCAACACACCCACAAGGAAGGGATATCGCCCAACCCTAGGTCACCTTCAACCTCCAACACAAGGGAGCACAAACCCTAAAAAGCACGGTATACAAGGAACCCTAAACCCAAGAGAGGGATATCGGCCACTAAGGTATATAAGCAAGGTGCACAAGAAAGGAACTAAGCTAGTCTACTCACATGTAACAAGGTTAAAGCTAGAGGTAAGAGAGTTAGGGTTAGAAACTATGCAACCCGCCTTAAGCTCCAAGGAAGAAGATGCACTTTGAGCTCCAAGGTTGTCGGCGACCAAAGCTCCAAAGCACTCCAAGGTCCAAAGCTATCATCCACCAAGCTGCTCCAGGAAGGTGTATCGGCCACCATTTCAACTCCAAGGAAGTGTATCGGCCAACACAAGCAAGATGGAGAGGGATATCGTGCACCAAGGGTGGAGGGGAGACCAAAGGACCAAAGGAGACTAAGGCAAGGAGAAGAGCTACCTATATAGGAAGAAGTGGAGGAGAAACCAAGGTACAACCATGCTATGTGTCGCCCACCCAAGGGACACATGTCCACCAACTCGAGCCACCTCTCATGCAAGCCATAAGGCACTTTTCCAAGATGTGCACCATGTGTCCACCAACCAAGCCAAGCCATCTGGGCGATACAATAAGAGCTACTGGGCGACACACCAAGCAACTGGGCGACACACCACCTGCCTTGGGCGACACAAGGCTCAAGCAAGCCCAAACAAGGAACTCCAAGGCCCAAACAAGCTCAACTCAGGCCCAAAGGACTCAAACAACAAGCCCAAGCCTTCCTCTCAACCCTAGAGGAAGCAAAGAGGGAAAACATCTCACAAGATGGCAAACTTGCCCAAAAAACCCTAAACTTGGGTTATTTGCAAGTAGCCCCTCGAACTCTCAACAAAGCTCAACAAAACCCTAATCACCACTTAAGGTGATTAGCAAGCACCAAAGCACCAAGATCAAGCAAAATAAATAGGGTAAACCCTAAACGCAGGTCAGGGTCCTTACAGCTAGGATTGGTAATCAGCTCTCTCTGTACTGTAGTCAACTTCACAACTTCAGATCCATTCCCCTGCATAGAGATCTTCTCCTTAGCTTTCCGTCGATCACCTTTGGTGCTATTGAGTTTCCCAGCACACAACTACAGTTCATTGACGACTGCTCTACGCCCAGCAACCAACGGACAAGAGTTTTGCCTATGGCCGAAGCTAGAACAATTGGGATAGAGGATTGGTCTCGAGATGAACTCGAGCTTGAGTTTCCTCGGAGCACCATCCAGTTCCACAGATACCTCCTGAGGAAAACCCGCTACCGTAGGGAGATCCACACAAACAAGGGCCTCTTTGAAGCAATTGACAGTGAGGGTCGATTCAACGAAATCGAGTGGCCTACCTATCAAGCTAGAAATCCCATTTAGACTATTCATCGTCCAGGGAAGGCTAGGATTCTCTATCTTAACCCATACCGGAAGCTTTTGAAATGACAGAGGGTCGAGCGCGACTCCAGGTTCCCACGGATGGACAATGACCAGCGCCCCGTCGAGCATCCAGGGGGCTTCGTCTAACACTCTATCCCTTTCCTTGGCCGTCGGTAGCTTTACTATGAATCCTTCAGGCTCTTCGGCAACGATTTGGAAGTCATCGCTAGGCCTCCACTGGCGCTTGATCCAGCCGTGAAGCTGGCTCTTGAAAGGTTTCCTCACTGTGAAGCGAACAGAAATGAATTCACTCCAGGAAGGAATAGCCACGTCCTTGCTCGACAGCGCAAAAGTCTTGGATCCGTTTCTAACTACTGGCTCAATGAATTCCATGACAACGGGAGCACTGCAATCCCGACCGGGGCGACTGGCAAGCATCCAATCATCCACAGTTGAACTTGTGGCTGCACCTTTGTCCTTCGACGGCGATTGCGAGGAAGAAGACAAAATGGGGGTAGGGCTTGAGGCGGATACAAGATTCTTCGAGGATACCTGATTGCAAGGGATTTGGGGATTCTCTTCTCCGTCGACCACTCCTGAGTCCATCGGAGGGACCGACGTCGCCGCCGACCCATACAAATCTCTGCCATTTCCTGCTTCATCAGTTCTCTCGGGGAATCGCCCTCCACCTCTCCCTCTTCCGCTCTTCCTCCCTCTTGCCATCTAACGAGTTTGGTTCCCCATTTCTCACTAATTAGGGTTTCATGATTATATTATTTGTCCAACCCTTAATTCATTATTCCATACCTCTGGGGCATTCAAAGATATCATAAATGATTATTCAAGATCATTACTCTCATCATATAGCATTAATGATTATCAATTCAAGGTATGAGTTAATTTCTCATCCTCATCATGGTATGACTATATCATACTCATCATTTGGGCTTAACCCCATTCTCAAGGTACATTAATTAACACTCATCAAAGTGCAACAACTCATTACATTTCATTGTATTAGTTGCATAACACACTTCATATGTTTCTTACCCAATTATATTGGATTTGGAGTGTATTAAGGTATATAAACCCTGAAGTGCCCAATCACTACTACAAAAATGGCTTATAAAGTCACTTTTCAAGGTGTCGGTTGTATAAATAAACTGACACCTAAAACTCTACAGTGTCAGTTGATAACATAAATCGACATCCAATCTATGAGGGTGACCAGACACGGGTACCGCTTTTATTAAGTGTCAGTTACTTAATAAAAAACTGACGCCTAAAATTACCCGCCAAATCCAAAATTTCCATCGAAAAAAATTACCTCCAAAATTTGACATATGGCGTCGGTTGATAAATAAAAAACCGACGACTAAAGGTTATTCGCGAGACAGAAATTGGGCACATTTTGTTCATCGGTTGTACTACAACTACCGATGCTTATGATTTTTCCCGCACTGTCCGTGGGGAATTTTTCACACCCTTTAAGCGTCGGTTTGAAGTTGAAACCAACGACTATGGTCATAAATCGAGAACGGTTTTTTTAATTGGCATATGAATATAGACGTCGGTTTCAGTTGTTGTGCAGAACTGACACTGTTAGTTTTAGTCGTCAGTTTTTTTGAATAACCGACGCCTATGGTACAATTAATAGCCCTGCAAATAGAACTTTTCCCCATTGTCCCTGTTTCATTTCGACGTGCGCTAGGTCTGGCGATTTCCCCCGATTGTTCCCCACTGTTGTTTCCGGTTGGCTCCCCGCGCCGCCGTTCATCTCCTCGCATGCCGCTTTCCGCCGTTGCCGTTGCCGCCGCTCGTCGCCGTCACCGCTTGCCGTCGTCTCCACAGTTCTCCTCTGATCCTCACCGCCGGCACTGCCAGCTTCACCTCCAGCTGCTCTCCTCTGCTCCGGTGCTGCCAGCTTCACCTTCATCTGCTCTCCTCTGCTCCGGCCGGGCCTTCTTCCTCTGCCCTCAAGGTACGTTGGCTTCTTCCTCCTTCATTCCTCCGCCTAGGCTAGGTCAAGCCCTGCAGGTGCCCTGGAGCAAAATCGTCCGGTGCCCTACTGGGCTTTTTTTATTTTTTTATAAGTTATTTACTTATTGGTAACTTGATAAGTGTTTAAACAGTCAATAACTATATTATGTTACGTGATTTATGATTGTATACGTGTGCTAGCTAGCAACAGACCTGGTCTTGAGGATCTATAAATACATTCTTACATTCTATAAATTGCCAATCATGCTTTTAAAGACACTAATAATCACCCTAACTTGAAGAACTAGGATTTTAGGTATAAGAATGACAACACATTATTTGTTGGCCTAGAAACACGTCCAAGATTTACTCATTAGGAGTAAATATTGAATAGTCCCCGGTTTGGGACTGTTCTTGAACACCTAATCTCGCTTAGGATGTAAGTGTATAATGTGTATTGGGTTTTCAAGAAAATTTCGGCAGCATTTCCCCATTTGTTCTCTAAGTACATATGTACTTGGAGAACAGCGGGGAAATGCTGCCGAAATTTTCTTGAAAACCCAATACACATTATACGCTTACTAGTGAGATTAGGTGTTCAAGGATGGGATAGCTGGTACATGCACATTTATTATATATAAGAATGACATCACATGTATTTGTTAACCCTAGACCCTAATCCACATTATACCAATCTAATAGTCCATGATAGAACAAAGCATAATGATGTTGACTGCAACTTTGTGCGTCATGCTATTCTGAATTAAGTGTATATTTACTTCATAATTGAATGTTTAAGTAAGTTATAGATATCTTCACCAAACCTCTTTTGGAAACTTGTTTCATTGTTGAGTATATTGAGAATCCTAATCACCCTTCTTGCTTAATGATGAACTATAATGCACACATGTGACATGCTTTGAATGTAAATGATGAACTTTTCCCTAAATTGCCAATCATGCTTTTAAAGACATCAATAATCACCCTAACTTGAAGAACTAGGATTTTAGGTATAAGAATGACAACACATTATTTGTTGGCCTAGAAACCCGTCTAAGATTTACTCATTAGGAGTAAATCTTGGATAGTCCCCGGTTTGGAACTGTTCTTGAACACCTAATCTCGCTTAGGATGTAAGTGTATAATGTGTATTGGGTTTTCAAGAAAATTTCGGCAGCATTTCCCCGTTTGTTCTCTAAGTACATATGTACTTGGAGAACAGCGGGGAAATGCTTCCGAAATTTTCTTGAAAACCCAATACACATTATACACTTACTAGTGAGATTAGGTGTTCAAGGATGGGATAGGTGGTACATGTACATTTATTATATATAAGAATGACATCACATGTATTTGTTAACCCTAGACCCTAATCTTGTTGTAATATATATTTGTTTTCTCTTTGATCATAGAGCTTTACAATTTTGTTGTGATATATACTTTGTTGTAATAATGTGAACTTTACAATGTGAGCTTTACAATTTGAATTACTTTACAATGTGAACTTTACAATTTGAATGTGAATTCGCAGATGGCTGACCATTCTCCTGATGACCGTGCTGATGATTACCGTGAGGGTGAGGACATCAATGCGTCGCCTCACAATGTAAGTTTTAAAAATATATCATATATTTATATTTATATGTCCATTTATAGTTATATCTTGTAAATGCGATTATTTTGTCAAATTTTAGGTTGATGATGCACAGGTACCATCTGAAGCACTTGAGGCACTTGATCAACAGCACCAAAAAGTTGACAAGAGAAGGGGCATCACTATGATGAAGAAGTTAATTGCGCAAAAGGGTAATGGACCCAAACTTGTTGTGGATATTGATAATGCAGGAAATGCATGTGGTGTGAATCGCAATTCATTTGTTTCATATCTTGGGTTTGTTACTCGTAGCCATTGCGGTTGTCGCTTAGATTCTTGGCATAACATTTCTAAGGAGAAGAAAGACTTAATATGGAGGGATTTATGCGTGAGTTATTATTAATTTGCAATTCTATTTTGTAGATTACTAAATTTTTGGATACTAGTTAATAGCAATTCTATTTTGCAGAGTATATTTGAATTGGATGAAAAGTTGCATCGTAAATGTGTGATGCAACGCTGTGGGAGAGTCCTAAGGAACTATAGGACAAATCTCACCCGAGAATACATAAAAGAAGCTGACAAGAGGAAGAAGACAGCCACTGAACAGTGGAACTTCCTGGACAAAGAAGAATGGGACATGTTTGTCGCTTCAAGACAAACTAATGAATTCAAGGTATTATGCGTCAGTCTCAATCTCATTAATTAATATATGTTGTATTCACCTATTCAAGATTAACATTTAGTGTTACTAACCAAATAATTAATGTGCATACTAACTAGGCCCTCAGTGAGGCACAAAGATCAAGGAGTGCACTGAATGTGCATGACCACACAATGGGTCCAAAGGGGTATGCAGGCATTCGCCAAAGACTACAGTTTGAGGCTACTACTCAGTCTGCTCCTACTCAGGAGTCCTCTACCATAGGTAGCACACCTCTTCCTCGCCATGATGTCTGGATAGCTGGGAGGCAAAATAAGAAGGGAGAAATAACAAAGGCCGCAACTGCTGAGGCAGCTGCAAAAATGGTAAAATACAACTCTTACATCAATCATTCGAATATTGATTATTTGTGTTGTTTACTTAATTACAAATTTTTGTTTTGGCGATTAGCGGGAGCTGCACGAGCTAAGGAAACAAGGCAAGTTCATCCCTGAGAGCACAAGGGATGAATTGAAAGTAGCTCTAGGTAACCCAGAGCATCCTGGACGTGTTAGGGATGCAGGTGCTGGTGTGGGCATCAAAGCTTTTTTTGGGCCATCCCAGCGCAAACATGTCCCAAAAGTGGGACTTTCACAAGAGGAGGTAACATATTCTTTCTTTATAATGTTATTGTAAAGGAAAATTCAATAATTAGAAGCTAACATTTCTTTTATCCATGTATAGGTAGATAAGCTAGTTGATAGGAAATTAGAAGAAGCAATGAAAAAGTGGCAGGCATCTCAGACTGCCACTTACCAGACAGTACCTACTGCAGGCTCTACTCCTCTTACTCCTACTGCAGAGGTTGGGAGTAATCCTATAGAACCACCACCTAGCACATCCGCTGTAAGTATTTTTATGACATAGTAACTAGTTTTTTAATTCAAGATGATATGTATATATGAAATTGTAGTCGTTTCAAAAAAAAGATGATATGTATATATGTATATAACATTCTTTACACAAAAATTTGTAGGGGTTGAAGCCATGCCGTCTAAAAAGTAATGCATTTGTCGTTGCAGAGGCATCGGCTTACCCATCCCTACCAGGGGAAACATGTCACGGGTCTCCAGTACCAGATGGTTGAATTCGTGTGAGCCTGATACATATATTCTCCCAGTGGATGGATCTTCCATTGCCATATGCCCACCCAGATTGTGAAACGCTTGGTGAGGCAGTAGGCGGAGTGATATTGTGGCTAAAAGCGGATGTCCTCTTTACTGAAAAGGTATGGTAAATTTACATTACGTTCAATTGTGAGTGTGTGTATATGATGGCAGTTGATCTGAAATTATATATATATAGGTTAAAAAGAAGACACCCACATCATCTAGGCCTCCACTTCCACCTCCTACATTACCTAGTTGGGTTCCACAGGACCTACCTATCCCGTTAGGTCCTAACTGTAGGGGTATGGCAATATGGTTAGGAGAACATGATATAAACTCCCCTATAACTGTTTCTTCTGATTCAGATTCTACATGTCAGTCATACGAAACAAAACTATTTATACAAGATATTTTGGAGTTGTTTCGATATGATTGGATAAATACATCTGTGATAGAGCTATGGATAAGGTGAGATATTATTTATACATCCATATACCTTGTGTATGATCTGGTGATCTGGTTTCTTATTTATTAATGCATGCGTAATTAATACATATTTTGCAGCTACTTAGACAACATATGTGCAGATTTTGGATTCGAACATGTAGGGTTTTTTATTCCATCTTTGATTAGTCTAGTAGCTAAAGACCCTACGTCAGTTCAACAATACTGTTGTGAGGCTTTTTCAAATTTTGCTGTAAATAAGAAGACGGTGATAATGGCTCCATTCAATGTAGAGTAAGTTTACTTTGCTTATTATAATTTGGACTTAAGAAAATTACATTTTTATTATGGATTTTGAGTTATTAATTTTTAACTTTTTTACCTCTAGGGGTAGGCATTGGGAGTTACTGGTTATTGCCCCCGAGACGTTCATTGTGTATTATCTAGATCCTAAGGGGTGTAAATTGAATACAATATTTGGACACATAATTAAAATGGCATTATTCCGGTGAGAAATATTTCATTTTCATATCCGTTAACATATGTTATTACATTACTATTTAATTGTAATGTTCTATGTTACATTAACATGTAGGGGTTTTGAGGAGTTCAAAAAGGCTGGATGAAAGGTCCCCACGAAAAAGAACCAGCCAATAATTTGGAAGAACGTGAAAGTAAGTTCCCGACTACAATATATGTATATATTATTTATGTAAACAATGCATAATTAGTTGTATTTTTTAATATTTTGTATGTTTGAATTTATAGTGTGCTACACAAGACAACGGATGGGCATGTGGATACTATGTCATGCGATATATGCACATGATTATCAAACATGCCGCACTGGATATCGAGTGTATTGCTCAGGTATTATATAGTCTCATTAGATAATATGATCAAAATATATCAATCTTATTTATAGCTCATTAATTATATATATACATCATTCTCTTTACAGGTGTTTAAAGTTGACCCCATTACAGGAGAGGCCTTACCAGATGAAAATGCTCCCTATACGATGGGAGAATTAAATGAAGTAAGAGAAGAATGGGCAACAGCCATGCAAATAGTGGGGGCTTTAAAATATAATTGGGATCCTGATAGCAAATAATGACTAAACAATGATATTTTTTAAATGAATTTCTGAATTATAATATATGTGTGAATGTTTCTACATGTCTGGATGTTTCTACATGTGTCTGACTGAAAATTAATGAAAGTATTGGTTGCTATATGAATGTTTCTACATGCGTGAATGTGAATGAATGGAACTACATATTGCTATCTACATGAATGTTTCTAAATTTGTGAAAATAAAATGGAACTGCAGGTTGCATTGCTAAATGCATGTGTGAATATTTTTTTTGTTAATTTTGCAGGTTTGTGGCCTGTTGTCGGCTGATATCAATGGATGTCATAAAACCTGCAGTTCATAACTGAACTGAACAAGTTTCTCATCCTGCGACCAGCCACAGCAGGTCTGCAGACTGATAGGAAAAAAAACAATAGGCGTCGGTTATTTGTAAAAAAACTGACACTCAATGTTATAGTGTCGGTTTTATATAAATAACCGACGTCTATTTCCTGTGGCGCGAAGATATATGGCGTCGGTTATTTGTAAAAAACCGACACTAATAGTGCCCAAGATGGCGCCCTTTCTGTGGCGCGAAGGGTTTGGGCGTCGGTTTCTTATCTAATAATCGATGCCTATAGTCCCATGATGGCGCGGCTTCGGTGGCGCGTGAATAGTTTGGGCGTCAGTTTTGGAACCGACGCCTAATGGGTGAGCTTTTAGTGTCGCCCACATAGGTGTCGCTTAGAAACTGACACTAAAGGCTTTAAATAATCGACACTAAAGGTAGGTTTTGTAGTAGTGGATGTGATAACTATCATATCTTGATGTATCACTTTCTCATCATTTTAGACCCTCTTGAGTTAACCAACTTATCTTGTATTAAGGTATTTCCCTCTTAATACATTCCATCACTAAACTCTCACCTTTAGAATATAATGCATAGGCCACACATTAGAATTGTCCAACTATCTTTAATGATATGGACTGGTCCAATGTTAAAGACATTGCTTACAATTAGGTTTCATATAATCAACCACATGAAATGTTTCACCTTTATAAGGCCATTCCTTCTATCTTATCATTAGGGTTTCTTTATACCCTTACTTAAAATTAGGATTATGATTCATTGTCATATTTCCCAGGATTAGGGCTTTATGTATTATGACTTCACATTAGAGTCTCATATAACTTCACCCTACTTGGGCCTCTCATCACAACATAGCATTAGGACATCATGTGGTGTTAGTTCTTAATCAGGGTTTCTCATGGAATCACCCTCAACTAGGGTTTCTCATGGAATCACCCTCAACTAGGGTTTCACATGGAATCACCCTCAACTAGGGTTTCTCATGTCATTACATGACATCACCCTAAGTTTGATTCTCACATCCCATTACCACATCAATGTTCCATATACATCATTCTAACTTAGGGTTTCTGATGACATAACCCTGGATTAGGATTTCTCATGGAGTCATCCTTAATTAGGATTTCCACCATAGTCACCAACAATTTGGGTTTACTATTCAGCTCCATAAGGATTTCATTCAATTATCCATAATTAGATATTCACTATTCATCCCAATTAGGGTTTTACATATCATTTCCCTAAATTTGAGTTTCACATATCATTACCCTAGGTTAGGGCTACATCCTCACCCTAGATTAGGGTTTTATTTAGAATTGCCCTCAACTAGGGTTAGAACTCAAAAGCCCTATCGATTAGGGTTTATTTTCATGATTAGGGTTACATGATCTCTCTACTTAAGGATCATACCCTTAATCACCGCATGAATCATATTCACGTATGAATTCATGCTATCAACTTCTCAACTTGATTAGGTCATATCAACCTTTCAATCAAGTACATACAACTATGATTAACATAGTGTACCAAGTCATTGTTCTTATAAGCAATTAGGGTTCATCCCTTAATTGGCACTAATTACTTAGGTACTATTAGGGTTTCAACCTTTGTACCTCCAATGATTATCATTACTAATCATCATTGGATCAATGGATCATTCATCATCTTAATTCTCAAGAGATTCAATCACATTGGACCTGCATTACATAAGGTATCCAATTGAATTGACCAATTGAATATTCAATTACAATAGGTGTCCAAGTGGATTAACCCATTGAATCCTCAATCAACTTTGACTACTTGAGCCCCAAACGGTCTTGGTCTTTCAAAGTTCAAATGGTTTGAAACCATTTGGTAAAGGTGGTGCTTGAGACCGTTTGCTAAAGAAAGTACTTGAAACCATTTGCTAAAGCACCTTTTTTGAAACCGCGTGGGCTCAACCGGTTTGGGATCATTTGGTCCCAAACGGTCTAGAGACAGTTTGGTCCAAACCTCCTCAAAACCGCATGGACCAAATATGGTCTCAACCAATCAAATTGAATTAGGGTTTCCAATGTTGATTCCTTCAATCATTAAATTCATGGAACCAATCATCAATTGGGCCTATCCTCATACTTCAATTGAGTTAAATAGGTCAACCTTCAACTGATTTGACCCTCAATTGACCCTCAATTAGTCATCAATTAGGGTTTGAATCAATTGAACTAGGGTTTGGAATCGATGATCCTTCAACACTAATCAATGTAAGATTAGTTACTTTGAAACCATTGAAACATCATCCAAAATGAACATGACCTGACCCCAAACGGTCTTGAGGTCATTTGGATGACCACCAAACGGTCTTGAGACCGTTTTCTCATCACATCATCAAAATCCAAGTCAACCAATTAGGGTTTGGATCATTGGATTGATCACCAAATCAGCAATTGATTACAGTCCAACTAAGTATCTTTGGATCTTCAATTGCTTAACCATACTCAAACCTATACCTCCAAACGGTCTTGGGTGACCTTCAAACGGTCTTGAAACCGTTTGGGTCAATCAACCCAAGTTTCAAACTCAAACAACTTGGAAATCAGCACTTAACCCGATTAGGGTTTTGGTGATTGATTGACCTTCAACTCATGAACCAATTGGAACTAACCAATCATAATTGATGGGTCATTAACCTAGATCATTTTCAACAGATGTCCAAACGGTCAACCCTGGTCAACACCACTAAACGGTCTGAAACCGTTTGGTTTCATGCGGTTTGGTGAAACCGTTTGCTTCTAAACGATTTGAAACTGTTTGCTCCCAAACAGTTTGGGAAACCGTTTGAGCAACCCAATCAAGACCGTTTTCCTTGGATATTTGGAGAGGTGTGTGGTTATCATCTTCAACCTCTAAACTCATGAAACTTTTTGTGGTTTCCATGGTGATTGCATCCATCAACCAAATCAATTATCGTGAATATGGAAATGATCATTATTTGATAAGGAATTGAATGCAATAACAAAATCAAGGGTTCAAGTTATAAAACCCACCTCCAATTGAGCTCCAAAGCTCCAATATCACGTCAACAATGGTGGATGCAACTCCTTTCACCATTCCAAGGCTTGTCCTCAAGGTTTGAGTGAAAAGGAATGGTTAGAATTGAAGAGGAGATCGAAATAGGAAGAAATCCATAATGTATTTTCGATTTCCACCATGGAATCAAGGTGAAATGGATAAAGAACCTTACCAACAGGTTGGGGGTCGTCCTCTTGATACTCCCAATCTCCCTTGGTCGTTTCCCAAGCAAGGAGAAGAAGTGGGGTCGAAAAAGCCTTTCATTTGGCTTGTAAAAGGTCCTTTTATAAAAATTCAATGAGAGAGAATATACTTTGCAAAAATCCATTTAATCCCAAAAATATGGCCTCCTCTTCCCCCTAAAATTACTTAGGGACGAGGCTATCTTGTTTGCCTCTTATTCCTCTCAATTATCCATGATTTAAAGAAAAGAAAATTAAGCACCTTAAATCATATTATACTAATATCCATATGTCAGTGGATATTTCTTTTTCTTATAAAATTGTGTGTGAGTTATCCACTCCCTTGGATATTTTTGTGGTCCTTGCAAGGATAAAGGATGTCCACACACGTCTGAATTCAACCATTTTAATTTTGGTTGAAGGCCCTTTAATTAATACATTTATTTTTGCACTAAATTGAATTAGGGCTTCAATTAGGATTAAATCTTGATTATTTTAATGTCAAGATGCTCTCTCCTCCAACTTAATTCAAATGAGGCACCCCTATCATTTTATTTGCTCTATATGATGCCAAGAAACATTAGGGACCTTATTGAAGTGGTAATCTACATATTTCACCCTAGGTTTTGGGTAAATTGTACATTACACCAAAACTAGGTTTTCATGCACATACATTGCTTTATCAGCTCTTTCTTGGTATTCAGGATTCCATAAGCCACACCTCAGCATCATTTTTACTCTCGTGATGCTTCAACATATGAGGAACATATTATCATTCACAATTTGCACTTAAACCCCTCAACTTGGGTAATTTGCACTTTAGTCCAAAACAAGCAAACATTGCTTCAACATTATTCAAACAGGACTAGAATTGCAACATAAGTTCCTCTTGAGGCCTAATTACTTTTCACAAGATGAGATTAAGCATTTAATCATATTTCTTAATCAAAACACCTAGGGTTAAAGTATAACCCAGGTCAGGGATGTTACAATTATAAACCCCTAACAAGGATTTTGTCCTTGAAATCCAGATAAAGGAAGACAGATGTATTTTATTCATCATACTATCTAGTCTTCACACATCATCTCCTTATTATGGAGACACCAAAAAGCTTTGATCAGCACAAAGTGTTTCTGTACAAGATTTTCGTAGAATCAACACACAAGGCACATGCTCCACTATTCCTCATCATTGACTATAAAGTCAACTTTGTGTCAAATAACACTTTTCTTATTTAGAGAAACATCATACATTCTTTATTAATATCATTTTTATGCAAAGCATAAACCCCTAGCATATGATGTTCACATCATTTTATATAATCAGATTAATTTCACAGTTGACCACTCTAGGTAGCCAACCTAAACCATCTGATATTTCTCAGATACCAGAATATTTCACCTTGGTATCTATCACATGTGTTGAGAACACATCACATATTTCTCTTCCTTTCATCTTGGAACATTAATTGTTTCATATGTCCTCATCTTGGGACCAAAGTCCAAGATAATTGATACTTTTCTAAGTATCCATCACATGAACATATTTATCTTATGCACATCAAGTGTCCTAAGACCCATTTGATTGCCATGTCCCTGAAAGGAAAGAAAACAATGATTCATATTCCTCTTATTATTTCATGTATTTTCAACTATTCATGACCCATTTACTCTTTGTCTCATCCTAGGTTCCTTGCCTTCAGCATAGGAATTTATAAGGATGATTGGATAACATAATTATTATTCAGCATGTTTATGATCATCTCATGATCTCATCACATTTTCCCATTTCTTCATTATGGGAAGATCTTTATTATGCTTGCAGCATTATTGAACAGGGTTCATCTCCCTTATTCTTATTCTTATCTTATGAGGAGTACACTTTTAGTACCTCATACAACATGCTCATCTGAGATTATCTCAGACTTCTCTTTCTTATACATAGGATATGACACATTTATTCATTCCATATTTCTGATTTCATGATGCTCATTAGATTGTCTCAAAATGACTACTTGATCAGAGCAATAAAAAAGACAACAATCTAAGAGTTTCCATACCCACTTTATCATCAATAGTTGTATACCTGGCCAGGGTATATAAATATTGAGATTAAGTGGTATGCACTTTGTATACTATCATATTCCATCTTTTCATATTATCATAAGCATAAGGCTTAACATCCCTGAATTTCATTCAGGCATCTCTTCTATACCTCATCTTTTCTTATAGAGGTAAGAACAACATAAAACATTTGTAATGTTTTACTATGCAAAACATAAGTCCTCACAGGAATAATCAAGGAAAGTTCAGTCAATTCCTTTCTTAGTTAATCCAGGAATTCATAAGATGACATATTTGAATGACATTACCTTGTATAACTTGTCATAATTCATGGATTATTCACTTCCTCAGGCTAACTCTTCCTCAAAGATTGATTCAACAGGCTAAGGTTGAGCACAGAGTCCATAAATTCATCATTTCCTTTTTTCTTCGACCTACAGATGTTGATTACTAATCCTGTTGATACCTGAAACATCACCATTGGGACAGGTAATCTAGGTTACACTTCCAATGCTTGATCCACTATATACATTACTGTTTCCCTAAATTCTCCAACAGTAATACTTAAAGAAGGATTTTCTTATTATAGTTGGATCATCTAGGAGATTCTCAAGGAATTGTCCCTCTCTTGCCTGTTCCCATGCACCTCTTCTTGGTGCAACATTGCTGCTTTCACCAGCAACCTCCTCATGTGACCCAGACATCTTTAAGTTCTTCTTCTCTTATATGAGCAGAAGACACTTATCAGATACAGTGGATGACACCAGAATAGACTCTACTATCTTAGCCCTATGTCTCTGTAGACTCAGCGAACCTAGGGCTCTGATACCACAAATTTTTGGCATCCAACTCACAAAAACAAGATTAACTTAAGCGGAAGTGAATTATTTGCAGCGGATTACTGAAAATCACTAAAAATTAAAACTTTTTGCAAAAAGATCCACACATAGGAAATCTTTTCCATTGAGAACCATTGTATAACATTTACATTCTGGTTCAAACGTGCATAACATGTACCATCTCTTTTCAGAGACTACATCATCAGCTGCCTTATAAACATTATATACAGACATCATACGAATCTCGAGGCATTAAGCCAAAACCTCAAATCGATTTATCAAAAACACTGGCTAAAAACTCTGAGGACCTGAGAGTATAGAGACGACACATAGGACTTTCTAATTACATAACTTGACAGGCAGTATCTCCACCTGATATTTCACTGCTATCCCTGCTGTTACTGTTGCTGTCCATTCCCTGCAATAGGATTTCTGCTTCTTTGTCTGCGTCCGCCTAAAAAGTTAGATCCCACGGGGGTGAGACAATTGTAAATTGCCCCAGCGGGAGATATAACTCACCACCAAAACTTCGTTATAGCAGTTTATTAAAATAAATTGAGCAGAAGGACTTATATATATAATCAACAGCATGTAGATCATTGTATGAACAAAGTGAAGTAATCTCCTTTTTCAAAGATAACATTGCATCTACTCATGGTAGACGCATAGTTCATTCATCTACTTGTAATGAATATATAACAGAAAGGTAACATCAGCCAATGAATTTTCGTATTCAATCCTTAAGCAAACATGTTATACGGCTGATTTCATTTTACAAACACACTTATGCCCTGAGGAGATGAGGTATACCACTCATACTCCAACCGACCACTGCAAAGTCAAAATCGGTACCATACATAGGTCTATGGAAGAGACGGATTCCCATGACCTCTCACATCCCGGTCAGTGCGGGAAAAAAAGCAGGACTGTGTTAACTTCTCAAAATAGCTTTCCAAGGTATACTGGAACTTCACTATAGAGTTACAACGTCAATTGCACTCTCATCGGCCATCGAGAGATTTGATGTTTATCTCCTCGACCCCACATTAAATATCATTGGGAGATTAGTGTTACATCTATCCCAACCATCGGGAGATTTATGATACATCCATCCCGACACATGAAGGATTGAGAGGTTTGATGTTTACCTTCCCTCAATCTATTCACCAGATGTATGGATATTTTTCGCCCATTTACCCCCACATATTCAAAATATGTGTTTCGGGTTTTGCCGCGGAGCACCTATTTCACCATCACCTATTCCTGACGATGATGGGTCTATGGTCAGGCCTTCTACATGAAAAGATTTCACTTGATTAATTAAGTACATTTTCATAATCATTTAGCATCAGCCAAGTTCTTAAACAAGACTTATTACAACAACGCTATAAAGAGACATGTACTAATTTCATCAGATACTTATCAGTCTTTCAAAGACCTTGGGAACTCAGTCCCTCATTTCAAAATTGGGAATTCTCATCCCTTCACATTCTCATCACCATGATCATATGGTTATGGGTATTCAAACCCTTAACTCATCATTGAGTACCATTACCATGTATTAGGTAACTATCACCTTCAGGTCATCTGACCAAGGCATTCATGATACTTGTTACATAAGTATCACACATGGTTCACAAGGCCACAGAATATCTTGTCACCTCTTTCTAGGCAACAACTTACTCATATGACTCATAGAATCCATGTACATTGTTACTTTTACTAAGCAACAATAACATTAGGGCACATAAGGCCAATCAACATTTATTATATAAATGCCACAGCTCAAACCTGGCTATATTCATCATTTCATAATATATGCATGGTTATTAGACATGATAATAGTCATACAAGTTATTCATCACATCCTATGATACAATAGTAACACCATTATTCCTTTACCATGAATTAGGGTTTACTATCAAAATAAGGCTTCTCATTCCCTTTACCCAAATTAGGATTAGGGTTCCCCATTTCTCACTAATTAGGGTTTCATGATTATATTATTTGTCCAACCCTTAATTCATTATTCCATACCTCTGGGGCATTCAAAGATATCATAAATGATTATTCAAGATCATTACTCTCATCATATAGCATTAATGATTATCAATTCAAGGTATGAGTTCATTTCTCATCCTCATCATGGTATGACTATATCATACTCATCATTTGGGCTTAACCCTATTCTCAAGGTACATTAATTAACACTCATCAAAGTGCAACAACTCATTACATTTCATTGTAGTAGTTGTATAACACACTTCATATGTTTCTTACCCAATTATATTGGATTTGGAGTGTATCAAGGTATATAAACCCTAAAGTGCCGAATGTGATAACTATCATATCTTGATGTATCACTTTCTCATCATTTTAGACCCTCTTGAGTTAACCAACTTATCTTGTATTAAGGTATTTCCCTCTTAATACATTCCATCACTAAACTCTCACCTTTAGAATATAATGCATAGGCCACACATTAGAATTTTCCAACTATCTTTAATGATATGGACTGGTCCAATGTTAAAGACATTGCTTACAATTAGGTTTCATATAATCAACCACATGAAATGTTTCACCTTTATAAGGCCATTCCTTCTATCTTATCATTAGGGTTTCTTTATACCCTTACTTAAAATTAGGATTATGATTCATTGTCATATTTCCCAGGATTAGGGCTTTATGTATTATGACTTCACATTAGAGTCTCATATAACTTCACCCTACTTGGGCCTCTCATCACAACATAGCATTAGGACATCATGTGGTGTTAGTTCTTAATCAGGGTTTCTCATGGAATCACCCTCAACTAGGGTTTCTCATGGAATCACCCTCAACTAGGGTTTCACATGGAATCACCCTCAACTAGGGTTTCTCATGTCATTACATGACATCACCCTAAGTTTGATTCTCACATCCCATTACCACATCAATGTTCCATATACATCATTCTAACTTAGGGTTTCTGATGACATAACCCTGGATTAGGATTTCTCATGGAGTCATCCTTAATTAGGATTTCCACCATAGTCACCAACAATTTGGGTTTACTATTCAGCTCCATAAGGATTTCATTCAATTATCCATAATTAGATATTCACTATTCATCCCAATTAGGGTTTTACATCTCATTTCCCTAAATTTGAGTTTCACATATCATTACCCTAGGTTAGGGCTACATCCTCACCCTAGATTAGGGTTTTATTTAGAATTGCCCTCAACTAGGGTTAGAACTCAAAAGCCCTATCGATTAGGGTTTATTTTCATGATTAGGGTTACATGATCTCTCTACTTAAGGATCATACCCTTAATCACCGCATGAATCATATTCATGTATGAATTCATGCTATCAACTTCTCAACTTGATTAGGTCATATCAACCTTTCAATCAAGTACATACAACTATGATTAACATAGTGTACCAAGTCATTGTTCTTATAAGTAATTAGGGTTCATCCCTTAATTGGCAGTAATCACTTAGGTACTATTAGGGTTTCAACCTTTGTACCTCCAATTATTATCATTACTAATCATCATTGGATCAATGGATCATTCATCATCTTAATTCTCAAGAGATTCAATCACATTGGACCTCCATTACATAATGTATCCAATTGAATTGACCAATTGAATCTTCAAGTACAATAGGTGATCAAGTGGATTAATCTATTGAATCCTCAATAACATTTTACTACTTGAGCCCCAAACGGTCTTGGTCTTTCAAAGTTCAAACGGTTTGAAACTGCTTAGTAAAAGTGGTGCTTGAGACCATTTGCTAAAGCAAGTACTTGAAACCATTTGCTAAAGGACCTTTTTGAAACCGCATGGGCTCATCCGGTTTGGGATCGTTTGGTCCCAAACGGTCTTGAGACCGTTTGGTCCAAACCTCCTCAAAACCACAAGGACCAAATATGGTCTCAACCAATCAAATTGAATTAGGGTTTCCAATGTTGATTCCTTCAATCATTGAATTCATGGAAACAATCATCAATTGGGCCTATCCTCATACTTCAATTGAGTTAAATAGGTCAACCTTCAACTTATTTGACACTCAATTGACCCTCAATTAGTCATCAATTAGGGTTTGAATCAATTGAACTAGGGTTTGGAATCGATGATCCTTCAACACTAATCAATGTAAGATTAGTTACTTTGAAACCATTGAACCATCATCCAAAATGAACATGACCTGACCCCAAACGGTCTTGAGGTCGTTTGGATGGCCACCAAACGGTCTTGAGACCGTTTTCCCATCACATCAACAAAATCCAAGTCAAGCAATTAGGGTTTGGATCATTGGATTGATCACCAAATCAGCCATTGATTACACTCCAACTTAGTATCTTTGGATCTTCAATTGCTTAACCATACTCAACCCTAGACCTCCAAACGGTCTTGGGTGACCTCCAAACGTTCTTGAGACCGTTTGGGTGATCCCCAAATGGTCTTGAAACCGTTTTGGTCAATGAACCCAAGTTTCAAACTCAAACAACTTGGAAATCAGCACTTAACCCGATTAGGGTTTTGGTGATTGATTGACCTTCAACTCATGAACCAATTGGAACTAACCAATCATAATTGATGGGTCATTAACTGAGATCATTTTCAACAGATCTCCAAATGGTCAACCCTGGTCAACACCACCAAACGGTCTGAAACCGTTTGGTCTCATGCGGTTTGGTGAAACTGTTTGTTTCTAAACGGTTTGAAACCGTTTGCTCCCAAACTGTTTGGGAAACCGTTTGAGCAACCCAATCAAGACCGTTTGCCTTGGATATTTGGAGAGGTGTGTTCTTATCATCTTCAACCTCTAAACTCATGAAACTTGTTGTGGTTTCCATGGTGATTGCATCCATCAACCAAATCAATTATCGTGAATATGGAAATGATCATTATTTGATAAGGAATTGAATGCAATAACAAAATCAAGGGTTCAAGTTATAAAACCCGCCTCCAATTTGAGATCCAAAGCTCCAAGTTCACGGAAAAAATTGTGTATGCAACTCCTTTCACCATTCCAAGGCTCGTCCTCAAGGTTTGAGTGAAAAGGAATGGTTAGAATTGAAGAGGAGATCGAAATAGGAAGAAAACCATAATTTATTTTCGATTTCCACCATGGAATCAAGGTGAAATGGATCAAGAACCTTAACAACAGGTTGGGGGTCGTCCTACTGATCCTGCCAAGCTCCCTTGGTCGTTTCCCAATCAAGGAGAAGAAGTGGGGTCGAAAAAGCCTTTCATTTGGCTTGTAAAAGGTCCTTTATAAAAATTCAATGAGAGAGAATATACTTTGCAAAAATCCATTTAATCCCAAAAATATGGCCGCCTCTTCCCCCCTCAACTTCCTTAGGGACGAGGCTATCTTGTTTGCCTCTTATTCCTCTCAATTATCCATGATTTAAAGAAAAGCAAATTAATAACCTTAAATCATATTATACTAATATCCATATGTGCGTGGATATTTCTTTTTCTTATAAAATTGTGTGTGAGTTATCCACTCCCTTGGATATTTTCGTGGTCCTTGCAATGCTCAAGGATGTCCACACACATCTGAATTCAACCATTTTAATTTTGGTTGAAGGACCTTTAATTAATACATTTATTTTTGCACTAAATTGAATTAGGGCTTCAATTAGGATTAAATCTTGATTATTTTAATGTCAAGATTCTCTCTCCTCCAACTTAATTCAAATGAGGCACCCCTCTAAATTTATTTGCTATACATGATGTCAATAAACATTAGGGACCTTATTGAAGTGGTAAATTACAAATTGCACCCTAGGTTTTGGGTAAATTGCACATTACACCAAAACTAGGTTTTCATGCACATACATTGCTTTATCAGCTATTTCTTGGTATTCAAGATTCCATAAGCCACACATCAGCATATTTTTCACTCTCATGATGCTTCAACACATGAGGAACATATTATCATGCACAATTTGCACTTAAACCCCTCATCTTGGGTAATTTGCACTTTAGTCCAAAACAAGCAAACATTGCTTCAACATTATTCAAACAGGACTAGAATTGCAACATAAGTTCCTCTTGAGGCCTAATTACTTTTCACAATATGAGATTAATCATTTAATCATCTTTCTTAATCAAAACACCTAGGGTTAAAGTATAAGCCAGGTCAGGGATGTTACAGGGAGGGTCAACCCAAGAATGGGAAGATGACCTATGAGGGAGGCAAAACCTTAGATCTTAGGATCAAGTTGTTGCTAGAGAGCCTAACCCCCTCCTATGTGCCAAGAAGGCACCCTAGGCTAGGACATTCCCTTAAAAGGTATGTTGAATAAACATATTTGATTATTGAGATAACCTTAATTATCACCTAGAGGGGTGAAGAGTTAAAGATATAAAGATGAAAGCACCTACATTCTTTGAACCCAAGTATGCCATCTCTGAGTGACACAAGTGGTCAAGCCCAAGATTGGGAAGACCAGTATGGAACCAAGCCCATGAAGGGAAGGTGGTCTGAGTGGACGACCAAGCCTAGGAAGGGAAGGTCATGAAATGGTCAAGCCTAGGATTGGGAAGACCAGTATGGCACCATGCCCAGGAAGGGAAGGTGGCCCAAGTCCATAGTGCAGATGTTTAGGGTCAAGCCCCTGGAGGGGATGATCACAGAAGGTCAAGCCATGGAGGGAAGACCGACATGGCACCAATCCATGGATGGGAAGGTGTCCTGAGCCCAATGTTGGGACTATACTACATAATGTGTACTCAAAATAGAGAGAGATGAAGGCAATCTGGGTGAAAGATTAATATGAGAGGATAAGGTTCTTAAAAATAATAGAGATGTGACATCTCAAAGAAACCCTTGGGATATGAGGATGAATACCTTAAGATGAGGTTAATGACATGACCTAGGGTTAGAGGTGTCACCTCAACCTTAATTGAAAATAATGGATAATAGGTTGGAAACCTAGGTGAAAAGTGAAATCACCAAGTGAAATTGAAATCACAAAATGAGAATGAAATCATCAGGAGATGATAAGGTTTAAGACATCTAAGTGGGGTGCTAACCCTAAGTTTTAAAAATAATGTGAGTCATCATTCATGTAGGATTAGTAGGCCTGGATTTTGGGGACAAATTTGCTTTTAAGGAGGGATGAATGTTACATCCTTGAAATTCATAGATTTCAAGCCTAAATGATATTATGGCACAATTAACAAGGAAGAGAATTGAGGGAGATTGGTTGATAATTCCAAACCCTAGACTTCAAATAAACGTACAATTTAAATATGTTTTTGAGCACATGTATTCATATGAGGTTGATATAAGGTGCAATGATTATCAAATCCTTAAATATGTAATTAGGGGTGTTATAAACCTTATGGATCGAATATGGGCCTTGGGCTTGTAACTCAATACAAACTTGAAATGGTTAATTAGGGTTACAAATTGGTCCTAGCAATACAAATTTGGGAAAAGAATATCTATGTACATGATACATGATCATGAGCATTATATGTTAAAGGTAATCTAAAAGTGGGATTATAGATGAAAATTTAGGATATACCAAACTATCAAGTAACCTAGGTAATTAATTAAGTAATTATTTAGTGATTACTTGGAAGGCAATTTTGAGATGATTATCCTAATTTTTAGACTCAAATATATTTATTATGAGAAGATAATAGGAACAGGAGTATTACCCCAAGATTTAGGATAATATGAAGTTATATAATGACTAGGATAATTACTTATCCAATGAGGGGTTTTGTCAAATGATTACTACTTTCATTGGAGGACAAATCTAGGGAAAACTACATGTAATGGGGGTATTATCCCCATTGATTAGACTCTACACTATACATAGGAAGGCAGCCCCTATCCCTTACGATTAAATGGGAGTAACCCATGGCCCTACCGCAATATCCCTCTCTCTTCCTTTGTCTTACGCGGGAACCCACTAGGGTTTTGGTGTGTATGTATATGTATATGTATATGTATATGTATATATATATATAGTCAGGCTAGAATACACTCGAGTGTACAGATCACACGAATACACTCAAGTGTATTTCCATATCAAGCCTATTTTTTTGCAAAATGTAAACCATTGATCTTCACTGTCATACTATAACTAGGCTACGTACAAATTTTGAGCCCATTTGGATGAGTGTGAGTCACTCATCTGAGGGCACTAAAATTGACTTGCAAAACTAATTTGAAATGTATAATTTATGCGGTCTTTATAACATGACCTATAAATATCCAAATGTGCTCAAATTTTGTATATGAGATATTAACAAGATGTTTAAGAAGATCAATGGATTAGATTTTTGAAAAAATTGTTGCATCATGAAAAACTACTTGAGTGTATTCTGCTCTGAATACACTCGAGTGTATTCTAGCCTGACTCTCTCTCTCTCTCTGTGTGTGTGTGTGTGTGTGTGTGTGTGTGTGTGTGTGTGTGTGTGTGTGTGTATATATATATATATATATATATATATATATAGAGAGAGAGAGAGAGTCAAGCTAGAATACACTCGAGTGTACAAATCACACGCTACACTCAAGTGGTGTTTGCATATCAAGACTATGTTTTAGAAAAATGTAAACCAATGATCTTCATTGTCAGACTATAATTAGGCTACATATAAATTTTTATCCCATTTGGATGAGTGTAAGTCACTCATCCGAGGGCAACAAAATTGACACACGAAAGTAATTTGAAATGCATAATTTTTGTGGTCTTCATAACGTGAGCTATAAATGTCCAAATGGGCTCAAATTTTATATATGCGCTATTCATAAGATGTTTAAGAAGATCAATGAATTTGATTTAAAAAAAATTGCATCATGAAAAACTACTTGAGTGTATTCTGTTCTGACTACACTCGAATGTACTCTAGCCTGACTCTCTCTCCCTCTCTCTCTCTCTCTCTATATATATATATATATAATATATATATATATATATATATTATATGGAAACCTAGGAATCCCTTCTGGGACCAGGAACACTTGGCCACGATAGTCTCAAGGAAACACTACAAAGAGTCTAATACATCCAAACTTTATTTGGTTCCTCCTGCTCAGATAGACCTGCACATGATCGTAGCATGTTGTAGTTAGACCCATAGTCAGGATGAGCATGAACAGGTCCTCCCCAAGTTTCTATGTTACACCGTCATCCCCAGAGGGGTCCGACCACCTTCTTCTATGTGTGTGGGAAGCAGCGGCCATATCAATGGTAGGGAGCCTCGGCAGTCAGAGAATCATGACTGCTGGGATGCGCTCCGGCTGCCTTAGTTGACCCAGAGGTGTTGGGTAGGTTCATTGAGGGACAGAACAATATGGAGCCTCAAGAATGGTTGTCCTCCCTGGAGGAGTTGAGGAGTCGGCCTTCTAGGAGTTGTCGTATATGGGTTCATGGATCTAAGAATAGAAGAGGAAGAAAGAGGGACAGAGCTCAGTGATGGCTAGGCCTACGGGACTGCTGTAAGGGCAGGCGGGGGCAAGGTGGTGCGGCACTGACCCCTGAGGGGTGTTGCAATCTGACTCAAGCAACATGATGGGCTCATCACCCTCTGACTCCAACGGCGGCAGCATGATTCCACACAGAGATGCTGGCACGCGAACAGGGGGAGAGAGAGCAGGACGATCGTAGTTGGACCAGCCCCAGATCGGTGGTCCAGAGAAAGGAATTAAATAATAAATCAATGGTTTGAGACCAGATCGGCCTCCAGCAAAGAAAAGAGAACCGTGCTGACGTGGAATCATATGATTGGCTCATGTAACATAAATCTTAGAATAAACATAGTTAATCAATGATGATAACAAAAGTATATATGAAATTGTTCAAAAAAATAAGTAGAAGATTAATAAAATATATTCAGAGTCTAAATATGTTTCATGTTCCAAAGTGTATGCAATATATGTTTTGATGTGACTAATATAAAGGAAAACCTAGATTCCATTAATATGATGCTTAGCTAAGTAAATCCATTTATTTTGTGATAATAACAGATCTTGTCATGTATGATGAGGAACCCTTGATGAATAATTGATGTTTCTAGATTAATAATCATGCACCTATATATTTAGGGTTTTGAAACCAATGTGAATATCTTGCTATGATCTTAATGCTAATAATATGATCTAGGTATCACAAATAGCCTAATGTGCTTGAGATGATGATTAGGGTTTCACCTAATATGCATAACTAGGTTTTGTAATCTTAGAGATCTTAACATGATGGAATTAGGATTTGAGACCCTTATCCCTTGTCCAAGCATGAGACAACCCTTAATCCTAGTTTGGGATCACATCTAGATCTAATCAATATATTGTGAATACATGGTGACACATATGTAGTATGTTTGTTTCAGATAATGTTGATTGAATGCTTTCTTGCTTGGATGTTTGGATGCACTCTTAAAGTACTTGAGTTATTCTACATGGTTTCTACAATGGCATAAGGTAAATGGTTATTCTTATGAATACATGTATCGATTTACGAGTTTTTTGAGGTTTCTTGAAAAGATTGAATACATGATAACTGCTTGCTTGTTTATTTACTTCTTACAAATTATAAAGTCCCTATGAGTATCATGAAAGGTAAATAATGATATTTTGAACCCTAGGTTAGACTGATCTTAAGGGTAATTCACATGAGTCCAAGGATGAATAGTGATTACACCTAAGATAGTAGACCAAATACGGGTTAGAATGTGAAAGCAAATATATGTTCTTATATGTAAATAAAAGTAGTTGAATATATGTATACTTGTATTTATTGGATGAACCCATGTACCAGTATAGAAATATACTAATCGCGTATTTGTTTTTTGGCATTTTAGGTATTTGATATATGTGATTCATGGACATGAGTTTACAGATGATAGATGTTAAAGACACTAAGGTTAAATCAAGGGGGATTAGTTATAGTGGTAATTATGCTCATATGTATAAGTTAGTTCTTTCTAAAATTTATGTAACTCCTTAGAGGATCTTTTTATGCAAACATATAAATATTTGTTCATTAATGTTTACTATGTATTATTTGTTGAATCTAATCTTGGAATTTATGAGTAATGATATGTGACTTTAAGGTCCTTTGGACACTAAAAATGTGGGTCGTTACAAACCTCTTGCTGGGTGATGAGTTCTTTGCCAGGGATCACTTTACAATTCTTACATACTTCACGAACCACTCTCATTGTAAGTAAGTATTCTGTTTGTCTACAAAACACCCACTCGTGAAAGTAATATTATGAGAATCTCTTCTCTTGAAATGGGTGTTTGTCAAAGTAAAATGATATATAACTTCAGAATCTAATATCATCTCTCCTTCTTCATTTATGTTGTCGTAACCATAACCACCATGAAATCTCTCATATTTAGCATTGGTACTCCCCCAAAAGCCATTTATATCAATCCCAATAATGACCTCTCCTCTATCGGTATTCCTTGCATCAATTCATCCATGTTATCACAAAATTTCTTCTTAGCCTCCTCGCAAAGACCAACATGGGGGGCACAAGTGCTAATGACGTCAAAAATCTTTCACCCAAGAACAAACTTGATAGAGGCATTTCTATCACCCGTCCTTGTGATCTTGGCAACATCATCCTTCTACATTGTATCAGAAATAATTCCTATGATATTTCTATGCTTGTCCATACCAATATGCCAAATTTTATAACATGTGCTTCCAATCTCTCTACATTGTTTCCTTGTCTACTTGGTTTCCTACAAGCAAGTTATTGACTAATACTCTAATCATGGTATCCATTAGTTCTAAATACTTTCCTATCAGTGAGTTAATATTTCAAGATCCAAGCTGAATACTTTTTTGTTGAAGTTTCTTCTTTACATGCCTCTATCTAAAATTTTATCCTTGCACATTTGACACTATATGAGCAATAATGTAGTAGAACTTGTTTCATTACCCACATTTGTCTAGGATGTGGAAACCCTTGCATATCCTTCAACACCATCGGGCACCGCTGTGTTGAAACTCCTTGTATATTTATTACTACATGTTGGTCTTGATGTAGCATGTCACAAGGAAGGTACACACCAAAAAAATATTATAAGAATACATGTCATAAATAGATACAATTTTTATGGTTGGTTGTCAACATGCCACCAACTCTCCTCCTTTACCCTGTGTTGGAACCATCTACATTTGTACAAAATATACAGAAAATAGGAGTATGGATGCAATAACCCAATATAAAGGAAAAATTTATCTAACAAACCAAAAGCTAAAATTTACATACAAACCAAAGACTATGGCACCAATTCTCCATCAGAAAATAAATCATATAGTTGAAGCTTATTTATAACGGGTTTTATCACTAATTTTTTTTTCTTTTAGAAGTTAAAAAAAGTCAGATGATGGTTAGAAACTAACACCTAAGTGGTGTCATAGAAATTCAAACTTTCTGCTCCAATTTAAAAATTGTCACATTAAAAATCACAACAATGACTTGTGATTAGAAATTGTTGTATTGTTTGTTGGTTTTTTGCACGTTACACGTTGTATAAATTCGATTTTACAAGGTAACTATCAGGAGTAAATAAAGTTAATTTTAAATATCAATGTCATTGACTTGGGCCAGTGGTGTCGAGATGCTTCTTTGACACTTTCCCTCTTTTCTTCTTAATCCTTCCTTTCTTATTGTTAGTTTACATCATCTTTATGCATGTATCACCGTCTTAGTGAATTCCACCACCATAGATTGGTGGTACTAACTTTGTAATATTTTGATGTGGGAAATGGCTGCAATATAAACAAAAATATATTAGGAAATTAATTAAATAAAGTGATTTCAGCCTCAATATTTTTAAAATGTGAAATATCAATCCAGAAGGAAGATTTTAAGCAATTTAGGCAAATTATTCATAAAAGACATTGAAATGAGAAACAAATATCCTAAACTCATGTATGGATGAGCCCCAATTTTAGTAGATAAATTGTGTGCATCATTATCACTCCACATCACTTGATAATTAGTATAGAACCATTCTTTGGAATCTCAAGATATGGAGGTTTAACGTTTGATTAAGAAAAAAATCAAGGCGTGAATAGGAGATAAAATGAAATTTTATTTTTGTGGATCTTTGAGACTGGAGATGAATGTGGCATTCTCATTATTGCCTTCAATATCCTAACATTTAGGTGTGGGCTCTTAATTACCTCAAGCTCTCCCGTTAAGGAGATCCTTCCTTGACAATTAGGATGGATTTATAAGAAACAATAGAGAAGACGATGGATAAATAAAAATTTGGTTAGAATCTATATTTGATCCTATCTTAAGAAGTTGAGTCGCGTATATTAATTGAATCACATCATATCAATCTAGTGTCTAAAAAATAGGAGAAATTATGACAAGACTAGACATCACATATGTTATAAGTAGTTAGGATGAACAAAATATGACAATAAAGATTGTCGTTACATAGCCTAATAGTATTCAAAAAAAAATTGTGTGAGGAGAAGGGTCCTCGAATCACTAAAAAGATTGATAATAAAAGAAGGGAGGCATTTTACTCTCTGGATTCATAAGAGTCTAAAGGGGCATTGAATATGGTTTCTAAGGGACATGATATTTATATGATAGAATTAGGGTTTGGAGTTAGTAAGTAGAAGGTTCTAGAGAGTTGGAGGATTGTTGTGACTTGTCGGGCTGGACAAATTGGCAGAACACGTCATTCTTCCATGTGGAACCCACCAAATGGCTGCAATCCACTGGGCATCCCCGGGATTTTTAGATAAGCTACATATTTCCCACCGTAGATATAGTAATCATCAGTTGCACCATGTTCTGGGTGTTTCTACATAATTCCAATTTCAAACAAGTTATGTATTCCCAACGAAGATAGGGTTTCATGATATTGACATTCAATTATGATGATGCATTCATTCAATCATGAAATTCCATGCAATACCAAACCATTGATTAAGGTTTCATAGCAAGAACCAAGAATTGATTATAGTGATTTCAGAAAAGAAGTTATGATGAACCCATCATCCCACAATAGAGGAAATCACCCCAGGCACATATTTTTGGAAATCCTTTTATTGTGTCTTTGCATCAACTAACAGTCCACATGTTTAGTGAGTTTCGAAAACTGCATTCAGGACATTGTTTGGTTGGGCAAGGGGGAGTTGCAAAACCACACTTTATAAACCCAACCAAAAATATATTTACTAGCTATGGTGAATGATTGGTCCATTTGAGCATATCAAATGGTAAAATATCTTGCAGTAGAAGCTATATTAGATGCATGAACTATCCCCTCACATTGGGCACATTTGGTTTGTCAGATTTAACTAGATTATTGATAATCCAAGATTATTACAGTACAAGATTAACATAATCTGGGATTTTAAGAATTCCACTTATCAATGTCATATGTTTGGTTTGCTAGATATGCTAACACATATTTTACAAAATTTATGTTTGGTTCGCTGAATTTGATTAAATGATTTAGTTTTAAATTTTTAAAATTTAGCTTAAAGGCAATTTAATTTACAAAACTTGAACATTAGTTTAAGTTCTAAATCTGAAATTTCTTCAACGAAAATCCAAAACTCAATTTTTTTTAAATGCAAGTACAAATGAATGACTAGCACATAGATTTGAACAAAACCTACAAACTTTACTTTTAAAAAAAATTACCAAAGACAAAATTTCAACTACCATGTTTCAACAACTATGTATACTTAACAAACTTTACTTTTTTTTAAGTACATTAATGTTTACTTAACAACATTCAACAACCATATTTCATGTACATCAACCCACACAAAGGACATCAAACTATCATGTTTCAATATATCAACCCACATAAAGGACATAAATAAAATTCAATAGCAATGTTTCAAGGAGAGCCCCCCCCCCACTAAGGACATCAAACATATCCAACATCCAACAACCATTTTTCAAACATTCGAGAGTCATTAATGTTGACATAACAAACTACATTGTCTTTCCACTAATCAGCATATCCTTTCCCACTTGCAGCACTTGCTAAAGCTGAAGCGCCTTTGGAAGATACAACCTGAGACACAAAGCAAATATAATAAACTTCTAAAAAAAGATATCGACAAGCATCTTGGGTATATTATACAGGGCACATGTAGATACAAGTAGATAACAATTGTTGGAGTGCAATTATAACTAGAAGTGGACCACAATGATAGTATCTTTAATCAAATACAAAACCCATGTTGGCCTTAGCCACAAAAACACACAACCCATTAATTAGGGACCATAACTTCTCCCCCTTAAAATATTACAATACAGAACAACCAGTAAGACCAATGCTAAACCTAAACAAGATAGATAAGGTAGGTAGCTAATGTAAGCTCAAGGAATATATTAAACTACTATATTTTTGCACTAACATCAACTCATAACAGTTAGCACAGCCATGCCAAACTACTGAATTGGACTTAATAAAGCATGGCCTGCATGGACCAAACAAATAGTTCCAATTCATCAAAAATATAAATCAAACACCAGAACTTAACAACACACTCCCCCACTCTTTTTTTAACTACAATAGGTGGTGAGAAGTGCAGAATTGAGCTACTGCTCAGTATTTGTTCTTTTAGCACAATAATTATATGAAAAAAAATATCATACCTGATAGAGACAGATTTTACCAACTCTACCTCACTGAAAAAATACCATAGAAAAACACCACCATAAAAAAGGAGCTACCTGAGAAAAAATCAAGCCAAACAAATGATGAGTCACTCCTTTGAGGCACGAGTAACACAAAATATATTTAAAATTTTATAAAATATAGAACATCTAGATCCTAATGTGAAATTCTAGTGTGTGTTGGCTTCTATTGGGTGAGACATCACCACAGATGTAGAGCTACGCCTTTGTGCTCTTCTCAGATCTACTGCTACAATTCTCCTAAAATTATGAGACATACATTACAAGCTTAATCACTAAAGTAAGAGTTGTGGAGTTTGAAACCAAGAAGGAAGAAAATCTCTTTATTGAAGCTTAATCACTGAAGCTTATTCTATTCTAAATTCAAAGATCATGAGGTGGAACTACAAAGTTTACCTTCAAAACCTCTTCATTATAAAAGCAGCAAGCTAGCTATGTAAGTCACAAGTCAGAATAGAAATTATAAATAGAAAGATGCATATTAAGCCACAATAAAACCCCCAAAAATGAATAATCCTAGAAAAAATGTAAGGATCATACCTCAAAAGTCACAACTATCACGAAAGAACTTCCTGAGCCATCTTGAGCAATAGTTATCACTGCCACACATGAAGATTCTAGAATCTCCTAGATTCATAGAAAGGAACTTGTATGCATTCAAAAAATGATCTTCAGTAAATCCCTCCTGACTTAGAGTTGGTTCCAAGCGCATAGACCTTTAATATATTTTATCATTGAGTTCTTCTTCTTGATTGCGGCCCCTCTCATTCACCATTGCCTGCAACTCAACCTCTAACATAGTCAGAACATCATTTTGATGATCCCCATGAGAATTTTTTCCTTTTTCCCTTAGAGACACTTGAGGAGACATCAGCCTCTTTTGGTTTATCAATTTCTTCATAATCCTATATAGATATTGATACGATGTGGGTACTTTGGCCACCTGAGATAGTGTCACCTTCTTCAACATGGAGTGACTCACCACTTCCTTTAGCAAAAACACCAGTGCATAGTCATTTCCACATATGAGATTCAGCTCATCATACATCCAGATTGGGTTGTTGATGTAGGTTTCAACTTTTGGATGATCCTACATTGATTATAAATAAGATTATATGTCAATATATCAAACGAATAGCATTACAAGAAAAAAAACCATTACACTACTAGAAACAATAAGTAGATTTTACTAAGAATAGAAAACATAGATATATCACATTACCTTATATAGTCAACAGATGTGTCTTTATCCAATAATAGTCTTTGAGACATTACCAAAACTGCAACCACTCAAACCCTGTAATTTGATAACTTCTTTCTAATTCCTCTTCAGAGTCTTGAAATAGTTTATGACATTGCTCTCTTGACATGCTTCATTAAACTTGTCACTCACATACCGAGCAATGGCAGTGTAAGTCTTGCGCTTAAATCCCTTATCAAATTTATTTCCCTTTTCACTTGTTCAACTAGTTTCTCTATTAGAAATTGAGACATGCTCTTGGATCACTTGAAATTTTTGTCATTCTTCTCACTTTTACCTATTACTTTTGCCTTTGAATCATCCATGGTCCTATTAACTTTTATTCACAAGTTAATAGATATAACACGCCATACATCACAATCTCAAAACATGATGTTCAAATACATGATATTTTAAATGCAAAACACATAGTAATGAAAACAAAATCTAATGTCAAACATCTAATATGAAGAAGATCTTGAGACCCAATGTTAAAATGCATGATATTTCAAATGCAAAACACACAGTAGTGAAAACAAAAACTAATGCCAAACATCTAATATGAAGAAGATCTTCAAAGCCACATATCTTTGGCAATTGAGTCTTGTCTAGCACACCACTCTAGGTTGTTCTCTCTTTCAAGTGCACATGTGCAAAACTTAGGAGGTCTAGGCTTTTCAATTGATTGTGCACTATCATCCACGTGTGCTTCTCTAAACAAGTCATCCTCTAGGCCATTGTGTGCTATTAAATTATGCAAAATTTAGCACACTAGAACTAAATCAACTTATGTCTTGAATGGAAATTGAGTCTTGGTATCCAAGTGTCCAAATCAACCTTTTAAGAGACCAAATGCTCGCCCCACTGTTGATTGTAGAGAAGAATGATGCAGATTGAACAACTCTTTCATATTTGTAAGCGGATTTTCATTGCCAAACTCATTCAAATGATACCTTACATTCTGATAAGGTGCAATGAAACCATAGTTTGTTGTATAATGATGAATCTCTGTTCATCATGATTTTCAATTGCCTTTTTTGGATCAATTCGATTCAATACTTTCGATTTCATCTCCTAAACCTCACAAAATGCAATTTTTCTTAACTGACTCAATTATCAAGATTATTAATTAGATGTATATTGATTTTGTGTAGGTCTTGATGAGGATCAACCATCAACTAGAACTCACCAAAGATCCTCTCAACCTTGGTCTTGACCAAACGATTTTGCCTATTCGGACTTGGTCAATTGTTCTTTACCAAACGGTTTGCCCTAGCGGTCTACCTATTCGGTTTTGACCTCTCGGTCTTAGCCATTCAATCACATGGTCCCCCACCTGCCACCTACCCAAACGGTCCCCAAGACCGTTTGGACGACGAAGACCATTTGGATGCCAAAAGACCATTTACATCTCAAGACCGATTAAAACCCATCGGTCTTCAAGACTGATTGAAGCCAAGACTGTTTAGATCCAAGACCGCTTGGAGTAGAAACTGTTTGGAGGTGAAGACCGATGGGCTATAGACCATTTCCTGAGACTGTGAGTGCTCAAAACTATTTAGCGGAACATGGTCTCAAGACCGTTTGGATCTGTTCAGTCTTCAAGACCGTTTGGTCAACGGATACTCTTAGGACCGTTTAAACGACGATCGTTTGCTGAAGACTGTATAGTCATAGATCTGCAAGACCGTTTGGATAAAGACTCAAGACCGATCAGAGGCAGAAACCATTAAATCCATAACCGTATGAAATACGAGACCGTTTAGAGTGAAGACCGGTTGGACAGCAAACGATCTCCAAGATCGTTTGGAGCCTCCCAGACTCTAGGCCGTTTACTCCAAACTGTTTGGAGCAGATTCACAGCAAAAACATGAGGACCAGACTGGAGCCTATAAATAGGACCACAAGGGTCCTCATTTGGGCATCGATCTGGGGACTCCATTAGGCTACCCAAACGCAAGGTTCGATCCAGCTCATCCAGGTACATCCATGCCATAGCCACTTCACCTGCTCCTACTGTGAGCAAGGAAGACGAGTACAGAAGGAAGGTGGAGAAGAAGGTATGCCCGGTCTGCCTTGGTGGTTCTTTCTCATCGTCCAAGATCTACCCCAACACGATGTAGAATACCACATCATCTTCACCGAGCTACGACTACCTTCTTCATCATGCTCATGGCAGAATCTTCCCTCTCTCTTTTTCTTCTTATTTCTCACATCATGAGTGAGTAGTTCCTTTTCGTTGGGGTGCGGGGACTAGCTCCTCTGCCCATGCTTTCATGTCTTTTCATTTAACAATCCAAGGCAATGTATATAACTTTTCATTTCGTTGCTAATCGTTCATGCTTGTAATTTGGTTACCTTCTTGCTTTCATCATTTTTTCCCTATGTTGTGAGAACTTCTATACGTAGGGTAGGTAGAATGTCGATTAATGAGGTTGACACCCAAACTAGAAATAGAATGGGATTTCTTGAGGTCATAAGTGTATGATCCGTAAGAGGACGAGCCATCTAGCCTACAGTGACGCTTCTGTGGCCTAAACATCCCTCGGGGAGGGCCATAGCCTTAGTTGGATTTTGTATCTTCTTTGTTAATCGTCGATGTTTGCTTATAGATTAATCACCTGTTTGCTTGTCGATTAGTGCGGTTGACTCCTTGACGAGAACTTCTGAAAGGATTCCTTGAGGTCATAAGTGTGTGATCTGTGAGGGGACGAGCCATCTAGCCTACGGTGACGCTTCTATGTACCTAACGCCTGTATAGGGGGCCCACAACTTCAGTTAGATTTTATATCTTCAGAACCATAAGTGTATGATTCGGATGGCGACGAGACATCTGATGCTTAAGGGGATGCTTACGTGGGCCTAAACATCCCTGGAGGGTTCGCAGTAGTTCTATTTGGATAGTTATATCTTTCTTGGATGTTTGATGTTAGGATGTGTTTTCATGTGTAGTGGTGGTGAAACTCAGGACCATCCCAGCGATTCCATATCATTAATCTAGATCCAACTTTAATTCTGCTCTTTACTTTCCTACAATTAACCAATTGTTCTAAATATTAGTCTTACTTGATTTAGATTTGACTGACAACGATTCTTAAAAAGTTGTCTATTGGGATTCGATCCTTAACTATACTGCGATAAGACCCATCCTCCTACGGGTGGTATTATTGCACAAGGTTTTGGTAAAAGCTCGGGGATCTCAACCCCAAGTGAATTTGTTAGTGCGATAATTTTCCACATCAAATTCTGGCATCGTTGCTGGGGACAACGGAATTAGTTAGTCAAATCTAGTTCTTTTAAGGCTAATCTAGGATTTTGCATTTTGTTTTGATACAATCGATAATTCACTTGAATTTGACTCTACTTCATCAATCTTACTTTAAAAAGATCTTTCCATCTTAGGTACCCCCAAAGCATAGTGTATGCACTGTTTGAACAGTCCTAGACTCATCGCTAGCTTTGACCTTGAGATAGACAGAACTTTTCATAGTCAGAACAGAGAAAACCAAGTAAGAATGGCTCAAGAGGAGGAAATAGCTCGATGGGTAGCTCAAACCCTTAATGCACAAAGAGAAAGGCTTATGTAAGAAGCCAGAGCTGCAATTGAAATAGAAATCTGAGTAGCTCAAGCAACAGCACAAGCAGTAGAACTGCAAAAGGATCTTAGGGAGTTCTCAATCCCTAAAGTTGCTGATGTTCATCACCCAGTGCAACCACCTCCTATCAATGCCCCAAACTTTGAGATAAGGGCACATTGGATCACATTGCTTCAAAACAACCCATTCTATGGTAAACAAGGAGAAGATAGTCAAGAACATCTTCTGAGGTTTATCGATCTTTGTGCCATGACAAAGCAAAATGGAGTGTCTGACGATGCTATTCGACTCTTTGTTTTCAAGTATTCTCTTGTTGATAGAGCTATAAGCTGGTACAACTCCTTGCAATGTGAACCTATCACCACTTGGGAATAACTTCAAAATGTTTTTCTGGAAAAAATGTATCCCCCTTCTCTCACCTATGAAATTAGGGGTAGAATAACCATGTTCACTCAAGCCCCTGGAAAAACCCTTGTTGAAGCATGGGAAAGCTATAAATATCTTCTACGCAAATGTCCACACCATGGAATCCCTAAGAATCAACTTATTGAAATCTTCTATAGGGGTGTGGATGATGGTATCAAGAGGTTTTTAGACTCCTCATCTGGAGGAAACTTCATGCGACAAAGTCATGATAGCGCATGGAGGGTTGTCACCCTTGGAGCTGAAAATCAAGCTAATTGGGGTATATCTATAGGCAAGGGAGTGTTGAAGGTAGCTATGGCTGAAGTTATTCCTAAATACAAGTCAATTGTTGAAATTGTCAAACTCCTAGTTGCCAAACAAAGACCATATTGAATCATCCCTTGATGCTTTTGGAAGAGGACGTTCACCCCCTTAGCAATAGGAATAGATTAAGTCAGCTTCACTATTCTGTGAAGCATGTAAAGGTACTGATCATTCCACTTTAGCGTGCAATGTTCTCTACGATGTTGTTCTAAGAAATGCATGTGGCCAAGGAGATAATGGTCAAATGGAAAATTTTAATGTTGTCAACACCAACCCTAGTCAAGTATATTACAATCCAAATCATAATAGGAACCGTCCTGGTTTTCAATATGGAAATCCTTCAAGAGTAGAAAACTCGCGACAACTTGGTTCAAACAATCAACAACGAGGCCCACCAGGATTCCAGTATAACCAACAAAAAAAAATTCAGAATCAATGGAACTTCATAGGAAACTTCCCAAATAGGAACTTCAACAATGATCAGAACAACTTGCAATTCCAAAACCCCAACTAGGTCCCTTACCAAAATCAATAACAAGGGAAACAAACCAGAGTCATCTCTCCTGATGACAAATTGACGACCATTGAGAAGATGATGCAGTCACAGCAAACTATGATAGATAACCAACAAGCACATCAGAAAGCCATTGAATCTCAACTAGCTCAACTTGCAACTAGCGTGAAGCCACCTGCTAGAGCATTCACTGATCAACCGGAGAACAACCCTAAACATCCTAAGCAATTGAAGGTTGTTATGACTCATTCTAGTAATATATATTCTGACCCTCCTATCAAAACACCAATGATTGTCATAGATGAACAAGACCATGTGAAAGATCAAGTTGACAAAGAGCTTGAATCTTTTCCGAAGAAACTACCAAGGAATGATAAGTCAGGCAAAGAAAATTCTGAGAAACCTACTAAAGAAGAGGAAAAAGCAACATCAGAACCTGATATCCCTGTTTATAAGCCGTGTATACCTTTTCCATCTTGTTTAAGGCAAAGAAAGCTTGATACTCATTTCAATAAGTTCAAAGAAGCTATGAAGAAGCTTCATGTTGACATACCCTTTCTGGATGCGCTGGCTGAGATACCAGCCTGGACAAAGTACTTGAAGCCTCTTCTCACCAGAAAATATATAACTGATGAATATGAAACAGTCAAGCTAGCAACAACTACTTCAGACATCATCCGGAGCAAGATGCCCAAGAAGCAGAAAGATTCGGGATCTTTTGGGATCTCCTGCCATATCGGTGACTCATCGTGTAAGAAAGAATTGGCCGATCTTGGCGCTAGTATCTCCATCATGCCACTTAGCCTTTGAAAAAGTCTAGGGTTTGTTGAACTACTCCCGACTGGTATGATAATACAAATTGCAGATAACATTGTGACTCTACCCATAGGAATCATTGAGGATGTCCCTGTCAAGGTTGGCAAAGACTCTTATGTTCCCTGTGTCTTTGTCATCATGGACATAAAGGAAGACACTAGATACCCGCTCATATTTGGATGTCTGTTCCTCGCCACTGCAAGAGCTCTGATTGATGTTGAAGCAGGAGCTTTGCTACTCAGATTAGGTAAAGAAACTCTCGAGTTTAATGTTTTTGAAAGTATGCGAAGACCAGGCATGCAAGAAGAAGTCTATTTGATTGAGTGCATAGAGCATATGTCACTACTCACACGAGGATTACGAACAAGAAGATACTCCATGAGTAGCTTTGACTAAACCAAATGCAACTAGTTCAGTTGATGAACAAGTGAAAAATTGTGTTCTTGACCTCGATACTGCTAAATAAAATCTTAAAGCCAAAATTGAGGAACTCAACGTTGTGGATTTCACTAAAGAACCATGTGAAAAACCACGAGCTCCTGAAATGAAACCCCTACCTGAGGGATTGAAGTATGTGTTTCTAGATGACCTAAAGGTCTACCCAGTCATCATAAATTCTGATCTAACAATAGTTAAAGAGGATAAACTCTTGATGGAATTAAGGGAAAGAAGAAAAGTTATAGGTTACAAGATGAGTGATCTCACCAGGGTGAGTCTGGTGCTTTGCATGCATAAAATCCCCATGATGGAAGATCATAAGGCAACCGTTGAACATTAAAGGAAGCTTAATCCAAACATGAAGGAAGTAGTCCGTTAAGAAGTCATTAAACTGCTCACTACTGGGATCATTTATCTGATATTTGACTCGCCATGGGTAAGTCCCATGCATGTTGTCTCCAAGAAGGGCAGAACTATTGTGATTCAAAATGAAGATAATGAACTCATCCCCACTCGAACAGTCACCGGGTGGAGGATGTGTATTGATTACAGGAAGTTGAATAAGGCAACCCGAAAAGATCATTTCCCAATGCCTTTTCTTGACCAAGTCTAAGAGAGGTTGGCTCACCAAGAATATTTTTGTTATCTCGATGGTTACTCTAGATTCTATCAAATACCTATACATCTAGATGACTAAGATAAAACAACCTTTACTTGCCCATTTGGAACATATGCCTTCAGAAGGATGTCGTTCGGACTCTACAATGCACCTGCAACTTTCCAACGTTGCATGGCAGCTATATTCGCTGGTCTAACTGAGACTATCATGGAAGTTTTTATGGATGATTTTTCTATATATGGAGATTCATATGACTCATGCCTAAAGCACCTCTCCCTTGTCCTTAAACGGTGTGAAGAAGCACATCTTGTGTTGAATTGGGAGAAGTGTCACTTTATGGTGAAGGAAGGCATTGTCCTTGGTCATAGAGTCAGCAATCGAGGAATCAAAGTAGATAGGGTGAAAATCGAAGTGATTTCCAAACTCGCTATCCCAACAATTGTAAGAGAAGTTCATGCATTCCTAGGTCATACAAGCTTTTACAGACGGTTCATAAAGGATTTCTCTAAAATAACCAAGCTGATGACAAATTTGTTACTAAAGGACGTTGAGTTCCATTTTAACGAAGAATGTGTCACACGTTTTAATAACCTGAAACATGCCCTTACAACAACACCCATCATTAGAGCTCCCGATTGGGATCACCCATTTGAAATTATGTGTGATGTCAGTGATTATGTTGTGGGTGCAGTCTTAGGCCAATGTATAGAAAAAAAACATTATGTGATCTACTATGCATCAAAGACCCTTGATGAAGCTAAGAGGAATTATGGAACTATCGAGAAAGAACTCCTGGAAGTCATGTATGCCTTTGACAAGTTTAGATATTATTTCATTGGTTCAAAAGTCATTGTCTACACAGATCATACTGCCATATGTTACCTCCTAGCTAAGAAGGATGCTAAACCCATGTTAATAAGATGGATTCTCCTCCTATAAGAATTTGATCTAGAGATAAGAGATAAGAAAGGTACAGAGAACGTGGTGGCAGACCACCTCAATCGCATCCACACTCTAGAAACTGAGAAGATCCTAATTAATGATTCTCTTCCAGATGACCAACTAATGAAAGTTTTAAAAGCTACCCCTTGGTACTCGGACTATGTGAACTACCCCGCCGCTGGTGTCATCCACCCTAAATGCACCGGAAATGCATTGAAGAAATTCATGCATGATGTGAAGCAATATCATTGGGATGAGCCATACCTCTTCAAGCTTTGTGTTGATGGTCTTTACAGGCGTTGTATCGTTGAGGAAGAAGCCAAACTCATTCTAGAGAAATGTCACTCAGGCCCAGTTGGAGGCCATATGAGTTCTAAGAAAACTGCTATAAAGGTTCTGCAATGTGGATTCTTTTGGCCAACCATATCCAAAGACTCCTGCAACTTTGTTCTATCATGTGAAAAATGTCAAAGAACAGGTAACAATACAAATAGAGATGAGATGTCACTGAAGTTGTGGCAAGAAGTCAAGATATTTGATGTTTGGGGTGTGGACTACATGGGTCCTTTCCCATCTTCTTATGGATTTTTCTACATCCTTGTGGTGGTGGATTACATCTCAAAATGGGTAAAAGCCATACCAACCGTCACTAGCGATTCCAAACCCGTCATCAAAATGTTCAAAGATATCATTTTCCCCTGTTTCGGAGTCCCACGCACTGGGATATCTGATGGAGGATCTCATTTCTTGGAAAAAAGCTTTGAAGCGTTACTGAGAAAATATGGTGTAACGCACAAAGTTGCCTCACCCTACCATCCACAAACAAGTGGACAGGTAGAGGTTTCTAACCATCAACTCAAGGCTATCTTGGAAAAAATAGTAGGCCACAACTGAAAAGATTGGTCAGCAAAAATCAATGACGCATTGTGGGCCTACCAAACTGCTTACAAAATCCTCTTAGAACTACACTGTTTCGATTAATATATGGAAAGTCTTGCCACCTGCCTGTTGAGCTTAAACAAAAGCATGGTGGGCAATCAAACAACTAAATTTTGATATGAAGAAAGCTGGTCAAGCCAGGATTCTACAACTTTAAGAGCTTGATGAACTCAAGATGACAGCTTATGAGAATGCACAAATCTACAAAGAACACACAAAGCTTTGGCACGATGGTCATCTGAAAAGAAAGGACATATAAGTGGGAGACCATGTTCTATTGTTCAACTCAAGACTGAAGTTATTCCCAGGAAAACTCCGTTCTCACTGGTCTGAACCTTCCATTGTCAAGAGCATCTCCTCACATGGTGCTTTCTCTTTATGGAGCGAAACGTCAGGAGAATTAGTAGAAAATGGTCAACGTTTAAAGAGATATTTTGCCTCAAATGACATAGACACCGAAGCAATGCTACAACTCACCATTCCAACATATCCGTCGTAAAATTGACGGATTCGGTTGAGCCATCGACATAAAATAAAGACGCTTGTCGGGAGGCAACCCGATCAATAAATTCATTTTTGTTCAAATTAGAATGTTTCTCAAATTTTGTTTTTACTTTTTTGATAACTTCACACTAAAATAAAAATCACATCCTGAGATGCTATCTTTAGTTTTGATTGGTTTTCATTCTTGAAATTTTCAGATGGAGAACACACGTTGATTGGAACGCAACCACAGCTCGTGGTCCAACCGGCATGAATTTTCCCCTCCATCTCAGATTTAGAGTTTTCTCGGGACGAGAAAATTTCTAAGTTCATGGTGGAGGGTGGGTGGTACGTATTTTACCTTCCACCCACACCCATCTATCTCCGACATAAAGATTTCACCGTCGCATTTTTGACAAAAATTTGCAATTTCAAATTTTTTTTAAAAAGTTTTTCAAAGAAATTGAACAGATACTTGATGAAGTTTTGATGCGTTTGAATCATTATACCCTCCTTATTTGAAGCTAATCCTAAAAAGGACCACTTTTTGAAACTAGCCTTCTGATTGAAATCATCATGTGAAGCTTATGAATCCTAACATCATAATCTTTATGCAAAAATGGCAAGTGTCTGTCAAACTGATAGGGATCAAACACGTCGTGCTTCCTAACTGACTAGTGGAAAAATATCATTGAATCCCCACTAGATCATCATCAAATCATTATTTGAACAGAGTACGATAAAGAGAACAACTCGGTGCACTGAATTGTAAATCAAGTTGCATTCTGATCTGAACTCTCTTCTACACTTCTTCTATAATCTTCGTACCCCTCCATCCATTAAAAAGAAACAAAAATAGCCAAAATAGTGTCAAACCCTAAGTTGGGGGTGGCACACCACCTTTTTCTATATCTTCTTCTTCCATACCCCTCGCTAATAAATAGGGGCATACCACCAAGAAAAGATGCCAAAACGCACATAAAAAGAAACGCAATCTCGAGTCGAATAGAGGAGAGATCCGCACACACAAAAATACAATCAATGAAATTGCAAATAATATAATAAAAATCTCAAGTTGAATAGAGGAGAGATTTATTTCTTCCTTCCATACCACCCTTCACTCCCTTTTCTACCTAAAGGCAGAATAAATGCCTCCACCACCCTGAAATACACCAGTGTCAGATTAGCTGCACACTTGTTCTGCGGGTATCTCTGGACTCTTATAAAACTGTTTGACATGCTTGTTGTTGGAAAAGGTGAGGAGGAAGTGATGTTGGAAAACAAACTCAGAAACGAAGATATAGAAAGATGGGTTCAGTGGTCTCGAGAAGTTGAGATGCTTAGTCATACTGAGTAGAAAGGAAACAATCATGATGTGAAGAGGAGGTAATCACATGATCAGAAAGTATTCATTTGGCGACTATTTCAGATTTTGTGTTACTCGAGGACGAGCAACATTTAAGTTTGGGGTATTCTGATGAATCTCTATTCATCATGATTTTCAGTCACCTTTTTGGGACCAATTCGATTCAATACTTTCGATTTCATCTCCTAAACCTCACAAAATGCAATTTTTCTTAACTGACTCAATTATCAAGATTATTAACTAGATGTATATTAATTTTGTGCAGGTCTTGATGAGGATCAACCATCAACTACAACTCACCAAAGATACTCTCAACCTTGGTCTTGACCAAACGGTTTTGCCTATTCGGTCTTGGTCAATCGTTCTTTACCAAACGGTTTTCCCTAGCGGTCTACCCATTCAGTTTTGACCTCTCAGTCGTAGCCATTCACCCAAACGGTCCCCCACCTGCCACCTACCCAAACGGTCCCCAAGACCATTTGGACCCAAGACCGTTTGGATGACGAACACCGTTTGGACGCCAAAAGACCGTTTACATCTCAAGACCGATTAAAACCCATCGGTCTTCAAGACCGATTGAAGCCAAGACCGTTTGGAGACAAGACTGCTCGGAGTAGAAATTGTTTGGAAGTGAAGACCGATGGGATGTAGACCGTTTTCTGAGACTGTGAGTGCTCAAAACCATTTGGCGGCGCATGATCTCAAGACCGTTTGGATCTGTTCGGTCTTCAAGACCGTTTGGTCAACGGATACTGTCAGGACCGTTTAAAAAATGATCGTTTGCTGAAGACTGTATAGTCATAGATCTACAAGACCGTTTGGACAGAGACTCAAGGCCGATCAGAGGTAGAAACCATTAAAGCCAGAACCGTATGAAATATGAGACTTTTTAGAGTGAAGACCGATTGGACAGCAAATGATCTCCAAGACTGTTTGGAGCCTCCCAGTCTCTAGACCGTTTACTCCAAACCATTTGGAGCGGATTCACAGCAAAAATGTGAGGACCAGACTCGAGCCTATAAATAGGACCATAAGGGTCCTCATTTGGGTATTGATCTGGGGATGTCATCAGGCTGCCCAAACGCAAGGTTCGATCCAGCTCATCCAGGTACATCCATGCCATAGCCACTTCACCTGCTCCTCCTGCTGTGAGCAAGGAAGTTGAGTAGAGAAGGAAGGTGGAGAAGAAGGTCTGCCCGGTCTGTCTTGGTAGTTCTTCCTCCTCATCCAAGATCAGCCCCAACACGGCGTAGAAGACTGTATCATCTTCACCGAGCTGTGACTACCTTCTTCATCATGCTCATGGAAGAATCTTCCCTCTCTCTTGTTCTTCTTATTTCTCGCATCATGAGCGAGTAGTTCCTTTTCGCTGGGGTGTGGGGACTAGCCATGCTGCCCATGCGTTCATATCTTTTCATTTAACAATCCAAGGCAATGTATATAACTTTTCATTTCGTTGCTAATCGTTCATGCTTGTAATTTGGTTACCTGCTTGCTTTCATCATGTTTTTCCCTATGTTGTGAGAACTTCTATACGTAGGGTATAATGTCGATTAATGAGGTTGACTCCCAAACTAGAAATAGAATGGGATTCCTTGAGGTCGTAAGTATATGATCCATGAGGGAACAAGCCATCTAGCCTATGGTGAAGCTTCTGTGGCCTAAACATCCCTCAGGGAGGGCCATACCCTTAGTTGGATTTTGTATGTTCTTTGTTAATCGTCGATGATTGCTTGTAGATTAATCACCTGCTTGCTTGTCGATTAGCGTGGTTGACTCCTTGATGAGAACTTCCGAAAGGATTCCTTGAGGTCGTAAGTGTGTGATCCATGAGGGGATGAGCCATCTAGCTTGACGCTTCTATGTACCTAACGCCTGTATAGGGGGCCCATAGCTTTAGTTGGATTTTGTATCTTCGGAATCGTAAGTGTATAATTCGGGTGGCGACGAGACATCTGATGCTTAAGGGGATGCTTACACAGGCCTAAACATCCCTCAGGTAGGGTTCGTAGCAGTTCTATTTGGATAGTTATATCTTGCTTGGATGTTTGATGTCAGGATGTGTTTGCATGTGTAGTGGTGGTGAAACCCGGGACCATCCCAGCGATTCCATATCATTAATCTAGATCCAACTTTAATTATAATCTTTACTTTCCTGCAATTAGTTTAATTAACCTCAAATCAACCAATCATTCTAAATATTAGTCATACTTGAGCTAGATTTGACTGACAATGATTCTTAAAAATGTTGTCTCTTGGGATTCGATCCTTAGCTATACTACGATAAGACATGTTCGCTTGCGGGTGGTATTATTGCATAAGGTTTTGGTAAAAGCTCGGGGATCTCAACCCCGAGTGAATTTGTTAGCGCGATAATATTCCACGTCATATAACCCACATCTGCAAGATAGTATCATCCTACAATGAAGTGTTATCATGAAGTTAATATCACTATTAACTTAGTTCAATACAATAATTGCATCTCTCACCTTTAGGAATCACCAAGCCATTATCTCTCTCCAAAAAACTTTTTAAGACTTTTGCATCATGGGCAGACCCTTCCCAACCCGCCAAAACATATTAGAATGTGAGATCAAAGTTCACTGTAGCAAGTATATTTTGAGTAGGGTACTCTTTTCGACCCCAAAAACTACCCTTGGGTTCAATAGGTAAATTGGAAGCACGAACATGTGTCCCATCAATAGCTTCCACACAATCCTAAACAAAGATACAACATATATATAACTACAAATCTCATGTATCTCACTAATAGAATGATACCACTTCAATTAGGAATACAAATCGTACCTTAAACCATGGCCAATATCTCTTCTTTGATATGATTTCTATTGGTGTGGTAGCTGAAGGGGGAATTATGTACTCATCTTCTAAAGAACTGATTGCCTTTAACACAACATTGAAATAGCGACTCATAGTTTCTCCTGATCGGATAATGTTGTGTTTGACAACATGATTTCGTACACTATGGCCACTGTGTGTAAAAACATAATCAACTGCTCCTCTATTGTCATCCATGCAGTATTAGCTAGCAGACCTCTAGACTTAGAATATTGCAAAGGTGGAAAAAGGGTGCCCTACTCATTCTGGTCATGTCCTCGTATTTTTCATCAGTTGACTTAATAGAGAGTAGGTAGCATTTCCTATGAGGGTCTTGATTGACATAAGGAGCCCCAACTATACTTCTCCTCATCCTTTCTCATCTTCGAAGTACGACAACCACTATTATCATTGCAAAGATAACATAAATAAATCATTTCCTCCAAACTATAAGATCCATCTACATGTAGTAGAGAAAAGTTTAAGAAAACATGATATTAGTAAGAACATCTCTACACTAAAATGAGAAATTAGAAGAATGGCTAGCTAACATTCATTGATCAAAATAAGGCAACTAATATCTTAAAAGATAGTCACAAGGCACAACACAAAACTAGATGGTGTGTTGTCTTAAACTAGTAAACAAGAGCATTCATTCTTAAAAGATAGTTAGGGGAATCTATCATAGACAAGTCATAAACAAATGTTAGAGCCACAACACCACTTGTTGTAGTTATTACCCATCATCAACATCCAACAGAAAAATCCCCTCCAGCCTATAGGTCCATTACTATCGTCCATCATGACCCATTCCCAAACACAATCCAATCTGGAAACAATTCAACTGCAGACCAGTCAACACTAATAAGAAACACGATCCAATCTAGAAACAATATTAATCAAGTATCCATGAGAGTTTAGAAAAGAAATTACCACAAGACATATAAATATAAACAAGTAGCCATGAGAGTCTAGGAAATCACAATGCACCATAGTAATTTGTAAGCATGAAAACCCACCCATAGTAATCAATATACTTCCCAATGATCATAATCCTAAATCCTAGAGAGTAACCACCTTCATAGCCTACTGCAGACCACCCAAAGCACCACCACATGACATATAAATATAAACAAGTAGCCATGAGATTTTAGGATAGAAATTACCTTGATTGTTCAGATGAATCAAAAAATAAGAATAGCTTTAGTTGTAGCTCACCACTCTGTGATATTGTCTTAGCAAATATCTACACCAACTAACATGACCTCAACTTATTTGTTGATTGAGAAAGGAAAGGGAAAAAGGGGAAGGTGGGAGCAGGGGAAAGGATGGGGGAGATCGAGATAACCTTTTTGGCAATAGGTTAGACTTAGAATGGCCCTTTCTTCTCACATCAATGATAGATGTTTTGGTGCTAGTCACCAGAATGGACAGATCTGTAATAAGAATGCACCATAGCAATCAGTAAGCATGAAAACCCACCCATAGTAATCAGTATACTCCCCAATGCTCCTAAATTCCAAATCCTATAGAGTGACCACCTTCATAGCCTACTGAACACCACCCAAAGCACCACCACATGACATATAAAAATAAACAAGTAGCCATGAGAGTTTAGGAAAGAATTAATGTGGAATCAGTAACATGTGAGCAGCACTAACAGCCGTTGGAATCTGCAACCTATCAGGAGTAGGACTCTTGTGTTGGACAGAATCACATGGGGGAGGTGAGGAGGACGATAGACAGGCAGGCACAGTGGCACCAAAACCTCACTCACAAAAGCTCAGCCACTAGAGGAGGCGGTGGTGCTGATGGCGAGATGGTAAGCCATCTCTAGGCTCTTGCAACACAATATTTGGGGTTAAATTTTTGAGAAGGGAGAAAACAAATGAGTGCGCAAAGGAAAAACTCAAGAATCCAACTGAACAAACACCCCTAAATCTTTGGTAGAGGCATTGCCCCAACCCTCCTCACCGTACATGATGAAATCTTCTCAAACCACCATCCAATCCTCCACCACCACTGTGACGACTGCTATCAAATTGATAATGACATCGCACAATACTGCGCAGAAACAACCATTAATAGCGGACTATCAAAAATCACTAAAAATTAAAACTATTTTTTATAAAGATCCATTGTCAGGAAATTTATTACAAAAAGGACCAAAGTCTGTCATATACAACATGATGCATCACACATGTGTTGTCTCGACAGCATCCTTGTGTCATCTGATATTAGTTTGCTTTTACCAAAAACATGTACATGAGCAAACTATTAACAGTAACAGCCTTTTATACAAAACTCAAATCGATCATAAGACTGGATACAAAACTATCCTCTAAGAACATGAGAGTACGGGGACAACACATAGGACTTCTATCTACAACAAGACATAGCTGACAGCACACCACCTTAGAATTATAGGTCTTCTTCCTACTACAGTCTTGTCTCAGCTACAAAATCTCTATTACTTTGTACACGTCCACCTAAAAAGTTGTGGAACCCACAGGGTGAGACAAAATTTCCAACAGGAGATATAACTCCCCAACAACACTATTATTATCACAGATATAGTGTTATTAGAATAGAAAGTAAAGGTGCATTATACTAAACAGATCTGACCATATATTATGAGCATGGTAGAATATTATCATAACTGAGCAGTTCAGATAACTATGACTGGATAGTAGTTCAAGTAATCACTTTAGAAGGAGTATGAACAACATGTATGACAACTACTGATTACGTCATACAAATACAGTTGCAGCCCCATTCAATATTTATGTATTCCAATCTCAAGAGAAATATGCTACACAGATAACTAAGTCTTCCAATAATCAATCTCATGATTATGCACACACTTACACACACAATACCCAAGCTTATGATGCATCGTAGAGCATTATCATCATTTAAGTAGTGCAGATATCTATGACTGAGCAATAGATCATCTAATCATTTTAAAAGTAATATGAAGAACATGTATAACATTTATCAACTATGACATAAAGAAACAATTGTATCTTCATTCAATGTTTTTGTATTTGATCCTTAAGCAAATATGATACACTGCTGATTACATCTTTCAGCAACTAATTTTATGCCTTGAGGAGATGAGGTATACCGCTCATGCTCCAACCAACCTAAATTAGGTAGCATCAGTGTCATACAAGGTCCATGGAAGAGACAAACTCCACGACCTCTCCTTTCTCAGTCAGTACAAGATTATTGGCGGTGAAATTATGAGTCAAAATCCAATTAGCTAGACTGGGTATATAGGCTCATCGCTAGAGAGACAACCCATAGTTGTCCCCTTATCAGGGTATGACCTATAGTCAATCTTGATTCTTATCAGGATATGGTCTGTAACCAATCATGATTACATATTGAGTCATGGCCTACAACCGCACTCTCTTTAGGGTACAACCCACAGCCAATCCTGTCAGTTAAGGATACAAGGAGATACCTCAACTTGCACCCCACATATTCAACAATATGCGCTCTAAATTTCCTACAGAAATTGCTTGTTTCACCATTTTGCAAGTCCTAACACTAAATGGATCTATGGCCAAGGAAAACTACAGTTTTAGTTTCACTTGATAAGTTAAGTGCATTATAACATCTTTTAGCATCAATCAAGTTACAAGCATGAATAAAAGCTACAAAGAAAGGTGTAATACATTTTTTTCAATGATTCTTGTATCAATTGGAACAAATCTTATAACACCCATCATGGAATCTCAATCCTTGAACACATTACTGGGAATCTCATCCCTTCAACATTTTCATTATCGTGATCACATGTTTTGGGTATCAAACCCTTAGTTCATCATTGAACAGTGTTACCTCTTACCAGGCAATAATCATCTCTAGGTCATTAGAGCCATATATAATTTGTACTTGTTGTACAAGTATATCACATAGCTCACAAGGCCGATTTAATTTGTATCTTGCTAAATCATCATACAATCTACATGGCTATGCTCATCATCTCATAATACATGCATGGTTAGGATTTTGGTAAAAGCAATATCAAGTAAATATCATCACCATGCCATAAAGAAAATCATTCAAATTGCAACCCTCTCATAATTAGGGTTAGGGTTTCCCCTTGTAGCCGATTAGGGTATTAAGTTCATATTTAACAACCAAAACCTAATTCACATCATAAGAGCTATATTATTACCATAAGTATTCAAGAATACTTAATTAATCTCATCAATTATCATCAATTGATTATCAACATGAGGTATTACCTTTCTAATATGAGTAGTATAAGTTTCTCTCTCATGCTTACTAGGATATTTATTTCAACATACTTATTACATTGGCTTGAGCCTCTTTAGGGTTTATTAGTCTACAATTATCAAAGTGTATCCATCTCATTACTTCGTAGTGTATCAATTGATTATATTAATCATGTGTCAGCTTACACCCATCCAGGTGTATCGACCTACACACTAACATTTGTGTCGACCTAGACACATTCACTTGTGTTGGTCGAGACACTCTTACTTGTGTCGGCCTAGACACTCTTACTTGTATCGGCCTAGACACTTGTGTTGGCCCAAGCACCTCCCTTTGTGTCTCCCTAAGGCATCTCACTTGTATCACTCTGTATATGCACTTGTGTCGCTTTATGCATATACACTTGTATCACCCTATGCATATCAACATGTGTGTGTCGGCCATAGCACATTCTAGTGTATCGGCCACACTATCAACTTGGGTGTGTGTCGGCCAGGGCCTCAAAGGATGTGTTTCCCTAGACACCATAAATTGATATCGGGTTAGGGGGTGTATCGGGTTCTAGGGTTAGAGATAGATGATATTGGGTTAGAGCATCATCTTTTCCCTCACACCCTCACTCATCAAGGTACCGACCTCACTTATCTTTTGGTGTATCACCTTCACCATACTTTAGTGTAACATCTTTACCTCACTTTAGTATAACATCTTCACCTCACTTTGGGTGTAACATCTTAACCTCCCTTGGGTGTAATATCTTCACCTCACTTGAGTGTATCACCTTCACCTCACTTGGGTGTATCACCTTCACCTTACTTTGTGTATCGGCCACACCATGCTCTAGGGTTTCGACCTCACTATGGTCTTGTGTGTCGGCCATGACACTATCACTTGTGTTGCCCATATCACATCAAAGTGATATCTGTTTGGAGGTGATTCAAAGTGATACCAGTTTAGAGGTGCTTCCAAGTGATATCGTTTAGAGGTGCTTCAACGTGATATCGGTTTAGAGGTGCTTCAAAGTGATACCGGTTTAGAGGTGCTTCAAAGTGATACTGGTTTCTATCATCTTCAATCTCCAAACCTTTATCCATTAACACTCTAGTTCATGGAAACAACCCCATATATCCATTAGATATCATAGATTCATCATTTAATCAAGGGAAATTGAAATTGAGAAGGAATCACCAAGTATTGTACAATTGAAAGTGAATAACAATAGAATTGAAGTAGAATTATATGACCCGCCTCAAGATCACCACTAGAGCTTCAAGCTTCAAATCTCCTCATTCCCAAGGTTTAAGATGACTGATTCAAAGGTCCAAGATTTAGCTATAACTTCACCTCCATCAAGAAGGAGGTGTCATAGTTAGAAACTTGGTGAAGAAGAAAAGAAAGAAAGAATTATGATCTGAGATACATAATTCTTCAAGGTTGAAGATGGTCATGGCATCACCTTAGACAAGATGCTCGACCTTCCTCTTGCTCCTTGAGCTCCTAGGGTCGTCCACCAAGGGAGGGATGATATGAGAGTCGAAATGTTCACTAGTAAGTGAAAAGATAGGCTTATATAGTTGAGGCTCATGAGAGAGGTGTCATCACCATATGTAACTAGGTGACACATGTCCATGCATGGTGGCACCATGCAACCATAATTATCTCGACATGCAAAACTCTTATGGATAATTCAAGGATGAGATATCGTCCATTGGGTATCTTGCTTGACAAGATACCAAACCCAATATTACTTTATATGCAAACTGATACAACTTTTGCAAGGAACATCTAAATCGATAGGCTTCACCTTCCAAAATGTTGCTAAACCAATATGGGACCTCCTCTATGGTTTCTAAATCGATAGGCACTCCCATATACTCTTCATAACTCGATACAATCTTATCTAGGGTTCAAGATACTCAATATTCTTTGGTTCTTTCACCACCAAGAGTGCTATCACTCAAACAAGACTCAAACAAAGTGCCCCCTCCTTTTTCTTTCCTCTAAATGATGCTAAGAGAGAGAGAGAAGGGACACTGTAGAGGTGGTAAATTGCACATCAACCCCATATTTGGGTAAATTGTAATTTGCACCAAAAGTATCATATATAACACAAATAACCTTAAAAAAGGCTCAAACTTGAAACTTGAGCTCTCCTTAGGTCTTAATTATTTTTCAAAATATTAAGAGAAGATTCTAATTATCTTAGGCAAAACATCTAGGGTTACCTCATAACCCAGGTCAAGGGTGTTACAACCACGAACCCCCAGGCTCACTCAACCCTTACGACTCTACTACACACCCACATCAGCATCAGCTCTCTCACTACCCATCGAACCAGCACCACGAGCTCAGGAAAGTAAGAGGGTCAACAAAAATAGAGCTGGTGATTCAAGACGAAACCGTAGAATGGAGTCACGTGGGACTGTGCGAGGGAGGAGGAAAACGAGAAGGCAAAAGAAGAGAAACATAGGTGAATCGAGAAGCACTCCACCTTGGTAGTAGGCACGAGTGAGGACTCCACCTTGCTGGCTCTACGTTGGGCACACTGAGCTTGGAGAAAGGAGTCGATCAGGAGACGTGAGATGCAAATCATGCCTCTTGAAACAATGATGGTCGTCGTTGGTCGTAGATCTCCCCGAAAATGGCGTCCGTGAGCAACAAGAACGTGTGGAGGAAAGTCAGGAGGGAGGCGGGTTCTAGGGTAGGAGAGCGATTGACAGTGTTGTTGATCGCTACATGATGTAGATCTGTAATTGATTGCACTGGTGAGCAGCAAAAATGATGCAGGGAGGAAAGCCAGGAGTGGGGGGGGGGGGAGTCGGGCGGCTCTGGGATTGCGGCGTCCGATGTAAGCCCTAATCTCGCACCCTCTATATCCCTAAAAGTCATGGATTTAGCCACGCTCCCACAAACCAAACATAAGTTTTGCCTTACGGAGTCAAAACTCCAATCTAATCCAACTGACTCCAAAACAAAAAAAAAACGCGCCCATTCTCAGGTCTTGTTGATTCTCATTGGACCCGTGAGCCATCCTATTTTTACCAGTTCATCAGCTTTTGAGTACTGCAAGAAATGTTATCAGACCTGGTACAAGGCTAAGAGGTCGCCCATCGAACGTAGTCCGTCAAGAAGAAAAAAAAACCCATCGGCACCGAGATGCAGCAGTATAGTGCCAAAAGGAAACAGCTTCGGCGGCGAACACTGTTGAGCTGGTTTAGCATGGCAGCAGCCAGGAAACGACATGACGAGAGCAATAGCGATAAAAAGGAAATCGCACACATGTACTAGAGCACACAAAGAAAAAGTACAAGGGAACGAAACTGGGCGCATGGAGAATGAATAATAGTAGTGTAATGAAAGAGGGGGCAAAAGGTATTACAAACAAACGGAAGGAACCAAAGAACAGCTAACGTTGCGCACGCACACAGCACTACTACACTTTGTGCGTGTGTGGAAAAGAGGGAGAGAATAAGAGAGACTACGACGACTAGTGGTTCCGCTCCAATTCGCAAGTGTGTAACTAAAATTATATAAATTTTTCCATATCTCATCCAAACATGGGGATTGGGGAGTCTCCACTAGACATTGACTTACAAACACCAACTCTACCAGCACAAAAAAGTTTAATATACTTTATACTGTTATTGCTGTTGCTGGTGACTGACTGCGATGGTGCTCCTGGACTACGATACTAGACTTTTTCCCGGGCTATCATGTACTGACCTCAAAAAAAAAAGATTAAATAGAAAAGGCTTATTTACATCTTTTTCTCAGATTTTTTCTTTTTCTGTCGTCTCTTTCCCCTCACATGATGGAGCAGGCATTGGGGTTCTCGTCGCTGAACATCTGCGGCGGGTGGGGTATGTGGTTGAACTGGGGTCCAAGATGAGGGTATTGCTGCTGCTGCAGGTACATCTGTTGTTGAGGGACCGGAAACCCTTGCGGCTGTTGTAGGAACTGGTACCCGGCGTGGCCGCCGAATTCAGGCGGAGGAGCCGCGTACATCATCATACCAGCCGGTGCGCCGTAACCGCCGAAGAGCAGCTTGTTGGCCTCTGTTGCTTGTGCGGCAGCCTTGGCCTTGTCCTTGTCGTCACCACCACCGCCACCACCTTCTTTCTTCTTCTCACCATCTCCACCCTTCCCTCCTCCTCCACCCTTACCACCGTCGTCCTTCTTGGGTTGCACGGCCTCCACGTTCCGCTTGAGCTTGTCCTGGAGGTACGGGACCAAAGACTTGACCTCCATCGTGCCCTTCACCGTGACCAGGTCCTTGGAATCGTCCACTGACGCCTCGGAAACGCCTGGCACCAAAAGGACGGGTCCATGTTTTTTATTAAATATGACAACAAAGTTGGCAGTTCAGATCGGAACACGAACACTTACAATTAATCATCAAGCAAAGCAGGTGCAAGCAAGACTGTTGTTATCGTCGATTTGGGAAACAAACAAACCCGATCAAATGATTCGTTTCTAAAATTGAGAATTGAATGCAGGGCCCATCGTGAAGGCTGTGGTGGGTGGTGGGTAAGTGCCTGAGTGGTGGCGGCCTCATGTCTGAACCGGTCAACACAGCTAACTGATGACCTGTGTTAAGGAGGACAAAGAAGAACCATGGGCGGGCGAGGTGGTGGTCTTGCATGGCAGTCTATCTCAGGGGCTCAGGGGCGGGGAGCTATGGCTGGATGGACATGGAAAAAGAGACCATGATGACCTCCTTTGTGTAGTTTGTAAGAAGAGTTTGAAAAAAAAAAGGTGTTTCATTCGTACATGTCTGGGACTAACAGCTATAGAAATTGAGCAAGCCAGTGGTCCAAGTTGAACAGCGGAAGAAGGCTGCTACTGAATTCAGGAGGGTGAGAAGGCGGATGGGTGGACGGAAGAGTGAAGACGCCATGGCCCCCCAATCACGACTAATATTTGCTTTCCAATGAATGTGATATGATACGATCGAAATCAATCTGAAAGTGGCGGGTGCAGATGGGCGGACGGACGTATGGAATTGATTAAATGGATGAAGAGTTATTATGAAAACCCCCGGAAACTTGATTGAAGACAAAAATTACCCTACTTATTTCGGTTTCCCCATATATATAAATTTTCCTTTTGGACCAATGGAAAGCGAAAGCTCAACCGTGGCCTCATCGATTATTACTTTTCCTAGGGATGAAAAATGCTACACTGCAAGTCAGCAAGTACGCCACTAGAACCGGGGCGGGTAAACGCATTGGTGGGAATCTTTCCGAATCAGACTACAAACTCCGGTTGAGCTTTGCTATAGCTAGAAACGATCCAGAAAAGCGGAATATATGGTCCGAGAATTGCATTCCCCATATCGAGAGTGGAATATTTATACTTGAGAACCCAGAGTGAGAAATGACCAACGAACCCGGGGAATTATTCGAGAAACCGAGAATTCATTCGGGAGACAGATATTCTAGCAGTAGTCGAGCGAACAATATCCAAAACAGAAACATAAGAAAACACTGCGGGTTAATTAAGCCATGTGTTGTGATGGTGGACACAAGCATCATACCTTGGAACCGAAGGATGGTCCGGCGGATCCTCTTCCTGCACCCGTCGCAGTGCGTATGAATCTTAAGCACCACGGTCGACTGCTTGTATTCAAAGCCACAAGAAAATCAGTTATCATGACAATTATTAAACCTAAGCAGAATAATTGAAGTAAATAATAAGAGAGAGAGAGAGAGCACTGCGTTGTGCTGATGTGTACTACCAACCTCTTTGGGCGCTTTCTGTTCCTTCTTCTCTCCTCCACCTTTCCCCTTGTCCCCGTCCTTGGTGTCATCCTTCTTGCCTTCATCCTTCTTCTTAGGCGCGTCCGTCGGCGACACCAGGACCACCTTCTTGTGCGTCTTCACCTCTAAATGCTCCCGAAGCTTCCAGGGGTCGACCTTACCGACGGCGGTGAGCTTGCCAGTAGAGGCGTCAGCGGTAGCCATCTCGACGCCTGTTTGTAATTAGAAAATAAAAGTCGCATGATCAGCGGAGTCGGTTATGGTAAGTTGGGCGCGGAGAGAGGTGAAACGGTTTCAGGTCTGGCAGCGCGATCATTACGGCTGAGGGAGGGAGGGAGGGAAAGCAAACCGTTACGGAGTGGGAGGGAGTGGTGTAGTGGAGTTGAATCGGTCAAACTGCCGAGGTAGGAGGAACGAACTGCTCCAGTTGAGTCAGGGGGCGTGGTGATGCTGGTGGTGGAGCTGGTGTCAGTGGAACGGGAGGGGAGGTTCGGTAGCGACGACGGTCGGAAATCAGAGTAACAGGGGACAAAACTAGAAAAACACAGCAGACTCATGTTCGTTACTGACAAAAACCACGGCGGCAGTCAAACGTACCGTCGAACGACCTCGCGAACCGCCTGATCTTCTTAGCGCAACCGTCGCAATGCATCTCGACCTTGAGTACGACGGTCAAGGTCCCATCGTCCTTCTTCTTCTTCCCATCCCCACCTCCACTGTTGTCCTGCTTGTTGTTCTTCTTCGCGTCACCTCCGCCTCCTCCCTCGGCTTTGGCTGCAGACTTCTCCTTGTCGTCGCCGCCCTTGCCCTGTTTCTGCGAGCATAACAAAAGGGAGTGAGTGAGCTGCGGGGGTTTATCATGGAAGTGGAGGGAAGAGTTGGCGGCCGCTGGGTGTAGTAGTGGATGCTTACCTCTCCCATGGCTAGTAGTGGTAGTCGCTCCTGGAGGAGTAATCGTTGACGAATCCCTAGCAGCAGCAGCAACAAGCTCTCTCTCCCACCTCTGTCTACGAGTCTCGGTCGCTTCTTGGGTTTTGTTCTGTAGCTCTTTCAAACTTGTTACTCACGCCACTCTGATCACCTCCTCTCTCTCGCTTTCTCCCTCACTCTCTCACTCCTTGTGCTCCTCTCTCTCTCTGGTAACCAGTGCCTTACTCGGAAATCGAGAGGGAGAGCCGACGGCAGAGGAGCGAGGTTTTATAGCTGCCTCTGACCAATAGTGGAGAGAGAGGGGTAGTGGTGGGGAGAAGAAGCGGTGAAGGAACGAGAAACTGCCCCCCCCCCCCCCCCCCCCCAAGTGTTAGTTACTGTGCGGAAAGTGGGTGGTGGAAGTGGTGGGAGGCAACAACAACAAAGGCGTGAGTCGCACGATGGGGGTCGGATCATGGACCGACGCGGGCGGGCGGGAGCCGTGGGTTCATGTATTGTGTATGATTATGCCCGACATCATGTATAGCCATTAGCTGTACGCGGATTAGGTCATGAGGTGCGAGCGTGCGGGATTTTGCAATTAAAGTAATTAAACATCACTTTGGTGCAGGTGGATTGGGTTTGGTTGGAACTGATTAGGCTATCATTATTCATGTCTAGATTGGCAAATTTTATAAGGAAGCCATTTAAGAGGGAATTAAGCCATCCTCATGTGTGTATTGGCTGTACTCGGGTTGGGCCTAAGAGTGCAATTCAAATTTTGTTTTGGCAAAGCAGTGGTGATTATCTAAGCAACTATGGACAATCAAGAGCAGTGGGTCAATCGTCACCAATCGCATAATGCAATTAACAACACGTCGGCACAGGTCGAGAAGATTTGATTGAAACAGATTAGGTAATCACTAATGATTGTTTGGGCAAAGCTTAAGTTGATATCTAGTGAAGCCTTTTTAGAGAGTAAAAAGGTCAAAAGGGAAAAGGAAAGAATCAACAAAGAAAAGCACGCAAAGGGTGTGGATGTCGGGTTGGTGAGTTGTGGAATTCATTTGTGTGTACGGTGAAGTGGTAGAGCGTCCGGAACCGGCAGTGCCGTCCCGGATTGGGAGGTAATTGCCGTACGAGACAGCTGCCCGCCGGTCCGGTCTGGAAGACCATGAGGGCGTCCTGGCAATGTGACCCACACGTCACGCAGGCCTGGGTTAATGCACCTTAATAAATGGGTTAGGGTTGCCATACGGATCGGCAGCCAGGCAATGTGATTAATTAGGAGTTATCCTCCGCTCAGCTTCTGTATCAGCCGTAAGCCAACCTCTTCATTAGCCCACTTTGTGTTTACATAACCTTCGTTTGGTAGTTGTTGCCACGTCTTTTCTCTGGGACGAAGAAAATGATTTCGGGGGCTTTTGTTTGTTTGAGGTGCCATTTCACTCTTGTCATTTAAAACTCATTTATTGTTTTATTATGTGATACAAAAGTCAGATTCATTAGTCACCGTATCAACTAATTTCATATCCCATGTAGCATATATGTATATATTTAGTGGCTACTCTGTATTCATCGGTTATGGTAATACACATACATAATTAGATGTTTGATCTACCATTTTTATGATGCCGTCATATCACCTCATCTTCGAGGGTTGTGAGAACTCATGACGTACATTTCCCTACTTCTTTATGACATGCTAGTCAACCATTTCGACAACGCCTAGTTCTACTCCATCCAATTACCAACAATGCATACACTCCCCGATATCTAAAAAGATAAAGAAAAACATCCTTTCGAGTTATAATTAACCCCACTTCCATACTATATATATTATACCGTGCAAACGAACATGAATTATACTTCGAAAAAAAAAATCTATAAACAAGTAGTTGCATTAGGTATAACTTTTTTAAAAAAGATAAACATAAATTCATGAATGTCATTTTTTATGATGACTTCACCGTCACATTCATGTGTGTCTAATACCGGTTGAGAATCCAAAAAAACCTTAACATTGTTGTTCCTAGCAACTGGATCTATCTCTCTCTTGAAAAACCCAAGGGTTTTTATCGGATCATACATTCCTCTAGGTCAACACATCAGGGTAATTAGGGTACTCTTTGGGTCATTATCACATGCACGCTTCACGTATATCAAGTGTATATATATTAGATCATTATTATTAATTTAGTGTAGTACAAGATTATCGAAAGAATTCTAGCAGATCGCTTGGGGAAATGGCAGCATGCTCCGGCGACACTGGGGGTGACAGCCAGCGGAGACCCCTTTCCAGCACGGAGGCAGGCGACCCTAGAGAAGGAACCCTAATGCAGAGGATGTTTGAGTAGAAGAAGCCTTAAAGGAATGCTTGGTTGTCTTCCAAAACCTGACTCCCGGCGTGGATACAAGGCTATCAGAGACTCACCTTGTGACGTCCCCCAATTTCTATATACTTTCCATAGTGACATTCCTAGATATGCGTGCACTCATATCTATAGATGTCAAAAGGGAAAATATAAGAGATTAAGGTAGTCAACTAAAACAGAGATTAAGCCAAGATCTAGTCCACATCATCGGATAATGCCACACAAACATTCATTCATAAGGATAATAAAGTCATTACATATGGAGAGAAAATATGGTTCTAAAGAAAGTTAACTTTATTACATAGGATTTCAATCATCCTCAAGATCACTAAGGAAAGAAATAAACTAACATCCAGTAAGAAATGAGATAAGAGGAAAAGAATCTATCTATTACATCCTCCAAGTTTATTATTTGTGCCTTCAGGTACTTTGAGCATGCCTTTCATTTTGTAGTCAATTGTTCCTTGCACCTAGAAAATACGAGAAACAAAACATCAGCAGGGCTGGTACGTGGTAAAAGTTACATTTAATAAGGTTACATAAAGGGAAACATTTGAACAAGAAGAAGGAGAAATAAAACCATTTCTTAAGGCGAAAATCAGGTAAACGTCCTTTCTATTACAATCATTTTAATGCGGTTGTACTAAACATATTGCACTTAACTTACATATAGTGTGAGCAACATAATATCATCATACATCTAACATGGGCCAAGGAAAACATACATCCATGTTAGGCAACATACATCCACACTAGGCTATGTGCTCTAGTAGCTACAACCCATCATAACCATTTATGTTTCATTAGGTTTGGCGAAGTATAACTCATACTAGTCAACCAAGCAATAATATTCAAATATGAGCATTCAAGGTATACATATCATAGGCAACCAGAAATCTAGTCATATACTTATATGACCACGTACCTGCTTGTTCAATCAAATGTCCAAAGATTTAGAGTCAATCAGGAATTTAGTCACCCTGCAAAGAAAGCAAGGGTGCAATATTATTATTGGTCCATGTGACCAGGACTAAGATATGTTCTTAGTTATTATTCCTTTTATGTTATCTTAATTCAGATCAGGGATTTCCCATATCCTAATTGAGTTTACAAACATTATCAGGTCTGATCCATCATAAACTATTTGGATTAAAGATAATATTTAATTGATTAATTAGAAGGTTTCCCAAAATTAGGGTTTCCAAGATGATCGGAATAAAAGGGGAAATACATCCCTTAAGACATTAATGGTTCCATAATATCAGGTTTCAAATTAGGATTCAGGGCAAAATTATGATCACTAATCGTCATCTAGTGATATCAGATTTTGTATAAAGATATACCTATAATTTCATGTAGAAAGAGAAAGCTAAATTAGGGTTTCTTCTAATCCTTTGATCACTTATCAACTTAGCATAGGATTTCGAGTTATTTTGAAATCAGGTTTTCATCTAATGGTTACAAACATTTTAGAAGTCATATATCATCAAGAAAGCCATTTTTAATAATTAATTATGATCAAGGATGTCCTTTAGGCCTTAGACAGTTATTTTTGAAATAGGGAACGGATTTAGGTATTGATAATATTTTATATGGATAGAGCATATTTTTCTGATCAAAATGGTATATTGGTTTGCTATAATCCGATAGTCCTAGCATTTTTTATGATTTTTCTAAGGTAAGGTATTTTCTTGAGTACTAAAAGATTATCAAAATAAAAGAAAAGAAAAATACCCCCGATCGACGGCCGGATCCGACTGGATCGTGGCTCAAATCGATCTAAACCGATCAAGCGCTCAGGATCGGTCCGCACTTGATCAGACGATCAGGGTTTGTCTTCACGTGATCGGACGACTCGAGCTAGCTCCGCAGGCCTGCAGCTTGCTCGAGCAGAGGAGGATCTCATGTGAGGTCCCTTTCGTGCTCAGCTGGTAATAAAAAACATGAGGCGATTGGAAAAGGTTCAGGGGCTCGGTACAAAGCTGGAGAGGGTTAAAACAGGGTGTGAGACCCCTTGTGGCTTGTCGCCGCCGCGTGGGCAGGCAAGGTCGTCGTAGCTGAGGCCGTTTTGGAGCGGGAGGTGATCGGAGGCCTCATGGTGGTGACGGGGAAAAGCGTGGGGTCTAGGTGAATGTGCGGGGGGGATTAGAATGGAACAGAGGATGTTGTGGAGCTCGCCGGGTGGTGGCGGCTGGAGGTAGCCGAGGTTGAAGAAGGTGGGTGAGGGGAGCAGTGCTCGGGGTGTTGGCGTTTGCAATTGGAGATGTGAAATGGTTAAAGGAATCATGGCGGAGCTAATGAGGGCCTTATATAGGCGTGAGGGGGGGCTAGGCAAAGAAGCCCTAAAGGCTTCCACCGCCGCCAGGAGAAGGGCGAAGAAGGGGGGCTTCGTTCTTCCAATTCCGCGGATGGGGGGAGGTCAAATTGGGGCTTGACGAGGTCGTCGGGAAGTTTAGGAGATATTTGTTGGGTTCAAAACTCGAAAGGAGGTGCGAGGTGGCGAGATTAGCTGGGCTCGGTTTCCTGTTGCCTCCCCGCCCTTTGCGGGAGGTAGGAGACAAAGTCTCCATCGTTGGATCAGGGCAGATCCGTGGATCGCCCGATCTGACGGTTAGGAGAGGGGCCGGGTTATCAAAGACAGCGTGACACATCATTTAACCTTGATTAAATGGGAACTTAGGTCTAGGACATATATCTAGGTTGATTTATTAAATTGGCCATATCTCATGATTGGTAACTCCAAATCTAATGAAATTTGAGGTGTAGCTTCAAAAGGTCATTATGCTACTATGATATAAATTTGAGATCCAAAATCGAAAGTTTGGTGTGTTCATTCACTAAATACATTAACATACGTATTTTATCAATATAACATATTAGGGTTTGCATATTTTTGCAATTTGTGACACATATTAGTCCAATTAAGTGAGAGAAGTACATGAGGGTAATTTGGTCCATAAATTTGATAACAAACTTTTAAGAGAGAGAAAATACTATAAAAACTCACTTTGTCACATTCTCCCCTCCTTTTAAGAATTTTGCCCTCAAAATTCAAGCATTCTCCCCTCCTTTTAAGAATTTTGCCCTCAAAATTCAAGCAGCCTGAAAGAGATGTGGATATTTCCGCTTGACTTCGGACTTGAGCTCCCATGTAGCATCAGTTTGATCATGGTGGCTCCAGAGAACTTTCACCATATCTATACGCCGATTATTGCGGAGCTCCTTTGCCTTGAAATCAAGAATTCTAACTGGTGACTCAGCATACGTCAAATCATCTTTCAGCTCAAGAGGCTCATGATTCAGAATGTGACTGGGGTCTTTGACATATATATATATATATATATATATATATATATATATATATATATATATATATACACACACACACACACACACACAAGGCATATTAGAGTCCAACCCGCTCATGATGGTTTCCATGGCGAAGGATTGTGTATGTAGTAGACATGACGAAATAGAGACAAATAATCATGATGGTGTTTTTGCGTCTATTTTCTCAAGATCTTCAACATCCTATATATATATATATATATATATATATATATATATATATATATATATATATACACGAGGCATATTACATACCACAGAAAATAGTACATTGATAGTTGGGTTTCATATAGAATATAGATGAGTTTTTAACTCCGGTCACGCGTAATGACCTACACAACAAAGGATTTTATACTATGATGTACATGTCGTAAGTGCAACAAACTTGGACATAAGATTAACTCAATAAGTTGACAAAAAACCTCAAAATATCCAAGTATATCATATTAGATTTAATGCCCATACAGATCTCTAGGGAAAGCATATTGTGACATCTATTATAATTCAAAACTTAGCTATCATAAGGGATGTTGGAATCATATTGGCATACAAACTACATTGTTTCTTCTTCCCTTAAATAGACCTAGCTAGAATTATCCAAATTATGTCAAATTTTAACCATAGGCCTAATATCTCATCTATATTATTAATTTGGGATTAGATTCCCAAATATTCTCAACTGAAACTCTTATATAATTTAATTAGATTTTAACCACCATAAATCCTACTAAAACATAGGAATAACATTATCCTACCAAAATTGCCATGATGCTTATTTCAATGTTCTTTTTAACATAAAACCCATTTCATCACTTGTTACACCTTTAAAGGCATAAAAAACACATTAGTCATTTTGATCTAATAAAAGGTTATCAAGTATGTAAGAATTTGTTATACATACATAGAAAATTAAGGATGTGATGTCTACATTTTTTGTACAGTGCGATCGGTCGAGTTTGGATAAAGGTAACTCAACCGATTGCACTATGTGACAAAATTAATTTGAAGCAACAGTTGAGTTTATCCTAAATGAAACTTGATTAAACCACTTAAATCAATTTTGTTCAGTGCAGGGATCAGTCGAGTTCTTTGTAGTGGAAACTCGACTAAACTATGACATTTTCAAAATCCATCAAGGGATCAGTTGAGTTTGTAACTCGGTCGAAAAATAACCTGTAAAGAATTTTGGAAAATATAATTAAAGTTCTTAAATATTCAATTTAAATTCTCCTAATTTTTTGTAAGCTTAATTACAAGTCATACAATAATTACAAGTGACTTAGAACTTGATTCTAATAGATTTACATCATATTCCAAAAAATTACACTTGCATTGATTTTGACTTGTCTTTTTCTCTAAGTTAGGATGCGTAAGTTAGGGCATTTGGAGTGTGTATATACCTAATTTGTAATCACTCTACTAGAAGCGTTAGACATAAATAAGTGGAATGGTTAGTCATCAACAACACAAGAGTTTAGTCAATTTAGACCTTGAGTCAACATTGACCTAGAGTCAACATCACACTCCAATAGTAGTGACAGATTCCATCTATATCACTTACAAAAATCTAGATGTATCACAATGAACCCAACCTCCACCTATATAGTATCCCTTATACAATTCTACATTGAGCAGTGTTAAAGTAGACTGAACAACTAGTGATTAGTGTAGTGACTTCAAGTTTATGGATCACAATCACCACTGTCATATTAAGATATGAATTTGAGTGAAATAATATGGGTTACATGTGTAATTTTCAAAGTGGATTTGTCTTGTACAACTTATTATCTAACAAGTACATGTGGATCTAACTTGATATCCAAAATTATGAGTAAAGATGCATAGTAATCAGTTAGTACACATGCTAGTCTTATGTATTATTATTGTTGATAAAACTTCTAAAATAATATATGACTACAGACTTAACAAGAATGAATACTCTAAGTATACACATGATATCATGTTTAGGTGCTCAACACAAATCCTATGTCATTGAGTAGAAAATTATAAGGACATTATTTTGTTTGATCATTTTTTCAATACAAAAAAACTTAATAAGTAGAATTTCCTTTTATTAATACTTAAACCATGTATAAAGAATCCCATTATAGTGATTGTATGACTGGATCTTAGAGCATAAAATGAATGGTCTCCTACTTTCACTAAGATCAATAACTCATGAATCTATTTTCAACTGATCTAACATGACTATCATGCTTCTACCACGAAAGTATTTTTGTCAAGCGATCAATAATGTTGCTTTTACTTGATATTCCACATAGAAGGTATTTCCCAACCAAGAAGCCTTCTAGATCTATCTCTATAAATTATCATAGTCCAGGAAGCCTTGTAGATCTATTTCTGTGTATCTTGATTTCTAGAATATACGATGCTTCACTTAAGTCCTTTGTGGAGAAGGTATTGTCAAACCAAGTTAATGAAATTGTAGAGTAGGTATGTCATTTCATCAATAATATGTCATCCACACACAATATGAGGAACATTGGACAATGCAAGGAGGATACATTCTCTGCACAAGTGATCCTTCTCCTTCCATGTGTTGACATTTCAACACTCTTAGAGTCAGTATCATAGTAAACAAGGAGTAATCTTCCATGGACTCAACCAGACGACCATGCTAAGCCATATTGTCATCTGGATTTGTCCACATTTGAAGTTGGCATTGTTGAACTTCTCAGGCATTACAGACATGTCAACCTAGGATGCACAGTTCCGTGTCCAACCATGTTATTAATGACATAAGTGGTATCTTTAAAATTGTTGGAAATTAAACTTTCACTCAAGAAATAGTAGGTAATTGTTGATTTGATTAATAGATTTTATCAGGCAAAGTTACCATTTCTGAATTAGAAATTGTAAGATTAAATAAAGAAGGATAAAAGAATTAAATAAAGTTAGAAAACTCAAATCTAGTATTCTACTTAAAGAAATCAACATTTTGATATTACTTGGACGCATATTTTTCTTTAGTGGATTTAATCATGAACATGTAGAAAAAAAGTCGACTCGCACTCCAGACGACGATGAACAATAGAACCACTAATGTAACCCAATAATCGTTACATACCACCACCCAATAAATCGTGACTTTAGAAGACAGTAGATGAGAGGCTCTGTCGCCCGCACATGAGAAGATCTTTGTAAGGGAATATCACTATAGGGAGTGACAGAAGGCAATGAATGACGACTAGAGTTGCAATCACAATCACAATTACACAGAATAGTTATCCCTTAGCCCAAGAGGCCTTATTTATAAGGCTCCCACACACCGATAAAATTTGTTAATAGAGACGATCACACATTCTCTCTTCTACATGTATATACTGAATATGAGGAGTCACTTTCATATGTAATTTAACCCAACCTCTTAGGAAAGTATTACGATCATAACATTAATATAATTAGCAGTTATTGCTATGTGCAAAAAAGATGAAAAATGATTTCACGAGCCACGTGCCAACCCAACCAGATGTGGCATGTGCGTTGTGATCACCACATCCATCACAAGAGAGGGCATACTTTTGTCTATACTTTTTGTATAATAATGCCACATGTACTTCATATAAAAGTTAGTGATTCATTATTAAAGTAGTCAATGTGTAGCTAAACTTTTTTTGGATCTGCATGGGCTGAAACCCACCCCCTCTCCAAACAGGTGCCAGAGCCCGGATGACCCAAGAGGTTGGTAAATATAGCTGACCCGAGCGGGGAATCGAACCAGCGACCCTTCATGAGGGGTGCGCTGGCTTGACCGCCCGGGCTACGCTGGCCGGGTAATGTGTAGCTAAACTTCTCTGACACTTGCATAGAAGACAAAAAAAAAAACACTTTATCACCCAATCACATATACTAACTGCACGTACTTTTGTCTTAAACTGAGAAACTTTAATGAATTGTAAGCTAATAAATTTGGCAACAAGGTGATATATGAATTGTACTAAAATAAAACAAAAAGACGACATGCATTATTCAAAGTTTTTAGTTAGCGTGTTATTTAAAAAATGAGTAATATCACCAAAAATATAACATAATACTCATTTTGATATTTATCTTAAAATACAATGACATCAAAAGAGAGATATACAATATTTATTTTAAGTTAGTGTATAACTCAAAAAATGAATACTATCAACAATATACAATACTTATTTTCTCAAAAGTATGTCAACATTAGTCTTATTAGAATGTATCATTGCGGGTTGCAAATTTTCTTTCTTCCGCTTTTTCCTCCCAATTCTCTCTCTCGTTATGTCAACACAGTTGTGGCTCCCTCAAGACAGAAGTGGGTTTAGATCTGCTGTCCCGAATTTATTGTCCAAGTATCACTATCAATCTATAAAGTAAATGTTCTTTATTAATTTTTTTTATGAGTTGATTTTCAGGTGAGTGTATAGTAAGAATTTTTTAGAACACAATCAGACTAAGACAGCAGATTTAGAGGCGGCAGAAATATGAGCCAGATATAAGTGGAGCTACATTCATCATATTCCGTTTTTCTCTATATAAAAACTAAGCTTTCACATGGACCAAAACAATCAGATCCAACAAGAGTAACTGTTTGCTTGTCGATAATAAAAGTGTTGTTACCCCGTCCGTGGGGCGGAACACAGCTCGACAAAGTAGTGCGCTTGACTGACTGGTTTGCTTCGGTTGTGGTGTTGTGGACATGAAGTTGGGTAGCGGCCCGGGAGTCGCGGTCTCTGCTGCACTGGAGTCTTGGACCCTCTTTCTTATTTTTCCACGCCGCCGGCGTCAGGGGATGCGGTGCATTGCCGTGACATGAATTTCCGAGAAGCTTCAGTCCAATTATCTCAGTGGTGGCAGGGCATTAATGTGGGAACATCGGATGTGTTTGCCGCCAAGCTGATTGGGGTGTTGTTGGTTAGCTGTGTGAATGTGATGAAGGTAGGGAAAAACAAAATACTTAGTTACTGGTTCTGGGTAAGGAGACGAAAGTTTTGGGTAAGGAGACGAAATAAGTCCAACTTTTCTCGGCCTGCGATTGGAATGATGCGTGATACAGCTGATTTACAGATATTCCTCCCAGAAGGCAAGTGAGCAAACATCCTATCCTACAGGTGAGAGCTGAGCAGATGCGGTCCCAGCGGCTTAGCTGTTATGTGGCGTTGAAAAGATGGATCAGGAAACGAAGGGCCAGAAAGGGTGAAAAGGAAAAGAAAAGGGATAGAGGATATAAAAAAGCCACAATTACACGCACACACTTCACAATATTGAAGTTTGTGAAAACGGACAACAAAACACGTACTTTGTCATTCGACCACATTCTACCAAACATCATGGCCTAAATTAAAGTCTTGTTATCTTCCTTGGTTGCTGGTGCGTTGCGGATCAGCTAGCGGCTCCAATGGAGACCCAATGTTGTTGGTATATAGCTCACCGTTAAATGTTTAAAGTGGTGAGAGTGCTGAGTTGGCACGGTTTATCCGTCCAAACTCCCAATCAGTCAGGTCCGAATAAAATGTACCCTTAGCCTGTTTGGGTTTATGTACGTGAGCTTTTCCTCATCTACTTTTTGTTTTTGTTCTCTCATGGGTTGTGGGATTTGGAGGGAAGTTCGTGCCACCTTCCTCTTGGCACGGAGCAAAGGTGGTAGTGCAATTTACATTTTACAGGCTGGGTCGATGCTAGGTTGTAAGGGGGAGGAGAAAAAGGAGTAGTGCGTAATGTGGTGGTGGAGGTGGTGGGGTAGTTAAGGACCTAGATAAGGGTAAGGATAGTCAAAGGACTAGGAGGGGCGGGAAGGATCAGTTGGTTGGCCACTTGGCCTGGTTTAATTGACTGTCCCCCTCTGATGCAGTTGATTGATTGTTTCGCGACGGTGAAATAGTTGTTCAGCGCCTGGCAGATGTACCACGTGGGAACTGAGAAAGGGAATGGTGGACGGAAAGTAGCGAGGGTCATTGTTTGGGAGCTCGTATGATTAATGGTGTCACTAGTGATTAATGGTTGTCACTTGTTATTTTGAGATTAATGGTAGACGTGTTTGGATTGCTGAACGCGATGATGATGTTTGGTCTACTGAATCCTGATGTTTGACCTTGGGAGGGACCTGGTGGCCAGATGGACCAGGTGCGTCAAGGATATACATTGATGAGCTACGTATCAACCCAACTGAATGAATGCCGCTCCCTTGTGATTCCTGATCACCTCCTCAGTCCTCATTTTGGACAAAAGAAGAGGACGATGAATGTATTGTATCATTCATCGACCTCAGGAATTCGTACAGCGGAACATTACGTCGGTGGAGGTGGCAAATCAATGCGTTGGTGGAGCAAGTGGTGGGAACGGACACAAGACGGTGGAGTAGTTCACATATGTATATTAGGCGGGTGCATATCTTATGTGTCCGGAAATGTGCCCAAACAATGTCGGATTGTCTAAGCGAATGTAAATTCATGGCCCATATAAATGGAGATAGAAATCTGGCGCAAGCAGATTTCATTCCCCCTCAGGAAGGACAATCTTTCGCGATTGTAGTAGTGTACTCTAATCCTATGTGCTCCATGCTTCTGGGTGCTACATGTACTCCTACTCCTCACTTACGGATATCTCTGTTTCCAGTCATGTATCTGAAAATAATTATTCGAATCACTGGATTGAGTATTCTTATATATGCAAAACTGGAGTGAAAGTACTACAAAATTTTCTTACACATATTAGATATAGAACTAACGTTCTAATCTTAAAAAATATTAAGCATGACCAAATACTCTTTCTTGTTACATATCTTCCTCCGGAGACCTACTCTGGTACCTCATGTGACATGACCCGCATTCTGATGCCTGAGTTCGAGTCGGCATGCACTAAGAGTCTGGGCCTCATGAGTTGCACAAAAAGCCTAAATCATGTCTCTTGGGTTGACCTGCACTATGGCGCATGTATCTAACTCCTTAATCTTATTGTCATCTTATTTAATATGATCTTATATGAATCTTACTGCATTTCTTATCATGATAATAAATCTTAATCTTAATTCTTAATTCTTAATACATGAGTCTTAATAAAATCTCATCTAGTAAATTTAATTATGACAATGTTATAATCCTATTGTACACTTAATTCTTATAACTTAATAATTCTAACAAATCTTCATAACATATCTCTACTTCAAACATTGAACATATATAAGGATATAGTCGTAATAGTATGAAAATTCTACTTGCCATGTTAACTTAAAATCTTTGAACATTGAATTGTTGGATCTAGGATGTGTTATTTGCTCTAGGGAGGGGGTGAATAGAGCTAAAAAATACTTGAACAAGATTTATTAGACCTTCATGATATTTCTAAGATAAGGTTGCTAATATGAATTTTGAGTGTAACTAAACATACATAGCAAGAGAGGGAGAGAGATTGAGCAAGCACAAAAACACAAGCTATATAGAGTGGATCCAATCACCAAACTAGGAGAAAGTCAGCCCACTACCTAGAGAGGTTGACTTTTAGGATTTTGCAACTATTGTGTACTTATATTTCATTATAAGACATATAACATATGACCTTCCTTTTTTGGGCCAAGGATATCCAACCTTCCCTTTAAGGAGAAGAGAGCCAATAACATACCAAAGGACTTACCTATCCAAGATCAAGAGTCTTCAACCTCACCAAGGGCTTACCTATTTTTTCAAGGACTCTTCTGCCTTCACCAAGGACTCACCGACTGTTGCAACACGTCTTCCGCCATGAAGGAATTGTCCACTCTTCTTGGATATTCTGCCTTTTGACTTCACATTCACCAAGGAGAAGCTTTTAGCAAGGGACTCCTTCCCTTATTCTTCACCGATCTTTACCAAAAGAGAGAACCTTCATCTTCCTAATAGAAGGAGGCATTGGGAGGTGGAGGAAGTGAGAGCCTCATAAGAAATACATCCATGACTAGCTCTCTTACAAATCTCCTACACACTCTAATGAATGTAGCAAGTGATCAAGCTTGAGACTGGAAGTAGGTACTCAATTTTAATATAGGGACCTTCATAGTACTTGGCTAACCATAGGATAAAGCCCAAGGAATCCTATTTATAGTTGGGGATGTATACTAGTTAGTAGGAACACTTAGGTGAATTCTAATCATTTGGGGTGTTGTAACAGATCTATTTTTGATGTTTGCAACACTCCAACGACTAGAACACTTTAATGCACTTTCCGCACATTGTCGTCGGTTGAGTTTCAATAAAGATAACTCGACCGATTGCACTATGGGACAAAGAAAATTTGAATCATCGGTCCGGTTTATCCTTGATGAAACTTAGTCGATCACTTAAATCTCATTTATTGGTACAGGGTGTCGGTCGAGTTTTCTTTAGGGTAAAATCAGCCAAACTTGGGCATTTGCTAAGATCAATCCAAGGCATCGATCGAGTTTCTAGGAAGGAAGCTCGGCCCATCATACAACCTGTGATCATTTTTTTAGAAAATGTCATTGAAGTACTTAAATATTCATTTTAAGTACTTCAGATTTTTTCTAATTTTAATTACTAGTCATACAATCATTACAAGTGATTAACAACATGATTCTAATAAATTTACATCATATTCCACAAAAGTACACTTGCATTGATTTTGACTTGTCTTTTTCTTCTCCAATATAGGATGCGGAAGTTAGAGAATTTGGAGTGTGTCTATACCTGATCTAAAAATGGTCAATTAGAAGCATTAGATAGAAATAAGTGGAATGGTTAGTCATCATCAAAACAAAGGTTTAGTCAATTTAGACCTTGAGTAAATATTGACCTTGAGTCAACATTCTCCCCCTTTTTGAAGATGACACACCATTCCATAAATGTGTTGAAAGCTTTTAAGTAAAATCATACATTTGGAGAAACCTAGGAGTTTTGATAAATTTGAGTTCATATGCTTCCACCTTAATTCATGCTTGTGGAGTTCTCATACTCCCCCTCAATTGATGCTATTTCTCCTACATGGTTAGATTTTATAATATTTATAGAAACTATGTCTTCTACTCATATATGTTCTACATATATGTCTTCTCCCCTTTACATCTCCCCTTACATAAGACATGTCTTATCCCCCTTCTTCATTTTCAAAAATGAGGGGGTGAAAAACATGACTTGTTAGTAAAAGGAGATACCAATTTTTAGAAAGGAGAGTAGAAGAGCAAAAATGGGGGCTTGTCCAAGCATAGTAAATAAGGCAAAATAAACATGCATTAGAACAACCCTTAATGTGATTCTAGCAAATAATCAAGACAAATATAAGTAAGCAAGTAACTCAAGATAGTAGATATGCAAGCCAAGGAGAAAGTTTGAGTATGAAATAAGATACAAGCATAGAATATAGTAGAATACCACTATCAAAGGATAAATAAGGATAGAACTACATGTATGTGAACTACTAGTAAATAATATCACAAGTTAGGATTACTAGTAGGATCTAGATCATAGCAAAAGATACACAAATTAATCAACATGCTATAAGTAGATGTAGATGAATATCCAGACAAAGAAATATGTAGTTTCAGAAGCATGAAATGATATTACTCACTGGAAAACATGCATCATTACGAAAAGATGATTACCCCTAAGAACCTCAAGGTTGTATCAAAACAAGATGTGTAACTAGATAGATGTAGCAAGTTAGAGCACAACAAGAGCAATTTAAGACACAATCAAGAGATCCAAAGTGATCATCATAAAAATATGCATAACAACTCAAGATTGATAATTGAAGATATGAAGATACCAATTTAGAGCAATTGAAGCGATAGAGTTGTAAGCCAGATAGACAAATTAAATCATGGCAATATGCATGTCTGTAGGTACTAAGGGGGGGTGCCATAGAATAAGTCTATTGGTTGAGAAAGTCTAGTTAATAGGGGAATTCTTATCCAAAAAGAGAACTGTACATTCTATGTACAATGTTGTCGGTTGAGTTTCTGGGTTGAACTTTTCGACTGACAACAGTTGTTGGAAGCACCCATTGCTGCTTGTCGGTCGAGCTTCTTTCAGGACAAACTCGTGCGACAATAGATGTTGTCAAAAAGCACATATGTTTTAGGAGAAACATATCTAGAGGAATGATAGAAATATAAAGTATATCCAAACATGTGTAAGAAAGTTAGTAATGCACTATGAAAGTAATAGAAATAGTTTTTGAGCAAGAGAGTGATGAGAATCACAATATATAACTTTTGACTCAAAAACCATATGTATAGTGCATATTAACTTAGCAAAAAGCACATTATGATGGGATATGAGTAAGAATAACATTACCTTTATTCTTACCATTTATTTCCACATGTTACCACTCCTTACATATCTCACCTTTCATCTTTCATGTGGATTGAGAAGTTATTTCACAAATCAATACCTCATGTCAACCCATTTGCAAGTGACCTACAATAAGAAAGATGAAGTGGTCACCAATCATATGTGTGGGTCTGGAGGGGTTAGCTTAGCATCCCAAGTTCTATTACTCTTGGGTGCTTTCATAAAATGACAATATGAGGAATAATGAACAATTGAATTGCAATGATTATATGATCTCTTAGCCTTGGAACTAGAGGATTCCTCATTGAAAATTGAAGGTCCTTTATCTTTGATGTTCCTTTGGCTACTATCATGTCCAAAACCATATCTACCCATTTGTCTAATAGTATGATCTAGGATTTGATTAAGATTCTTTTTATCATATAAGAATCTTTGTATAGAAGATCTCAAACTATGATGATCATGCATAACAGAAGTAACAATAGAAGACAATTGATTGAAGTATCTCAAGCATGCAAAAGATCGGTTTCTAAGAAAAGAGCATTGGTCACATATGAATCTTTATCAATATGAAGAGCATCAACATTATTCTCTCTACTAGTAAAGTTAGAACAAGGTTCAGGGACATTGATTTTAGCAAGCAAGGAAGGATTTTCTTTTTCAAGAAAAGAAATCTTAGAAAGATGAACACTATTTTAGATTCTAATCCTTTCAAAACAAAATCTTTATCCTCATTTTCAGTTTTAAGAACATCAATATCAAGTATAATAGAATTCACAATATCATTATGCTCTTCATTAAAACTAGGTGTAAAAGGTTGAGCTTCTAGGAATCTAATTTTATCAAGAAAATTAGCATTTTCAAGTTTAACCGAATCTACTTGATTAGTATAAGAATTGTTTTCATCTAGCAAGAAAATATTAGAATGTTCAAGATCATCCTTTTCTACATGCAAATTATCAACAATTCTAGCAAGCTTTTTCTTTTTCTTTTTAGAAGACTTAAGAGTGGCACGAGTAGCATGAATAATAGCAATTAAAGATTCATTATTTAAAGAGTTTATATTTACCTCATTTGAGTCTTCACTTTTTGAGGCCATGAGAGAAAAATTATATTATCAATCTTCACTAGAGCTTGAGCCACATCCTCCACTAGATTCTTTACTTGATCTTGAGTTGGAGTCACTTGAGATTTTGTGCCATCTCTTCTTCTTCTTGTACTTCACTTATCTTCTCTTGTGATGATGAGTCTTTTTTCCTTGTAGACAATCTTCCTTGAAGTGACACTTCTTTCCACACTTAAAGCAAAGGTTGAAGGAGGAGGACTTGCCTTTCTAGTGTCTACCCTTGGATTACTTGGCATCTTCTTCAACTTCAGAGAATGGAGAAGCTTGACCAACAATAGCCTCAATTTGATCTTTGATTTCCACCTTATTCATTCTCTCGAGCTCTTTCTCTTCTTCTCTTTAGTCTTCCTCTCGCTTGTCAAGTGTAACTTCATGAACTTGTATATTTTCTAGGAGTTCTTCAATAGGGATATCTCCATGAGACTTTGATTCTTCAATCGAAGTCGACTTGGCTTCACACCTCTTGGGGAGAGTTATAAGAATATTTGAGTTGATCTCTCCTCTAGCCATAGGGTGACCTAGGATGGAAAGACCATTTACAATGGTGTTGATCCTTGAGTACATATCCACCACCCTTTCCTCCTTTTGCATCTTGAAGTTTTCAAGAATCCCTTTGAGCATGTAGACTTTGCTTTCCTTCACTTGCTTTGTACCTTCATAAATGATGCATAGCTTTCTCTATACTTCATAGACTGTCTCACAAGAGGAAGTCTGGTTGAACACGGTCGGGGACATGGGGCCATAGAGAATGTTGATGACTCTTGCATGCAAGGTTTCTTTATTAAAGGTAGCTTCATCACATTATTATATCCTTATCTCCAGTAGCTTGTATGGAAGATCCATCATTCTCCAGAGCTTAAGGCTTGTTCCTTGGATGTAGTATTGTAACCTTCTCTTCCAATAGAAGAAGTTGCTCTCATCAAAGATTGGAATGTTGGTGAGATACCTCCCACCTTGATAATAGCCCATCTTCTCCTACTTATGGAAGTATGCTCGGAGAAGACTCACTCTGATACCACTTGTTGGATCTAGGATGGGAAATTTTCTCTAGAGGGTAGGTGAATAGAGCCAAAAACACTTAGGAAAGATTTATTAAACCTTCAAGATATTTCTAAAATAAAGTTGCTAACATGAACTTTGAGTGTAACTAAACATACATAGCAAGGACAAGAGATTGAACAAGCACAAGAACACAATTTATGTAGAGTGGTTCCAATATCCAAAGTAGGAGGATGTCAGTCCACTACCTAGAGAGGTCAAACTATAGGATTTTGCAACCATTGTATACTTATATTCAATTATAAGACATATAACATATGACCTTCCTTCTCCGAGCCAAGGATATCCAACATTCCCTTTAAGGAGAAGGGAGCCAATAACCTACCAAAGGACTTATCTATCCAAGACCACAAGTCTTCAAACTCACCAAGGACTTACCCACTTTTGTAAGGAGTCTTCCTCCTTCACTAAGGACTTACCCACTCTTGCAACAAGTATTCACCTTGAAGGAATTACCCACTCTTCTTGGGTCTTCTGCCTTTGACTTCACCTTCAAAGAGGACGAGCTTTCAAAAAGGGACTCCTTCCCTTCTTCTTCACCTCTCTTATCCAAGAGAGAGAACATTCATCTTCATGATAGAAGGATAGATTGGGAGGTGGGGGAAGTGAGAGCCTCACAAGACATATATGTAGGACTAGTTCTCTTACAATTCTCCTACTTACTCTAATGGATGTAGCAAGTGATTAAGCTTGAGAGTGGAAGGAGGTACTCAACTATAATATAGGGATCTTCATAGTTCTTGTCTAACCATGGTATGAAGCCCAAGGGGTCCTATTTATAGTTGGGGATGCCTACTAGTCAGTAGGAACACTTAGAAATGAATTCTAGTCATTTCAGATGTTGCAACAGATCTATTTTTGATGTTTGGAACACTCTAATAGATAGAAATACTTTAATGCACTTTCTGTATAGTGTAGTCAGTTGAGTTTCAATAAAGGTAATTTTAAGCATCGATTGAGTTTATTCTAGATAACACTTGGTCAATCACTTAAATATGATTTATCAGTGCATGGAGTCAGTCAAGTTTTAGGTGGGACAAACTCGGCCAAACATGGGAATTTTTCAAAATCATTCCAAGGCACCGGTCAAGTTTCTAGGAAGGAAACTCGGTTGATCATACAACATGTGATTAATTTTGGAAAATATCATTAAAGTGTTTAAATACTCATTTTAATTGCTCCTAATTTTTTCTAAGCTTAATTACAAGTCATGCAATCATTACAAGTGATTAACAACATGACTCTAATGAATTTACATCATATTCCATAAAAGTGCACTTGCATTGATTTTGACTTGTCTTTTCTCCATGATAAGATGTGCAAGTTAGGGCATTTAGAGTGTGTCTATACCTAATCTGAAATCACTCAAGTAGAAACAGCAGATACAAATAAGTAGAATGGTTAATCATCATCAAAATAATGGTTTAGTCAATTCAGACCTTGAGTCAACTTGGATCACATGAACTAGAGGCATTTTAATTAGTAATAAGAAACATGTAATTATGCTATGGATAATCATACGGAATGCTCATGGACATGAACCACTTTCCCATTCAGCAAGATCAACACTCCTAAGATATCTGATCTTATCTTCTAATTAACTTGTGATAATGTTATGACCATATTTGTGCTTAATTGGTAAACTAGGGTTTACCTAAATGATTACTTATATAATTAGATTGAACATCATTTAAATCTGACTAATGATGTTAGCACAATTTTTATGTTTCAAACCTGATAAGTAACTCTAATCATTCTTATAATTTGATGAATTAGGATTTGATAAATTAAACTCTAGTCGACAAAATTAGGGTTTTGATAGTACATGAATATAGAATTTGATCAGGATAGCAGTGTGGTAAATAATTTTTAATAACTTCTATGTAACTAGAATTTAATATAATTTTGTATATGATATGGATAAGTCAATCATGCATTCTATTAAAAATGTTCAGAATATCTATATGTTCTTTGAATGTTAACAGTACTTTGACCGACCATATTGTAGACTGTTATTTAACATCATCGTATTTGATTTTTAGTTATTTATTGGTAGTTTTAAATGATCTAAATTTTTTTTGGATCTCTGAAACTCAATGGAAAATAACATGATAAATGTTCATAATTTTTGGAGGACGTTTGACCTCTGAAATAAATGATTCACAAAACCATTTTTATGATAGAAAAATGTACTAAAATAAGAGAAAGTATAATGAGGGGTCAACGTGAAAATTAGACAAGCACCTCAATTGCTCTATATGAGAAAGATAGAAACCAAGGAGCTCTCATATTTCATGATCTATTCCAGAGAAATGAATTCTAGAGAGAGAGGAGAGATAGGGTTTTGAGAGGAGAAAGTGGTGGAGATGTTGACATAGGGCTTCACCATCCAAGAAATGATGAAATCAAGTAAGTTTAGCTTCTTTCCATAGTATTTTATGACAAATATTCTATCACATGTCAAGATTCCACCCATCTAATTTGATTCAAAATAATATCAAATCTCTCCTTTTTCTCACTCTTTTTTCATAATTCCCCATTTCTAGGTTTTCTGAGCTGAAAGGAAGAGGAAAACGGTGATTTGCTAGGGTTTTGATGCAGATTCAAGAATTTCATACATAGGCTACATTTTAAAGTTGCTTTTACACCTTAGTTTGAGTGGGTACTTCCTTTGAACAATATATTGCACGAAATTTGATTTAATCCACCATAAATCTTCAATCCTCTTGTATGGGACAATAAACCATATATGATTTTTCAGTTCTACCTTATAAAAAATGGTTTAGAGACGTATTATTTTCCATATATAATGAATTTAAAATGATAAAATCACATTATAAATGGATTTTATTATTTAGATGAGCGTTCCTGAAGTTAATATAGAAGATAGAACAATATACCAAATTCTAGGGTTTTTAGTTATGTCTGAAATTGCTTTATAATTGAATAAAGAAGTTTGTCAATTTGAATCTCCTTGTTTGTGAATGATTGTTTTGTATGATCATGTAGTATAGATATGTTAGATACTATGTTAGATTTCATTTGATGTATCAGTGATATCCCTATAAAGAGAGTGAAACCATAGATGATTGGAAAGTTGAAAGTTTGTGAATAGACATCATGATATTCACTTGATTTGATTATTTTAGCATTACAAGTTCACTTATTCAAGGTAATTCTTAATACATGATATTTCAGTGAAAGGGTTGAAAACCCTAGTTTATTTTATTCCAAGGTTTCATATATGTATGTTGCTTGTATGTGAATTGTTGAAAGAAATCTTTTATTTGTGAAACATTATGATGCGTAAAGTCCTTATGCGAGTTGTGTGCTATGTAAATGAGGTGAATGAAACCCGAAGGATAGGGTATTATTTGAACCAAGTGTTTTAAGTTTCGTGTTATTCATTCAGATTAGTGGTGTTGCACAATTTCTCAGTTTATGATACAGATCGGTGATAATTTGTGAAACAAACTATTTATGAGGTTAACTTGAAAAATGTTAATGTGATGATAGATTTATAAATTTTATGAGTGAATTAGACATTTAGATGCCCTAAACACTATAGAATCCTCACATGAGGCATGTGCTGTGAGGAGGAAACATGCTTCCTGACTGGAGGTCTCACGTAGATCGAGGTAAGACAGAGTGCGTCATTGTGAGGGTGCAGGGGTCTAGTCTAGTGAGGGCGGACTCCTTAAATGATTGGTATCCAACACCAACTGGGGATTCCAGTGGTGCCTAAGTTGTAAGTTGTGTTGATAAATGGACATCTTTGGTAGGTCCACTGGTACAAAACTAGCCTAAGGGCTTGATTTATTGCCTGATTACCTAGGTTGAAAGGTGGGGTCTGAGATATCCAAACACTCCCATTAGTTGTTGATAGGCAGATGTGTCGATGCATGCTACAGATGGGGTCTTACTTGAGACATAGGATTAGGAAACCAAACATGCTTCTAAGCCTTGTATAGTGAGATCATAGTTTGTTGATATTCTTCCACATGTTGTGATACACCTTATGTGGGTTCATGGAATAATAACATGAATGAGAGTTTAATCGAATGTCTGTAGTTATTCGATTGTTCCTTGTATGTTTCTAAATTATTATTTCTCTTTGCGATTGATCAAGAATGATCATATTTTGATTCACTCTTGTATATAATTACAATACCCTGCCATATTTATGTTTGTGAATGATTAGTCTCTTTAAAACTCGATGTTGTTCTAATTGATATCAATTTCTCAACAATATATCTGTAATTTTATAAGTTCTTTAAATTGTTTGTTTGAAGTAATCATTCACTTAGCGAGTAGGCTCACCCCTCACTCACAATTTTTAGGGAAACCATGTGGATCTGAAGAATGTTTGTGAATTAAGCATCAAATTAGTTATGTCCAGTCTGTCCCTATCACTCAAGGTCCTTGTATAGAGTTGAGAGGGAGTTGTATATGGTGATGTGTAATTTTGTTTCTTAATAGTAGAGAATGTATCTGATTATCATGTCATATGTATATGGAAGGTTGATAAATGGAATGATTGTTTAGATCAGTATCCTTATTGTTGAATCTAGACTAGTGTAATTATGTTTTAGATCGCCTTAAATAATTAGTTTTTGTGATTAAATGTGAGAAAACAAAGGGTTGAAAATCAAAGAAAAATTTTAGAGTGATCTTTGTATTATGTTTCGTTCTCAACTTATGCACATATCTCATAATTAGTGGTAATCATGGGACGTGGGTGTAACATCTTGGTACCAGATCTTAGGTTGAGCCGTCAGGGACCATTAGGATGGAAAGTTAGAGATATGAGTGTGACAAATAGGAGGTGATGAGTCAATAGCTCTGGGAAGTCTGAGTATTTAGATACCCATGCTCGATATTTGAATATTTAGGTTGACCAGTATAAAGATACTCAATCTATTCTTCTCTGGATGCCCTAGCCATGTGTTTAGAAGGAGGATGGGCTAGAGAGAAACCCTAGAGTATTAGGGTTATAAGACTAGAAAGTGATGAAAGAATTAGAGCATGAAGATAGAATTAGATACAACGTTTGTTTCATATTGTTGCTTTGATTGGAGACCGATATAAATGCTCTTATACATTTGAATTCAGATATTCAATTTTTGGAAATATATGTGGTTCTTTAAGATTGTTGTACACTATGAAGTTAATCCAGTTACTATTTACATTCTTTGTATCAAGTAGACCATAAGTTATCTTCAAATGAATTTTCCTTAAGTGGATATTCTTTCCACATGTTTGAGATGAATAGGAGTTAGTTAACCCTAAGTATCTCTTGGCTTCAAGACTACAGGTTCAACCTGATCCGGCTAGTAGGATGCGTTACTGGGATCTAATGACTCATATCTATTAAATATAATAAGAGTAATTTAACTATGGAGAGGTAAATTCAGAATGTAATGGAAATGCACATATGCTAAGATATTGAAATATAAGAGAACAACAGGAATAGTTAAAAATTAGTTGGAACTAATATCTAAGATCCAACTTTGCGGCATCTGATAAGAAACCCTATATTGGGAATGAAGGAAAAGGGAATATCAATACAAAACTCAAATTAGTATTTATCATACAAAATGAAGAAGAAAGGATGGATTAAAAGAATTGAATCATATAACTAATTGAGGCACTTTATTCAATTTGAAATCAAGGAAAGATAAGATAAACCTACATAGGATGCCAAGATAGAAGTAATCAATTATGAAGAATGCATCATATAATTGAGTAAAATGCATTTATGTACTAAAAAAGATAAAATAAAAGAAAAGATTTAATTATACAATAAGCACATAAAAGTGAGGAGTCTTGAGAGGAATTAAAGTGAAGAGAACTAGATGAACATGTAAATTATTAGACTAGGATAAGAAACTTAGATGAAATAAAGTGAAATGTTGGAAATGATGAGTTTGATTAAGGAATGAGGGTTACATGATATAATTGAGAGCATGTAATGTGTACTTCTATTATGAAGTTTAATGCATTCAACCATACTACCTTTTGATTCAAAGTCTTGATAAAGTAACAACCTAGTTTCCATCATTTGTGCTCAATAATGTCCTAGTGATTAAATGGAACTAGTTTTCAAAGGAAGAACAAAGGGTAGCTAAACAAATGAACAAGTCATATAAAAGTAAATTGTATGCTGAACATGACGACTTGATTAAAAGAGAAACTATGGTTGACCCCTACATGGGATGTTTGATAGATGAAACTAGTAGGGAGACTATTGATTTAGAATGTCAACTTCACATTAGTAAAGGGATAAATATATATGACATGGAATATGGAATCATACACAAGAGTGAGGAACATGATCATACAAGATAAGTAAAAGTAAATAATGATATAAGGAAGAGTAGAATACATGAAACTGATGATAGAAAATAAAGAAGGGACTGAGACATGAGGGAGTAATATAGATGACAAAAGAGAGACATTGGGAGATGTGAGCAGATGCTATAGTCTAGTCTCCTCAATGTTGAGTAATTAAACCTAGATACGAGATTTGATTTGTATTAAGTGAATACTTGAAGAATTTAAATCTTAGAATCACCTTCTCTTTTGTATCCTCCCTAATGAGAGTAATGTGGAGATGAAGGGGTAAGAGAATGGATTCTTAATGATACATAACCACCATGGTAGACACGTCTACTGAATGTATTAATGACACATAACATGAATATGAAACCCTAGTAGGGTAAATAAAGAAAGTAACCTAACAAAAAGGCCAAATAAGAGACAAGAAATTCAAGTGATAAGAGAAGGAAGGACGTAGTAAACTTCTGGGGAGCTAAAGTTTGCTAATCAAAATAAGGTAGTAAAGTCATGTCATAATAAGATCATGTTATTGATACAGATAAAACCCTAGAATGTTTAGGGTTCCATAAATTCAAGGGATGTCATTAGTGATTTGACCTTGAGAACTAATTTCATAAAAAAAGATCTTGTGATTAGCAATATGAGAAGTAACATAGAAATGATAATAACCCAAGGGGTATGGATTATAGATGATAAAGATAGATAACAATATGGAAATGAATAAGAACAGAGGATAAGAAATAAATCTGAGATGTAAGATTTATGATTTGAACAGAAGGAGAAGTGCAACAGGAGCAAAGTTTGATTTTACATAAGTTCTTATAGTTAATGCAAGAATGATGAACAGCAAGAATGATGAACAATTCATTCTTACCTCGAATATATTAATGATTAGTGATGTTTAATATATATGATTAAAATGTGAAGGATAAGTAAGACGAATAAAGTAGTAATGAATAAAAAGAGAAATAATAAAAAAGGCTTTCAGTAATACATGAATTTGTTTTAGAAAGTATAATTTGTTGAAGGTATATACAAGGGATGTAAATTTGTTTTAGGTATGACTTCAGTTGTACATGTGTGAGTAATATAAAAATTGAAAAGCGTGATATGGTTTTAGTCATGCATACTGGTAATCCATCTCAGTGTTGTACAATTGTTGTTAAATTAAGTCTTATAACTTAGGAGTGCTATGCCATCTGACTAGCACAATAGTAAACTTCAAAATGATAGAGTGAACTCTCTTTAGTTACTTTGATGTGATAAAGAACATTAGTACAAATTGAACTATATAAATAGATATAGTTGGATTGGATCCCCAGTGCAGAGGTAACACCTCAAGAGTATGAAAAGATTAAAAATGATTCATTTCTATTTATCTTTCCTATTATTGATTGTGATACAAATAATTATTTTTCTATCATTGAGATGCTTTGTTTTTAGATTTGTTGTGGTTAAAAGAGTAAAAAAAGAACTCAAGGTTGAACTATATTCAAATGTGAAATACAAGATTATAATGACATATAAGATTTTAGAAGTTTAAAAGAAACCTTAGATTACTTCTCTTGTATATTTATGTTTTGGGGACAAAACCTTTATGGGGGGGAAATGTTATGACCACATTTTTACTTAATTGGTAAACTAAGGTTTACATGAATGATTACATGTTTAATTATATTGAACATCATTTAAACTCGACTAATGATGTTAGCCCAATTATGATGTTTCAAGCCTAATAAGGAACTCTAAACATGCTTATAATTTCAAGAATTAGGGTTTGATAAATGTAAACCCTAGTCAGAAAAATTTAGGTTTTGGTAGTACATGAATATGGAATTTGATATGGATAGCACTGTGGTAAATAATTTTTCATATTTTCTATGTAACTTTTATTAAATTGATTTTTTTATTTGATATGGATAACTCAATCATGCATGTTGGTGAAAAATTTCAGAATATTTATATGTTCTTTGAATGTTTTCTTGGTCGAACAATACTTTGACTGACCATGTTGCAGACTCCTTTTTAGCAACATCATATTTAATTTTTACTTATTTATTTTTATATTCAAATGATCTATATTTTTTATTAGATATGAAAAACTCAGTGGTAAACAATATGATAAATATTCATAATTTTGGGAGGATATTTGACCTCTAAAATAAACGAATTATAGTAATATTTTCATGACAATAAAATTTGCTTAAATAAGAGAAAGTATAGTGAGGGGTCAATGTGAAAATTTCCCAAGCACATCAATTGCTATATATGTGCAATCTAGAACCCAAGGAGATCTCATATTTTGTTATCTATTCTAGAGAAATGAAATTCTAGAGAGAGAGAGAGGAGAGATAGGGTTTTGAGAGGAGAAAGTAGTAGAGATGTTGACCTAGGGTTTCACCAACTGAGAAATGATGAAATCAAGTAAGTTTAGCTTCTTTGAATAATCTTTAATGGTGAATCTTATCTCACATGTAAATATTCCATCTCTCCTCTGATTTGATTCGAAATGATATCAAATCTCTCTTTTTTCTCACTCTCTCTTCATAATTCCCCATTTCTAGGTTTTTCGATTTGAAAGGAAGAAGAAAATGGTGATTTGCTAGGGTTTTGATATGGATCCGAGAGTTTCAGAGATAGGCTATGTTTTTGAGGTGTTTCACACCTTAGGGTGAGTGGGTACTTTATTTAAACATTATATTGCATGAAATTTGATTAAATCCACCATAAATCTTCAATCCTCTTGTATGCGACTATAAACCCTAAATGGTGTTTTAGTTCTAGTTTGTGCAAAATAGTTTAGAGATGGATTATTTTCCTAAATAATGAATTTAAAATGATAAAATCATGTTAGAAATGAATAATGATTATTTAGATAAGCATTCCTAAAGTTAATATATAATATAGAACAATATACCAAATTCTAGGGTTTTTGAGTATGTCTGAAATTGTTGTATAATTGAATAAGAAGTTTGTCAGTTTGGATCTCCTTGTTTATGATGATTGTTTTGTCTGATTGCATAGTACATATATGTAAGATACTATGTTAGATTTCATTTGAAGTTATCAATACATACTTGATATCCCTATAAAGAGGGTGAAACCCTAGATGATTGGAAAATTGAAAATTTGCAAATAGACACCATGAAATTCAATTGATTTGATTATTTTATCATTACAAGTTCATTTATTCAAGGCAATTCTTGATACATGATATTTCAATGAAAGGGTTGACAACCCTAGTTTTTTTTTTAATTCTAAGGTTTCATATATATATATATATATATATATATATATATATATATATATATATATATATATATATATATAGAGAGAGAGAGAGAGAGAGGTTGTATGTGAATTCTTGAAAGCAACCTTTTATTAGTGAAAGATTATGATTCATAAGGTCCTTATGCGAGGTGTGTTCTACGTGAATGAAGTGAATGAAACCCTAAGGATAGGGTATTCTTTGAATCAAATGTTTTCAATTCAGTGTTCTTTAGTAAGATAAGTGGTGTTGCACAGTTGCTCAGTTTACGATACAGGTTGGTGATAATTCATGAAACAAACTATTTATGAGGTTAAATTCAGAAATGTTAATGTGATGATTAGGGTGTGAATTTTAAGAGTGAATTAGACATATAGATGCCCTGAACACTGTAGAATCCTCAAAGAAAAAAAACTGTGAGGAGGAAATGTTCTTCCCGACCAAAGGTATCATGTAGGTCGAGGTAAGTCAGAGCACATCATTGTGGGGTGCAGAGATCTAGACCTGTGAGGGCAGACTCCTTAATTATTGGGACCCAAGACCAACCATGGATGTTGGTGGTACCTGAGTTATGAGTTGTGGTGATCAGTGGACATCTTCGGTAGGTTCACTGGTGCACAACTAGCCTAAGAGCTTGACTCCCTCATTGAGTAACCAAGTTGAGAGGTGGAGTCTAAAATATCTGACCACTCCCATTAGCCATTGAGAGGCAGACGTGCCAAGGCCGACTATAGATGGGGTCTTAATCAAGGCATAGGCTTAGGAAGCCGACCATGCTTATAAGCCTTGTACAGTGAGATCGTATCTTACTGTGATTCTTCAACATGTTGTGGTACACCTCATGTGGGCTCAAGGCATAATAACATGAATGAGAGGTTAATCAAGTATGTGCAATTATTCAATTTTTCCTTATATGTTTCTGAATTATTAGTTCTCTTTGTGATTAATCAAGAATTATTAAGTATTGATTCAAACTTATAGATATCTACAACATCTACCATATTTATGTTTGTGAATGATTAGTCCCTTCAAAGCTCGATGTTGTTCTAATTGATATCAGTTGCTCAACAATATGTCTGTAATTGTATAAGTGCTTTAAACTGTTTCTTGTAAGTACTCATTCAATGAGAGAGTAGGATCACCCCTCTACTCATAATTTTTAGGGAAACCATGTGGATGTGAAGAATGTCGATGCTCAAGTAGATCTTCCACAATAGTTAAGTATCAGATTAGTTATGTTTAGTTGATTCCTGTCACTCTAGGTTTTTGTATAGAGTTGAGAGAGAGAGAGAGTTGTAAATGGTGATGTGTAACTTTTTTTTTGTAATAATAGAGAATGTATCTGATTATCATGTTGTATGTACATGGAAGGTTGAGAAATGGAATGATTGTTTAGATATGCATCCTTATCATTGAATTCACACTAGTGTAGTCATGTTTTAGATCACCTTGAATAGTTAGTTTTTATGATTAAATGTTAGAAAACAAAGGGTTGCAAATCAAAGAAAAAGTTAAGAGTGATCTTTGTATTATGTTGAGTTCTCAATTTATGCCCAAATCTCATGATTAGTGGTAATCATGAGATGTGGGTGCAACAAATAATCACCTTTAGTTTCTTAATTAGGTTTCTAAAGTCTAATTACATAAAATCTAATACTTCATAGAAATAATTGAAAACATGACTAATGACCTTGCCCATTGGTTATATCTCCAAAAGACGATCAAATACCATACATGGTTCAATTCCACTCAGGTTACATATTTATTCTATGATTATTGAAGATCATGTTATAAATGATGAATGAAGATCGAGGTATTACCCATAAAACAATTGTAAAAATCTCATCTCAGAATAAGGCACAAAGACTAGTTTACCCTTCAATTAAATGTCTAAACTTAGGCATGACATGGACTTATGTTAGTCAAATTCTCATCTAATTTGAAGGCTAAATCAATATCAAAATGAACTAACAAATACCAGAAAAGACCATGGCTGTATGACTCATTTATAAAAAGAGAAGGATAGAGGGGTAATTTTTGTGCATGGTTTCTTCTCAAACGACCATTGTGCGTAAAACTTCTCGTAGTCCCTTAGATTCTAGTCAAACTTAAGACTAGTTCCCCATCTTGCAAAAACAAAATGTACTGCATATTCCACAGACGCCAACAAATTTAGGAATCTATTGGCAGAATTTCGTGGATCCTTATAGTTTCATATCCTACCTATTTCCATGATAGGAGAAAGAAAAACTGAAACCAAAATGGGTTTCACTAAATTAGTGGCCAAAAAACATAAACCAAGGATGATATTAGCTTCATAGTGACCTAGAAAAGATGTTGAAGGAAAGATCATGAACAATGTGATGTAGGATAGGTCTGAAGACCATTCTCATCTCCAAAGAGATGGTCGGAGCTTGTAGACCCAACTCATGGCTAACAATTGTCATTTAAGAGCATGAGGAAGGGAAGTAGATTGAGTGATGGTTACCACCACTACAATTTTACTAAAGTGACTTGAACTGCTGTGTCGAGCTTGTCATGACCGCTAAAGAAGGCCATATTTGGATCATCGACTCAATGAGCACACATCAAAATCAATGAATGCACTTTCTTTCTAAGATCCAGAAGAAGTTTTAGGTCCAAAATACCGCCATCTATATGGTTGAATATGCTGTCTGCTACTAGTGTTGAAGAGGGATCAGGAAGGAGAATTTGATATTTTCTTCAAACGGGAGAACTATGGTTACATCTAGGATTTTAAAGGCTCGGTGGAGTTTCCTAAAGCCAAAGTAACTCCCTCTTTATGACAATATCAAATAAGATTCAAGAAAATAATGCAAAGAGATTTTAGTTCTAGGTCGTAGGGAGTCTAGAGGTTGAAGGAGACCTTTGGACGCCTATGATCGTACAAGTTCAGCCCCACTTGGATCTGATAGCTAGGAAAATGTGAGACCCCTCACCTTGCTTAAATGGTTGAACATGCTTAATTGCCATGATTGAATTCTTATAACTATAATCTAACCTTGTGATATGATTTGAAATCATAATACAAGCTTAAGTTACAAGTTTGGTCCAATTTGAACAATGTTTCTGTAAGTTATGTAATTTTATGTACATTTTGGACTTTTCTATAATTTACCCAATTGGGAGGTTTTTCTTGCAATTTATCACTTTCATTATGTTCTTTGGATGTTCTCTCATTATTCTTGAATCTGTTGAGCCTAGGGGATCCTATTTGAACCTTGGTTTGGAGGTGTTTTCCTCAAGGGTATTTTAGGGTTTACCCCTTTATGGTTGAGCTACCTTTAGGAGATATCAAGCAAATAGTTTATTTTCTTTGCTTGAAAAATCAAGAAACAAGGGATAAGTAGGTCTCCATGGACAATGGATTAGCTGCTTGTGTGGCTGGTTGTATATCCTTAACAGTTTAAGGCCATGGATGCATGGAGAGCTTTTAGACACCTCATGCTTCTTCTCTTTCCTTATCCTTCAAGCTTTATATATATACTTTTAAGCTCCCAAACAAAAGTTTTGCCATCTACCACATCCCTCCAACTAAGAATCTCATTCCCTCTTTGTTTATTTGTAGAGGACCTATCCAAGGTAGAAGAAGAGGGCAAATTTCTTGGTGGAAGCATGTAGGGTTTTGTTTTGCTTCCTTTAGGGTTTCGAAAGTTCCTTCTTGGTGATCTTGACCTAGCTTAGTAAGTTTCACCTTGTCTATCCTATTTCTTTTTCTTCTCTTCTGCCCCCTATATTTATGTAGGTTGGAACCTTACTGTTCCATGGTAGAATTTTCTCTAAAGTTCTAAAACCCTACCTTTCTTGCTCCTTATGCTTAGAGTTTGCTTCTTTGATGGAAACTGTGTTAGATGGACGAGTTCGGAGCTTATGCTTGGATTTTATACACTGCCTACTCGAGTTTTCTTCTATTTGGGATTTTATCTTCTCATTAGTGGCAAGTTTTATAACTTGCTCCGCATTTATTTCTTACCATAAGCTTGCTAGCTCATGTTCTTTCTTTAAAATTATGATCCATGCACTAAAAAGCTATGGTTGACTTGGATTTTGATTTTTATGATGTTCCCTATTCTGATTTCAGTTCTATATGAACTTGTAATCCTGTGTACATTCCTCATAAGATATAAGATGACTTGGATCAGGCTGGTTTGACAACCGGTGTGCTAAGCACCCATCAACCAATGGTCAATTTTTAGGTCTAAAGCTGATTTCTTTTATAAACACATGACCCAATGGTGGTACCATTACAACAACCGATGGTGTTCTCTTCATGACAACTGATGGTGGTGACCAAGGGTGTCAACTGACGTTCACCCCTTAGGTCAGGTTTTGGCCTAATTAGAATCTTAATGATCAACAACTAAGTACCCTAATGACACTTTTAATCAATGGTGAGATTAACTTGATATCTGATGATAATTAATGAATGTAGTGCTGATCTAACAATCTATGGTGACTTAATGGTCACTATTGATGGTGGATCAGGTTTGCACAACATATGGTCAGTTAAGCATGTAGTTGTAACATCAATTAAGCCTTAAACTAGTGGTTTCTTGGGTCATTTGATGCAATGGTTGGACCTATACTCCAATTGATAGTTTTAATATATGAACTTGACCCAATGGTTAAGATCTAATGATTTTGCATCCAATAAATTGGAATGATGCCTAATGTAATATGTTGGTCAAAATAAAGTTATTTATATGGTTTCCTTTATGAGATCAACTTAAGAATCTCATTTATTGACCACTTGTTTTAAATAAACAATTGCTTGTGGGTTTTACCCTACTCTCATTGGAACTTTTTATGTTGTTAATCAAGGGATGTCTAGGGTAAAATGGTGACTCTTTCTAGAGAACAACTCAATGACTTCATAGGTGGTTTATCCAAGGTGTTTACTTATGTAAACAACCAATGGTCTTACCTTTTCAACATCTAATGGTTCTGGGTGATGTAGTGGTATGGTGATATGGGTTGAAAGATGATGGAGAAAATGGAGGGTTACCCTTTATAAGGTAGTCTAACCCTTTCACTCATATGAATAGAAGGGATGATGACCATATTGTGTTGATATGTAACCCTAATGAGGTATACCTTGTTATACCTAGTCTTAATAAACCAAATGCTGGTAAGTGGTTATGAATAGTCCTTGAATACTGAATACAATCATGGAGTACTCTCTTTTGCGGTTGAACCCTAGTATGTTATAAACTTATGGTTACACATTGAGATATGAGTGGATCCATATGTGTGCAAGGTATGGATTGTGATAGTGATGCTTCACCTTATGCATCCATGATCCAATGGGGATTCCATGAGTTAGGGTTTGGGTATGAGTGTTGATTAGTAATATTAATAGAATTTCTCTTTTTGAACCTAACTCTAATGCAAATAGATAAATATGATTATCATGTTTAACCTTCTTATATGATGGCATGATGGTGGAATAATCTCCTTAATATGATCATAACCTTAATGTGTTAATTGGTGGTTATAATAGCCAAATGGTTGATGCTTTCTTATGCTAAACATATGCATTATGAATATGATGAGGGTTAATCATATCTAGATTTCCTACATGTTGATGTAACAAAGGAATGTTTTTAATGTTAATATAACCCTGCTATGATTGTTTATGAATATCTCCCAGCTCAGTAATGCAATATTGTACTGTCTGATGTATTATATGTAAGTGGTGTTGTTGAGCCTTGTTATAAGGCATGGAAAGATAATGATGATCTTGCAGGGAATAGTATGGTGGTCTTAATGACCTTTGGGCATGGTTGAGCCCTGAATGAGGTGTAATCCTCTTGTGTTGATAAGGGTTGATACTCTATGATATTGTGAAAAGGATTTATATCTTGTGATAGTATGATGACAATTGCAGTCTCACAAATGGATAGTGAATAACATCATGTGATGATGGGATGATGAACAATATGTCTCATATGTTTTATATCTTCTGGAATTGTTATATATCAATGTGTTCTAGAGATAAATTAGGGTTTGTATCTCCACTTGTATGATGCAACCTTAATTCACCCAATTGGAAATAATTAATCAAGTAAAATTCTAATCATGTACTGCCCTGTACCATAGATCCATCTGAGTGTCAGAACTTGCCAGATGGTGAAATGAGTATTCCTAAGGGAACTCAGAACGCATACTATTGAGTATGTGGGGTGTTTGTCATCCTAAATCCAAGTGTTTAGGGAGGATGACTGCGGTCATACCTAGCCCTCAGTTTGAGAATGATTGTGGTCATGTCGGTGATTATATATGTGATGAGATTGGAGGACAACTGTGGTTTTACCTCGGATGGCAGGGTATGAGTACCCACCTCCTTTCACTAGTGTCGTGACTTGTACCAAGGATGAACTAGGATGTTAGTAGCTTGACCTTATGTGTCACTGTGGCGGACCCATACAGACTGGGGGCGGAGAAGATCTTAGGAGTCTAACACTTCTTAGATCTTGTATATCATCGATCTCGACTTAGCAATGGTCAGTTGGATTTTGAGTGGTATCCTCAAATTCCTCGGGGCATAATAAAAGGTGTAAGACATCCGCGTAGCATATCTGTTTAGGGTTATACACAATTCCTCATATTGGATGATAACACTTATTTGCTTACTTTTCATTGAGATCATGTATAGTACAATAAAATATAATAGATATGCTTATGTTGTAGTTATGCTCATGTTGTAAACATAATTATGTTATCAAATAGATTGACACTGATGGTTAAGATGATGCTTCTAGCTATGTTTAATATTGCTAGCCATGCCTATGTAATTAGAAAGGCTTAAACTACTAATCATGCCTATGCAGTTAATTTTAGTTCTACTTATGATATAGATCTGTTCTCTTTATTTGAGATGCCAATATTGATAGCCATGTTATGTTACTAGACATATTCATGATGTCAGGGATGCTTATGCTACTAGATTGCTTGTGTTGTTAGCAAGGAATATGATGATAGTCAGATTAATGATGATGATTGTTATTAGATGCAATTTGATGAAATTTGAGTAGATATCTATCTAGAGAAATAGATTTATTTGTTACTGATATAGATTGATAATCATACTTGCTGCTAAGATATTAGCTTAATCTATTTAGCATAATTTAGCTATTCAATATGTTCCGTTGATTATTAAATACTCCAACTTCTCAGTTATCTACTATTTAAAATGTTGTAATCAATAAGCGTTGTTGGAAGTTATATCTCTTGCTGGGACATGGGTCTCGCCCTTTTGGTTTGCTACATCTCTTTAGGTAATTGACAGTGACGACAACAAAACTGTGGAAGTAAAGAGGAACTACAGTGATGAATCTTTGAGAAAGTTGATTAGATATCTAGTGTGTCCTAGAGTTGTCCCTATACTCTCACGTCCAGGAAGGAAAAATTTGTATATGGTGTTTCAAACAAACCGGACTTTGTTTGTGTGGCATATACAAATATTGTTCTCCTATGTATATATGTTGTGGCTAAGGAGATAGAACAATTTGTATCAAATTCTTATCATAGTATGGATACAACAAAGATGTTGGGCTCTTATGCAAATGTTTTTGAGTGAGTGTTGATGTTGAAATTGGTTTTAATTTATCCATATTTTTGGGTAATGTGATTAATTAGTGATCGATTATGTTTTATTTTTTGAGTAATCTCACTTAGTGTAATGGGTTCTCACAAGTTGGTATTATAGCTTTAGGTTCACTGAGTTTACATGGACACATGGACTTAGGAGTAGGATGATGTTTACGTAAGGAACATGACATGAAAATATAGTGCATACTACCTAATCTCATCACTTGGATGCCCTGTCCAGGTATTCAATTAGAAGAGGTAAGTATGGAACTCTTAAAGTGTTATCTTTCTGATTACTTTGATCAAGTAGTCATTTTAAGACAATCTAAAGAGCATAATGAATCATAAATCATGGTACAGATAACTCAATATTACCTCAAGAGAAGATGAGAATTACATCATTATCTATCAAAACATGAATGTTTGGTAACTATAAGAAAAAGATACAAAACCATGAAATCTAAATACGAATACAAATAAGAATAAGAGGAGTTCTTAAAGATGTGATTCAAGAAGATAATAAAGTAAAAAACAGATACATATATGCTTATAAAGTGAATCAAGGTATGAAATACATAAGATGGAGAGAACTCCTATAATAAGTATAAAATGAGAAGATGAATGGGAACAATGACAAAGAAGTAAGGTGGAACCTAAATTAATCTTAGTCCAACCTATGTGTGTAAGAAAGTGTTAATGTAAAATCAGCATGGCATGTGAAACAAATTAAGGGATATGATCCATGTTTAATAAAGAAAATGAGGAATATGATGATTTACCTGTTGATAAGTGGTTGAAAAACATAATAAAATAAGAGAACATACCCAAGTGTGATAAATAGTCATCAAGGAGTAATGAGATAAGATAATCATGATGATTCCTATGCTAATGGCAAGGAACCCGAAATGAAAAAGGTAAAATGATACATAAGAAGTTGTAACCTGCATAATGAAAATAGAATTGGTTACCTTTTTTCTAGTGACCTTTGAACAATACTGCTATGATGTGGAAAGTATGTTTCCCTTTGTGTATTTCCTTTCTAGGGAACAACTTTCAAGTGGATCATTGCCACTTGGTATGTGTGGATTCATTGTAAACATGAGGGTGGATAGCTTATTATAGCATAAGGTTGCTTAGACTATGGTTCCAAGATCATAAAGTTTGTGATGAGTTTACTTTTGAGCCTTCCAATAATTAAGAAGACTCCTATGGTAAAAGTAGATGAGATAGGGATGTGAGTTCCTTATAGAACATGAAGTGGATACCAATGTAATGAATCCTAGTATCCAAGATGTATCAACAGTATGGGAAGTATGTGAAGGTTGGAGATGTTTATTAAATGAACATTCCAAGTAGTCCTCTCCCTTAGAGAGAGAGAAAGTTGATGATGACCCTCTAAATTTTGTTTGGAAGGAAAAACAAAAGTGATTCTATAATGTTGTGTATGGTTCAGTTATAGCCGGGCAAGACCACTATCAAGGTTAGATGGCTTGTTGATAAGTAGACATGTGCTACCATGTTCCTTTAAGATAAAATATCCTTTAGACATAAGATTTAGAATGGATGAAATAAGTTACACAACCTATGGTTAGTTTAGGGTTAGGTCCTTTAGACTAACCAATGTACCAATAGAATTTATGAATAGGAGGAACAGAGTGTTCATGTCATGTCTTACAAGTTGTAGCAAGCTTTGAATGATGACATCTCAAGGTATTTTAGAGATGGTCAGTAACATGGTCAAAATCTTTGCTAAACCTTAAGAATGTTGAAGTAACTATACTTATATGTGACAAGTCTAGAAAGAATGAGTTGGGGTTTCACTAAAGTTTCCTCTTTGAGTTATGATACCTCTGTTAAGTATGTTATGTGAATCCAGATAAGATGAAGACAATGTCATTGCTCCACTCCTCAAAATGTCAATGGGGAAGTTATATTTGTTAACAGTTATAGACAAGTGTATTTTTATTCAACCAAATAGATGGTCAGTCCACCATTGAGATGATTGGAGAATCCTCTACAAACATATTCCTCATAGTTCTTGAAAATTAGGGGATGCCTACTTGGTTGATTGAGTTGTTAATTACAACAATCATTAAAGGAGCATAGATATGAAACCTTATAAAGTTACATATGATACGAGATACATGATGTTTCATGTTTGATAAGAGCCATAAATTATGACCTATAAATGATGTGTGGTACAATAGATAGAATAGTTCAAGACAACAATTGGAGTGCCAAGTTGAAAGGTACTTCCAGACCAGTACAGGTGGCACAATAGTTCTTATGTTGAACTAAGGTGACATGTGCAAGAGTTGAGGGAGAAGAATATGTCTTCTATGAGAATGATGTGACATCATCATGTGATGAAAGTGACAATGTGGAAGATTGAGGATGAGGTGCATGATAAGTATCCATATTTGTTTACCTTGGATTTCAAGGGCAAAATCCTTGTCAGAGGTTTACAGTTGTGAGACCCCTAACCTTGATTAAATGGTTGAACATGCTTAATTACCATGATTGAATTCTTATAACTATAATATAACCTTGTTATATGATTTAAAATCATAATACAAGCTTAAGTTTCAAGTTTGGTCCAATTTTAAACAATGTTTCTGCAAGTTATGCAATTTTATGTACATTTGGACTTTTCTATAATTTACCAAATTGGGAGGTTTTTATTGCAATTTATCACTTTCATTATGTTCTTTGGATTGTTTCTCATCATTCTTGGGCTTTTTGAGCCATGGGGTGCCTAATTGAACCTTGGTTTGGAGGTGTTTTCCTCAAGGGTATTTTAGGGTTTACCCTTTATGGATGAGCTACCTTTAGGAGCTATCAAGCAAATAGTTGATTTTCTTTGCTTGCAAAATCAAGAAATGAGGGCTAAGCAGGTCTCCATGGATGATGGGTCAGCTTCTTGTGTGGCTGCTTGTATATCCTTAATAGTTTAAGGCCATGGATGCATGGAGAGCTTTTAGATACCTCATGCTTATTCTCTTTCCTTATCCTTCAAGCTTTAATTATCTACTTTTAAGCTACCAAATGAAAGTTTTTCCCACTACCACTTCCCTCCTAATAAGAACCTCGTTCCCACTCTATTTATCTATGGAGGACCTATCCAAGTTAGAATAAGAAGGTGAATTTCTTGGTGGAAGCATGTAGGGTTTTGTTTTGCTTCCTTTAGGGTTTCTAAAGTTCTTTCTTGGTGATCTTGACCTAACTTAGTAAGTTTCACCTTATCTTTCCCATTTCTTTTGCTGTTCTTCTTCCCCCTATCTTTCTCTAGGTTAAAACCTTGTTTTTCCATGGTAGAAGTTGCTCTAAAGCTCTAAAACCCTACCTTTCTTGCTCCTTATGCTTAGGGTTTGCTTATTTGATGGAAAAAGGTGTTAGATGGACGAGTTCAGAGATTATACTTGGATTTTCTACCCTACATGCTCGAGTTTTCTTCTGTTTGGGATTTTATCTTCTCATTAGAGGCAAGTTTTATAACTTGCTCCATGTTTATTGCATACCATAAGCTTGCTAGCTCACATTCTTGCTTTAAAATGATGATCCATGTACTAAAAAGATATGCTTGATTTGGATTTCGATTATTATGATGTTACCTATTCTGATTTCAGTTCTAGATGAACTTGTAATCATGTGTAAGTTCCTCCTAAGATATAATATGACTTGGATCACGCTGGTTTGACAACCGATGGTGCTAGGCACCCATCAACCAATGGTCAATTTTAGGGTTTAAAGCAGATTTCTTCTATCAACACATGACCCAATGGTGGTACCATTACAACAACCGATGGTGTTGACTTCATGACAACTGATTTTTGTGACCAAGGGTGTCAACTGACGTTCACCCCTTAGGTCATATTTTGGCCTAATTCAAATCTTAAAGAACAACAACTAAGTACCCTAATGATGCTATCAATCAAAGGTGACATTAGCTTGATATCCGGTGATAATTAATGAATATAGTGTTGATCTAACAATCTATGGTGACTTAATGGTCACTACTATTGGTGGATCAGGTTTCCACAACCTATGGTGAGTTGAGCATGTAGTTTTAGCATCAATTAAGCCTTAAACCAGTGGTTTCTTGGGCCATTTGATACAATAGTTGGACCTATACTCCAATTGATGGTTTTAATATATGAACTTGACCTAATGGTTAAGATTTGATGATTTTTCATCCAATAAATTGGAATGATGCATAACATAATATGTTGGTCCACATAAAGTGATTTATATGGTTTCCTTTATGAGATCAACTTAAGAATCTCATTTATTGACAGCTTGTTTTAAATAAACAATCACTTGTGGGTTTTACCCTACTCTCATTGGAACTTTTTATGTTGTTAATCAAGGGACGTCTAGGGTAAAATGGTGACTCTTTCTAGATCACAACTCAATGACTTCATAGGTGGTTTATCAAAGGTGTTTACTTATGTAAACAACCAATGGTCTTACCTTTTCAACATCCAATGGTTCTAGGTCACGTAGTGGTATGGTGATATGGGTTGAAAGATGATGGAACAAATGGAGGGTTAACCTTAATAAGGTTGTCTTACCTTTTCACTCATATGAATAGAAGGGATCATGTCCATATTGTGTTGATATGTAACACTAATGAGGTATACCTTGTTATACATAGTCTTAATATAACCAAATGCTGGTAAGTGGTTATGAATTAGTCCTTGAATGCTGAATACAATCATGGAGTACTCTCTTTTGTGGTTGAACCCTAGTATGTTATAAACTGATGGTTACACCTTGAGTTATGTGTGGATCCATACGTGAGAATGGTATGGATTGCGATGGTGATGCTTCACCTTATGCATCCATGATCCAATGGGGATTCCATGAGTTAGGGTTTGGGTATGAGTGTTGATTAGTAATATTAATATAATTTATCTTGTTGAACCTAACTCTAATTAAAATAGATAAATATGATTATTCGTGTTTAACCTTCTTATAAAATGGCATGATTGTGTAATAATCTCATTAATATGATCATAATCTTAATGTGTTAATTGGTGGTTTTCATAGCCACATGGTTGATACTTTCTTATGCTAAACCTGTGCATTATGAATATTCTGAAGGTTAATCATATCTAGATTTCTTGCATGCTGATGTAATAAAGGAATGTTCTTAGTTTTAATATATCCCTGCTATGATTGTTTATGAATATCTCCCAACTCATTAATGCAATATTGTGCTGTCTGGTGTATTACATGTAAGTGATGTTGTTGAGCCTTGTTATAAGGCATGGAAAGATAATGATGATCCTGCATGGAATAGTATGATGGTCTTAATGACCTTTGGGAATGGTTGATCCCTGAATGAGGTGTAATCCTCTTGTGTTGATAAGGGTTGATACCCTGTGATATTGTGAAAAAGATTTATATCCTGTGATAGTATGACAAAAACAGTCTCATGAATGGCAAGTGAATAGCATCATGTGATGATGAGATCATGAACAATATGTCTCATACGTTTTATATATTCTGAAATTGTTATATAGCAATGTTTGTTAGAGATGAATTAGGGTTTGTATGTCCACTTGTATGATGCAACCTTAATTCACCCAATTGGAAATAATTAATCAAGTGAAATTCTAATCATGTAATTCCCTATGGCATAGATCCATGCGAGTGTCAGAACTTTCCAGATGGTGAAACAAGTATTCCTAAGGGAACTTGGAGCACATACTATTAAGTATGTTGGGGGTGCTTGTCATATTGAACCCAAGTGTTTAGGGAGGATGATTGTGGTCATACCTAGCCCTCAATTTGAGAATGAATGTGATCGTGTCTTGGTGATTATATATGTGATGAGATTGGAGGACAACCACAGTTGTACCTCATATGGTAGGGTGTGCGTACCCACCTCCTTACACTAGTGTCGTGACTTGTATCAAGGACGGACCAGGCTGTTAGCAGCTTGACCTTATGTGTCACTGTGGCAGATCCGTACTGGTTGAGGGTTGAGAAGATCTTAGGAGTCTAACACTTCTTAGATCTTGTATAGCATCGATCTCGACTTAGCAGTGGTCAGTTGGATTTTGAGTGGTATCCTCAAATTCCTCGGGGCATAATAAAAGGTGTAAGACAGCCGCGTAACATATCTATTTAGGGTTATACACAATGCCTCATATTGGATGATAACACTTATTTGCTTACTTTTCATTGAGATCATGTATAGTACAATAAAATATAATAGATATGCTTATGTTGTAGTTATGCTCATGTTGTAAACATAATTATGTTGTCAAATAGACTGACACTGATGGTTAAGATGCTGCTGCTAGCTATGTTTAACATTGCTAGCCATGCCTATGTAATTGGAAATTCTTAAACTTCTAATCATGCCTATGTAGTTAGTTGTGCTATGATGTTAGTTCTACTTATGATAAAGATCTATTCCCTTTATTTGAGATGCCAATATCGATAGCCATGTTATGTTACTAGACATATTCATGATGTCAGGGATGCTTATGCTACTAGATTGCTTGTGTTGTTAGCAAGGAATATGATGATAGTCGGATTAATGATGATGATTGTTATTAGATGCAATTTAATGAAATTTGAGTAGATATCTATCTAGAGAAATGGATTTATTTGTTACCTATATATACATTGATAATCATACTTGTTGCTAAGATTATTTGCTTAATCTGTTTAGCATACTTTAGCTGTTCAATTTATCCAATTGATTATTAAATACTCCAACTGATCAGTTATCGATTATTCAAAATGTTGTAATCAATAAGAATTATTGGAGGTTATATCTCTTGCTGGGACATGAGTTTCACCCTTGTGGTTCACCACATATTTTTAGGTAATCAACAGTGATGACAACAGAACCGTCAAAGTAAAGAGGAACTATAGTAATGAATCTTTGAGAAAGTTGATTAGATGTCTAGTGTGTCCTAGAGTCATCCCTGTTCTCTCAGGTCTGGGCAGGAAAAGTTTGTATATGGTGTTTCAAACAAATCAAATTTTTGTTAGCGTGTTAATGCTTGTTTGTGTGACATATACGAATATTGTTCTCCTATGTATATATGTTGTGGCTAAGGTGATAGAACAATTTCTATCAAATTATTGGCATAGTATGGATACAAGAAAGATGTTGGGATCTTATGCAAATGTTTCTGAGCAGGCGTTGATGTTGAAATTTGTTTTAATTTACCCATATTTTTGGGTAATGTGATTCATTAGTGATTGATTGTATTTTATGTTTTGAGTAATCTCGTTTAGTGTAATGGATTCTCACAGAAAAGATCTCATCATGTACCAACTTTAAAAAATAACCCTAATCATTTTTAAATGTCATTTGAGGCATTATCTTGCTAAACTAGTTTGACCTAGATAAAAAAAAACTCCGATTGATCTCAAAATCTAGAAGGGTCATCTTGATACTTAGATAACTACTTTGTCCTTATATTTTTCAGTTGACCATAAGAAATCCTAAAATGATTTAATGTTGTTTATACTTTAGTAATACTTAATTAATCATAGAATAATATTTAATGTGCCAAATTTGGTAAATAACCATAAATTTATTTATAAACAAATTTTACTAGTTTTAGACCAACCTACCTTTTATATCTTTAAGTATAATTTAAATAATCCTTAAATAAATATTCTTAATATTCTAGATTATCCATTATTTCATTTAGTGTAATTTATACTTGAAATCTTTTGAAACGATCTAATCTATCCTTATATCAAATAAGACTAAAACATATTTGAACTTTATATTTTGTAAACAGGAATTGTTTTTGATGATAAATTTGCATAAAGGGTCCTCACATTATTAAAATATTATAGAAGTTTGACAAATTTAAGCATAGCTACTTTTGTAAAAAAAGTGAAATGTGACAATACTACCCACCTTATAGGAAGTTCATCCTCAAAAATCTGACTAGTCTACCCACCTTAGAATTTTAAATATTCTATGTATAATTTTGTTTAATACTATCTTTAAAGCTCATAAATACACCAAAAGGTGTGTCTTAACATGATTAAACATCTAAATCTAAATAATATGTGTATATACTACTACTAAATCATGAAATCTATCTCACAACATCATTGTCTAACATGGCAAGGAACCTAGTCTGCCTCTCCCTAAAGGGAGATAAATTATTGTTTTGGTTCCACTTTGATACCAAATCAGTTGTTAATGTCAAGTTATCTCCTTTTGTATGCATGGTTGGTCTTATTATGTATCTTATTAGGTTTAAGTTACCACATGCTTCAAACTTTGATGTAACTCTCCTTTTTATTGCAATTAGATACGTGTCAGCCTAACATATACATAAAGGTGGAATGAATTATCACACTTATCATAGAAACTCTATGGTGCACATGTCCCATACCACATACTCTAGAAAGGGTGTTAAAAGCTATATAATCAATCCAACACACTAAAAATGTTGAACATTCTCAACTTTTTTCTTACAAGATGGAACATGAACGCTATGACATTGAAAACTCATTCTAGAATATTGAGACCAAGTCTCTACTCTAAAATCTAAACAAAGAGACATATAGTTGGATCTGTAAAGCTGAGGATCATATTATAATGGGCACCCCACTAGATATTATCCTTCTCCATCCTTGTGCTCTAAGTCTTTAAGTTCTACCTCTACCCCTTCTCCTCACATGAAAACATCTCGTCCCCAACCTTATATTAGGAAAATAATTATTAGAGTAAGTGGCATGAGTATTCTTATATATTCTAGACTAGAGTAAAATATTCCACAAAATATTCTTAAACATGATACAAATGGAACTAACAATAAAATATGCAAAAAATCTTAAACATGAACATGTACTCTATCTTTACTCTTAATTTTTTCTTGTTATGTATTTTTCTCTAGAGACATGTAACCATGTACATGGGTTCTCATGATCTGCACTCTGGTGCCTGGGTCATAAATTTGAGTTGGCCTGCACCAAGGGATTGGGCCTCATGACTTTCATAGAGGGACTAGGTCATGTCTCTTGGGTTGAACTGCACTATGGTGCTTGCGTGGTCTAACTCCTTAACTTGATTCTCATATTATTAAATCTAATCTTATCTAAACTTAATGTATTCTAATCTCATGATCTTATCATGATATTAAATCGTAATTCTTATTACATGAATCTTAAGAAAATCTTATCTTGTACACTTAATCATGACCAAATACTTTCAAATCTTATAATTCTATTGTATAACTAATTATTATACCTTGATCATTCAAAAACAAATCTTAATAACATATCTCTAATTGAGATAATAAAAATATGTAAGGACATAAACATGAAAGTACAAAACTCTTACTTGCATATCTTAACCTAAAATCTTACAACATTGGATCACATAAACCATGGGCATGTTACTTAGCAATAAGAAACATGTAATAATGTTAAGAATAATATAATTGAATACCCATGGGGATAGACCTACCTATTCAATATGAACAACACTCGTAAGATCTCTATTTTTATCTTTTAATAACGTGTGATAATCACCCAAAGTTTCATAATTAGGTTTAACAACAATAACTATACTAAATTTTATGCTTCATGAAAACAAAGTCAAATCAAGAGTTGTGAACTAACCCTTTGGCTATATCTCGAAAAGAGAATAAAACCAATATAGCCTGACCCTATCCAAGTTATAGATTTATTTCTGTGATTTATTGAAGATTAGACCATAATAGACCAATCAACATCTAGATACACCCATAATACAATTGTTGAAGTCCCAGCTAGAATAAGGTGCAAAGACCGGGTTCCCTTCACTTAAATTTCTAAACTTAGGCATAACATGGATTATGTCAGTCAAATTATCATTTTAATAAAGGCGTGCGTGGTATTGAAAGGAGCTGTTGAATATTTGAAATGAACATGGTTGTGTCACCCATTAACCAAAAGAGAAGGGGTAGATGGATCATTTTTGTGCCTTGTTTCTTCTCAGACGGCCATGGCATGAGAAATTTCTCCTAGACCCTTAGATTATGATCAAACTTGAGCTAATGCCCCATCTTGCAAAAACAAACTATCCTAGAATTTCTTGGACACCAACAAATAAGGGAAGCTATTGGCAAGATTTCTCGAATCCCTATATTTCCATCTTCCATACACCGCCACGACAAGAGAAAGAGAAACTATAATCAAAATGGTTTTTACTAAAGTAATGGCCAAATCACAAAACAAGGACATAATTAGATTTTCTGTGATCTAGCAAAGATGTTCAAATTAAAACCATGAAGAATCCAATGTAGAATAGTTTCAAAAATGATCTTCATCTCTGGTGAGATAGTTGGAGCTCGTGGATCCATCTCATGACTAAAAATTATCATTTTACATTTGGGGAAGGAAGTAGATCATTCGAGGATGGTTAGTGCCACTACAATTGTCTGAAGTGTCCTGAACTATTGTGTCACATTGGCCATCACTGCTAAGGAAGCTAATTCTCACAGTGTCGACTGAAGGATCACAGATCAAAATCCACAACTACAATTCCTTTTAGATATCTCAAAGAAGCTTTAGGTCCAAAACCCCATCGTCTCTATGGTTGAATATGTTGTCTATTAATAGTGTCATAGAGGGACCAAGAAAAAGAATTGGTTGTTTTCTCTAAAAGGGAGAAGAGGGGTTATATCAAGGATTTTAAAAGGCTCGAAGTAGTGTCCTAAAGACACTAAAACTCACAGTTTGGGAGGAGATCAACTAATTCTAGTTGAAGGGGAGTCCAGAGGTTAAAGGAGAACTTTGGATGGCTGGGATTGCCCACGAGTTCATCCCTTCTTGGATCTATAGACTTGAAAAAGATCCCATCATGTGCTTTCTCTAGAAATAGATTCCTAATCATTAGGCATTGAATTGGTAAGTTAGTTTGACCAGATAACAAACTCCACTTGATTCTAAAAATTATCCATGGGCTTATCTTATAACATCCTAATCTCTTGCCCAAGTTGAAACTCCTTATTTAGGGCTATTCATAAAAACAAGATTCTTTGAGATTTTTTTAGTAAAATCAATTTTAATATTATTATAATCTATTATGAACAATTTAAAAGATTTTATCTATTATAAATATAAGTGCAGTCCTATTTGTCAATTTTTGTTCAATGACATTTTTGTGGGTAAACACACAAGCATGTTAGCTAGATGGCAAATAAGATGCTTATGGAGGCAAGCATGTAGCTTGATGGAAAGCAATATGCGTGTGGAGGCATGTAGATAGCTTGTACAAGTATGATAGTTGGTGAAGTTATTAGGTGACTATCATGCTCCTTTCTTTGACACCTAGAACCTCCAATTATTGACACATATCCCACCATGTGTTAACTAACCTTTTATAGATATCCTGAGATGGCACATAAGATTCCATGTTCCATATATCAATTCTTTAGATGACACCTAACCATCCATGTGTAACCTGACTAATAAACATCCATCTAAAGATGACACCTTGCACCGATGTATTATCGACACATGGATTTCATATAGGACCTTTCCTTATGGAAGACTCATCTTGAAAATATCCTGAATGGCGTCAAGAACCAAAGATGGATCAAGATTATTTTAAATTGATGTATAATTATGATTGACATACAAGACATTGTAAAAATACCTTTGTAAGGGTGTAATATTTTGAATGACATATTACTTATCTCACTCTTATGCTTTGATTCTTGGTGCCATATTAACGACTCAGATTCAACTACTATGATTTTCAAAGGAAGAAAATCAGGTAGTTGGATTGGAGACATTATAAAGATGGTACCAGAGCAACAAGATGAGACCCTACACAAGGAACATTGAAAAATACAAATTTATCCGAAACATATTTAGGATAACATTAGTAGAAAAGGCTAAGATAAGCCATAACCAAAATCTCGTAATCTCCTAGGATGAAAATTCTTTGAAGGGGGTTGTATATGTAACATCATGGTCTCCCGCCCAAGTTAAATCTCCTTATTTAGGGATATTCGTAAAAAAATCTTCTTTGAGATTCTTTTTAGTAAAATCAAATTTAATATTATAATAATATATTATGAATGATTAAAAAGCTTTTATGTATTGTAAATATAAATATGGTCCTTTTTGTCAATATTTATAAAATGACAATTTTGCAGGTAAACACACAAGCATGTAGCTAGGTGGCAACCAAGATGCTTATGGAGGCAAGCTGTAGCTTGATGGAAAGAAAGATGCTTGTGGAGGCAAGTAGGTAGCTTGTACAATCATGCTAGTTGGTGAAGCAAGTATGTGAGTGTCATGCTCCTCTATTTGACACCTAGAACGTCCAAATATTGGCACATATCCTGCCATGTGTCAACTAACTTTTTAAAACTATCTTGAGGTGACGCATAATCTTCCATGCATATAACAATTTTTGAGATGACACCTAACATCCATGTGTAACCTAACTAATAAACATCCATCTAAAGATGACACCTTGCACCCATGTGTGATCGACACATTGATTTCATATAGGACCTTTCCTTATGGAAGACTCATCTTGAAAAGATCATGAAGGGCGTCGAGGATCAAAGATGGATCAAGATTATTTTAAATTAATGTATAATTGTGACTGATGTACAAGACATGTAAGGGTGTAATATTTTGAATGGCATATTACTTATCTCACTCCTACGCTTGGATTCTTGGTGCCATATTAACGACTCAGATTCAACTACTATAATTTACAAAGGAAGAAAATAAGAATAAGAATATAAGTGTAAGAACATCCTTACTCTCCTTGACTATCCTTAGGCCATGTTTGGTTCATAGTATAGGAAACAATTGGATATGAGCATAACATCAGATTGGATAGGAATTGAAAAGGAAAGGATTGCATAATGCAATCTCATGTTTGTGTCATCCTTAGGATTGGATACGTTTCACCTGCTTCAAGCCTATGGTCATTGTCTTCTTTTTGAAGTACTCTTGCTGATGGCGTTTTCATCGACGACTGAGTACAGTCCGATTTGATCTGATTTTATTTTGGCATCAGCCTGAAAATTGCTATAAAAAAGAAGGTTTCAATCCGCCCGAAGACAATAGAATCAGCTGTTTTGATTTGCTGCTGCTGGGTTCCAACTGGGTTCAATCAGATCGCTTCTGTCATGTAGAAACAGTAACGATTGTCCAATCTGGGAAATGATGCAGCTATTTCGGAGGTAGGCTCCGGTACCACAGAGATCGCGTATGCATATATCCCTACTGACGTTGAGTAGGAGATGCTAAGCAAGTCTGGGGTTCTTCGTTGGCACCACTCCCTCTTCAACACCGTCTGATTGCGCTCTACCCAACACTGGTCCTCAACAGCAGCCAGCTTGTCTCATCTACCTCAGCCTCAGAAAGCATACGGATGTGCATCCCACAAGGATTGATTTCCTGATTTATTTTTTACTAACCAAACGATGGAAACTGAGATGTACATGATTTACATCCAATCCGGACCACATTTCCCATAAACCAAACATGACCTTACTCTTATATCCTTACGTACTACTTTTTTCCTTCCTCCTTTCCTTGGCCCTTACAACCTTAACATCGACCTATATGCCTCCAAAATGTGTGTGGAGGCATGAAGGTAGCTTGTGCAAGGAGGAAGGAAAAAAATAGTGCTTAAGGATATAAGAGTAAGGATAGTCAAGGAGAGGCGGGGAGGATCGGTTGGTTGGCCTGGTTTAATTGACTGCCCCCCTCTGATGCATGCGCCCAACAGTTGATTGATTGTTTCGCGACGGTGAAATAGTTGTGCAGCGCCTGGCAGATGTACTCATGTACCACGTGGGAGCTGAGTGAGAGGATTAATGGCGGACAGAGAGTGGCGAGGTCTTTGTTTGGGGGCTCGTGTGTTTTGTGTTGAGTTTTGAAGTTATTGACAGACACCATGCTGCGGCCTTGCGCGCGTTTGGATTGCTGAACGTGATGATGATTTTTGGCCTACTGAATCCTGATGTTTGACCTTGGGAGGGACCTCAGTGGCCAGATGGTCTGATCTATGGATCGACCAGGTGCGTCCTGATAACTTTAAATGTGCATGTCCTGCCCTTCTGGGCATGGTTTTTGCGCGCAGCGAAATAATCGGGTTCGGTCGATTGGAGGGGAGAGGGGACAAAAGAAGAGGACGATGAGTGTCTTATTTTGAACATTGAGAACCCTCCCAGTTGTTGCCTGTTTTCCTTTCTTCCTCCCGTTGCTCATTGGCTGGACCTCTACACTTTGCAATATTGCCATGGAGATTTTCCCGAGAAAATCAGCAGTAACTGATGGAAATACTGCCGTGTGTCAAATTTTGTTGTTCTGTGTGTCTGGCATTTCCACCTCCCGTAGAGCATCCACCAGGTCCATGGTCATCACCGGATACGTCAGTATTGAGTGTCCGCATACACGTCGGTGGAGGTGGCAATGCGTTGGTGGAGCAAGTGGGGGGAGACAGACACAAGACGGTGGAGTAGTTCACATTCGTATATTAGGCGGGTGCATATCTTCTATGTCCGGAACTGTGTCCAAACAATGTCGGATTGCCAAGTGAACGTGAACCCATGGTTAGAGGTGTTGGAGATATAAATAGAGATCGAAATCAGGCGCAACAAGATTTGATTCCCCTACAGGAAGGACGCCATTGTAGTGTATTCAAATGGTATTTCAAATCAAAATGGTAAAGAGCCTAATGGGTCGGTTCAAGTGACTTTGAGCCGGTCCCGTCTACATCACCAGATGTTGCGTCCTGTATATAGGGGGTGTAAATTTTCAACCTCTCATGATTTTCATAGTCGAGAGCGACTACAAAAAGAATGCATTTCGAAACACTCCTCAACAAACATGTAAAGCGTACCGCCACCCTTAAACACACATGCACGTAGTGGAAGCAAACCGTAGCTATCTATACTTCGTGCACATAAGGGAGGCATTACACAAAAGTGATATTCATAAACAATATTGTAATAAAAAAGACTATTACATCAAAAACTCTATCTAACATTTTGAGAGGAAGTTTGTAACTCTAAAAAAGGCTATTACATCAAAAACTCATTCTAACATTTTGAGACAGAGTTTGTACTCTAAAGTTCTAAAGATGAAAACACATGGCGAGATCTATACAGTTGAAGATCATTTCTAGTTGACATTCCACCATATCTACATCATGCTCTATCCTTGTACTCTGAGTCTTTGGTTGCTACTTTTAATACTGCTCCTCACCTCCAGACATCTCTCCTCGAATCATGTATTTAAAAATAAATATGAAATAATTGACATGAGTATTCATATATATGTAAAACTAGAGTAAAAGAAGATACTACAAAATATTCTTAAACATGATACATAGACTAACATTAGAATATGTAAAAAATAATAAACATGAACAAATATTCTTTCTTGTTATGTATCTTTCTCTCGAGACTTGTACTCTGATACCTGAGTGTCATGACCTACATTTTGATGCGTAGATTGTATATTTGAGTCGGCCTACACTAAGGGCATGCATCTCATGACTTGTACAAAGAGTCTGAGTCATGTCTCTTCGAGTTGACATGTACTATGGTAACTATGTTTAACTCCTTATTCTTATTATCATCTTATTTAATATGATCTCATATGAATCTTAATGCATTTTAACCTCATGCTCATATCATGATCTTAAATCTTAATTCTTAACTCTTAACTCTTAACTCTTAACTCTTAATTCTTAATTTTTAATTCTTAATACATGACTCTTAATAGAATCTCATCTTGCAAAGTTAATCATGACTTAATGCATCATATCTTGTTATCTTATTGTATGCTTTTTTTGTCAGTCAAAACTCTATTATTTTTTGTATATTTTAAGGAAGGAAGTACATGTAGAGATGGGGAATGAGAGATAGATGTAAGTATCTATCTGTCTATATAATAAGAATAAAAACATCTAACTATTTTATACAAAGAAGTCAAAATCTTTGAACTATCATCTATAGAGCTCTTCCCCACTAGTTTGTAATCAAGCAAAAGGATACAAAATTATGTTTTGAAAGCCAGAACAAACCCCAGGACAAGATTCCACCAAATAGTAGGTGATCTTTCTTTTTCTTCAAAGCATCGAAGGTTCCTCTCTTGCCACAAGAAATATAAGATACATCATATCTTCCAATCATGATCGTCTCTAGATACCATATCAAAAAAAAGAATACGATTGAGAAAAAGAGAACATTATATCAACATTCTTCCAGACCTCATTCACATAGCTGCATGTAAAGAAAATGTGTGCAATATCCTCATAATTTGATTTACAAAGATAACATCTGGCCACCAAACTAATGCCAAGTCTTCTAATGTAATCCACCATAGGGAGCTTATCATGCATGATTTTCCACATATTAAACTGGTACCTTTAGGGACCAAGCCTTTCCAAATCCAACTTAACTCAGAATGAGGAATCTCAGCTATTCTAAGTGCATTCCAGATCAATACGAGCTTTAGGTTATTGTCACCTTGGAATATCATCATGTCTTCTCTCCCTGATGGATTAGGAGTATCTTCAAGATCTGGCCTTAATTTCATATTGTTACAATTAAGAGAAACATTCCAACATTCATCTTGAATAATACTACTGATTTTACACTCAGAATAAAGGCCCAACTTCAGAATAGTATCCTTGACAATGAAGTCAGCAAGGAACTCCTGATTGAACCACAAAGCATACCACAAAAAATAGACTCTCCATTGCCCACCTTTTAATTGATATATTTTCTAAGAGTAACTCTACTTGTGAGAATCTTTTAGAAAGTCCAATACATTTTAGAGGCCTCTTACTAACCAAAAGGATTTATTGGTTAAGTACTTTTCATGGACCCACTTGGCCCATAAGGAATCCTTCTTTCTTGCCACATCCAACGCATTCAACAAAAGGCAGGTCAAAGAGGAATCTTTTATCTTCTTATATTCAAACCCCCTTCAGAGGTAGGTTCAATTACTTTGTCCCACTAGACCAAATGAATATGGTTCTATATTTCATCTTTCCCCCCAAAAAATCTCTATAGATTCTATTAATATCATTCTAGATGGAAGCTGAGAGGGGAAAGGATCCCATCCAGTATATCTCATCACAGAATGTGTTGACCTGATCAGGTCAGCTCGAGCAGCAAGAGACATCAATTTAGATTTCCAACCACCCAACTTACTTCTTGTCATGTCAATAAAGGGCTCACACAGAGACTTTGACATTTTATGAAAAAAAGGCACCCCAAGTATTTCAACGGGAGAGACCCTTCTTTAAAACCAAGAATCTTGATTAGTTTTGTTTAGGGGCCAATTTATTCAAGAAAATTAACTTTTATCTACATTCACCCTCAAGACAGATAGTTTCCTAAAAGCGTCACAAAGAGAAATGATATTTCTGGCATTTTTTGCATCTGTCTCAACAAAGACCATTAAGTCATATCTGAAAATGAAATGGGACAACTTGAAGTGCTTGGAAGAAACAATCAGACAAATCTTGTTCTTCTTGATAGCTTCTTCCATAAGAACTGAAAACCCCTGCATAACAATGACAGAAAGGTAAGGGGTAAAAGGGTCCCCTTGCATGATGCCATATGAAGGTTTAAAGATAGTAGCGGGATCACCATTAAGCATCACCTAGTAAGAAGTAAAATTGAAGATCTCGCTAAGCCAATCAATCTAAACAATAGGATAACCCATTATGAAAAGAACTACAAACAGGAAGTCTCAATTGACCGAGTCTTAGGATTTAGAAATATCTATCTCAATGCACATCTTGTTGCCTGTATTTGATCTTCTAAAATCATGTGTAATTTCATCTGGAAAAAGAGTTGCATCCTTGATACTTCTCCCGCTAACAAAAGCACATTGATTAGTACCTATAATAGAAGGAAGAACCAACTCTATAAAGAGACTGGGTGCCAATTTTGGAGACAAGTTTATGAACATCATTGCATAATTTTGGAGATAATTTTATGAACATCATTGCATAAAGAAAGTGGCACCAATTTTATAGATCATTTGAGTTTGCCCCCTTTGGGAATTAGAGTCACACAAGTATTATTAGTTGCATTTAACATCCCCCTATTCTTGAAGAATTCCCTCACATCCTCATTGACACCTTAACCTATAATGTGCCAAATTTTTGAATGAAAAGAACATTGAAAGCATCAAGTCTAGGAGCCTTTTCAGGCTTCAAATATTTTACCACATTGTCAATCTCAAATTGGCCGATTGGGGCAGTAAGAGCAAGTTTATGGTTCACATAAAAAACCAGACCAATGCATTTGAAATGAACTTAACCTATAGTTTTATTTGATTTGTTGAATAAGGTGTTATAATAAGAGAAAATATAGTTCTTCAAATCACCTAAATCAGTAATAGGGTGACAGTCATTGATAAATTTATTGATATGGTTCATGTCTTTTCTTGTTTTAATCAAGGAATAAAAGAATCTTGAGTTGCTATCCCCTTCTCACAACCATTGAACTCTAGTTTTGGATTTAATAGGGATTCTTCGTTGAGCTCAACAAATGTGAAATATTTTCATAAGGAGTTAGTTTCACATTGAAGCCCAGGGTTTAGAGGGTCATTATCAACAAGTACTTGGGCATGCATAGCTATGAATTTGATGATTTTAGTACTGTAAAAAACATTCCCAAAGGCATTACAGTTCCAATCCTTCAGTTTTGATTTAACATTCGACAACTGCATGTAAACTTTGAACACAACAATTCCGTCAATCTGAATATCACATGCACTTCTCATAATATCTAGAAAATCTTCAAGAGTAGACCAATCATAAATGACATGAAAAGGAGACATGACTTTCCTTGCATTACCCAACTTGATGTAGGAAAATATGGCTATAGAGCAGGCAGTGAAAGAAAAAATGTATCTACCATATTCCCTATAATCAGCGGATCGCGTCAATAACTATAAGATGAAAAGGATGGTTCGAGGATATACATGGTCCTGGACCATATCCATTGACAATCCTCATCGTTGTAGTTGTGTAACTCTGACTCCTAGTTGTACTGGATCTCGTCTAATTATTCCTCCACAGACAGCAGACTCGAACGTTGTCGTCTGCAACGACACTTCTCGTCACAGAATGTTGGTTGACGATGTCCTTTTAGCGGCAGACAACAACCTCCTACCTATAGAGAAGTCCACAATAACCATCTAGAACTCATGTCGTTCTGCTAGAATGCAAAACAATGAGTTGTCCCTCCCGTTGGCATATTAGTCACCAACTTGCTCTTCCACAACAATGATCTTTGTTGTTCTCTCCCTTATTATCCCTCCCTAGTTGGGTAGGACTTGTTTGAGCTCTCTTAGTTACCACAACCAGATAGCACAATGATTTTCAGAGCAACTGTTTCTCAATTGTCTATGTTGTACTCAGGGAAATCCCCAGTACCCCTCTTTTTATAGGATGGGTTAGGGTCTGGGTTCCCAGTCTGTGCGGGACGGGAAGGGACTAAAAGATCTTGAACTTTTGCAACCTGTAACAAGTAAAACAATCATATAGAAAACTAGACATTCATATGGCATGTGAGAGGTTCGTATTGCATTGTGTGATAGTCGTTTCATAGTTTCTCGATTGCATAACAAATAGACAACTCATTTCCCATTAATGGCAAGCATCAATTCCTTGCACAACAAGTAATGTGCAATCGAAATGAATACAAAAAGTATCTAGAACCTTCCTTCGGATGAACTGAATAATCTCGCCCATGCAAGATGGCCATCTTAGTCACCTAGATAGTCGTCTGGTGGCCTGAGCCAAGCTGGTCAGTTCACACCTTAGCCAATTTCAACTCAAATCATTCTCACACTCCAAATGCTCATCTCAACCCTTGAAATGAATGTTTGGCACTCCAGACGGTCATCTCATTTAGGTAGATGGGCGTTTTGTTATGCAGTCATGCTGATATTGTTGGATTTTGGAGGAGGCAGAGAAGCAGCGGAAAAAAAAAATTCTCCCCAAACCCAGAACAAAAGGAATCGCGTCAACATCTATATAATAGGAAAGATGGTTTGTGAATCATACCTTGTCCCGAGGCTTGCTCGGCGACAATACCACACTCCTTGCATGGTCTTCACCTCTGGTCTTGGACGGTGTCTGTGCAGCTCCTGGTCACACCAGGACTGAAAGACTCCTCCTCCTACCAGACTGTCGGATGACAGTTGTCCTCCTGAGCGGCAGTGATCTCCCGCCTCTGAAGTAGTCCACACGGACCACCCGGAACTCCACTCTCCTTGTCCCACAAGGAAGTGGAAGGAGTCGCACCCTCCTGTTGACGTACTAGTCGCCAACACACTCTTCTGCTGTCAATTGCAACTGCAGTTGTCCTTCCCTTGCTGCACCTCCCTTTGAGGGAAGCACTTGCTCGGGCTCTCTCTCGGTTACCAAAACCAGAGAGAACGACAACTTTGCAGAGCAATCAACTTGCACTGAGTTGTACTCTGAGAAGCCCCCAATACCCCTATATATATAGGCGGGTCATGAGACAGGGTTCTCTGTGCCCGGCAATACGGGACTAAAGCAGGAGTAGAAGGGTTTGGGATTTTCCACCAAAAAGCAACCATCTCGCAACCTGAAATGATCGGTTCACAACTGAACCGATCGGTTCGGCCATTGAGCCGATCGGTTGGACCTGAGCCGATCGTTTGGGGCACTCCAACCGATCGGTTGGTGCCATGAACCGATCGGTTCATAGTCCTAATCCGGCTCAAAAAGACTTTCCTTGTTTCGTTCCCAATTGGTATCGAATACCAATGTTATTCCCAATCGAATTGGGCAATTTGAAACCAAAGGAAAATTCTTGCCGACATGACTATTCCCAACTGGTCGGTTGCACCAGTTGAGCCGATCGGTTCAACCCTTGAACCGGTCATTTCAACATGGGCATGAGCCGATCGGCCTGGACACTCCAGCCGACCGGTTCAGCAACCTCAGCCGACCGGTTCATCACATGAACCGATCGATTGGGAGCACAGGTTGGGTAAAAAATCAGTCAATTGCGATTTCAATCAATCCGATACTCCAATCAATGCGTCCAACACCTTGAACCATATGATATTGAGCCATCGACTGATTGAGTGTTTAATTGAACTACTAAACTCCTTTAGTAATCAATCTAAACATTGCTTTGTGGACAAAACTCCTCTTCCAGGTTAAATCCTATGTGTGTGACCCTGCAGGTCCATTTCACGTTGGCAGTGAAAGTCCATAACACTTATGACTTCACAAGCAAAGAGTGGTGCCTAGTCACACAGCATTGCTACCCAAGTGAAAGTAGAAAGTTGGAGAACAACTTTCATCCTACAATCCGTGAATGGTGTTACAGTGAATGTATAATTCCTTTGTCACTGATATCCAGAATGAACTCGAGGCATGGAACAGTCATCCTGTCAATGTTCATTCATTTCCTTGATCTCAGAGTAGACCGAGTGAGATGTGTATGACATCAATATCACATATTGATTCACACGTGCATGCGCATGCCTTTCTCAATCCTACTCATCAAGTGGCCAAAGATATCAAACTCCCTCAGGAGGGACAAATCCCATATCTATCACTCACCCCTCAAAAGCCCCATGTGTCAAAGCCACCCAATCATCACCTTTATAACAACCCATGTTTCAAGACTGCGTTTGATGATGTCAATGTGTACCCAACGACATGTGTTGAGTGCAGTGATTTTAGGTCTAAGAATCACACTCACCACCATCACTGTGAGAGCTGACTGTGACTACCATGCCATGGTTCCATGTGTCACTCTCACGGTGGGTCTGTCCGGTACCTTGTTCTCTAACAAGTACCTATGTGCTTGGTTTGATATCACCATATCATGACTAATGAGATTCTGTCATCAACCAACACACAATCTAGTCTTTAGTGTTATTGATGTCTATGGTTATTTCCACAATAACAACCGACTAGGGACTATACAAGAATGTATACTCTTAACATCCGTATGATCTCATCGTTTAGGTCCTCAACCCAAAAGCATACGTCATTGAGTAAAACAATCTTTAGACATCTATCATGTTACACCATCATCTCAGAAACAGTTTAAACATATAGATTGGAAATTGCCTTTATTATTATTCAAATCATTTACAAAGTATTCCCATTACAATCATCATATGACTTGCTCTATGGGCATACATACCAACAGACTCCCACTTGCACTTAGAGCCAGTCACCAAGGAAACACAGTCCTTGTGACCTAGCATGACCATCATGCTTCTGCTGAGAAAGGGCCTTAGTCAGTGGATCAGCTATGTTGTCTTCAGTTGGTACTTTGCAAATCTTCACATCTCCTCGTTGTACGATCTCTCGTATGAGATGGAAGCGCCGCAGTATGTGCTTGGACCGCTGATGTGATCTGGGCTCCTTAGCTTGTGCAATAGCTCCATTATTGTCACAATAAAGCTCAATTGCATCACAGCTACTGGGAATTACACCAAGTTCAGAAATGAACTTCCTGATCCACACAGCCTCCTTTGCTGCATGCGAAGCAGCAATATACTCGGCCTCTGTAGTAGAATCGGCAACTGTTTCTTTCTTGGAACTCTTCCAGCTCACAGCTCCATTATTAAGGCAAAACACAAATCCTGACTGCGATCTGTAATCATCTTTATCAGTTTGGAAGCTTGCATCAGTGTAACCCTTTACAACCAGCTCTTCCTCGCCGCCGTACATAAGAATCTGATCCTTAGTCCTTCGCAAGTACTTGAGGATGTTCTTCACGGCTGTCCAATGAGCATCCCCGGGATCTGACTGGTACCTGCTCGTCATGCTTAGAGCATACAAGACATCTGGGCGTGTGCACAACATAGCGTACATGATGGATCCAATGGATGATGCATATGGGATCCCATTCATACGCTCCCTCTCTTCACAAGATTGGGGACATTGAGCTCTAGAGACGGTAACTCCATGTAGCATAGGGACGTTGCCTCTCTTTGAGTTCTCCATGCTGAACCGCTTCAACACCTTGTCAATGTACGTGCTCTGACTTAGTCCGAGAAGCCTTCTAGATCTATCTCTATAGATCTTAATTCCTAGAATGTAGGATGCTTCTCCTAAATCCTTCATTGAGAAAGTTTTCCCAAGCCAAGTCTTTACCTTCTCTAAGGCTAAGACATCATTCCCCATCAAAAGTATGTCATCCACATACAATATGAGGAATGTGGTCGAGCTCCCACTAACCTTCTTGTACACACAAGGTTCATCTTCATTTTGAATAAAGCCAAACACTTTGACTTCTTCATCAAATCGAAGATTCCAACTCCGAGATGCTTGCTTCAATCCATAGATTGACCTTTGCAGTTTACAGACTTTATTGGCATTCTTTGGATCTACAAAACCTTCAGGCTGTGTCATATACACATCCTCATGAATATTCCCGTTAAGGAATGCGGTTTTAACATCCATCTGCCAAATCTCATTGTCATAGTAAGCTGCAATAGCAAGCATGATCCTGATGGACTTAATCATGGCAACTGGAGAAAAGGTTTCGTCATAGTCAACACCTTGAATTTGTCGAAAACCCTTCGCAACCAATCTGCCTTTATAAGTTTGCACATTGCCATCCATGTCGGTCTTTTTCTTGAAGACCCACTTGCACCCTATGGGTTTTACCCCTTCGGGTGGTTCCACCAAAGTCCATACTTTGTTGGAGTACATGGATTCCATCTCGGATCTCATGGCTTCTAGCCATTTCTCAGAATCTGGTCCCTCCATAGCCTCTACGTAGGTAGTTGGATCATCATCTATGATCAACTCTCCACCTTCCTAAGTTACAAGGTATCCAAACCTCTCAGGTTCAAGGCGAGTCCTACTAGATCTACGAGGTCCTTGTGTTACCTGAGGAGACTGAGATTCCACAACACCTTGTGAATCTCTATTTTCCTCTGGTACATCTACCGGTTCATTGTTTTCTTGTTGCGCTTGAACCTCTTCAAGCTCTATTTTCCTCCCACTGCTTCCTTTGGAAATAAATTCCTTTTCTAGGAACACAGCTGTCCTGGCAACAAACACTTTGTTGTCATTAGGGTGGTATAAATAGTATCCCCTCGTTTCTTTGGGGTATCCAACAAAATAACATTTATCGGATTTGGGTCCAAGCTTATCAGGAAACATTTTCCTAACGTAAGCCTCACAACCCCAAATCTTTAGAAAAGACAAATCGGGACGCTTCCCAGTCCATATCTCATATGGTGTCTTTTGAACCGATTTAGATGGCACACGGTTAAGTGTAAAAGCGGCGGTTTCAAGAGCATAACCCCAGAAAGAAATCGGAAGATCAACAAAACTCATCATAGATCGCACCATATCTAACAATGTGCGATTCCTTCTTTCAGACACACCATTATGTTGTGGTATTCCAGGCGGAGTCCATTGTGATACAATACCACGGGCTCGCAGAAGGTCCTCAAACTCCTGGCTCAAGTATTCTCCACCTCGATCAAAACGAAGTGTCTTAATACTTTTACCAAGCTGGTTCTGTACTTCATTCATGAAATCCTTGAACCTTTCAAGGGTTTCTGACTTATGCTTCATCAGGTACACATAGCCATACCTACTGAAGTCATCAGTAAATGTAATGAAGTACTGATACCCACCTCTGGCATTAGTTCTAAAAGGCCCACATACATCAGTATGTATGAGTCCTAATAGATCACTAGCTCTTTCACCTTTACCTGAAAAGGGAGTCTTGGTCATCTTGCCCAACAAACAAGATTCACATGTCTCTATTGATTCACAATCAAAAGAGTCTAGATAACCATCTTTATGGAGTCTAGAAATGCGCTTCTCATTTATGTGCCCTAGACGACAATGCCAGAGATATGTTTCGTTTGAGTCGTTGAGTTTTTGCCTCTTGGTGTTTACGTTGTATACACTTGTCTCCAAGTCTATCAAGTATAGACCATAATACATAGGGGCACTGCCATAAAAGATCCCATCTTTAGAAATGGAACACTTTCCATTCTTAATAAGAAATTCAAATCCATCTTTGTCCAAACAAGAGACGGAAATGATGTTCCTATTTATGGAAGGTACATAATAGCAGTTCTTCAACTCTATTATTAGCCCACTAGGTAGAGTTAACTCATAGGTTCCTACGGCACTGGCGGCAACTCTTGCCCCATTAGCAAATCGTAGTTCAACCTCGCCTTTCCCCAAAGGCCTACTTCTCTTAAGATCCTTCACATTTGAACAAATGTGAGATCCGCATCCGGTATCAAGTACCCATGATGAAGAAGTAGTAAAGTTAATCTCTATCACGTATACACCAGAAGTAGAGATCTCTATCTTCGACTTTTTCTTCCATTGTTCCTTCCATCCTCTCCATGTAGAAGAAATTGGTTTGGCGAGATAACACTTCTCTCCCTTACCTCCTTTCCTCTTCACCAACGCATTAAGCGTACATAGAGTGGATTCTAAGGCTCCTGGTATATCTGGATTGTGCAGAACACTTCTCACAGTCCTCAACCAGTTATGGAATTTATTCTCAATTAATTTGCCCATTTTAAAAGATGATTCTTTTGCCATTCTACAAGAGAAAATTTGCATTTGTCAAAACCTTTTTGATTTGATTTGAATAAAATTTGACGATAGTTAATTAGTCCTTTAATTAATTACCGCTCCCACTATTTTGACTCAAATTGATAGCCCTCACCATCAATTCGGAAGATTGCAGCGTACAATCTTCTAGTGGGTCAAGATCCTGAAATCCTCTGAGCCATGGACCAGCTTGGGCTATCACCCACAACTCAGATCTTCCAGGTAGGCAACTCTTGCCAATTGCATCATATGCAACTCTTGAAAGATGTCATGTGCAACTCCTTGCAATGAACATCCCCATGCCTCAAGGCGCTAGATCCTATCTAGGTCACCATGTTAAGTCTGACCCAAAGCCAACACGATGAACATGCACCCTTCTTGGGCAGACCCACACATTCATCCTTCACGCTTCCACGAGATAGACGGTGCACCACACTTGGGCGTGCCCACACTTGGTCGATCAAGCTTTTCACGTGTGTCGCATTTGGAAGGCATCTAAAACTTAATATTTAATGAGGGATTTTGGTTTTATATACATATACATATCCAATCACCACAATATATAGTACGTATCATATACATGCTATATCCCACAGAAAACATGCATAAACGATAAAAAGCAATGATTATGGCCATCCTATTTGTGATTCCTCGAGCCAAGAGGAATCACGGTCATCTAGGTCTACATCACATGCAACCTGTACAAGATGAAATCTGTGCCTGCCTTTCTGGGTTTGATCAGCTCATCTCCATGACTGATCGGCTCGCCATCAGGTAGGTTGTTCGGGTGCTACCAGCCGATCGACTGGCGCCTCCAGCCGATCGGTTCACCGGTCATCGTGCATCTCCTCAGGTCACCACCTGCTCATCTTGTTCCTCGAACCGGCCGTCTGGATCACCAACCGATCGGTTCACTCCTTGAACCGATCGTCTTCAGGTTGTCTGCCGTTCTTTGACATAACAAGAAATAAAATCTATCCTATTTTACAATTGAATTGTGAAACCCCGAGTTACATTCGGGGGGAGCAAAGGTAGGAAAAGAATTCTCGAATTATTTCGAGTTACATCAGGAATATGAGAAAGGGAATCAGTGCGCAGACCGAGATGCAAGCAACCACACAAACAACCACACACAGATATAGGGGTTTATAGGCCATAATCATGCTATACATCCACCACAAAACTCGTTTAAGGGCGACGCGTATCGAGTGCATTAATATTACATATCATATATATATATTAGGGATTTGTGGATTGGACATGTATAAAGCCGATATTATTCGCATCGCATGCAATAAATAAAGGCGACAAACCAAAATCGATCATATCGATAATCCTAAAATATAGAGAGGTTGACGTGGCTCTGATACCACTGTTGGATTTTGGAGGAGGCAGAGAAGCAGCGGAAAAAAAAATTTCTCCCCAAACCCGGAACAAAAGGAATTGCGTCAACATCTATATAATAGGAAAGATGGTTTGTGAATCATACCTTATCCCGAGGCTTGCTCGGAGACAATACCACATGCCTTGCGCGGTCTTCACCTCCGGTCTTGGACGGTGTCTGTGCAGCTCCTGGTCGCACCGGGACTGAAAGACTCCTCCTCCTACCGGACTGTCGGATGACAGTTGTCCTCCTGAGCGGCAGTGACCTCCCGCCTCTGAAGTAGTCCACACGGACCACCCAGAACTCCACTCTCCTTGTCCCACAAGGAAGTGGAAGGAGTCGCACCCTCCTGTTGACGTACTAGTCTCCAACACACTCTCCTACTGTCAATTGCAACTGCAGTTGCAACTGCAGTTGTCCTTCCCTTGTTGCACCTCCCTTTGAGGGAAGCACTTGCTCAGGCTCTCTCTCGGTTACCAAAACCAGAGAGAATGACAACTTTGCAGAGCAATCAACTTGCACTGAGTTGTACTCTGAGAAGCCCCCAATACCCCTATATATATAGGCGGGTCATGGGACAGGGTTCTCTGTGCCCGGCAATACGGGACTAAAGCAGGAGTAGAAGGGTTCATGATTTTCCACCAAAAAGCAACCATCTCGCAACCTGAAATGATCGGTTCACAACTGAACCGATCGGTTCGGCCATTGAGCCGATCGGTTGGACCTGAGCCGATCGTTTGGGGCACTCCAACCGATCGGTTGGTGCCCTGAACTGATCGGTTCATAGTCCTAATCCGGCTCAAAAAGACTTTCCTTGTTTCGTTCCCAATTGGTATCGAATACCAATGTTATTCCCAATCGAATTGGGTAATTTGAAACCAAAGGAAAATTCTTGCCGACATGACTTTTCCCAACTGGTCGGTTGCACCAGTTGAGCCGATCAGTTCAACCCTTGAACTGGTCGTTTCAACCTGGGCATGAGCCGATCGACCTGGACACTCCAGCCGACCAGTTCAACAACCTCAGCCGACCGGTTCATCACATGAACCGATCGGTTGGGAGCACAGGTTGGGTAAAAAATCAGTCAATTGCGATTTTAATCAATCCGATACTCCAATCAATGCATCCAACACCTTGAACCATACGATATTGAGCCATCGACTGATTGAGTGTTTAATTGAACTACTAAACTCCTTTAGTAATCAATCTAAACATTGCTTTGTGGACAAAACTCCTCTTCCAGGTTAAATCCTATGTGTGTGACCCTGCAGGTCCATTTCACGTTGGCAGTGAAAGTCCATAACACTTATGACTTCACAAGCAAAGAGTGGTGCCTAGTCACACATCATTGCTACCCAAGTGAAAGTAGAAAGTTGGAGAACAACTTTCATCCTACAAACTGTGAATGGTGTTACAGTGAATGTATAATTCCTTTGTCACTGATATCCATAATGAACTCGAGGCATGGAACAGTCATCCTGTCAATGTTCATTCATTTCCTTGATCTCAGAGTAGACCGAGTGAGATGTGTATGACATCAATATCACATATTGATTCACACATGCATGCGCATGCCTTTCTCAATCCTACTCATCAAGTGGCCAAGGATATCAAACTCCCTCAGGAGGGAAAAATCCCATATCTATCATTCACCCCTCAAAAGCCCCATGTGTCAAAGCCACCCAATCATCACCTTTATAACAACCCATGTTTCAGGACTGAGTTTGATGATGTCAAAGTGTACCCAACGACATGTGTTGAGTGCAGTGATTTCAGGTCTATGAATCACACTCACCACCATCACTGTGAGAGCTGACTGTGACTACCATGCCATGGTTCCATGTGTCACTCTCACGGTGGGTCTGTCCGGTACCTTGTTCTCTAACAAGTACCTATGTGCTTGGTTTGATATCACCATATCATGACTAATGAGATTCTGTCATCAACCAACACACAATCTAGTCTTTAGTGTTATTGATGTCTATGGTTATTTCCACAATAACAACTGACTAGGGACTATACAAGAATGTATACTCTTAACATCTGTATGATCTCATCGTTTAGGTCCTCAACCCAAAAGCATACGTCATTGAGTAAAACAATCTTTAGACATCTATCATGTTACACCATCATCTCAGAAACAGTTTAAACATATAGATTGGAAATTGCCTTTATTATTATTCAGATCATTTACAAAGTATTCCCATTACAATCATCATATGACTTGCTCTATGGGCATACATACCAACAAATATGTTGCTTGAATCAATTACCTAAATGTTTTAGTAATTAATGCAATTGTCATTCAAGATTAAACTCCTCTTCTAGGTCAAGACCTATGTGTGTGACCCTATAGGTCCCATATTGCGTCGGTAGTGAATATCCATAACAACTTATGACATCACAAGCAATGAGTGGTGCCTAGTCACACATCAATGCTACCAAAGTAAATGAAAAGTTGGAGAACAAATTCAACCTACAATCTGTGTGTGGTGTTTTAATGTTTGTATAGTTCCTTTGTCACTGATGTCCAGGTTGAACTCGAAGCACGGAATAGTCATCTTCGTCATCATTCAATCTTGTTTCTTGAACCAGAGCAGACTGTCTCAGATATATGTAAGGTCAATATCATATATTGACTTACACGTACATGTCTATGCATTTCTCAGTCTCATAAATCAAGAGGCCTAGAACATCAAACTCCTATAGAAGGGACAAATCCCATTTCTATCACTTGTAGTCTATCCTCTTGTGTCAAATTCACCCAATCATCACCATTATAACAACCCATGTTCCGGGACTGCATTTGATGATGTCAAAGCATACCCAACGACATTGTCATGAGTGTAGTGATATTAGGTCTAAGAACCACAACCACCACCATCACTATGAGAGATGACTATGACTTCCATGATGATGGCTTCCATGTGTCAGTATTGCGGTGGGTCTGTCTGATACACTATTCTCTAACATGTATCTGTGTGCTTGGTTTGATATAGACATATCATGACTAATGAGATTCTGTCATCAACCAACCCACGCTCTAATCTTATGTGTCACTTTGTCTATCAACCTTCCATAATGACAATCGATCATGGACATAATTAGAATATGTATATGTACTCTTAACATATGTATGATCTCATTTCTCCAAGACTAATACTTGAAGACATACGTCACTCAGTAATATTATTCTCTAGACATTATTAATGTTACATCATTATATCATAATTGAATTAAACATAATATATTGGAAGCTTATTAATAATCAAATCATTTACAAGTTATGCCATTACAATTAGTACATGATTGGATCTTTGGGCATACATACCAACAATTGATAGTAATAATCTTGTAATCACTAACAATGTTCGAGATAGACAACCCAAGGAAGTCACGAATTTAGTTTAAAAAGTTTGTATTAAAGAAGATTGTCTATTTTTAAGGCAATAAAATTGCCTTGTTCTTAATGATTTTCCCATGAGAAAAATGGGCCTTTAAGATCAAGCTCAAGAAGTCCACAGGAAAATATACAATCAATAAATTCCTCCATAGTTTTTTTAGTAGGTGGTAGTTTCCCTTCCTTCTTGGGATTGAATCTGATTCCATTAAAATCACCCACTAATAACCACAGTTAGTCAATAGAGTTAAAAATATTCTTAATGGTATTCCATAGAGCACAACCATCATTATCATAGTTGTGACCATATATAGAAATTATACAAAAATCTTTGTCATCAGTAGGAACTTTAACATGTAGAGATTGACCAAATTCTTCAAGAACTTGAGTGTTTCATTCATCATTCTTCCAAAAAATAATGATATGACCCAAAGTATTAGCACCATGATTAGAGATGAAATCAAAATCAGGAAGGTTCCTAGCCATAAAGTTTGCTAATCTTTTTTTTCCTAACTTTTGTTTCATTCAAAATTATAATTTTCCCTCCTACTCTCTATAACTCCTCTTGTACCCCTTTTATTCTATTAGTGAGCCCCCTGACGTTCCAAGAGGATATGGAAAGAGGTATCACATTCATTTGGACACTTGGGTCGTTGAGCTGGTGGCCTCAGTATCCTCATATATTATACCCAAGTCACTTTACTTGTTAATAGGAGAGAAAAGAGAATTAACTACATGGTAAGATATACCAAAAAACACCTTTGAAATGACCAAAGGAGGAGACCTTCTAGGGGCATTAATGTCATCAGAGATTTGGTCATGAAATTCATTAAATGCCTGCACATGACTAGAAGGGATTGATCTGCCTTATGGGAAATGGCCTATCGTAGAATCCAATTGCTTCACTGGAACATCCCTTACTCTACAAAGGACATCAATGGGTCTCATGACCAAAGAAAGTGCATCTGCTACATAAATCTAGAATCCACTCATAATCCAAAAATAACTTCTAAGAATCCCTTGCATCACTTTTTATCTCCATAGAAGTTGGAAAAGAAGATTTGACTCCCATGAAAATCTACATTCTAGCATAGTCCAGTTGAGAATAGTCATTCATAGCTTTGTCTATATGAAGAGGCATACCCAAGAAGGATCCTAACCTTCCCAACATCTGAGAATCATGTATCTCTAAAGGAAGTTCAAACATATAGACCCAAACATGAATCGATTTCAGTCCAAGTTTCTTCATCGGAAGCCAAAGACTCCACTTCATAAGAATGAGAGACATCCTCTTAATGAACCAAGGAGAATTGTCCATTTAAAAATTCATATCAACGACATTTAAAAAGAAGACTATGACCATATCATTCTCCTTACTGATAATCTTCAAATCTTCTATTTAGTTCAACAGATGAGAAAGGTGTTGATGTAATAGATTAAAATCCGGCGAGAAGTCCAAATATAACACGTCAGGAAGTGTTTCCATCTAGATGCATCATCGATAGCTACAAACTTTGTATAGATGGTTTTTAGTCCTTTACACAGATCTGAGTTTTGCAAAGAGGGCCTTCCTTCCATGCATTCTTCACATTGAAGACCTCACATTAGTCTTACAGACTATCATCATCACTGTGAATCACTGGGTTCTTCTTCCTCTAGATCTAGCGATCAACTTTCTTGGGGTGGCGACATCTTTCCATCACCAGAGATCCTATAATACAGTTAATTCTTATAACTTAATAATGCTAAGAAACCTTAAAAACATATCATTACTTGAGATATTGATCATATGTAAGGACATAGCCATGAAAGTATGGAAATCTTACTTGCATATCTTCACCTAAAATCTTAGAACATTGGATCACATAAGAAACATGTAAAGAAACATGTAAATATCCTAAGGATAATGATACTAAATACTCATGGGCATGGATCACTTACCTAACTAGTAGGACCAACACTCCTAAGATATCTGATCTTATCTTTTAATCAACCTTTGGTAATCAGCTAAAGTTTCTTGATTAGGTATCTAAACCCTAATTACATTCAATCTGATACTTCATAAAAACAAACTCAAATCATGACTTGTGACCAAGCCCATTGGCTATATCTCAAAAAGATGATAAAAATTATATATGGTTCGACCCCAGATGAGTTATAGATTTATTCTATGATTACTCAAGATTAAGCTATAATTGGCCAATCAACATCAAGATATATCCCATTAAACAATTGTTAAAATCTTGGCTCTGAATGAGGTGCAAAAACTAGTTTTCCCTTCACTTAAATTTCAAAACTTAGGCATGACATGGACTCTGTTAGTCAAATTCTCATCTAAATTGAAGGAACAAATTATATCAAAATGAACTGACAAACATTTGAAAAGACCTTAGTTGTGTGACTCACTAATAAAAAAGCATAAGGGGTAATTTTTATGCCTAGTTTCTTCACAGATAGCCATGACATGAGAAACATCTCCTAGACCCTTAGCTTCTGATCAAACTCAAGACTAGTGTCCTACCTCACAAAAACAAACTATACTAGATATTCCTCAGATGACAATGAATTTAGGAAGGTATTGCCAAGATTTCATAGATCCCTATAGCTCCATCTCCTACCAACATCCATGATAGGAGAAAGAGAAAATAGAATAAACATGGATTTCACTAAGGTAGTAGCCAAAGAAACATAAACCAATGAAAAATGTAGCTTCATTGTGATCCAGCAAAGACAATGAAGATGAAAACATGAAAACTATGGTGTAGGACAGGAACAAAGACCATCCTCATCTCGAATGAGATGGATGGATCTTGTGGACCCAACTCATGGCTAACAATCATCATTTAAGAGCACAGGGAAGAGAAGTAGATTGTTCAATGATTGTTACCGCTAATATAGTATGACTTAGGTGGCCTAAACTGTCGTTCCAAGCTTGCCATGACTTCTAAGGAAGGTCAGGATTGCATCGTCAACTCAAGGAGCACAGATCAAATAAACAACTATATTTTATTTCTGAGATCCAAAAGAATTTTTAGGTCTAAAACCCTACCGTCTATATGGTTGAATACATTGTCTGCTACTAGTGCTAGAGAGGGACTAGGAAGGAGAGTCTTGCATTTTCCCCAAAAGGGAGAATAATGGTTACATATGGGATTGTAGAGGCTTGAAGGAGTGTCTTAAAGATAATGAAACTCCCTCTTTACATATGGGATCATGTAGATTCAGTCCCACTTGGATCTGATGGCTAGGAAGAGCTCATCATGTACTGACTCTTAAAAATATTCCTAATCATTTTTAAATGTCATTTGAGGTAGAATCTTGCTAAAGTAGTCTACCTAGATAAAAAAAACTTAGATTGATCTCAGAATCTAACACGGTCTCCTTAATATGTAGAAAATCACTATGGCCTTATACTTATGATTTTACCATAAGAAAACATAAAATAAATTAATAATTTTTGTACTTTAGTATTCTCTAATTAATGGTAGGATAATATGCAATGTGTCAAAATTTGGTAAATAACCATAACTTTTCTTTTTACACAAAATATACAAGTTTCAAATAAAACCAACATCTATATCTTTGAGTATAAATAAAAGAAGCCTTAAATAAAGACTCTCAATATTATAAATTATCTGTTGTTTGGTAGTAGCTTATATATGAAATCTCTTGAAACAATTTAATGTCTCCTTATATCAAAATAAGACTAAAACATCATCAAACGTTATATTTAATAAATAGAATTGCATTTTATGTAAAATTTGCATAAATGACTCTCGTGTTCTTAACTTTTTATTGAAGTACATATTTGAACAAATTTAAGTAGAGCTCCTTTTATAAAAAAATTGGAAGGTTACAATACTACCCACCTTATAGGAAGTTTATCCTCAACATTTGACTAGTCTACCCACCTAAGGATTTTGCATGTTCTATGTATACTTACATCTAATATTGTCTTTAATGCTCTGAAATACACTCAAGGTCTGTCTTCACATGATTAAACATATAAATTTGAATAATATGTTTATATATTACAAATAAAGCCTAAAATCTATCTCACAACATTATTATCTAACATGGAAAGGAATCTAGCTTGCCTCTCCTCAAAAGGAGCTAAATTATTGTTTTGGTTCAAATTTGAACTGAGCCAATTATCTATGTCAAATTGTTTACCCATTATATGCATGCTTGTTCTTACTATGTATTTGATTAGGTTTAAGTGACCACATCCTTCAAACTTTTTTGTAAACTCTTTTTTTGTTGCAACTAAATACATAGTTATTGATCGTAGACATAAAGGTGGCATGTCTTATCGTGCTTATCGTATAACTCCCTGATGCACAAGTCCCATACCACATACTCTCAAAAGGGTGAGACAATCATTATAATCAATCCAAAAACCTCAAATATTAAACATTCTCAATATTTTTTTTTACGAAAGGAGACATGGAGGCTATTACATGGAATCTCATTCTAAAATATTGAGACAAAGTCTCTACTGTAAAATTTTAAACATGAAAATGTATACCTGGTTTTATAAAGTTTATGTTTATATTATAATTGGCAGCCCACTAGATATTATCTTTCTCCATCCATGTGTTCCAAGTCTATGGGTGCTACTATTGGGTTTTACATGGTCAGAGTAGGCAGCATAAATTTTTTTTTTACTTTACCATAAACCCATAACCAACAGATTGCATCAATATCTATGTAATGGGAAGGATGGTTTTAGCAAGATATACCAGGTCGTGAGGCTTGCTTAGTGACTATACCTCGCAACAAGTGCGGTCTTCAACCACTTATCTTTGATGGCATCTGTGTAGCTCCTGGTCTTAACCCAAACTGTGGTTAACTATCATCCTCCTGAGTGACAGATTTCTCCCGCCTCTATAGATAGTTCACACGGGCTACCAGGAACTCTAGTCATCCAGAAGGAAGGAATAGAAGGAGTTGTCCTTTTCTATCAGTATACTAGTCACTGACACACTCTCCCACTACTAGTTGCTTTTCTACAGTTGTCTTTCCCTCACTGTTCCTCCCTGGACGGGTAGAACTTGTTTGGGCTCTCTTAGTTACTACAACCAGAGAGGACAACAACTTTGTAGAGAAACTGATGTTTTGAGTTGTGTATCTAGAGAATCCCCTTGTACCCTTCGATTTATAGTAGAGGGTAGGGTCATAGTTCCCAGTCTGTGTGGGAGTAGAAGGGTTCAAAATTTCCATAAACAATTTACACTGCAGTAGGCGAACCGATCGTTTCATAACTGAAACAGTCGTTTGGCAAGGTGAGCCGATCGATTCACTAGTGAACCTGTCAGTTGGGAGTGTGAGCCGATTGGTTCACCCAGTAAACTAGTCATTTCACTTCCCATACCTTCCTGTAATCGACTTTCCTTGTTCGTTTCTAATTAACGCAAATATAAATTCTTGTCCCAATCAAATTGAACAAGTGAAATGAAAATCTTTTCTCACAAATCGAAAAAACTCAACACTGCTCGTTTGGTCCAAGTGAACTGATCAGTTCACCAGAGTGAACCGATCGTCTCACTGACCATGAGCCAATCGTTTCACCTAGTGAACCAGTCAGTTGGTGGTCTAGATTGTGAAGGACACAGTCAATTCAGTTCTCAAGCAATGTGACACTCTAATCAGTTGGTTCAACACTTGAGCTTGAAGATTCTGAGTCAAGTCTATTGATTGAATGTTTGGTTGAGTACATAAACACTTTAGTAATCAATCCAAATATCATTCATGGATAAACTCCTCTTCCAGATTAATCCTTTGTGTGTGACCCTATAGGTCCCATTTCACGTTGCCAATGAATGTCCATAACTAGCTTATGACATCAAAAGCAAAGAGCGGTACCTAGTCGCAAATTATTGCTATCCAAGTGAAAAGGAAAGTTGGACAACAACTTTCAATCATACAGTCTATGATTGGTGTTCCAATGAATATGTAATTCCTTTGTCTCTGATATCCTGAATGAACTCAAGGCATGGAGTTGTCATCCTTTCAATGTTGATTCATGTTTCTTAAACTAGAGCAGGCTGTGTGAGATATGTGTGACATCAATATCATATATTGATTCACATGTGCATGAACATTCCTTTCTCAGTCTCACTTATCAAGTGTCCTGGACATCAAACTCCCTTAGGAGGGACAAATTCCATATCTATCAGTCACAGTCTATCTCATGCGTCAAAGCCACCCAATAAACACCGTTATAACAACTCATGTTTCAGGACTACATTTGATGATGTCAAAGTGTACCCAATCACATTCGATGAGTGCAGTGATTTTAGGTCTAAGAATCACAAACACCACCATCACTATGAGAGATGATTCTAACTACCATGTCATGGTTCCATGTATCATTCTCAGGTGGGTTTGTCTGATACACTGTTCTCTAACATGTATCTATGTGCTTGATTTGATATCATATATCATGACTAATGAGACACTATCATCAACCAACACACACTCTAGTCTTGATGTGTCATTGTTGTCTATCAACCTTCCACAATGACATCTGACTAGGGGCATAACAAGAATTTACATACTCTCATCATCTGTATGATCTCATTCTTTAGGTCCTCAACCTGAAGACATACATCATTGAGTATTGTCATTCTTTAGACATTCATTCTAATCCATCATTTATCTCATAATTGATTGATCTAGAGTAAATTTGGAGATTGCCTTTGATATTTACCAAATCAATCAGCTGAACATATGCCAATCCAATCATCATGTGATTGTCTCTCAAGGCATACATACCAACAGACTCCCACTTGTACTTAGAGACAATCACCTTAAAATCATATTCTTAGTGATCTCTAAACATGTCCCACATGTTTCTATTACACTAGTGCTAATCCAGCGAGTTAGCAACATTTTTCTTTAGTCGGTATATTGCATGTTTCACATCTCCTTGCAGCATGACATTTCGTATGGGATGGAGTTGCCGTAATATGCTATCTGATATTCCTTGCCTAACAATTAGCTCCATAGTTTGACTTATTATTTCTACTTTGTCATCAATGGTTGGAATATCTATAAGTTCATCTGTATGAACTTCTAGATCCATATAGTATCATCTGGTGTTCATAACACTAGGATACTCAACATTCCTTTTATAATTAAATGGCTTTTAATTTTACTCGAAAAGTTTCCATTTATCAACACATATTCACTTTTATATTTCACAATCATTTTTCTATCATTTTGGAAGCTTGCATTAGTGTAACTAATTTACACACAACTCTTCCTCTTATTATCGTAGAACTAATCCTTTAATACTTGATAAGTACTTAAATAGGGTCTTTATGGTATTCTAGTGACTCTCACTGGAAGTACACAAACATCCACTCATCATGTACAATACATATGAGATAACTAGATGAGCATATCATATTGTCATGTCCAATACATACAAGATGACGAATGCATATACATTTTCTTATCATGTTCGATACATATAGGATAATGGGATGATTACATACATGACAAATCCAATTGCAAATGCAGAAGGCATCTATCTATGTGTTCTTATTCTTCATAAGAATTTTGGACACTAGGCATCTGAGCGACTAACTCCATCACTAGTACATAACTGACCTTTAGTGTCGGTTATTTAAGGTCTTTAGTGTCGGTTTTTAAGTGACACCTATGTGGGCGCCGCTAAAAGCCCAACCGTTACGTGTCAGTTCTCAAACCGACGCCACAACCCTTCGTGCCACCGAAAACGCGACGAAAATGCGCCAGCAGGGGGTATAGGCGTCGATTATTAGCTTAGAAACCGACACCATATACCTTCACGCCACAGAAAGGGCGCCATCTGGGGCACTATCTGCGTTAGTTTATTAGTGATAACTGACGCCATCTCACACGCTGCCACGGCCGTGCTGACCAGCACGACCGTGGTGTCTGGCCTCTAGGGAAATCGACGTCGGTTACTAGTAGGGCAACCGACACTGTTACCATATGTCGTCAGTTGTATACAAATATCTGACGCCTATTTTATGTCTGGTCCGCTGCCACAGCCATGCTGGCCAGTACGACCGTGGTGTCTGGCCTCATTAGGTAAATCAACGTCGGTTACTAGTATGACAACCGACATTGTAACCATATGTCGTCAGTTTTATACAAATAATTGACGCCTATTGTATGTTTTTTTTTCTGTCAGTTTGTAGACCTGCTGTGGCAGGACGCATGATGAGAAACCTACAGTTCAGTTATGAACTGCACGTTTTACGACATCCATTGATATCAGCTAACAACAGGCCACAAACCTGTAAAATTAACATGATGGACAATATTATATATATGTGATTCACACTCATGTATAAGAACATTTCATTCATATTATTTTTTTATCACACGCATGTAGAAACCAGTAGCAACCTGCAGTTCCATTTATTTCGTCTCTTTTCACATTCAGACACATGTAGAAACATTCATGTATTGATGATTTTCACACACATATGACAATTCATAAAAATTCATTCACATTCACACAAAATTAATTATGAGAACAAAGTTATTCGTTATTCATCATTGTCATCATTGTCATCATTGTCAGTAAAATCATATTAAAAAATTCCCACTCTTTGCAGGGTTTTTGCCTAATCTTCTCTTACATCATCGAATTCATCTCTCGTATAGGGAGCATGTACATCGAAACGCTTTGCACCTGTGTTGAAGTACTCAGGTTTAAAGACCTACAAAGAGAATGACGTACATACATAATTATAATAATATATAATAAGATTCATATATTTCATATTATCTAACGAGACTATGTAAAATACCTGTTGTATGTTATCGATTTCCAATACGGCATGTTTGATGATTAGGTCCATAAATCACATCACATAGTAGGCACATGCCCAGCCGTGGTCTTGTGTAGCACACTATAAATTGAAACATACAAAATATTCAAAAATAGAAATAAGCACAGTTCACATAAATAATATATACATTGGAGTCAGGAAATTACTTTCACATTCTCCCAAACGAGTGTCAGATTTTTTTCCTGGGGATCTTTCCTCCAGTTTTTTTGTACTCTTATAAAGCCCTATATATGTTAATGTAATACATTAAATTGCATAATTAAATAGTAATGCAGTAATAGATGTTAACAAATATAAAAACATAAAATATTTCTCACAAGAATAGTGGCCTTTTAATTGCATGTCCATATAATACATCCAACTCACTCCCCACAGGATCTAGATAATAGACAGTGAATGTCTTGGGGATAATAACTAATAACTCCCAATGCTTAGAACTACAGGTAAAAAGTAGAAAATTAATAACTCAATATCCGCAATAAAAATGCAATTTGCTTACGTCTAAATTACAAGCAAAGTAAACTTACTTGACATTGAATGGAGCTATTATCACTGTTTTATTATTTTTACCAAAATATTCAAAAGCATCACAACAGTATGAAGTAACTGAAGAAGGGTCTGTAACTACAAGACTAATCAAAGATGGAACAAAAAATCCCACATGGGAAAACCCAAAATCTGTACATGTCTTGTATAAGTTGTTGCAAAATATGTATTACGTATGCATTAATATATAACAAACCAGATTGCCATATATAAAATAAGGTATATGGATGTATAAACCATATTGCCGTATGCATTAATCTCACCATATCCATAGCTCTATCATATAAGTGTTCGGCCATTCATAACTAAACAACTCTAAAATATCTTGTATAAATATGTTGTTTCTGAATGTTTGACCTGCATAAATACGTATCCAGAACTTCTATTTCGTATGCATTAATACGTATGCTAAACTTGTATAAATAGATTATTGTTGTATGATTTACCTACAACATTCTCCTGAATAGTAACATTTATAGGGCAATTTGGATTATGTTCGTCGATCCATACTGCCACACTCCTACAATTAGGACCTATTGAGGCGTGTAGGTTCCTTGGAAGCCAACTTGGTAGTCGAGGAGGTGGAGGCCGAGATGTAGCGGGTCTCGTCTTTTTGACCTGTATATATAATTTCATATCAATTGACTCATATATATATATATACACTAACAAATTAATGTAATGAAAATTTATCATACAATATCAGTATAGAGGACATCCACTTCGGGCCACAGTATCACTCCGCCTACTACCTCACCAAGTGTTTCAACATCTGGGTGTGCATGAGGCAGTGCAAGATTCCTCCAGCCAGCGAGTATATGTATGGGGCTCACACGTACCATGCCATCTGATACTGGACTCCCATGAAACATGCACCCTTTAAGGGGTGGGTAAGTCGATGCATGTGTAATGATATATCCTTCACTTTGTAGTCGGCATGGCTTCAACCCCTACAAATTTATGTAAAGAATGTTATATACATATATACACAAACATATCATCTTGAATAGACTAGGTATTATATATGCCATAAAAATACTTACAGAGGACGTGCTAGGTGGGTCTATAGGATTACTCCCAACCTCTACAGTACGAGGAGTAGGAGAAGAGAGGTTCACCACATGTACTGTCTGAGTGGCAGTCTGAGACGCCTGCCACTTGTTAAATGCTTCCTGGAGTTTTTTATCAACTACTTCCTCGACCCTCCTATCAATTAAGGAATCTACCTATACATCGATAAAAGAAATGTTGGTTTCTGATTATTGAATTCTCTTTCGCAATAACGTACTAAAATAAGAATAAGTTACCTCAGCTTGTGAAAGTCCCGCTTTTAGGACAAGTTTATACTGGGATGGCCCAAAGAATGCTTTGATGCCCACACTAGCACCTGCACCCCTTACACGTTCAGCATGCTCTGGGTTACCCAGAGCAACTGTCAGTTCATCCCTTGTGCCCTGAGGGATGAACTTGCCTTCCTTCCTCAGCTCGTGCAGCTCCCTCTAAGCACCATCAACAAAAATTTGTAAGTAAACATAACAATAAGCAATATCGATAGATTGCTCTAAGAGTTTGATTTTTACCATTTTTGCAGCCGCCTCAGCGGGTGCAGGCTTCGGTATCTCTCCCTTCTTGTTTTGCCTCCCAGCTATCCACATAACATGACGAGGCAAAGGTGTGGGAGCAGCAGTAGATGACTCTGCAGTCTCTTGAGTAGCAGTAGGTTGAGTAGACTCAGCCTGTAGTCTTTGGCGAATGCCTGCATATCCTCTTGGACCCATTGTGTGGTCGTGCACATTCACTGCACGCCTTGCTCATTGAGCATCGATGATATCCTAGTTAGTTAGCACATTGATTTGGTTAGTAACACTAAAGGTTAATCTTGAATAGGTGAATACATAAAAACGTATATTAATTAAATTGGGAGTGGCGCTTAATACCTTGAATTCATCTATTTTTCTTTAGGTAACAAACTCCTCCCATTCTTTGGGGTCCAAGTAGTTCCATTGCTGTGTTGCTTCCTTCTTCTTATATTTATTTTTCAAAGAGAATACAAACAAAATTTTTTAGTGTAGAGTTAGTGAAATACTGATCAATGTCTAGAATTGGAATCAATCAAGAACCTATTCTCAACATCACGTATGTAATCTCGGGTGAGATTGGTACTATAGTTCCTTAGGACCCTCCCAAAACGTTGCATCACACATTTACGATGCAACTTTTCATCCAGATCAAATATGCTCTGCAAATTAAATAGAATTTCTATTAACTAGTATCCTAAAAATTAGTAATCTACACAAATTGAATTACAAATAAAAATAACTCACGCATAGTTCCTTCCATATGTGGTCTTTCTTCTCCTTAGAAACTCTATGCCATGATTAGGATAGGACTGCAATGGCTGCGAGTAAGAACCCCAAGATATGAAACAAATGAGTTGCGGTTCACTCCATATGGATTTCCTGCCTGATCGAAATCCATAGCCAAATTGAGTCCATTGCCCCTTTGTTGTATTAACTTCTTCATCATTGTAATGCCCCTCACTTTCTCAATTTTCTTTTGCTGCTCATCAAGTGTTGTAATTTCTTCAGTAGGTACATCACCAGCCTAAAATTTGATAAAAAACACACTTACATAATATAATTATAAATGAACATATAGATAGAAACCTCAGGGATATATTCTTAAAACTTACATTGTCAGGCGGTGCAAGCACGTCCTCACCCTCACGGTGATCATCAGCACGGTCCTGATCAGCCATCTGAAAGTTCACATTCAAATTATAAATTTCACATTGTAAAGTAACACTAATTGTAAAGTTCACATTGTAAAGTAATTCACATTGTAAAGTTCACATTCACATTGTAAAGTTCACATTCACATTGTATGTAATTCACATTGTAAAGTTCACATCTAGGGTTAACAGATTAGAGTTTATGCATGGTTAAAACTTTAGGCCAACAAATACATGTGCTGTCATTATTATATATAATAAATGTGTACCACCTATCCCATTCTTGAACACCTAATCTCACTAGTAAGTGTATAATGTGTATTGGGTTTTCAAGAAAATTTGGCAGCATTTCCCCGTTGTTCTCTAAGTACATATGTACTTAGAGAACAAACGGGGAAATGCTACCGAAATTTTCTTGAAAACCCAATACACATTATACACTTACATCCTAAGTGAGATTAGGTGTTCAAGAACAGTCCCAAACTGGGGACTATCTAAGATTTACTCCTAATGAGTAAATCTTGGATGGGTTTCTAGGCCAACAAATTCATGTATTGTCATTCTTATATATAATAAAAATGTATAAACTACAGGCAACATGGTTAATCCTAATCTATAGAGCATTATTAAAACCCTAATTTACTCAAACATGTATAAAAATTACCCTAATGACAAAAAGTCTAGGAATCTTTACTAGACATTATATACATAGCCCTAATCATCATATTTAACATACTACGTTATTAATAACCCTATTTCTGCATGTACATGATTATCAACTTTAAAACCCTATAATTCATTGAAATCATTCTAATTCAATTTAAGATGTTGGGATTGCATAATTATATACTGACATCAGAATAAATAAAAGAATCATAATTAATATGATTAACAACATGCTCATCAAACTAGGGTTTTCTTGAATATCATCTAATATTCGTGTACTAACTATACCTTTATAACAAGAAGAATAATAAATATATATTTTATTCACAATCTATGCATTTTTCTAATCAAAACCATATACAAAATGTCTATAATTGGAGCTAGCATTCATTTCCTACATTATTGGTAATATTAATGTGAATCAGAGCACTTTTTATTCACAATCTATGCATTTCCTACATTATTCGAGCAGGAGCAGGGTACCTGCTGCTTGAGGGTGGAGGAAAAAGAGGAGGAAGAAGAGCAGGAGCAGGGTACCTTTGTGGCGGCGTTGGGCACGCATGATCTATGGTCAGAGCGGAGCAGTGACCTGGAGAGCAGGGAGCAGAGCCCTAGGAGCTGCGGCCGGCCTGGAGAGAAGCGACTGGAGAATTGGCGGTGGTTGGCAAAAGCATAGGCGGTGGTAGAAGGAGCAGGAGCAGGAGTGGCGGCAGTAGTAGGAGCAGGAACGACGGCGGTAACAGACAGAGGTGGTAGAAGGCGACGACGATAGGAAGCGGAGGAGGTAGCAGGAGCGGCGACGGTGCATGTAGCAGCAGGTGACGACAACAGTCCCACACTTAGCTACTGGTGGCGCCGAGGTGGGCGGAGAATAGAGAGCTAGGGTGGGCGATCGTCGAGCTAGGCCGGCGGCCGACCTGGAGCGCAGCGGTCGGAGGACCAGCAAATGGAGGAGGTGGAGGCGAGCGGCGGCACAGGAGCAGTGAGCAGAGGAATCGTCGCCGGAGCTTAAACCCTCAAAATCGATATGAATGAAACAGAGAAAGGGGAAGAGTCGGGCTCGCACGGTGCTATTATGTTAACATTATGTGTCGGTTATTAAATAAAACCAACACATAAAACTATAGGTGTCGGTTCTACAGAAAAATTGACACATATTCACAACTATAGGTGTCGGTTTTAACTAGAAAAAAACCGATGCCTATCTACATATGCTGATTAAAAATATTGTTCTCCATTAATGACCATAGTCGTTGGTTTATATAAAAAACTGACGCTCAAAGGGTGTGAAAAATTTCCCACGGACGGCGCGGGAAAAGCCATAAGCGTCGGTCGTTGTTGTAAAACCGACGACCAAAATGTGCCCAATTTCTATCTCGCGAATAACCTTTAATCGTCAGTTTATTAGTTAACAATCGATGCAATATGTTAAATTTTTGAGGTAATTTTTTTCGCAGGAAATTTTGGATTTGGCGGTAAATTTTAGGCGTCGGTTGTTTATTAAGGAACCGACACTGAATAAAAGTGATACCCGTGTCTGGTCGCCCTTCACAGATTGATGTCGGTTTATTTTATAAACCGACGCTGTATTGTTTAGGTGTCGGTGTATTATTACAACCGACGACTTTAAAAGTGACGTTATAAGCCATTTCTGTAGTAGTGCATGTAATATGGACAAGTTTTCTCCCAGTGAATCTCTACATACTAAACCCTTTAGCATAGACTACCAATGCATGCTCTATCTTTATTAGGTCAATAGACTTTTGATAACTATCTCTATAGATCTCTATTCCTATCACATAGGACATTTCTCTTCATTCCTTTAAAGAAGGTATTTCCCCACCAGTTTCATTTTATTCCTCATCATCATGTGGAATATGAATATGCTCCCACAAAATATTTGTAATCATAGATCCCTTCTTTATTTTGATATATCAGCCAAACCTTTTGACTATATAATCAAAGTAAAAACTCTAGTTCTAAGGTGCTCGTATTTAATCAATCATATTGATTAAACTCTTGTAACATATAGACTGCATTTGCATTAACAAAACTATAAAACCCTTCAGGTTGTGTCATGTACACAACCTCATGTTATTCCTTCTCGGAATGCAATTTTAATATCCATATGCCAAATTTCATAGTCTTCAAGTTCCAATAGAAAGCATGATCCTTTATGGCCTATAGCCATTACAATTGGTTAAATAAAATCATCAGGTTCAACACCTTAAACACACTTGAATTCATTTAAACCAATCAACTCTTCAAATGTCGTCCATGCCAGTCTTAACTCTTAAGACCCAATTGCACTTATGGGTTTTATCCGTATAAGTGCTACCATTAAGGTCATACCTTATTTGGTTCACATGGAAGTCATTTTGGATCTTATGGATTCCAACTATAACTCAAAATCTGGTTCCTCAACATCATCTAGTCTGATTATTGGCTCATCATCATATGACCAATTCATCACCTTTGAGTTTGTAGGATATCATTATCCATCAATATCAAGGTGTTTTCTACTAGATATATGAGGTGTATCTGTTACATAGGTAATTTGAGATTCCACGACACTTGTGATTCTTAATCTCCTTTTGTACATTTATTTAGTGTAAATCATGTTCTTTAGAAGAATTCTAGAATATTAGTTATTTGTTTGATGATCATGCTCTTACTATTTAAGTATGATTCCTTCTTTGATTTAGACATCATTATGGCTTAATCATGAGTTTTCTATGATACACTATCATAGTTACTCACAAGGTCCTCAAACATTTGGTTTAAGTCTCTCGTTCATTGATCATATCAAAGAATTAATACTTTTATCGAGTTTGTTCTTCATTTATGATATTCTTGAACATTTCAAGATATTTATATTGGTATTTCATCAAATACCATATCTGAAGTATTAACATTTACTCCAATAGGTATGAATATACATCAGTATGTATTATACCTAATAGAATAGTCATTTTCCCACTACATCTAGTGAAGATTGACTTGTCATCATGCCCAATAAACAAGACATTCATATCTCTTAATGGTCCATTAACTAAGAGAGTCTAGCTTTACCCATCAACATGGAACCCAGAGATGAATTTCTCATTCATTTGTTTAGATGATAATGCTAATTTATTGTTTGAGTCATCAATAACTTTTAGGTATTACTATTTTATCTCATGCATATCAAGTACCACAATATAAATAAGACATTGCCATAAAATATCATATCTTTGAAATTGAAACATGAACTTTGTTGATAGACATCCTTATCATTACAAGATGTAGAAATAAAGTGTTTCTATTTATTGGAAAAATGAAATAGCAGTTCATAACTCTATTGCATGTCCTTTGGGATAAAATAAACTAAAAGGTACTACTATCTATGGAAGCAACACTTTCTCCAATGTTGATGAGAGTTCCTTTTTTGTCCATTCATAAAGGCCATCACTTCTTTTTAGATCCTGCACATCGTATATGTCAGATCTATATCTTCTTATCATATACCTAAGATAAAGAAGTATTTTAAGTTTATTTCATGATACCGGAGGTGGAGACTTCCATCCCCTCCTTCTTCTTTAGTTCATCTATGTAGAGAGGACAATTTCTCCTCCAATATTCTGGCTCATGACAATGGTGATATTTGCATCCCTTGTTCACTCTACCCTTGGCTTTGAGAGTTGAAGATGAATTGGGTTGCTGGCTAGCATAAGAACCTTTCTTTACTTTGCCCTTGCCCTTTCCCTTAGACTTTCCCTTCTTTCTATTGATCATCAACATATATTTGGGTTTGTCATTCTTCATATGTGCCTCAATTGTCCTCAACATGCCTAACAACTCTGTCAGTGGCCTGGCAAAGTTGTTCATGTTGTAGTTCATCATGAACTGACTATAGGATTCTGGCAATGATTGCAGTATCACATCAGTAGCCAACTCTTGGCTCAGAGGGAATCCCAGTCTAGTTAGGTTCTCCACATACCCAATCATCTTGAGTGTGTGAGGGCCTACTGGATCTCCTTCTGTCATGAATCACTTGAACAATGCCTTGGAGACATCATATCTCTCTTGTCGTGCTTGGTCTTGATACATGTTCTTGAGACGTTGAACCATCACAATGATGTCCATGTTCTCAGGTTGTCTCTGCAACTCATAGTACATTAAGCACAACATCAAGAACTTCACATCAATGGCATCCTCAGTATGCTTCCTGTAAGCATCCATTTTAGCCTTTGGTGCGGTGGGTGTGGGTTCATCCGAGTCTAGTGTATCTAGGACATAGAGCTTTTGATCTTGAGTGAGAAAAATTCTCAACGTCCTAAACCAGTCATGGAAGTTGTTCCCATTTATCTTGTCCGTCTCAAGGATTGATTGCAATGAAAAGTGATTGTTATTGGTAGCCATTTATTCTACAGAAGGAAATTTGCAATTTTAGTCCAAACCTCTTTTGATTTGATTTGATTTGAAAATAGATGATATTAATTAGGTATTTAGTTAATTATCACTCCCACTATTTTGATTAAATTGATTACCCTCATGTATCAATTTAGAAGATTGTAGTGTACAACCTTCTAATAAGCAAGATCCTGACTTCCTCTAAGTTATGGACCAGCGAGGGCTGTCACACACAACTAGATTTTTTTAGGTAGGCAACTTTTTCCAATTGCATCATATGCAACTCTTGATAGATGTTATGCACAACTCTTTGTCATGAACATTTGCATGCCTCAAGGTGCTTAATCTTAATAAGATCACCTTATTAAGTCCAACCCAAAAGCCAACACAATGAATATGCACCCTACGAAGGCAGACCCACATATTCACATCAAACTTCCACAAGATAGGTGGTGCACCACACGAAGGCTTGCCCATAGTTAGTTGATCAAGCTTTTCATGTGTGCTGCTTTTGGAAGGCATCTTCAACTTAATATGTTTGTTGAGGGGTTTTAATATGCTTATATATGCATATATGTATCCAATCACCACATATATATTACATATCATATACATGATATATCCCACAAATGAAAACTTGCAATAACAATAAAGCAATGATCATGGCTATCCTGTTGTAGTTCCTTGCAGCCACAATGATCTAAAGTGATCTAATGTCTACATCACATGCAACCTGTTATTCATGAAGAACTATGCTTGCCAATCTGGGTTGACTGGTTCAACCTTTGAACTGGTTGAATCACCTCTTGGCCGGTTGGTTGGTCTCCTCCAGCCGGTCGTCTAGCTCCTCCAATGGCTCAGCTCGTTCGGTTGTCTAGGCTTCTCGTCGGTCCACTAACTACTCCTCTGTCGATCATCTCGGTCCATCAAGTGGTCATCTTTAGTCTTCATCATAACAAGAAATAAAGCTAATCCTATTTTACATAATCTTTGTGAAACCTCGAGTAACATTTGAGGGGAATAAAGGTAGAAGAGAATATCGAGTTATCTCGAGTTACATTTAGAATAAAAGAAGAGGGCTCAGTTTGTAGACCGAGATGCAAACAACCATAACCAACCACACACATGCACATAGGGTTTATAGGCCATAGTCATGCTAGACATCCACCATTAAAACCATTTTAGGGAGACATGTATCGACTACATATATACTATATCATATATGTATATATTAGTTTGGGATCATGTGGTATTAGCCTGATATTCACATTAGTCATTTAAATATCTACATCGTATGCAATAAATAAAAAATGGAAAAACCAAAAATCTGATCATATCAATTATCCCAAAACATAGAGTATTAATGTGGCTCTGATACCACTGTTGGGTTTTATGTGGTCAGAGTAGGTAGTAGAAACTAAAATTTTACTTGACCATAAACCCATAACCAACAAATCGCATCAATATGGGAATGATGGTTTTAGCGAGATATACATGATCCTGAGGCTTGCTCAATGACTATACCTCACAGTAAGTGCGGTCTTCAACCACCTATCTTCGAAGACATCTGTGCAGCTCCTAGTCTTGACCCAAACTGCGGTTGACTGTCGTTCTCCTGAGTGGAAGAAGTCTCCCACCTCTATAGATAGTCCACATAGACTACCAGAAACTCTAGTCATCCTTAAGGACAGACTAGAAGGAGTTGTCCCCTTCTGTCAGTACACTAGTCACTCACACACTCTCCCATCACCAATTGCTTTTCTGTAGTTGTCTTTCCCTTTTTGTTCCTCCCTGGACGGATAGAACTTGCTTGGGCTCTCTCGATTACCACAACTAGAGAGGACAAAAACTTTGCAGAGCAACTAATGTTATGAATTGTATATCTAGAGAAGCCCCCTATACCCCTTTATTTATAGTAGAGGGTAGGGTCAGGGTTCCCAGTCTATGAGGGAGTAGAAGGGTCCAGAATTTTCATGAACAATTTATACTGTGGCAGGCGAACCAGTCGTTTCATAACTAAAACAGTCATTTGGCAAGGTGATCCAATCAGTTCACTAGTGAACTGGTCAGTTGGGAGTGTGAGATGATCGGTTCACCCAATGAACCAATAGTTTCACTTCCCAGACCTGCCTACAATTGACTTTTCTTATTCATTTCTAATTAACGCAAATATTAATTCTTGTCCCAATATAATTGAACAAGTGAAATGAAAAACTTTTCTCACAAATTGGGAAAACCCAACACTACTCGTTTGGTCCAAGTAAACCAATCAGTTCACCAGAGTGAACCGATCATCTTATTGACCATGAGCCAATCGGTCACCCAGTGAACCGGTCGGTTGGTGGTCCAGATTGTGCAAAACACAGTCAATTCAGTTCTCAATCAATATGACACTCTAATCAGTTGGTTCAACACTTGAACTTGATGATTTTGAGTCAAGTCTACTAATTGAAAGTTCAATTGAGTACCTAAAAACTTTTGTAATCAATCCAAACATCATTCATGGATAAACTCCTCTTCTAGGTCAATCCTTTGTGTGTGACCCTATAGGTCCTATTTCACATTGGTAGTGAATGTCCAAAACTAGATTATGACATCACAAGTAAAGAGCGGTACTTAGTCCCAAATAATTGCTACCCAAGTGAAAAGGAAAGTTGGAGAACAACTTTCAATCCTACAATATGTGATTGGTGTTCTAGTGAATGTATAATTCCTTTGTCTCTGATATCCTGAATGAACTTAAGGCATGAAGTTGTTATCCTTTCAACATTCATTCATGTTTCTTGAACTAGAGCAAACTATCTAAGATATGTGTGACATCAATATCATATATTGATTGACATATGCATGTGCAAGTCTTTCTCAGTCTCGCTTATCAAGTGGCTTGGACATCATACTCCTTAGGAGGGACAAATCCTATATCTATCACTCACAGTCTACCTCATGCGTCAAAGCCACCCAATCATCACCGTTATAACAATCCATGTTTCCAGACTATGTTAGATGATGTCAAAGTGTACCCAATCACATTCGACGAGTGCAGTGATTTTAGGTCTAAGAATCACAAACACCACCATTACTATGAGAGATGATTCTGAATACCATGTCATGGTTCCATGTATCACTCTCACGGTGGGTCTATCTGATACCTTATTATCTAACATGTATCTATGTGCTTGGTTTGATATCATATATCATGACTAATGAGACACTGTCATCAACCAACACACACCCTAGTCTTGATGTGTCATTGTTGTGTATGAACCTTCCACAATGACATATGACTAGGGACATATCAAGAATGTACATACTCTTAGCCTCCGTATGATCTCATTGTTTAGGTCCTCAATCCAAAGACATGCATCATTGAGTATAGTCATTATTTAGACATTCATTATGCTCCATCATTTATCTCATAATTAATTGAGCTAGAATAAATTGGAAGCTTGCCTTTGATATTTATCAATTTAATCAGAACATATGCCAATCCAATCATCATGTGACTGGCTCTCTGGGCATACATACCAATAGCTATTTGTACTCCTTCTCCCCACCTACAAACATCTCATCCCCAACCGCACATTGGAAAAATAATTATGAGAGTAAGTGGTAGTATTTTTATATGTGAAAGACTAGAGTAAAAGATATTACAAAGTATTCTTAAACATGATACACATAGAATGAACAATAAAATATATAGAAAATATTAAACATGAACAAGTGCTCATTCTTTACTCTTAATTCTTTCTTGTTATGTATCTTTCTATGGAGACCTATACCCTGGTACCCGGGGTCTCATGATCTGCACCCAGGTGTCTGAGACATATATTTGATTCAGCCTACACTAATGGCTTAGACCTGATGAATTTCACAATGGGCATGTGTCATGTCTCTTGACTCGACCGACATTATGGTTCTGGCAGGGTCTAGCATACATTTCTCAAACTTGAATATGAAGTATTGATGTTTCTATTTTTTCTATTGTGGTGAGTAGAATAGAATCATGGAGTAGACAAATAATATGTGGAGGCTAATTGCATGAGATACCTTACAATTGAAGAAATATGTGGAGGCGAATTACACGAGATACCTTGCAATTGAAGATAGCCCTTATTTTTGCAACATACTTAAAATTATCTTCCTTTCAAATCAATGGTGCTTTGATTGTTAATGCCCTTACTTCATATAATTATTGAGAAATTAAATAAAGTAATGATGCTAACATAAATTCATCACTGATATCAACAATTTGGTTATGGATGCAACAAAAAGTAAAGAAGAAGAATAAAAAATTAGCAATCAATGTAGTTGAACTCTATAAAAAGAGATGTTTATGAACAATCAACGACGTACCATAGAAATAAAGAGTTCAGAGTATAAGAGTGAGGTATTCTCCCAACATTGCATACACTCTACATATACAAATTAAATGAGGTACAACAATTGTGTCTGGATGCTTTTTGTAATTGGCTAGAGTTGACCAATTCTCATCGCGATCGTAGTCTACTATTGTCCAACCATGTTAAATAGACATTGAGAATATACCATTTAAATAAGTATAGATGGAAGAAAGTTGTATATGTGGTATTTAGAAGTAAAAATAGCATACGAGGGATGTTTGTCAATGAGATTTCGGATCTTGGATCATAATACATGCCTAGAAATGATTAGGAGACATGTTAAAAGAAAAAAAATAGCTAGTGAACAAAAGTGACATAATACGACAAACATGGAGGACTGGACACAAAGGAAAAGAGTGACATAGTGGGAAGGGGAGATGGTACTATGTGCCATTCAGGACATACATAGATAAAGAGAAAAGAAATATGTAAATCTTATAAAATGAACAAACCTTAAAGATGAAGAAACAACAATTGAAAGTAAAGAAGGAAACTCAAGATGGGAGAAGGAGAGAAAGGAGAAGGGTGGTTATAGGAGACAAACTCCGACTTCCATCTAAGAATTCTCACCTTGAGGGTGCATGAAAAAGCAATTTTATATTGTTAAAATTTTGGCCTTTTCATTTCTTTGAATACATCTTACAAGTTTCAAAAGACACATCTTGTAGTAACTTAGTTTTCATATGTGTTACAAATGTCACACTACTCTAATTTTAAATTGAGTGTTGTCTTCATCTTTAACCGTCTTTGATTTTGAACTGGGCACTATCTTTGATTGTGTAGTCATTGTTAATGATCTCAACCAGATAGCTATTGACTATGCATTTCATATTGGATTATGCTACTCAATCTCTCACCCTTGACCATGAATAGAGAGGAGGCAATGTATTGGAGGCTACTTAGTTAACTTGTTAGTCTGAAATCCAGCCTACAAGCTATCAAAGCAAGTGATTGCATTAACAATCACTGGAACCAGGAAGGGGTGGACAAGGGTGGGAGGCACTACCAATGGGAAGAAAATAGAGCTCATGTTTTTTTAGACGCTAGAAGATTCAAGTGCAAGAAAAGGACACCAGGTTGAAAAAACTAGAAAAAAGTAAGAAGATTGAAAAGGTGATGGATGAGGGGGAAATTGAAAGAGAGACATTAATTCTTTTGCTCAAGCATTTATCACTAGTAAAAATTAGGGATAAGCCTCAAAGAAATAATTAATTTGGAAATTCCTTAATCGTTGACCAAATATCCTTGACCCTTACCATGTTTTGTTGTATTAAGCCAAAAATAGATCGTTGAATTTGCAAAGTGAGAATGAAGCCAATTACCTTCTCAATTTCCCTCATGTGGTTACTTGTCTAGATCTTGCTTTACTCTTCCTCCACCTCTTCTTTCTTATACAACCATGGAAGTGGATGTGTTTCATTAACATTCTCCTGGATTATATGTCCTTGCCCTCATATTTTCACGCCTCGATTTACATTGATTGGACATTTTTTTTGTATTCCCCCCTCTAACAGCTATTGAAGCCAAAGCCTAGATCATTGATCAGTAGAGGACTTGCAGAGTAAGATCCTTCCTCTGATCCTTGAATCATGTATGGCTATGTTTATTATTATTATAATACTTGAATCAATTGCTTAATCCACTCAGCAATTTTTGTATTGGTTCGATATTGTTCAACAACTAATAAATAACTCCTATATCTAAAAAATGTCTAGAAGATATCATTTAAAAAAACTCCCAGAATTATATGTGACAATAATATTTCTCTATTTCAAATATATTTGGTGATGGATATTTAATCCCTGTAAAAAATCTTGATTTAGGTTTCCTTTATTATTTAAAACCCCAATCTTGTTGGAAACTCTAATGAATATGGTAAACATCAGTTCATGACTCTTGACTATGATTATCTTATGGTGATAAAGACAATTGATAAAGATGACCTAGAATGATGATTATGTTAAATATGCATTTAGGGATTAGTTCCTAAAAGTTACCTAGGTCTAGAATATTCATCGACCTTGAAAATATTTGATAATGACATTGATATTGAAATCTAAAAATATTTCTAGTTTATAGATGAACGATCATTTCTAGTATTTCATATCTCACTCTTGATCCTTGATCCACAAATTATTTGACCAAGATCTATCTCCATGCCCTAGTGAGTCATTAGGGATCTAAAATCATCAAAAAGAGTGCGCTTAAACTTCCCTTGAACAGATTAGCGATATTGAAGATACTAGTATGTACTCTCTTGCAACCTATATTGGACTCTACTTGTTTGAAATATTGTATTCCCTACTAACTAGTCTTTTGAGTGTTTATATTATATCTTGCAAAAGAACATGAACATACATGACATGCCCATTATGACTACATGAATAATAATGTTGATTATGTAACGAATCGAAACTTGGATATGTTCTCTTTTTGGCCCTTTTCCAAGCTTTTCCTCTCTTATATATCCTTTTTGGCCCTGATGTTTAATTTGTAGAAATATTAATGGTTTGGAATATAATTAAACACTAATTATGCCAATGTAAGGTCATATGCATAAATGTTGTAGTGAATGTTTCAATGAGGGACTAAAATGCAATTTAACCACTTAAAAGGGATAATATAAATGATTCATACTAGAACCTTGCATGGCCTTTTCGTATAAAAAGAGAAAAATAAATAAAATGAAAAAGGCTAAAGTCAAGAAAATAATGCATTAAATGCTTTAATGTGACAAATAGTGGAAATATTAATAAATTGCCTAAAATTTATAAAAAGGAAACTTAAAAGGTAATTCTAGGCCCAACATTTTTTTCCTTGAGTTAAAGTTTACTGGAATGACAAGTTTCACAATTTTGAAAAATGAATAATTAGCTTTGCATTAATTGGAATTGGACAATATAATTTTTTCCCAATTATTAAATAATTTATTAAACAACTTGAAAAGTAGAAACAAACCTCAAATTCGTAATATACATGAAAAATTAGTTTTTGTGTGAATTTTCATCTAATTTGGACAATCTTAAATATTTTATTTTATCTAGGAGAGAGAAAATAATTTAAAGACAAAAAATATTAAGTCATATGTTTAAAAAATTAGTTAATGTCAAAATCATGTTCATAAGATTTAGTATTGCTTATAGGACAAATTTTATATTTTTAGAAAGTTTCTAGATGCCTCTAATGTAATAAAAGGATAACATAAGTGATAAGATTTATATATATTAAATAAAGTAATATAATCTTTTAAAAAACAAACTAATGCCAAATTCGTGTTCTACATGTTAAAATATGTCTTTGGGTGAATTTTCACTTAATTTGGGAAAAGATTTGATGAAAAGGTGAATTTAGGATAGAGAAAGTATGTAGAAGCTTCAAACCATTAATTAAAATAACAAACAACTTCAAAAAATGATTTATTGGGAAGTTCATGTCCAACACAATTAATATGACTTGCAGGTGAAGTTTCATTAATTTTGGAGAATCCTAGAGGCATTAATGCATGAGGAAAGAGAAAATAAGATTTACTTAATTAATAAATCAAAAGCCTTCAAAAGGAAAATCAAATTGTGTATTCGAATTCTACATACTCAAATTAGCTTAGTTGTCAAATTTCACTTAATTTAGAGTTCATTTGGACCCTCAAATAAGGAAAGAGAAAATTTAAATAATTAAATGTTGCACTTTAGTCGAAATCGATTTAATACAAGTCATGTGGTTCCCCAATTTTCCTATGATTTTGGACTGTCTGATCTCCCATGGATGGCGCAGATTGCGTCTCCTACCTTGGGTAGGAGACAACACGTCATGAATAGTAGCTACGACCTTATGGCCTGATCTTTTACGATTTTCTCGGTCGTTTCATGATCATTCTTCAAGATTTCTTTTTCTTTAGATTCGTGAGATGTTTCTGCAGTCATTGGATTACTCATGTCCTTTTGTCAAGTATTTTGGAAATTCCCAAAATCTCTCTCCAAGCTTCTTAAAGCTACCCCCTATAAGCTCGAAACCTTAACCGTATAAATAGAGAACTACATCCCTAGTTCCTCCGCCTTCCACAATATCTTTCTCCCTTCTCAATTTCTTCTGGGGCTTTGTGCTTTGCCTCCCCCAAGCGGGTTCCTATCATGAGCTTGTGGTGCCTTGCTTCTCAACTCTGGTTCATCAGAGCTCAATCAACCTTGAGGTGAGCTTCACGGTGCTCCTATCTTTGCAAACGGCAGGTCATATTAGCGAGAAATCTACGAAATCATTTTCCCTAAAAACCGGCCATGCGACCTGCTCCATGACACTATGCAAGAAGGGAAATGATTCACCCCAATGATATCTCATTTCTACCCCTGATTTTCCTTCTTTCTTTTGTGTTTCACTTAAGGGTAATATGGTCTTTTCTCGATTAGTTTGTTGGTTTGGAACATGTCAAAGATGAGGTTTGACCCCATGACCTGGCCACCCATAATTGGTCCAAGTCAGCAAGTCCTTATCCTTTTCTCACAATTTTCTCGCTTATTTGACATTTGTCAATTTTCAGATTGGTCCAACTTGTAAAAATCATATCTTTTGACTCACTTATCCAAAAATTAAAGTAAAATAAATTTTGGAATTGGAAAATGTGTTTTTTCTAATAAAAATAGTTTCAATGCCTAATTTTAATGATTGGCAAAGGATTATTTTTTTTATAATAAAATATATGTATAAAGTTCATAATAATTATAACTTATAATCATATAAACTCCAAATTGGATAAAAAGATATGTTTTCTTAATCAGGATAATCTAACTAAGCAATTGGTGATTTTTTAGTCTAATTCCAATTTAATATAAATGTGATATTTCTAGGGTTTTAATATACTTATTGATTAATGGTTTACATCTAATATGATATTAGGTGAAGTTCAACTCTGATTGGAAATAGGGTGTGGATCCTAACCTGATATACTCATCGGTAAGGTATGTTGCATACTATTATGAGTCATATTGGAAAATTGATTATTTCCTCTCTCTTTCTCTCTTGGACTTGATGATGACATAATAGCTTAGATGACACATGTTTACATATGGCTAAACCAATTGTTTCGAATCCTGAAATCGGTCTTATTCACTGTGAAGTTAGCAAATTGAGTCCTATATATGTATCTTGATGTTATCTCATTCAATCTGCATCGTGATGAGGTTGATGGTCTATAATTCAATAGAAACCCTAATTTGCTATGTGTTGGCCTTGATAGTACATTTGGCTATGCCTATACTTCTTTTGATGACTTTGGAAGTTGGACACCTTTATGGTGATATGACAATATCTCTTCTTGCCTATAATGCATGTTTGGTTTGAGTAATTTATTTATTTGCAGATTGGGTGATGTATCCTGATTGTGTGTAATACCAACAGAGGGTGAAAATAGTGATTCTTGTCCATGGGTAATTGTGTTGTGATGCCATTACTCCCACAAAGATTATTGTGGTGATGCCATAATATATGGTTATGGTACCGGTGATGCCATATACCCCAATATGTTATTATGTGAATTATTATTTAGTTTACCCACATGCATAATTCTTATTATTAATTGTTGTTCTCTTCTTGATATTTGAAAGGCAAGATTTGTTTAATATGAGCTTTATTTTTTTCTTCATATATTCTCTTTTATCTTACTATATGAAGAACTCCTTTTTGATATCCAATTGGATGCATCTTCCTCATTCTTTGAGAAGCCTTTAGATTTGTTGTCCCTAATTCTTTTATATTTTCCAATCCCTATTATATGCACATACCGACTTGATAGTTGACAATTTCCATCTTTTTCTTCTTTTTGAGGTATGCTTTTAACCCCTAGGTAGTGAGCAAGGAGAAGCTACCCAAAGTTGACCAAGGCTATTCAGGAGTTACCTTACCTAGCATTTGGAGGTAGATTGAGTTAGTGGCTCTTCTTAATAGTTCCTTTTGTTTCCTTCTATGTATACCTTGTGTGGTGAAGATTTTCATAGAATCTCAATTGTAATAGTTAGATATATTTCTCTTCCGCTGCTACATTATTGGTTTTATGATACATACATGTGAATGAATTGGTTATCATCCCTTTTTTTGAAAAGTTTATGATGGTTTTGGTTATAAGGGATGTTGCCTTTTTACTTTTTAGAGAGTGGATTCCCTATGGGATCCCACTCCTTATAGATTATGGGTGTGGCCGACTTACATCAGAGTGGTTAGGATTGTACATATTGGTTACCTCCTCATTTTAAATGAAGATATGGAGTTAGGTGACCTCCCCCTTATTGTTGGACCAATGGATTCATATAAAATTTTTATATGAGCATAATGGGAAAGCTCATAACAAAATCACGATTGAGTAAATTATGTATTGGATCACTTGTTGAATGTTTTGATATAAGTCATGCCAAGTATACTATTTTGTCATTAAACTATTTTAACTGTTATTGAAAGTGTACCAATGCATCACATTCATCGTGCCTTGATTTCAATAATTGTGCACATTACAAAAAATTAAAGGACTCATACCTGCTCACATATTGTTTCATTTATTATCTATTAGAATAAAGAATGCTACACCACATTAGAACATTACAAGGAATATTATGTATATGGGATGTAGTTATACCTAGATAGTTTATTTCATAGTCTTTTTCTTTCCTTGTTTCCTACATGACCCTATGTATAATTCCTTTCATTCAATTTTAATGAAGTAAAATGTTATTTTGTTTTTGCGTATGATTGAGTAATATCTTCAAGGTACTCAAAGATGGGTGCTTTGTCTTCTTAACACCTTCTACCCAGGCAATAAAATTAGGATTAGGATAATGATCTTTCTCTGACAATTGCAGACTTTGTCTAAGAAAATGACTCCACATGTACCTTGATTGGAGACTCCTTTACAACCCCACACAATGTTTCTACTAATGATTGTGCCTCTGGAACAAACATGTGAAAAGAAAATCATAGTAATCCTTTCATGACCAAAACTTCTATAAATCTCCATTCACAAGAAGTAGCATTTAAATAAAACATATGATCAATGAAAAACAATAGTATGCCAAAGTAATAGTGAAGAAACTTGAGTGGTGAGCGGAGATGTTGCACATGATGAGACACATCTTGCTAACATACATGACGTCCCAAACCCCCATTAAATGAAGAACTCTACATTATTTAGCGAGAACAAAAAAAACATAATTTTGTTATTGTTCTTGTCCATCATGTTTCTAGTAGGTCAATACATTTAGATATGTTACAAACCGAAACTAGAGTACAGTGTTTGTCGTTGTGAAATCTGTGAATGCATAAAATCCACAATTTAAAAGAACTTTATCATTGTTCCAGAATAATGGACTTGATATAACATCAAATGTTAGATCACCCACATCTAAATTTGGAATTTCCTCCATGACTGAGGTTGTGTTGCATCTACAACTCGATGAGATGAACATCATGCATGCAACAACATTAGAAGTGAAGATCCTGTCAGCAACAATAACAATGATGATGGTGTCAGTGACATTGACAATGGTGATTGCAACTAGGCTTGCATGCCAATGGAATATCAAGAGGGTACAATCACATGAAGAAGATGAACTAAGGATTGGAAATAGGAAATGGGAAAAACATGACCTATCTTTTTGAGTGTTAATTTCTTTCTCCTTTTGGATTCTATATGGACGGATGTCAATTATGAATGATCCAATGCAGAAAGGACCAATCCCTTATATAATGTATTATCTTGTCACTCTAAAAATCATGAAGAGACATGACATTTATGGGGTGTAACCAACCCCAATGGATGCATCTCTTGACAGAATAAAAAAAAAATGAATGTTTGGGCCACACTAATAAAGGGGTGCTCATATTTTTCACTTGGCTCAAAATCTCATGGGAACTTTTTCTTTACGTTTCTAAATATAGGTGTCACATTATCTTACTTTATATGAAACGTCATGGAAAGAGTTTTTTTATACATTTTTATATTTAAATTACTTATTGAGTCTTGTATATTCTTATAATGTTGTATATGTTGCCCCTATGGGAACTAACTCCTAACATTCTTTACTACATAGAATCATCTTTTGTGATCACTTATTCACTCCAACTATCCAACTTGACACCGCAAAGGATCCACAATGTTACATGCTGACGCCATGAAACAATCATGATTTCTTTCATCCCTTTCTTATGATTTTATTAATCTTCTTGGATTTTTTGGAGGAGGATATACCAATATCAAATATCCGATCCAAAAATATTGAATCCACAATTTGATATCTATATACGAAGGATGTCAACTTCTTTTTGAATTTTCAAACTTAAATCCAGACCGAATGTGTGGATACCAGATATCTATTTACATGCTTACATAGAGGGGGCATGTGCAATTTTCCATTATTTTCTAGATTACAGACTGGTCCCTATGTGTCTAAATTTCACTTTGTCTTTACTTTTTAAAATTATTTTATACCCTATGTGTCTAAATTTCACTTTGTCTTTACTTTTTAAAACTATTTTTTATATAAGAAGACTCCTCTATAATATATAAGAAAGACCGTAGAGGGGTCTGAATGTAATTTTCTCTATTTTTTGGAGTTACAAATTGGTTCCTATGTGCAAACTATGATTATATCATTATTTTCTAAAACTATATTTTACATAAGAAGACTCATCTATACTATATAACAAAGCCGACAAAGAGGGTTGAACACAATTTTCTTTATTATTTTTTTGAATTACAAATTTGTCCATGTATGCTAAAGTAAACTTTTGGTTTTAATTTTTACAATTATATTTTGTATAAGAAGACACATCAATACTATATAAGAAAACCCACTGAGGGGGTTGGCTATATTATTTTCAATTATTCTTTTTGGACTTACAAATTGGTCCTTGTGTGCATAAACTATACTTTGGCTTAATTTTTGAAAATATATTTTGTATAATAAGACTCATCCATAACACATACGAAATCCCATAGAGTTGAATGAATGAAATTATCTCCATTATTTAATGGAATTATAGTTTTTTTCCTATGTGTGTGTAAATTACAATTTTGTCACTACTTCTAAAATTATTTTATATGAAAACTCATCTATACCTTATAACAAAGCTCACAAAGGGGATTAGATACAATTTTCTCCATTATTTTGGAATTTCAAACAATTCATATGTACGTAGTGCACTTTTGTCTTAATGTTCTAAAATTATATTTTGTATATTAAGACTCATTGATATTATATAAGAAATCTCACAAAGGGGGTTGTTGCAATTTTCTCTATTATTTCTGGAATTACAAACTGGTCCATATATGTGTAAACTACATTTTCGTCTTTATTTTCTAAAACTATACTTTACATAAGATGACACATCTTTATTTTATAGGAAAGCCCATAGAGGGTATGGATGTAACTTCCTCTATTTTTTGGATTTAAAAACTTGTCCCTGAGTTTAAAACTATGCCTTTGTTTTACTTTTTCAAATTATATTTTGTATTAGAAAAAGTCATCTATGCTATACAAGAAATCCCGCAATGGGGGCTGAATGCATTTTTCTCTATTATTATTTTTTGACTTATAAATCGATTGATGTGTTTGTAAACTAAATTTTTGTCTTTACTTTTTACAATTATATTTTGTATAAGAAGACTCCACTATACTATAACTTAGAAGGGGCTGCAACCAATTATTCGTTGGAATAACAAACTGGGCCTTGTGTGTGTAAATTATACATTTGTCTAAATTTTTAAAATTGTATTTTGTATAAGAAGACTCATCCATGGAATATACAAAAGTTTGTGTTAAAATAAAAGATTGCTTGAATATGAATAGATTGTGATTGATACAAAGACTGGACACCCCTGTCCTATATATAGGAGCAAGGGAGAAACCATGAGACTTGTATCCCAAGTAATCTAAACTAGACGGGCCGGAATATAAAGGCCCACTAAACTAATTAGCCTATTTAACTAATAGACTAATATAGACACTTTAACACTCCCCCTCAAGCTGGAGCACGGGTGAAAAACATGTCCAAGCTTGGAGAGTTACAAGACTCGATAAAAAGAAATGATAAATGAAAGATGAAGATAAATATCACTCCCATACAAAATATGTTACTCCCCCTTAATCAATACTCCCCCTGAATCAAATAGTAATGATGACTCTGCAGGCTGAAGATACTCGAGCTTTGAAGAAGGTCTTCCTTGAAGTGCATCTGAAATGAAGACATCTGAAGATACTCTATAGGCTGAAGAATGCGCCTTGGAATACGTGCTGAACGCGGCACGAACGCAGATATAGTGTGGATGAATGGACCTGATACTACAACAAGTCACCACTGGAATACGTGCTTAACGCGACACGAACGCGGATGGACGATCTGCTGCTTGATATGATGCATGAACCATGGGGGCTTGACAGGAACGTAGATATCATCCATCAAGGAAAGTCCCAAGAGGATCAACTACAGGCGATGTCGATACAGCAGATGCGGCTCGGAGAAGACGTGATGAAGCATCTCAGTGAAGATAAACTCTGAGCTTCTGAAGAAGCACCCATCTGTCTCATGTGAATGCAGTTGAAGGAATACATCATCAACAACAGATATGGTGTCGATGCTGGATCTTCAGTGCTGGCTCAAGTAGAGAACCGGTGTGCTGAATGATGTGAAGCTTCATGAAGATAGCCTGGTATATATATAATCTGAATACATATATGATCATCTCATCTCATACTCTCTCTCTCATACATTCTCTCTCATGCTTACTCTCTCTTCTCATCTCTTTCTCTTCTCTCTCTCTTCTCATCTCCTTCTCTCCTCTCTCTCTCTTCTCATCTCTTTCTCTCCTCTCTATCCCCCCGCACACCAAATATGACAAAAGTGAGTGTTTGGTGTGGAGAAATGGATATATGACCCCCCCGTAATGTGGAAAAGGGATGTTCCCATAATATGGGTGGGTGGGAAAGAAAATGGTGGAAAAAGAGAGGATTATGTGAAATGGAGATGGGTAATGTGTGGAGAATGAAACCGATAGCCAAAGAGAGTATACTAAATGGGTCAACATGAGATCCGGGTAGAAAAATAAATGGATCTAGTCCCGACCCGAAAAGGGGGTTTTTTGGCCCGATTAGGGTCAAAATAGGATCCGATTAGCAAAAGATAGAACCGATTAAGGATTCGAATAGTGACAGGGATAATGCATATGAGGGTAATAAACATAGTTGTTTGGTAGAGGTGGAGAGTGATGGTCGGCGGATGTTCCTTTGGGATGGCGGCTTGTATGATGGTCGTTTGCTGGAGATGGCGGCTGCTAGGGGCGGTGCTGCTCCTGTTGGCTACGGTGGTGGCGGCGGCTGGTGCTGCTGTTGATGGAGGCGGCGGCTGGTGCTGCTGTTTTCGGATGGCAGATGGAGATTACCGTGGCGGATGCCTACGACGGCGATTGTTGCGGATGATGATGGAGGACGGATGCTATGATAGGCAGCGGAGGCGTTGTATGGAAAGAATGAAAGAATAGAGAATAGAGATGACCATGGAGGCCGAGATATGCCTAGCGGGCAGCTGGACAAGCCATGGAGATGGCGGCTGCGGCCGCCCACAGGCGGGAGCTCGCCTGGTTGTCCTCTTCGGAGAGAGGAGCGGCGACGGCTGCAAGGGAGAAGGAATTCGGCGGCTAGGAGAAGGAGAGAGGGAAGCGGCGGCGCTAGGGTTCTCTCAGGATGGAACCCGCTCTGATACCATGTTAAAATAAAAGATTGCTTGAATATAAATAGATTGTGATTGATACAAAGACTGGACACCCCTGTCCTATATATAGGAGCAAGGGAGAAACCCTGAGACTTGTGTCCTAAGTAATCTAAACTAGACGGGCCGGAATATAAAGGCCCACTAAACTAATTAGCCTATTTAACTAATAGACTAATATAGACACTTTAACAGTTTGAAAGAGGGGATTAAATGCATTGTTCTTCATTATGTTTTGAAATTACAACCCTGTCCCTATGTGTCTAAACTACAATTTTATCTTTACTTTTAAAATTATTTTATAAGAAGGCTCGTCTTTACTATGTAAGAAAGCTCACAGATGAAGTTGAATAAATTTTTCTCTATTTTTTTGAATTTTAAATGAGTTCCTATGTGTGTAAACTACACTTTTGTCTTTACATTTCAAAATTATATTTTATATAAGAAGACTCATCTATATTATATAAAAAAGCCCGCAGAGGGGGCTGGATGAAAATTTCTCTTTTATTTTTTAGAATTAGAAATTGGTTCATCTGTAAACTACATCTTTGTCTTCATATTTTGAAATTATAATTTGTATAACAAGACTCATATATATAAGAATACCCATCGAGGGGATGAATGAAATTCTCTCCATTTTTTTATAATTACAACTAGTCCTACGAGTGTAAACTACACCATCTCTTTGATTTCCAAAATTATATTTTATGAGAAACTTGTGAAAGGATCTAAATGTAATTTTTAATATTTTTTAAATTTCAAATTAATCATAGTGTGTATAATATAATTTTGTGTTTTCTTTTTAGAATGAAGCTACAAGTACTTTACATGAAATCCTGGGTAGGTGATAAATGCATTTGTTTCCTTTTTTTATTCAAATTACTAACTAGTCCATGTGTGTAAACTACAATTAACTCATTACATTTCATTGTTCTATACTACATAAGAAAACCTATTGAAGGAACTACTATGGATTTTCAATTTTTTGAATTATAATTAATCCTTATGTGTAAAATATAATTTTACATTTGGTTTTAGAAATATTAATTAAAGGAATTAGTCTCCTTAAGAAAGAAGGGCACTCCCCTTAAAAGCAGCCAAAGGAGATATTCATTAATAACATATCTCAACCTTTTTGGACTTTCTCCAAGCGTCTCGAGAAAAAGAAAGAAAAATACCTTTATAGGTGGGATGTGAGTCATGTGACACCATGATATACAAAGCCCTCAACCAATACTTGAGAAGTTGTATCCATCACCATTATATTGATCTTTTTTGTGTTCTAATAAAATTTACAAGTATATTTTCCTTAAGTCTATTCAATACACATAGTTATGGGAGATATTGTACATATTTTTTTTTGAATTGCAAATTAGTCATGTTATTATAATAAGGAAGTCATGTGATACACATGGTGTTTATATAAAACTGTAGAGAAAGTTGGATGCTATATTTATATTTATTTCTTAAGTTCTTAGTGGTCCTTCTTTATTTTATGCATAATAATATTTATATATGAATGTACGATATTGATACAACTCTTGAAATCATGTGTCCATTCTAATTTGTTGAATATAGATTGTGAGCAATGTACTCTAAATTCTCAATGCTAAATTATAGATCCTAATCCCATGTTTATTTGTCACATATTGACATGTGTAATATATTTAGATTTGAAGTGGGTTTAGATCAACCTAGATAACATACTAAAGAAACATATTTCGAAACATCTATCTAAATACATATTTATTTTAGTTGTTAGAAAAAGTATACCGATTGGTATATATAATTTATTTGTACTAATTGTAAGGATACAAAACTTATAGCTTATTAATTAATTATAAACCTATAGATTAAAATGATATTATATTAATTAGAAATTTTCAATACTATATCTTATCAAAATATTTAATAAGCAATCATCCATCATTTTTTAAACTTTTACTAGTTTAACATTAATTAGAAAAGACTTTACCAGTTCAATTGATTTTTATAACATATCAGATAAATTAGTATACATGCAACACTTATGGTTAGATTATATTGAATATTAATACAAATATGTTCAATATCAGATGGTTTTGTACTTCCATGTACCTTCATCCATTTCTCCTATAACCTTATTAACTGACCAATCAAACATACTTTAAATGAAATATAATTTTACCAAATATTTTTAATGCATCCTATAGAGATAAGTGTTATAGATGCATAATGTAACATTTACATAAAAAAATATGAATCTAGATATTTGATTCTTGGATTTGGTTTTATCTTTTTTATGACCCCTATACAAATTGATCATATTTTCTTACACAAGTCAGATTTGAGAAGGTTATATGAACACATTGGATAAAAATCTGTCTAGAGGAACCGATGCTGATCCCTATATGAAACAACATAAAAGAGTTGAATGCAATTTTCAAGAGTGTGGAGGGAGTTGAATAAAATAATTTTTATGTCTATTTATACTATATAAAAATATGAAAGATGTTAGATAAATTTTGTTCGTTATTTGTAAAATTTAAATAAATATTTTCTTATTTTCATAAACCAAACATGCATAACATAAATGTATGCCTAGTAATAAAATAATTTTCTTTTTGCAATCAGAATGCTTGTTTGGTTTGTCTGGATGGGCTTTGATTAACAAATATTCTCCCACTAGAGGAGCAAGTATCAATGCGTTTTTCACCAATGTAGAGTCAACATACAAGTGTAGAGGATGTAGTAAGTTCTGAGTTCCAACTAAAGGGCGTCAACCTAAATGGAAAACAAGGAAAGAAATTAACAGAACCCTAGTCTGCACGGACTGCAAGCGTGTGGATTAGAAATTGGTAGGAAAAAAAGAAAGAAAGGAAGAAAGGAAAGAAAGAAAATACTTATAAAAGATAAAAATAAAAGTCAACTTTGTGTGCGAACTACGATTTTTTAAAATTAAATTTTGCAAAAGAAGTCTCATCTATACTATATAAAAAATATAAAAAGAGGGATTAATATAACTTTCTCTATAATAGTTTCGAATTACAAATTGGTCCATGCACGTGTAAGCTAGATGTTTTTTTTACTTTTTACAATTATATTTTGTATAAGAAGACTCATGTATACAATATAAGATACCTCACAAAGGGGGCTAAATACACCATTTGCATTTTTTTAGGAATTATAATTGGTCCTTGTGTGTATAAACTGTACTTTTGTTTTCAATTTTAAAATTATATTTTGTATAAGGAGACTCATTCATAGCGCATACAAAAGCCGGGTAGAGGGAAATGAATGCAACCATCTACAATACTTATTGGGATTACAAATGTATCCCTATGTGTGTGTAAACTACAATTTTGTCATTACTTACAAAAGTATTTAATAAGAAGACTCATCTAAACCATATCAGAAAGCTCACAAAGAGGTATGAATATAATTTTCTCCATTACTTTTAGAATTTCAGACTAGTCCTTGTGTGAAAAAATTGCAGCTTTATCTTTAGGTTTTAAAACTATATATTGTATATGAATCAATACTATATAAAAAAGCCCACATAGGGGGCTGGTGCAATTCTCTTCATTATTGTCATTACTTACGAAATTATTTAATAAGAAGACTCATCTAAGCCATATAAGAAAGCTCACAAAGAGGTCTGAATATAATTTTCTCCATTACTTTTAGAATTTCAGACTAGTCCTTGTGTGAGAAAATTACAGCTTTATCTTTAGGTTTTAAAATTATATATTGTATATGAATCAGTACTATATAAAAAAGCCCACATAGGGGCTGGTGCAATTCTCTTCATTATTGTCTGAAACTTCAAACTTGTCCTTGTAGGTGTTAGCTACACTTTTGTCTTTACTTTCCAAAGCTATATAAGAAGAAATGTTAATATTATTTATCAAATCCCACATAGTGGGTTGAAGTGAATTTCTCTATTAGTTTTTTGAATTAAAAATGGATTATATGTTTAAACTATGCTTTTTTCTTTACTTTTTCAAAATATATTTTGTATAAAAAGACTCATCTATACTATATAAGAAAGCACACAAAAGGACTGAATGCAATTTTCTGTATTCATTTTTAGAAAGAAATCATTTCAAGTGTTTATAAACTAATTTTTCATCTTTGGTTTTTACTATTAAATTCTATACAAGAAGACTCATCTATACTATAATGTAGAGGGGGATAGACACAATCTTTCCATCATTCTTTGAGATAACCAACTCGGCCTTGTGTGTGTAAATTATACATTTATATTAATTTTTGAAGTTATATTTTGTATAAGAAAACTCATCCATACCATATAAGAAAGCTCGGTAGATGGGACTAAATGCAATTTTCTCCATTATATTTTGAAACTGCAAATTTACTCCTATGTGTGTGTGAAGTACATTTTTGTCTTTACTTTTAACATTATTTTTAAGAAGACTCATCGTTACTGTGTAAGAAATCTCACAAATGGAGTTGAATGTACTCTATTATTTTTGGAAAATTTCGATGAGTTCCTATGTGTGTAAACTATAATATATTTTGTCTTTATATTTTAAAACTATATTTTTTATATGAAGACTCATCTATATTATATAAAGAATCCTATAGAGGGAGCTGAATTAAATATTCTCTATTATTTTTAGAATTACAACTGGTCCATGTGTGAGTAAGATATATTTTTATGTTTACTTTCTAAAATTATGTTTTGTATAAGAAGATTCATCTATTTATAACAATGCCCTCAGAGGGGCTAAATGTAAATTTCTTTATTTCTTGTAATTACAACTGGCCCCTATGTGTGTAAACTACACTTTGTCTTTGTTTTTCCAAATTATATTTTGTGAGAAACTTATGAAAGATCAAAATGTATTTTTTAATATAGTTAAGTTTCAAACTAGTCCTTATGTGTATACTATAATTTTGCTTTTACTTTTTAGAACAATGAATTGAACTTTAATGTCCTAATGAAGTTACATGTACTTTACATGAAAGCCTGCATAGGTGCTAGATGCATTTATTTTTTATATAATTCAAATTACAAACTAGACCATGTGTGTAAACTATAAAATTATCATTACTTTTTAGAATTGTATACTATATATGAAAACCATTGAAGGATCTAAATAGATATTTTCCATATTATTTGGATTATAAATGGTTTCTCGTTTGTAAAATATAACTTTATATTTGGTTTTTAGAATAAAAAAGCAATATCGTTAAGATAGAAGGACAATCCCCTTAAGAAGCGACCAGAGGAGACATTCACTAATTATGGATTTCGATCCTATCAGACTTCTTTCGAGAGTCTCAAGATAAAAAATAAAAAGGACCTTTGTGGGTGAGAGGTGACACCAAGAAATGTGAAGCCCTCAATCAATACTCAACAGTTGCATCCATCAGAATCATGTTGATTTTTTTGTGTACTAATAAAAATTACAAGTATAATATCGTATAATACACATAGTGATTAGAGATATTGTACATAATATTTTCTTTTAATATCTTAAATTACAAAGTAGTCATGGTATTCAAATAAAATGAATTACAAAGTAGTCACGGTAACACACATTTTGTTTTTACTAAAGTGTGTGGAGGAAGTTGGATTCAACATTTATCTCCTTTTTCTTCTTAATTTTCTAGTGGTCCTTTATTTTTATGCATAATTATATTTATACATGAAAGTACGACCTTCGTAGGTGTCTTGACAGTCTTGTTTTCATTCTGGTTTGTTAAATAGATTATGAGGTTGTACTCTAAATCCTAAACGCTAAGTTGTAGATCCTAATCTCATGTTTATCTATCACATACCCGACATGTGCAATGAATTTAATTTTGAAGTGGGTTCAGATCGGCCTAGGTAACATACTAAAGTAGCATATTTCCTAACATCTATCTAAATACATACTTATTTATAGAGTTTACAAAAAGTATACCGACTGATATATACAATTTATTTATACTATTTATAAAACTACTAAACTCGTAACTTATTAATTAATTGTAACCATATAAATGTATTATCTTGATTAGAAAAGTTTAAAATTATGATCACATCTTATTAAATGATGTAATAAAAAATCATTCAATCACTTTTAGAATTTTACTTATTTGCCATTAATTAGGAAAGATATTACTTCTTTAAATGATGTCCCTGATAATGATTGAGGTGATTTTTAAACGTATCAAATAAAGTAGTATACATGTAACACATACGGTTAGATTATATTGGAGATTATTATATATATGTTTAATGTCAAATGGTTTCATACTTACATACACCTTCATCTATTTCTCTTTAAACCTTACTAACATGACCAGTCAAATCAAACTTTAGATAAAATATAATTGTAAAATTATATTTTATGCATCCTTTAGAGATCAATATATATATGCATGAGATTACATTTATGTAAACAAAATATGAATCTAAATATTTGAGTTTTGGGTTTTGCTTTTATCTTTTTCTGACCCATACAAAAATCTGATTAATTTTTTCTTATAGAAGACATACCTGATAAGATTATATGAACACATTGGATAAAGGTGTATCCGATCGGATCCGATGCTCATTCTTATATGAATCAATCTGTTGTATGTAATTTTTAAAAATATGGAGGGAGATGAGTGTAATATTTTTATTCATTTTTAAAAATTATGAAGTTCTTTGTAGTTTTTATGCATATATGAATGTTCACTTTTTTTATACGACAAATTGATATATTCTTATTTTAATAAACCAAACATTCATAGCATAGATTTATGCGTAGTAATAAAAGAATTATCTTGCTGCAATCAGAATACCCAATTGGTTTGTCTGGCAGGGCTCTGATTAACAAATATTCTCCCGCGGGAGGAGCAAACATCAGTGTGTTTTTCACCACTGCAGAGTCAACATACAAGTGTAGAGGATGTACCAAGTCCCCACTGAAGAGTGTCAACCTGAAAGGAAAAGAAGAAAAGAAATTAAGAGAAGGACCCTTGTCTGCACGGACTGCAAGCGGGTGGATCAGAAATTGGAAGGGAAAAAAGAAAGAGGAAGAAAGGAAAAAAAGAAAAAAAAAAGATAAAAATTAAAGGATAGAAAGACCACAGGAAAAAGTTAACTACAGGCACAAATAGCGACAGACTGAAGCCATCTTTCTCTAATATCAAAATGCGTGGTGGCCCTTATCTTTTGCTACACAATAAAAGATGAAAGGATAAAACATATAGAAAAGAAACGAAAAGAAGAGACCTCCACTGCTACATGTGTACTACTACCAGTGAGTGTCTCATCATCTCCCGCTTTTCTCTTCCCCTGTTTCAGGACCTTTGTGATGCGCCAGGGTAGTATTGCTTGTTTGTTAGCTACTGGTAGCTATACTGTGGTGCGGTTGTTGTTGTGGGCATGGTTCAGCCCCAATGAATCGGTCCATCTAGCTTTGTGCTGCTTGGGTTTGTTCTTAGCCTGTTACTTGACTTTCTAACTCTTGTTTTGTTTTTGCTCTCGCTTTCCTAAAGAGGGCTGTTAGATTTGGAGGCAAGTTGGTGCCGCCTTCCTCTTTGAATGGGGACCGTATGTGAGGCTTAGATAGAAGGAGCTCGGTTGCTGCTAGGTTGTAAGGTGCGGAAAAGAGGAAAGGAGAATATGAGAATGCGAGAAGTGCATAGTGGTGGTTCAGGTGAGGCAAGGGCAGAAGAAGACTGTGTACTGACTTTGGTTAGTTGGCCCTGCTTAATTGATGCCACTCACGAGTATAGCAGTTGCACATGGAGCTGGCCCTGGCTGAGGTTTGTAGTGACGGTGAAATAGGTGTGTGTGTGCAGAGTCTGCAAGACTACAGAGTACTGCCGACATGATCAGGCGAGCAGGCCGGGGGTTAAATGGTGGCGAGGGGTTGTTGTGCGTGTGTTTTTGTTTTTTGAGTTTGACATGAGTACCAGCCGGTGGGATCGATGAATCGGACCAGGTTTACGTGAAACAAACATTAATGCCGGACCAACCCAATTTGAACCGATCCCGCTCCCTTGAAATTAAGCACCTCTGGCTGGTGAATTGGGCAATCTGTTGTTACAAGTAGTTTTGTACTTGTTATATTTAATCTTAATATACATCTACACCAAAGACCCATTTTGAAATAAATTAATTGATTGTTTTTATGGTTGAAATTTAATGTAACACATCCAGAACAACATCTCAGAAGAACGCATGAATTACATTACAGGGGGAAAACAAAAGAAGCGGAGAAAGATACGAAAGATATTACTGATGATTGGGCTGGGTCGGGTATCTTGGACCTTTTGAGAACCCTTTACTAATGGACGTCGCCTTTTTTTTCTTTTCTTCCAATTTCCTTATCCTTTTTTTCTTCTTCTTTTGGATTATCCCTTACACTTTTCAGAAACTTCACGAATTTTTCAAGAAAAATGATGCAACAGGAAGGTTGCTGGTCAGGTTAGCATGGTACGTGCCGTATCGTATCTTTCTAAAGTCCAGAGTGCTTTGTTCCCGATATAAAAGTTTGATTGGTAGTAATGAAGTGAAGGATCATGGTTGGGACTGCCGGTCGGTTCTTTTAGTTATTGACATTGGGGTTATTGACATACTGTTCTACGTAAACATTTTGTTTGAGATCACAAGCTATTGACCATCATTGCTTTGTTGTCAAAAAGTGGCAGACTGGCAGTTGACCACCCTCTGTATTCACCCCTCATCAGAAACTAGGCAGCTCATTCCGCCTGTACTCGGTTTTGTTGCTGCTGTAGTAGTAGTAGCTTCGTCGGGGACTAATTTGATCTTTGCTCAACTTCTACCCATTGCTAGGATACGTTAAGAAGCCTGATTGGTAGGATGTACTCGTATAACAAAGTGTGTGTTTTATGTGCATTTTTACATTGTCAATTCACACAACTACATCCAACTGCACCTAACAAAATCAGCTTTAAATTTCAAATTCAAGTGGCTCCTTAAAGACCAGGTGGTAGATTTGGTATATCATATCTTGTCTCCTCTTTTCATCTTTTCAATTAACAAGGGAGATCTTACAAAAGCGCCCTTGCAGAAGCGCGGGCAAAAAAGATCGTCTTGCCCATAACAGCCCCTTTTATGCTATTTAAAATATAAACATTACCTTATGCATTCTTGCATACCGAATGAGTCATGGAAAACCCTACTTCCGCTACTAAAGAAATATTTGAATTCTTCATACGCTTCCACCTTCGAACAACCTTGTACTTTCTACAAACACCATAACAACGACGACGGCAATGGCAGTGGCGATCATATTTATATTGACGACTTCGATGGTGAGTTTTCTCGTTGTACTTGTACTTGGCGTCGGACATCAACAGAGAACAAAGATGTTAAGCACAGAAGAGAAGAACCCTATAGTTTGTCGGAAGGAAGGAAGAAAATTATGGAAGAATTTACTTAGGACCCTTTGGTTTCAAGCAGTTGTAGTAGCGTGAGTAGCAACTGCACATGTTTTACAGTTCACAGTGATTGGTAAGACGCAATTGGAACCCCTACTCGAATTACACACACTTTGCAGGGAAACAAACCACGATCATGTAGGGCGCAATTCGATTTCCACAGCCGCCGATGCTGCTGTCACACGCCAATGGTGCACGATATGAAGTAACCAGTACACGATCAGGTGTCTCTGCTTTAGATCTATGTGGCTGTGTGGTGGCGGTAACCCGACCGTACGTGATATCTTGATTCAAAATCTATCCCATCCAGCTGATAACTGAATGAAAGACCTGATCGCCAGCTGCTTTGTACCATATAATTGACGTTGTGTTCCAATTTCTATTTTCGTTTGCATCTCACGGTGCTACTTGCAACTGCTTAAAACCAAATATACCCTTAACTTGAAGCAAGAGTTAGTTTCTCTCTCCTAGATGGATTCATCATTTACAAAAGAATCAGGGTCAATGTCTTGTACGATAATTTTATTGATCTTTATCTCCATCACAAAAAGACATAATAATTATTGAAGCCAACTCCAACCCAATAGAAGCATCTCTAAGAAAATGATTCAATGAAATTATACCAAACTGAAACGATATTTAATATTTTCATGGATGACCCATAACTTCACATTCAAAGGATATTTAATATTTTCTCAGATGACCTACGATTTCATGGCGATAAATTTGATACTTTTGCTTTGATGCTCAACATAAACATTTTGATATACAAAAGTTACCGTATGAACCATAGTTGTCGGCGCCAAATAAATGAGTATTTCCTATTGTGCATCATAATATCTAAATAACTTATATGTAGTCTATAAACCTTATGAATAGGTCAATCTCAAGCTTACTATTTGCTTCAACTTAATGCCACAACTAAAATCCTATTATATTAAAAAACTGAGCCAACTAGTCAAATATGTGATCACATTATAAATTCCATACAATAGAAAACACATTAACCAATACACATCAAATGACTTTTTAGACTCATATTTATAGGATGCATACGTCGTGGATTTAGCCTATATATCAGACGAATGAAAATCATATATTGTTTACCACTGCAATCTATCTTTATCATCTTGTAGTCAACTACTCATTAACAACATATAGTTCTATGTCTAAGTGTTTTTACGTTATTGTGGTTTTATTATTATTAATAGTAGTAATTGCAACTTCAATCAATAACCTTAAGATTTTGTATAATTTTCTTAAACCATATTTCTTGTAATTAAATTTCATGACAAGCTATAAGCTCAACCTCCACTATAGATGAGGTCAAACTCCTTCACTTGACACTCCTTCATGACACAACACCACCAACTATTAAGATAACATAGCGTTTAGTGGACTTTCTACTAGCTATACACCCAACAATTTGCATCCAAATATCATGTAAACTCTAGATGGTTTATCTTACAAATGCAATTATAATATCCTTTGTTCCTTGCAAATAGTGCATCACCTTCTTCACATCTCTCCAGTGGCTAATACTTGGGTTAATTTTGTAAGGACTAAATATTACTGGAAAACAACAATGTCAGGCTATGTGCATATCTGAAGATGTTGTAGGCTCCCAGTTGTAGATGCAAACAATATCTTCATCAACTTATTTCTTCAATGCCATTATTGAAGCAATTATTAGAGTCTATATGCCTCATGTAACTATGCATGGAAGTCCATATGAACACTTTTTTATTCCATCTTCGTAAAAGATTAAAAAATAGACATTTTGGGATATTTCAAGTATGCCCTTAGTTCGGTCTCGATTATTCTCCATATTGACTACATGCTCATCTTTCATCTCAAAGTCAGAAGAATTTTTCCCCATGTTATATGATAAAATTATTGTTTCTAAGTAGAAAGTCATATACAAAAAGAGTAAATAATATGCTTATTCTCACTATCCTCTAGGTATATAAACAAATCAACAATGTTAGTATCAAAATCGCAAGAAAAAACAATGGTGTTAGATTTTAATATACCGTTGTCTGGATTCTCTTTAAGTCTATAAATTGATTTTTTTAGTTCACAATCTACAAGACTTCTATTTCATCAATGAAACCTTCAAGATGTTCCATGCATATTGAGTTATAATACTATCTCCTTACAGAAATGCCTAAACAATCTTTTTCTTTGTCCCGTCTGTGTGAATATTACATAATATTCACATGTTCTATCTAACTTCTAATCACTTTACCTAATTGTTTCACTACTCCAACATTAAAATATTCAAAGGATGGTAAAACCCCAGTTCTACCATTCAACATGAAAAGAAACACATATTGTGAATGGTCATATATAAATGTTTCAAGACATTTATTTCCTATGAAGATATATGGAGAAGGTCCACAAAAATTCTATGTCAAATATTTCTTATTTTTGATAAATCCCCTCATTCTTTTTAGATGTGTTTAGTCTGCTTTGCCTTTATGCATTTGATACACATTCTAAAATTAGTAAAACATAAAGAACATAAGGTGTCTTCCTTTACTAATATACATATCCTTTCCATAGAGGTATGCCTCAACCTTATATGCCAAAGAAGTGATGATTTTGCATCTAGTGATGTACCTCTATTACCAATAAACTCTTCTTGGATTGTAAGAGGTTGTTCAAAACATAGATTTAACCCAACTTGATAAACATCATTTGTTTAAACACAAGTACCAATTATAATAACGATTTAGACTATGTCTGTGCCCATATTTGGGAATGGAAGGACATCTTAACTCATCTAATCTAGAGACAAAATTAGAGTTTCTATTAAAACTTGGTACAAAAAAATGTATTTGTTAAGTCTTAGAAATTTTTATTATCAAGGATTAGTTTGTATGTGCCAACACATTTTATGTGAGAGCCTAGTTTGTTACTTTAATAGAGGATTATCTTAAACTCCAATAAATTCCTTGGATTAAGAAATCCCAACAATATATTGATAATGTACACAATGACACTACAATCAAGACACTAACTATGTAGTGAAACATTTGAAATATGATATTCATGTGAAACATGAGGCATTGTACTTCTCTTTTTCAACAATGTTTTCTAATTTAAGAACTCATTTTTAACACATCATTTCTAATGCCAGAAGAAGTATTTTATGCTAGACTTACATCATCTATCCTTTCCATAATTTGTCTTGAATATTTACATAAGATATGTGAAATTTTCTTCAATTTTCTTTTAACCTTGATATTACACTTGTTGTGGGTGCTCAAATGAGCAGTAAGGACCCCTTCAAATTTTGTATTCTCCCACTCTCTTAGAAAAACATGGCTAATAGATTCTTTATTGATATTTTTTGTTTTGTGTATTATAAGAGACCTTGAATGATTTGTATTGACTATGAAAGGAAGCTAAAATAAATGAATAATGAACACATCAGAGACATATAACTCCATCTCATTGAGTTGTGCAATATACCATTTATTTTCATGATATATAAGGATTTCATTACAACAATTTTACTTAAAAGAGCACATCTTAGCCATTAAAGTGTTGGCCCTATACATACTAGAGGAAATACATTGGTCCTACAATGTCTTTAAAAATCCTTTGTCAATTCAGAGGTGAGAATGGACCGCCTAATATGATTTCTTTCATGTGTTTTTATAAGAAAAAAAGTAATCCTAGTAGACAGTACCAACTTTATGTATTTGACATCTCGTGTATGGTTCTTTCCTTTATCAATGGTTGTAGTTTTATACTCTGAAAAGTGATTATAATTCCTTTCGACCTAATACACACATTAACTTTCCTTTCTACTTGTTAATATTTGAAACAATGAGTTTCAAAATATTGTTTTTACCATGTGATGAAGAGAAATAACTTTATCAATAATAATATAAAAGTGTATATTGAAAGAAAAACTAAAATATAGATAAAAATTTAAGGTATACTCTTTTTAGTTTTAGACATCTAAAAATTACTTTGCATGAACTTGTAAAACTGAGTATAATTGATGTAACATACTCAATTCTAGACATATAGATTTATATGAAAGATCTAAAGGGAGGGTGAATAGAGATTTTGGTACTTTAAAATTTAATTGTAAACTCAAAATAAATAAGGAGGAGGAAACAAGGAAGACACTTCAATGTAGAGTGGTTCCAACCTTTGAATCAAAGGTTGTCTGTCCACTGCCCAATTGTTCCCAATTGGGATTTTGAAAGTGATTTATTTTATATACCTCTCAAGGATGTTATAACAAAATACAATCATGTTCCACTAGAAGTAGCCTTTACCTTGAAGTATCCTCAACCACCTTGAAGCATCTGTCTTGAAGTAACCTCAAGAAACTTTGGAGCAACCTTCACCACCTTGAAGTAGCCCCACCACCTTAAAGTATCCTTCACCTAGAAGTAGCTCCAACCTCCTTTGAAGCAACCTTCTTAAAGTAACCTCAAGCAACCTTGGAGTAGCCTTCACTTTCTTGAAGTATCTCCACCACCTTGATATAGCCTTCACCTAGAAGTAGCTGCAACCTCCTTTGAAGTAGCCTTCTTGAAGTAACCTCAAGCACACCTTGGATCAACCTTCATTTTGTTGAAGTAGCACCAATCAACCTCCTTTCAACAACCTCTAATCCTAGGAGTAGTTAAGGAGAATAATGTACAATACAAAAGAAATAGATTGTATGTGGCTATATATGGTGGCTAATAGATTGTATCTATAGGACACAACTCTAGAGAACAAGGAGGAAGATAGCAAGTGAATCTTAGTTTTGTTGCTCTAAAAAATGGATGTTCAAGTGTGGCTTGTTTGTTTTAGGTGTATAATGCCTCTCTTATTTATAGAAATGGTTTGCAAGTATTTAGGGACGTTCTAGCAAGTGTCTAGAGTATTGGGTAGAAAGTAGTTGGATTGCAACAACTAAAATATTCGTTAAATGCAAAGTTTCTAGAACTTTTCTCAGTCGAAAATATTATCGATCGGATGAATCTCGGTCCACAATATTGTAAATTAGATGACTGTCTGGTTCAACTTGTTCTAATGGCTATATGTCTATCTATCTCTTGTTTAAACCTATTACAAGGGCCATATCTTGGTCGACAATATTGTCGACCGAAATTGACTCAGAACTAAAGATTTGCAAATTATTTCTTAGTTGTTTGAGTTTTCGACCAAGTGATTCTTGGTCGACAATTTTGTCAATCGAGTAAGACTTTTTGCAAGGATTTGTAATGTATGTGAGGTCCTATTCATGACTCATATAAAACCTATCAACCTTAAAGTCTTCATGTGAGTGTAAGATAGGGTTTTAGGTGGGTAGGGAAGATCTAATACTTGATTTACATGATATCTAAGTACATGTACATTATATACTTGTACAAGTTTTTACATTGAGTGTAATCATGAAAATATTAAACATTTTAGTATGATCTCCTTATTTTCTTGAACCCTGAAATACTCAAGTAGCACGTTGTATTCACAAGAATGAAATGTTTGTCATCATCAAAACAAAGGGTATGATAATGTCCAACTTAGCCAAAAATCTCTCCCTTTTTGAGGATGATAAACATTCCTAAAATATAAGCAAAATATTTGAAATGAAATGAGTTTCATACCTATAATGTACCTGAGATGAATAGATTCTTTTGATCTCATAAAATGTGTGCTAATATACCTAAAGAGATATGGAACATGATATCCATCTCTTCAGGCAATGTAGCACCAATTAATGTAAAACCAAGAGATCATGAAATTCATGAGAATTTACTTTATTTTTCTTTCTTTTATTTCTCCCTCTTTGTCATTTCAAAAAGATAATCAAAGTCTAAGTCAATAAGACACCCCCTTAATTGTTTACTTCAAAAAATGTCAAATTTAGCCACAATTCAAAAATCAAGATTAATTTTTCAACCATTTGCAAGGAATGTTAAGCCCTGAAATGATATGAGATTCCTTTAGGCTCATAGTGGAATCAATAAATGTATCTCTAACTACATATAAGGGATGTTAAGCCCAAATTGGTGTAGAGAATCCAATTAAGAGCAAAAATATATGCACATTATATCCAAGAATTTTAGTGAGCTCCCCCTTAATCTGATAACAAGTGAGTTAAAAATAATAAGGTATTTCAAATTGTAACTATCTTTAAAATCAATTGATTAAGTAAGACTATGAGTCAATTTTTATAAGAAATCTTATTTCTTACACGATTTTAGTTTAAACGTTTCTCTCATTCTAAGTATTTAACATGATGAGAAAATTACAAATTTAATATACCAATATTGGGTAGAAGTGAATGATTTGATTTACAAATAAGCATTTTTGTTAGGCTCATTTTTAGTTGACCATGACTTTGAGCGGGGCACCCCTCAGTCAAACTGTGTGTCGACCAAGAGATAGTTTTGTAGATTTCCAATTGATGTAGTTTATCTAGTATGATAGGGATATAACATTTTCCTCTATATTATCATAAGTGATCAATCATCTTTATGAATATTTAATTATGTTTCAAGTCATGGGTTTAGGCAACATAGATATCTTCTTATGATTCTATTTTGGAAACAATTGTTACAATCATTTGAAGAGTATGATGTCTTTATGAGTGTCTAGAGTTAAACGACCTCAAGTCTTAGCCATTAATACATAAGTAATATCAAAATCTATTTCTGCTTATTATATCCTAACTTTATTTCATCATGCCCATATAGTTCTAATGAATCTTTTACCTTTAGGTCTAGGAACTGAATTTTATTCATTGTTCTTGGTAAGCTCATATAGCAATTGTCCAGTAATCAACTCTTTTAGGATATGACTAAGTATTGTTGTGTATAATCATCATTTATGTAGACTTATACATCCTAGATGCTTTGCTAGATTTTGAATATTCTAGAATAAAGTCTTTTTGTGACTTAGGATCAAATTTGTCTTTACCATCTTTAATTAAAGATAAAATTCACATAGAGCCAAATAAATTTTTGTGAATGAGTTCTAGAGAGCAAAGTTTTAGTTTTGAAAACAAATCTTACTTTTGCTTTCCTAGAATACATAAATATCAGATTTATCACAAAAATTTAGGTAATTATTATATTCTAAGCAAGTTTTTTGTATGAATAATCTTTTTATGCCATAAACAATTCATTGTTTTCAAATAGTGTCCATAGAGTTAAGAGGTTTGCAATAATTTTTCCTTTTGATATTTTCCTATCAATCATAACCATTGTCATAGTACTTATGATGTAGTTCTTTTACAAATAGCACATTTAAAAATTTGTACCAACATCACCTATGCCAATGTTTTTACCTTTGAAACTTTCTTCACATGTGACCAATGATTTTACCTTTTCTCCAAGTGTATGAAAATCTTCTCATTTATGGTCTTTGCTTTTTTTAGAGTAATTTTCATAGACCATCCAAACTTGCAAAATATGAAAGTTTTGGTCCCATATAGCGGTCCTTTTATTTAGGAGCATTATTATAAATATGGTATCATTTCAACTATTTAGAACATCTAATATGAAGGGTTCATTACAGATTTGGGTCACCAAATTTAATTTCAAGCAAATAATTTTATTCTTAATAAATAGTTCTCAAAGAACTACCTTCGGTCAAACTTTTCTTTGATCAAAAGACTTCTCGGTCAAAATCTTTGTCGACCGAGATGAAGTTCTATAGATTTACCAGCAAAGGAAATTCTGACAGAACAACCTTTGGTAAAACTTTTCCTCAACTGGAAGAGATTTTGGTCGAGTTCTTTGTCAACCGAGATGAAGTTCTATTCATTTTCAGTAAATTTAACATTTCTAATGTCACCATATCATGCCATTATTTTTGGATAACACAATTAAGAAATTAGAATATACAAAGATATACAAGTTAAAGATTATTTTAGTTGAGATAAGACATTATGAATTTCAAAGTGAAGTTTAGGTCAAATCTCAACTAATATGTCCAACCATTTTAAGTTGGAGGTTTTGAAACCCAAACCAAGTCAACATCTTTCTTCTTATTGTATGGTCAAGAAAATGAATAGTGACTAAGACATAAACAATAATGAGAACAAATAAAATCAATTTCATTTCTCATCTTAGCATTTTGGTTATGTGCTAGATTTTCTTTGGACACATACATGGTCTTTGATTTAGGTTTTTTCTATTTTTCTTATTCTAGGATTTTGAGAAGATTTCTCTTTAGGTACATACCCTAGACCCCTTTTTCCTTTTTTTCTAAAAGAGTTTTCCAAGATTTTATCAAAAATATTATTACTCTTTAGACTATCAACATGTTTTTGTAGTTTAGTAATTTCATCAATTTTCTTTGCAATATATGGTTTTTCTTCATCTAAACTTGAAAGCAAAGAATCTCTTTCTCTAATGATAATATAATAATTTTAGTGAGAACATAGAACATGTTGATTTGATAATTATTCATCATTGCAAGAAATTCAACGTTCTCTCGAGAAAGAAGATTATTATTGGTTTCTAGAGCAAGCAACTTGATATTGTAATCATTAATAGATGGTTTTGAAGTATTTTTTTTAGACATATGGCTTTCTTTTTCAAAATTAAGATCATTCAATTTAGCATAAAAATCATCATTACTTTTAGTAATCTTCTTTAATTTCCTTTTACAATCAACATATTTATCATGTAGTTCTTCAATACTAGTGACTAGTTCTTCTTTAGATAAATCAAGAAGACTTACCTCAATTTCTTTTTCATTGGTTGTTGCAATGAAATGACTTACCTTGTCTTCTTTAGTCATGAGACATTCTACTTCTTCTTCTTCACTCTCACTATCGTCGCTTGAATCATCCCAACTGCTTTGTAGGCTTTTTCTTTCTTCTTGAGAGAGGATTTCTTTTCATTCTTGACTTTAGGATATTCATTTTTTAAATGTCTTTTCTTGCCACATTCAAAGCACCCAAGGAGGAAGAAGAAGAGACACAATAATTTTTGTTAGATTTGAATCTTCTATAATGCTTACCATTTATAAGGAGAGCCTCCTCTTCACTATCTTCTTCACTTGTTTCATTGCTTTCTTGATTGATAGCTTTAGTTACTTCCTTAAATGCAATGTCCTTCCTTTTCTCCTTTTTGTATTCAAACACCAATCTTTCTTATTTTTCAAGGGTAATGTTACGACCCCACCTCCCGATAACCCCCAATTAAGGGAGACCGAGTGGTCGAAGACGCACCCATAACTTACGGATCAAGGGTTCGACAATTAACCAAGAATAATTATCAAATTTTAACAGACTAAATGGGAAACTGTAAGAAAATAAACTTTTGCATACCTTTTTGAAAACTTGGATCTCTAAACTTCTATCCACTTATGGATTCTATTCTAACTAATCCTCCTTGTATTTTACTTCATGTATTTCACAATACCTAAAACACGGACAAACAAAACGTCGGTCAACAGAAGCTGGTATGTGGGGGAAACAATAAAAGTGCAACTATGATAACAACGTAATCACTCAATTAATCATTTAACAACCAAGATTGTGTTTTAAATATAACTCCGCGATCCATGAGTACCCTATCCCCTGTGCTATCCCTACAGTGGACCTGGAACTACCTTCCTTATGGTAGATCCCCATTAAACCCCTCATGGTCCCACCTATAGGTGAACCAGTTTCTAGGGTAGAGTTACATGGCACTACTCGTAAGTAGCCCACTCCTTAACTCATGGCAGGCTAATGGATCTCATGGCACTACACTTGGTATCCCAATTTCTAACCTACGATAACCTAGACCTTACTCTAGGTTACCCCTTTTTAGCCTTTACAAGTCACAAAGGTGGACCCAAATCTAGCCAGTTATACATGTATATTCATAGTGATAGTCATAGTCACTCTATAGTTGCATGAAATAAAAGCATCCAACAGTTATTTTAAGCCATGAGGGAAACTTTGATCAAATCCTCGAAAAACTAGTCGGGATAATCATAAGCGTAACCACATACCTGATTTGATGATTTCACAAGCATTAAGCAAATCCAACCAAGAATGCAATCCAAGCAAGAAAATCAACAATCACATAATTCCTGAAAAGAATATGTACTCTATTTATTACACACTTTATCAAGAATCTAATTTATTGACTTGGATTCACTTTCTAGGGTTTCTAATCCACATTAAGGTTTCATTAATATTCATTAGGGTTTCTTAGATCAATTTCTCAAACTTTATCCCTTTTAGGTCAACAAACCCTAAAATACTCTTTTCTACTTATATGAACCTTAATTGCTCAACAATCCATTTTAATAGTCTTTTATACCCAAATTGACTTAGGATCATCATATCCCTATTTATTCATGGATTTGAACAATTAAAACAATTAAAAGACATATTCACCTAAATTAGGGTTTTCAAGCTCATTAATGCATAATCATGCACGAAACCCTAAATTAAGCCAATTATATAAAAAAGATCATCTTTTTAGATTCTATCTTCACATTTATCAACAACAGGTTAATATTGGATTGAATTATCCATTGAACAACATTAAATCCATCTATCATCAAATCTAAGGGTTTTTCATTAATTAAATCATTAAAGATGATAACTTTATGTACTTTTCAAATTTCAAGCGTATTTATGCACATAATCTCTAAATTAAACTAATTATGTGCAAAGATCATCCTTTTCGATCTTAAAGTACCTTTTTACAATTAACAAGTTATTATCAACTGTAATGATCCATTAAACCCTATTAAACACTTTATTCATTTCAAAATAGGGTTTCTCAATCTTTAATTCATTGAAGATGATAATTTACACTACTTTTCGAATATCAAGAGGAATCATCTTCTAACTATATTTTTATTGGATTCCTTGCATTCTCCTGATCAAAATACATATATTATTTGTATTTATCTGAGCTACGGTTTATTAGATACAATTTTGGAAATAAATCACTTACTTTGGCCAATCAGAGAGCGCCACATGTCTATTTCCATGCAACGTTGCTTCCAGATTTGGAAACATAACCAATTTTTGAAGATAGCCTTCATTAAGTGATGGCTTTCTTTAGAATACGTAGGGCAGAAGCGTCCAACGGACATCCGAGCTTCTTCAACCTCGAGTTGCCCTAACAGAGCCGCGATGCAGCAGGTTGTGGGCGCTCCTACTCTCTCCTCCAAGACGCGATGGCTACCGTCGACCCCTGCTCCAGCTCTGCCGACCTTCGTCACCCTTGGGGCACCGCTCAAATGCAACCAACATGGCCGATCCTGCGCGCGCAAATCCTGTACTATGTGGCTCTTCTTGCAGCCGTATTGCTGCTTCTGTGAAGGGGTAAGAGCACGAAGACGATGGCCAGCCTTTTCTCCGTCATCTTGGGCTAGTAGGCTTCCATCGCATCCCTTCTTTGGCCCCTTCCAGCTTCATGTTCATGTTGCTTACTATGGTTAGGGTTTTTGTATGAAATCGTGGAAGAAGAGGATAAAACAAGGTGTGGGATCTTCTGGGCTCTGTCCACGGTCTTTCCCTTATATAGGGAGGGTAAAGAAGCCCCATGATGGTTTGCCCACGAAGAAACGCAGCCCCTTTCCAAAAGGAATTTGATTTCTTCATTACCAAGCAAGTTCCTCTTTCTCTCTCTACTAATCATCTCTTTGATATACCTTACTTCTTGAATATTTTTGGAATATGAAAATCCTTACTCTCTTTATTCTTGCCTTTTAGTTGTTTATCACGAAATCATGTTTTCTTTTAATAGAAAATACCACCTTTTGAAAAACAACACAAAATTCATTAATAATGTATCACAATATCCTTTTACTTTGCAATTTTGGTATTTTCTCTATATTTCTTATTTATTGGGACTCCTTGGATCCCAAGACACTCTATTATTTCGAAATTCCTTTTTCAAGGATACTTTTTATCCTTCCAGATGCATCTATATGCATTATTTCACATTATCTTATTTATTTCTCATTAAAATATCTCTTTTTGAGGATTTCTTTTTATTTCTCTTTTATTGTCCTCATTGGTATTCCTTTTATCATTAGGAATCCTTGGGATACGAAATTCCACCAAGAATAACTCCATTACACCTCTTTTCACTTATTTTCCACATTTTACCATTGTTTTCAATTTCTTTCTTAATAAAGAAATACTTAATTGATCTTTTCTTTTTCTTATTGCTTTCTTTATGAAACTTTGGACTCCTTGAAACCCAAGGAACCCAATAGGCACGAAATACATCCTTGGATTACATATTTTTGCCTTCTAGAGGTTTCTACCTCTTTCTTTTCTCAAATATTCAATTATTCATTCACTAATTGAATTTTCTTATTATTTGGGTCCAATAGCCAATAATTCCCACAACACAAACATCAAGGCTATTGTAAACAAAATCCATTTATTCCAAATACATTATATCATTATTTGTTCAAATATCCTTATTATGAGAAATTACATTTCTCACCAAATAAACCCAAAAATTGGGGTTGTAACATCCTTCCCCTCTAATAGGAATTTTGTCCTCAAAATAATATCAAGCAAACAAACAATTGAGGATAAGACTTTTCCATGTCCATCATTGGCCCCTATGTGGCTTTACCGTACTCATGGCATTTCCAATGAACCTTTATCATCACATATTCTTTTCTCTGAGTTCTTTCATCCTGGCGTCTATAAACTACACAGGTGACTCAGGCCATTTCAGCCTCCCTTGGGCTTACTAGGTTCATTGCTCAGTACATGGTCTGGGTACCTCACATAGTGCTCTAAATTGGACACATAGAACTCATCAGACATTAGTTTATCCTGAGGGGTAAGATCAAACTTAACCTTTTCCACCAAACCATATCAAAAGAACCCATGCATCGTGGACTCAGCTCTCTTAGCTATAACTTACAGGGGTCAGATTTTCACATATTTTCCCACAGTGAACTTGTATGTCAGTCTACTTTGCATCTGCTCATGACTCTCATCGTCTCTAGGCTCCTTTCATCCCTTGCACAATCAAAGTGACTTCATCTACACGCACTGTGATCCTTTTCTAACCATCATGTGGTCCTTTCACCAACATCACCTTACTGAAGTGGTGAACGACACAACCTCCCTTACAGAGCTTCTTATAAATCCCAATACTGGATATGGTGGTCATTGTTACATCTTTCATAGGACAAGAGCTGTCTCTAGATATCACCCTGAACGAGCACACATGCTCTCATCAGACCCTTTAGTCTGGATTATACTAACCATTAGTTAGGGGTGATAAATTGTATGAACATTGAGTTCTTCATGTACCTACTTCCACCTTTGGGCAGGGTACCTTTAGGTCAAACTCAAGAACCTTTGAACTCGCATCATGGTGTAATTGATCCATCTCTCTCATGGGTAGTTCAACCAAATACGTCCCTTGACAGAAATCTTTCTTTCTTATATCATCTAGGTAATGCGATCTACCATAACCCACATTGCATCTTGACCTTCCTTGGTCTAGGGGAGACTTATCACCACATCCATAGTGATGAACTCCCATTCCCACTCGGGAACTCTTTATCCTCTATATCAATGCACTGGGTTATCGATGTTCATCCTTCACCTTCTGTCATGCATGGCAACATACCCCATGCAACTTCATCTTAGGCATCTAAAGTACTATTGTCACTTATTATCTTGGTGGCACCACAGTGTATGATGATCTTCAATCATGATTTCCTATATGTCATGTTTCCTCAAGATCGATTCCTCAGAAACCCTAAACCACTCTACTCGGGTTTCATCACCTTCCTTTCCAAAGAAGTGCATTTGAGGTTCTACAATCATCCTTTTATTGCATCAAGGCCTAGGCTGGCTAACCAAACAACCATTAACTTGTTCAACAGATCTCGTTACATCTGAGTATTATCCAAACATATCTCCTTTCCAAACTTAGGGTTAGCCTAACCACCTCTTCTAGCTTCTACCCAAACTAGTCAGATATATCTCAACCAGAGCATCCATTACCACTTCACATCCTTAGGTATTAGGTAACATTGAAGACATACACTTCCATGTATTTCACTTATCATCTCAAACTCAAACTTTAAGTCTTTCTTCATTGAGAACACTTTGATCCAATCTTCTTGGTGATCAAACTCAACCTTGTATGACTCATATCTCATGATAAAAACATCCTCATAAGGTGACTACCTCATTCCTCTTAGTGGTTGCAAACCATCCATGTATCATTCACTTTACCAGGGTATGTTATCCTTTCTGTCCCCAGATCTCGTGGCAATGTTCCAACCTATGTCATCTTTATCCTTGGTGTATGGCTCGCGTACTGTCCTATCTCTCACCCCCATAACAAGAGAAAATAAGCATTTGATAGCCGTCCAAATACAAAGTTCTACCTGTTCCACGAGTAGAGATGGTACATCCCACATTGGCAGTACACCTTCAAATCTAAGTTGAAATGCGCAACTTATGTCTCAACATCACAATCATCTCGATATCAAAGTTACCTCCATAGAAAACTAGTCTTGAACCTACTTGGGGTCCACACACATCCCTTGGTCATCTCCTCTAGGTCTATAGGGTGCCGACACTTTTAGGGTCATCCCTTTTACCTTTATGCATCCAGAGAGTGCCCTACTCATATGCCCTTTGGGTCCCATGAGTTCACGAAGGTGATCAATCTCCTAACCCATGGCCCTCAGACAATGATAGTTGTTACCTCCCGACCCTATGGTCATGTGCAATTAGGGAATTAGGCAACTCCTACTTCCATCGGTCTTATCCCTACCTGACCCTAGGATAGACTGAGGATTCTATTATAGTACATGTCCAACTTAGAACCTTACCCAAACCTTAATCATCTCTCTTTCTGCATTCATGGGCTAACTTTCACCTCTTCATAAGGATCATGGCAACCTGCCTACCTTGGTCAAGCCCCATACCGATTACCTCCATGGTAACACATCCATAAGCACTTAGAGATGGATATCTATGGGTCTACATGTTCATCTCATACCATGTACTCTTCACTTAGCTTCTCACGATCTTATGAAACCTCTTTAGGTTAACTTAACCAACAAAACTGGTATATTCCCTACAAAAGGGTCCCTCTCCCAGGATGGGAGGAAACTACAACTCTTGACCACAAGGTCTCAAACATCCTTGGGTCTAGCATGCTTAACCCTAGCAAGTTATGCAAGGCACATGTAGACCACCTACTAAACCATGTTAGGTCATACTTTTTCTCATACTCCACATTGGATCAAGATCTTACCTTCCCTTGTCATCAACTTAGCCGCGAGGGGTTCATCGAACATACCTTAAACTTAAGGGGCTTCCCTTTTTCTCTATACATGAGGAGTATCATGCTTGAAACCATAGCAACTTAATTCTCGTCATGAGCATTAAGTATACCACTTCCCCTCTTAGGCATAGGAACCCTAGGTTCACTTTTAGGTGTCCAACTGCATTCTCTATCTCTTAACCATGAATCCAGCATGCAAAAGGCATGACATGCACTTCCTGTCATCCTTCAACTCGAGCAACACTTAGAGTTAAGTTCTCCTCAAGGACATACATCAAGGTATAAGGCCTCACAACCTGTCACTAAACCTTTACATGGTTTATGGAACTCTTCTTCTCATATATACCATAGGTACAAAGGTATAAGAAGACTCATCCTCTCTCTAGGGTTTGGTTCCTCTAAAGACAATCAAGATATCATCAGCCTCTAGGAATTATACATGAGGCACTGCTATCATTCACTTAGGTCGCGTCATCCTCGACTCCCCACTATTCCTCATATCTCAGGGTTTTAGGCTTCCAACCTTCTTTCCTGTGGTCATGCTCTCTCTCTAGAGTTAATCCTACAACCAACCTCTCTATAAGAGGTCCTTTCTTCATGAGGGATCAAGCTCATAAGCATGCCCCTACCTGAGTGAAGCCTATGCTCAGCTTAGGTTTGCTCAAGGTTATCCATAGCCCTTTATGCTTATCACATAAGCTATCCACCAAACTCTCCCGGCCAGGGCTTCAACCTGTTGTTCGCACCACAGATACATTCTGGGTGCCTATTAGGCCCATATAATCTCATGGGGTTTCCATAGGTTCTTCTCTAACCTCATCAATGAAGGAGCTATCCTTCACTCTAACATGCACAACCCTTCCCAGGGTTGGGTTGCCAATGGTGTTAGGTCACCCATGGATCATATGGAATCCCAAAGGCATGTCCTTTCAAACACCTGGTCTAACTCATCATGCCATCTCTCTCTCTAACCTTCACTTAGGGTTAGGGTTAGCATCATCCTTAGAGGATGTGCCAGGTCTCTACTTGCAATGGAGATCTCTATCTCTAAGACTAACTGTCTTTACTTATCCTCATGACAAGAAGGTCTAGCCTCAAGTCTCTACTGAGGACATGACAACTTATGTCATACGACCTAAGCATGTATCTATTCTTTAGTTTACGCTTACTATATTAAGATTATGTCCATGACATCTTAATTACATGCTTTTCATTAATTTTATGGAGGATTCCTTAGACCTTATTAATATTACCCATACCTCAAGAGGGTGAGGAGAAGAGGGAAAACCTTAATCCTTAAGGTCCTTAATAGAATTTGTGATGAGAAGGGATGAATAAGATGAGAAAGTCCTAAATGTATCTTATTTCGATACGTACCCTAAGACTTTGGCCAGGCAGTCACACAGATCTGGGAGTCCTCGTATTCCGACTAGCAGTGCAGAGGAAAATATTGCCAGCCCCCGGTCGTGATCCTTTTCTAGACACCTCCATCTTTCAGATAATCCTCTAATAACTCCCTTGGGTTCTATGGAGTTTGTAAAATTTAATAATTATTAATGGTTAAGTGAGGAACCTACACTCTGATACCAAATGTTATGACCCCACCTCCCGATAACCCCCAATTAAGGGAGACCGAGAGGTCGAAGCCGCACCCATAACTTTCGGATCAAAGGTTCGACAATTAACCAAGAATAATTATCAAATTTTAACAAACTAAATGGGAAACTGTAAGAAAATAAACTTTTGCATACCTTTTTGAAAACTTGGATCTTTAAACTTCAATCCACTTATGGATTCTATTCTAACTAATCCTCCTTGTATTTTACTTCATGTATTTCATAATATGACAATTTACTGTTTGTCCTTTTGGCTTGTACCTAAAACGTCGACAAACAAAATGTCAGTCATTCGAAGCTGGTATGTGGGGGAAACAATAAACGTGCAACTATGATTACAACGTAATCATTCAATTAATCATTTAACAACCAAGATTACATTTTAAATATAACTCCGCGATCCATGAGTACCCTATCCTCTGTGCTATCCCTGCAGTGGACCTAGATACTACCTTCCTTATGTAGATCCCCATTAAACCCCTCATGGTCCCACCTATAGGTGAACCCGTTGCTAGGGTTGTGTCACATGGCACTACTCGTAAGTAGCCCACTCCTTAACTCATGGCAGGCTAATGGGTCTCATGGCACTACACTTGGTAGCCCAATTTCTAACCCATGATAACCTAGACCTTACTCTAGGTTACCCCTTTTTAGCCTTTACAAGTCACAAAGGTGGACCCAGATCTAGCCAGTTATACATGTATATTCATAGAGATAGTCATAGTCACTCTATAGTTGCATGACATAAAAGCATCCAACAGTTATTTCAAGCCATGAGGGAAACATTGATCAAATCCTCAGAAAACTAGTCAGGATAATCATAAGCGTAACCACATACCTGATTTGATGATTTCACAAGCATTAAGCAAATCCAACCAAGAATGCAATCCAAGCAAGAAAATCAACAATCACATAATTCCTGAAAATAATATGTACTCTTTTTATTACACACTTTATCAAGAATCTATTTTATTGACTTGGATTCACTTTCTAGGGTTTCTAATCCACATTAAGGTTTCATTAATATTCATTAGGGTTTCTTAGATTAATTTCTCAAACTTTATCCCTTTTAGGTCAACAAACCCTAAAATACTCTTTTCTACTTATATGAACCTTAATTGCTCAACTATCCATTTTAATAGTCTTTTATACCCAAATTGACTTAGGATCATCATATCCCTATTTATTCATGGATTTGAACAATTAAAACAATTAAAAGACATATTCACCTAAATTAGGGTTTTCAAGCTCATTAATGCATAATCATGCATGAAACCCTAAATTAAGCCAATTATATAAAAAAAGATCATCTTTTTAGATTCTATCTTCATATTTATCAACAACAGGTTAATATTGGCTTGAATTATCCATTGAAAAATATTAAATCCATCTATCATCAAATCTAAGGCTTTTTCATTAATTCAATCATTAAAGATGATAACTTTATGTACTTTTCAAATTTCAAGCATATTTATGCACATAATCTCTAAATTAAACTAATTACGTACAAAGGTCATTCTTTTCGATCTTAAAGTACCTTTTTACAATTAACATGTTATTATCAACTGTAATGAACCATTAAACCCTATTAAACACTTTATTCATTTCAAAATAGGGTTTCTTAATCTTTAATTCATTGAAGATTATAATTTACACTACTTTTCTAATAGCAAGAGGAATCATCATCTATCTATATTTTTATTGGATTCCTTGCATTCTCCTGATCAAAATACATATATTATTTGTATTTATCTGAGCTACTGTTTATTAGATACATGTTTTGCAATAAATCACTTACTTTGGCCAATCGGAGAGCGCCACGTGTCTATTTCCATGCAACGTTGCTTCCAAATTTGGAAACATAACCAATTTACGAAGATACCCTTCATTAAGTGATGGCTTTCTTTAGAATACGGAGGGCAGAAGCGTCCAACGAACATCCGAGCTTCTTCAACCATGAGTTTCCCTAACAGAGCCGCGATGCAGCAGGTTGCGGGCGCTCCTACTCTCTACTCCAGGGCCCGATGGCTGCCGCCGACCCCTGCCCCAGCTCCGCCGATCTCCGTTGCCCTTGGGGCACCACTCAAATGCAGCCAACACGGCCTATCCTCCATGCCCAAAGTCTGCACTATGCGGCTCTTCTTGCAGCCGTGTTGCTGCTTCTGTGAAGGGGTAAGAGCACGACGATGATGGCCAACCTTTTCTCCGTCATCTTGGGCTAGTAGGCTTCCATCACATCCCTTCTTTGGCCCCTTCCAACTTCATGCTCATGTTGCTTTCTATGGTTAGGGTTTTTGTACGAAATCGTGGAAGAAGAGGATAAAACGAGGTGTGGGATCTGCTGGGCTCTTTCCACGGGCTTTCCCTTATATAGGAAGGGTAAAGAAGCCCCAAGATGGCTTGCTCATGAAGAAATGCAGCCCCTTTCAAAAAAGGAATTTGATTTCTTCATTACCAAGCAAGTTCCTCTTTCTCTCTCTACTAATCATCTCTTTGATATACCTTATTTCTTGAATATTTTTAGAATACGAAAATCCTTACTCTCTTTATTCTTGCCTTTTAGTTATTTGTCACGAAATCATGTTTTCTTTTAATAGAAAATACCACCTTTTGAAAAAACAACACAAAATTCATTAATAATGTATCACATTATACTTTTATTTTGCAATTTTGGTATTTTCTCTATCTTTCTTCTTTATTGGGACTCCTTGGATCCCAAGACACTCTATTACTTCGAAATTTCTTTTTCAAGGATACGTTTTATCCTTCTAGATGCATATATATGCATTATTTCACATTATCTTGTTTATTTCTCATTAAAATATCTCTTTTTGAGGATTTCTCTTTATTTCTCTTTTATTTTCCTCATTGGTGTTCCTTTTATCATTAGGAATCCTTGGGATACGAAATTCCACCATGAATAACTCCATTACACATCTTTTCACTTATTTTCCACATTTTACCATTGTTTTCAATTTCTTTCTTAATAAAGAAATACTTAATTGATCTTTTCTTTTCTTATTGCTTTCTTTATGCAACTTTGGACTCCTTTAAACCCAAGTAACCCAAGAGGCACGAAATACATACTTGGATTACATCTCTTTGCCTTCTAGAGGTTTTTACCTCTTTCTTTTCTCAAATATTCAATTATTCATTCACTAATTGAATTTTCTTATTATTTGGGCCCAATAGACAATAAAACCCACAACACAAACATCAAGGCTATTGTAAACAAAATCCATTTATTCCAAATACATTATATCATTATTTGTTCAAATATCCTTATTATGAGAAATTACATTTCTCACCAAATAAACCCAAAAATTGGGGTTGTAACAGGTAACTTCATGAGTCTCTAGATTGCCAATGAGTTTCTCCATCCTCAATGTGGTGAGGTCATTGGCTTCTTCAATGGTTGTCGCCTTTGGCTTGTATTTTGGAGGCAAGGATCTAAGGATCTTGGACACCTGTTCTTCCTCACTTATATACTTACCTAATGCACTCAAGCTGTTAATAAAAGAAGAAAATCTTGCATACATTTCACTAATGGACTCATTAGGTTGCATACAAAATTGTTCAAACTATTGTTTAAGGATGTTAATTTTGGTATTTTTAACTTGAGTGGTACCTTCATGTGTAATTTAAAGTTTATTCCATATTACATAAGTTGTTTCAAATGAAGATATCCTATTAAACTCACTAATAGAAATAGAACAATATAATATGCTTACCACTTTTTCATTTAATTGAACTTGCTTTACCGTATTAGGATTCCACATTGCATATTCAGTAGTAGGAAGTGCATAAGGTAAAGATACCATCCTCCAAATCTCTAGGCTGATCCCTTGGAAGTATAATTGTATTCTTCTTTTCCAATAGGTGTAGTTTCTTCCATCAACGGGTGGTGGCTGAGTCACGTGAGTTCCTACAAGGTTGAGGTTTCTAAACACATTGTCCCCCATTCTTCAAGACCTGTTTGGGCTCCTTGAAGACCTACTCTGATACCAATTGAAATATCTAGAGGGGGGTGAATAGAGGTGTTGTTACTTTAAAATTTAATTGAAAAGTCAAACTAAAGAAGGAGGAGGAAACAAGGAAGACACTTTGATGTAGAGTGGTTCAAACCTTTGAATCAAAGGTTGTCAGTCCACTACTCAATTGTTTCCAATTGGGATTTTGAAAGTGATTTATTTTATTTACCTCGCAAGGATGTTACAACAAAATGCAATCACCTTCCACTTGAAGTAGCCTTCACCTTAAAGTAGCCTCAACCTCCTTGAAGAAGCCTTCTTGAAGTAACCTCAAGTAACCTTAGAGTAGCCTTCACCACCTTGAAGTAGCTCCACCACCTTGAGATAGCCTTCACATAAAAGTAGCTCCAACCTCCTTTGAAGTAGCCTTCTTGAAGTAACCTCAAACAACCTTGGATCAACCTTCACTTTCTTGAAGTAACTCTACCACCTTGAGATAGCCTTCACCTAAAAGTAGCTCCTACCTCCTTTGAAGCAGTCTTCTTGAAGTATCCTCAAGCACACCTTAGAGAAGCCTTCACTTTGTTGAAGTAGCACCAAGCAAACTACTTTCAACAACCTACAACCCTAGGAATAGTCAAGGAGAACAAAGTATAATACAAAAGAAATAGATTGGAAGAAAGAAAATACTTAACTAATGAAGTACAATGCTTTGATCATGTATCAAGCATTTAGATTTCATGTCCACATAAGATGGACGTGTATATCAAGTATTTAGATCTCTTGTCCACTTAAGATGGATGTGGCTATATATGGTGGCTAGGAGATTGTAGCTATAGGACACAACTCTAGACAACAAGGAAGAAGATATTAAGTGAGTCTTAGCTTTGTTGCTCTAAAAAATGGATGCTCAAGTGTAGCTTGTGTGTTTTAGGCTTCCTAAGGCCTCTCATATTTCTAGGAATGGTTTGCAAGTGTTTAGGGATGTTCTAGGGAATGTATAGAGTTTTCTTAGTGCTTAACTAGTCATTATTTAGAAAGTAGTTTGGTTTGCAATGGCTAAAATGTTCGTTAAATGTGAAGTTTCTAGATGTTTTCTCAGTCAACAATATTGTCGACTAGATGACTCTCAGTCCACAATTTTTTCAACTAGATAACTGCCTCGTTCAACTTTATTTAACAGATATATGGCTTCCTGTATCTTGTTTAAACCTATTACAAGGGCCATATCTTGGTCAACAATATTGTCGACTAAAATGGACTTAGAACTAAAGATTTACAAAGTTATTTCTTGGTTGTTTGAGTCTTCAACCAAGTGATTCTTTGTTGACGATTTTGTCGAACGAGATGGACTTTTTGCCAGGATTTGCAATGTGTGTGAGGTCCTATTTATGAGTCATATGGAACTTGTCAACCCTAAAGTCTTCATGTGAGTTTAAGATAGGGTTTTAGGTGGATAGGGAAGATCTAATGCTTGATTTACATTATATCTAAGTACTTGTACATTATATAATTGTACAAGTTTTTACATTGAGTACAATCATGAAAATATTAAACATTTAAGTGCATTGAACTTCAATTATCTACTTAGTATGATCTCCTTATTTACTTGAACCCTAAAATACTCAAGTAGCATGTTAGATCCACAAGAATGAAATGTTTTTCATCATAAAAAAAAGGTATGCTAATATCCAATTTAACCAACATTATCATCCTTTCTTCTAGGCCCCTACTTGACTATGTTGTTGTCCAATCTCCTAGTTCTTATTTCTTAATTTTTTTTCAATTATATGCCTTTTAGTATCAATACTTCCCTATTTAATACTATATTGAACTTTTGTGGGATCTTTGAATCCTAATTGAATCACTAGTATCCCATAGACATGAAAAATCCTAGGAAGTAATAATCGTACACAATGAATTAATAGAATTAGTCCCATGCATAATTAAATTTGAACCTATGATCTAAGAGTGAGGAATTGGGATTAATTCAAAAGGTTTCACCCTATTTGTCTGCTAGGTTAAGTTAATTACTCTATTTAAGAGATTAATGTGCTATGGGATAAATGTGACACAAACAATCTCAAAATTCAAAGTTGATCCCAAATTCATGTTACACATGACCTAATTAGGAAAACTACCAATTTTGAGCATAATCATATATGATATACACCCTTAATGGTGGTCTAGAAGTTACTATATAAGTTTAGTTGATTTATTATATTTCAGATCATTGAAATATAATTTTTGACCTAAGTCTAGAGTCATGTGCTTCTCACACGAGTCACGTGGGCCGATTATTGGGTCGGGTAAACGGGTGTTGGACTTTGTCTCCCAGCCCCGACTTCCTCACGCACATGACTACACTGTGCAATTGGTTCCCCTAGGATGGGTTCCTCCTCACCATTATCCTTCTACACTTCATCATTTATCACGATTTCTTCACCATACAACTCATCTTTCCCTTGCAAATATTTTGAGTCCTAAATCACCCCCTCTCAAGCCCTAGAAAAGAAACACATAAAATATAATCCTCCCAGCTTCATGGATGCCACTCTCAGAGAAGTTGTATCTCTACCACGTCAAGTCGCGTTCCCTCCCACCTATTCTAAAATAGAAACCAGACATCCTTTTACCACACCAATCCCCAAATCCATCATGCACCTATAGGAATGTCGTCATGGAGTCGGTTGTCTTCTCCAGCAATAGCAACCTAGTGTCGCCTGTACTAATCTTCTATCCAAATTTGACTCACGGTGAATTTCTCCATGGGTTCTTACTCCTTTTTTATATTTGTATTATGCCATGCAATGCACAAGTTTGGTCAACCCTTGACCTCCGCCTCTTTTGGTTCTTGGCCAGTTGTCGACATGTGAAATCAGTTGCTCCTAGACTCTAGAAGTCATGCCAGATACATTGAGATATCTTGACAGATTCTAAGGAGGCCTTGGTCAGATGAAACCCTCATGATGTAGTTGATTCTCATCCTTGATTTGCGCCAATAATCAACCAGATTAGAATCTTCCTTGTCACTTGGATCTTGTTTTTAGGTAGTGCTTAATAGATCACTCTCTTTGGTGTTTTCTGAAGATGTTCTTGTGTTATAATTGTTTTGTTGTGTGCCATGATTCATTTCCCCCAACCAAGTTCCCATGTTTACCCTTGTAACATCATGGACACAAGGACAGTGTTCCTTCCTCATCTTTTGGCTACCTTAGGATCAAAACTAAGGCTCTTTGAGTCTGTTTTGGTGAGACAGAGACAGTGGGAAGGACACTCTCTCACATGCAGGTCTGGCTAAAGCGCTTCTTCCCAAGCATACAAGCTCTAGTGGGTAGCCATGGCACGAGACACAGGGAGATGAATCTTTGTGTCAAATGCCTTGTCCTGTCCATGGAGCCTGGGCTCCACTGGAAAAACCTATGAAGGGCATTTTAGTCTTTTGTGCACTTTGACTTGTGTGTTGACCTAATGATTTCTAGTGGCATACTCCAGTAGTTCAATGTCACAATTCATGTTTTATATTCACATTTCATCTGAGGGGAAAGTGGTCATTTTGTATTTCATAAGACTATTAATTCATGGAGGAATTCATCTTGTAAAATACATAATAAATTAAATAATACATATAAATACATTTTTCAAATTAGAAAATTGCGACTAATTTAATAAGATAGGTTTAGATAGAATATTTTTAACTTATTGTAGGGTCATTTTCTATATAATAAATTTAGTGGAATCCATATTAATTCAATGAATATGTATTGTGGTTAGGTTGGGAAAGCCCTGACCCGAGCTTAGGGAGTTCTATTGAATATCTAGGTTTGTCTATAAGGTATGTGCATACTCTATTTTATTTTGGGCATTATTTGACTAAAACCTACATTTATTTTAACGAGACATCTCTTGAGCTCTTAATTTCTACTTGAAATCATTTACTTGGTCTTTCAATTTTCCTATTATTAATTCATTTGGTTGATGTTTTATCAACTTTATATGGGTTCTTAGACCCATCTTGTTATTATTGTCTTTTATATGAAATTTACTAAAATGATAGCCTTGCCACTCTATTTATGCATGCTGCATGTTTGAATAGAATATCTAAAATAGTGGTACTTATATACAACCATACTATTATATGGCATTCATATTCCTGTCAGGGTGTGCGTTTCACCCTTATTTCTTTAGGCCATGATCTTATGTGTTATGGACTTGTTTTAGGTATATGTAGTCTACATTGTTATGCATGCAAAAGTTATTGTTTTATATTGAGTTTGTTGGTACTTGTTATGACACGACACTTCTATTCTCATGCTTATAGTCTAAATTTAATATGCCTCATTTATCTTGTTATATTTCTTTTGAACTTACCTAATTGAAAATAACCCCTTCTTATAGGAACATATCTTTTACACTTTTAACCCAATATAATGCCCAAAGTGTTTAATATATTTACATACTCAGCCTTTGCTGACCTACATGCCTTTGCTTTCCGTTTTCTGGGTGATGCCCCCTCCACCTAGGTGTAGGTACATTAGTGGACTAGGACGTAGGAAGATAAAATATAGGTCATGGACTTAAGGATAGCTTAGAATAGCTGAGTTTCCCTATGCAACTGGATTTAGATGTATACATTTTTATTATGTCATACCACCTTTTATGGTGAGGAATAAGTGTATATGAATGATCCTGTAGCTTTGAAATAGTTTTTTTCCCACTATTTTATCCATAACATGGCTTGGATATGTATACCATTTGAGAAATGAATGAAATTCCTCCTTTCCTTCTTATTACGAATTGGATGAACTTATTCTTCAAACCAGTGAAGAGTGGATCCCCTATCGGGTCCCACTCTTTACAAAATGGTATCAGAGCCTATGCAGTCGGTAAACAAACTATTTCACCTTATCCCAGGTTGATCCTTAATATGGTAGGCAACACTTAGAGGTGTGATATACCTATTTCTTAGTCGTGGATATACCAATTGGGGTTTCAATCCCTCAGTAAATTGGCTACTACCCTCCTTGCACCACTTTGGTGGATGGAGATGTAGTATTACATTTACCTTCTTTATGGAGGTGGAATGTCACCACATGAGAAGCGACTCTCATATTGTTTATTCTTACACTCTGTCATATAAGTGAGTATCATGAGATTTATGAATTTTAAGTTGTGTTGAACACTTATCGCTGAGCTTGACCCTGGCTCTCATCTTAGACCCCTTTCCTTTGTTGGTATTTTTCTATCATGCCTACCATATGTCCACTTGGGATAATGAGCATGCATGAACGAAAATATAAGATGTTGAGTAAGTTTTAGAGTTGAGATGATTCCCTTGGTAGTAAGTGATTGTTTGGATTATCCCCATTAGGGTTAGTCATGCCTTACTTCAACATAGAGTATCTCAACATAGTTACACCCAAGGCTATCTATATAAGGGTTGGATGCCATCCTCTTTGAGCTTGTTATGCCTTATATGTGAGAATTTATTGAAGAAAGATATAAGTTTTAGTAGATATCCTTGAGTGTTTATGTCACACCCCGATCTCACACTAACCACTAATCACGAGATTAGGGCGCGACGGAGGGATTATCACATAAACAAATCACTGAGAATTTTTCTTTTTTTAAAACCTCGTAATGATATCCGGATTATTGCTGTAAACTAAAACATAATAAATTATTGCGGAAGCATTTCAATTAAACTGGCTAGAGAACATAAACAGAGTTTACAACATGTAACATTGTTTAACAGAAAGTAAACATAACAGTTAATTTACATCTTTTACACATTCACCATACATACTCTCTCTCACCCACACCATGTCCCAAGGATCGAGGGGAAAGGACTAAGAGACCTCTATCTAAACTAACTACATATACCTTCTACAGACTAAGCGTTAGGATGAAAAGATCCTTCCGATTCCTGTTGCTGATGTTGACCTGAAAATGTTTGAGTAGAGGGATGAGCCTACTCGCTCAGTGAATAGCATTTCATTTAGCTATCACTAAACAACTCATCAGATATATAAAATTGAAATAAAAGATAAGTGCAGTACTAAACAGGGCAGTCCTAATGACATAGCAGATTTACAGATAACAATCTTATTTCAAAGCAACATCAGATATTTTAAACAAATAAATTGATATAGAGAATTGGTACAGAAATTCAAATCTCTTAACATATTAAGTTTACTGTGATCCTATATGATTACATAATTATATCATTATTATGCCCTAATCATATGCAGTGTACTCTGCATATAAAGATCCGTAGAGAACTACGATCCCACCGTACAAGACTTAGCGACACACCCGGGAAATGCTAAGTCTGACTGCCAGCCCTATTCAGCTACAGGACCACAGGCTCTCCGACCTCATTGCACTAACTCCGAGAGCTCTAGACTCCTCCTCTAACCTGAGTACACAGGCGGAGAGTCTCACTGGGTTACCACCGTGACTCCGCACAGATTATTGTTGAATAACCCCTATTTACTCCAGTGCCACCGTGACTCCGCACGGATTATTGTTGAACACTGTCTCTCTGTCCTCATGCCACCATGACTCCGCACAGTTATTGTTGCAACACGAGTTTCACCCCTAAGAAGCAGACCTCTCAAAGGGGTTATACGGTGTTAGGGCACCTAAGTCTATTAACTGATTAACATATAAACATTTAAACAGGAATATCACATCTCAAACTTATTCCACATTCTGAATATCACTTAAAAACACATATACATCATTTGTCATCTATAAACATGACTCAGTATCAACTTATCCATTTTCGATGCTAAACATCCATTTTATGCTCAACGTATACATTGCAGTTGTAATACAGGAAATTCTATCATTTTCATCAATCATATTACGTATTTCAAGTTCCAATGAACCATATAAATTCATTAATTCAATCCACACTGATCAGATGCTAAACTAAATCATATAACGGCATAAGGAAGCAGTTTATGAAATAAAATTCGAGTAACGCCAAATACTGTCCAAAAGCCAAGTATCAGCGAAAAATGCACAGTTTACCGAAAAATTCCAACTAAGGAGTTAAATGATGATAACTAAATGAACTCCTACTCACAAAATTCGGAATTGCCCGAATTCGTCTGGATCCGTCCAAGAACGCGTCCAGGGGGTTGTCTTCAACCTTGGTATAGTCACAAATTGAACCTGCAACAATCCAACGGTACCATACACATGTACAAATCAAAATTGAACTTAGTTGGAAACTGAATCTAAAGTAGGGCTTTAGATTTAAGCATAGACCTCATGGGCGGACCCAAAGTGGTGTTCCTTGGTGATGCCTTGCGCCCAAGGCAGCTCTGGTTTGGATCACTACTGCAAGCAGCAGCATCATCCTCACGTACAGGTTGAAGGGGGACCCTGACTGGGTATTGCTTGCGGGCTAATTGACAGCAGAAACGAGTTCTAGACCCTTGGCCAGATTCGAGGGTGGCTTGTTGCTGCTCCTTGCGCCCAAGATGGCCACTGATTGCTGGCCCACGCAGCAGCAGCTGCTGCTTGGCCGGCCGCCATGGCTAGGGTGTGAAGCTGGCTGCAGCTGTAAGAGGGGCGCAGCTAGGGCGAGGGTAGAGGAAGAAGAAGGGCGACCTGCTCCACGGAGCCTTGGGCCCCAAAAAGCCCCGCCCAAGCTTCCATTGCTGTTTCCAATGACAGTTGTTCTTCTCACGTATAGGTAGAGAGGAGGCTCGATTGGGTGCTAACACTTAGCTATTGATTGCGGATTCCAGGTTGGGTCTCAAGGCCAAGGTCGTGGTCGGCGGTTCGAAGTGTTTGCCGCGCCCAAGGGGCCTCCTTAGCCGGCCGTTGTAGCTACAGCTGCTACTGGTGGCCGCAGCTATAGGGCGCCGCCCTAGCTGGCTGGTCGGCTGCGGCTGGGCAAGGAAGGGAGAGGGGAAGGAAGGAAGGAGAAGGTGGAAGGAAGAGAAGAAGCCGACGCCATTGAGTCGAGGCCAAGAATCACCCAAATCGCCACTCCATCGGCCTCTGCCTGATCGCTGCTATGCGCCGCTACTGTAGCAGTCCTAATCCATCGACCGCTTGAAGAAGAAAGGATAAGCAAGGATGGGAGGAAAAAAAAAGAAAACGAAAGGGTTTATAACCCGGATATTTGGAAAAATTGCAACTTAAACCCTAGATACTGAAAAGGTCACAATTTGCGCCTCGTAGGTCCGATTTAAACGATTTTTCTTGCAAAATGCCAAGCACAGAATTCTCTACAACCTAGAAGCATGAAATCATGCTAATTAGATTATCTCACTTGATCAAATAACAAATTGCATCTTGGCATTTAACTTAAACTTAAATCACCATAATGATGTACTAATCAATGTGCTTACTAGTTAATCACAGAGTGGGTCATAACAGTTTACCTCTTTAATCTCTAATAGTGTGCTTGGTTAATATAAGGTTGAGATGAATAGGTCGATTGTATAGGTTATCTTGTATTGTGAAGGAACTATGGATGCAAACCAACTAGTAATGGAGGAAAAAAAGTTGAATATCTTCATAGAAAGTAAGGTAATCTCATGACCCCCTTAGGTCTCGTGAGGTGGTGTGAATTATGACTATGAGTAACATGTAGAATGGTGTATGTTGTGCCTTGTTAGGGTTTGATAGAAGTTGTGTAATAAGAAACATTTCTCCCTCCTATGTTTTGTATTAGAGATGTAGTTGTATGCCCTTTTAGAAAATTAAAGAATTATACCCTTCTACATGAATGAAGTAATGGTAGAATAATAGTATATATGTCATGTTGTGGAAGGTGGATGATTTGGTTCTCGGATCAATTTTGGTGCCAATTTTGGATTTTCATTACAAAGTTTTAATCATCAAATTTATTTTTGTTATTAAATTATATATGAAAAAGAGAAGTTTTCTGATTTTGTCGATGGTTTTGGAACCAAGTCACCACCACAAGAAAGTTGAGTAGTAGAGAAGCTTTTTAGTGAAGTACCCTTTGATTGATATGTTCAACCCTAATACCTTAGGACTAAGAATGACATAGTTAGTTTTAAGTATATATCAGACCTAGTGGGTCCACTCTTTTTGCCCCTCTAGATTATTGACTAAGTTATAGTTTAAGCCCTTAAAGGGGTGGAGTCTCGTATAACTTATTCATTAGGAATCAACCTAATTTAAGGAATAATCAAGATTAATTATATTTTCAATAATTAAAACTTGGATAACTCCTAGTAATAATGTCAAACATATGTAGATTCCTTCTAACTGAGATTTATGGACTAGCCTGGCTAATTATGTGACCATAAATGTTAATTTTATAATTAAAATAGATTTTAATTTTTTTATCTAAACTTACCCTTGAAGGATAAACGTAAGTCAGATATAGGTAAAAGTAAAATTACACTTAAAAGCTCAAATTGATATCCTATATTCCAAATTGCTAATTATTAAATGGTAAAAATGACTTTACATTAGAGGATACAATGTACATACTAAGTATGATGGAATATATGAACTTTTTCCCATGTGATCATAATAAACTAAATTGAAACTAAACTGATTACACATTAATCAAATCATGTGTAATATAATGTGTAAGTTTAAATCATGAATGACAAGTTCAATAAGTTGCATACAATACACCATAGTTCTCAAATGTGAATGGTAAATATGTTTGCAAAACAAAACTCGAATCTTGTACCTTTACCCTAAATTTCCTAATAGACCTTGTGCTATATCTTCGACATGAGACATTAGGTAACTAATTATCCTTGGTAAAATCCATAAAAATATAAAATCTAATATACCACTCTATTATCAATAGACAAAGAAGACATGTATACATGTTATACAAATATTAAATGTACAACAAGTTTTTAGTAAAAAAAATGATATAAAAAAATTGATAGTACTAACATTGACAATAGAAATCATGATAGTATATGCTAAGGTTGTCTTACCAAGGCTAGTTTAGTATGCCTACTTAGTGATTGCAATATGAGTGATACCAAAGGGAATCTTGGTTATGGAAGAATGATCAATCACACCGAGGGTGATGGGAAGATGTGTAGAGTTAGAAAAACCTAGTAAACACACAAAAATACACATATATTGACCTTGCTAAGTAGATTGTAAAACCAACATATCTATGAGAGTAAGCCTTACAGATAGAATGTGGATATGATAATTCTAGTTGCTAATGTAACAAACCTAGTTATAAATCCATGTGAGAACAGTAATGGAGTGATGTAGTTTTCCACCTTGGGAAAGGACATAAATCTCATGTGTTATAGTATACCACAATCCACTACATTAGATGACCTATTAACCTACAGTTCAGATAAGAAGTATAGCTTATTATGTGAAGCCATAGTTGAATGGATTTCGGGGTCGAAATCCTCTTTAAGGGGTAGAGTGTCATAACATACTCAATTATAGAGATATAGGTTTATCATCCTTTCTTCTAGGATCCTACTCAACTATGTTGTTGTCCAATCTCCTCATTTTCTTTTCATGCTTATTTTTCAATTAGATGCCTTTTAGTATCCATACTTCCCTATTTTAGACTATATTGAACTTTTTTGGGATCTTTTAACCCTAATTAAATCATTAGTATCCCATGGACATGAAATGTTAGGAAGTAATAACACTACTTAATGGATCATTGGAATTAGTGAATTATGATACTAATTCATAGTGCCATACAAAATTAAATATGAACATAGGATCTTAGAGTGAGGAACCAGGATTAATTCAAAAGGTTTCACCATATTTGGCTACTAGGTTAAGCTGATTACTCTATTTAAGTGACTAATGTGTTATCACATAAATGTGACACAAACAATCTCAAAATTCAAAGATGAGCCCAAATTGGTGTTCCCCATATCCTAATTAGGAAACCTACCAATTTTGGACATAAGTCGATATCACATACTCCCTTAATGGTGGTCTAGGAGTTATGATATAAGTTTAGTTGATCTATTTCATTTCATATCATTGAAATTGCTGACGTTTGACCTAGGTAATGGGTCATATGCTTCTCATGCGAGTCACACGGGCCGATTATTGGGTCAGGTAAATGGGTGTTGCACTTCATCTCCCACCCCGACTTCCCCATGTACGAGACTACATTATGCGACTGGATGTCCTATGATGGGTTCCTCCTCATTGTTCTCCCTCCAAACTTCATCATTTATCACGATTTCTTCACCATACAACTGATCTTTCCCGCCTGAATTTTTTGAGCCCTAAATCACACCCTCTTAAGCCCTAGAAAAGAAACACCCAAGATCTCCTCCTCCCACCTTCATGGCCATCACTCTCAGAGAAGGTGTATCTGTACCACGTTAGGTCGTATTGCCCCTCACCTACTCCAAAATATAGACCACACATCCTTTTACCATGGCAACCCTCAAATCTGTCATGCACCACCAGGAATACTATCACAGAGTTGGTTGTCTTCTCGAAAAATAGTAGCCTAGTCTCTCCTATGTTATTCTTTGTATTCAAATTTGACTCACAGTGAATTCCACCATGGTTTCCTATTCCTATTTACATGCGTATTAAGCCATGCAATGCACTAGTTTGTTCTACCCTTGATCTCCACCTCCTTTGGTTCTTAGCCAGTCATCAACATTAGAAATCAATTGCTCCTAGATTATGGAAATTATACGAGATTCATCCAGATATCTTTATAGATTCTAAGGAGGCCTTGCTCAGATGAAACCCTCTTTATGTAGCTGATTCTTGATCCTTTATTTGTGTTGGTAATCAACCACACTAGAGCCTTCTCTGACACGTGGATGTTATTTTTGAGGTAGTGCTTAGAAGATCACTCTCCATACTATTTTCCAAAGAAGTTCTCATGTTGTAACTATTTTGTTGTTTGCCATGATTCCTTTCCCCCAGCCAAAATCCCATGTTTACCCTTACAACGTCATGGTCGCAAGGATGATGTTCCTTCCTCATCTTCTGAATACCTTAGGACAAAAACTAAGGCTCTTTGAGTTTGGTTTGACAGAGATGGTGGGAAGGACACTCTGTCACATGGAGGTCTGGCTCAAGTTCTTCTTCCCAAGCATACGAGCTCCAGTGGGTAGCCATGGAGCGAGACGTAGGGAGATGAATATCTATGTCAAAAGCCCTATCTTGTCCATGGAGCCTGGGCTCAACTGGAAATACATGTGAAGGGCATTTTAGGATTTTTCCACACTTTGACACATGTGTTTACCTAATGATTTACAGTGGCATACTCCTATAATTTGATGTCAGGATTCATGTTTTACATTCACATATCCAAGGGAAAAGTGGCCATTTTGTATTTCATTTTCCTATCAATTCATGGAGGAATTTATCTTGTAAAATTAGTAATAAATTATTGGCTTGTCCAAATAATACACATAAATATATTTTTGGAATGAGAAAAATGCAACTTAATAAATATTATGATAGGTTTAATAGGATAGGTTTAGAGAGCAGATTTCCAACTTACAGTAGGGTTATTTTCTATATAATGAATTTAGTGTAATCCATATTAATTCAATGAATAAATATTACAATTAGGTTTTGAAATCCCTAACATTGAGCATAGGGATTTGTTTTAAATATTTAGGTTTTGCCATAAGGTATGTACATCCTCTATTTTATTTTGAGCATTAATTGACTAAAACCTACATTCATTTTAATGAGGAATCTCTTGAACTCTTAATTTCTACTTAAATCATTTACTTGGACTTTCAAATTTCCTATTATTAATTTATTTGGTTGATGTCTATCTAGTTTATATGGGTTCTCGGACCCCTCCTTCTTTGATTGTATTTAATGTGAAATTGACTAAAATGATAGTCTTGCCACTCTATTTATGCAGGTTGTGTGTTTTGCTAGATTATCTAGAATAGTGGTAATTATGTACAACCATACTATTGTAGGGCGTGCATATTCTGCCCAGGTTGTGATTTTCCAGTCTTATTTCTTTTAGACTATGATCCTATGGTGTTATGTTCCTATTTTAGGTATATGTAGTCTATATTGTTATGCATGCAAAAGTTATTGTTTTATATTGAGATTTTTGATACTTGTTATGGCAAGACACTTTTATTCTAATGTTTGTAGTCTAAATTTTAATATTCTTCATTTTTCTTGTTATATTTCTTGAAACTTACCTAATTGCAAATAGCCCCTTTCTTTTGGGAACATATCTTTTACACTTTTAACCCAATATAATGCCAAACGTGTTTAATATATGTACACACTCAACCTTTTCTGACCTACATGCCTTTATTTCCTATTTAATGGGCGATGGCCCCCTCCACCTAGGTGTAGGTACATTAGAGGACAAGGAGTTAGGAAGATCAACTACAAGTCATGGTCTTAAGGATAACTTGGAATAGTCGAGTTTCCCTCTACAACTGGCTTAAGATGTATACATTTTTATTATGCCATACCACCTTTTATGGTAAAGGTAATGATTGTATATGAATGATCATGTAACTTTGTAATAGTTTTATATCCGATACTTTATTCATTACATGGTTGAGATATGTTTACAATTGAGAACTGAATGAAATTCCTCCTTTCCTTCTTATTTGGAATTGGATGGGCTTATTCTTCAATTCAGTGAAGAGTGGATCCCCTATCGGGTCCCACTCTTTATAATTAATATATTATGTGTATGACTTCCATCAAAAACTAGAATATGCATAATAACATATCCTCAGATTTGGGAAAAGTATTTTATACATATAGGTCATGTTGATATTTATTATGTCATACTTAATGTCAACTAAATGATGTCTTTGGGTGACACCACTCTTACCCAAATTAAGTACAATTCAATTTTACTTGATCTTCATATGCCTATTGCATCGTTAGGCTCACATTCGTAGGTCACCAATTAAGTTCAAGTTTGGGAAATTTATACACTAGCTAATGGTATTATCACATACAAACTTAGTGGAGTATAAAATCTAACAAGCTTAATCATAGAACTAAATATGATATACATACATAAGAATTCCAGTTATGTATGAAAGTCAAGGCATAGTAGCAGAATCCACCAAACAATGTGACGACAAATGATCATATTATTGTTACATGAATGAGATCTTAATAATATAACTAGAAAGGATATCTAGTGAATCACATAGGAGCATCCTGCTTAACTCTTAGGAAACAAATTGGCAAAGCCCCTTAAGCTACATCAATAGTCTTGGATTAGATAATTTTATTTAGATTCTCCTTATTGCCATCATTTTAAAAACATACATGTACTTCATTAGGTTTTATTTACTATTATTTTATTGAAACACACATACATCCATGAAATTTACAAAATCATGTTTGATAGGATCAAAGCAATAGATTACCAAATCCATTGACTATTAGTACCAAAACATAAGTAGTGTATATGATCATAAATTTGGAAAATCCAACAATGACATTATTTTGATACCAGTTGTTGGAAAATCCACATTACGATGCCTTGCCTTTTAAGAGTTTGTATCAACAAGCAATGAAAATTGATGAAAACCAACACCGATGATGTGCCTATCTCACAAAGTGCCATCACAAGAATTTGGAATCTCCATGCCAGAATCACGTGATCAATGAGTATGTGGTCCATGAGATGATTAATTAACTATCAGTTCATTTGCATGGGGCTAGCTGAAACGAGTTTATCCCATATCAAATTATGGTAAAAATGAGAGAAAAGAGCCAATCAACGAGTAGAATATTTAGAAAATGAACTAGAAAATTTATATTCCAATAAGTGTTTAGGAAATCGGTCCGTGCGGCCGCATATGCGGCCGCTTAAGCGGTTCGGACAGAGGACCACACCGCATATGTCAAAGCAGACCAATAATCGTTCCAAGCCCGATTATGCGGCCGCTTAATCACCGCTTTTCCAAACACACATACATGGACTTGAAGAAATGACATTTATATGATATTTTTGTTGTTTCTAATTAAATATTTATATGATATTGCTGCTCCCTTTCTTCTAATTAATCATTCTATGTTGTCCTTGTATGTAATTGTTCAATGTGATATATAATTCTATATGACTGATATATAAATATACATAGATATATTAATTTATTAAAAAAATGCAAAATCGCATATACTCCCGCATACCGCATATACTCTATTTAGTGCCCCGTCCGCCCATACACCGAATAACACTTTTCTGAACACTGATTCCAATAATGTGAAAACATGTAACCAAAACATAAAACTCTGCTACTCCTTTCACTAATGTGGAATATAATGTCTACACCAAATGGTCCAATCCCATCACACTTTCTTTTATACCATATTCAAGTTTCAAAGATTCCTATAGTTGGACCATGAACTTCATTTTGGAGAATATTTCCTCATATTAAAAATTTACTCAACATATCTTGTGATAATGCTGCTACTTGTTTAATGTATATACTATATTGTGGTATTGTTAATGAACTATATACATTGTAACTCCACTCTAAAATAAAAAAAAATACTATTTATATCTTATCTTTATTTTTTAGATATTCTAAACACAACTAAAATCCTAAATTGAATGTTCATAATATGTTCTCACTAAATATTGTAAGAAAACCTCCTTTAGACCTCTGATGGGCATGTTTACAACTTAAACAATGAGTGCTAGAATTATGATAAATAAATCCTCTTTCAAACATTCCTGTATATTATATTGATAGTGTTGGTTATAGACATACTATCTGAACAATGATATATTGAATGATGTTTCTAAAAAGTCAACTTGAGTCACCACACTCAGTTATATTTAATATTGACTATAAAAAATTCCTTAAGAACTGGATACATTTGTTGTCATGGATATGTATGTTTTGCAATTAATGTAGTTATTTACCGGGAATTTTACAAACTAGCATATAGTTACTTAGCAACTAATGTTTAAATAAAGTTTTGATGAAATCACCTAATAAGAATATGGTTTTCCTACTTTAGGATGATATTTTCTCATAGTACCCAAAAATCAAGCAATTATAATATGATTATCCCAATTCATGGTATATCATGTACAATGCATATAGTTTGTTACTCTTTCACCGTCTTCCTCTCACATTTTCTTTCATTTCCATACCATGATCCTCATGTAACTACACACACCGATGGCGTAAAGACACATTTTATTTTCTACAAATGAGACTATGAAAATATCATGAGTAGTCCACTTTCTAATTTTCATCTAATTGATTCCATGGAAAACATCTCTTTGGTATTGTCTCTTATGTCTTGTCCCCATCCATGTGCTCACCTTGTCCTCCACCTCCTCTCTTTACCAATTTCTTCCAAATATGAAGGCATACATTCACAACTACAATGTTATTATGTGACCTCATCGCCCCACCTTAAATCCTTCTCCCATGTATTTCATACCACTCTCTATAATATAACTAGCTAGGTCAATCAAGTCTTCCTCCCGAATCATAGAGCCTAGGCTTATTACTAATTTCCTGATGAACACCAACCAAGAAGTCTTCTTGAAGATTACGAACAAGGCTTTGTTCAAACTATCTCTATGGTGGCACCTTTCACCCATTACGATGCTCTTTTAGTTGGGTTTCTTTTATCACATGTCTAATTCATGAAACCAGATAGAAGATTACCAATAGTGAATCTAGGTCTTCATTCATTTTAACAAGGCGATGGTATGTCCTTCTCCCCATTTTCGATCCTCTAATTTTGAAGGCATGCATGCATTTGAATTGACATGGAAGCAATCCAATTCTAACAATACTTACAAAAAGGAGAGCTCTTCGGCATACACTAAACCAACTATCGGGGAAAGCATCTCTATGGGAAACAAATTGTAGAAGTTGTTGAAAATACAATCATCATAAAGATGGAATAAGAAAACTATTAGGCTTATTTTGTTCATTATTTCCTAGATTTAGCTTTTTGGTAAATATCGTATTTCATATAAGCATTATGTTTGGATACCAATCTCGGCTACCAAAGGGTCAACAAATCCTCATCTATTGAATAATTGAAGGAAATTTATGACCAAAGGACTCCCTCCCAACCTTTCCTACCAATGGCTCATCATGGTTTCCAACTTCTAAAGAATAGCTATGACTTCATCAATCGAAGGACTCACAAACTCACATATATTGATGGCTAACTCTTGTCTTCCAATGGATGCTCTATGAGCTGCCTCCACCATGGACTGTTAAGTGCTTGCCTCAAGGCACATTCCACGTGAACTTGAGACACAATCAAAGTCCAATCATGAGTGCCTTGATAATCAAACAATTCCATATAATAGGGATGGCTTACTATGTTAAGAGAAACATCGTCTCTGTGATGAAGTGTAGTCATGATCACCACCTTTCGTGAATATTTTGAAAAACAAGGATGAGAGTCCAAGTTCTTTCTTGAATCTCCAATGACCAGGAATGAGAGTCCAAGGTCTTAGCATCAACATGTTGACTCCACATATTCCTAAGACCCTCTTTGAGAGAAGGAGAATGACATGAGATTCATCTCTCATTACTTCTGCCATCACCAAAAAATAAGGAGGTTGCCTTTGACCATCAATACCCTATCGTGGTTACTATTTGTCGAGTTTTCTTCCTTCTTCCCCCATCATGCTCATCCCCCCTCCATCCACCCAATTGACATGGACATGCTCATTTGTAAATCCATATTGTCACTTGTTACCATGAGTGTCTAAACCATTTTCCTGGGTTGGGAGTAGCATTTAAGGATCTCAAACCATGTAAATACTTCTATCCATCGTGTATATATTCTCAGCAATGTTTATCTCCATTCTATTAGTCTTTAATGCTTCACTTGCATGATTAGCTACCATCGTTTGTTGTTTTATTTCTAATGCCTCAAAAGATTATTGTTAGTGTATATCTAGATTTAGTGAGTAGTATGAATACATGAGAGTGTTGGAATATTAAATCTTTTCATGATATGGTTGTATTTTCAATTGTATGATTACCATCTTGAGAGGGAGACACTCTTATGATCTAGATCTTACCCAAGCTCGAGAGAGGAGGGACTAGACACCACTGACGATTTCTCATAAACTATAATAAGCGCATATGATGAGTTTTGTTATTGCATGTTGGTGAGAGACCTTAAAAGGTGAAACCAATTCAAGTTTTATCTGTATATTCAAAACACACCTAAACACCTAAGTCCATTCTTGACTTGTTGATGTAGTTTATTTTACCTCTATTAAGTTAGTTCTTTGTTTGGATACCATTGTCCCCTGAGGGACATTTATATATCTATTCAATTAGATGTAACTAAGATAAGACCTTAAGTTCTATGTGCTTGTCACCATTGTCCCTATATTTGTCCCTATTTACTACACACAACCCCATATTGTCATTGTGGGTGTCTAAGTATCATGCTATATATCTAATGTCTGATTACTTGAGATCCACATTCGCTTTGGATGCATGATCTGAGGCGATCAATGGTGTGTAGGCTTTGAGATGGTAGGGAAAACCCGAGGGTAGGTACACAAAGAGTGCAATAGAGAAGACTGATCCAATATGATGCCTATGATGGACATGAGGTAAGGAGGGGTAGCATGGAATAGTAATTCTAAGGAGTAGACTCCATATGATTGATAATTGTAGTATACATTTTTTGTCTTTTTGTTGGTGGCCAATAAGGTCGCAACATTACTCTAGAAAAAATTACCTCCTAATAAGAATCATGGAGAGATAATCTATTTCTAGTGATTATATTAGCCTCCTACAATATACTATAGGTCACCTTCTATAATAAAGGCATCATCCTACAACCTTTATATTAGCTAATCTAGGTTGAGCCCGAGCCAAAAGGTTTACACCCTTGGATTATAACATCAAATTACACCATCTAGCCATATCCACACTTTCGGCCATCCAAAGTGTAATACCTCTTAGAATGGGCCTTAGATTCTCTTACACATTCTCATCTATCATATCTTATCCTTATTTTTCTCTAATGGTTCTAATATGAAAAACAAATGAAACTTCCCAGAAGAAGGCTAAGGCACCTTGATTCCACCATATAATAGTAAATCTCTATCATCTCAGCACCCCCTAATGGACATCATGGCCTAAAAAAGATACCTCCCAATTTGTTAATAATACAAAGCTCCATCAAATTGTTGTAGAGTTCTAGTAAGGTATGCAAACATTTAAGTTTCAACGTCCTGTATCCTTCTAGTCATCTTGATGTTCATCATTAACATCAGAGCATTATATTCATGAGAAGTTACTATATGTCTCATATGAATTTCTACCTCAGCTATCTCAAAAAAAACTCCATAGTAGGGTACTACAAAATGATCTAAAAGAGATTCTTGCTGACGAACAACCAAGCTAGTGTCAATCTTTCACTTCTAACTATCACACAATTGTAGAGTATATCATCTAGATAAGGTAGGTAATTTTTTTCCTATAGTAGGATGCGTCGACTAGCCAATGGTGGATTTTGGCATGTTGCCAAGCCGTTGTCGCCAAGGCATCTTTGATCTTATCTATACTAAACCTTTACATGACACCAGTGAAAAAATAAGAGATATGTGTATTGTTAGATTGTTTAGTTCATTATGTATACAGTCCTAATAGACTTTCCCCATTAGGATTAAGTTATTCTTCCTTGTACTTTCCTCCCCGCTATATATAGGAGGGGGCTTTCCATCTCTAAAAAAATATCTTTCTAGCCCCATTTTGTATTTCGTATGATATTAGAGCATCAATGTTAACCTAGAGAAGTGAAGAATGATCTACCTACAGGAGGCCATCATCTCTTCTTAGCTTGGCTACCCACCAGGTATCATTTTGGCCGCCATGGTCATCTTCTATCTTTCTCTTGCAAATAAATTCAACTTTTTTTGCCAACGCTCTCCATCCTGACCGCTATCACCTATCTTTATATGCCACCCTGATTGCTTCCATGCATCCTCCTACATCTTGTACACAAAGTTTTTCCACTAACATCATTTCATTCTTGTCATCCTATGCGAACACCATCACCTATGGCAAGGACTTCAAAGCCAACTGGTGCATCCCGCCAGAGGTGCACACACTAATCAATTGGTATTTGACTAGATGTGCCCTAATGAATGCATATTCATCTTAGTTGTAGTTGCCATTTTTGGCTTAGTTTTGGATTGAAAGCTCTCATATACCCCGTGAATCTGCTCATATATAATTTTCCTCAGTTTCAAATGATTATTTAGAGTTTTGATCAAATCCATTCATCTCTATTGTAGGATTAAGCATCGCACTATGTACACCAGTGTAGGAGACGGTGATCCCGCTAGCCCAAGAAACTTTCAATAATTTGGACCATATTTTTGATGGTCAGTTCCTTCATTAGAAAGCATCCTCATCAGTTAGAGGATTCATTGACATAGGCCCATCGATCTATGGCAATAGCCCCCCAATGGGGGTGGGTTTGTTCCAGAATGCCACGACTATGACCAAGAAGACAATGCCATGACCGCGGCCAAGATGACGTGTTGACCGACATTTGGCATGACCAGGCCCAACTCAACACAGTCGGGTTGAGGCCATGGTAGTGCGAGCATGACACCCCACCATGACCGCGACCAAAAAGATCCTATCACGTCCGCGACACACCAGTGCACCCACGTCACACGGCCGCGACTGTGACACAACTATCTCGATTGCTACATAACCTCATGACCGCGACAGACACCTCAACCATTGTTGAAGGACGTGACCACGGCAGACACCTTGACATGGTCGAGCACACCTCGGCACAGTTGTGGCAAGGATTACCACGACCTCTATTGAAGGCCGCCATCACGACAGCTAAGTTGGTCCTCTCCAGATCTACAATTATAAATAGATGACCCCCTCCTTCATTTCAGGCATCACTTTTGCTCCATCCACATCGACATGCTGCTGCTCTATGCCCAGCCAAGGAAGACGATCTCCGCCACCAAAGACTACCTCTGTGGTGTCCTTGCTACTCCACCATCTCATTCTATGATGTGTATATAACTTTATATTTTGTTGTTAATCACTTAATGCATGCTTTGTGGATTGATCACCAGCCTTGCATTATCTATTATATTCCTTTGTTGTGAGAATTTCAATACTTAGGATTTGAATATTGATTAACATGGTTGATGCCCGGACGAGAACTTCTAAAGGGATATCTTCAGAGTAGTAAGTGTGTGACTCGTGGGTAATGATACATCGAGCCCATAGAGATGCTTATGCAAACTCTATTTCCTAACGGATGGTTTGCTACTCCATTTAGATAGTTGTATCTTGCATGGATGTGTTTTGGTTGTGTTTGCACATGTAGTGGTGATGAAACCCGATTCTACCCTAGTGATTCCCATCATTAATCTAAACTCAATTTTAATCCTACTCTTTTACTTTCCTCGCAATTAGTTTAACTAAACCCAAATTAACCTTTGTTCTAAATATTAGTCTTGATTCAACTAGATTCGACTAGCAAGATTCTTAAGAATGTTGTCCATTGGGATTTGGTCCTTAACTATACTGTGATAAGACTCGTTCACTTGCGGGTGGTACAATTACAACATAATCATCTAGTTAAATCTAGTTCTATTGAGACTAATCTAGGATTTTACTTTCACTTTTGATACTATTGATCATATATTTGAATTTGATTCTACTCCGTCCATATGAATCCTAAAAGATATTTCCATCCCAGGTACCCCCAAAGACTAGTGCATGCCACACACCAACAACATCGGCCTTGTATCTAGATTTGACCCTAAAATAGAATGAACCTTTCATCATTAGAGTAGAGAGAACCAATATAGGATGGCACAAGAGGAGGAAATAGCCCAAAGGGTTACTCAAGCCCTTAATGCACAAAGAGAAAGGCTAATGCAACAAGCCCAAGCTGCGGTTCAAGAGGAAATCCAAGAAGATCATGAAGTGGCTCAACAAGTTGAGTTACAAAAGGACCTTAGAGAGTTCTCAATCCCTAAGGCTGGTGATGTTCAACACCCAGTGCAAACTCCTTGCATCGTTGCTCTAAACTTTGAGATCAACTCACATTGGATTACACTGCTTCAAAACAACCCTTTCTATGGCATGCAAGGTGAGGATAGTCAAGAACAACTTTTGAGGTTTATTGATTTATGTGCTATGACAAAGCAGAGTGGAGTTATAGATGACACGATTAGACTTTGCCTCTTCAAATATGCCCTTACAAATAGACCCATGATTTGGTATAACTCCTTGTAATGTGACCCCATCACAGCTTGGGAACAACTTCAAAATGCTATCTTGGAAAAGTTCTACCCTCCATCCCTCACTTATGATATTAGGTGTTGGATAACACAATTTTTTTAGGTCCCTGGAAAAACCTTGCCAGAAGCATGGAAAAGATACAATGAGTTACTATGCAAGTATCCACACCATGGCATACCTAAAAATCAGCTTATCAAAATCTTTTATAGGGGTGTGGATGATGATATCAAGAAGTTTTTAGACTCCTCATCTGGAGGAAACTTCATGTGTGAAAGTTATGATATCGCATGAAAGGTTGTCACCCTTGGAGCTAAAAATCAAGCCAACTGGGGTAGATCCGTAGGCAAAGGAGTGTTGAAGGTAGCTATGGAGGAAAGTAGTCCTTAGTACAAGTCTATAGTCGAGTCTCCAAAGCTACTAGTTTCCAAGCAAGACAACCTTGTATCATCTTTCAACACTTATGAAGGAGAGACTTGCCCCCTCAATAACAAGAACATGTCAAGTCAACTTCTCAATTTTGTGAAGCTTGTAAAGGCACCGATCATTCTACGCTAGCTTGTAATATTCTCTACGATGTCATTCTGGGCAATGCTTGTGCCCAAGGAGGTAATGGTCAGATGGAAAATATGAATGACATCCACACTATCCCTGGTCAAGGGTATTATATTCCAAATTAGAAAAAAAACCATCTAGGTTTTTCAGTATGGAAATCTTTCAGGAGTGGAAAACTCAAAACAAATTGGTTCTGATAATCAACAACGAGGCCCGTCGGGATTCCAGTATAATCAACAACAAAATTTTAGGAATCAAGGGAACTTTAGGGGTAACTTTCAGAATAGAAATTACAAACAGTATCAAAACACCTCTTAGTTCCATAATCTCAACCAATTCTTGCATTAAGAACTACAACACAGACAACAAGCCAGTCCCGTCTCTTCAGACGACAAACTATTAGCCATTGAGAAGATGCTACAGTCACAACAGACTATGATCGCAAATTAGGAAGCCCATCAGAAGGCTATTGAATCCCAACTAGCTTAACTTTCAACTACCCTCAAGCCACCTACTGGGGCTTTGACTGGCCAACTAGAGAACAATACTAAACATCCTAAGCAACTGAAAGTTGTTTCCACTCAGCCTAGAAAAGACTATTTTGATCCTCCTGTCAAGATGTGTTTTGTAGTTATAGACGAGGATGACTTGCTGATTGTCCAAGACATTGAAGTACTTGAATCTCAACCGAAAGAACCGTTGACCACTAATAAGACAGAAAAAAAATTCTAAGTAACCTATCATTGCAAAAGCAGAAGACATGCCTGAGCAAGTTATACCAATATACAAACCTCATCCTCCTTTCCAAGCTTGACTAAAGTAGGCAAAGCTCGACACTCATTTCATGAAGTTCAAGGCAACAATGAAGAAGCTTCATGTTGATATGAGACAGTCAAATTATAAAATACTATCTCTGATATTATTAAGTGAAAAATGCCTAAGAAGCAAAAAGATCCAGGATCTTTTAGGATTTCATGCAATATCGATGACTCCACATGTAATAAGGGACTAGATGACCTCAGTGCTAGCATTTCTATCATGCCAATTAGCCTTAGCAAGAGGCTAGGGTTTGTAGAACTTCTCCCAACTGGAATGACCATACAACTTGTAGGTAATTCTATGACTCTTCCTTTGGGAATCATTTAGGATGTCCTAGTAAAGGTAGGAAAAAACTCTTATGTCCCATGTGAGTTTCTAATCATGGATATAAAAGAGGACTCTAGATACACTCTTATATTTGGCCTCCCATTCCTTGCCACTGCGAGAGCTTTGATTGATTGTTGAAGAAGGAACCTTGCTCCTCATACTGGGCAACGAAATGCTCGAGTTCAGAGTTTTTGAAAGTATGTGAAGGCCAAGCATGCAAGAAGAAGTATATTTGATTGATTGCATAGAGAAAATGTCACTCCTCATGCAAGAGAATCATGAATCAGATGACCCTTTAGAAGTGTGTCTAACAAACATGATTGTTGATGACTCCATTGATGAATAAGTAAAGAATTATGTTCTCCACCTCAATGTTGTAGAAGAAGATCCTGAAGATAAATTTGAGGAACTCAAGGCTGTGAACGTAACTGAGGACCTATGTGAGAAAGTAGAGGCCCCTAAAATGAAGCCCCTGCCTGAGGGAATGAAGTATGTGTATCTGGATGACCTCAAGGTTTTCCCAATTATCATGACTTCTAACCTAACGTCCAAATAAGAAGATAAACTCTTGATAGAATTAAGGGAAAGAAGAAAGGCCCTCGGCGACAAAATGAGTGACCTCACCGGGGTCAGATAAGTGCTTTGCATGCACAAAATCCCCATAGTGGAAGACCACAAGACGATTGTCGAACATCAATCAAAGATGAATCCAAATATGAAAGAAGTAGTTCACCGTGAAGTCATTAAATTGCTCACTACAGGAATCATCTATCCTATATCTGACTCACCATGGGTAAGTCATGTACATGTTTTCCCAAAGAAGCTGGATATATCGTGGTATGAAGTGAAAATAATGAACTCATCCCCTCTCAAATGATTACTGGCTGGAGGATGTGTATCTATTATAGGAAATTAAACAAGGCCACACATAAGGATCATTTCTCAATGACTTTCATAGACTAAGTCTTAGAGCGATTGGCTCACCAGGAATATTTTTGCTATGTCGATGGTTACTCTGGATTCTATCAAATTTCCATACATCCTGATGACCAAGAAAAGATGACATTCACTTGCCCCTTTGGGACATATGCCTTTAGATGAATGCCTTTCAGACTATGTAATGCTCCTACCACTTTCCAGCTTTGCATGGAAGCCATATTTGCTAGACTCACTAAAACTATTATGGAAGTTTTCATGGACAATTTCTCCGTGTATGGGGATTCATACGACTCATGCCTGAAGCACCTCTCCCTGGTCCTCAAATGATGTGAAGAAGCACATCTAGTGTAAAATTGGGAGAAATGCCATTTCATGGTAAAAGAAGGCACTGTCCTCAGCCATAGGGTCAGCAATCGAGGGATCAAAGTAGACAAGGCAAAAATCGAAGTGATTTCTAAACTCGGACTCCCAACTAATGTAAGAGAGGTCTGCACATTTCTTGGTCATGCATACTTTCATAGAAGGTTTATAACGGATTTCTCCAAGATAACCAAGCCTATGACAAATTTATTACTAAAGGTTGTTGATTTCCACTTTGATGAAGAATGCATCAAGAGTTCCAACAATCTCAAGCATGCCCTCACATCAACACCTATCATCAAGGCTCCAGATTGGGAGCACCCATTTGAAATAATGTGCGACACCAGTGATTACGTAGTTGGCACTGTTTTGGGTCAATATATAGAAAAGAAACATTCTATCATCTAATATGCATCTAAGACCCTTGACAAAGCTCAAAGGAACTATGAAACTACTCAGAAGGAACTTTTAGCGGTTGTGTATGCCTTTAACAAGTTCAGATCCTACCTTATCAGTTCCAAGGTGATTGTCTACACAGATCATGTTGCAACTCATTACCTCTTAGCAAAGAAAGATGAAAAACCTAGGCTAATCAGATGGATTCACCTCTTGCTAGAATTTGATCTTGAGATAAGAGATAAGAAATGAATGAAGAATGCTGCGGCAGACCACTTGAGTCATATCCACACCCTGAACACTGAAAAGATCTCAATTAATGACTCTCTTCCAAATGACCAACTCATGAAAGCTTCAAAAGTTATCCCTTGGTATGCAGACTATGTGAACTACCTTGCGGATGGTGTCATCCACCCTGAGTGCACCGACATTACACTAAAGACATTCATGCACGACGTGAAGCAATATCATTGGGATGAGCCATACCTCTTCAAGCTCTATGCTGATGGTCTCTACAGACGATGTATCGCTGAGGAAGAAGCTCAGCTTATTCTAGAATAATGCCACTCAGTCCCCACTGGGGGCCATATGAGCTCCCAGAAGACTGCTTTGAAAGTTCTACAATGTGGCTTCTTTTAGCCAACCATATCCAAGGATGCCTAGAAATTTGTCCTGTCATGTGACAAATGCCAGAGGGCAGGTAACATAACAAAAAGAGATGAGATGTCCCTTAAGCTCTGGTAGGAATTCAAGATTTTTGGCATTTGGGGAGTGGACTACATGGGCCCATTCCCATCCTCGTATGGATTTTGCTACATTCTAGTCACGGTGGATTATGTTTATAAATGGGTAGAGGCCATACCAACCATTACTAGTGATTCAAAACCAGTCATCAAAATATTTAGAGATATTATTTTTCCCCATTTTGGAGTTCCACGCACTGTGATATCTGACGGAGGTTCTCATTTTCTGGAAAGAAGTTTTGAGTCTCTATTGAGAAAATATGACATAACGCACAAGGTAGATTCCCCCTACCATCCACAAAAGAGTGGAAAGGTAGAGGTGTCAAACCCTCAACTCAAAGCTATCCTAGAAAAGATAGTAGGCCGCAACCTAAAGGATTTGTCAATAAAAATCAATGACGCCTTGTGGACTTTCAAGACTCCTCTTGAAACAAAACCCTTTAGAGTAATCTATGGAAAATCATGTCACCTTCTTGTAGAACTTTAACACAAATCTTGGTGGGCAATCAAACAACTAAATTTTGACATGAAGAAAGTTGACCAAGCCAAGATTGTGCAACTTTAGGAGCTGAACGAACTTTGGATGATAGCCTATGAGAATGCACGAATCTACAAAGAATGCACAAAATTATGGCATGATCATCATCTGAAGAGGAAAGACATACAAGTGGGAGACCAAGTTCTACTATTTAAATCAAGATTGAGACTTTTCCCAGGGAAGCTCCGCTCTCGCTGGTCTAGAACATACATTGTCAAGAGAATCTACGCACATGGTGCCTTCATTTTATGGAATGAAAGGTCAGATGAGTTTGTGGCAAATGGCCAACACTTGAAGAGATGTTTCACCATAGCCAACATGAGCATTGAAGCATCACTGAATCTTTCCAAACCAGTTTATCTACCAGAAAAGTGAAAGAAGCATGTCGAGCCAATGACATAAAACAAAGGTGCTTGTAGGGAGGCAACCCGATCCTTATCTTATCTTTTACTTTCATCTTTGAATTAGAAAATTTTGTACCCAGTTGATAATGCATCGCAAAATGCAATTTTCCGTTCTGATCATTTTCATTTTTGAGATTTCAGATGGTTGCTGATAGGAACGCAACCACATTTGGTGGTCCAACCAGCATGGTTTTCCCCTCCATCTCAGATTTAGAGTTTGCTCGGGACGAGCAAATTTCTAATTTTAGAGTGGAGGGTGGGTGGTACGTACTCTACCTTCCACCCACACCTATCTGTTTTAGACTTAAGATTCCATCATTGCAATTTTGTAGCAATTTTGATAAAAAATTCAAAATTTAAAGTTTTCAAAGTAGTTTTGTATAGAAACTTCATGAAGTTTTGATGCTTTTAGTTCAATAAAAGCCTTTACCTAGATGACTAGTTTCTTTTTCCAAGAAATTTTGCATCATTATACCCTCCTTATTTGAAGTAAAGACTCAAGAGGGACAATCTTTGAAACTGGCCAATGGTTAGAAATCACCATGTGAAGCTTATGAATCCTAACATCATGATCCTTCAGTAAAGATGGCAAGTATCTGTCGAATTGAGAGGGATCTAACACATCGTGCTTCCTAACTGACAAGTGGAACAATAGCATGGAACGTCCACTGGATCCTCATCAAGTCATTATTTGATCAAAGTATGATAAGGAGAACAACTCGATATATTGAATTGTAAATCAAGTTGCATTATGATCCAAACTCTCTTCTACACTTCTTGTACCATATTCATACCCCTCCATCCATAAAAAAGAAACAAAACACCATAAAATAGTGCCAAACCCTATGTTCGGGGTGGCACACCACCCCTCTCTTTGTTCACTTCTTCCATACCCCTCTCTATGTAATAGGGGTGTATCACCAAAATGAAAAAGAAAAAATGCCAATGTGCACACAAGAAAAAAAAAGAAATCTCATATTGAATAGAGGAGAGATTGGCAATAATAAAAAAAGAGTTGCATTCAATATAATTGCAACCATATAATAAAAAATCTCGAGTCAAATAGAGGAGAGATTTACTACTTCCTTCCATAACCCCCTTCACTCCCTTTTTGCACCTACAGGCATAATGAATGCCTCATTTTTTCTAGTCTTTTTTAAGACATCAGTGTCGGATCAAATACACACTTGTTGTTCTGTGGGTATCTCTGAACTCTTACGAAGCTCTTGGACATGCTTGATGTTGGAGAAAGTGGGAAGGAACTGCTTTTGGGAAACAAACTCAGGAACAAAGATATTGTAAGATGTGTTCGGTGATATTAGGATGTTGAGATGCTCAGCCATACAAAGCAGAAAAGAAACAAACATGATGTGAAGATGAGGCAATCACAAGAGTTGAAAGTGTTCAATTGGCGACTATTTTATATTTTGTGTTACTCGAGGATGAAAAACGTTTAAGTTCGGGGTGTTTTGATGAATGCATATTCATCTTAGTTGTAGTTGCCATTTTGGCCTAGTTTTGCACTAAAAGCTCTCATATACCCCATAAATCTTGTCATATATAATTTTCCTCAGTTTTAAATGGTTATTTAGAGTTTTGATCAAATCCATTCATATCTATTTTAGGATTAAGCATCACACTATGTGCACTAGTGTAGGAGGCAATGTTCCTGCTAACTGACTAGAGGGCCCAAGAAACTTTCGATAATGTGGACCATATTTTCAATGGCCAGTTCCTTTATCAAAAATCATCCTCATCAGTCACGGGATTCATTGACACATGCTCATTGACCTATAGAAATTGCCCCCCCCCCGTGTGGGGTTGGGTTTGTTCCAGAATGCCGTGACCGTGACCAAGAAGACAATGCCGCGAGTGCGGCCTAGATGACATGTCAACCGACACTCAGCACCATCAGGCCCAGCTCGACACAGTGAGGCTAAGGCCAAGGTAGTGTGATCGTGGAACCCCACAGTGACCATGACCAAGAAGACCTCACTACGACTGTGGCACACCAGCACGACCACAGCCGTGACACAACCATCTCGACTGCTACAAAACCCCACGACTAGGACATACACCTCAACCATTGTTGAAGGTCATGACTGTGACACACACCTCAACATAGTCGGGTGCACCTCGGCACGGTGATTCTGAGGAGTACTATGACCTCTACTGAAAGTCACGTCTATGGCCACTAAGTTGGTCCTCTCCAGATCTACACCTATAAATAGACAACCCCCTCCTTCATTTGAGGCATCACTTATGCTCCATCGATGCTGACATGATGCCGCTCTGTACCCAGCCAAGGAAGACGATCTCTGCCATCAAAGACTACCTCAATGGTGTCCTTTTTACTCCACCATCTCCACTCCATCCAGATCTATCTTCCAGCCACAAGAGTGGTGCGTGTTCAGATTTATAGCACCCTCTGCCATCATCGATCTACCACTCCATCTCCTGTGAGAAAGAGCACAAAGAGATAAAGAAGGAGGAAAGAGAAGATCATCCTCGTCCATCTTGGTGTTCTTCCCCTCCTCATCCAAATCTTCCATGACATCATGTACAAGACCGTTTCTCTACCAAGCCACAACCATCTTCTTCACCATGACTGTGGTGGAATCTTCCCTCTCTCTTATTCTTTTTGTCCATTTCATTGGGGTGCGGGGACTAGCCCCGCTACCCATGCTTACATGTTTATCTTATAACATTCCATGGCTTGTATATAACTTTCTATTTCATTGTTAATCATTTAATGCATGCTTTGTGGATTGATCACCTGCCTTGCATGATCTATTATATTCCTTTGTTGTGAGAACTTCAATACTAGTATTTCACTGGGGTGTGGGGACTAGCCCCACTGCATGTTCTTAAATGTTCATCTAATAACATTCCATGTCTTGTATATAACTTTCCATTTCGTTGTTAATCATTTAATGCATGCTTTGTGGATTGATCACCTACCTTGCATGATCTATTATATTCCTTTGTTTTGAGATCTTCAATACTTAGGATTTGAATATCGATTAACATGGTTGATTCCTGAATGAGAACTTCTAAAGGGATATCTTTGGAGTAATAAGTGTGTGACCCATGGGTAACAAGATATAGAGCCCATGGAGATGCTTACACAAACTCTATTTCCTAACAAATGGTTTGCTACTCCATTTGGATAGTAGTCTCTTGCTTGGATGTGTTTTGGATGTGTTTGCACGTGTAGTGGTGGTGAAACCCGATTCCACCCTAGTGATTCCCATCATTAATCTAAAATTAGTTTTAATCCTGCTCTTTTACTTTCCTTGCAATTAGTTTAACTAAACCCATATGAACTCTTGTCCTAAATATTAGTCTTGATTCAACTAGATTCGACTAGCAATATTCTTAAAAATGTTGTCCCTTGGGATTTGATCCTTAACTAAAAATGTTGTCCCTTGGGATTTGATCCTTAACTATACTGCGATAAGACCCGTCCACTTGCAGGTGGTACTATTGCCCAAGGTTTTGGTAAAAACTTAGGGATTTCAGCCCTAGGTGGATGTGTTAGTTCAGTAAACACCACGTCATGCCCCACAAGATTGGGACACATGATGGGATAACTATCAAAATTTATAATGACCTAAACCAACATAGCTACTTCTTCTAAAACACTACACCCGCAAGTGCATGGGGTTGTGTCATAGTATAGGAGGGAAAAAAGTAAATGGTCGATCCATAGGGAGAAAAGGGGGCAATAGAGCTAGGTTAGTTTTTTACTAGGTTCCAACTGCGGAGTCCATGGTTTTGAAGGTTTAAAGGTTGATTTTGTTGATTGCACTAAGGGTTGAACAAGAAAGCAAAAGAAGGAAAGAAAACAAGATCAAAACATAAGTTAACCCTAGACTCTTAATTCTACTGAGCAAGAAAAGACATGGAAAGCAAGGAAAAGATCAAGGTATGCTAAGGAAAATAAGAAGAAGTGTATGCTAAACTAAGCTAGAAAATAGGGCAAAAGAACAATTAAAGACCTAAACTAGCAAGAGAAAAGAAAGAATAAGGCAAGAAGCTAACTAACCAAGTAAAGAGCTAACTAGGCTAACAATAGCTAAGCAATAAGGCAATTAGGGTTTTGATGCAATAAAGATATGTGTGGGCTGTTTGGGGGATTAACTTATCAATTAGGTTGGGGTTGACATATGAACATTATGCTTTCATTTAGTTTAACAAATCAAGCTATAATCTAGAGTCTAATAAATTTGCCTAGACTATTAATTGGCCATGAATAGGATAGGTTGTGTATAGGGGAAGTAGTCCCTAACACCTTCTACTACACTTAAGAGGCTCAATTGGGTTAGGGTCTTGGTGCAATTCAATTATATTCTAAACAAGCTGAGGTTTTTGGGTTAGATGATACTAGGGTGATTAGGGGATGAGGTTAGTAATGGGAGTGGAAGTGAGGTTTTAGGCCTCCCAACACCCACATTCTAGCCTTGAGACAACTCCATGATAAGCACACTAGATTCATCTAAACTAGCTACTTAGGTTTCTCAACTAGGGTTACGGTAATTGATTAGCATGTAGGAGGATGGGTAGCTAGTTAGGGATCCATGAATTGGACCTAGGAGAAAATCCCAAAATTTACACATATAAGATTTAAGAACAAACCAGTAAGAAATTCATGATGAGTGAGATAGAAATAGAACATAATCATTTGCAAATGAAATTACAATGTTTACATATCATTTTCCACCAACATTGTATCAAAGTAACATTTTGAGCCTCAAATAATCCACCTAAGGGACTTAGTTACTCATGGAAATGGAAAATACAAAAAGAAAGGAGAAAGAGGTACAACAAGCCATGGAGGGTGATGTAGATGGAGTAATCCTCCTCTTCGGCTACTACAAGGAGTCCTCCTCCTTCTTATGAGGTGCAAGGCAATGGAATGATGATGGAATAGGGTCAAAACACTAGGATGCTAGGGTTTTGGTGGTGGAAATGGTGAATTGGAGTGGAATGGAGGTGGAAATGGAGTGGAATGGATGGAATGCAAAAAGGGGAGATAAGAGGTGGTAGATGGTAGGTAGGAGTGGCTAACCTCAGCCTCTAGCCACCACCCACATATATATAGGTGGGATGGAAGCAATAGGTCAAGTAGTGGTAAAGTGGAAAATGCACTGGAAAAGTAGGTAGGTTTTTGTGAGTATCACGTTCATGGTGGGGTACCACGTCCGTGGTGGGTGTAGGGGAACATAGTTGTGGTATGTGGACACAACTGAGGTGGAAAATAGCTAAAGATCATAGTAACTTGGGTGGTTTTGTACTAAAAGTGGCACAACCATGGTGGTCACCACGACTGTGGTGAGGCAAGGGTGGCATGGATGTGGTGGTCACCACCGCTGAGGTGGCTTGGATTTGGTTTCCCATTTTCTTCTCACAGACATTTTGGATCAACTACAACACGATCGTGCAAGGTGGTACGACTATTATGTGTCCATCTTCCACGACCATTCTGAGCGGCACGGCCATGGTGATTCCTGCATTACTTGAAGTTGACACTATTGGTTTTTAGTGAACTAGCGTGGCCATTATGTGGCACCATGCCCGTGCTGGTTCTGTATCAACACTTTGACTTGAATCTGTGTGTTTTCTTAGACATCTTTGCTTCAATTGATCTTTGGCCACTAGGAGTAGTTTGAGGGAGCCTTGGACCTCACTTTGGATCTCTCTAAAGGTAGATAAACCCTAGGATCACTCATTCTCTCTCTCCTCCATACAAGCATGGTCTAAATTCCTAAACACATACAAATAATTTCTATAAGTGTATTTTACATGAAATCACATGTAATATAACAAGTATAGATGTGATTGAAACACAATATGACACAAGATGAAGCACTGAAATTGGTTTGCATCATCACCCCAAACTTATAACATACTTGTCCTCAAGTATGCTCCAACTCAATCTCTGTACAATTTTCCGCAATCATGAAATGACAATTGCAATGCAATAGGTGAATATTGACTGAATGGGATAAAAAATGACTAAGAACATGCATTCCACCTCTCTCCTCTCCTCTTTCACAAATCAATCATGATTAGAGAACCGTGCCTTCAAACTTCAAATATAGAGCATAGAAAACACAATCAATCCATATGGCTGTCATATCACTCCGAGTAAAAAATTTCATGGTAGCAAAGGTCAACAATGTCTAATTTTGTTGTTTTACATTCATGCATTCCATCTCATGTCCATCCACACTAAGTAACCCACATGGATGTCAAAAAAGGGAAAAATGAGCTAGGTTTGATGTTTCCTAGCTCTGTGGGTCTGCAAAGGGAAGAAAGGGTTGTGGTAAGAATTTGGAGTGCTTTTACACACTCATCTTTTCTCTATTTAGATGCTCTTAAACATGAACATATTTTATTTTCTTTATGCATTTTTTTCTGTTGGTGTGGATAGGGCGTATGGTGATGAGAGTGAATTGGGGATATATGGATGCGGCCACCCAAAACATTTGGAGGTGACCATGGTTGAATATGTGCACTTTGACATCCTTTCATGCGGTGGAGAGGTAAGAAGATGGTAGAAGAAGAGTGAGTCAAAGAGAGTTTATTAGTGTGGACATCAACATGAGATCTCGTTCATGAATTTTACTCCAACAATTTCATCAAGCAATAACACACCGCAAAATGAGAAATATGAAAACCACATTTCTATCATGAGATTCTACAAAACTATAAGCGTTTGTGACTTGCTTCAATCAAAATTCAACCTAACAATTCACAAGCATTAGTGTAAGGACCTTGACCTCCGTTTTGGGCTTATCCTATTTGCTTTGTCTAACCCTTGTGCTTAGTTTCTTGCTAATCACCTCTAGTGGTGATTAAGGTTGCTTGTGCCTTGTTTAGAGTTGGTGGTGCTACTTGCAAATAACCCAAGTCTAGGGTTGACGAGCAAGTTTGTCACCTTGAGAGGTTTTTCTCTCTCTCCTTGCTTCCTCTAGAGTTGAGAGGAAGGGTTGGGCTCGTTGCTTGAGTTGCCTTGGGCTTGGTTGAGCCTTGTTGGGCCTTGTTTTGCCTTGTTTGGGCCTTGCCTTGGCTTGATGGACCTTGTATCGGGCAAGGGTGTGTTTGGGACCCTTGTGTTGGCCATGGTTGTTTCAACCATGAGGTTGTGTTGGGCAAGAGAGTATATTGCCCATTAGGTGTGTCAGCCTTTGACCATCCTTGACCTTTGGCTTCATTTGTGTCACCACCCTTGTGGACACTTGGTGCATGATGCTTGCATGTGGCAATTGCCTTGGACATGTGTATGGGGTGAGATAAGGAGGTGACATTACCCATGGGCAAGTGTCCCTAGGTGGGCGACACCTTGCCTTGTTTTCTCCTTCGCCCTCTTCTATATATGCCTCTCCTTTCTCTTGCTTAGGATCCCTTTAGTTGGTGTTGCTTCCCTTCCTTCCTTGGTGGGCAAAACATCTCCTTTGGTAGTTGGTGGTCGATCCTCCTCCTTCTCCTTGGAGTCTTCTTCTTCCTCTAGTGGTGGCCGAGCCCTAGAGTGCCTTGTTCTTCTTCTTGTAGTGAGCATATCCCCTCTTTCCTTAGCACCTTCTTCTTCTTCTCTTTCTTGCTTGCTCTTCGGCCATGGTGGTTACAAGTTTCACTTCTCTTCTTGAGGTGGCCGAAGGTGGTGCTTGAGCTTGGGAGCTTGGAGCTTGCTTAAGGCGGGTTACATAACTCCTAACCCTAGCTATACAACTTCCTTTTCTTGTTGCATGTTATTTTTCACCTTGATCAGCCATGTATCTTGTGGATATATGTTCATGTTGTTGGTGTGTTCTTCACCATGGTGGCTGAACCTTATGTATAGAGTTTCTTGGGCAAAACTCCTTTCTCTCCATTTGGTCTTGAGAAGTGAGTTTATCTCTAGTGGTATAGACAACACTCCTCTCACCTGGTTGTTGAGAGGTGAGTCTATACTCTAGTTGCTTGGGCAACACTCTTCTCTCACCATGGATTAGAGAGGTGAGCCCTGGTTGGATGTTGACCTAGTAGAGGTTGGGATCTTGGCTGATCCGGAAATGATCTATCATGTTGCCCGAGATATGTGATGGAGGTTGTGCAAAACCCCTCTCTCTTGATTGTTGAGAGGTGAGTCAACTCTCTTGATTTGTTAGGGTTTTGTGATGGTGATCTTGATGTTAGTGATGACCAAGCCGAGATGAACCGTTGTGCCTTACACGATGCACCTTTGTGGTGATGTTGCCCGACGCCCCTCACCTTGGGTTTAGCTTTTCCCGATATGGTCATGTTGAGTTTGGTTGTCTTTGTGCCAGATATGACCATCTTGATCTTGTTGGTGACCTTGGGCGATATGCCTTGACCGAGATGACCCTTTCTCCTTGTGGGCATTATCCCCTTGGCTGATATGGTGCCTAGTTGTTAACTCTATTTGGTGCCTTGGGTGACACAAGTTGGGTTGGTCTTGAGCTGCCCAATATGTGTTGAGTGGTGAAACCCTTGTGCTTGCCTTAGTGGTGTTCGTTATGGTGTGCTTGATATTGTTGGATGGTAGGCTTCCTTGTGGTGCCCTTATATCGTTTGGTGATGTGTACATGGTGGGAGTTATAGCGTTGGCTTGGGCACCACGATCTTGTACGTTGTAGTGGTGAGATGGTTGCCCGATACAACCCTAACGCTAGATAGTCGATAGGGTCTTAGAGGATACAACAGATGCCCGATACACATCTAGCTTGGGTGCATGATATGTCCTCTTGACCCAGCTGCACAACACAACCTTTTCCTCTAGCTACATGACACACCATAGACCTGGTTTCCCGATGTGCTCTTGTTCTTGGGTTGGCCGACAGATGTGGCTAAGTGCCTTGGCTGACATGCCTTTAGTGAGGGTTGTTACCTTGCCCGATACCACCTATGGTAAGGGGCGCGCTACCCGTCACACTTTTAGTGAGGGTAACTAGTACCTTTAGTGAGGGTTATGCTTAACCGAGAAACCCTAGCTAGTGATGTGCTGTCTTGTAATCACACCTATGTTGTTGGTTTTATATGGATGATGGGTTGTGAAACAGTGCTATGATTGATGCTTAAAGATAATGCTAGATACTTGTTTATGTTTATAAGATAAATGACATAAGTGGATGCTTATGATTCGATAACCATAATGTAATTGATACAACTGTATGCCTCATATGATTATAATCATGACATGTACATCTGCAACTCTAATGACATAATAATTAGTAAGATCTATGTCTGGTGATTTTAAGTTATCTCTCTTGATGTGCATACTAACTATGTAGGTGTATCAGGTGAATTTCATAGCCAGGTAAGAGCTATGAGGTATATGTGTTTGAATAACGCTGCATCATGATAATTCTTGTCGATGGGATAACATGCATCACCAGTATGATGAGTTAGGTCTGAGGACTTGATGAGGGCTGAGTGCCCAGTGAGGTGTTATTCTCTTGATGATGAGATGAGGGATTGTTATCCCAGGTAACGATGTAAGATGATGATGCCTTGAGAGGCAGTGGCTTTTTGTGATGAGGGATTGAGATCCCATGATAATGTGATAATGACAACATTAATGTAACTCAATGTCGTTTATGTTTTACAACTTGGTTGCCTCAACAATCCACTTAAAATATACTAATTAATTACATTGGAACCTATCATGTAGTTTGCCCTGGCCATAGATCCATCATCGTCAGTAGCTGGTGATGGTGAAACAGGTTCTCCTGCTGGTTAACCCGGAAGCGCATATTGTTGAATATGTATGGTTGCTCATAGCCAAAAATAGGAGGATTTGAGTGCAACTTCGGCTGTAGACTCCAGAGCGTGGTTTCAGGCCCGTGGCTCAATATGTTAGAGCATGGTGAACAAGCCCGTGGCTCAGGATGTGTGATAAGAAGAGCATGATTGTGTTCACAGCTCAGAGCACGGTGATCATGCTCGTGGCTCAATTTCACTAGCATCGATACCTATACCTAGGTGGGCTAGGCAGAGGGTAGCCTGACCCTGTGGTTGAGGCCACTTAAGCATAAGACTGCAGTCCTTCTTGTCTTACACTCGTGCACTGACCACGAGCTGGTGAGGTCATGGAGTCTGTCTCTTCCATTGACCTTTTATGCCACCGGCTGGGGTTTCGCAACAGAAGGTTGGATTTGAGCAGTACGACTCACTTCCTCAGGGCATAATAATACGTAATCCAGTCGAATAGTATTTATTGCTTAAGGAAAAACACGAAACATTGGTTGAGGTGTTGCTTGTGTAATTGATCCTGTTATACCTTGTAGTTACTTATACATTCCTTATGTTTGTGATAAGATCTTGTAAATATTATCTTGTCAATTATGTTCCATAAAGAAAAATCATGTAATATGCCTCCTGGATATCTTGTTAAGTTTAATAATACAGTAAGACCTGCTCAGTATGTTGCTCATATAATCTGCTTATACTAGTTATCTATTTTACCTGCTTTAGCCTTCTTTGGAGTTTTATAGTTTTGGCGGGGAGTTATTTTTCTCGCTGGGACTGTGTGTCTCACCCCGTTGGTTTACAACCTTTTTAAGAAGCCGTGCTAGACGTGATGGTGATACCGAGGTTGCGGCCGAGTAGCAAGAAGAAGAGAAGTAGAAGGCATGAGATGGACACACTGCTGTTTTGATGGTTTTGTAGTAGAGTATTAGAGTCATCCATGTACTCTCATGTCCTCTGAGGTGTTGTGATGATGTTTTTCGATGTTTACCTGATGTAGCTTTTTATATCCTGCTATTGGCCTGATGTGGCCTGTTAGGTATAAACATGTGATGAACTCATGTGCTGGAAGGACAACTGGTTTCCCTAAACTGTGGACATATATCAGGCTTGTAATAGTTGTATAACATGTTTCTCTGTAGGATATGGATGCAAAGGTTCTCTTATGTATGCTTTATGAAATCAGTTTTAATTAAACTATGTTTTCAGTAATATGTGGTTCCGCACATTTTCACATGTCACCTTGCTATCTATGTGATGGCAGGGTGTCACAATTGGTTTGGTATTAGAGCTCTAGGTTTGCTGAGTCTACATGGATCTAGGATTAGGTTTGTGTCTTTTCTTATGAGTTTTCTAGATTTTCTTACAATAATCTTCTGCCCGAAGTGGAAGAAAAAGCTTAAAGATGCCTGGAAACCATGAAGAACATGCTGTCGTCTAGGCCGCAACAACGAGACTAGTCATGTCATCTTTGTGGTCAGATCGGGCATTGGAGGTCAAACTGCCCAAGGAAAAATGTTGAAGTGACACAACAGCCGAGGCAGAATCAACAAGGGTCAGATAGATAGCATACCAATGGTAGTAGAGGGCGAGGATGCAGTCAAGCATCGCAATTGGGATCATCTTCCCAAGGAAGCAGAGGATGTGGACAGCAAGCAACGACTCAATTCTATGTTATGAGTCAGCCAGAGGCGATAGTCAACCTGCGAGTTGTGGAAGGTCAGATGGAGTTATTTCATTCTGATTTGTCTTCTTCTTGCTTTATATCTGTTCTGGTTGACTCAGGTGCTACGCACTCTTTTATCGCACAAACTATGCTTGAAAGCTGTCTCTTACCTATTAGCTGTAAGAAAGATAACATGTTGTTAGAAACCCCTATTGATGGTTCCTCGATGCTTTGAGAGGAGTGCCCATCTTATGTTCTATCTTTTTCGGGACGCGGTATACAAGTGGATCTTATACCACTTGAGATGCATGGATTCGATGTGATCCTTGGGATGGATACCTTAGAGAAGTATAAGGTTGTGTTGGACTATGATTCTAAGCAAATAGTGTTTGATGACGGTGGAGAGAAGTGGATCTTCCAAGGTGATAGGAAGATTCTTCTGACGTGCTTAGTGTCAACGATGGTAGTAGAGAAGTTGTTGTGACAAGGGTGTAAGGCATTCTTAGCTCACATTGTGGATACTAAGGAGAAGGGTCCTAGCCTTTTGGAGGTGCCTGTTGTCTGAGGGTTTGTGGACGTGTTTCCAGATGAGTTCCCCGGTGTTCACCCACCCCGAGAGATTGATTTTGAGATCAATCTGGTGCCAGGAACACAACCAGTTGCTCAAACACCATACAGAATGGCTCCAGCCAAGATGGCAGAACTGAAGAAGTAGTTACATGAGTTGTTAGATAAATGTTTTGTCAGACCGAGCACATCACCATGGGGTGCTCCAGTCCTTTTCGTAAAGAAGAAGGACGAGTCGATGCGACTGTGTATAGATTACCGGTAGTTGAACAAAGTTACGATCAAGAACAAGGATAGATGATATGTTTGATCAGTTGTGTGGTGCTATAGTGTTCTCAAAGATAGATCTACGGTCTGGATATCATTAGTGGAGAATTCAGGATGAGGACATACCAAAGTCAGCATTTAGGATGAGGTATGGTCACTTTGAGTTTGTGGTTCTGCCGTTTGGACTAACCAATGCACCTATTGCTTTAATGGATCTGATGAATAGAGTGTTTTATCCATTTCTAGATCAATTATTTGTAGTTTTTATAGATGACATATTGATCTATAGTCGGGATAGTCAAGCGCATGAACAACATCTTCGACAAGTGTTGACTCTTCTTCGCCAACATCAGTTGTATGCCAAGTTTAGTAAGTGTGAGTTCTTGTTGAAAGAAGTGACTTTCTTGGGACATGTGATATCTGCAGAAGGAGTCAGACTGGACCCTAGGAAGGTGGAGTCAGTTACAGATTGGGAGCAACCAAAGATGCCAACACAAGTTTGTAGTTTTTTTGGGTTTAACAAGATACTACCAGAAGTTTATAAGGAACTTTAGTGTAATAGCGTTACTGTTAACAAAGTTGACCAGGAAGGGTGTACCCTTTGTTTGGGATGATCGTTGTCAGTAAGCTTTCCAAATATTGAAGGAGAAGCTGACTAGTGCTCCGATGTTGGTGCTGCCAGAGCCTGGGAAGGGCTATGTTGTTTTCTGTGATTATTCCAAGAAAGGCTTAGGATGTGTGCTAATGAAGGAGGATCATGTCGTTTCTTTTGCTTCGCGATAACTTAAGAAACATGAGGAGAACTGTCTGACACATGATCTGGAGTTGGCAGCGGTGGTCCATGCGTTAAATATTTGGAGACACTATCTTTATGGGGAAGTGTGTCAGATCTTTATAGATCATAAGAACTTGAAGTACATCTTCTCATAGAGTGAGCTGAACATGCGACAACGTCGCTGGATGGAGCTGATCAATGATTATGATTGCTCCATTGGGTATCATCCTAGTAAGGTGAACGTGGTAGCTGATGTGCTTAGCAGGAAGTCTTCTTCTCACTCTATGGAGAAGGCACAATTGAGTTCCTTGGTATGCCATAGGCGGGATATGCTCGTCTCTTTGCAGTAGATGAATGTATAGATGGAAGTCTCATTGTTGGTAGTACTATTGGCATAGATGCAAGTAAAGCCTACATTGATATAGCAGATAAAAAATGCACAACAGACAGATGCTTCAGTTTAGGAGATCAGATCAGAGTTTGACAACGAGAAGCGTGATGGTTTCCATGAGTCCAAAGATGGACTAGTTTGTTATCATGGTAGGATGGTGGTCCCCGATGTTGATAATATGAGAAAGCTAGTGGTCGACGAAACACACACATCGATGTATGCTATGCATCCAGGAGTCACCAAGATGTATCGAAATCTGAAGGACTTGTATTGGTGGCCTGGCTTGAAGAGAGATGTAGCTGAGTTTGTGGCTAGGTGTGCGGTATGCCAACAAGTTAAGGCTGAGCATCAGAAGATGATAGGTACGTTGCAATCCATGCCGATACCACAATGGAAATGGGATCATATAACCATGGATTTCGTGGTTGGTCTGCCTAGGATAGCTAGGAATCATGATTCCATTCGGGTGATAGTGGACAGATTGACGAAGTTTGCCCATTTCATACCTGTGAAGACAACGTATACAACAGAGAATCTTGCTCAAGTATATGTGGATGAGATAGTACGTTTGCATGGTGTGATAAAAAATCCCAAACATCGGATAATAATGAATGCGGAAGAAAACATTAACAATGGATTACTAAAAATCACTAAAAATTAAAACCTTTTTCAAAGAGATCCAAACACAAGAAAACGTTTTTATCAAGAACCAAAGTATTTTATTTACATCCTAGTTCATAAGTACATATCCTGTATCGTTTCCTCTCGAGGATTACAAGCATCAATTGCCCTGTTAAAACTATAGACAGTATAAGAACCTCGAGGCATCAAGCCAAAATATCAGATTGATTCATTAAAAGAACTAACTACTGAGTCCAAGGACCTGAGAGTACAGAGACGACACATAGGACTTTCAATACAAAATATGACATCCAGATCCTCCACTTGGAATATTATAGTTGTCCCTATTGCTACTGCTGCTCTCCCCCTACAATAGGGTTTCTGCCTCTTCTTCTGCATCTACCTAAACAGTTGGATCCCACGGGGGTGAGACAACTGAAAATTGTCTCAGCGAGAGATATAACTCTCCGCCAGAAACATTATTATTGCAGATAAATAGTAATAGAATGAGCAGGAGTTCTTCTATATTAACAATAGTATTAATCATTGTATGAATAGAATAAGATAATCTCCTTTCTTAAGGATAACATTACATCTACCCATGGTAGAATTATAAATCATCTATCTTCTTTACAAGGAATGTAAGGAAACATAAATGTATCATCTATCAACTAAGGATGTATAGAAGAAATATAACACTAGCAAATGATTTTCGTATTCAATCCTTAAGTAAACGTGCAATACGACTGATTACATTTTACAATCACAGTTATGACCTGAGGAGATTAGGTATACCGCTCATACTCCAACCGACCATTGTGAAGTCAAAATCAATGCCATACAAGGTCAATGGAAGAGCTAGATGCCATGACCTTCCTTATCGCGGTCAGTACGAGATTCCATGTAGGACATCTTGTGTCTCTACTAAATAGCTTTCTAGGGTATACTGGAAACTTTGCTATAGAGTTACAATTGTGGTTGTACTCTCTTCGCAATCGAGAGATTTCATGTTTATCTCGCATCGATCCGACATTAATATTATCGCAAGATTCTTTATACATCCATCCCGTTATTAGGGGATTAGTGATACATCCACCCATGCATATATAATGAAGGATTGAGAGACTTAATGTTTATCTCACATCAATTCCTCCATTAGGGAGTAAGGATATTCGCACCCATTACCTCCGCATATTAAAAAATATGCATTCCGGGTTATGCCGCGGAGCAACCCATTTCACCATACCTCAAATTCTGACGCTGATGGTTATATGGCCAGGTAACTACATGATGAGATTTCACTTAGTTAATTAAGTACCTTACCATATTATTTTAGCATCAGTCAAGTTTCAAACAAGAATTATTATAACAGATGCTACACAGAAAAGTATAATACATCTATCAAGTACTTTTCAGAGCTTTATAAAACAATGGGATCTTAATCCCTTATCTCATTTCTGGGAATTCACATCCCTCAACATCATCAACATGTCTACTGGATATGGGTATTCAAACCCTTAGTTCATCACTAATGATGGTTGCCACTTATCAGGTAACTAATACCTCTAGGTCATCTGACCAAGGTATTTAGGGTACTTGTTACCCAAGCATCTCACATGGCTCACATGGCCCGTTAAGTATCTTGTCACCTCTCACTAGGTAACAAATTATCACATGGTTCACAAGGCCATTACATCTTGTCACCTCTCACTAGATAACAACTAATTCACATGGCTCGCAAGGCCATTGCACATCTTGTCACCTCTCACTAGGCAACAACATATTCACCTGGCTTCACAGTGCCATTACATCTTATCACCTCTCACTAGGTAACAACTTATTCACAAGGCTCACAAGGCCATTGCACATTATAATTTTATTCAAGTATTTAACATACCTTACAAGGTTTATACAACAAAAGAATTACAACCCTCCCATCATTAGGGTTAGGGTTTCCCTTACATATCATCACCCTTCATTAGGTTTAGGGTTTTCCATTATTAACCATTTAGGTTCTCAAGATCATATTATTAATGATCGAGCCCTAATTCATTGCTCCACATAGGTTGGAGCCAACATTGATAACATAAGTATTCAATCATGCTTATTTATTCTCCTCACTTATCATTAAATGAATTATCAACACAAGATATGAGTTCCTCTCTCAACTTTGCCAGAATATGATTACATCATACTTAATTAACTTGTCTTAAACTTTTCTTAGGGTATGTTAGTCTACACTTATCAAAGTGAATTACTTCTCAATGTAACAATTGACATGACACACTTCATGTGTTACTCAGCCAAGTATATTGGATTTAGGATACATCAAGATGTATCAATATTGAGGTGCTGGATGTGAAATCTATCATGTCTTGATGTATCACTTCCCTCATCACCTTTTTCTTACTTAAGTTCATCAACTTATCTTGTACTAGGGTATTTCCCATTCTAATAATTTATGCACCAGTTCATCACATTTATCATGTAATGTATTGGTCATAAGTCACTTATTTGAAATATCCAACCATTGTCAATGGTATGGACTCATCTCAAGTTAAGGCATTATTGATATAATATCATCCATTAATAACCGCCTTAGGTGTTTCACTTATTAATATATTAGTCACTATTTCATTATTAGGGATATGTTTTCCCATCTTTATCAATCAGGGTTTACATAACATCACTCTATATTAGGTTTTCACATAACATCACCCTGTATTAGAATTTCACATAACATCATCCTATATAAGGGTTTCAAATAACATCACCCTATATTATAATTTTTCATATCATCATCCTATATCAGGGTTTCACATAGCATTACCTGAAATTAGGTTTTCTCAACTCATAATTCAAAGTTAGGGTTATGGTTTATCATCATATTGCCCATATTAGGATTTTATATATCTTCACCCTTTATTAGAGTTAGGGTCTCATATTAGGGTTTCATATAGAATTACATCACATCACCCTGGATTAGAGTTTCACATCACATCATTGGATTAGGGTTACACATAACATTACCCTTGATGAAGATTTCACATCACATCACTACATTAGGGTTTCACATGGCATTACCCCAGATTAGGGTTTCACATGTCATCACCCATGATTAGGGTTTCACACATCATTGTCTTGAATTTAGGTTCCTTATAACTTTTCCCCAAATTAGGGTTTCATGTTACTTTACCTGAAATTAGGGTTTCATGAAGCATCCTCTTGAATTAGGGTTTTTCATTATATTACCCTGAATTGGGATTTCTCATATAATTACCCTAGATTAGGGTTACACCATTACCCTAGATTAGTGTTTCATCTAACATTGCCCTAAATTAGGGTTATGGCTCATCAACCTTCTCGATTAGGGTTTCATGATCTCTTTATCAAGGATCATACAATTACATATTTTATTCATGTTGAGAGTGTTGAGGTTTAACCACTACATGATTATTGTACATGTATGGAATCCTCTCTCTCATCCTCTCTAGGATTTTGATTACTTCAATCTTCATTAGATTAGGTCAACCCTTCATTCAAGTACACACATTTAGGGTTAGCATGGTGTATTGAGATATTACTTTCATAAGCATCAAAGGTTAATCCTTCTAAGGGTACTAATCACTTAAGTACCTTTAAGGTACAACCATTATGATTATCTTTGATAAACACCATTAATAATCATATGGTTAATTGATCTTTCATCACATTAGGTCTTCAAATGGTTTTGGTACTTTTGAACCTTCAAACGGTTTTGATCCCCTTGACCATTAAACAGTTTTGAAACCATTTTCCCTCCAAATAGTTTTGAAACCGTTTGGGCATCTAGGGTTGAGATCATTTTCTCTTAAACGGTGTTGAAACCGTTTGGTACTTTCAAACCTTGAAATTGTTTGGTCAAATTAACATAGAAACCAAATGAACAACCCATCATTGAAACCGATTGAACATCAAATGATTTTGAGACTAGTTTCCCTCCAAACGATCTGAAGACCATTTGATCCCAAATGTTCTTAAGACCGTTTGGTCCAAACCACATTGAAATCGAATGGATCAATTAGGGTTTCCACAATCAATCGATTTAGGGTTTGCACTCATTGAATCATCCAACATTGAGACCATTGAAAGTAAATCAACTTGTAACCCTTAGATATCCATCCATACATGACTCCTCTTGACCTTAAACGGTCTTGAGACCATTTGAGCCATTCAACATAGAAATTGACTCAATCAATATAGCATTTCAACCAATCAATCCTATTAGGGTTTGTAATCAATGGATCACCCATTCTTGGAACCATTTCAATTGGATCAATTGGAACCATTGGATCTTCATCCAACTACATCAACAATTGACCCCAAACGGTCTTGAGACCGTTTGGTCATCAAAGTTGAAGATTGTTTGCTCATGATTTTTATTTAGGTGTGTGCTAAGATGACATCATCAACTTCAAGCTACAAACCTTCGAAATTTTCTGTGATCTTTGTGGTGATTTCAACAATTAATCAAAAGGAAATTTGAGAAAGAAGAAAGATTCAACATATGATGAAGAAGTGAAATCAATAATAAGATTTAAGGGTTCAAGTTATATAACCCACGTTCAACGTTGAATCCAAGCTTCAATATTCACGTCCTCAATGGTGAATGAATCTTTATAAACTATCCAAGGTCCGTTCACAAGTCTTTGAGTGAAAAGAATGGCTAAAGTTGAAGATTGAATGGAGAAAAGAAGAAAATAAGCATTGAATTTCGATTTGCACCATGAAATCAAGGTTGAAGATGATTAAGGAGCTCACCTACAGGTTGGGGTATGTCCTCCTATTGTTCCTAAGCTCCCTTGTGCACAGCCAAAGCAAGGAAATAAAGAAGAGTCGAAAAAGCCTTTCATGTGGGTGAAAAATGGGATATATGTAAGAGAATTTCAAGAGAGAGAGTGTTATAAAAATCTTTCAATTCCCTAAATTGAGGCCACTTATCCCCCTCACTTCCTTGGATACAAATACATCATCCTCCCCTTCGAAATCCTCTTCTTTATTTGTGAATTAAAAGAAAACAAATTAAGCACCTTAATCAATATAATAATAATATCCAAAAATTAGTGGATATTACTTTTTCTTTAACTAATGTGAGTGGCCTCTCCACTCACTTTAGATATTTCGATGCCATTGCAAGGCACAAGGAAGTACACACTTATACAAATTCAACTATTATATTTTTGGTTGAAGGCCACTTCCATTAATATATTTATTTTTGCATTAATTTGAATTAGGGTTTCAATTATGCTTAAATCTTGATTATTTTAATATCAAGATTCTCTCTCCTCCAAAGAGATTCAAATGAGATGCCCCACTAATTTTCTTGTCTCTAATGGATACCAAGAAACATTAGGGACTCTCTAGAAGTGGTATTTTGCATATTGAACCCTAGGTTTTAGGTAAATTGCACATTACACCAAATATGTTTTAATGCACCAACATTGCTTAAAAAACTCTTTCTTGGTGCTCACACTTCCACAAGCCATACCTCTACATCATTTTCATTCTTATGATGCTTCAACACTTAAGGAACATTTTATCATGTATCATTTGCAAGTTAACCCTTCAACTTGGGTAATTTGCTCTTTAGTCTAAAACAAGTAAACCATTGTTTCAACAATATTCAAAAAGGACAAAAATTGAAACATAAGTTCCTCTTGAGCCTTAATTACTTTTCAAAAGATAAGAGCAAGCATATAATTATCTTTCTTAAACAAAACATCTAGGATTAAAGCATAACCCAGGTCAGGGATGTTACAAATTATAAACCCCTAACAAGGATTTCATCCCCGAAATCCTAGGTAAAGGGAGACAAATATTATTCATTCACTATATCATCAGATCTTCACATAACATCTTAATGTTATGGAGATGCCATAGAACTTTGATCAACACAAAGTTCTTCCACACAAGGTTATCATAGAATCAGTCACACATGACACATACTCTACTGTCCTTTTCATTATTGACTGTAGAGTCCACTCTATGTCATATAATGCTTTCCTTAATCATAGAAACATTATACATACCTTATTTAATTCAGGTGTCAAACCTCACTGATTTATTACCTTTCTCAATTTATAACTTTTTGTGACATGATTCTTGATTCTGAGGAGTCTTCCATATTCCTTATTGAGTTTAGCATTTCACTTCCAGGGAAAGACCAAAGTTACATTTTGTCACCCACTTGTGACTACAAGTATTATCATACATCTGTTGTGCCATCCAATCTGCTGACACAACACTAAAATTTCTTACTACTTGTAGCAACTATCTCATTAGTTGTATATACTTTTGTCATAAGGGGAGGTTACTTACCAATTAAGAACTTATCTTAGAGGTATCTTTAGAATTATTTTTAACTTGATAAGATTTTCCCACAATGATTTTACAATTGTTCCTTCAATTAGTACATTCTTGTCGATGTTATGTTTATGCAGAGCATAAACCCCTAACATGCGATGTTCATACTATTTTATGTAGTTAGACTAATTTCACAGTTGGCCATTCTAGGTAACCAACATTAATCATCTAATTAGGAGTTATACTTTTACTTTTCCATACCACCGTATATTTCTTGGATACGAAAATTCCTTACTTTGGTATCCATCACATGTGTAAAAAACACATCACATCCTCATCATTCTTTCATCTTGGGACATTAGTTGTTACACATATCTTTATCTTAGAAACAAAGTCCAAGATGAACTGATACTTTTCTAAGTATCCATCATTGGGTTATTTCTAATCCATGCACATCAAGTGTCACACTACTCACTTGATTTCCATGTCCTCAAAAGGAGAGAACACAAAGAAACATATTTCTCTTATCACCCCATCATCACCCAGGGTTGTTTATCAAAGAGAAAAGATTATCATCTCCTCTAATTATTGCATGGACTTTCAACTGTTCATGAGTCATTCACTCTTATTTCATCCTAGGTTCCTTACCATCAACATAGGAATTGTAGGGATGATTACATGTCATCACTCCTTTCTTTGTTATTGTCTAATATGTTCATAAACATTTTGTGATTTTATCACATTTCTCAATTCTCTTTATGGGAAAAGATCTTTACTATACACACAAGATTTATCAGACAGAGATCATCTCCCTTGTCTCATTTTCTTTATCACGGGGATTATACTTTTACTTCCTCATACACACAAATTGACCAGAGATCATCTCAGATTTCTCTTTATTGTACTTAGGATGTGATAAAATATCCATGCCATATTTCTAGTTTCTTTATTCTCACCAGATTGTTTCAAAATGACTACTTGATCAGAGTATTCAATGAGATAACAATATAAGAGTTCCATACTTGCCCTATATCCAATAATTATATACCTGGCTAGGGTATACAAGTACTGCGATTAGGTAGTATGCACTTTATTTACTATCATGTTCCTCAATTTTCATATCATTATAAACACAAGATTTAACATTCCTGGATTTTCTTCAGGCATTACTTCTATATCTCATCCTTTTTCACACAGATCAGAGAAATTATAAAGCATTTAAAGGAATACTGAGTAAAATATAAGTCCTCATCTTCCTTGTGTCCTCATATGACTGGTCAAAGGAATCTCAAAAACAACTACCTTCTTATATTTATCACAAAGAATTATGAAATGATATATCAAAATAAAATTATTTCATCTGACCTATCTCATCTCACAGTTTGTTTACTGCCTTGGGATGATTCTTTTCATAGAATCTTACCGTTGCCTGATGTTGACTTTGTGCTTTGTTATTTAATGGAGTTGATCCTGCCTAGGATGTCTGTCCACGTCCTTGAGTGCCACTAGAAAATTGTTTCCTCTGATGACCCTTATGTCTCCACCTCGGTGGTTGGGTTACCATTGTGTTTCCAAATGGACAATTTCTTGCTAGACGTCCTACCTGTCTACACTGGTGACATGTTCTATTCTCATGATATGGTCTAAAAGGTCATTTACCCTTTCTAGTAGCCCTTTCCCTAGTGCACTAGACCTTGGATGTATCGGGGGTACCAAAAACTTCCCCTTTTTGGAACTACTAGGCCTCTGATCCCGAGTTTGGAAAGGCCTTTTATTAATTCTGTCCACATTATCCTTTTTTGGACCGTCTTTTCTGATATGTCTAAGCTGCCTACACCTATGGCAAATCCTGATTTCAGGTTGTAACCTATTCCTTTCATCAATATTCATTGCTCCCACATGCTGATGTTGAGCAAGAATCCTGTTGGAATCCAAAACTTTATCATTAGGGGCTGGTAGTCTAGGTTGTATTGCTAATATATGGTCCATTATATGCATCATTGCTGTCCTAGCTTGCCCAATAGTGATATTAAAAGAAGGATTCCTTATCATAGTTGGATCATCTTGGGGGTTCTCAGGAAGTCATTCTTCCCTTGCCTGGTCCATTACACCTTCTGTTGGTGCAACATTGCTGCTCTCAGCAGCATATTCTTCGTGTGATCCAGACATCTTTAAGTTCTTCTTCTCCTATATGAGTAGAAGACACTATCAGATAAATTGGAAGAAACTAGAATAGACTCGACAACCTTAATCCTATGTCTCTGTAGACTCAGCGAACCTAAAGCTCTGATACCACTAAATTGTGACGACAAATCCCAAACATCGGATAATAATGAATGCAGAAGAAAACATTAACATCAGATTACTAAAAATCACTAAAAATTAAAACCTTTTTCAAAGAGATCCAAACACAGGAAAACTTTTTTTTATCAAGAATCAAAGTATTTTATTTACATCCTGGTTCATAAGTACATATCATGTATCATTTCCTCTCGAGGATTACAAGCATCATCTGCCTTGTTAAAACTATAGACAATATAAGAACCTCGAGGCATTAAGCCAAAATCTCAGATCGATTCATTAAAAGCACTAACTACTGACTCTAAGGACTTGAGAGTACAGAGACGACACATAGGACTTTCTATACAAAATATGACATCCAGATCCTCCACCTGGAATATTACAGTTGTCCATGTTGTTGATGTTGCTCTCCCCCTACTATAGGGTTTCTGCCTCTTCTTCTGCATCTACCTAAAAAGTTGGATCCCATCGGGGTGAGACAATTGAAAATTGTCTCAACGAGAGATATAACTCTACTCTAGAAACATTATCATTGCGGATAAATAGTAATAGGCTTAGCAGGAGTTCTTCTATATTAGCAATAGTATTAATCATTGTATGAACAAAATAAGATAATCTCCTTTCTTAAGGATAACATTGCATCTACCCATGGTAGAATTATACGTCATCTATCTTCTTTACAAGGAATGTAAGGAAACATAAATGTATCATCTATCAACTAAAGATGTATAGAAGAAATGTAACACCAGCCAATGATTTTCATATTCAATCATTAAGCAAACATGCAATACGGCTGATTATATTTTACAATCAAACTTATGCCTTGAGGAGATAAGGTATACTCCTCATACTCCAACCAACCATTGCGAAGTCAAAATCAGTGCCATACAAGGTCAATGAAGAGCTGGCTGCCATGACCTCCCTTATCTCGGTCAGTACAAGATTCCATGTAGGACATCTTGTGTCTCTGCTAAATAGCTTTCCAGGGTATACTGGCAACTTCACTATAGAGTTATAGTGGCGGCTGTACTCTCTTCACAATCAAGAGATTTCATGTTTATCTCACATAGATCCGACATTAATATTATCGGGAGATTCGTGATACATCCATCCCATTATCGGGGTATTAGTGATACATCCACCCCAACATATATAATGAAGGATTGAGAGACTTAATGTTTATCTCACATGAATTCCTCCATTAGGGCATAAGGATATTCGTGCCCAACACCCGCGCATATTCAAAAATATGCATTTCGGGTTATGCCGCGGAGCAACCCGTTTCACCATCCAGCAAATTATGACACTGATGGTTATATGGCTAGGGCACTACATGATGAGATTTCACTTGGTTAATTAAGTACCTTATCATATTCTTTTAGAATCAATCAAGTTTCAAACAAGAATTATTATAACAGATGCTACATAGAAACGTATAATACATCTATCAAATACTTTTCAGAGCTTTATAAAACAATGGGATCTTAATCCCTTATCTCATTTATGGGAATTCACATATGTCAACATCATCATCATGTCTATTGGATCTGGGTTTTCAAACCCTTAGTTCATCACTAATGATGGTTGCCACTTATTAGGTAACTAATACCTCTAGTTCATCTGTCCAAGATATCTAGGATACTTATTACCTAAGCATCTCACATGGCTCATAGGGCCCATTAAGTATCTTGTCACCTCTCACTAGGCAACAAATTATCACATGGTTCACAAGGACATTACATCTTGTCACCTCTCACTAGATAACAACTTATTCACATGGCTCACAAGGCCATTGCACATCTTGTCACCTCTTACTAGGAAACAAACTATTCACATGGCTTCACAATGCGATTACATCTTGTCACCTCTCACTTGGTAACAACTTATTCACAAGGCCATTGCACATTATACTTTTATTCAAGTATTTAACATACCTTACAAGGTTTATACAACAAAAGAATTACAACCCTCCCATAATTTGGGTTAGGGTATTTCCTTACATATCATCACCCTTCATTAGGTTTAGGGTTTTCCATTATTAACCATTTAGGTTCTCAAGATCATATTATTAATGATCGAGCCCTAATTCATTGCTCCACACAGGTAGGATCCAACATTGATAACATAAGTATTCAATCATGCTTATTTATTCTCATCACTTATCATTAAATGCATTATCAACACAAGATATGAGTTCCTCTCTCAACTTTGCCAAATTATGATTACATCATACTTTATTAACTTGGCTTAAACTTTTCTTAAGGTATGTTAGTCTACACTTATCAAAGTGCATTACTTTTCAATGTAACAATTGACATGACACACTTCATGTGTTACTCATCCAAGTGTATTGGATTTATGATACATCAAGATGTATCAATCTTGAGGTACTGGATGTGATATATATCATGTCTTGATGTATCACTTCCCTCATCACCTCTATCTTACTTAAGTTCATCAACTTATCTTGTACTAGGGTATTTCCCATTCTAATACTTTATGCACCATTTCATCACATTTATCATGTAATGTATTGGTCATAAGTCACTTATTTGAAATATGCAACCATTGTCAATGGTATGGACTCATCTCAAGTTAAGGCATTATTGATATAAGATCATCCATTAATAACCACCTTAGGAGTTTCACTTATCAATATATTAGTCACTATTTCATTATTAGGGATATGTTTTCCCATCTTTATCAATCAGGGTTTACATAACATCACTCTATATTAGGCTTTTACATAACATCACCCTGTATTAGAATTTCACATAACATCATCCTATATAAGGGTTTCACATAACATCAACCTATATTAGAATTTCACATATCATCATCCTATATCAGGGTTTCACATAGCATTACCTGGAATTAGGGTTTCTCAACTCATAACTCAAAGTTAGGGTTATGGTTTATCATTATATTGCCCAGATTAGGATTTCATATATCCTCACCCTTTATTAGTGTTAGGGTCTCATATTAGGGTTTAATATAGCATTACATAGCATTGGCCTGGATTAGAGTTTCAAATCACATCATTGGATTAGGGTTACACATAACATTACCCTTGATTAGGATTTCACATCACATCACTGCATTAGGGTTTCACATGGCATTACCCCAGATTAGGGTTTCACATGTCATCACCCATGATTAGGGTTTCACACATCATTGTCTCAAATTTAGGCTCCTTATAACTTTTCCCCAAATTAGGGTTTCATGTTACTTTACCTGAAATTAGGGTTTCAGGAAGCATCCTCTTGAATTAGGGTTTTTCATTATATTACCCTGAAATGGATTACTCATATCATTACCCTAGATCAGGGTTACACCATTACCCTAGATTAGGATTTCATCTAACATTTCCTTAAATTAGGGTTATGGATCATAATCCTTCTCGATTAGGGTTTCATGATCTCTTTATCAAGGATCATACCCTAATTACATATTTTATTCATGTTGAGAGTGTTGAGGTTTAACCACTCATGATTATTGTACATGTATGAAATCCTCTCTCTCATCCTCTCTAGGATGTTGATTACTTCAATCTTGATTAGATTAGGTCAACCCTTCATTCATGTACACACATTTAGGGTTAGCATGGTGTATTGAGATATTGCTTTCATAAGCATCAAAGGTTAATCCTTCTAAGGGTACTAATCACTTAAGTACCTTAAAGGTACAACCATTATGATTATATTTGATAAACACCATTAACAATCATAGGGTTATTTGATATTTCATCACATTAGGTCTTCAAATGGTTTTGATACTTTTGAACCTTCAAACGGATTTGACATCCTTTACCTTTAAATGGTTTTGAAACTATTTGCCCTCCAAACGGTTTTGAAACCGTTTGGGCATCTAGGGTTGAGACTGTTTACTCTTAAACAGTTTTGAAACCTTTTGGTACTTTCAACCCTTGAAACCGTTTGGTCAAATTAACATAGAAACCAAATGAACAACCCATCATTGAAACTGATTGAACATCAAACAGTTTTTAGACCGTTTGCCCTCGAAATGGTCTGAAGACCGTTTGATCCCAAATGGTCTCAAGACCATTTGTAATCAAACGGTCTCAAGACCATTTGGTCCAAACCACCTTGAAACCGAATGGATCAATTAGCGTTTCCACAATCAATCAATTTAGGGTTTGCACTCATTGAATCATCCAACATTGAGACCATTGAAAGTAAATCAACTTGTAACCCTTAGATCTCCATCCATCCATGACTCCTCTTGACCTTAAATGGTCTTGAGACCGTTTGCCCTCAAACGGTCTTGAGACCGTTTGACCGTTCAATATAGAAATTGACTCAATCAATATAGGGTTTCAACCAATCAATCCGATTAGGGTTGGTAATCAATGGATCACCCATTATGGGAACCATTTTAATTGGATCAATTGGAACCATTGGATCTTCATCCACCTACATCAGCAATTGACCCCAAACGGTCTTGAGACCGTTTAACCTCGAATGGTCTTGAGATCGATTGACCTCAAACGGTCTTGAGACTGTTTGGTCATCAAAGTTGAAGACCGTTTGCTCATGATTTTTATTGAGGTGTGTGCTACAATGACATCATCATCTTCAAGCTACAAACCTTTGAAATTTTCTGTGATCTTTGTGGTGATTTCAACAATAAATCAAAAGGAAATTCGAGAAAGAAGAAAGATTCAACATATGATGAAGAAGTGAATTCAATAATAAGATTTAAGGGTTCAAGTTATATAACCCACCTTCAAAGTTGAATACAAGCTTCAAGCTTCACGTCCTCAATGGTGAATGAAGCTTTCTCAACTGTCCAAGGTCCGTTACAAGTCTTTGAGTGAAAAGAATGGCTAAAGTTGAAGATTGATTGGAGAAAAGAAGAAAATAAGCATTGAATTTGGATTTCCACCATGAAATCAAGGTTGAAGATGATTAAGGAGCTCACCTACAGGTTGGGTTACGTCCTCCTGTTGCTTCTAAACTCCCTTGTGTATGGCCAAAGCAAGGAAAGAAAGAAGAGTCGAAAAAGCCTTTCATGTGGATGAAAAATAGGATATATGTAAGGGAATTTCAAGAGAGAGAAAGTGTTATAAAAATCTTTCAACTCCCTAAATTGATGCCACTTATCCCCCCCACTTACTTGCATATGAATCCATCATCCTCCCCTTTAAAATCCTCTTCTTTATCCATGAATTAAAAGAAAATAAATTAAGCACCTTAATCAATATAATAATAATATCCAAAAATTAGTGGATATTACTTTTTTCTTTAACTAATGTGAGTGGCCTCTCCACTCACTTGATATATTTCGGTTCCATTGCAAGGAAAAAGGACGTACACACTTATACAAATTCAACCATCATATTTTTGGTTGAAGGGAACTTCCATTAATATATTTATTTTTGCATTAATTTGAATTAGGGTTTCAATTATCCTTAAATCTTGATTATTTTAATTTCAAGATTCTCTCTCCTCCAAAGATATTCAAATGAGATACCCCTCTAATTTTCTTGTCTCTAATTGATACCAAGAAACATAAGGGACTCTCTAGATGTGGTATTTTGTATATTGAACCCTAGGTTTTGGGTATAATTCACATTACACCAAAACTAGGTTTTAATGCACAAACATTGCTTAAAAAGCTCTTTCTTGGTGCTCAGGCTTCCACAAGCCATACCTCTACATAATTTTCATTCTTATGATGCGTCAACACTTGAGGAACATTTTATCATGTATCATTTGCATGTTAACCCCTCAACTTGGGTAATTTGCACTTTAGTCCAAAACAAGTAAAACATTGTTTCAACAATATTAAAAAAGGACTAAAATTGAAACATAAGTTCCTCTTGAGCATTAATTACTTTTCAAAAGATAACAGCAAGCATATAATTCTCTTTCTTAAAAAAACCATCTAGTATTAAAGCATAACCCAGGTCAGGGATGTTACACATGGTGTACCCGCAACGATTGTCTCTGACAGAGGACCCCAGTTCATGAGTCGTTTCTGGGAACAGTTACATAAAGCATTGGGAACGCAGTTGAGGTTCAACACCGCTTTCTACCCACAGACAGATGGATAGTCTGAAAGGACTAGTAAGACTTTGGAAGATCTTCTCTGATCTTGTGTTTTGTAGTTCCTAGGCAGTTGGGACATGCACCTCAGTTTGATAGAGTTTGCCTACAACAATAGTTACCAGCAGAGCATTGACATGGCTCCTTATGAGGCTCTATATGGAAGGAAGTATAGATCACCTTTATGTTGGTATGAGTCTGGCGAGTATCATCTTTTGGGTCCTGAGTTAGTGCAACAGACAACAGAGAAGATCAGAGTGATACAGTAAAAGTTGAAACGGCACATGACAGATAAAAGTCATACGCAGATAATAGCCAATGACCTTTAGAGTTCCAGGTGGGAGACAAAGTGTATCTCAAGGTCTCACCATAGAAAGGTGTGCTAAGGTTTGGCCGGAAAGGTAAACTGGAACCCAGGTTTATGGGGTCATACCCAGTAATAGCATGTGTTGGCAAGGTAGCTTATAAGTTAGAGTTGCCACCAGAGTTGCACATGTTACATCCAGTGTTCCATGTCAGCCTACTGAAGAAAAGTCATCCAAACACAGGGACAATATTACAACCAGTTTAGGTTGATCTCGATGAAGATGTGACCTATGAGGAAGGTCCAATGATGATCCTTGACAGAAGAGTAAAGAAGCTAAAAAGGAAGGATCTGGTTCTTGTGAAAGTTCTTTGGCGTCATCGTGGCGTTGAGGAAGCTACGTGGGAGTGATGCGATGATTTTGAGTCGCATTTATAGACTTTTTTCACTCGCGTTTTATTGGTCATTTTGGTGGTTAATATTGGATTATTCACTTACTTTAGTCTATGATCCTTCTCAGCATCAATTCTCCCTTATTTTATTATTTTGAGCTTAAATGATTACAATAATATGTTTTATTTCGGCTTATGTGGTTTTGTGTTGCAATTTTAGGAAAAATGCATATCTGCAGCTGTCGATACTATCGACAGCCGTCGATACCATCAACACAGCCACAGGTTGCCAGCCGCAAGGAGCAGCACATAGTCGATACCATCGACAGTGAAGTCAATGGTAGTGACATTCCATCAGGTTGTTGGCGAGTAGATAGTCGATACTATCGACCCTAAAGTCGATACTATCGACACCTGAAGATTCAGCGATGGAAAAGGGATAAAACCGACGCCTAAGGATGTCGATACCATCGACCCTCGTCGATGGTATCGAGTCAGCATCAGGTGCAATGAAGAAAAGAAAAGAAGACTTGCCAATATTGCGCAATGTCGATACCATCGACCCGCGTCGATAGTATCGACACCGTCAGATGCAAGTCTGTTTCAGATTGATCTAAATCTGATGGATGTGATATTTTTGCAACCTAAGTCGGTGATTATACCTAATGACGGCGAACAAGAGCCAGGTATCATGTCATTAGCCGCTGCACACATCCTGAGAAGGTGTGGAGAGAAGAACGGAGCCCAAAAGAATGCCCCAGCCGTTCTGGAAGCCGAAGAAGACATTTTCCACCGCCGAAAGGCTGTAGATCACACATTCTACGCCGAGGAACGCTTGGATCTTCTCCGATCAGGGGTTTCATTACTTATTCACGTTTTTCTCCATGTTTCCCCTTTTCTCTACCATGTTTTGCTCTGAGATGAACATGCGGGGCTAATCCCCTTTGTCTTTAGGACTGGGAGTAGACCGGGGAATCATTGTATGACATTTTTATCATAGTAATTCATAATTTGTCTCTTAAATCCGTGGTATGACTTCGTTTCCTCCATTATATCATTATGCTTGATCACCCTAATGATAATCTAATGCCTTTAATTGCTTTGAAAGAAGAATTAACGGTTGAAAAGAGACAAAATTGACATTAACTCATAAATTCCTTGAACAAGGTGATGTACGGTTAATGGTGGAAACCCAAAGGTTGTTTCTAATGCACCTAGTTTAGGGTATATGTTACTATGACGGTGGAACCCACCTAGAAATAGGTAGTGAATTGTACCATGACAGTGGACAATTCTGACTACAGGCCAATACTCGGATCGAGAGATGAACCTGAGTTATTATATGGAAATTCATACAATGAAAACCCGTGGTGAAACCACAATCCTAAAGATCTCCACTTGAATTGATTAAACTAAACCCTTAATCGATTGCTTTGTTTTATTTTATTTTCTTTTGTTTTTACAACAACTCTCAAACTCTTTTAATCGGTTTAGCTGATCGCAAATAGTTAGTAGTAGTCTACTGATAATTTAGTGTCCCTGAGTTCGACTCGGGCCTCACAAAGGCCTATACTACATTGACGCATGCACTTGCGTTATACGCACGGTAAAATCGTGTCAAGTGGCAATTGTCGGCACTACGAGTGCTGCAAGCGGCCACTCTAGGTCACATTTTTTTAATTATTATCTTTTTTTTAAAATTCATAGTTTATCTTTCATATTTAGTAATTGTCTAGCACTGTCCTAAATCAAATTTATTATCTTGCAGGTACTAGTGCATGGTGAGGACGCGTAGCACAGACTACACACTACCATCACCAGAGGTTCCACCGTTGGGATCAGACGATGAGGAAAACAACATTCAAGATCAGCCTGAGGATATATATTCAGACTCTGAACCAGAAGCTATGGCTGAGGAGTAGACAATCTGGGAGAAGATTAAGGCGTCATCTGCCTCTGCATCAAAAGGGTCGATCAAGAGGCAGACTATCAACATTCCCATTTATAAAATTGACCATGGCTTAATCAATTTGATCAAATCCAATGCATTTCACAGGCTCAAAAATGAAGATCCGGTGACTCATATAAGCCAGTTCATGGAGAACTGTGATATGATTAAGATAGACAGGTTCCCGCAAGAGATGCTCTATTTGAAATTATTTCCCAGTTCTCTAGCGGGAAATGCTTGAGAATGGCTGCATAACTTGGACGACGAGTATGTGGAATCTTGGGACCACATGGTTGAAGTTTTCTTTGAAAGATTTTTCTTCTCGAGAAGACTAACGATCTTGTAAGAAAGATCCACAACTTCAGCCAGAAGGCCAGTGAGACCTATTCTGAAACATGGGAGCGCTTCCAGATCATGTTGAGAAAGTGCCCACATCACAGGCTAGATAAGGAAAAACAGGTTAAAATTTTCTATTTTGCTCTCAATGAGCATGACAGAAGCAATCTGGATTCAACAGGCTCGAGGTTCTTCTTGAACAACAAAGGTATGAGGTGCTGGGAAATTTTGAAGAATATGGCAAAGAAACAGTCTTGGGGTGATAGAGATGCACCAAAACAAGTTAACGTTGCAGGGGATGCCAAAGCCGTCAAGGAGCTGAATGACAAATTAGATCTCATAGCCAAGAAGCTTGTGGAGAAAGAGGAAGAATCTGATGAGGAAGCCCAAGTCAAATTTATGCAACAATAGGGCTATAGGAACAATGAGTATGCCTGGAGAAAGGACAGGAAATTCTCATGGAAGGATCCAAATAACTTCCTACAAGATCTAGATGCAAAGCCACAATCAAAGGTAGAGGATAAAAGCACCGAGTTGCTTAGTCAAGTGGTGCAACAAAATCAAGAGATGATGAGTATGTTCGCCAAGCAGTTACAGTCGTAGGGTGAGATGTTGAATAAATTTGGGCAGACACTGCAAAGTCATGGAGCACAAATGAGGGCACTAGAGACAATGGTGACTCAAATCACCAATGAAGTGGTGGCCATGAAGCAAGCAAATCAACAAAGACCGGCTGGTAATGCAGAGTCTGTTCAAACACATCATCAAGTGAAGTATATATCTGTGATTAAGGAGGCAGAGCCCCCAGTGGTGGAGGTCCATGAAAAAGGCAAAATGATTTTTGACATGGAGGCTAAACCCCGTGTACCATATCCCTACAGCTTATATGGACTACCTGGCGGATATTTCCCATTCAGAAAATCTCGCCAAGAACCCATCATGGTCGTGCCCACACCTAGGCAAGAAGAGCAGTTGAAGGCCATAATTCATGGTGAAGCTACATCCACTGAGAAAGATGAGAAACCACAAGTCACACTAGCTGCAAATGATGTGCCAAAGCCTGCACCAGGAGGTGACAACAAAGCAAGCTTAGGGGAGGAGACCCTGAATAGCCCATATGTGTCACCTCACAAGCGTCTAAAGGGGCCAATTGTGTCTTTTTCGGACAGTCTGAGGCCGAAGAAAGAGCATAGACATTACAAGAAATTCTTGGAGATGTTTAGGAAGCTCCATATTAATATTCCGTTAGTGGAAATGACAGAACAGATTCCAGCATATGGAAGGTTTATCAAGGACATAATCACCAAGAAAAGGCGGATAAAAGACACTGACGTTTGTGTTGTTGATGAAAAAGTGAGTTCTATAATCCAAGGACGGCTACTAAGGAAGAGGAAAGATCCAAGATGTTTCTACATCCAATGTTCCATAGGCGGCCAACATTTTCCACAAGCACAATGTGACTCAGGGACCAACATTAATCTTATGCCACTGTCCACGTTTCAAAAGCTTGGATTGAAGACACTAAAGAAATCTTCCATGACTATTGAGTTGGCGGATGGATCCATTGTGAAGCCATACGGAGTGTGCGAGGATGTACTTGTCAAAGTAGAAAATTTTATCTTTCCGGTGGATTTCATCGTCATGGACATGCCACAGCTTCAAGGTTGTGAGATGATATTAGGTAGGCCATTTCAAGAAACGGCCGATGTTTTTACTACCATTGGAAAAGGTACTTTGACATTAGGGATTGGCCAGGATCGAGTTGAGTTCAAACTATCGCATGATCCCCTGGGCACACTCTCCAAAGCTCCAAAGTGATGAAGCTTGATTCGTCTAGCCTAAGACGTTAAATAAGGGCGCTTGTGGGGAGGAAAACCAACCATAGGTAGCTTCGTTTAGTTTCTTTCACATTTATACTTTGGTTTGATTTGATTTTGTTTTTAGTGTAAAAATGATACCTTGATCATTTGTTCAATGTGTAGGACTGAGGCAGTGTCGATACCATCGACCCTTGTGTCGATGCTATCGAGATGGACACATTTAGGTGACTGCAACAATCTCTCTGCATCGATACTATCGACGGCCTCGTCGATGGTATCAACACACCATCAGGTTGATAGCAAAAATGAGGTCGATAGTATCGACATCGATGTCGATACTCGCAAGATCTCTGGAGATATTCAGACGAAAATTGTCTCATTGATGTCGATACCATCGACGGGCCTGTCGATGGTATCGAATTAGTTACAGGCAGAAAGCGGTGGCCGGGCCTCGCGAGGGTGTGTGCCCTAAGCAGAGTCGATACTATCGACTTGCGTCAATGGTATTGACGCGACATATCACCGATCCGCGAGAAGAGATCAACAGCGATTGCTGCACCAAGAGAGTCGATCTGTGGGATGGGTCGATACCATCGAAACCCGTCGATGGTATCGACGCGTCATCGATCCGGGCCCCCAAATCAGGCTATCGACAACCGTCGATACTAGCGGAAGACCAGATTGTGCTATAGGTGTCGATACCATCGACCTGCGTCGATGGTATCGACGGGCACACAACAGCAACGGCCACGGCTATAAAACGGATGGATTGTTGTCATATGACGTCACACCTTCAGAGATTTCCTCCTCCACTTGTATCGTGCGTCTTGTTGAGAAATTGGAGCCCAGCTACGAGCATCCAAGGAGCGTGTTCTTCCCCGAGCCTTCACCGAGTAGAGATTGTCTTCTCCGACCTTCATCGAGCTTCGTGTTCTATTCCTTCTTCTTTCTCGGCGACGATGGTGCGTACATCCGATGCTTCTTCTTCACATGTGGCTCCAATGGAGAGCCCTGCGTTCCTTCCTCCACCCACTGCATCTATTCCGCACCCGCAAATTGACCATCCTTCCACGGAGGTTCAGAAGGTCTACAAGGAACTTATGAAGAGAAAGATAGAGCCGACCCGATACGTCGACCGGGACATGATCCACAATCTTGGGTTCGAGGCCAATCTTGCCTACTTTCTCAAGGTGCAGGCAAGGCATACAGGCAGCAGGCCCGATGAGATGGAATTCCACGTCGACGGCCAGCCATTCTTCGGGGAATAGGCCACATACAAGGAGCTAGTGGCGGAATTCATGGCGTCGCTGGACATATGCGTCGTGCCAAACGACGTCATCGCCACTGATTGGGAATGGATCAAGGGCCACGTTTCTTTCTGGCTTTATAACAACGATTACACTCTCACCCTTAGGCAGCTTAATTCCATCTACAACTGGAATCATGGGAGAGACCAGTACCGGCGACCAGATAACAGGATGGATTACGATGATATATTCGCCCAGCTTGTGACTGCGCCTCTGGGGAAATCCGTCAGCTACCACAACGCTGCAGTGGCGGATTACAAGCATCCATTTGTGCGGATTCTTCACTGCTTGCTCTGCACTATGTTGTTTGCTCACGGTGACCTACCTCTCAACAAGTTTGAAGAGACATATTTGTTTTTCCTGCACAAGTTGTTGAAGCGAGAAGAGTGTAATTGGGGCGCGTTCTTCTTAACGCACGTGTTGGCTGTAAAGAGGAGTATGCAGAAGGCTCCAATCCACTTTAAAGGGCTCATTACACCACTGGCCTCCTTTCTTGGGTTAATTTCTCCCATCTTACTCCCCTTTCCAACATGAGCAAGGTCAACTTGCAGTATCTGCACCGCTCCACCCTCATCCTGCTTCGTGATGGCTTGGCATATGCACACTTCGATGCCAATCAAGCATATCAAGAGTGTTCACTTCCAGACCCCGTCTTCCACATCACGGGCGCTCAGCATTTCAAATGGCCTGTCATAGCCATCGAGGACTCGGATGAAGATGGCGGCAACGACGACAATGACAATGACGATGATGAGCATGAAGAGGAAGAGGAGGCTTTCACTCCTCTTCGCGCACAAGTGGCACCCAAGAAGCGTCCCCGCATGCATCCGGGTGCATCTTCATCTTCACAGCCTCTGCCACCACAGCCCTCGTAGCAAGGCGAGGATGTCTATTCCATGTAGGGGATGTATACAATGCTGTAAGAGATTCAGCACACCCAGCTGCAACATACAACTTCATATGCCGGTGTTCAGGATACGACGAATCAGCTGTTAGATAATTAGAGGGCCATTTTTGAAAATGAGAGCCTCCTCCTCGACAACCAACAGCACATCCACGACAGGTTGCATAGGATGGAGGTGCAGAAACAACCCTTCTACGATCATTACTGGAGCCAGAATAACTTTGGGGGGTATCCACAACCTCCACCAATGCCCCAGTATGATCTGAGCTTTCAGGGGCAGTACCCATCTTGGGACCCCACGACCCCGCAGTACCCGCCTCCTCCTGAAGAATGATTGGTATCTCTGTTCCACCTTACTAAGGTTGTTTTTGACTATGAGGCCATAGTCGAATTCAAGCTTGGGGGGGAGTTGGAACAACTCTGTCCTTTAGTTTTCTCAGTTTTTAAGTTTATTGTTTTGTCTTTTGTCATTTATTTCTTGTAGTTTTTAGTTTGCTTGTAGGATCCACACTCTATCTAGTGTAATTGTGGATGTTTTAAGTCATGTGTCATCTCGTTTCTTGTACTTGGGAATCAGAGGCAAATTTAAATTTTTTTTTTAGTGTTTTACAAGTTTGTGTTGTTCAACTTTGAGCACATAACTTAAGGAAATAATTGGGTTTGTCAACTCTAGAACAAAAAATCACAACTATACATTCCCATGTATCATGAAAAGTGGACGAAATTGGTTGTTTGAGCCTAAACTGACCAAATGATAATGAGATTTTAATTTGAAATAAGAGAGAAAAACCTCTTAATTATTACACAGGTCAGTAAGGAGGGACACATAATAATTTTCAAAGGTTCGGTCAATTAGTCTTGTGATCTATCCACCCCATTGCTTTCATAATCCACCTTAAGAACTGGAAGTGCATTACAATTTTAATCACTTTGATTGCATTCCATGTAGATAGGTCTTGCATTACAGCTATTTTCTCATATTTTTGAATGAAAAAAAAGAAAAAAAGATAGAATAGCTATACATGCACATTATCCTTAGGTGCATGCCATTTATTTGCATAATTATCATTTTGTAGCTGCATTCACATTTTTGTGCATAGAGTACATCATGCATGTTGTATCTTCTGAACATTAAGGGTGATTAACTTGTTCCATACCTTCTGGATGCTTCAAGTGTATAAGTTATGCAACAATAAGTGAGCCTGACAAGCAATTCGTTGTTAGCTATGAAAATAAGGGCTTGAAAAGAAAAAATAATAAGGACTTGAAAAAAAAAGTTTTGAAAAAAAAGAGAATTGAGAAGTAAGTAGTAATGAGAGGGAGAAAGGAACATGTTCTCACTACATACTAAGAAGAATAAGTACATGATGTAGTTCTCTTAGATATTCCATCTCACCTTGAGATGGAATGAAAGTGCATGCATCATTCCACCCAAATGTAGGCATTAGGGCATTTACACTTGCATATGCATCACTTAGGTCATTTTTGCTTTGTGCATGTTAAAATTATATAATGCTTCCATTTCTTCCATGAGCCACCCATTCCATCCACCTGTTGCTCGAATTGGTAGGCCACCATGATTTTTCTCCTCACTCATTAATACTAGGAGAACTGCTTCCATGTAGATGGTAGTTAGGGCGAGCAACGTAGAATAGAAGATCACGAGATGCACCAAGTCTGGATCGGAGACTTTTATTATGTTAACTGCCTTATGTGATAGTGTTCATTATTTTTGAGGTAGATATCTTTTACAGATGATTATTGTTGCCTTTAGGGTAATTATCATTATGTGGTTAGCGATGGCCGGTATGTGAATGTCCGGCGGGGATCATGTGGTGATGTTTGTTGTGACGATCTGTTCTTTAGTTGACCCTTGCAATTCTATTCGAAAGTTTAGTTGCTCGAGGGCGAGCAATGTTCAATCTTAGGGGAGTTTGATGCGATGATTTTGAGTCGCATTTATAGACTTGTTTCACTCGCATTTTATGCGTTTATTGGTCATTTTGGTGGTTAATATTGCATAATTCACTTACTTTTTAGTCTATGATCCTTCTCAGCATCAATTCTCCCTTATTTTATTGTTTTGAGCATAAATGATTACAATAATATGTTTTATTTCAGCTTATGTGGTTTTGTGTTGCAATTTCAGGAAAAACGCATATCTGCAGTTGTTGATACCATCGACATCCGTCGATACCATCGACACAACCACAGGTTGCCAGCCACAAGGAGAAGCACAAAGTCGATACCATCGACAGTGAAGTTGATGGTAGCGACATTCCATCAGGTTGCTGGCGAGTAGATAGTCGATACTATCGACCCTAAAGTAGATACTATCGACACCTAAAGATTCAGCGATGAAAAAGGGATAAAACCAATGCCTAAGGGTGTCGATACCATCAACCCTCGTCGATGGTATCGAGTCAGCATAAGGAACAATGAAGAAAAGAAAAGAAGACTTGCCGATATCGCACAGTGTCGATACCATTGACCCGCGTCGATGGTATCGACACCGTCAGATGCAAGTTTGTTTGAGATTGATCTAAATCCGATGGTTGTGATATTTTTGCAACCTAACTCGGTGATTATACCTAATGACGACGGCCAAGAGCCAGGTATCACGTCATTAGCCGCTGCACACGTCCCAAGAAGGTGTGGAGAGAAGAACGGAGCCTAGAAGCATGCCTCAGCCATTCTGGAAGCCGAAGAAGATGTTTTCCACCGCCGAAAGGTTGTAGATCGTGCATTCTACACCGAGGAACGCTTGGATCTTCTCCATTCAGGGGTTTCATTACTTATTCATGTTTTTCTCCATGTTTCCCCTTTTCTCTACCATGTTTTGCTCTGAGATGAACATGCAGGGATAATCCCCTTTGTCTTTAGGACCGGGAGTAGCCCGTGGAATCATTATATGACGTTTTTATCATAGTAATTCATAATTTGTCTCTTAAATCCGTGGTATGATTTCATTTTCTCCATTATATCATTATGCTTGATCACCCTAATGATAATCTAATGCCTTTAATTGCTTTGAAAGAAGAATTAACGGTTGAAAAGAGACGAAATTCACATTAACTCATAAATTCCTTAAACAAGGTGATGTACAGTTAATGGTGGAAACCTAGAGGTTGTTTCTAATGCACCTAGTTTAGGGTATATGTTACTACGACGGTGGAACCGACCTAGTCATAGGTAGTGAATTGTACCACAACAGTGGGCAATTTTGACTACAAGCCACTACCCGGATCGAGAGATGAACCTGAGTTATTATATGGAAAATCATACAATGAAAACCCAAGGTGAAACCGCAATCCTAAAGATCTCCACTTGAATTGATTAAACTAAACCCTTAATCGATTGCTTTGTTTTATTTTATTTTATTTTGTTTTTACAACAACTCTCAAACTTTTTTAATCAGTTTAGCTGATCGCAAACAGTTAGTAGTAGTCTACTGATAATGTAGTGTCCCTGAGTTTGACTCGGGCCTCACAAAGGCCTATACTACATTGACGAGTGCACTTGCATTCTACGCACGATTAAATCATGTCAGGGAGCTTGAGGGAGAGATGAGGAGAATTGTACCACAACAGTGTAGAGGAACTTATGAAGAGAAAGATAGAGCCGACCCGATACGTCGACCGGGACATGATCCACAATCTTGGGTTCGAGGCCAATCTTGCCTACTTTCTCAAGGGGCAGGCAAGGCATACGGGCCACAGGCCCGATGAGATGGAATTCCACGTCGACGGCCAGCCATTCTTCGGGGAATATGCCACATACAAGGAGCTAGTGGAGGAATTCATGGCGTCGCTGGACATATGCGTCGTGCCAAACGACGTCATCACCACTGATTGGGAATGGATCAAGGGCCACGTTTCTTTCTGGCTTTATAACAACGATTACACTCTCACCCTTAGGCAGTTGAATTCCATCTACAACTGGAATCATGGGAGAGACCAGTACCGGCGGCCAGATAACAGGATGGATTACGATGATATATTCGCCCAGCTTGTGACTGCGCCTCTGGGGAAATCCGTCAGCTACCACAACGCTGCAGTGGCGGATTACAAGCATCCATTTGTGCGGATTCTTCACTGCTTGCTCTGCACTATGTTGTTTGCTCACGGTGACCTACCTCTCAACAAGTTTGAAGAGACATATTTGTTTTTCCTGCACAAGTTGTTGAAGCGAGAAGAGTGTAATTGGGGCGCGTTCTTCTTAACGCACGTGTTGGCTGTAAAGAGGAGTATGCAGAAGGCTCCAATCCACTTTGGAGGGCTCATTACACCACTGGCCTCCTTTCTTGGGTTAAATTTCTCCCAGCTTACTCCCCTTTCCAACATGAGCAAGGTCAACTTGCAGTATCTGCACCGCTCCAACCTCATCCTGCTTCGTGATGGCTTGACATATGCACACTTCGATGCCAATCAAGCATATCAAGAGTGTTCACTTCCAAACCCCGTCTTCCACATCACGGGCGCTCAGCATTTCAAATGGCCTGTCATAGCCATCGAGGACTCGGATGAAGATGGCGGCAACGACGACAATGACAATGACGACGATGAGCATGAAGAGGAAGAGGAGGCTTTCACTCCTCTTCGCGCACAAGTGGCACCCAAGAAGCGTCCCCGCATGCATCCGGGTGCATTTTCATCTTCACAGCCTCTGCCACCACAGCCCTCGTAGCAAGGCGAGGATGTCTATTCCATGTAGGGGATGTATACAATGCTGTAAGAGATTCAGCACACCCAGCTGCAACATACAACTTCATATGCCGGTGTTCAGGATACGACGAATCGGCTGTTAGATAATTAGAGGGCCATTTTTGAAAATGAGAGCCTCCTCCTCGACAACCAACAGCACATCCACGACAGGTTGCATAGGATGGAGGTGCAGAAACAACCCTTCTACGATCATTACTGGAGCCAGAATAACTTTGGGGGGTATCCACAACCTCCACCAATGCCCCAGTATGATCTGAGCTTTCAGGGGCAGTACCCATCTTAGGACCCCACGACCCCGCAGTACCCGCCTCCTCCTGAAGAATGATTAGTATCTCTGTTCCACCTTTTTAAGGTTGTTTTTGACTATGAGGCCATAGTCGAATTCAAGCTTGGGGGGGAGTTGGAACAGCTCTGTCCTTTAGTTTTCTCAGTTTTTAAGTTTATTGTTTTGTCTTTAGTCATTTATTTCTTGTAGTTTTTAGTTTGCTTGTAGGATCCACACTCTATCTAGTGTAATTGTGGATGTTTTAAGTCATGTGTCATCTCGTTTCTTGTACTTGGGAATCATAGGCAAATTTAAATTTTTTTTTAGTGTTTTACAAGTTTGTGTTGTTCAACTTTGAGCACATAACTTAAGGAAATAATTGGGTTTGTCAACTCTAGAACAAAAAATCACAACTATACATTCCCATGTATCATGAAAAGTGGACGGAATTGGTTGTTTGAGCCTAAACTGACCAAATGATAATGAGATTTTAATTTGAAATAAGAGAGAAAAACCTCTTAATTATTACACAGGTCAGTAAGGAGGGACACATAATAATTTTCAAAGGTTCGGTCAATTAGTCTTGTGATCTATCCACCCCATTGCTTTCATAATCCACCTTAAGAACTGGAAGTGCATTACAATTTTAATCACTTTGATTGCATTCCATGTAGATAGGTCTTGCATTACAACTATTTTCTCATATTTTTGAATGAAAAAAAAGAAAAAAAGATAGAATAGCTATACATGCACATTATCCTTAGGTGCATGCCATTTATTTGCATAATTATCATTTTGTAGCTGCATTCACATTTTTGTGCATAGAGTACATCATGCATGTTGTATCTTCTGAACATTAAGGGTGATTAACTTGTTCCATACCTTCTGGATGCTTCAAGTGTATAAGTTATGCAACAATAAGTGAGCCTGACAAGCAATTCGTTGTTAGCTATGAAAATAAGGGCTTGAAAAGAAAAAATAATAAGGACTTGAAAAAAAAAGTTTTGAAAAAAAAGAGAATTGAGAAGTAAGTAGTAATGAGAGGGAGAAAGGAACATGTTCTCACTACATACTAAGAAGAATAAGTACATGATGTAGTTCTCTTAGATATTCCATCTCACCTTGAGATGGAATGAAAGTGCATGCATCATTCCACCCAAATGTAGGCATTAGGGCATTTACACTTGCATATGCATCATTTAGGTCATTTTTGCTTTGTGCATGTTAAAATCATATAATGCTTCCATTTCTTCCATGAGCCACCCATTCCATCCACCTGTTGCTCGAATTGGTAGGCCACCGTGATTTTTCTCCTCACTCATTAATACTAGGAGAACTGCTTCCATGTAGATGGTAGTTAGGGCGAGCAACGTAGAATAGAAGATCATGAGATGCACCAAGTCTGGATCAGAGACTTTTATTATGTTAACTTCCTTATGTGATAGTGTTCATTATTTTTGAGGTAGATATCTTTTACAGATGATTATTGTTGCCTTTAGGGTAATAATCATTATGTGGTTAGCGATGGCCGGTATGTGAATGTCCGACGGGGATCATGTGGTGATGTTTGTTGTGACGATCTGTTCTTTAGTTGACCCTTGCAATTCTATTCGAAAGTTTAGTTGCTTGAGGGCGAGCAATGTTCAATCTTAGGGGAGTTTGATGCGATGATTTTGAGTCGCATTTATAGACTTGTTTCACTCGCATTTTATGCGTTTATTGGTCATTTTGGTGGTTAATATTGCATAATTCACTTACTTTTTAGTCTATGATCCTTCTCAGCATCAATTCTCCCTTATTTTATTGTTTTGAGCATAAATGATTACAATAATATGTTTTATTTCAGCTTATGTGGTTTTGTGTTGCAATTTCAGGAAAAACGCATATCTGCAGTTGTTGATACAATCGACATCCGTCGATACCATCGACACAACCACAGGTTGCCAGCCACAAGGAGAAGCACAAAGTCGATACCATCGACAGTGAAGTTGATGGTAGCGACATTCCATCAGGTTGCTGGCGAGTAGATAGTCGATACTATCGACCCTAAAGTAGATACTATCGACACCTGAAGATTCAGCGATAAAAAAGGGATAAAACCAATGCCTAAGGGTGTCGATACCATCAACCCTCGTCGATGGTATCGAGTCAGCATCAGGAACAACGAAGAAAAGAAAAGAAGACTTGCCGATATCGCACAGTGTCGATACCATCGACCCGCGTCGATGGTATCGACACCGTCAGATGCAAGTTTGTTTGAGATTGATCTAAATCCGATGGTTGTGATATTTTTGCAACCTAACTCGGTGATTATACCTAATGACGGCGGCCAAGAGCCAGGTATCACGTCATTAGCCGCTGCACACGTCCCGAGAAGGTGTGGAGAGAAGAACGGAGCCTAGAAGCACGCCTCAGCCATTCTGGAAGCCGAAGAAGACGTTTTCCACCGCTGAAAGGTTGTAGATCGTGCATTCTACACCGAGGAACGCTTGGATCTTCTCCATTCAGGGGTTTCATTACTTATTCATGTTTTTCTCCATGTTTCCCCTTTTCTCTACCATGTTTTGCTCTGATATGAACATGCAGGGATAATCCCCTTTGTCTTTAGGACCGGGAGTAGCCCGTGGAATCATTGTATGACGTTTTTATCATAGTAATTCATAATTTGTCTCTTAAATCCGTGGTATGATTTCATTTTCTCCATTATATCATTATGCTTGATCACCCTAATGATAATCTAATGCCTTTAATTGCTTTGAAAGAAGAATTAACGGTTGAAAAGAGACGAAATTCACATTAACTCATAAATTCCTTAAACAAGGTGATGTACAGTTAATGGTGGAAACCTAGAGGTTGTTTCTAATGCACCTAGTTTAGGGTATATGTTACTACGACGGTGGAACCAACCTAGTCATAGGTAGTGAATTGTACCACAACAGTGGGCAATTTTGACTACAAGCCACTACTCGGATCGAGAGATGAACCTGAGTTATTATATGGAAAATCATACAATGAAAACCCAAGGTGAAACCGCAATCCTAAAGATCTCCACTTGAATTGATTAAACTAAACCCTTAATCGATTGCTTTGTTTTATTTTATTTTCTTTTGTTTTTACAACAACTCTCAAACTTTTTTAATCAGTTTAGCTGATCGCAAACAGTTAGTAGTAGTCTACTGATAATGTAGTGTCCCTGAGTTTGACTCGGGCCTCACAAAGGCCTATACTACATTGACGAGTGCACTTGCATTCTACGCACGATTAAATCATTTTGGGCTTATCATATTTTCTTTGCCTAACCCTTGTGCTTAGTTGCTTGCTAATCACCTCTAGTGGTGATTAAGGTTGCTTGTGCCTTGTTGAGAGTTGGTGGTGCTACTTGCAAATAACCCATGTCTAGGGTGGATGTGCAAGTTTGTCACCTTTAGAGGTGTTTCTCTCTCTCCTTGCTTCCTCTAGAGTTGATAGGAAGGGTTAGGCTCGTTTCTTGAGTTGCCTTGGACTTGGTTGAGCCTTGTTGGGCCTTGTTTTGCCTTGTTTGGACCTTGCCTTTCCTTGATGGACCTTGTATCGGGCAAGGGTGTGTTTGGGAGCCTTGTGTCAGCCATGGTTGTGTCAACCATGAGGCTGTGTCAGGAATGAGAGTGTATCGCCCATGAGGTGTGTTGGCATTTGACCATCCTTGACCTTTGGCTTCATTTGTGTCACCACCCTTGTGGACACTTGGTGCATGATGCTTGCATGTTGCAATTGCCTTAGACATGTGTATGGGGTGAGATAAGGAGGTGGCATTGCCCATGGACAAGTGTCCCTAGGTGGGTGACACCTTGCCTTGTTTTCTCCTTCACCCTCTTCAATATAGGCCTCTCCTTTCTCTTTCTTAGGATCCCATTAGTTGGTGTTGCTTCCTTTCCTTCCTTGGTGGGCGACACATCTCATTTGCTAGTTGGTGGCCGATCCTCCTCCTTCTCCTTGGAGTCTTCTTCTTCCTCTAGTGGTGGCTGAGCCCTAGAGTGCCTTGTTCTTCTTCTTGTGGTGAGCATATCCCCTCTTTCCTTAGCATCTTCTTCATCTTCTCTTTCTTGCTTGCTCTTCGGCCATGGTGGTTACAAGTTTTGCTTCTCTTCTTGAGGTGGCCAAAGGTGGTGCTTGATCTTGGGAGCTTGGTGCTAGGAACTTAGAGCTTGGTTAAGGTGGGTTACATAACTCCTAACCCTAGATATAGTACTTCCTTTTCTTGTTGCATGTTATGTTTCTCCTTGATCGGCCATGTATCTTGTGGATATATATTCATGTTGTTCGTGTGTTCTTGACCTTGGTTGTCGAACCTTATGTATAGAGTTTCTTGGGCAAAACTCCTTTCTCTCCATTAGGTCTTGAGAAGTGAGTTCGGCTCTAGTGGTATAGGCAACACTCCTCTCATGTGGTTGTTGAGAGGTGAGTCTATACTCTAGTTTCTTGGGCAACACTCTTCTCTCACCATGGATTAGAGAGGTGACCCGTGGTTGGATGTTGACCTAGTAGAGGTTGGGATCTTGGCTGATATGGAAATGATCTATCATGTTGCCTGAGATATGTGATGGAGGTTGTGTAAAACCCTTCTCTCTTGATTGTTGAGAGGTGAGCCAACTCTCTTGATCTGTTAGGGTTTTGTGATGGTGATCTTGAGGTTAGTGATGACCAAGCCGAGATGAACCATACTGCCTTGCACGATGCACCTTTGTGGTGATGTTGCCCGACACCGCTCACCTTGGGTTTAGCTTTGCTCGATATGGTCATGTTGTGTTTGCTTGGCTTTGTGCCCGATATGACCATCTTGATCTTGTTGGTGACCTTGGGCGATATGCCTTGACCGAGATGACCCTTTCTCCTTGTGTGCGTTATCCCCTTGGCCGATATGGTGCCTAGTTGTTAACTCTATTTGGTGCCTTGGGTGACACAAGTTGGGTTGGTCTTGAGATACCCAATATGTGTTGAGTGGTGAAACCCTTGTGCTTGCCTTATTGGTGGTCGTTATGATGTGCTTGATCTTGTTGGATGGTAGGCTTCCTTGTTGTGCCCTTGTATCATTTGGTGATGTGTACATGGTGGGTGTTATAGCATTGGCTTGAGCGCCACGATCTTAGTTGTTGCAGTGGTGAGATGGTTGCCTGATACAACCCTAACCCTAGCTAGCTGATAGGGTCTTAGCAGATACACTAGATGCCCGATACACATCTAGATTGGGTGCATGATATGTCCTCTTATCCCAGCTACATGACACAACCTTTACCTCTAGCTGCATGACACACCATAGACCTGGTTGGCCGATGTGCTCTTGTTCTTGGGTTGGCCGACAGATGTGGCTAAGTGCCTTGGCCGACAGGCCATTAGTGAGGGTTGTTACCCTACCCGATACCACATGTGGTAAGGGGCGCGCTACCCATCACACTTTTAGCAAGGGTAACTAGTACCTTTAGTGAGGGTTATGCTTAACCTGGAAACCCTAGCTAGTTATGTGTTTTCTTGTAATCACTCCTATGTTGTTGGTTTTATATGGATGATGGGTTGTGAACCAGTTCTATGCTTGATGCTTAAAGATATTGTTAGATACTTGTTTATGTTTATAATATAAATGACATAAGTGGATGCTTATGATTCGATAACCATAATGTAATTGAGACAAGTTTATGCCTCATATGATTATAATCATGACATGCACATCTGCAACTCTAATGACATAATAATCAGTAAGCTCTATGTCTGGTGATTTTAAGTTATCTCTCTTTATGTGCATACTAACTATGAAGGTGTATCAGGTGAATTTAATAGCCAGGTAAGAGCTATGAGGTATATGTGATTGAATAACGATGCATGATGATAATTCTTATTGATGGGATAACATGCATCACCAGTATGATGAGTTAGGTCTGAGGACCTGACGAGGGTTGAGTGCCTAGTGAGGTGTTATCCTCTTGATGATGAGATGAGGGATTGTTATCCCAGGTAATGATGTAAGATGATGATGCCTTGAGAGGTAGTGGCTTTTTGTGATGAGGGATTGAGATCCCATGATAATGTGATAATGACAACATTAATGTAACTCAATTATGTTTATGTTTTACAACTTGGTTACCGCAACAATCCACTTAAAATATACTAATTAATTACAGTGGAACATATCATGTAGTTTGCCCTGGCCATAGATCCATCATCATCAATAGCTGGTGATGGTGAAACAGGTTCTCCTGCGGGTTAACCCGGAAGTGCATATTGTTGAATATGTGTGGTTGCTCCTAGCAAAAAATAGGAGGATTTGAGTGCAAATATGGTTGTCGACTCCAGAGCGCAGTTTCATGCCCGTGGCTCAATATGTTAGAGCATGGTGAATAGGATAATGGCTCAGGATGTGTGATAAGAAGATCATGTTTTTTTTCATGACTCAGAGAATGGTGATCATGCCTGTGGCTCAGTCTATACCTGTACCGATGTGGGCTAGGCAGAGGGTAGCCTGACCCTGTGACTGAGGCCACTTAAGCATGAGATTGCAGTCCTTCTTGTTTTACACTCGTGCACTGACCACGAGGTGGTGAGTTCGTGGAGTCCAGCTCTTCCATTGACCTTTTATGGCACCGACTTAGGTTTCACAACCGAAGGTTGGATTTGAGTGGTACAACTCACTTCCTCAGGGCATAATAATATGTAATCCAGCCGAATAGTATTTATTGCTTAAGGAAAAACATGGAACATTGGTTGAGGCCTTGCTTGTGTAGTTGATCTTGTTATACCTTGCAGTTACTTATACATTCCTTATGTTTGTGATAAGATCTTATAAATATTATCTTGTCAATCATGGTCCATAAAGAAAAATCAGGTTATATGCTTCCCGAATATCTTGGTAAGTTTAATAATACAGTAAGACCTACTCAGTTTGCTGCTCATATAATCTGCTTATACTAGTTATCTGTTTTACCTGCTTCAGCCTTCTTTGAAGTTTTATAGTTTCGGCGGGGAGTTATGTGTCTCACTGGGACTGTGTGTCTCACCCCATTGGTTTACAACCTTTTTAGGAAGTCGCTCTAGACGTGGTGGTGGTACCGAGGTTGCGACCGATCAGTAAGAAGAAGAGCATTAGAAGGCATGAGATTGACACACTATTGTTTTGGGGGTTTTATAGTAGAGTCCTAGAGTCATCCCTGTATTATCAGGTCCTTGGAGGTGTTGTGATGATGTTTTTAGATGTTTACCTGATGTAGCTCTGTATATCCTATTGCTGGCCTGATGTGGCCCGTTATGTATAAACATGCGATGAACTCATGTGTTGGCAGAATAGTTGGTTTCCCTAAGTTGTGGACATATATAAGGCTTGTAATTGTTGTATAACATTCTCTCTACAGGATCTGGATGCAAATGTTCTCTTATGTATGCTTTTCAAAATCAATTTTAATTAACCTGTGTTTTGAGTAATATGTGGTTCCGCACATTTTCACGTGTCACCTTGTTGTCTGTGTGATGGAGGGGTGTCACAATTAGAGAGGTGGTTCACATGTAAAAAGTCAAGATTGACGCCATCTAGCAATAAACCATGATAATTCACTTACATTTGTCCAAGGTCATCATTTTCAATCCAACAAGTAGAGATTGGGTCAAAACACACTTTTAGGCAAGAAATTACAAATTTGGGCAAAATTGGCCAAAACGGTGCTAAGTTTCCTTCAATCACATCTAAGCCTTCATTATGGAAAATAAAGTAGGAAACAAGAAAATCCTAGTTGAAACATGCAAAAATTATAAAAAATCTACATTATCTGCAATGCATGAAAAAAAGAGCAAATGTTTTGAAAATTACACCAAAGTTGATAGAAAGTAGACTACATGACATGAAAGTATGCAAAGAAAGCACAAAAAGTATGGATGCACTATTATGAGAGATGGTTATACTATTTGATCATCTTGAGCAAAATGTAGAGTAAGGAACATAGAGAAAAGTGGGGTAGAGAAAGGGCCTACTGCCCTACCACCCCAAACTTTTAAACCATGTTTTCCTCAGCATGAAATAGAAGTCTAGGATGATAGGGTAGAGGGATGGGGTCGTCATAGACAGGAAACAAGAGGGGATAGATATATCAGGGCTTCCAGTGAGTAGCGGATATCCACCACATTCATTTTGTATTGCCTCCACCATGATTGTGTTGATCTCCTTCCTGTAGATTTTCTAATAATTTGCAATTTCCTCTTTGATTTTGATCTTCTCCTTGGTGATATCATCAATGCATAATCCTCATTCCAATTTAATTGTCCAAACGTGATTCACAAAGAATAAAAACCATCAAGTGTAAAGTGTGTTTGTGTTTTCTTATAAAAGTGTAAAAATAACCAAAAAGTATAAAAAATGAATGGTTGGGTGAAAAATTCCCCAAACCTAGGTGGATTACCTCCCACAAGTGCTAAGTTTCATGCCTTCAGTTGGGATTCTTGGAGATTATTCAATTGTCAACCATTTGACATCCTCATGTGTCCATTTTTGTATTCATGCCTTCAGTTGGGCTTCTTAGAGATTATTCAATTGCCAACCATTTGGCATCCTCATGTGTCCTTTTTTGCAATAAATGTATCTCTTATTTGAACTCAACCTATGATCCTCATACCTTTGATCACAAAAGCTATCATCAATTTTGTCATCTGAATCTCCTTCACTCAAATTACTAGTCATACTCTTCAAGTGACCATGTCTAATATCCTCATCTCAAAATCGTCGAGTTGAGGACTGGTATATGTTGATCTTTGTCTTCATGTCCATGAAAGAGACTATCATTATGCAACTGCAAATATGTATCTCGGCATCAGGTGTATATAAGAATGATCTTCCCAAGATGATGTGAATCTTCCTATCATCTAGCTCCATGTCACGAACAATGAAATCAACTGAGAATATTGCTCCTCTTTCCTTATCAATCATCACCAAAACATCATCGACTCTACCTCTAGACACTTTGATGGAATGGTCCACCAATTGGAGAGTGCAATGAGCCAGTTGGAACTTTCCTAAGCCCAGATCAACATAGACACTATGTGAATGAAATTCAGACTAGATCCCAAATCAAGTAGGGATTTTTCTACGTTATGTCCCCCAATGTAGTTAGGTATTAGTGAGGCTCCTGGGTGTTTCCTCTTTATGAGGAGTAGACATTGGAGGATTGAGCTTACTTGTTCGATCAACTTGACTCTCTCTAATATTCTCCTTGTTGACATTCTCTTCACACTACATAGGTTCTTGAGAAATTAGCTTATTCTTGGATATGCTTGATAGCATCCAAAAATGGAATGTCGACCTTCACTTGGAGAAACACCTCAAGAATGTCAACATTGTGCTTTTGTCTCCTTTTTGCTTCTGGTGGCACATATAATGATTTAATGAATGATGGATCCCTTTCTTTGGCCTTACTTGAATCAGCATGATTCTCTTGTGGCATGTCATGAAGTAGAATACTAGGAATGGTGGAACCTATAAATGGAGTGTGAGGTGGAGTACATGGTATCCCAAAACCAACATGTAGTGTCACAGAATCAATGCGCGTTATTACAATATCATCTTTGGCAATCTCAATCACTATATCACCATTTGACTTCCTTTGCTTTGTCTACATTTCTTTAACTTGCAGGCTGCTCAAAATATTTCCCACTCCTTAGAATAGTCACAACACTTCCTTGCTCATGGTGGAGAGGGGGAGCTAGTTGTGGCTGTGGAGGAGGTGGAGGTGGCACTTGGTATTGAAATTGAGGTGGAGGGGGGAATTGTAATGACCCTGACCTGGGTTATGAGGTAACCCTATTTGTTTTGACTAATAAAGTTGCTTAGAACTTTAATATAATCCTCTAAGGTGTTTTTTTATCATTTGACACACTTATGTTCCAAGTTTGGTCCTGAATGAATGCTATTTGAGCAATGCTCCTTTGTTATGGACCAAAGTGCAATTTACCCAAGTTGAGGGGTTATATTGAAATATGTCAGAAACATGCCTCATGTGTTTTAGCATCATTATAGAGAGAATTATGCAAGGTGGTGGCTTGTGGAAAGCCCAAATTCCAAGTTTGAACTTGTTTGAACAATGTTGGTACCTTGTGCACCAATTTTGGTACAAATTGTAATTTACCCAAAATGTGGAGTTGATATACAAATTACCACCTCTAGAGTGTCTCTACTTCCTCTATTTATCATTTATAGGAGATATAAATAAGGAGACATCATGTTTGAATCAATTATGAGTGATGGTACTCTTGGTGATGAAATGACCAAGAAAGGGGTTGAATATGAAACTCTAACTTGAGTTGTATCAAGTTGAAAAGCTTATATATGAGTGTCTACCGACCAAGGAGACATAGGAGGAGTCCCATATAGTTTTTTAGACTCTTGGAAAATTCCATGTCATACAAAGCACCACATGGAGGTGAGGTGTGTCGGGTTACAACTTCCTTAGTGAAGTTGTGACGGGTTGTGAATAATGTGATGAATTAATTGATATATCTTATTCAAAAGGATATGTAATGAACGAATCCTTATTCCTAAATGATGCTCAACCATTTTTCATGTCAAGATAAATGTTGATGCATGCATGTACATGTGTCATCCATGCATGGACACGTGGCACCTACTAGCTCAAATTGATGACCCCTCATTTTTACCTTCCTTCATGAGCAATAAGTATATATACCCCTAGTTTCATCCCTTAGTGCAATTTTGTGACACTTACCACCCTCCCAACCTAATTTATCATAAATAAGATCCATGTATCATGCATGAGTGATGTGTTATCGTGCATAGGTCCTTGGATATCGCCCATAGCAAAAGCATATCGGCTAAGTAGGTGATATTGGCCATATAGGGTGATATCGGCCATAGTGAAGTGTTTTTGGCCCCAAGTGAGGAGGATATCGACCACAAGTGGTGTCATATCATGCAAGGGATGTGAGGTATCGTGAAAAGGTGCTAGAGAAAGAAGGAGCTCAATAATTAACCCTAAGGTGAGGCCATGATCATCTTCAACCTTGGATTGAAGTATGATTTTAGGGTTTTGATCTTCCTTTCTTTTCTTCTTCACCAATTGCTTATCCATGGTGATTCCTTGCATATGAAGGAGTTGTGAACGGAACTTGGACTTTTGATAAAGTAATCTTCAACCTTAGGAACGTGGAGATTTGAAGTTGTTCTTAAGGCTGGTTATATAACTTGAACTCAACCATGTTATTATTCATCACCTAAATTGCTATATTTAATGATCTACTTTTAATTCTGAAATTTCCTAAAATAGTTGATGAAATTATGAGTTCTAGTAGTTTCTTAGACCTGTTTCCATGAAATATAATAGTTATAATTAAGTTGTAGAGCTTGAAGATGATGGTATCACTTTATAAAAGTGATATCGGGTGCAAACACACAAGCAAGCACCTCTAACCCGATATGATGATGCACCTACTTCACTAAAACGATATGGATATGATTGTATACCTTCTTGCATGATATGGGGGTGTCTTATACACCTCTTGAATGATAGGGAGTCAAGTATAGACTCCATGCATGATACACGGTTAGATGAATACTTATAAGTTGACATGAAATCCTAATTTGGGTAACCTGATATGAGTAAAGAATAGCAAATGCTATTACATGATATGATCATATAATATATCATTGGTACTTGGTATCATGAAGCACACATATCTGGTGAACGATATGAATAATTAAGTAAACCCTATTGCACAATATGAAGTATGGATTCAAGAGTAAGATGTAACCCGATATGGCAAACCCTAACCTGTCATGGCCAACCCTAGATGGTGACCACCCGATATGGTGATTGAATACACCTTTATCCCAACATGGTGATGGCTTAATACCTCATGCACGACATGAGTAACACATACAAACACTTTTACCCCAATATGGTGGTGTCTATACACCTATAACCCGATATGGTGAACATATGCACACCTCCAACCCGAGACACCTTATAAAGGTGAAGGCAAAACACTCTTAGGAGTGATGAGTATAATACCAAGTAATGGTGTGGCTAATACCTTAATAGGTGAAACATCTAAAGTGGTTGATAATGTACAACCTTATATCAACAATGCCTTAACCCGAGATGAGTCCATGATGGTTGGACAATTCAAATATGTGACATATGACCAATACACTACATGATAAATGTGATAAGTTAGTGGATAAAGTATTAGGATGGGAAATACCCTAATACAAGATATGTTGATGATCTTAAGTAAGTTAAAAGTGATAAGGGAAGTGATACACCAATGCATGAAAAGTATCACATCCAACACTTCTAGGTTGATGCACCTTAAATCCAATATATTTGGATAAGTAACACATGAAGTGTGTCTTGTCAATGGTTACATTGAGATGTTTAATGGCCTTGTGAGGCATGTGGTTGGTTGTTGCCTAGTGAGAGGTGACAAGATATTTAATGGGCCTTGTGAGCCATGTGGTTAGTTGTTGCCTAGTGAGAGGTGACAAGATGTTTAATGGGCCTTGTACGCCATGTGGTTAGTTGTTGCCTAGTGAGAGGTGACAAGATGTTTAATGGGCCTTGTGAGCCATGTGGTTAGTTGTTGCCTAGTGAGAGGTCACAAGATGTTTAATGGGCCTTGTGAGCCATGTGTTAGTTGTTGCCTAGTGAGAGGTGACAAGATGTTTATAAAAGTCTTATGTAAGAAATGATAATGTTAAAAAAAACTAGGAAATGGAAACTTAGTAACATAATAGTAATAATAATAAATGCATACAATAATAATGAAATCTTGATCATACATGCTTCATGCTTATAGCCAAATACGGGCTATAGTGTTTTGAATATGCTTAAAGTAGATAAGAGGAATACTTGTATTATATAAAGGATGTGAATAAGCATGATGGCTTGGCCAAGTTATAATGCCTAGTAAAGGTCATGTGGTATTTTGTGATGAGATGCACATGATTGGCATATTCCAATGCCTGGAATAGATGCATAGGATTGTCATAGTCCAATACCTGGAATAGTTTCATAGGGTTGGTAATAACCCAACACCTAGCTGTTATCACAGAATTGGCATAGTCCAATACCTAGAATAAAACTACAGGATTGGGATAACTCGATGACTAGATGCAACACTCACATGATTGGCATAATCCAATACCTAGAATAATGTCAAAAGATAAAAATAGACCAATACCTAGAATAAAACTATAGGATTGGGAAAACTTGATGCCTAAATACAACACTCACATGATTGGCATAGACCAATACCTGGAATAAAACTATAGGATTGGGAAAACCCGATGCCTGGATGCAACACTCACATGATTGGTAATAACCCAATACCTGGCTATCACAAGATTGGTAGAGTCCAATACATGGCTGTTAATCACATGATTGGTAATAACCCAATACCTAGCTGTCACATGATTGGTAATAACCCAATTCCTGGTTGTTAATCACATGATTGGTAATAACACAATACCTGGCTGTCACAGGATTGGTAATAACCCAATGCCTGGATGTTAATCATAGGTTTGGTAATAACCCAATACCTGGCTGTCACATGATTGGTAATAACCCAATGCCTAGATGTTAATCACATGATTGGTAATAGCCCAATACCTAGTTGTCACAGGATTAGTAATAACCCAATGCCTGGTTGTAAATCACAGGATTGGTAATAACCCAATACATGGCTATCACAGGATTGGTAATAACCCAATGCCTGGCTGTTAATCACAAGATTGGTTATAACCCAATACCTTGCTATATCACAAGATTGGTAATAATCCAATGCCTAGCTGTTAATCATAGGATTGGTAATAACCCAACACCTGCCTATCACAGTATTGGTAATGACCCAATGTTTGGTTGTTAATCACAGGATTGGTAGTAACCCAATACCTGGCTATCACTAGATTGGTAATAACCCAATGCCTGGATGTTAATCATAGGATTGGTAGAGTCCAATACCTGGCTGTTAGTTACATGATTGGTAATAACCCAATGCCTGGATGTTAATCACAGGATTGGTAGAGTCCAATACATGGTTGTTAATCACAGGATTGGCATAGCCCAATACCTGGAATAGTTGCACAGGATTGGAAAAGCCAATACCTGGAACTATTTATGATGATGTACATTCACATGACTAATATAATTCAATATATGGTTAGCAGATTGGCTGAGGCCAAACATATAGAAATGAGAATGATTCATGGATGTCATACCATGATAATGAGTATTACAGGATAAGCTTGAGATATTGATATAGTATGATGGATAAATGACATACATGTTCTTCATATTTCTTATAAAGTGAATAGATGATTTACTGCTCTATCATAGATAGTTGCAATGCTTTAAAAGATGAGAATATTCTGAACTACTTATCCTCTGCTCAGTATAATACTATTTAACTGTGATAATAACATTGTTGGTGGAGAGTTATATCTCTCACTGGGACAATTGTCTCACCCCGTGGGATCCACATTTTTTTAGGTGGACGTGTACAAGGGGGATTGAGATCATACTGTAGAGAAACAACAACAACAACAGGGACATCTCAGGTCGAGTGTACTATTTGTCGTGTCTTGTAGATAGGAGTCCTATGTGTTGTCTATGTACTCTCAGGTCCTTGGATTTAGTACGTGCTGGTTTTATGAACAATATGAGATTTTGGCTTGTATGCCTCGAGGTTTGATGTTGCTTTAAGTATATGTTTTGAGAAAGCAACTATTATATGTTGTCCTCAAGATAAGATGAAACAATGTTGTACAATGTAAATCATGATATGTATGAGTTTTGGATATTTCAGTAAAAGTTTTCTAGACAAGGATCTCTTTGCAAAATGTTTTTAAATTTTAGTGATTTTTGTTAATCCGTTGTTTATGTTTATTCTTCTTAATTAGTAACGATTTGTTTGTCGGTTTAGCGACTATCGTTACATGTTTTGGTATCAGAGCTTAAGGTTTGCTGAGTCAACAGAGACATAGGACTAAGGTGTTGAGCCTGTGTTAGTGTCCTCCAATATACCCCATAGTGACTTCCGCTTATGCAGAAGAAAGGGCAAAGTTTATAAATGACTGGAGAACATGAGGAACACATTGCTGAGGGCAATGTTGTTTCACCGGGAAAGGGTGCAAGGAATAAAGAATCCTATGTTTATGCTCTTGATAGGTAGGTTAAGATAACAACGATACATGTAGAAGATTGGATACTAGCATTACAACCTAGGTTACCAATCCTTAATGCAGAAAATTTGGGCTTTGAAAGGGTTCCTGAATGACATAGTCATGTTGGAATAGTGGAAAATGTGGGAAGGATTAACATATGGCGAGAAAGTAGACTCTGCCATAAGTTTAGACAGATAGCATATATGTGATGGCAGTGCCCAAGAAGGTGCCATAAGCCAAGAATTAAGGAAAGGTCTCTACAATTCTAGAGACATTTGCTTAGTTGTTCTAAAAGACAAAGTTTTTGGTTCCACCAGTGCAATAAATTCTTAGTGCACCAGGGCAGTAATCACTATGTAAATGCAAAAGTCCTAACTTTCCACCTGTAACAACCCATGGCTTAGTTTTTACATCGGTAATAAGATCGATAAGACTATGGTACGAGGATAAGACATGTTATAGATATGGACATGTTGAGCATACTAAATTGTTTTTTTTTAAAGAAGGGAGGAAATGACCCAACAACCGAGGCAGACTCGACAAGGCTTACGAAAGTTACAGCCTAAAAGTGTAAAAAGGCAAAAGTAACAATATGAAATAGTTTGACTCTATGTTTGAGTCAACCTAAAGTGGTAGATGACTACAAGGGGTGACAGTCAGATAGAGCTTTCTCATTCTGATACGTCTTCTCTAGATTTTATCTGATAATTATAAGATGGTAATTATTGTTGAGCTTCCTTGAATTAGTCCTATGAGGACATGAGGAAGAGATAAGAAGGATGAGAACCTATATTTAGATTAATATTCTCTTATATGTTTTGAAATTTCTCTCTTCATGTAGAAAAGGAAGAGATATAAAAGAAACACCCAGAGAAAATTTGAAATACTAAGTAGTAAATTTAAAGAGATGTTAAAGTATGAAACATAATATAAAACAAATGCATGCTACCTAATTTTAGTTCTTGAATACCCTGGCCAGGTTTTCATCTATTGAAGGCAAGGTAAGTATGGAACTCTTAGATTGTTATCTTTCTGATTACTTTGATCAAGTAGTCATTCTGAGACAATCTAAAGAGCATGATGAAGTAAAAGATGTGGCATGGATATTTCTACAACATCCTAATTGATATATGAAGGGATCTAAGTTAATGATAAATCAATTTATAAATAAAAGAAGATGTTTAGTATAATGTATACCTTGGTCTGAGGACCTAGAGGAAACAGTTACCTGATGAGAGGTAATAATGTTCAGTGATGAATTGAGGGTTTGAATACCCATATTGTGGCAACACATCCCATTATCACACAGATACCGAGGTGTTACGCGAAAACGTGCGGAAAACACCATAACCACCGATTATGAAAACATGGGTTAATTAAAACCGATTGCGGAAAACATATAAACTGTGGAACTATTACTTTCCAGTCCTCATCCTGCACAAAAACATGTCAAGTATATATATATATATATACATCCACGAAAGCTGATATGTGTCCACAGCTCAGAAACAGCTGTTCGTCCATTACATGAGTTCACCACCTGTTCATATACAGAAAAGGCCCACATCCAACCAACAGCAGGATATACAAACATCATCGATCGATCATTGTGAAACAACGTCAAAACACTGCCAAGGACCTGAGAGTATAGGGTTGACTCTAGACTCTACTACAAAACATCCAAAACAGCAGCATGTCCAACGCTTTCCTTCTACTGCTCCTCAAGCTGCTCGGCCGCAACACCACGACCACGACCACATCTACCTCGACCACCTAAAAAGGGGTTAAACCAGCGGGGTGAGACAATTGAAAAATTGTCCCAGCGGGAAACATAACTCCCCACTGCAACTACAGAACCTCAGCAAGATAAACTATAACAGCAGATAACTAATAAGAGGTATAGCAAGAGCAGTCTATATAAAACAGATTATTCTTACCGACAAGCTTACCCGCTATACAAAAGCATATAACCAGATATATCTCAATGAATATGATTAGCAAGATAATATGTATACCTATATAACATGATTATCAGAACAAGATATAATGTCACATAACCTGCTTATCAAGATAAGACATATTGTCACATAACCTGCAAGATATAACAAAGATATTACACAAACAAGGCCTCAACCAATGTTACATGTTTATCCTAAGCAGTAAATACTAAACGGCTGTGTTACGTATTATTATGCCCTGAGGATTTGAAATGTACCGTTCAAATCCAACCTTCAGTTACGAAACCCAAGTCGGTGCCATACAAGGTCAATGGAAGAGTCGGACTCCACGACCTCCCACCTCGTGGTCAGTACACGAGTACAACAGAAGCAGGACCGTAGTCACATGCTGAAGTGGTCTAAGCCACAGGGTCAGCTCCATAGGCTACCCTCACTCTAGCCCACCTTGGTACAGGTCTCGGCGCTAGTAAAACTGAGCCACGGGCCTGTTTACCGTGCTCTGAGCCATGAACGCATTCATGCTCACACATCATATATCCTGATCCATGGGCCTATTCACCATGCTCTATATACATATCTGAGTCTGTAACTGAAGTTACACTCTTACCTCCTCATTTTCAGGCTAGGAGCAACCTACACATATTCAACAATATGCGCTTCCAGGTTAACCCGTAGGAGAACCCGTTTCACCATCACCAAGTCCTGACGATGATGGATCTATGGCCAGGGCAAACTACATGATATAATTCCACTATAATTAGTTAGTATCTTTTAGATGGATTGTAGGATTCAACCAAGTTGTATAACATGCAAGATATAACAGAAAATAAAGAACATTATATTATTATTGAAACCTCATCAACCTGATCCATCACAAGGATCCAACATCACATGTTACCACTTGACCTCTTGCCAACCATCCAGATCCATATCAAGGATCATCACATACCATAGGATATCAATCCTTCATCATGTACTGTCACTGCCTCTCAAGGCTCACATCATCATCATGGGACCAACACATTACATATATAATCTCATAGAACAAATATCAAGGTAATCTTACTCATCACATATGTCACATAGCCCTTTCATGGCTACACATCACCTGCATGGTTAGGATACACAATAACCATAGTTTCAACATAAGGAACATGATCACTATCATGAGCTATCATTCAAGATAACCTATTTATCAATATTACACTATTTGATGATCAAGCTTGTTAAGCACATCACACCATAATCATGCTTACCCTTATCTCAGGATTATACAAACAATCAGGGTATTCACTTTATATAACAATTATGTTGAGTATACAAAGCAACTACTATTGTTACCAAAATCATTACTGTTAGCATCCACTATCATCATTCATATCTTTGTCATTAAGCAACCATCAATGCAACTACCATTTATCATTATCATTAATAAGTAAGCATAAGACTCATATCAATATCATGTCATTACTACTCTTGATACCATTATTACTATTATCAGCATCATCATCTACTATTATCTTCATTGCTATGTCATTAAGCAAACTATTAATGTAACTGCCACTTAGCCACATTATTCCAATCATTATCATTATTATTACTTTCTCTTATTAGCAAGGCATCACATTCATCAACACAACTAACATCACCAACACTATTGACATCTTAGTTATCAACAACATTATCATCATGACTATCATTAATACTACCATGTCATTATTATTGTTACTAAGCAAGGTATTACTACCGAGATTTGGTTATGCGTAAGCGTCTACTGTCATGATACTTGGGACCGTCACCAAAGGACCTAACTTCCCTCACCTATGACCTCACAACCCTCACTATAGCTAACTTACTCGGCTAGGCATGGGAAGGCAGCAACGCTGCGTTGCACCCAGCGCCCAGCCCGCAACGCCCATTACTAGAAGGAGTGTCGCACACCAGGGAGTGTCGCGCGATACACCCCATCGGGCAACGCCCATCACAGCCAGCACCTAACGCCCGATAACCAAGGGATAATGCCCATCTAACAAATACACAACAGCCAGGAGAGAGAAGGTAAGGAAAGTGGGAAGTACTCCTGATATCGTGCAACCACTCTCAAGGCCTAACGGCCAACACTCATCCAGACTAGAGGCATGACGCCCATCACAGCCCCACTCACTGTCGCGTGTCACAGCCTAGGCCTATCGGCCGACACACCAAGATGCAACGCCCATCAGGGCTATCGGCCGTTACACTTAGTTGCATGTCGTGCAACCCAAACCAAACCATCCAACCAAACCCTGCCGTCTACAACAAGAACAAAGGCCTATCATCCAAGAGAAGGACAAGAACATAGCTCAACAAGGTATACAAACATATCGGCCAACCAAAGCTTAGCTCACCCTATCGCCCAACACATGGGCAGGGTATCGGCCAACCTCAAGGATATCGTCCAACACATCCACAACAAAGGGATGTCGCCCAACCCTAGGTCACCATCAACCTCCATATCAAGGGAACCCAAACCCTAGATCACTAGAAACCCTAAACACTAAGGGTATATCAGCCACCAAAGGAAACTCAAGAAAGGTGCAAAACTAAGGAACTAAGCTAACTATTATCATGTAACAAGGTTATTGCTAGAGGTAAGGGAATTAGGGTTAGAAGTTATGCAACCCGCCTTAAGCTCCAAGCTCCAAGGTACTCCAAGGTCTAAAGCTATCGTCCACCAAGATCCTCTAGGAAGGTGTATCGGCCACCACTTCAACTCCAAGGGAGTGTATCGGCCAACACAAGCAAGATGGAGAGGGATATCGTGCACTCAAGGTGGAGGAGAGACCAAAAGATCAAAGGAGACCAAGGCAAGGAGAAGAGCTACCTATATAGGAAGAAGAGGAGGAGAAACCAAGGTACAACCATGCCAAGTGTTGTCCACCCAAGGGACACTTGTCCTAGGGTTCAAGCCAACACTCTAGCACACCAAGAGACACTTGTCCAAGATAGGCACCAAGTGTCACCAACCAAGGCCAAGCCACATGGGCGACATAAGAAACAACTCCTGCTGGGCGACACAAACAAGTTACTGGGCGACACACCATGGTGTTGGATGACACAAGACCACCCTAGGTCGACACAAACTCACCTTGGACGACACAAGGCTCAAACAAGCCCAAACAAAGCACCTCAAGGCCCAAACAAGCTCAAGCAAGGACCAAGAAACTCAAACAACAAGCCCAAGCCTTCCTCTCAACCCTAGAAAAAGGAAAGAGGGAAAAACATCTCTCAAGATGGAAAACTTGCACACAAAACCCTAAACTTGGGTTATTTGCAAGTAGCCCCCTCAACTCTCAACAAAGCACAACAAAACCCTAATCACCACCAAAGGTGATTAGCAAGCATCAAACCACCAAGATCAAGCTAAACAAACAGGGTAAACCCTAAACGCAGGTCAGGGTCCTTACACATATTTAGTAACCATGATGATGATAATATTGAGAGGTAGTGAAATGTAATCATCACTATAATTTCTATGCTGAAGACAAGGAACCTAGGATGAAATAAGATTAAATGACTCATGAACAATTGAAAGTTCATGTAATACTCAAAGAAGGTGATAATCTCTTTTCTTTAATAAACAACCCTGAATAATGGTAGGGTGATAAGAAGGACTATGTTTCCTTGTGTTATTTCCTTCTTGAAACATAACAATCAAGTATGTTTTATGACACTTGATGTGTAGGGATTAGAAGAAATCTATAGATGGATACTTTGTAAAGTATTAGCTATCCTTGGATCTTAGTTCCAAGCCAAAGTATATGTGTTAAGTAATATCCAAAGATTAAAGAAAGGTCCTATAATATGTTTAGTTTTAGTAATAACAACAGAGGATAGAAAGGATGATGATGTGATGTGTTTTTGGCACATATAATGGATACCAAGGTAAAGAATCCTAGTATCCAAGAACTTTCAATGATATGAGAAAATGAGAACATGATTCCTGACAAGGAGTAATGTTTGGTTACCTAGAAGGGCCAACTTTGAAATTTTTCCAGTTACATACTGAAGTATGGATACCATATGTTAGGGGTTTATGCCCCGCATAAACATAACATCAAAAAAGATGTATGAGTTGAAGGAACAATTGTAGAATTGTTTTGGAAAAGTTGATCATGTTAAAAATAATTGCTTAAGAATATCCCTATCTAGATATGTTGAGGAAACTTATACATAACCTCTAGAGATACCTATGAGATAAGCACTTCTTTGACAAGTAGCCTCTCCTTATGATAAGAAACTAAATAGCTAACGCGATAGTTGATACAAGTCATAAGAAAGTTAATGTTGAACCAACAAATTAGACTAGTGCAACAGAAGTATGATGAGACTTGTAGTCTCAAATGAATGACAGAATGTAACTCTAGTTTGGGTAGGACAATTGAGTATGACAAATTCTATGATAACCCAATGTGAACAAACTTTGTGCTGGTCAAAGTTCTATATCATCTCATGACATTAAGATGTTATATGGATACTCGATGATATGATTAATGAATAATATTTGTCTCCCTTTACCTGGGATTTCGGGGACGAAATCCTTATTAGGGGTTTATAACTTGTAACGACCCTGACCTAGGTTACAAGGTAAACCTATTTGTTTTGGCTAATAAAGTTGCTTAGAACTTAATATAATCCTCTAAGGTGTTTTGTTACCATGTGACACACTTATGTTCCAAGTTTGGTCCTGATTGAGTGTTGTTTGAGCAATGTTCCTTTGTTTTGGACCAAAGTGCAATTTACCCTAGTTGAGGGGTTATATTGCAATATGTCATATGTTGAACATGCCTCATGTGTTTTGGCATCATTATAAAGAGAATGATGCAAGGTTGTGGCTTGTGGAAAGCCCAAATTCCAAGTTTGAACTTGTTTGAACAATGCTGGTACCTTATGCGCCAATTTTGGTACAAATTGTAATTTACCCAAAATGTGGGAATGATATGCAAATTACCACCTCTAGAGTGTCCCTAATTCCTCTATGTATCATTTATAGGAGAGATAAATAAGGAGACACCATGTTTGAATCAATTATGAGTGATGGTACTCTTGGTGATGAAATGACCAAGAAAGGGGTTGAATATGAAACCCTAACTTGAGTTGTAACAAGTTGAAAAGCTTATATATGAGTTCCTATCGGACAAGGAGCCATAGGAGGAGTCCCATATCGTTTTTTGGACTATTGGAAAATTCCATGTCGTGCTAAGCACCTCAAGGAGGTGAGTTGTGTCTGGTTTAAACTTCCTTAGTAAAGTTGTGATGGGTTGTGAATAAAGTGATAATTAATTGATATATCTTATTCAAAAGGATATGTAATGGATGAATCCTTATCCCTAAATGATCCTCAACCATTTTTCATGTCAAGATAAATGTTTATGCATGCATTTACACGTGCCATCCATGCATGGACATGTGGTACTTACTAGCTCAAATTGATGACACCTCATTTTTACCTTCCTTCATGAGCAACAAGTATATATACCCCTAGTTTCATCCCTTAGTGCAATTTTGCAACCCTTACCACCCTCCCAACCTAAGGTATCGTTCATAGGATCCATGTATCATGCATTAGTGATGTGGTATCGTGCATAGGTCCTTGGATATCGCCCATAGAAAAAGCATATCGGCCAAGTAGGTGATATTGGCCATATAGGGTGATATCGGCCATAGTGAAGTGTTTTTGGCCCCAAGTGAGGAGGATATCGGCCACAAGTGGTGGCATATCGTGCAAAGGTTCTAGAGCAAGAAGGAGATCAATAATTAACCCTAAGGTGATGCCATGATCATCTTCAACCTTGGATTGAAGTATGATTTTAGGGTTTTGATCTTCCTTTCTTTTCTTCTTCACCAATTCCTTATCCATGGTGATTCCTTGTATATGAAGGAGTTGTGAACGAGCATTGGACTTTTGATAAAGTCATATTCAACCTTAGAAATGTGGAGCTTTGGAGCTTTGAAGTTGTTCTTAAGGTGGGTTATATAACATGAACTCAACCATGTTATTATTCATCACCTAAATTGCTATATTTAATGATCTACTTTTAATTCCGAAATTTACGGAAATTGTTGATGAAATTATGAGTTATAGTAGTTTCTTAGACCTATTTACATGAACTATAATAGTTAGAATTAAGGTCTAGAGCTTTAAGATGATGGTATCAATTTATAAAAGTGATATCGGGTGCAAGTACACAAGCAAGCACCTTTAACCCGATATGACGATGCACCTACTTCACTAAAATGATATAGATATGATTGTATACTTTCTTGCACGATATGGGGGTGTAGTATACACCTCTTGCACTATAGGGAGTCAAGTATAGGCTCCATGCACGATACAAGGTTAAATGAATACTTATAAGTTGATATGAAACCCTAATTTGGGTAACCCGATATGAGTAAAGAATAGAAAATGCTATTGCACGATATGATAAAATAATATATCATTGGTACTTGGTATCATGAAGCACATATATCTGGTGAACGATATGAATAATTAAGTAAACCCTATTGGACGATATGAGGTATGGATTCAAGAGTAAGATGTAACCCGATATGGCAAACCCTAACCCGTCATGGCCAACCCTAGATGGTGAGCCACCAGATATGGTGATTGAATACACCTTTATCCCGACATGGTGATGGCTTAATACCTCATGCATGGCATGTGTAACACATACAGACACCTTTAGCCCGATATGGTGGTGTCTATATACCTGTAAACTGATATGGTGAACATATGCACACCTCCAACCCGAGACACCTTGTATAGGTGAAGGCAAAACACTCTTAGGAGTGATGAGTATAATACCAAGTAATGGTGTGGCTAATAGCTTAATAGGTGGAACATCTAAAGTGGTTGATAATGGACAACCTTATATCAACAATACCTTAACCCGAGATGAGTCCATGATGGTTGGACAATTCAAATATGTGACTTATGACCAATACACTACATGATAGATGTGATAGGTTAGTGTATAAAGTATTAGGATGGGAAATACCATAATACAAGATAAGTTGATGAACTTAAGTAAGTTAAAAGTGATAAGCAAAGTGATACACCGATGCATGAAAAGTATCACATCCAACACTTCAAGGTTGATGCACCTTAAATCCAATATATTTGGATAAGTAACACATGAAGTGTGTCTTGTCAATGGTTACATTGAGATGTTTAATGGCCTTGTGAGCCATGTGGTTGGTTGTTTCCTAGTGAGAGTTGACAAGATGTTTAATGGCCCTTGTGAGCCATGTGGTTAGTTATTTCCTAGTGAGAGGTGACAAGATGCTTAATGGGCCTTGTGAGCCATGTGGTTAGTTGTTGCCTAGTGAGAGGTGACAAGATTTTTAATGGGCCTTGTGAGCCATGTGGTTAGTTGTTGCATAGTGAGAGGTGACAAGATGTTTAATGGGCCTTGTGAGCCATGTGGTTAGTTGTTTCCTAGTGAGAGGTGACAATATGTTTAATGTGCCTTATGAGCCATGTGGTTAGTTGTTGCCTACTGAGAGGTGACAAGATGTTTAATGGGCCTTGTGAGCCATGTGGTTAGTTGTTGCCTAGTGAGATGAGACAATATGTTTATAAAAGTCTTATGTAAGAAATGATAATGTTTAAAAAAACTAGGAAATGGAAACTTAGTAACATAATAATAATAATAATAATAATAAATGGATATAATAATAATAATGAAATCTTGATCATACATGCTTTATAATTATAGAAAAATAAGGGCTATAGCTTTTTCAATATGATTAAAGGATATAAGAGAAATACTTATATTATATAAAGTATGTGAAAAATCATGATGGCTTGGCCAAGGTATAATGCCTAGTAAAGGTGATGTGGTATTCTGTGATGTGATGCATAGGATTGGAATAGTCCAATGCCTGGGATAGATGCACATGATTGGCATAGTCCAATACCTGGAATAGTTTCACAGGGTTGGTAATAACCCAACACTTGGCTGTTATCACAGGATTGGCATAGTCCAATACCTGGAATAAAACTACAGGATTGGGATAACTCGATGCCTGGATGCAACACAAATAGGATTGGCATAATACAATACCTCGAATAATGTCACACGATTGGCATAGACCAATACCTGGAATAAAACTAGAGGACTGGGAAAACTCAATTCTTGGATACAACACTCATAGGATTGGCATAGACCAATGCCTAGAAAAAAACTATAGGATTGGGAAAACTTGATGCCTGGATGCAACACTCATAGGATTGGTAATACCCAATACATGGCTGTCACAGGATTGGTAGAGTCCAATACATGGCTGTTAATCATAGGATTGGTAATAACCTAATACCTGGCTATCACATGATTGGTAATAATCTAATGCTTGGTTGTTAATAACAGGATTGGTAATAACCAAATACCTGGCTGTCACATGATTGGTAATAACCCAATTCCTGGCTGTTAATCATAGGATTGGTAATAACCCAATACATGGCTATCACAGGATTGGTAATAACCCAATGCATGACTGTTAGTCACAGGATTGGTAATAACCCAATACCTGGCTGTCACAAGATTGGTAATAACCCAATGCCTGGCTGTTAATCATACGATTGGTAATAACCCAATACATGGCTGTCACATGATTGGTAATAATCCAATGCATGGTTGTTAATCACAAGATTGGTAATAACCCAATACCTGGCTGTCATAGGATTGGTAATAACCCAATGCCTGGCTATTAATCATAGGATTGGTAATAACCTAATACTTGGCTATCACATGATTGGTAATAACCCAATGCCTAGTTGTTAATTACAGGATTGGTAATAACCAATACCTGGCTGTCACAAGATTGGTAATAACCCAATGCCTGGCTGTTAATCACAGGATTGGTAGAGTCCAATACCTGGTTGTTAGTCACAAGATTGGTAATAACCCAATGCCTGGATGTTAATCACAGGATTGGTAGAATCCAATACTTGGTTGTTAATCACAGGATTAGTAATAACCCAATGCCTGGCTGTTAATCACAGGATTGGCATAGTCTAATACCTGGAATAGTTGCATAGGATTGGCAAAGCCAATACCTAGAACTTATTATGATGATGTACATTCACATGACTGGTACAATTCAATATCTGGTTAGCAGCTTGGCTGAGGCCAACAGATAGAAATGAGAATGATTCATGGATGTCATACCATGATAATGAGTATCACAAGATAAGCTTGAGATATTGATATAGTATGATGGATAAATGACATACATGTTCTTCATATTCCTTATAAAGTGAATAGATGATTTAATATTCTATCATAGATAGTTGCAATGCTTTAAAAGATGAGAATATTCTAAACTGCTTATCCTCTACTCAGTATAATACTATTTAACTATGATAATAACATTGTTGGCAGAGAGTTATATCTCTCGCTGGGACAATTGTCTCACCTCGTGGGATATATCCACATTTTTTTAGGTGGATGTTCATGAGAGGGATTAGATCATAATGCAGAGAAATAACAACATCAATAGGGACAGTAGTGACAGCTCAGGTTGAGTGTACTTTCTGTCGTGTCGTGTAGATAGGAGTCCTATGTGTCATCTCTGTACTCTCAGGTCCTTGGATTTAGTATGTGTTGCTTTTATGAACAATATGAGATTTTGGCTTGTATGCCTTGAGGTTTGATGTTTCTTTAAGTATATGTTTTGAGGAAGCAACTGTTATATGTTGTCCTCGAGATAAGATGAAACAATGTTGTACAATGTAAGTCATGATATGTATGAGTTTTGGATATTTCAGTAAAAGTTTTCTGGACAAGGATCTCCTTGCAAAAAGGTTTTAAATTTTAGTGATTTTTGTTAATCTGTTGTTTATGTTTATTCTGCTTAATTAGTAATGATTTGTTTGTCAGTTTGGTGACTGTCGTTATAGGAATTGAGGCTGGAAGGTGAATTATTGAGAAAGTTGTGGTGATGGAGGGGGAAGAGGTGTATAAGGCTTGGGACAACCTTGGAAGTGGTATATGGGCTTCACTTGCTTGGGAGGTGGAATGTAGAGAACTTGTGGGGAAGGCATTGGTCTACTTGCTTCATTGAAACTCAAGATGGGTTTTGAAAACAATTTTCCTTCTTGGAGAGAAAGTTTGGAAGATAGATGTTCTATCCTCTCCTCAAGCCTTGTAACATTTTTTTGGACATCATCAATGCTCTTCAACCTAGAGATAACCTCTTCCTCAAACCTTGAGCTATATCTTGGACATTGTGGTTCCCTATAGATATAGGAGTGAGGCGTCTTCTTTTCCTCACCATAGAACTCAATAGAATTGACCGATTGGCAAGGAACATCTATCACTAGGTTCTTCATGAAGGTAACCATGTCACCAATAATCTTCATCATTTGCGGGCTTGAATCACTATGAGATGGAGATGTCACACTAAAGGAGCGGTCACCATCATTCCTCATGCTAGAGGCTTGGATTCTTGAACCTTCTTCCAACTACTCAAACAATGGCCATATCTCCTCGGGTGGCCTAGTCATGAAAACTCCTTCACAAGAAGAATCTACTGTAGCTTGACCCTTTGGAGATAGACTGGAGTAGAAGGACTGAACTAGCTGCCACAAAGGAATCTCATGGTGCAGGAACTCTCTCAACATCTTCTTAAATCTCTCCCAAGCATTATGAAACTGCTCACTGCCCATTTGACTATAACTTACTATGGCACTCTGCATTTGTGTCAACCTTGCTATAGAGTAGAATTGTCTTAGGAAGGCAATCTTCATCTCTTTTGAACTCATGATGACCCTTCTTGAATCATACCAATATTTGGCTTTATCTTTAAGGGAGAATGATAACAAGGTCAACCGGATTGTGTCATCACTAGTCGTCAGCGTCCTGAAGGTGGAGCATACTTCATGAAATGAGTCCAAATGATTGGAGGGGTTCTCACCATCTAATCTGTAGAAGGCGGACTGGAGCCCAAGAAGACCTGGAGGGATGGAGAATTTCTCCCATGGCATTTGATCAACTCTTCTAGCAATTGGTGATTTGTAGTTGCTAGGCATGAAGTAATCTTGAAGTGGCTTGTGAGGTGCATTTTGGCCTTCCATATTGTCTTCCCCGATTGTCTTGTCACATGTAAAAGGAACAACCAAACAAAAAAGAACAGGTTAGCAAACCAATACGCATAAAGAATACAAAGAATAAAGAATAAATAATAGCAATGATAAGGGCAGTAGGAAAAGATCAAAACAAAACTAACTAGCTAGGCCGAGTGTCTTTCTCCCCAACAACGACACCAGAAATCTTGATGCATCCCACCAGAGGTGCACACACTAATCAATTGGGATTTGACTAGGTGTGCCCCACGAAATTGCGACACACAGTGGAATAAGTTTCAAAATTTATAATTACCTAAACCAACACACCTACTTCTACTAAAACTCTACGGCCGCAAGCGCACGGGGTCGTGTCATAGTATAGGAGGGTGGAAAGTATAGGGCCGATCCATAGGGAGAAAGGGGGCACTAGAGCTAGGTTAGTTTTGGGCTAGGTTCCTACTACATAATCTAGGGTTTGAGGGTTTAAAGGTTGATTTTTTTGATTACACTAAGGGTTGAACAAGAAAGAAAAAGAAGGAAAGAAAATAAGATCAAAACCTAAGTTAACCCTAGACTATTAATTCTACTGAGCAAGAAAAGATAAGGCAAGCAACAAAAAGGGCAAGGTATTCTAAGGCAAACAAGAAGAAGCTTACACTACACTAAGCTAGAAAATAGGGCAAAATAACAATAAAGACCTAAACTAGCAAGAGCAAAGCAAGAACAAGGCATGAAGCTAACTAAGTAAGTAAAGATCTAAATAAGCTAACACTAGCTAAGCAAGAAGGGAATTCGGATTTTGATGCAATAAAGATGTGTGTGGGCTATTTGGGGGATGTACTTATCAATTAGGTAGGGGGGTGACATGCAAATATTATTCTTTCATTTAGATTACCAAACCAAACAACAAGCTAGAGTCTAATGAATTTCCCTAGATTAGTAACTGGCCATGGATATGATAGGTTGTATATAGAGGAACTAGTCCCTAACACCTCCTACTACCCTTATGAGGCTCAATTGGGTTAGGGTCTAGGTACAATTCAATTAGATTCTAAACAAGCCTAGGTTTTATAGGTTAGATGATCTTAGGGTAATTAGGGGCAGAGGTTAATAATGGGAAGTGAGGTTTTAGGCCTCCCATCAACCACATTCTAGTCTTGAGAAAGCTCCATGCTAATGACACTAAATTCATCTAAAATAGCTACTTAGATCTCTCAACTAAGATTAGGTTAATTGATTAGCATGTAGGATGATGGGTAGCTAGCTAGGGATCAATGAATTGGACATAGGAGCAAATCACAAAATTCAATCACATAAGAAATTTCCCTAAATTACTAGGTAATTTCAAGCACAAACTAGGAAGAAATTCATGAAGACTAAGATAGAAATATAACATAATCATTTGCAAAAGAAATTACAATGTTTACATATCATTTTCCCACAACATGGTATCATTAACATTTTGAGCCCCAAACAACCGACCTAAGGGTCCTAGCTACTCATGGAAATGGAAAATACAAAAAAATGGACAAAGGGGTAGAAGAAGCCATATGGAGCTCGGTGTAGATGGAGTAATCCTCCTCTTCAAATGCTCTAACATGTCCTCCTCCTTCCAATGTGCAAGGGCATGGAATGATGGTGGAATAGGGTCAAAACACTAGGAAACTAGGGTTTTAGTGGTTGAAATGGTGAAATGGAGTGGAATGGAGGTAAAAATGGAGTGAAATGGATGGAAAACAAAAATGGGGAGCTAGGAGGTGGTAGAAGGTAGCTAGGGGCGAATAACCTCAGCCTCGAGCTACCACCCACATATATATAAGAGGGATGGAAGTAATAGGTCAAGTAGGGGTAAAGAGGGAAATGCAATGGAAAAGTAGCTTGGTTTTAGTGAGTAGCATGCCGTGGTGGGTGTAGGGGAACACAATCATGGTGTGTTGACATGATTGAGGTGGAAAATGGCTAAAGATTATGATAACTTGGGTGGTTTTGTACTGAAAGTGGCAAGGCCATGGTGGTCAACATGACCATTATGGGGCAAGGGTGGCACGGCCATGGTTGTCCCCACGACTGAGGTGGCTTGGATTTGGCTACCCATTCTCTACTCTATGATCGTTCTGGATCTACTACAACACAGCCGTGCAAGGTGGCACAACCATTCTGGGTCCATCTACCACATCCATTTTGAGTGGAACAGTCATGGTGATTCCTGCATTGCTTGAAGTTGAATAAGTTAGATTTTAATGAGCTAGCATGGCCATTTTGTGGCACCACGGCCGTGCTGGTCTCTGTATCAACACTTTAACTTGAATCTTTGTGCTTCCTTGGACATCTTTGCTTCAACTGATCATTGGCCACTAGGGGTATGTTGAGGGGGCCTAGGACCTCATTTTGGATCTCTCCAAGTGTAGAGAAACCCTAAGATTTCTCATTATGTCTCCTCTATTCAAGTGTGTCCAAATACCTGGAAACATGGAAATAATGTCCATAAGTGCATTTTATATGAAATCACATATTAGGGGAAATAACTTGTAATCTAACAGGTATAGATGTGATTGAAATGCAATATGACACAAGATGAAGCCCTAAAATAGGGATGCATTACCACCCCAAACTTAAAACATACTTATCCTCAAGTATGCTCCAACTCAATCTCTCTACAATTTTTTCACAATCAAGAAATGACAATTGCAATGCAATATGTGAATATTGACTAAATAGGCTTATAAATGACATAGTACACACATTCCACTTCTCTCCTCTCTTCTTTCACAAACCAATCATGATTAGACCACTGAGCCTGCAAACTTCAAATATAGAGCATAGAAAACACAATCAATCCATATGGTTGTCATATCACTCCGAGTAAACCGTTTCTTGGTACCAAAGGCCAAAAATGACTAATTTTATTGTTGTACATGCATGCATTCCATATCATATGTCTATCCACACTAAGTAACCCACATGGCTACAAAAAAGGATAAAATGAGCAATGTTTGATGTTTCCTAGCTCCCTGGGCATGCAAAGGGAAGAAAGGGTTGCAGTAAGAATTCAGAGTGCTTTTACACACTCATCTTTTTTTTATTTAGATGCTCTTAAACATGAGCATATTTTATTTTCATTTTGTAGTTCTTTCTTTTTCTTCTCCCTTGGTGTGGATAGGGTATGATCATAGTGAAGCGGGGAGATATAGATGAGGCCACCCCAAACTTTTGGAGGTGACCAGGGCTGCATATGTGCACTTTGGCATCCTTTCATGAGGCGGGGAGGTAAGGAGATGGTAGAAGAAGAGTGAGTCAGAGAGGGATTAGTAGTGTGGACATTAACATGTGATCTCCTGCATGAAAGTTACTCCAACAATTTCATCAAGCAATGACACACCACATGAATGAGCAATATTAAAACCACATTTCTATCATGAGATTCTACAAAACTCTAAGCATTTGTGACTTTCTTCAAACACAATTCAACCAAACAATTCACAAGCATAAGAGAGGTGGTTCACATCTAAAAAGTCAATATTGAGGCCATCTAGCAATAAACCATGATAATTTACATGCATTTGTCTAAGGTCATCATTTTCAATCCAACAAGTAGAGATTGGTTCAAAACCCACTTTTTGGAAAGAAATTCTAAATTTGGGGAAAATTGGCATAAACGGTGCTAAGTTGCCTTCAATCACATCTAAGCCTTCATTATGGAAAATAAAGTTGGAAACAAGAAAATCCAAGTTAAAAGATGCAAAAATTACCAAAAATCTACATGATGTGCAATGCATCACAAAAAGAGCAAATTTTTTGAAAATTACACAAAAGGTGATAGAAAGTAGACTACATGACATGCAAGTATGCAAATAAAGAACACAAAGTATGGATACATAAGTATGAGAGATGGTTATACTATTTGATCATCTTGAGCAAAAATTTATAACAAGGAACATAGAAAAAAGTGGGGAGAGAAAGAACCTACTGCCCTACCACCCAAAACTTTTAAACCATGTTGTCCTCAGCATGGAATAAGTGTAGGATGATAGGGTAGAGGGAATGTGGTCATGATAGAAAAACACCAAGAGGGGAGAGAGATCTCAAGGCATCTAGTAAGAAGGGGATATCCACCATTGCCATTTTGTATTTCCTCTACCACGACCGTGTTGTGTGACACAACTATGTTGATCTCCTTCCTGTAGCTTTTCTGATTTACAATTTTCTCGTCAATTTTGATCTTCTTCTTGGTGATATCATCGATGTGTCATCCTCCTTCCAATTTACCTATCCTAACATGATTCACAAACAACAAAAATCATCAAGTATAAAGTGTGCATGTGTGTTTTCTTGGAAAAGTGTAAAAATAACCAAAAAGTATAAAAAAAGATAGGCTGGGTGAAAAATTCCTCAAACCTAGGTGGGTTGCCTCCCACAAGCACTAAGTTTCATGCCTTCATCTGGGATTCTTGGAGATTCTTCTATTGTCAACCATTTGGCATCCTCATGTGTCCATTTTTGCAATAAATGCATCTCTCATTTGAACTCAACCTATGTTCCTCATCCCTTTGATCACAAAAACTATCATCAATTCTATCATCTGAATCTCCTTCACTCAAATGACTAGTAAGAATCTTGAAGTGACCATGTATGATATCCTCATCTCGAACGTGCCAGGTTGAGGACTTGTTTATGTTGATTTTTATCTTCACGTCTATGAAAGAGACTGTCATTATGCCACTACAAATATGTATCTCACCATCAACTATAGATAATAATGATTTTCCCAAGATGATGGGAGTGTTCCTATCATCTTATTCCATGTCAAGAGCAATGAAATCTGCTAGGAATATTGCTCCTCTTTCCTTGTCAATCATCACCAAAACATCATCCACTCTGCCTCTAGGCACTTTGTTGGAATGGTCCACCAATTGCAGAGTGTAATGCATTGCTTTCAACTTGCCTAATCCTAGCTCAACATAGACACTATATGGCATCAAATTCACACTAGATCCCAAATCAAGTAGAGATTTTTCTATGTGATGTCCCCCAATGTATCTAGGTATGAGTAGGGCGCCTGGGTCTTTCCTCTTCTTGAGGAGTGAGCATTGGAGGATTGAGCTCACTTGTTTGGTCAACTTGACTCTCTTTGGTATTCTCCCCGTTGACCTTCTCTTCATAGTACATAGGCTCTTGAGAAACTTGGAATTTGATGGAATCTTCTTGATAGTGTACAATAATGGAATGTTGATCTTCACTTGGCAAAACACCTCAAGAATGTCAACATTGTGCTTTTGTCTCCTTTTCGCTTCTGGTGGCTCATCTAATGCTTCCATTAATGGTGGCTCCCTTGCTTTGGCCTTACTTTCTTCAAAATGGTTCTCTTGTGGCATGTCATGAAGTGTAACACTAGGGATGGTGGGACCTGCAAATGGAGTGTGAGGTTGAGCACATGGTATCCCAAAATCAACATGAGGTATCACAGAATCAATATGTGGAATCATAGTATCATATTCGGCAATCACAATCATAGTATCACTACTTGGCTGCCTTTGCTTTGCTTTATCTATGTTTCTTTGACTTGCGGGCTGCTCAAGAGATTTCCCACTCCTTAGAACTATTACAACACTTCCTTGCTCATGGTGGAGAGGAGGAGCTAGTTGTGGCTGTGGAGGAGGTGGTGGTGGTACTTGGTATTAAAATTGAGGTGGAGGGGGGGGAATTGAGGTTGGAAGGTGAATTGTTGATAAAGTTGTGGTTATGGAGGGGGAGGAGGTGTATAAGGCTTGGGAATACCTTGGAAGTGGAATATTAGCTACATCGCATGGGAGGTGGACTATAGAGAACTTGTGAGGAAGGCATTGGTTCGTCGCTTCATTGAAACTTAAGATGGGTTTTGAAGACAATTTTTCTTCTTGGAGAGGAAGTATGGAAGATAGATGCTCTATCCTCTCCTCAAGCCTTGTAACATTATTTTGGACATCATCAATGCTCTTCAACCTAGAGAGAATCTCTTCCTCAAACCTTGAGTTATATCTTGGACTTTGCGGTTCCGTGTAGCTATAGGAGTGAGGCATCTTCTTTTCCTCACCATAGAACTCAATATAATTGACCAAGTGGAAATGAACATGTATCGCTTGGTTCTTCATGAAGCTCACCATGTCACCAAGAATCTTCATCACTTGTGGGTTTGAATCACTATGAGCTGGAGATGTCACACCAAAGGGCAGTCACCATCATTCATCATGCTAGAAGCTCAGATTCTTGAACCTTCTATCCACTGCTAAAACAATGGCCATATCTCCTTGGGTGGCCTAGCCATGAAAACTCCTCCACAAGAAGAATCTATTATAGCTTGACCCTTTGGATATAGACTGGAGTAGAAGGACTAAACTAACTGCCACAAAGGAATCTCATGGTGCAGACACTCTCTCAACATCTTCTTAAATGTCCTCCAAGCATTATGAAAATGCTCACTACCCATTTGACTGAAACTCACTATGGCACTCTACATTTGTGTCAACCTTTCTATAGAGTAGAATTGCCTTCAGAAGGCATTCTTCATCTCTTCCAAACTCATGATGTCCCTTCTTGAATCATACCAATATTTGTCTTTGTAATTAAGGGAGAATGAGAACAAGGACAACCAGATTGTGTCATCGCTAGCCGTCAGTGTCCTAAAGGCGGATCATACTTCAAGAAATGAGCCCAAATGCTTGTAGGGGTGGTCATTCTCTGACCCATAGATAGCGGGAAGGAGACCAAGAAGACATGGAGGGATGGAGAATTGCTCCCATGGCATTTGATCAACTCTGCTAGCAATTGGCAATTTGTAGTTGCTAGGCATGAAGTAATTTTGAAGTTACTTGTGAGGTGCATTTTGGCCTTCCATCTTGTCTTCCCTGAGTGCCTTGTCACATGCACAAGGCACAACCAAATAAAAGAGAACACGTTAGCAAACCAATATGCAAAATGAATACAAAGAATAAAGAATAAACAATATCAATGATGAGGGAAGTAAGAAAAGATCAAAGAAAAACTAACTAGCTAGACTGAGCTCATTTCTCCCCGACAATGACGACAGAAAGCTTGGTGCGTCCCGCCATAGGTGCACACACTAATCAATTGGGATTTGACTAGATGTTCCCCATGAGATCCGGACACACGGTGGGATAACTTTCAAAATTTATAATGACCTAAACCAACACACCTACTTCTACTAAACATTACACCCACAAGCGCACATAGTCGTATCGTAGCATAGGAGGGAGAAAAGTGTATGGTCGATCCATAGGGAGAAAAGGGGCACTAGAGCTAGGTTAGTTTTGGGCTTGGTTCCTACTGTGGAGTCTAGGGTTTGAGGGTTTAAAGGTTGATTTTGTTGATTACACTAAGGGTTGAACAAGAAAGCAAAAGAAGGAAAACCAACAAGATCAAAACCTAAGTTAACCCTAGACTGTTAATTCTACTGAGCAAGAAAAGACAAGACAAGAAACAAAAAGAGCAAGGTATGCTAAGGAAAATGAGAAGAACCCTACACTACACTAATCTAGAAAATAGGGCAAAAGAACAATTAAAGACCTAAACTAGAAGAGCAAAGCAAGAACAAGGCAAGAAGCTAACTAAGCAAGTAAAGATCTAACTTAGCTAAAACTAGTTGAACAAGAAGGCAATTAGGGTTTTGATGCAATAAAGATGTGTGTGGGATGTTTGGGGGATGTACTTATCAATTTGGTAGGGGGGTGACTAGTGAACATTATGCTTTTATTTAGATTACCAAACCAAACAACAAAATCGAGTCTAATGAATTGCCCTAGACTACTAACTGGACATCGATAGGATAGGTTGTGTATAGGGGAACTAGTCCCTAACACCTCCTACTACCCTTGCGAGGCTCAATTGGGTTAGGGTCTAGATGTAATTCAATTAGAGTCTAAACAAGCCTAGGTTTCTAGGTTAGATGATCTTAGGGTGATTAGGGGCCGTGGTTAGTAATGGGAGTGGAAGTGAGGTTTTAGGCCTCCCATCACCCACATTCTAGTCTAGAGAAAGCTTCATGCTAAGCACACTAAATTCATCTAAACTAGGTACTTAGATCTCTCAACTCAGGTCAGGGTAATTGATTAGCATGTAAGAGGATGCACTACTACAGAAACGACATTTGGCGTCAGTCGTTTAACCCCATTTGGCGTCGGTTTCCGACCGACGCCTATGTGGGCGCCGCTAAAGGTCGAACACTTCGGCGTCGGTTTTTTAACCGACGCCTATTTGTTCTATAGGCGTCGTTTGTTTAGTACATAACCGCCGCCAAAAGTGTTCGCGCCACAGAAAATGGCGTCATCTAGGGCACTTTGTGCGTCGGTTATTTACTAAACAACCGACGCCTATATAGATTATAGCGTCGGTGTTTTAGTAGATAACCGACACATAAAGTGCCCTAGATGACGCCATTTTCTGTGGCGTGAACACTTTTGGCGTCAGTTATATACTAAAACACCGACGCCTGTACTTCAAGATGACACGGCCGTGCTTCCCTGCACGGCCGTGTTTAGTACTATAGGCGTCGGTTTTATATGAATTACCGACGCCTTTTCCACCACGGCCGTGCTATCCTGCACGGTCGGGTTGTTTGTACTATTAGGCGTCGGTGTTTATCAAATAACCGACGTTGTATGTCTTTGCTGACGGTTTTCTATAAATAACCGACGCCTATTTATATTTTTTTTTCATATCAGTTTGCAGGCCTGCGGTGGCTGGTCAGCAGGATGAGAACCTGCAGTTCAATTTTCTGAACTGCATGTTTACGACATCCATTGATATCAGCCTACAAACAGGCCGCAAACCTGCAAAAGTCACAAGGAAAATTCTACACAAGTACATACATTCAGACATCAATTCAATTCTCACATTCACACATATAGAAACATTCAAATACATGTATTAACATTCAGAAAAATTCATTTACAAAGTATCATTCATTATCGCTATCAACATCCCAATTATATCTTACAGTTGCCACTGCTTGTATGTCTTTTGCCCATTCTTCTCTTACTTCATTTAATGCTTCCATCGTATATGGAGCATGTATATTTTTTAAGCGTTTACCTGTAGTGTTATCAGTTTTAAACACCTGCAAAGAGAATGATGTATGTATATAAGTAATAATATAAAAATAAGATAAGATTGATATATTTCATACTAACTAATGAGACTATATATAATACCTCATGTATGGTATCGATGTCCAATGCGACATATTTGATAATCATCTGCATAAATCACATCACATAGTATGCGCATGCCCAGCCATTGTCTTGTGTAGCACACTATAAATTGAAACATACACAATAATACAACTAAGAACAATTCACATCAATAATATATATATTCGAGTCGGGAACTTACTTGTACGTTCTGCCAATTTATTGGCTGGTTCTTTTTCCTTGGGACCGTTCCTCCAGCCTTTTTGAATGCATCTAAACCCCTACATGTTAATATAACACAATAAATTTCATAAGTAAATAGTAATGTAATAAAATATGTTAACGGATATAAAAATGAAATATTTCTCACCAGAATAATGGCATTCTCATTACGTGTCCAATTTTAGTGTTCAATGTACTCCCCGCAGGATCTAGATAATAAACAGTGAATGTCCCGGGGACAATAACTAGTAACTCCCAATGTCTACTGCTAGAAGTAAGAAGTTAACAATTAATAACTCAAAATGCAAAATAAAAATGGAATTTTCTTAAGTCCAAATTATAAATAAAGTAAACTTACTTGACATTGAATGGAGCTATTATTATCGTCTTCTTTTGCTGACCAAAAATTGTAAAAGCATCTATACAGTATTGTTGAACATTATCAGGGTCTTTAGCTACCAAACTAATCAATGATGGAATCAAAAATCCCACATGATCAAATGCAAATTGTTTGCAATGATCTTCGACTAAGTAGCTGCAAAACATATAGGCGTATGCATTAATATATAAGAAACCAGATCACCGAATCTTACACAAGGTATATGGATGTATAAACAAGATCTCACCTTATCCATGTCTCTATCATTGATGTATTCAGCCAATCATACATAAACAACTCAATAATATCTTGTATAAATAAAGAGTATCGTATGATTGACCTGCATAATCTACATCTAAAGAAACTATTATAGGGCAATGTATATTATGTGCCCGTAGCCAACATGCCATTCCCCTACAAGAAGGACCTAACGGGTATGTTAGGTCAGTTGGAACCCAAGTTGGTAATGCGGGAAGTGGAGGTGGAGGCCTAGGTGCTCCTGGTGTCTTCTTTTTAACCTGTATATATAATTTCAGATCAGTTGACATCATATATACACATTAACAGTCTAAATCAATGTAAATTTATCTTACAATTTCAGTCGTGTAGACGACATCTGCTTTGGGCCACAATATGACCCCGCCTTCTGCCTCACCAAGTGTATCAATATCTGGGTGGGCATATGGCAACGCAACTTCCCTCCAATCGGGTAACACACGTAATGGGCCCACACGAACATAGCCCTGTGGCATTGGAGTCCCGTGAAACCTTTCCCCAGGAAGGGACGGGTAAGCTTGTGCCTCTGCAACAACATAGTCTTGTATTCTTAAGCGGCATGGCTTCAATGCCTACAAATTTATGTAAAGAATGTTATACATATATACATATAATCTTGAAAACATATCATCTTGAAAAGACTAGCTACAATGTCATAAACAATACTTACATCAGACGTGCTAGGCGATGGGTCTCTAGGATTACTCGCAGTCTGTGCATCAGGAGAAGAGTGGGTCGCCATAGGCTGATTGGAAGCCTGAGATGCCTGCCACCGCAGCAATTCTTCCTTGACCTTCTCAGCAACTACATCGTTGACCTTCTTAGCAACTAAATCCTCAACTCTCTTATTCTCCTATACATGGATAAAAGAAACATTAGCTTCTTATTAATGAATTTCCTTTTGCAGTAACATTCTAAAAAAAGAATAGGTTACCTCTTCTTGAGAAAGTCCCGCTCTGGGTTTGCACTGGGATGGCGCAAAGAATGCTTTGATGCCAACACCAGTGCCGACACCTCTAACACGTCCAGGATGCTCTGGGTTACCCAGAGCAACTGTCAATTCATCCCTTGTGCCCTGAGGGATGAACGTGCCTTGTTTCCTCTGCTCGTGCAGCTCCCGCTAATCACCATAAACAGAAATTGGTAAGTTAACACCACAAATAATCAATATTCAAACGATTTCTCTAAGAGTGTTATTTTACCATTTTTGCAGCCGCCTCAGAAGTTATAGGCTTCTTTATTTCACCGTTCTTGTTTTGCCTACCAGCTATCCAGATATCATGGCGAGGCATGGGTGTGGAAGACTCCTAAGTAGGAGCAGACTCCTGAGTAGCCGCAGACTCCGCCTGTAGTCTTTGGCGAACGCTTGCATAGCCTTTTGGACCCATAGTGTGGTCATGCACATTCAGTTCACGCCTTGCTTTTTGTGCGTCACTGAGGGCCTAGTTAGTATGCACATTAATGATTTGGTTAGTATAACTAAATGTTAATCTTGAATAGGTGAATACAATGTATATTAATTAAATTGGGAGTGACGCCTAATACCTTGAATTCTTCAGATTTTCTTGAAGCAACAAAATTGTCCCAATCTTCTTTGTCCAAGAAGTTCCATTGTTCAAGGGCTGACTTCTTCTTCTTATCACCCTCTTTTATGTATTCTCTGTTCAGATTTGTCCTATAATTCCTAAGCATCTTTCCAGCGCGTTGCATCACATTTTTACGATGCAACTTCTCATCCAATGCAAACAGATTCTGTAAAATAGAAATGTTATTAACTAGTATCCAAAATAGAATTGCAAATAATAGAATTTGTAATCTACAAAATAGAATTGCAAATAATAATAACTCACGCATAAATCCTTCCATATCAAGTCTTTTTTCCCTTGAGGAACTTTATGCCAATTGTCATACTTAACACCACAATGGCTTCGAGTGGTACACCCAAGATAGTTTACAAAATTATTGCGGTTCACTCCAATTGGATTTCCTCCATTATCAAACTCCACCACCAATTTGGATCCACTACCACTTAGCGCTAATAACTTCTTCAACAGAGTGATGCCCCTTTTCTTGTTAAGTGTTTGGTGTTGCGCATCAAGTTGCTCCAGTGCTTCAGTGGGTACAGGTGCATCAACCTAAAATTTGACAAAAATAAAACACACTAAATTAGCCCAATATAGAAATATAGGATATATGACATAACTAGAAGATAATGAATTTTATAGAAATACAGGATATGTTTTTAGAACTTACATTAGTATCCTCGCCATGCTCGTCATGGACAGCATGCTCATCATGGACTTCATGCTCATCATGGACATCATGCTCATCATGGTCAGCCATCTGAAAATGTCATTTAAAATGCAAACATTTAGCATTTGTATTAACTAGAAAAAGGCAAACATTTAGCATTTGTATTAACTAGAAAAAGGTAAACATTTAGCATTTGTATTAACTAGAAAAAGGCAAACATTTAGCATTTGTATTAACATACATGTCTCTAAAATTGTGATCTTTTATCAATTAACAATCCTTCATTGTGATCTCCGCGCACATATAAGTCATCATTAGCTTCAATATTTTGTGGAGTGGGCAACCCAACTGAGAATGGACTGGAGTCATCATACTTATCATAGTACTCTTCTTCATCTATAGGATCTTCAATGAACTGTCTTTTACCATGAAGAACAACCGACCATTTATCATTCGCAGGATCATCGATATAGAATATTTGTTTCGCCTGTGATGCCAATATGAATGGTTCACCCTTCTCGCCAATCTTTTCAAAGTTCACCAAAGTGAAACCCAATTCATCCACTATAACTCCTTTGGTGTTATCAACCCAATTACATTTAAAGAGCGGAATTTTGAAATCTATGTAGTCAAACTCCCAAATGTCCTCAATGACACTGTAATATGACATTTTAGCTTCACGTGGACTCTTATCCTTTGCACTTGCAAAGTACATAGTCGACGCTTGAAGAGTGACCCCACTATTTTGGACGACACTCTTATCATCTTGGCGCTTTGTGTAATATGTGAATCCATTAATGTCAAACCCTTCATAAGACATAACATTCGGTTTTGGTTTAAAGGCGAGGCATTTGATAGTTTCTGTAATATCATTTGGTGTTTGAGATAGTTGATGTAAGACTTTATCTTCAAACCACTTAGTAAAAGTCTTATTATGCTCTCTAGCAAGCCACATTGAACTTGCTCGAGGATGTTGTCTCTTTATGAAATTGGTATGTTCCTCGATATAAACACTCACTTCGTCCATATTGTGTAAAATATACAAGTGAGCTTGTTCCAACTGCTCACGGCTGATTACTTTCACCCGTGATCCCAAAATTCCTTTGCCCTCCTCAATATTCTTGTCATTATCAGGAGTGTCATTACCATTGAAAAAGTCATTGCAAAAATCCATAACCTCTCTCGCCACATAACCTTCAATAATACTCCCTTCAGGCCGATAACGGTTTCGAACATCACCTTTAAAAACGCTCATGTATCGTTCAAAGGGATACATCCAATGCAAGAAAACTGGTCCCAACATTTTCACTTCCCTAGTCAAGTGGACAACAAGATGTACCATGATATCAAAGAACGAAGGAGGGAAATACATCTCAAGCTGACATAGGGTAACAACCACTTCTCTTTGCAAATTATCGAGAGTATCAGGGTCAATAACTTTGCTGCATAGACTGTTGAAAAAGAAACAAAGTCTGGTAATTGCAAACCTTACATGCTTCGGCAATATAGATCGAATTTCCATGGGCAATATTTGTTGCATTAGAGTGTGACAATCATGAGATTTAAGACCTATCAACTTCAGATCTTTCATTGATACCAATCTACGGATGTTGGATGAGTAACCATGTGGCACCTTAACATTTACCAAGCATTCACAAAAAGTTTTCTTCTCCTTTCTAGGCAACGTGTAACAAGCAGGAGGTAAGTATGTTCTTTTATTACCCATTTCACGTAATTCTGTTAATTCTGACCTTATTCCCATTTCACGTAGGTCCAGTCTGGATTTTATCCCATCTTTAGTCTTACCTGGTATATTTAATAGAGTACCAATGATGCTATCACAGACATTTTTCTCAACGTGCATTACATCGATACAATGCCTGACTGTCAAAGAACTCCAATAAGGAAGATCCCAAAATATTGACTTCTTCTTGAATGAAGAATTGTCACTCCGTGTGGCCATACTACATTGTGATTTCTTACCAAATTCATTGACAATGTCTTTTACTCTTTCATAAACAACATCCCCTGGTATAGGTTTAGGTGCACTCCGTTCATCATTCCATCCATTGAATGCTTTGCGCTTCCTACGATACGGATGTAATTTTGAAAGAAACCTTCGATGACCAAGATATACAGTCTTGCCGCCATGTTTTAGTCTTATTGAATCAGTGTTTTCTTCACATATAGGACACCCTTTAGCTCCTTTGACACTATATCCAGACAAATTCCCATATGCTGGAAAGTCATTAATAGTGCAAAACAACATAGCGTGCAAACGAAATGTCTCTCTTGCTGAAGCATCATAGGTCATCACACCTTCAGCCCAAAGTTTCTTTAAGTCATCAATCAAAGGTTCAAGATAAACATCGATATCATTTCCGGGTTGTTTAGGGCCCGATATCAACAATGACAACATAACGTACTTATTTTTCATACACATCCAGGGAGGAAGATTGTATATAACAAGCATGACTAGCCAAGTGCTATGTTGGCTGCTCAATGTCCCGTACGGATTCATCCCATCTGTACAAAGCCCAAGTCTTAGATTCCTATCTTCTTCACCAAATTTAGGGTACAATAGATCAATCTTCTTCCATTGTGGGGAATCAGACGCATGTCGTAGGATCCCATCATTATTTTTCTTAACATCTGCATGCCACCTCAAATTCTTCGCATCTTTCGGATTTGCAAACAAGCGTTGAAACCGTGATATTATAGGTAGATACCACAACACCTTGGCAGGAGAACCAGTTTTGGACTCCCCCGAAGTCGTCAATTTATACCGTGACGCACCACATTTTGGACAATCTTTCAAATCTACATAGTCCTTTTGAAATAATACACAATCATTCGGGCATGCGTGTATCTTCTTGGCCTCCATTCCCATTGGGCACAACATTTTCTTTACCTTGTATGTTGAGATTGGAAGCTCGTTTCCTTCAGGAAGAATTTCTTTCAACCAAGTCAACAATGAAGTGAAGCTTTTGTCGCTCCATCTATTGTTAGCTTTCAACTTATACAATCTCAACACAGCGCTAAGCTTCGTAAACTTAGCACAGCCTGTGTATAACGGTATCTCAGCATCATGCACAATGTTTGTAAAGATAGGAGGTGGATCGGTGTGCTCTACCCTAAAACTATCCAGCATCGCATCAATGATGTCTGCTGGAACTGGTTCGTCCACATTTACGTCATCGAAGGCAATTTCTTCTTCCACCCAAGCACTGCTATCGACATCTACTGGTTTCGATTTTGAAATCTCTCCATGCCAGTGCCATTCTGTATAGCCTTGTACAATCCCGTTGCACATGACATGACTTTTGATTTCCTCACCAGTGTTGACTTTCAAGTTGTTACCGCAATGCCTACATGGACAATAGAACCTATCTGTAGGTTTTTTCCTATGTTCCTCGGCAAATCTAATAAACTGATCAAGACCAGATATAAACTCTGGGGTGCAACGATTACGAATGGACATCCATGATCTATCCATTCTATGATCAGAGAAAACAAGTATATATTAGGAAACAAGTATATATTACGAAAAGATTAGGCAGCATTTCCCCGCTGTTCTCTAAGTACATATGTACTTAGAGAACAAACGGGGAAATGCCAACAAACACATGTGATGTCATTCTTATATATAATAAATGTGTACCACCTATCCCATCCTTGAACACCTAATCTCACTAGTAAGTGTATAATGTGTATTGGGTTTTCAAGAAAATTTCGGCAGCATTTCCCCGCTGTTCTCTAAGTACATATGTACTTAGAGAACAAACGGGGAAATGCTACCAAAATTTTCTCGAAAACCCAATACACATTATACACTTACATCCTAAGTGAGATTAGGTGTTCAAGAACAGTCCCAAACCGGGGACTATCCAAGATTTACTCCTAATGAGTCAATCTGGGCGGGTTTCTAGGCCAACAAACACAATAATAGATATCTACAATGAAGCCGGACTCCATACAAACAGTATATCATTTAGTGATTGTTCATTCTAATTTATACCAATGTACAAGTAATATAAAAAACAATGATTGTTCACATTCTAGGCCAACAAACACATGTGATGTCATTCTTATATATAATAAATGTGTACCACCTATCCCATCCTTGAACACCTAATCTCACTAGTAAGTGTATAATGTGTATTGGGTTTTCGAGAAAATTTCGGCAGCATTTCCCCGCTGTTCTCTAAGTACATATGTACTTAGAGAACAAACGGGGAAATGCTACCGAAATTTTCTCGAAAACCCAATACACATTATACACTTACATCCTAAGTGAGATTAGGTGTTCAAGAACAGTCCCAAACCGGGGACTATCCAAGATTTACTCCTAATGAGTAAATCTTGGACGGGTTTCTAGGCCAACAAACACAATAATAGATATCTACAATGAAGCCGGACTCCATACAAACAATATATAATTTAGTGATTGTTCATTCTAATTTATACCAATGTACAAGTAATATAAAGAACAATGTGGATTATATGGGACATAAATTCATTGTTCATTTTCCAACATTAGGTTCAACACTTGAAACATACATTCATTTTCAACATAAAAAAATTGTATCATTAGGGTCCAACATGTGCATTATATGGGACATACACATCAAGGTGGTCATAAGGGAGGATATTTTCTTATTTATGAGTAAGCGATATAAGATTAAGATCCATATAAAAATTAGGGCAGAAGGAAGAAATAAATCTTCTTTAGGATACAATAGACCCTTATGGATGTATTTAGGGCCATAGGTACCATCATAGAACAAAAGGGGTACACTCTAGGATTTAAGATCACACTACATCATGTATTTTATACAAAACTACATGTATGTGTATATAAAAAATATATTTATAAGGAACTTCTATACATATCTAATCAACAAATCAGTAATTAACTAAGTATTCATCAATACTTACTATTAATCAGTTTCTCTAATCATGAAAATCGGCAAGCAGATCAGTAATTGTAAATAACAAACTATGAATTGTTGAATTAAAGTAATCACTAAAGTAATACTAACCAGTAGTACCAATCATTAATCACTGAATAGGTGGGCAACAGCAGAGCGAGGTACCTGGGCAAGCGAGCAGGGCGAGGTCGAGTAGGTCGAGTAGGTGGGCGGCGGTGACACCGGCGAGCTCCAGGACCACCGCCACAAGTCAGGCAGGTAGCGCCAGCGACACCGGCGAGCAGGGAGCGGCAGGCGGCGGTGGGCAGGCAGGCGGCGGCGGGCAGGCAGGCGGCGGAGAAGGAGCAGGCAGGCGGTGGCAACACCGGCAGCAGAAGGAGCAGGAAGCGGCAGAGGCGCACAAGCAACAGCAGCAGCGGAGGGTCGGGCGACGGTAGCGGAGGGTGGCGGGCAGCGGTGTCGGTGAGCAGTAGCAAGCGCGGGCGATGAAGACAATGAAACAGGAAAGGGGACCTAAAGTCGATCGATCGTGCATCTAATAAGTTCGTAAAGGGCGTCGGTTATCTAACAAAACCGACGCCTAAAGTCTTCAGCATCGGTTCCTATTACAAAACCGACGTCCAATTAGATAAAATTTGCCCTAAATAAATTGGTGGGAACCACTATCGGCGTCGGTTATCTAAGGATAACCGACACCTAAGCTGTAAATTTTCGCGCAAATTTTCATCTTATATAGGCATCGGGTTTGTGGTAAATAACCGATGCCGTATGTGACATATTTTTTTTGCTCGAAAATTGGATTTCGCGGGCAGTTTTAGACGTCGGTTTTTTACCAAAAAACCGACGCTGAATACAAAGCGGTACCCGTGTCTTGGCTACAGACGTCGGATGACCTAGATGACCGACGTTGAATGTTATAGGCGTCGGTTTTCCTAAATAACCGACGCCCATAAAAGCGACACTGAATGTTGTTTCTGTAGTAGTGATGGTTAGCTAGCTAGGGATCCTTGAATTGGACCTAGAAGAAAATCCTAAAATTCACACATATAAGAAATTTCCCTAAATTCCTAGGTAATTTCAAGCACAAACCCTCAAGCAATTCATAAAGATTGAGATAGAAATAGAACATAATCATTTGCAACCGAAATTACATTGTTTACATATCATTTTGCAATAACATGGTAGAAAAGTAACATTTTAAGCTCCAAACAGCCCACCTAAGGGGCCTAGCTACTCATGGAAATGGAAAATACAAAAAGAAAGGAGAAAGAGGTAGAAGAAGTCATGGAGCTCAGTGTAGATGGAGTAATCCTCCTCTTCAGCTGCTGCAAGGCTTCCTCCTTATTCCAACGTGAAAGGGCATTTAATGATGGTGGAATAGGGTCAAAACACTAGGAAACTAGGGTTTTGGTGGTGGAAATGGTGAAATGGAGTGGAATGGAGGTGGAAATGGAGTGGAATGGATGGAACAAGGAAATGGGGAGCTAATAGGTGGTAGAAGGTATCTAGGGGTGGCTAACCTCAGCCTCTAGCCTCCCCCCACATATATAGGAGGGATGGATGCAATAGGTCAAGTAGGGGTAAATTTGGAAATGTACCAGAAAAGTAACTAGGTTTTTGTGAGTAGCACGACCATGGTGGGGTACCCCGGTCGTGGTGGGTGTAGGGGAACACAAACATGGTGTGTGGACATGACCGAGGTGGAAAATGGATAAATACCACAGTAACTTGGGTGGTTTTGTACTAAAAGTGGCACAAACATGGTGGTCAACTCGACCATGGTGGGGCTAGGGTGGCATGGCCATGGTGTTTACCACAACTGAGGTGTCTTGGATTTGGCACCTCATTCTCTGCTTCATGGACATTCTGGATCAGCTACAACATTGATTTGCAAGGTGGTACGGCCATTCTGAGTCCATGTACCACAACCATTCTAAGTGGAATGGTCGTGGCGATTCCTACATTGCTTGAAGTTGACTCTGTTGGGTTTTAGTGAACTATCACAACCATTTTGTGGCACCACGGCCGTATTGGTCTCTGTATCAACACTTTGACTTAAATCTTTGTTTTTCCTTGGACATCTTTGCTTCAATTGATCATTGGCCACTAGGGGTAGGTTGAGGGAGCCTTGGACCTCACTTTGGATCTCTTGGAGGGTAGAGAAACCCTAGGATCACTCATTATCTCTCTCCTCCATCCAAGCATGGTCCAAATGCTTGAAAAACATGCAAATAATGTCCATAAGTGTATTTTACATGAAATCACATATTAGGGGAAATAACATGTAATCTACTAGGTATTTATGTGTGAAATATGACACAAGATGAAGCTCTAAAATATGGCTGCATTACCACCCTAAACATAAAACATATTTGTCCTCAATTATGCTCCAACTCAATCTCTTTGCAATTTTCCATAATCAAGAAATGACAATTGCAATGCAATAGGTGAATATTGACTGAATGGGATAAAATATGACTATGTATATGCATTCCACCTCTCGCCTCTCCTCTTTTACAAATCAATCATGATTAGAGCACCGATCCTGCAAACTTCAAATATAGAGCATAGAAAATACAATCAATCCATATGGTTGTCATATCACTTTTGGTAAACCTTTTCACGGTAACATAGGCAAAAAATGACTAATTTTGTTATTTTACATTCATGCATTCCATATCATATGTCCATCCACACCAATTAACCCACTTGGTTGGGAAAAAGGGAAAAATGAGATAGGTTTTATGTTTCCTAGCTCCATGGGCATGCAACGGGAAGAAAGGGTTGCAGGAAGAATTTGGAGTGCTTTTACACACTCATCTTTTCTTTATTTATACACTCTTAAATAAGAGCATATTTTATTTTCTTTTTGATTTTTTTTTATTTTTATTCTCCCTTGGTGTGGATAGGGCATGATGAGAGTGATGCGAGGAGATATAGATGTGGCCACCCCAAACTTTTGGAGGTGACCATGGCTGAATATGTGCTCTTTGGCATCCCTTCATGCTATGGAGAGGTAAGAAGATGGTAGAGAAGAGTGAGTGAGAGAGGGGTTAGTAGTGTGGACATCAACATGAGATCGCCTGCATGAAAGTTACTCCAATAATTTCATCAAGAAATGACAGACCACATGAATTAGCAATATTAAAACCACATTTCTATCATGAGATTCTACAAAACTCTTAATGCTTGTGACTTGCTTCAATCACAATTCGACCAAACAATTCACAAGCATAAGAGAGGTGCTTCACATGTAAAAAGTCAAGATTGAGGCCATCTATCAATAATCTGTCATAATTTACTTGCATTTTTCCAAGGTCATGATTTTCAATCCAACAAGTAGAGATTGGGTCAAAACACACTTTTAGGCAAGAAATTCTAAATTTGGTCAAAATTGGCCAAAACGGTGCCATGTTTCCTTCAATCACATCTAAGCCTTCATTATGGAAAATAAAGTAGTAAATAAGAAAATACTAGTTAAAATATGCAAAAATTACCAAAAATCTACATGACGTGCAATGCATCGCAACAAGAGCAAATTTTTGAAAATTACGCAAAAGTTGATAGAAAGTAGACTACATGACGTGCAAGTATCCAAAGCAAGCACGCAAAGTATGGATACACACGTATGAGAGATGGTTATACTATTTGATCATTTTTAGAAAAAAGTTAGAACAAGGAACATAGAGAAAAGTGGGGTAGAGAAAGCGCTTACAACCCTACCACCCCAAACTTTTAAACCATGTTGTCCTCAACATGGAATAGAAGTCTACGATGATAGGGTAGAGGGAATGGGGTAATGATAGACATATGCCAAGACGGGAGAGATATCTCCAGGCATCCAGTGAGTAAGGGATATCCACCACGTCCATGGTAGCCACCATGACCATTTTGTATTGCCTCCACCACGACCGAGCTATGTGGAACAACCGTGCAGATCTCCTTCCTATAGCTTTTCTACTGATTTACAATTTTCTCTTCAATTTTGATCTTCTCCTTGCTGATATCATCCATGCATCATCATCCTTCCAATTTACTGGTCCTAACATGATTTGCAAACAAAAAAACCATCAGTATAAAGTGTGTGTATGTTTTCTTAGAAAAGTGCAAAAATAAGCAAAAAGTATAAAAAATGAAAGGTCGGGTGAAAAATTCCCCAAACCTAGGTGGGTTGCCTCCCACAAGTCATAAATTTCATGCCTTTAGCTGGTATTCTTAGAGATTCTTCAATTGTCAACCATTTGGCATCCTCATGTGTACATTTTTGCAATAAATGAATCTCTAATTTGAACTCAACCTATGTTCCTCATCCCTTTTATCCCAAAAGTTGTCATCAATTCTATCATCTGGATCTCCTTATCTCAAATGACCACTCAGACTCTTGAAGTTACCATGTCCAACATCCTCATCTCAAACTCATCGGGTTGAGGACTTGTATATGTTGATCTTTATCTTCATGTCCATGAAAGAGACTGTCATTATGCCACTGCAAACATGTATCTCAGCATCAGTTGTAGGTAAGAATGGTCTTCCTAAGATGATAGGAATCTTCCTATCATCCAGATCCATGTCAAGAACAATGAAATCAGTGGGGAATATTGCTCGTCGCTCCTTGTTAATCATCACCAAAACATCATCTACTCTGCCTCTAGGCACTTTGATGGAATGGTCTGCCAATTGGTGAGTGCAATGAGATAGTTTCAACTTGCCTAAGCCCAGCTCGACATACACACTATTTGGCATCAAATTCAAACTAGATCCCAAATCAAGTAGGGATTTGTCTATGTGATGTCCCCCAATGTATCTAGATATGAGTGGGGCTCCTAGGTCTTTCCTCTTCATAGGGAGTGAGTATTAGAGGATTGACCTCAGTTGTTCAGTCAACTTGACTCTCTTTGGTATTCTCCCTGTTGACCTTCTCTTCATAATACATATGATCTTGAGAAACTTGGCATACAATTGGATCTATTTGATAACATCCAATAATGGAATGTTGACCTTCACTTGGTGAAAAACCTCAAGAAATGTCAACATTGTGCTTTTGAGTCCATTTCACTTTCGGTGGCTCATCAAATGCTTCAATGAATGGTGGCTCACTTGCTTTGGCCTTACTTGCTTGATTCTCTTGTGGCATGTCATGAAGTGGAACACAAGGGATGATGGGACCTACAAATGGAGAGTGAGGTGGAGCGCATGGTATCCCAAAATCAACATGCAGTGTCACAGAATCAATGCATAGTATCACAATATCATCTTTGACAATCTCAATAAAGGTATCATCACTTGGCTACCTTTGCCTTGCTTTGTCTATGGTTCTTTGAGTTGCGGTCTTCTTAAGAGATTTCCCACTCCTTAGAACTGTCACAACACTTCCTTTCTCATGGTGCAGAGGGGGGATAGTTGTGGCTGGGGAGGAGGTGGAGGTGGCACTTGGTATTGAAATTGGGGTGGAGTGGGGAATTGAGGTTGGAAGGTGAATTGTGGAGAAATTTGTTGTGTTGGAGGGGAAGGAGGTGTATAAGGCTTAGGACTACCTTGGAAGTGGTATATGGGGTGCACTTGCATGGGAGGTGGACTATAGAGAACTTGTGAGGAAGGCATTGGTTCACTTGCTTCATTGAAACTTAAGATGGGTTTTGAAGACATTTTTTTGGAGAGCAAGTATATAAGAGAGTTTTTCTATCCTCTCCTCAAGTGTTGTAACATTCTTTTGGACATAATCAAAGCTCTTCAAACTATAGAAAACCTCTTCATCAAACCTCGAGCTATATCTTAGCCTTTGTGGTTCCGTGTAGCTATAGGAGTGAGGCGTCTTCTTTTCCTCACCATAGAACTCAATAGAATTGACTGAGTGGCAAGGAACATTTTTCACTTGGTTCTTCATGAAGCTCACCATGTCACCAAGAATATTCATCACTATGGGCTTGAATCACTATGAGATGGAGATGCCACACCAAGGGGCAGTCACCATCATTCATCATGCTAGAAGCTCAGATTCTTAAACCTTCTGTCAGCTGATCAAACAATGGCCATATCTCCTCGGGTGGCCTAGCCATGAAAACTCCTCCAAAAGAAGAATCTACTTTATCTTGAAACTTTAGAGATAGACTGGAGTAGAAGGACTGAACTAGCTGCCACAAAGGAATCTCATGGTGCAAGCTCTCTCTCAATATCTTCTTAAATCTCTCCAAAGCATCATGAAACTGCTCACTGCCCATTTGACTAAAAGTTACCATGGCATGCCGCATTTGTGTCAACCTTGTTGTAGAGTAGAATTTCCTTAGGAAGGAATTCTTCATCTCTTCCCAACTCATGATGTCCCTTCTTGAATCAAACCAATCCTTGGCTTTGTCTTTGAGGGAGAATGTGAACAAGGTCAATTAGATTGTGTCATCACTAGCTGTCAACATCATAAAGGTGGAGCATACATTGAGAAATGAGTCCAAATGCCAATAGGTGTTCTCACTCTCTGAGCCGTAGACGGCGGGAAGGAGCCAAAGAAAACATGAAGGGATGGAGAATTCCTCCCATAGCATTTGATCAAATCTGGTGGCAATTGGCAGTTTGAAGTTTCTAGGCATGAAGTAATCTTGTAGTGGCTTGTGAGGTGCATTTTGGCCTTCCATCTTTTCTTCCCCGAGTGGCTTGTCAAATGCACAAGGCACAACTAAACAAAAGAGAATAAGTTAGAAAACCAATATGCACAAAGAATACAAAGAATAAAGAATAAATAATAGCAATGATGAGGGTAGTAGGAAAAGATCAAAGCAAAACTAACTAGCTAGGTCGAGCACCTTTATCCCCGACAACGACACCAAAAATCTTGGTGTGTCCCTCCAGCGGTGCACATACTAATCAATTGGGATTTGACTTGATGTGCCCCACGAGATCAGGACACATGGTGGGATAACTTTCAAAATTTAGAATTACCTAAACCAACACACCTACTTCTACTAAAATACTACACACTCAAGCACACGGGGTCGTGTCGTAGTATACGAGGGTGAAAAGTATAGGGTCGATCCACATGGAGAAAAATGGGCCACTAGTGTTAGGTTAGTTTTAAGCTAGGTTCCTATTGTGGAGTCTAGGGTTTGAGGGTTTAAAGGATGATTTTATTTATTATACTAAGGGTTGAACAATAAAGCAAAGTAAGGAAGGGAAACAACATCAAAACCTAAGTTAACACTAGATTGTTAATTCTACTAAGAAAGAAAGACAAGGCAAGAAAATAAAAGAGCAAGGTATGCTAAGGCAAATAAGAGGAAACCTATACTACACCAAGCTAGAAAACATGGAAAAATAACAATTAAATACCTAAACTAGCAAGAGAAAAGCAAGAACAAGGCAAGAAGCTAACTAAGCAAGTAAAGAGCTAACTAAGCTAACACTAGCTAAGCAAGAAGGCAATTAGGGTTTTGTTGCAATAAAGATGTGTGTGTGTTGTTTGGAAGATGGACTTATCAATTAGTTTGGGGGGGACATGTGAACATAATGCTTTCATCCAGATTACCAAACCAAACAACAAGCTAGAGTCTAATGAATTGCCCTAGAATACTAACTGGTCATGGATAGGATAGGTTGTGTATAGGGGAACTAGTCCCTAACACTTCCTACTACCCTTACAAGGCTCAATTGGGTTAGGGTCTATGTGCTATTCAAATAGAGTCTAAATAAGCATAGCTTTAGGTTAGATGATCTTAGGGTGATTAGGGACTGATGTTAGTAATGGGAGTAGAAGTGAGGTTTTAGGCCTCCCATCACCCACATTTTAGCCTTGAGAAAGGTACATGATAAGAACATTAAATTCCTCTAAACTAGCTAATTATATCTCTCAACTAGGGTTAGGGTAGTTGATTATAATGTAGGAGGATGGGTATCTAGCTAGACATTCATGAATTGGACCTAGGAGCAAATCCCAAAATTCACATATATAAGATATTTCCCTAAATTCCTAGATGATTTCAAGCACAAAACAGTAAGAAGTTCATGAAGAGTGAGATAGAAATAGTACATAATCATTAGAAAAGGAATTTATAATGTTTATATATCATTTCCCTCCAACATGGTATCAAAGTAACATTTTGAGCCCCATACAACCCACCCAAGGGGCCTAGCTACTCATGGAAATAGAAAATACAAATAGAAAGGAGAAAGAGGTAGAAGAAACCATGGAGCACGGTGTAGATGGATTAATACTCATCTTCAGCTATTGTAAGACATCCTCCTCCTTCCAAGGTGCAAGGGCATGGAAAGATGGTGGAATTGAGTCAAAACACTAGGAAACTAGGGTTTTGGTGGTGGAAATGGTGAAATGGAGTGGAATCGAGGTGGAAATGGAGTAGAATGGATGGAATATGAAAATGGGGAGCTAAGATGTGGTAGAAGGTAGTTAGGGGTGGTGAACCTCAACCTCCAACCGCCACCCACATATATATAGGTGAGATAGAAGCAATAGGTCAAGTAGGGGTAAAGTGGGAAATGTAGTGGAAAAGTTGCTTGACTTTTGTGAGTAGCACAACCGTGGTGGGGTAGCACGGCCATGGTGGGTGTAGGGGAACACAGTCGTGGTGTGTGGACATGACTGAGGTGGAAATTGGCTAAAGATCATAGTAACTTGGGTGGTTTTGTACTGAAAGTGGCACATCCATGGAGGTCACCACGACAGTGGTGGGGTAAGGGTGGCACGGCCATGGCAGTCACCATGACCGAGGTGGCTTAGATTTGGCTATCTATTTTCTACTCTATGTCCGTTCTGGATCAGCTACAACACAGTTGTGCAAGGTGGCACAACCGTTCTGGGTCCATCTACCATGGACATTCTGAGTGGCACGGCCGTGGTGATTCCTGCATTGCTTGAAGTTGACTCTATTGTTTTTTAATGAGCTAGCATGAAATTCTGTGGAACCACATCCCTATTAGTCTCTGTATCAGTACTTTTACCTGAATCTGTGTGTTTCCTTAGACATCTTTGCTTCAATTGATATTTGGCCACTAGGAGTAGGTTGAGGGAGGCTTGGACTCACTTTGAATCTATCTAATGGTAGATAAAGTCTAGGATCACTCCTTATCTCTTCTTCACACAAGCGTGGTCCAAATGCCTAATAATATGCAAATAATGTCCATAAGTGAATTGTATAAGAAATCACATATTTGGGAAAATAACATGTAATCTAACAAGTATAGATGTGATTGAAATGCAATATGACACATTATGAAGCCCTAAAATAAGACCGCATCACCAACCCCTCTACTCGTCCTCGGAAGTCATGATCGAGTTACTCAATGTAATAGATCACCAAGGTGGAATCATTAGAGAGCCGATATCCTAGATTATTAGTTTCTGATCCATGTATATCAAGACTGTATTTCGTACTCAACTTTTTGTTCATATGTTACTTGTTAGTGGAAATGTCTGAAGTCACAAAAAAACTCAATCTCATGCACTTGAATTGTGTCCTTAATGATCGCATCAACCATCATAAAGGTAAAGAAGTCTTCAACACTATTGATTGTGATTTGGAAAGATTCTTCTTTTTCTAATTTGAGTCAGTGTATCAAAATCTCTACTTTCTAGTTTGGGGCAGCGACCAACTCATCATTTACGTGATCCTTGCTACTATGACCAACAGTTGTGATCATCATGATAATTGTGGTATCAAAGTCTTGGGATATAACTATAGTTGACCAACTTGACATTTTTGATTGTGCATAAGTAAAATCTATGCGAATTAAATTCGTGTTATTGTGGGGAGTGAAAATCCTCTCTACGAGCAACTTTTGACCGTTTAGATTAAATTGCTATCTTTGATTCGTCTTCTATTATCCTAACAAAAGCACTCCCTAGTAAAACACTTCCTAACATTATCCCACAACTTTGACCAACCAAGACTTAGATTATTTATTTATTTATTTGGAAATCAAAAGGTCCCACATTAGTTTATAAAGTAAAAAAAAGGAGAAATGCGTTAATTTTTCTTCCTACTGTGCTTATTTTGGTAGTACTTTTTTCCTACCGAGATCTGTTTTGGTAGTGCCACTCTTTTCTCAATTGAGTTTCACACTAGTACTACTGCTTTCTTCCTATTGAGTTCCATTCTGATAGTGCTACTCATCTTCCTACCCAGTTTCTATTCTAGTTGTATTTTTATTTTGTTCTATTATTTGTATCGTGCTTATTCTGATAGTGTTTTGTTCTTCCTACAACATCTTTATACCGGTAGAGCTTTCTTTCTGTAGAACCATTCCTATACCACTATTTGTGACTTTACACTCTAACCACTCTTATGGTATTTTTTTTTGGTTTTCATGAGGGGGAGAATAAAGGAAGATGAATAGAAGAGAGAGAGGAGGAGATTAGACATAGAGGAAAATTGATACCATCCTACCATATTTTGTCTAGTTTTCGTATATCCGTTTGTGTTGTTGACACCTACTATAGTGTACATTTGTATAATAGAGTGTATCAAACATGTGTCTATCTACTATGGTGCATGTTCATGTAGTAGTGCATCTCAAGCGCATGCCCACCTGCTATGACATAATATCCCTATAATAGTGCTGCTATTCCAACTAGACCTGTCAAACGGGTGGGTGGGTTGGGTTTGGGCTGGTTCGTTGCGGGTGTGGGTCTGGCGGGTACGGGTCAAAAAGATACACTTCTAAATGGGTGGAAGCAAAGCACACCTGAACCTGACCCAACGGGTTGCGAGTTGCCTGCGGGCGCCGTTATAAAATGTGTACAATCAACAATAAGTTACTAGTTGATTTTCTTAACACTAAAAACAATATATGAAACAACTTGTAACTATTATTTTTTACGTCAAATATAGTGCAAAAGAACCAACCAACTACTATGTTTGACGTCAAACTATTTGATTAGTTGTCGATATATGTTTATGCAAACTTAATGAAAAAGTAGCAGCTAGTTGTTGTATGTTGATATAAATTAGGAAAACTGATGTACTTTCATAGATAAATATCACAAAAAAATGATGGATAATTTTTTCATGTAACATTAGACATTCTTAATATTACTAGTACTTGTTATTGCCTATTGCAAACACAAAATAAAGAAAATATAATTGTTGTTGGTAAACTAACTTGTACCAAAAAATCAACATCTTTTAATAGGTGTATGTGTATATTATGTATATAAATATATTTGCTTCAATTAACTGGGTCACCCATGGGTGCCCGTGGATGACCCTCGAAATCCTCTCAATAAACGGGTGGGTATGGGTTTGGGTTATTTTCAACGGGTGGCAAATTTTTCCACCCAAACCCAACTTAAACGGGTCGACCCATGGGCGCCCATGAATTTTGACCCAGTTTGACATGTCTAATTCCAACTATTGTGCATTTTGGTATTGGTGCTTCTTGTGTAGAAATAACTTGATAACAATGACGAATGAAATGACTTCTACATATTTTCTCCATCATATACACTATTCTAATTTCTCATCAAAGATTCAGAAAATTATTTTGTGGTTGCTTCAAAGAGTTCATCGATCTCAGAAAATGATTTGTCATTGCTTTTGTTGTCTAATGATTATCAAATTCAAGGGGAGTGCACTCTACGATAACTACTTCTATATTGATCTTATCATCACCATGGAGAGAAACTTATATGCTTCTACGTGCTATCTTCATCAGGGGGAGTGTTAGAGTGTTTCAATTATTACTTACAAGATTCAGTGGGAGATTATTTTTTTCAAGGTGAGATGAATTTTTGTATGGCCATTTTATCTTTGTCATATATTGACAAACTGGATATATATTTTACCCATACTCCAGCTTGAGGGGGAGTGTTAGATTATTTAGTTTATTATGTAAATGGGCCTAATTGACTTGGCCCATTAGGGTTAAGTTATGCTTCTTTGCACTTGCCTCCTCTCCTATATAGGAGGGGAGTTTGTCATCTCTCAATAACAAATATCATTCTAGCCCCATCTTATTTTCCACACGTACCTAAAAGCGTTAATGAAGAAAATGCATGAATGAAACTTCTTGATAAGGAGTAGGAGACTAAGTTGAGCCTTAGTGTTGATTACTGAAACACCAAAGGTGAACATTTTTTTATAGATGCTTCCACTAATAAATACATAATATGATGTAGATCCTAGTTGTAGTAGGAGATTGAGATAAACATAGAGGGTGGAGTGTAGTGTTCACGCATTAGTGAAGGAGACAAAACATGTATGAATGGGTAAAAGGCAATGGATCTAGAAGAACCACAAAGCTTAGAACCCTAGAGTGCAATATTCACCATCCACCATCACATAGTGTCGGGATCCTTATTATGAGGATTTACAAAAGAAACATTGAAACATTGATAGTTTTCAAAGGTGGAAGTAAGTAAAAGTGAATCAAATGGAAGGACTGGTTTGGGCTTCATTACCTTTCTAGAGAGATGAGTGGAATGAAATGCAACTAGTGTATGGAATGATTAGTTCTAGCATAGGCAGTGTGTGTGGACGATATGCCCTATTCATGAGGCCACAAGGTGATTTCAATCTTTATAAAGTAGAGTTCGGGTCATGCCAGAAGGATTTATCTCCCTATTAGGGTACTTGACCTATTGAGGAGGAAGGGTGTGGCATTTAGAAATAATTTTTGTGGTAGTAAACCAATAAGGGTTATTCTACCTCCATGACCCCACTATTGCATATCGAGGTGTAGTGGAGACAATGAAGGATACAAAGTCCTATCTTGTTAGATGGCATAGACAACTAGGAGCAATGCAAGGGTAAAAAAAGGCAATGAGGTGGTTGGATAGATCCTAGCGTAGGCACAAGACTAGTGCAATCAGAAAAGGTTGATCAATTTTGGTAAGCTAGAGGGGCTGTAGGAAGGGGAGGGTACCATGGCATAATGGAGTAGTGTCGGGGAGTAAAACCATCCACAACCCCCTACTATTAACAAGTTGAGATAGGTTAAATTCCAAAGGAATGGATTCACACATGTTGTACTAGCATAGTAAATCCCCTAGCCAAATCCACATTTTTGGCCATCCATTGTGTATAACCCTCTTAAAATGAGAAAGTATTTGCTATACCTGGCTTTGGAAGGAGTACACTCCTCACAATTGAGAAATACTGCCATCTTTGATTAAATTGGCTTGCCAGGACAACTGTAATGACCCCACCTCTCGGTAACCCCCAATCAATGGAGACCAAAAGGTCAAAGCCGCTATCCCAATAACTCAAGATCCATGGTTTGACATTTAATAAAAAATAATTATCAAATTCTTCTAAAACTAAACTGGAAAGATGGAATAAAATAAATCTTTTTCATACCTTGTAAAATTTCGGATCTAGACTTCTATTGACAGAAAAATCTATCTAACTAATCCTCCTTGAATTAATTAATTATATCTTCACAATATTTGGATTTACTGTTTGTCCATTTTAAGAATTGTACCTAAAATGCCGACAAACTAAAGGTCAACCAGTATATTTCTATATCAGTATGTGGGGGACAATCACAATTTCACAAATAGTTTCTAACAACCTAATTAATACAAATAATTGATTAAAATCCAAATTACGCTTTCAATGTGACTTCTCAACCGCTTTTGCCCTGAACCCACGATTACCCTCTCTTAGGGCTTTGTCCTTGTAAGGGACATAAGGCCAACTTCTCCATCCTAAGCTTGGTGCCTAGGGTAACCTCTAGAGGTTCCCAATGGTCTTCCCTCTAGGACTTGACCCAATCAGACCTTCCCTCTGGGGCTTGGTCTTGCAACATACATCAAGGTGGCATGTAGGTTCGAGAAGCACATCCATATTTAATGGTGATATTCATAGGGACTTTATAGGATTGCAAAATTGAACATCCTATAGTTTAGGTTGCAATCAATCGAAAAACACTTGGGAAATGTCATGAAACTAAAGGCGATTATTCATAAAGTAACCACATACATGTTTAGTCGAATCAACAAACTAATAGTAATCCAAGCAAGAAACTATCTAGGCAAGCAGTTCAATCCACAGACACACAAGCAAGAATACTATAACATACAAGTACTCTATTTACTTTATCAAGGATCTACTTTATCGACTTGGATTCACTTTCTAAGGTTTCTAACCCGAATTAGGGTATCATTAGGGTTTATCTACATCTTTTCTCCATTATAACCACAAAACCCTAAAAAAAGATATCTAGAGGCAAAACCCTAATTATACAACTTAATCACATTAGAGCCTTTTTATCATCTACTAGGCCTGAGATTAACCTAACATAAGTTTTATACAAAGGATCTAAAATGATCTCTCATCAAAATCCATTAGCACCTATATTAGGGTTTCTAAGCCCATTAATGAATATTAACATATCAAAACCCCAATTTAAGCTATTTAGCCCATCGATTATCTTCTTAGTCATTCAATACCTATCTGTATGAGCAATAGGTTAATATGATCATAGATTATCCATATTAATTATTACTATTCCATAGAATCATCAAGTTAGGTTTTTTCCTCATATTAAAGCATTAAAGTTACCAACTTTATCTCCTTTTCAAACTATAATCAGATTCAGGCTACAAAAATATTTTTCATGGGTTCCTTGCATTTTTATGATCAAAATTTATATATTACTTACTATCATCAGAGTTACAGATAATAAATTATAATTTTCGTAAGATAATTACCCTGGGACCAATAGCCGCATGCCACGTCAGCCTTATCGGCTCTTTTCTTTTCCACGCAAGTAGGCACCTTGTTAGCGGAAAAAGATCTCTCCGCCCTTGATTCTTAAACACATTGGCGGGGGAAACAAAGTCATTTGACTTTGTCCCTTCACCGTTCTCGTGTTGGGCGCGTCTCCTCCACACACACGCGATCGATCCCGTGGGGCTTCCATCCGCCTGGAGCATGCTTTAGCATGCCCGATTCCACTTGCCCCCCTCTCCCTGCCTTCCCTAGTCTAACTTCACCTATCATGGGATCAAGAGTCTCACCCATTCTATGACTCTAGCTCAAAGTTGTGTGACTCCCCGGCACCTGTGTCGGCGCTACTGTGATAGGGAGTGGAGGCTGGCACTATGGCAGAGCACTCTGACCTCGCCCTTGCCACAAAGATCACCTTCCTGCGGTGCAAGGACCCTCAAGTATACCTGCAAGCCTCCACCGTGACTCCACTAGGTTATGGGAGGAGGGAGCGATGGAGATCGTGGGAGGCAGCTACACGTTGCCCACCGAATGAAGTGATGTATCCATACGGTGGAATTATTTATTCCTCAATGTGTTGCAGGTCACTAGTCACCATGGAAACCCAGTGGGGTCTCTTCCTCTTGACCAGGAATCCATGTTGTAAACCTATGAACCGTATCGAGATGATAGTGAGTCACCCTGGGTGGTGGGACGTAAAACCCTAAACAAAATGGAGGAGGATGAAGAAAGAAAGGAGAGGGAGAGTTGTGGACTTTGGCTGGCATCTAGGTCTGTTTCCTTTCCGGTACGTAGGGGAAAACAGTTGTTCATGACTCCCTCATGCTATATCCCAAAACCCATATATATAGATACTTCTTCTTAACGTTTCCTTTCTCATTTCTGTTTCTTTCTTTTCTCCTTGGGTTTCAAGTAATCCAAAAGTCTAGATACGATTACTTCCTTTCTATATCATTGCAACAATTTGATACCAACAAGGAAGGATTATATTCCTTATCCCATCTTTTCTTTCTTATGGTTAATACAAAGCACACATGGAAACATAGGATAATATATTAAATAGGTTTCCATATAGATCCATACTTGTCCTCCAAGTATTTATTTAATTATCTAATAACCATACATTTTATTTTTCTTTTGGAAACTTCACACATTATTTGATTTCTTCTTTTTCTTTTAATCATGTTGGACTCATAATATATTATGATCCACAAAATCACATGCAAAAAGGAAATACTGCAAAGGGAATCCATTCAATATATATAATTCACACCATTTCCCATAATCATACATTTATTGGGGAAATTGCATTTCCAACTAAAAGAACCCAAAAAATTGGGGTTGTAACATCCTTCCTCTCTTATAGGAATTTTGCCCTCAAAATTCCACCAAACATACAAGAAATCCAGGATAAAGTTTTTTCATGTCCTTCATTGGCTCCCAAGTGGCCTCATCCTCTCCATGGTGCTTCCAAAGAACCTTTATCATCTTATATTCTTACATATGAGTTCTCTCACCTTGATATCTTGTACCCTCATAGGTGACTCAGGATATTTCATCTTCCCTTGAAGCTCAATAGGTTCATGGCTCAGCACATTGCTCGGGTACATCACATAGTGCTCTTAATCAGACTCATGGAACACGTCATACATCATATTATCCTGAGGGGTAAGGCTAAGCATAAGCATCTGCACCAATCCATCTCAAATGGACCTATGTATTGGGACTCAGCTTTCTCAACTATAGCTTAGAGGGGTCAGGTTTTCGTAACACATGTCCTCCCACAATGAATTGCATGTCAGTCTTCTTCACATCAGCTCCCGACTCATGTCGCCCCTGGGCTTTCTTAGCCATCGCACAATCAAAGCAACTTCATCTGCATACATTATGGTCTCTCTGACCTTCAGAAGGTCCTTTCACTAACATCATCCTAATGAAGCGGTGACCGACACAACCTCCCTTGTAGAGCTCCTTACATCCCGATACTGGCTATGGTGGCTATCATCACAAGATCACTATTCTAGGGACAGGAACTACTCCCATGTATCTCCCTAAGCAAGCACACACTCTAATCAGACCCTCTAGTCTGGATCATACTCTCTTGATCGTCTATCAGACAGGGGTGATATGTTGTACTTAACTTCAAACTAGTATCAAGTTCTTCATGTTCCTACTTCCATCGTAGGAAAGTGAACTTGAGGTCATACTCATGATATCGAAATTAGATCACAATGTAGATGAACTATCACTCTCTCATATATATATTTTGACCAGATCTGTCACACTGACAGTGCTCTCTTTCTTAGGCAAAGGATTAGGTCATCTTGGTAAGGTGATCTACCATAACCCATATTGCATCCTGACCTCTCATGGTCCAGGGGAGACACATCTCAATGTCTATGGTGATCCCCTCTCATTCCCTCTCAGGTATTTTCATTGTATGTAGCAACTTATTGGGTTACTAGTGTTCAGCCTTCACCCATTGGCATGCATGGAGACAATCCACATGCACTCTATATACTTCTTTATCTTAGATATTCAAAGCACTACTACTGTAACGTCCCCGGATTTTCACCTTCTCAAAACCCCATGGAGATGAGAAGACAAAATCCGAAAATGTTAGCAATTATATCAGAGAGTGATGCGGAAGCATAATACACATACATGAACATACAACCATAACATACTCAACATTCACATGTATATTTTAACAATATGAATTATTACAAATGATTTACATTTACATATTGAATGAAAATTCTACAAGTCTGAGAACATGTATGCTAACTAGGATCTTCACAATAGGTACAACCTGAACAACTTGCTCACATCATGTACTTTTCCTCCCATGCTATCTACGTGAAACAACAAATCAACACACAAGGTGTTGTGTACATGGGAAGAAAGATACATATATTTATGGCTTTCATAATTTTTGAAAAAGATTTGTAGAAGGAAAGAAAATCATAGAAAACACTTCTTTATTAAGCGAAATATTCCAATTTAAGTCATTTTCCTAGATGAATTGCATTATCAAGGTGGACTAGTACCAAAACATAAATATGGGCCCATCCCCGTGTACCAAGTACTCTAGGGAAACTCCCCGTACACCGTGTGCACTAGGGAGGTGTACTAGCCAACATTAATCCATTCCCTCGTAAGGGTGATAATGAACACCTTAAATAACTACAAAACATCTACTCATAATTTATGTTTTCAAGTGACAAAACAACGGGTACTACATAGCAATACTAAATCCAATATTTGCAAATAGAAGAGAGCATACATACATATCATGATTACAAGAAAGAAAACCATAGTCATATAATTAAATAAAACCCACGTACCTGAGTTCAGAGATTTCTAACTTATCCTTGATCATCTAGAAGTCTGGTCATCACCTGATTAAGATAAGACCACATACTATCATCAGATTCTCATCATCTTAACCCTAGTCATGTTAATTAGGGTTTATATTATCTCATTAGGATATTCCAACGTTTACTTGCATTATTGTCTTATATTTATCCTAATGATGTCATTTCCTAGATTATGATTCATTATCTGAATATTAGGTTCCATATTTTATTTTTGTGCACATATTAACCCTAGGTTACATCATTAACCTAGATTAGGGTTTTAAACCATGTATTAATATTCAACTTCATATAACATGGATTTTGTTCATCTTTATGATCTCATAATTAAAACTGAGGTTCAATATACTGATATAAGCTTACTCTGTGAATTTCATCATTTATTGACCATGTATGCAGTTATTGCATTTTATTAGGGTTATTAGCCCTAATTAGCCATAGTAATCAAATTATATGCTTTCATGGATCAGTATGACCATATCTGACATCATATGCGTTATAAACATGATTATAGATTTACTGACATTTGTCCATAATTTTATGTCATCATTTGCTATTTATTATCCATTAAACAAGTATTACATGTCTTATATGATATTGCTAATATTATAGCATAAAAATGTATGATATTAAGCTTTCATATTGTTCTACATATTGTTCTGAGAATTTCGATACCTTATTTACATTTTTCTGATCAGCAGGCTATTTTCTATGATTTATTGAAGATTTGCAGATTTACTGAAGATTTTACCTTAATCAGCCAATGGGAGCTCGCCACGTGGCCACTAGGTCTGGCGCAACTCCTTTACTTGTTGTGGCTGGTTCACTTGGTCTGGGCCTGGTTCTCTAGCGGTTGAGCCGGCCAGTTTAACACGGTTTGTTGTTGGGCCGCCAAGGTTGCTGGCCGGTCTGGGATTGAACCCGGTTCATCTTGGTCTGCCCTGGTCTACGCGATCAGTCCCAGGTGGGACTTCGATCTGCAGAGCGCCGCCGTGAGGGAGATGCTCCGGCGAGGTGCTGAGGCTCCTACTGTGAGGACCGGGGTGAAAAGGATGCACCCCCACCTTCGTCTTGTGCTTCCCCGTCGATGCGGCTAGCTATGTGGGTGCAGCTCCCTTTGGGGCTCTGTGCCGCCATTGTGGATGGAGAGGTCGCCGGAGAGGAGGAGGTCAGGGATGAAGAGGTGATCTGAAGTGGTTTGTTCTAGCCGAGAAGCACCTTCGGATTGAGGCGAAGGTGATGGAAGGTCGTATTCAGTGGGGCGAGACCTATGCGGTGCCGCTGAGGTGATGTAGTTGCAGAGAGGAAGGTGGATATGGTGGCGGTGCTTGGGGTGGTCTTGCTTGTAATTGATGATCGGAAAAGGGGAAAGAAGGGTTAGCGAAGCTGATGGTGGCCTTAAATGGGTATGAGGATGCGTGGCAGGGAAAAGTCCTAACTGGGTCCTGCCGCCAGTGAGAAGCGTGAGATGGCAGAGGGTTGTTATCTCTGCTCAGGGCATGGTAGGAGACCTTGCAGGGTTTGTTGAGTTTGGGTTGAGCAGTAGAATCGGTCCTCCAAGAAATCTCGTGCAAATGTTGTGGGAGCTAGGCGTGCGAGGTAGCCTTGGGGTTAGGCAGATTCTGCTGGGATCGGCCGAGAAAAGCGGAAGGTAGGAGACGAAGTCTCCCCCACTGGATTGGTGATCAACGGCCATAAAATATTGGCCTAAACCAAGATCCGCGCCCAATGCCTCAAAGGGCTGCGTGACACATATTTGACCAATTAAATTGAAATCTTAGGTCCTAAAGTTGAGAACAAGGCAAATATACACATAATTTCAAATGCTTATATCTCCTAATTGGGTGGTCCAAATGCAATGAAATTTTAGGTGTAGCTTTATAATGTCATGATGTAGATGTGGCATGAATTTGGGAGTGAAATTAGAAGGTTAGGCATGGTTATTGACTAATCACATTAATACCTAAAGTTCACCTTCATGTGACACTTAGGGCATTACATTATCTGAAAATGATAGGCCATTTAGTCAAAGTTGACTCCAAAACTTCAACATTGGTTCATATGTATATGATTCTTCAAAAGAAATTAGTTCACTACTCACTGGATCACTAAATGAATGATTGGTCTCATGAGGACTTAATTAATCAGAAAGGGTATTCATTCACAATTGAATTCAATTATGCATCATAGTCCTCCATCATATATCCAATCACCTAATTTGGGTAAAGGAATCCATGATTGTATAACCAATTCCTCAATTTGGTATTTGACATCTTACATAGAATGCTTGTCTCTCAATTATAGTATTAGTTATTAAAACTCAAAAATCTAGGTTATCACAACTACAAACTTTAATCATCTTAGTAGTACCACAATGCAAGGTGTACTTAACATCACGAGCTCCTGCATGTCATGATTCCTCAGGGTTGACTCCCCATAAACCCTAAAACACTCTAGTCATGGGTTCCATCGCCTTCCATTCTAGAGAGGTGTATCTCTCTATCTCAGCAAGCTCCAGGGTGACTAACCAAGCAAACACTACTCGACCAACAAGTCTAATTGTATCGAAGGATTAGCCATGTATGTCTCATGAACTTAAAGTTCACCTAACAACCTCTTCTAGCCTCTCTACTGGCTAAATAGATAGCTGCATCTCAACTAAGAGCATCCATTACCACCTTACATCCTTATGTTCTAGGTAAAGGTGAAGATATAAACCCTCATATACTCCACTCATCATCCTCATCTCGGATTTAGGTCTAACCGAATCAAGAAAACTTTGAGCTCATCATCTTTTCCATCAAACTTAAACTTATATAACTCATAAATTTCATAATGTTGTTGATAAGAACGTCCTCATATGATGACTAACTTAGTTCTCTTTGTGTTTGAAAACCATACATTAATCATACTCTATGAAAGGTATGATACTTTCTCTATCCTCAAACATCATAGCAATGTTTCAACTCACATCATCTTGATCCTTAGTGTATGGTATGCGTTTTTCCCTATCTCTCACACCCATAACTAGAGGAATTAAGCATTTGGCTATAGTCCAAATACAGAGTTCATCCCGTTCCAAGAGTAGAGATGGTACATCCCACCTCGCCAGTACACTTTCCAATCTAAGTTGAAACATGCATCACATGACTCCATATCATGAACATCTCGATTTTAGGTTTACATCCCTGGAAATTGTTCCCAAACACACTTGCGTCGTCACACAATCCTTAGTCATCTCCTCTAGGTCTATAGGGTGCCAATTTTTTTGGGGTCATCCCTTTTCCCTTATGCATCCAGGGAGTGCCCACCTCGTTTGCCTTTGGGTCCCATGAACTAATGAAGGTGATTAATCTCCTAACCCATGGTCCTCAGACAATGATATTTGTTGCCTCCTGACCCTATGGTCTTGTGCAACTAGGGAATTAGGGAACTCCTACTCTTGTCGGTCTAATCCCCACTTGACCTTAGTATAGACCTAGGATTCTATTATGGTACATCTTAAACTTGAATCCTTACCTAAAACTCCATCATCTCTTTGGGCATACGTGGTCAAATTTACATCCTTTCATAGGAATCATGACATCCTACCTACCTCAGTCGGGCCCCATACAGGTTACCTCCATGGAAACATATCTTTATGCCCTTTAGAGATGGTCACACAAGGGTCTATAGATTCGTTCTCATACCATGTGTTCTCCCCACTTATCTCATCAAGCTCCTACGAGAGACCTCTTTTAGGTTACCTCAATCCTAAATAGAAGTTGATACTCACCCTACAGAAGGGTCCTTCCCCAGGATGGGATAAAACTATCTCTTCATAGCAACAAAGGTCACAAATGTCCTTACATCTAGTGTTTACACCATCGTGTGCATGCTTAGTTCTATCATGCTACTTAGGCATGTAGCTAGGAAGAATACCACCTACTCAACCATTCTAGGTTTCCTTGGTATGTCATACTTGTTCCTATTCCTCAACATTGGGCCAATATCATATACATGCATATGTCACCAACCTAGGTGTGAGGGGTTCATCGAACATATACCTTAGTCCAAGGGGTTTCCTTTTCCTATAAACATGAGGGGTTCCATGCTCAAATCCATAGGAACTCAAACATCATTGGAAGCATCAAATACACCAGTTACTACTACTTCCCCTCTTAGGTCTAGGAACCCTAGATTCTCTTCTTATGCATCAGTTGTCTAACTACATGCTCAACTTTTCAACCATGATCCAAACATGTACAAGGTATAGCATGCACTTCCTACTATTCCTCTACACGAACCATACCTCAAAGTCCTTTACCAGGACAACCAATTAGGTACGAGGCCTCACAACTTGATATTATACCTCCTCAGTCTAAGGAACTCTCTTCTTATACCCAAAAGGTAGGCACCTATAACATTTACACATTGGTTCAAGAAGCCTCTTTCTCTTTCTACGGTTTGGTTCCTCTAAAGACAACCAAGGTACCACAAGCCTTCAAGGATTGCACATGAGCAACCATAACTATCTACTCAGGAGGGTCTTCTAGAATAGGTTATAACATACCCAACTTCCCATGATTCCTCATGTCTCGAATTCTATGCTTCCAACCTTCTTTGTCAGGTTTATCTCTCTCTCTAGAGCTAACCCTACAACCGACCTTACCAATAGAGGTTCTCTCTCTAAGAAGGTAGATCAAGCTCTTAAGGATACATGCATACACCTACATGGGTGAAATGTATGATCCAAACCTATGTTCGATCAAGATTATCCAAAGCTCTACATACTCTTTTCATGAACTATGAGGCATAACTCTCCTGGCCTAGGTTTCAAACCCACTGCCAGTCTTGATGCTACTCTCTTTAACATAGGTGCATGCCTCTTATATGCTCATATATGCCTGTTAGGGTTCCTATATGATCACCACTAACTTCTTCAATGAAGGAGATGTCCTTCACCCTAACAGGAACGACCCTCCCCAGGTTGGGTCACCGAAAGGCACTGGGTCAAACAATCTCAGATAGCTCATGCTTCTCGTGGATACTCAAAACCAACATGCATGTCAACCCACATACATGGTCGACTATGATATCCAACTCATCATGTGATATCTTCCTCAAACTCCACATACGGTTAGGGTTAGCATCGTCCTCAGAGGATTTGTCAGGTCTCTACCTCTTCTTGGAGGCCTCTGCGTTCATGGCTAAATCTCTCCTCATCCTCCTACGAGAAGGTCTAACCTCAAATATCTCATGAGGGCACGACAACACATGCCATGCAACCCTAAGCATGTAACTAATCTTTTAGTTTACTCTTAAACTATTAAGCTTATGTCCATGACATCTTGTTTACATGCTTTTCATTAATTTGGTGGAGGATTCCTTAATCCTTATCGTACTTATCCTAACCTCAAGAGTGTGAGGAAGAGAGAGAAAAACCCTAAACCTTAGAACCTTAAATTACGGTTGAGAAGGGAAGAAATAGATGAGAGAGTCCTAAAGGTATATTATTTCAAGTCAGAACCTCAAACATTGGCCAGGCAGTCACACTGCAACCAGGAGTCCTCGTGACCAACTAATGGGGAGGAGGAAAATATCGCCAGCCCCCAGACCGTGATCCTATTCTAGACACCTCATTCTTTGGAAAATCCTCTAACAACTCCCTCGGTTCTACATAGTTTGTAAAATTTAATAATTACTAAGGATTAAATGAGTAAGCAAGGCTCTGATACCAAATGTAACGACCCCGCCTCCCGGTAACCCCCAATCAAGGGAGACCAAAAGGTCAAAGCCGCTATCCCAATAACTCAGGATCCATGGTTTGACATTTAATAAAAAATAATTATCAAATTCTATTAAAACTAAACGGGAAAGGTGGAATAAAATAAATCTTTTGTATACCTTGTAAAACTCCAGATCTAGACTTCTATTCACAGAAAAAGTCTATCTAACTAATCCTCCTTGAACTGATTAATTATATCTTCACAATATTTCGATTTACTATTTGTCCATTTTCAGAATTGTACCTAAAATTCCGACACACAAAATGTCGGTCAGTATATTTCTATATTGGTATGTGGGGGACAATCACAATTTCACAAATAGTTTCTAACAACCTAATTATCACAAATAATTGATTAAAAATCCAAATTATGCTTTCAATGTGACTTCACAATTGCTTTTTCCCTGAACCCTAGATTACCCTCTCTTAGGGCTTTTTCCTTGCAAGGGACATAAGGCCACCTTCTTCATCCTAAGCTTGGTGCCTGGGGTGACCTCTCGAGGTGCTCGATGGTCTTCTCTCCAGGGCTTGACCAAATTAGACCTTCCCTCTGGGGCTTGGTCTTGCAACATGCATCAGGGTGGCATGTAGGTTCGAGAAGCACATCCATATTTAATGGTGATATTCATAGGAACTTTACATGATTGCAGAGTTGAACATACAACTGTTTAGGTTGCAATCAATCAAAAAACACTAAGGAAATGTCGTGAAACTAAAGGCAATTATTCATAAAGTAACCACATACCTGTTCAGTCGAATCAACAAACTAATAGTAATCCAAGCAAGAAAGTATCCAGACAAGCAGTTCAATCTACATGCACACGCACAAGAATCCTGAAACATGCAAGCACTCTATTTACTTTATCAAGGATCTACTTTATCGACTTGGATTCACTTTCTAAGGTTTCTAACCCGAATTAGGGTATCATTAGGGTTTATCTACATCTTTTCTCCATTATAACCAGAAAACCCTAAAAACAACATATCTAAAGGCAAAACCATAATTATTCAACTTAATCACATTACAACCTTTTTATCATCTACTAGGCTTGAGATTAACCTAACATCAGTTTTATACAAAGGATCTCAAATTATCTCTTATCAAAACCCATTAGCACTAGATTAGGGTTTCTAAGCCAATTAATGCATATTAACATATCAAAACCCCAAATTAAGCTATTTAGCCCATGGATTATCTTCTTAGGCATTCAATACCTCTCTTTATTAGCAATAGGTTAATATGCTCGTAGATTATCCATATTAATCATCTCTATTCCATAGAATCATCAAGTTAGGGTTTTTCCTCATATTAAAGCAATAAAGTTACCAACTTTATCTCCTTTTCGAACTACGATCAGACTCAGGATACAAAACTATTTTTAATGGGTTCCTTGCATTTTTTTTATCAAAATTTATATATTACTTGTTATCATCAGAGTTATAGATAATAAATTATAATTTTTAAAATAATTACCCTGGGACCAATAGCAGCACGCCACGTCAGCCTTATCGGCTCTTTTCTTTTCCACGTGAGCAGCCACCTTGTTAGGGGAAAAAGACCTCTCCACCCTTGATTCTTGAACACATTGGTGGGGGCAACAGAGTCATTTGACTCTGTCCCTTCCCCGTTCTCGCACTGGGCGCGTCTCCGCCACACACATGTGGTCGATCCCACGGGGCTGTCATCGGTCTGGAGCATGCTTTAGCTTACCCAATTCTACTTGCCCCCCTCTACCTTCCTTCCTCAGTCCAGCTTCACCTATCACATGCTCACGAGTCTCACCTGTTCTCTGACTCTGGCTCAAAGTTGTGTGACTCCCCTGCACCTGTGTCGGCGCAGCTGTGATAGGGAGTTGAGGCCGACACTATGGTGGAGCGCCCCGACCTCACCCTTGCATGAAGATCACCTTCCTACGGTGCAAGGACCCTCAAGTATACCTGTGAGCCACCATCATGACTCCACCAGGCCATGGCAGGAGGGAGTGATGCAGATTGTGGGAGGCAACTTCACCTTGCCCGCCGGCTGAAGTGATGTATCCGGATGGTGGAATTATTTGTTCCTCGACATGTTGTAGGTCACTAGTCACCATGGCGTCCCATCGGGGTCTCTTCCTCTTGACCAGGAATCCATGTTGTACACCTATGAACCCTATTGAGATGATAGTGAGTCACCCCGGGTGGTGGGATGTAAGACCCTAAATGAAGGGGAGGAGGATGAAGAAAGAAAGGAGAGGGAGAGTTGTGGACTTTGGCTGGCATCTGGGTCTGTTTCCTTTCTGGTACGCAGGGGATGAAAAGTTGGTCGTGACTCCCTCATGCTCTATCCCAAAATCCATATATATAGATACTTCTTCTTAACCTTTCCTTTCTCGTTTCCATTTCTTTCTTTTCTCCTTGGGTTTCAAGTAATCCAAAAGTCTAGATATGATTACTTCCTTTCTATATTATTGCAACAATTTGATACCAACAAGGAAGGATTATATTCCTTATCCCATCTTTTCTTTCTTATGGTTAATACAAAGCACACATAGAAAAGTAGGACAATATATTAAATAGGTTGCCATATGGATCTATAATTGTCCTCCAAGTATTTCTTTAATTATCTAATAACCATACATTTTATTTTTCTTTTGGCAACTCCACACATTATTTGATTTCTTCTTTTTCTTTAATCATGTTGGACTCATAATATATTTTGATTTACAAAATCACATGTAAAAAGAAAATACTGAAAAGGGAATCCATTCAATATATATAATTCACACCATTTCCCATAATCATACATTTATTGGGGAAATTGTATTTCCAACTAAAAGAACCCAAAAAATTAGGGTTGTAACAACGATACTATTTGGTCTTGGGTGTAGCTTGTTCCTTATAAAATTGGGAACAACAAAGTTGTTAAAATGACTTTAGGATTTGCTTGTCCCATATGAACACAGTTTACACCCCTACTAGATTAGGGTCACATGTCATAGTCAGTTAATTTGAGCTAATAGATTTAATTACATTTATACATGTCGAACGATAGCCAAGGTGTAGCGTACACCGTGTTCACATTGGGAGTAGTAAATTTAAACTCATGGGCAAGAAGGTCTAAGGGCCTTTAAGGAGTTTAGATTTGCTATTCTCAACGTGAACATGGTGTACGCTACTCATTCACACATACTAGAAAATCCTAATGCACTTGCCCATTTCATTTTTTTTAATCTCATTATTTCAAAGGAATTACGTATAGATGAAAGGAAGAAGGGAAATAAGTTACATCGTCAATTCTTTCTGAATAGCAAGAGTAGTCTTTCAAAATACTATATATCTATAGAATTGGTGGTCATGACATTACTATGCATAATATTTTGAATCCTCTTGAGAAGTTCCACAACCTCCGGTGCTAGGAAATCAAAAGTGTCAAACACAAAAGGTATAAAAATACATTGATTGTCGAGACACGCTTTCTCATGTTTAACTACTTTGATAGATGCAACGCTGAGAGTAGCTTGTCCTACATTAAATGCCCCACCATTCAGCCCACAAGAGAAGAAACTCCTATTAGATCTGTACATACATGCTTTCTTCCAACTCATAAAAAATTGAGATATTTGTCGATCTAAGTGTTGATCTTCCCTCTCGCGGATTAGTTAACTGGTGCCTCTTTCTTAGAAGCAATTCATACATGTCTGAGTACCTCATAAAGAACAATGTGAACAAGATCATCTCTATACTTGAAGCCAGTTAGCTCTTTGCAATGAACTACATACTCCGCAAAAGTGTCCAAACATGTCTTATGACAAATTGGAGAAATCTCATCAACAAGAAATAAAACAATCATGAGACGGTACCTGAAGATGGTTCAGATGACGCATGCATGCCAAATGCATCAATAATAACAGTAAGGAGAAAATATTGAGCATAGACAGTTTGTAGACATTTAAAAATTACTTTTTATCTAATGGTCATCTCAAACTTAACTTCTGTGTCTTAAATAAATTTACTAAAAAGGACACTTGTCAAAACATTTTGGACTTTATGAGGGACGGTATCCTTGTTAGAAAAACTACTAAAATGAAAAGTTGGAATAGTTACAGGAAGACAATCTAAAATAATATCAATATCAAATTCATAACACAAATCTCGTTGTTTCGTAAAATATAATCCTGAAACACTCAAGATTGGAATCTCACGTAAGTTGTTTGTAGACGGTTATATTGGCAGACAAAAGGGACCTGCCCGGACGAAGGCTTAGCCAGCTTACTTCCTTCTACCTTGCGGCAGTAACAACGGGTCCCATCTTGGAAACTAAGCCTGACAAAGATACCTTCCAGTTTGTGGAGAAAATAAAGCTACATCTAACTGTTCTAGTACCGTACGCGGACGTTTAGGTTTCACCGTCCTACGCTCCTACAAGTCATTCCGGTGTTCACACCTAACATCAGAGCATTGTATTCATGTGAAGCTACTGTCTGGCTCGCACGAACGTTTGCCTGATCTAGCTCGGGGAAACTCCAGAGTAGGGCGCTATGGCATGAACTGAAAGAGATTCTTGCCGAGGAACAAGCAAGCTAGTGCCGTGTCTTACTTCCAACTGTTGCACGGCTGAAGAGTATATCATCTAGCTAAGGTAGGCAACCTGTTTCCTGCAGCGTGCGCCGGCCTGTCGTTGTTGCCAAGATAGCGTTTGCTACCATAGCCGGCAGAAGACAACAGAAGCTAGGGATGGAGAACATAGTTGGAAGAAAGGTAGGCGACGACAGGAGTCGCGTCGAGTTGAGTGCGGTGGAGCTGTCGTGGATGTGGCCGGTAGTAAATTAAGGCATTGCGTGCTAGGAAATGAATTTACAATGCTATGAATTGCACTGCGAGCCCTGTGAGAGCGATTGGGAAGATAGTGGACTTTCTAGACATCATCTTCACTCCCTACCATGTTGTCCTTTTCGAAATAAATCCACCAATATCCTACGTGGCGCGCTAACCACAATGGTTTCGATTCAGGAAGGCCGTCACTATTGTGACCGGTAGCCATCAACCTATATTAATATTGAACAAAAGCTGTAGGAACCTCTTTGCTCCATTGTTTTCTTTGCAAACAATATTCTTTGCTGGAGAAAGTTTAGAAAAACGCGAGCGGCCTTGTATACAATGCCACTTGCACAAATCACAACTCTGAATGGAATTATAGCACGTCATCCCATAGACTCGTAGTTTGGTAGCCACTACTCACTAGAGAGCCCTTGTGCGAAACGTGACATCACGATTAGGACCGGGATGGCTACTCACAGAATGCACCGATACCGCCAACAATGTAGCGCGATCTTTTTGTATCGCCGCCAGTTGACAATATTCAGGTGGGTCGTTCGTCGCCGTCGACAGCATCCTTTCGTTATCACTGAGGTAGTGGTGACGCCTGTAGTTTCTACTCTATCTCTATCTCTTCCGCGATCCCGGCACACCGGTTAATTAGTTGCCCCAGTTTTCCGTGTAGCAACTGTTTTCCTCGGAAAGTAATTACAAAGTCTGTCACGTAGTGGTATGAATAAGACAAAAGAATACAGTATAATGCATGGTTTCTTGGAGTATGAAACTCGGTCGATGGACCTTAATGGTTTAAGAAATTAAAATCATCCTATATGTAATTATAATTTATTCTAACAAAAATTATAAAACATTTGAGTTTAATTACAAGTCATACAAATATTACATTGATTTGCATCAGAAGTTCTAATGACTCTATTCCTCATTCTTATGATTCCATGTCTCGTCTGGATGATTCACCACTTAACCTTGGTAGCTCCTACTTTTTGTGATATGACACCTCATTTTGATGACTCGAAACTTCATAATTGTGACTTAAATTCCTCATTTTGGTTATTCGACACCTAGTGTTTACAATGTGTCACCTCATTTTGATGATTTGACCCCTTGTCTTGGTGGTTCAGTGTCTAGATTTTATGATTCAACGCCTTGTTTTGGCAATTCAACACCTCATTTTGACGATTTAATGCCTAGTTTTGATGATACCATGCCTAATTTTGATGACTCATTGCCTAATTTTGATGCCTTAGTGCCCAGTTTTATGCGACTTAATGCCTCATTTTGGTGATGCCTTGTTTTGACTATACGACGACTCAATTTTATGACATGGCCTAGTTTTTAGTATCAACATCTAGTTTTTACAATTCATCACCTTGTTTGATATTCGAACACCTCATTTTGGTGATATAGTGCTTAGGTTATACAATGCAACACCTTGTTTTGGTGATTCAACACCTTGTTTAGGTGATTTAATGCCTCATTTTGGCAACTCAAAACCCTGTTTGGTGGTTGATGTGTCATCTTTATGATATGATGCCTCATTTGTATGATATCACATAGTTTTTTTATGATAAAGTTCCTAGTTTAAATGATGTGCAACCTCATATTGATTATTTGACACCTCATTTTGATGATTCAACACCAAATTTTGTATGATACAATGCCTCGTTTCTGTGATTCACTCCTCATTTTGGCAACTTCATTCCTCATTTTATCAATGTGTGCTTTGTTATTGTGACTCAATGCATTGTTTTGGAATTTCAGTGCCTACCTTTGGGAATATTGCAATTATCTTTTACATTGAACACCTCATTTTGACAACTCAAAAATCATTTTCATGACTCAACGTCTCATTTGTCGACTTAGTGCCTCATTTTGAAGGCTCGATGCCTCATCATAACGATATAATTCTCATTTTTACAATATGGCAGTAAACATGGTAATCTTAAGGTTAAAAGATAACACTAGTCTTTGTTACAGTTTCGTAGGTACCTTCCATGATTTAATATGCATTAATGCTCTATTTCAATTTTGAACTTTTGTGTGTCTAAGTCAAAAACATGTTTGTTCATACCTTGATATTTAAGTTTTAATTGAGGTAAGAATGATGTAGCGATAGTGCACATTTGTAAATGGGAAGAGCCTTTCAGACTTAAAGATATTATTTAACTAATTAGGCAAGAAATTTTAGCCAAACCTTTTTAACAAATTTTGTTGTATATTTATATGAAATTCATTTATGAACCTAACATAAAATGAATGGATGCAATCACAGTTCAAATGAGCAATTAATTGCACTTTTAGTAAACATGTGTTGAGCTGCCCAACATGAGCAATTGATGCCCACACCCAAACATGCACACCTGAGGTGTTCACATCGACATGCTGACCCTAATGTGATTTCTAGACACACCCTTGATGTGTGTTTAACCCAATGTGGTTGTTTCTCACTGCAACACTGCCACACATTTTGCAACCAATCACTAAAAATGCCACAAATTTTATATACTTAATTGAATTTACAAATTTTGTTTCCCTAGATTCATTATTCAATTTTCCATCCAATAAATCTCTAGAATGGGTCAAAGGAGGTCGACAGCTCAATTTCTTGGCAATATTAGGGAAGAACACAACAAACATGGGAAAAACTTGAGAAACCCTATCTAGATCGATTGTCTAGTTATTTCTCCCATATCTCTTGGTATTTTCCTTGGAAAAAATTTAAAGGAAGGCTAATAAAAGGTTCTCTTTTTCTTTGCACTCTTCTTCTTCCTCTAATGGATGCGTCTTGAATTTGTTGCTTTACTTTAAACATACAAAAGGTAGATTTGAAGCTTTAAGATCAAATCTAGATTGAATAGGCCAAGATTTATGTATACCAAGGCTAAAATCAAGATATGCAAGCTAGGATTGAAGGTACATGACTGAAAGTTCATATTTTCATCATAATTTTGACAAAATATAAGCCTAAAATGTGAAAAACATATCTTATTTTATTGTTGTTAGCTTAGTAAGCCCTAATTTAGATTTATAATGCATGGATAATCAATATATCTAGAGAAGTGATGTGTGGTTGTGTGGCTATAGTGAGAATTGAGCATTACATATTTTAGGGGAACCTGTATACTTCGTAGCCCTCAACATTCAACAATAAATAATTGCGCAAAAGGGTGGTGTAAAATCATGATTCCTTGTAGTTATGAATTAGAGATGATAAAGTGTGTAGTCCTTTACAACATTATTTGTCATATATTCAATTAAGCTAGTTCAAGCTGTTTAAATTTTGGTACATCAAAAATTCAATACAGTATCACTAGACCACTATAAGTGATATTTCATATGAAGACTCAATAGTATTGTTATAGCACTTAGGCATGTTTTGTTCTATTTCTTGATCACCCCAAATCCTAATCCTATAGTCTGAGTAGAGATTATGATATCCTAGGTCTGAAAACCTGGTATTAGAGTGTATGTATTATTATCTATGACCATTAATTTAGTTAGTTAGTCACATTTATAAGTGTCATAGTCCAGAGACAAAGTGCCTATATTGTTGGGAAATATGAGCATTTGGATGCCCTGACCTAGTATCTAAATACTTTGATTGACTAATATTAGGCTAGTCTATCTATGCATCCATGAATGCACTAGCTAGGTATGTGGAGGGGAATGGGCTAGACAGAAAACCTTGATGTATTTACCCTAATAAGACTATAAAATAACATAAATAATAAGGGTATAATATATATTGTGATAACTTATGTCTTCTAATCCTGGTTTGATTAGTAAAGAATAAAAATGCCCTTGATATTTTGATTTTCAATAATACATGAAGGTATTGAGATTTTTGTGCAGAAGTAATTTACATCAGATATTGTATATATTATTTGCATCAAGTAGTTTATATATAATCTTTAATGAGTTTAACCTAAGTAGATATTCTTTCTACATCATTAGATAAACCCTATTGATAATATAATAAAAGTAAAATCTAGATAGAATAAACCTAGAATGAAATAAGAATGTACATACACTAACATATTGAAATATTAAATAATAAGTGGAATAACTAAGAATCAATTAGAATTTATAACTATATAAATATTTGAACATATGACAAGAGGTATAAAGGAAAAATAAATACAAATTTAAGACACATATTAGAATGGAGCATGATAAATGATGAAGAACATATGAAATGGATTACAAGAACCCTTCCATAGGGTGAAGATGAAGAATACATCAAATACCAATGTCAAACAATATGTTATTCTAATAAAATAGAAGGGGATATTTTTGAAATTACAAACATATTCACTAAATAAAAGCTATTCTTTCTTCACAGACTGTGACAAATTCCTCTCCTCATGCCCCTAGAAATAGGAACGGTTGTTTGTCTGGCTCCCAAAAATGGGCTATGAAGAGAACCTTTGTGAGAAATACTAGTGGCCCTAAACGGTACAATTGTTATGGACTAAGTGACCCTCACAATTTTTATATTGAAGGATTATTTATCCTTCATAAATATATTTTTTAGGGCTTGTTTAAATCTGAAAAATATAATTCTGATGGACTTGATTGTCCTAGAAAATATATTTTGAGGGGTTAAATACCTTCATTATTTTTCTTTAGCTAATATATGGTCCTCATCAATACAATTTTGATGGTCGAGTTGGTCTTCATCACTACATTTTTGAGGGACTAAAAACTATAATCAATATATTTATGAGGGACTAATAGACATCATTTATTTATTTAGTTTTATGTAGTTGTTACTCTGACACATATCATTTCATATATATATGAAACCTTAAACTTAAAATCCCAAGCAATATTTGTCTAATATTTACATGACATCATAACAACATGCGCATAAAAAACTTTCACACCAGAATGTCAAATCACCAAAAACATATACTTATAATTGAACCAAAATATTATCCATACATTGTGTGGTCAATGTTAATAAAACTAAAAAAGTATATAATTTCTGATATTAATATCAATCAACATCATGACTGAAACTCCTAAGATCTATAATGTCTTTATATTCCTTCAAATGGTTTGGTGCTCTTCATAGTGTTAGCCCTCCTCTATTTAGCTCCATTCTGCTCCTAGAAATCACACCAATCATTATATTAACAGAATTTGAAAGGTTTCATAAATACATAAATCATAGTACAAAAATGGAAGTACCCTTATAATTCAATTCTGGTGTAATCCAAGGTACATTTTTGGTATAAATCTATCTTTAAAAGAAAATATACCCTGCAAATATAAGTAGGAGAAAAAGATAAGACAACTATTCATCAGTATTTTGAGAATGACAAAGATAACCAATTAGAAATTTTTCACAGATTTATTAAGTGCATCGTCTTCATAATACAATTATCCAACTGTGTTCTCTAATGAGCATTCAAGTCATGTTCTTGTAAATTTACAGTGGTATAGAGGTCCACATATATTTAGTGGATAAAAAAAAACCTACTAAATGCTAAAGAGCATTGTTCATAGAATATTAAACTCCTTATTTTAATGGTGAATTGCTGGTCAAAAAGACACTGAGGATGATGTGCTTTCTCTATTCTGCACCTGAGGGTGACTATGTAGATTTTCATTAGAAGAAGGGTTCCAACTTTCATCAATAGCATTTAAGAAAGTAAAATTATATGTCAATGTTTGTATGTGATTATCAACACTCGAATTAGTTTATAGTTGTTATGAGGTACATGTGGTTGAAAGCTTTGTGGGTGTCCCTTTGTAATACTTTGCATTGGAAACATGCCTCCAAAAGACCCACTTTCAACACCTAATATTTGAAGCATATTTGTAGTATGTTGAGTTCGGCTACCTTGCATGTGCAACATGCCTAATCCAGTACCACCTAAATTTCTTTGGCTAGGAAGCATGCCTAAGAGAACCCCATTTGAAGTTTATTTCCTGCAAAACATGGCTACATCTGCATCACATGTATTGACTTGTATGTGAATTAAACGTACACTTCCCTATTTCTGCCACACTTGCATATGTAAGACACCGACAGTAATCCTATTTGTAGAACATGGGTTGTCATTAAAATAAAGTATTACATTGAGATAGAGAATCCCAATAAAAGTTACTTTTGTTTGTTGATAACAAGTCATTATTTGAGAGACATCATTCTTCAAACTTATTTGAGGGACATCATTCTTCAAACTAAATATTGTTTGAGTAAGTTCCTTATGTGAATCTAGAAATGACAAATAATTACAAAGATCGCTCTAAAAGATTAGTTGTAACTAGAAATTAATATATTAAGTAATACGACATATATCCTTTGCATTGCACTCTTCAAGTAACATTTCATATCTAATTTGGGCACCTTTCTCTTATTTCCTATTTATATGTGTCCGATTATAATACCTCAAAACCTATCCTTTTGGAGGCTTTAAAATTTGTAAATAAGCTTCATGTGTTAGCTCATCAACTTGTCTAGGATCAACACATGGGAAGGTTAATATGATCTTACCAAACAAACGTTTTTTTGCATCTTCATGAAAACATTCAAACTTCTACCAATGGTGCACATTGATACCACATAACTACTAAGAAAAATCAAGGCAAGATGCAAGTCAATTTTTTTTAGTTAAGCTCCTTAATAAATGAAATAAAGAAGAGAATGTTTATTTTGAATGCTTTACCATGAACTATCAATCTTGAGGCATAATGTGATCACTTTTAACAAACTTAATTAGTCCATAGAGTGGAGAATCTTTGGCATCATTGCATGTAATAAACACATTATAAATTGAGGTAGAATACTCTCCTAATACAATGGATCATAAAGTAAGGTTAAATAGAGAAGCAAGAAACACTCCCGACACTCTCATGTCACTAACAAACTATAACAGTCCTTAGAAGAGGTGATAAACTCCCCTTTATGGCTCCAATTGTCATTCTCCATCTGCCGCTTCTTGGTTAGTGGTTGATCACGATATTGAGCATAGTCGAGCATAAGAGAATGCTTGATTAGTGATTGAACAATGTAGCAGACACAACCAAATGATTGATTTGGAGTGATTGAATGACAACCTGACAATAATAAAGTCGGGAGTGCATAAAGTTTTCTTTCCAGAAAACAACATTTTACTATGGAGATGTGACCTACCATGCAAGCACACCCAACGTGGAAAAGGTCAAGAAATACATACCGACATACATGCTAACTAGCCATGAGGGTGTTACTTTACCTTTGGTTGCTTTTGTCTTATGCAGTGATACATCATCGACAGATCAATAAATATAAATCATAAAAATAAGATTTTTCCACCTACCAGTGGTTACCGAACTTAGCACCATGCAAGGAATGAACTGGAGCCTCTCGATCAACTGATTAGTCTGATGTAGAGTACAACACATCACACATAATGTAACCTCCCATGATTTGAGGCATAAGATGGAATGATCTTAAAAAAAAAATTGACTGCTCATATCATCAAGTTGCACCTCCTTTTTAGGGAGCTCATCGCTAAAGAACTCTGTAGTTAAGCGTGTTCAACCCAGGGTAGTACTAGGACATGTGACAAGTTGGGAAGTTTATCCTGGCTTGTACCTAAGTGAGTACAAAGCATGTAGTTAAGGCTTGTGGTGATCTGTGGGGCTAGTCGTCATTCTTAAAACTCTGCTAGAGTCTTGGGCAGTGGACCTTGGTGTTACCAATGATAATAGAGCTAATTCCCCTGTAGTAGGTAGGGCTCACTAGGATAGGTGACAAGTTGGGAAGTTTATCCTGGCTTGCACGTAACTGAGTACAAAGTGTGCAGTTAAGGCTTGTGGTGATCTGTGGCGCTAGTCGTCATTCTTAAAACTCTACTAGAGTCTTGGGCAATGGACTTGGGTGTTACTAGTGATATCAGAGCCAATTCTCCTGTAGTAGGTAGGTCTCACTTGGGTATGTGGCATTCTAATTTTTGATTCGTGTCATCCAGACATGTTAGAAAGGGCTATCCTAACTGATGGAGCCACCCATGTACTGCTAGCCGTGGTCAGGAGCTAGGTGTGCGTGGGTCATTTGAGTGTGTACTGAAATGTGGATATATTATGATGATATATTTTGACCCTAGATGAGGATATAAAGAGTCTAAGTGGGGGAGATTGTAACATCTAAGGATTTGAGGCCTTAGATTGAATGATCTTAAAAGGAATGATTGGACTACTCTTATGACAAAGGTGCACATTCTTTTCAAGAAGCTTATCACTAAAGTAATTTGTTATTAACCATGCTCAACCCAGAATAGTACTAGGATGGGTGACCATTTGAAAAGTTTATCTTGACTTACGGGTAGGTGAGGACAAAAGTGCAGTTAAGACTGGTGGTGATCTGTGGGGCCAGTCATTGAGAGTGTACACATATCCATATCAAGGGCCTCAAAAGAAATAGTAAGACTATGAGTTCTATTTCAAGAAGATACGCCAACTCAACCAGGCATCTGACCAAATACAATAGATGGATCTTACACAAAAACATATCAAACCACCAATATGGGGCATATGCATGCGAAAAATGTAAAGAAATTACACAAAACTCAGCAACAGAAGACCATTTACATAACCAAAAAGGAGATAAGGAAAGCATCAAGCATAAGATCTGAAAAGCATGATGATTAATAAGAACATCAGAGGATGGATAACAAAATATGGACCATGAGCCAGATTTAGATTCAGTATATAGTCTTGGTTGAAAGATAAATGATGGATACCAAACCAATCTTATAAAGATTAAGGATATAAATCCCCAAAACAATATGAAGCCCTTATTCTATTAGACTCATGAAGAACAATCACAAATACACAATAAGTGTCTAAACCAATCCTGACAAGTAGATTATGAGGCAAAGAAGATGATTCTAAATACCACTGATGGTAAAGAGATAACCGGAGGAATAGATCTGGACATGGTTGATGAAACTACCACATGCACATAGAAGACTGGGACTGGCAGAATCAAAGGTGTCTAGAGTCAAAGCACATAGATGATGAGAACTCACTACAGATCAGGGATACACCGCATGAATATGCAGAGATCAAGAAGCCATCAACATGAATAGACGGAGATAGAGACGAGACTTGTGCCAGAAAAAGACGGTTGTGTAGGCTTATCGCTGGAGACGTAGGAACAAATATTTATCTAAAAAAATAGTTGGTTGTATATAGCAAGTTTTGTAGGGAAATAAGAGAGTAAAGGTCCTTAGATTTATTGTGAGGGACTATTGTAATTAATAATTTATTTATGAAGTAAAGGATGTCACAAGTAATTTGGCAGTCTCAATTCAGAAACAAAACCTTGTTGGTTAGGGAGGATTTCTTATTAATAGATATTGATTTTGAAAGAATCTCATCAGTCATAATTTTCCTCATCTAAAATCCTTTTTTTCTATTGTGATTGTCAAGGGAATACACGTTGTTAATAATAGAAGACAAAATTATAAACCATAATATTTAAAATAGTTTGGTGACTTCAAAACAAATATTTTTGAGAAAATGAATTCTTGAAAGGTATTATAAATGGTTTCATTTTATATACATGAGAATGAGGATCTAAAATGATGAATAAGACTAGAAAGACACAAACATATTTGAATTAATATATAATTTAAAAGTTTGACAATCCACATACTTTACAAATCCTAAACATGAAAGTTTGTCAAGATGAGGGAAATATATATAAAGAAATGATGAAGACAGAATGGATTAAGATAAATGAATCATATGATTAATTTATACAATCTATTTAAAATGTTGAACAATGGAAAGTCTAAAAGAAAAGGTCAAAGAATATTGAAATATACACTAATAAGAAGTATTTCCTAAAGGTTTAATAAGATGAGGGTTGAAACTAGAATACAATATTAATGAAAAACACTAGAGGGTGGGGTGAATAGGGTTTTATGATAAATTTCGAAATTCTTTAAGCAAACAACCACAATAATATTGGAGAAGGAGACAAAGGTGTTTAGAGTGGTTCCACCCTTAGCAAAAACTAAGGGAGTCAATCCACTACCCAATTGTTTCCAATTAGGATTTTGAAAGCACTTGTATTTTATTACCTTTTTGGAGGATGTTACATAAGATACAAGTACCTTCCCAAACCGTAGGATAGCCTTCACTTAGAAGTAGTGTCACCAACCCTGAAACAGCCTTCCTCTTGAAGTAACTTCAAGCTCCCCCTTGAAGTAGCCTTCCTCTTGAAGTAGCTTCCCATTGAGACAACCTTATTGAAGTAATCCTAAGTTTACCAAACTACCTTCTCCACCTGAAGAAGCTCCTACAACCCCCTTTCCACAGCCTCCAACCGAGGATTAGAAAAGGAGAATATAAAATAGTAAGAAGGAATAAGAAAGAAGAAGGAAAAATACACTTTACCACTTTAGCACAAGGCTTGAATCCTATATCAAGCATTTTGATATCCTATCCAATGTGTATGAACGTGAAAGTGTAGTGGGTAGGAGATTCTAGCCTATAGGACACGAAATCTCAGCTTATGGAAATGATTTGCAAGTGAAGGATTGCTCAATTTCTCACAAGAGTTGATTCTCAATTGCAAGTATGCGTACTCAAGTGATTTTAGGTGTCCTAAGGCATGCCAAATTTATAGGAATGGCTTACAAGGGTCTAGGGACGTTCTAGACACTTTCTAGGATGTTCTTAGTGCTCAACTATCCGTTAAGTATCCACTAATTACATTTGTAATGACTAGTTAATTAATTCTAAAAAATGCAGTCAGAACCTTTCTCGGTCGAGAAGTTTGTCGACCGAATGTCTCTCGGTCTAGATTTTATCAACCGAGAGAAAGTATGGAGAAAGTGTATTGCAATTTTCAACTCAACTCCCAACTACTTTTTCCCACCAAGTCTACGACTATAGAACTTGCTCGAGGAATAGACTTTGGTGATTCTTGGTCAAGAAGATGTTCGACAGAGTGTGTCTCGGTCGAGAAGTAGTTTGACTGAGGGAGTCCCTATTTTAGTTTATGTAGACATGTACTATGTGTATGTATCAAAGTGCCATTGTGATACTATCATAGGGTATGCCCTATCTAAGTGTTGTGAGTGGATAGAGAAGATCTAAACACTTGATTTACATGATATCTAAGTACTTGTACATTATATATTTGTACAAGTTTACATTTGATTACAATCATGAAACAATAAGGCAATTTGAGCATATAGATCTTCCAAGCCTAGCTATCCACCACCTTGAATTCTTATTCCTGAAATACTCAAGTAGCACGTTAGATCCACAAGAATGAAATGTTTGTCATTTTCAAAAAAGGGATTTTAATGATGTCCATTTAGCCAACAATCTCCCCCTTTTTGAAGATGACAAACATTTCTAAATATATAAATTAAATAAGTTTAAATCATATTGAGTTTCATACCTGAAGTTTACCTTGTGTATACCTTCTCTTGTTTATGGAATATGTGCTTATTATTCCCAAAGAAGTGTGGAACATAAAATCCAACTCTTTAGGGAATATATCAACATTTGATGTGAAGCCAAGAGAGTATGTATGAAACCCATTGATTGAGTATTTAAGATTTATACTATATCTTCCCCTTTGTTATTCCGAAAAGATAACCATGAAAAGCATGTTTTAAGACTCCCCCTTAATTAGTGCTCCCCTACAATATGATAATTAAAAGAGCTAAAAGATGTCCATTTCCAGACAAAATGTAAGGATCGGAGAAACAAACCAATTTTAAGAAGGAGAAGAACAAATGTCAAAGAAAACATCTTCTAAAGGAGTGATAAGTAATTTCTTTCTTATGTTATTAAATTGATCCAATGGAAGTGATTTTTTAAAAATATCATCCAATTGATCTTCCGTATCAACACGATGAAGGGATATATGTTTTTTAGAAATATGATCCCTTAAAAAATGAAGGCATATTTCAATAAGTTTGGCATGGCTGTGTAGAATAGGATTATGTGCCAAGTTTATAGCACTTGTATTATCATAATAGATAGGTCTAGATGAAAATATAAAACCATAATCATTTAAAACTTGTTGCATGTAAAGTACTTGAGCAAACAAGACCCGACTGCCATATATTCGGCTTTAGTGGTAGAAAGGGAAATCGTGTTTTATTTCTTGTTGAACCATGAAACTAAGGCTTGTCCTAATAACAAGCAACTTCTTCTTGTGCTCTTTCGGTCAAGCTGACAACCAATGTAATCGACATCGGTATAAGCTTTCAAATCCAAAGATTGTCTTTTAGGATACCATAAACCATAGTTTGTAGTGCCGGCTAAGTATCTTAGAATCCTTTTGACAGCTTGAAAATGAGTTTGCATGGGTTTTTATTGAAATCTAGCACAAAGTCCAACGAAAAACATGTTATCCGGTCTAGAAGCGGTAAGTAAAGCAAACTACCAATCATGGCCCTATACAAAGAATCATAAATGGGTTCCCCATTTTCATCCTTGTCAATTTTAGTAGAAGTGGCCATTGGTGTGGTATAATTTTTGCAATGTTCCATTCCAAAATGTTTTTAAAGTTCATTTGTATACTTCTCTTGGCTTATAAAAATTCTAGAGGGTGTTTGCTTTATTTGAAAACCAAGAAAGAAAGTCAATTCTCCCATGAGACTCATTTCAAATTCCTTTTGCATAATATCACTAAATTGTTTACATAAGAATTCATTTGATGCACCAAAGATAATATCATCAATATAAATTTGAACAACTAGAAAGTCGGATTCATATGTTTTGAAAAATAAGGTCGAATCTGAATTTCCAATTAAAAAACTATTATCAAAGAGATAATTTTTGAGCCTTTCATACCAATTTCTAGGTGCTTGTTTTAACCCATAAAGCACTTTCTTAAGTTTATATACATGATCATATTTACCAGGAATTTCAAAATCGGGTGGTTGGGCAACATATACTTCTTCTTATATTATTCCAATTAGAAATGCACTTTTTACATCCATTTCGAATAGTTTGATGTCTTTGTGGGAAGCTATAGCTAGTAGCATGCTAATAGCTTCAAGTCTTTCCACGGGTGCATAAGTTTCATCAAAGTCTATTCGTTCTTATTGATTGTACCCTTGTACTACCAACCTAGCTTTATTTCTTACTACTTCTCCGATTTCATTCAATTTGTTATGAAAAACCCACTTAGTTCCAATAATGGTTTTATCTTGAGGTTTAGAAACTAAGTCTCATACATCATTCTTAGTAAATTGATTTAATTCTTCTTGCATGGCCATTATCCAATAATCATCTTTTAGAGCTTTAGTTACCTTCTTGGGTTCAATTATAGATACAAATGCCATATTTACAACATCTCTAAAAGAGGAACAAGTTTTTACTTTATCATTAGGATTCCCAATGATTAGTTCTTGAGGATGATCTTTAATTGGTCTACGAATGGGTTGTTGTGTCTCAACGTGTTGATCATTTTCAACATTCTGATCATCTTTAGTTGATATGTTAAGATCTTCAATTTGATGAGTAATATCAATTATGTCATTATTTTCGGCATTTTGTTTTATTTCTTCATGAAAAGTAATGTGAATGGATTCTTCAACTTTTTTAGAGATGGTGGTGTATATTCTAAATGCTTTGCTAGAAGATGAATATCCCAAGAAAAAGGCTTTTTGTGATTTAGAGTCAAATTTGTCTCTATCATCTTTTGTGTTTAAGATATAGCAAGTTGAGCCAAAAGTGTGAAAATAATCAACCCTTGGTTTCTTGTTAAAAATGAGTTCATGTGGTGTTTTCTTCAAATGGGAGTGTATGGTTACTCTATTTAGCACATAGCAACGTGTGTTTACGGCTTCAACCCAAAAAGTTTTAAATGTATCATGTTCAAGCATCATAGTCCTAGCCATTTCTGGTAAGGATCTATTCTTTCTTTCAACTATGCCATTATGTTGTGGAGTGTGTAGAGCTGGAAAATTGTGAGTGTAACCTTGAGATGTGCATAATTCTTCAAATGTATGATTCTCAAATTCTCCACCATGATCACTCCTAATGGTACATATTTTATTTTGTAGTTGATTTTCAATCTTTAAGCAGAATTGTATGAACATTTGAATAGTATCATATTTATTTGCAAGAAAATGAACCCATGTATATCTACTAAAGTCATCAAAAATAACAAAGCAATATCTTTTTCCACTAATAGATTGAGTTCTCATAGGACCAAATAAATCCACATGAATAATTTGTAATGATCTAGTAGTTCAAAGCATTGTTTTTTATTTGAAAGAAGTTTTGCTTTGCTTTCCTAGAGTACAAGGTTCACATTTTTTAGGTTTATCAAAAGATATTTTAGGTAAACCACGTAGAAGATCATATTTAATCAACTTTTTTATAAAATGGGAACTTGCATGACCTAATTTTCTATGCCATAGCTGTAGAGATTCATCTTTTGCAAGAAGGCATTTTCCAATAATAGCTTGCATAGAATTAGGCCTAAGTATATATAAATTTCCTATTCTTTTTCCTTCATAAACGATTTCATTAGTGTTTTCAATCAATAGTTTACAACAATTTTTATTGAATAAGACATCATAGCCACTATCGCATAGTTGAATAACACTAATTAAATTATGATGTAGGCCATCAATAAGTAAAATATTTTTTATTTGAAGATTTGTACCAATGTTACCTATTCCAACAATCTTTCCTTTTCCATTGTCTCCAAAAGTGACTGTTCTGCTTTTCTTTTCGCAATCAACACATTTGTCTTGTATATCTTGAAGACTAGCGATTAGATCTTCTTTTGGCAAATAAAAAAGGCTTATCTATTGAGAATGATCACTATCATCTTCTTTGGCCATGATACACTACATGTTCTCTTCTCCACTCTTACTATCACTTGACTCATCCCATGCAGCTTTGTATGCTTTTTCTCCCTTCTTCTTGGATAAGCTTTTCTTTCCTTTCTTTGCTTTAGGACATTCATTCTTAATATGTCCCTTCTTTCCACATTCAAAACACCTAGGAGAGGAAGAAGAAGAGGAACCAATAACTTTGTTAGATTTAAATCTTCTATATTTCTTACCATTTACAATTAGAGCTTCTTCTCCCTCATCTCCATCACTTATCTCATCACTTTCGTGAGTGATGACCTTTGTATCCTTTAGAGCCATGTCCTTCTTTATTCATTGTTGAAGTTCACGCTCCCATCTTTCTTCCTCCTCCAAGGTTGCTTCATGTGTTTCTAAGTTGCCAATGAGTTGCTGCATCCTTAGTCGGGTGAGGTCATTGGCTTCTTCAATTGCAGTCACCTTAGGCTTGTACTTGGGAGGAAGAGACCTAAGAATTTTAGACACTTGATCTTCTTCACTAATTTCTTTACCTAATGCATTCAAACCATTAACAATAGAAGAAAACTTTTCATACATTTCACTAATAGACTCATTTAGTTCCATACAAAATTGTTCAAACTTTTGTTTAAGCATGCTAATTTTGGAGTTCTTTACTTGAACAGTTCTTTCATAAGTAATAGAGAGTCTATGCCATATTTCATATGCGTTTTCACAATTTAATATTCTATTAAACTCACCTATATAAATTTAACAATAAAGGATACTTACGACTTTTGCATTAAATTGGGCTAATTTTACCGTATTTGCATCCCATGTAGCATACTCCATTTGAGGAAGATGTAGGTATTTGAAACCATTCTCCGAAGATCCCAGCTGATCCCTTAAAAGTAGAATTGCATCCTCCTCTTCCAATAGTTGTAGTTGGTGCCAGAAATGGTGGAGGTCGAGCTACAAGTGTTCCTTCCAAGTTGAGGTTGTTTAGTACTCCATCACCCATTTTCTTCAAGACTTGTTAAAGTTCCTTGAAGCCTGCTCTAATACCAATTGAAAAACACTAGAGGGGGGGCTGAATAGGTTTTTATGATAATTTTAGAAATTATTTAAGCAAAAAAACACAAAAATATTGGAGAAGGAGACAAAGGCGTTTAGAGTGGTTCCACCCTTAGAAAAAACTAAGGGAGTCCGTCCACTACCCAATTGTTTCCAATTGGGATTTTGAAAGCTGTTGTATTTTATTACCTTTTTGGAGGATGTTACATAATATACAAGTACCTTCCCAAACCTTAGGATAGACTTCACTTAGAAGTAGTGTCACCAACCCTGAAGCAGCCTTCCTCTTGAAGTAACTTCAAGCTCCCCCTTGAAGTAGCCTTCCTCTTGAAGTAGCTTCCCATGAGACAGCCTTCTTGAAATAATCCTAAGTTCACCGAGCTACCTTCTCCACCTGAAGAAGCTCCTACAACCTCCTTTCCGCAGCCTCCAACCTAGGAGTAGCAAAGTAGAATAAAAAACAATAAGAAGGAACAAGAAAGAAGAAGGAAAAATACACTTTACCACTTTAGCACAAGGCTTGAATCCTATATAAAGAATTTTGATCTCCTATCCAATGTGTATGAATGTGAAAGTGTAGTGAGTAGGAGATGCTAGCCTATAGGATACAAAATCTCAGCTTATGGAAATGATTTACAAGTGAAGGATTGATCAATTGCTCATAAGAGTTGATTCTCAATTGCAAGTATGTGTACTCAAGTGATTTTAGGTGTACTAAGGCATGTCCTATTTATAGGAATGGCTTACAAGGGTCTAGGGACGTTCTAGATACTTTCGTAGATATTCTTAGTGCTCAACTAGCCATTAAGTATCCACAAATTACATTTGTAACGGCTAGTTAATTAATTCTGAAAAGTGCAGTTAGAACCTTTCTCGGTCGAGAAGTTTGTCGACTAAATTTCTCTCAGTCAAGAACTTCTTCGACCGAGGGAAGTCTAGAGTAAGTGTATTGCAACGTTCAACTCAACTCCCAACTATTTTTTCCCACCAAGTCTAATGGCTATAGAACCTACTCGAGGAATATACTTTGGTGATTCTCGGTCTAGAAGATGTTCGACCGAGTGTGTCTCGGTCGAGCAGTAGTTTGACCAAGGGAGTCCCTATTTTAGTTTATCTAGACATGTACTAAGTGTATGTATCAAAGTGCCATTGTGATACTATCATAGGGGATGACCTATCTAAGTGTTGTGAGTGGATAGGGAAGATCTAAATGCTTGATTTACATGATATCTAAGTACTTGTACATTATATATTTGTACAAGTTTACATTTGATTATAATCATGAAACAATAAGGAAATTTGAGCATATAGATCATCCAAGCCTAGCTATCCACCACCTTGAATTCTTGTTCCTGAAATACTCAAGTAGCACGTTAAATCTGTTGGCTAAATGGACATCTGTAAATCCCTTTGTTTTGATAATGACAAACATTTCATTCTTGTTGATCTAACGTGCTACTTGAGTGTTGCAGGAATAAGGTGAATGACAAAGCACTAGGGAATCTATATGCTTGAATGATTGTAAATGTCATGAAATATAATCAATTGTAAACTTGTACAAATATATAATGTACAAGTACTTAGACTTCATGTAAATCAAGCGTTAGATCTTCCCTAGATAAACACCACATTTAGATAGGTCATATACTTCAATAGTGTCACATATGCACACTCATACACACACTTAATGTCTTTATTTGAAACATTGAAATAGGATCTATCTCGGTCGACAAAATCCTCGACCGAGACACTCTCTGTCGACAAACTTCTCGACCGAGAAAGACCCAAGTAGCCGTTAGACACAGCTGACAAGGTAGTTGGCAGTTGGAGATAAATGTTGCAAAACACTTGATCCAGAGAGCCTGTCGGTCGACAAAACTTCGATCGAGTAGGTGTCTCGGTCGACCATTTCTCGACCGAGATGGACTCTGACAGCAACTGCAGAATTAATTAACTAGCCATTGTTAAAGCAACTAACTTATACCTAACGGCTAGTTAAGCACTTAGAAACCCCTAGAAAGTGTCTAGAACGTCCTTAAGCACTTGTAGGACATTCCTATAAATAGGACATGCCTTAAGACACCTAAAACCACTTGTTTTTACACTTGAGAAATCTTTGAGCATACACTTACATTGAGCAACCTGTTTGTGAGCAATTGAGCATATTGACAATTGGCTACTTCTTCTCTCAGCTCAAATTTTGTGTCCTATAGGCTAGCATCTCCTATCCACAGCAATCACAATTCCATACACATTGGTTAGGAGATCTACACGCTTGATATAGGCAAATCAAGCCTTGTGCTTCAAATGATAAGTTGTAATTTCCTTTTTCCTTTCTTGTTCACTATTATTGTTTGTACTCTCCTTGCTACTCTTAGGTTGGAGGCTGCGGATTGGAGAGGTTGGAGATCTTCTTGGTGAAGAAGGGGACCTTGAGCTACTTCAAGAAGGCTGGTGCAACGGGAGGTTACTTTTAAAGAGGAAGGCTACTTCAAGGGGGAGCTTGGAGTTACTTCAAGAAGGATACCTCGGGTTGGTGCATCTACTTCAAGTGAAGGTTGTTGAAGGGGTGTAAGAAAGTATTGTATTTTGTGTAATTCCTTGTGAAGGTAATAAAATTGATACTTTCAAAATCCCGGTTGGGTAAGCAACCGGGTAGTGGACTGACAACCTTAGTATTTGCTAAGGTTGGAACCACTCTAAACCCCTTGTCTCCTTCTTGATTTCTCATTTGTGGTTGTTTGAGTTAAATTATTGTTAAATTAGTTTAAAACCCTATTCACCCCCTCTAGTGGTTTTTCAATTGGTATCAGAGCAGGCTTCAAGGAACCTTAACAAGGTCTTGAAGAATGGGTGACGGTGTTCTGAACAACCTTTACCTTGAAGGGACACTTGTTGCTAGACCTCCAGCGTTTGATGGAACAAACTACACATATTGGAAGAGAAGGATGCAGTTCTACTTCCAAGGCATCAATTGGGACTTATGGAGGATGGTGTCAACCCCATACGAGCTTCCTCAAACACAATATGCAGAGTGGGATGCAAATACGGTAAAGTTGGCTCAAATGAATGCCAAAGCTGTAAGCATTTTATATTGTTCAATTTCAGTAGGAGAATTTAATAGAATATCAAACTGTGACACAACCTATGACATTTGGCATAGATTGTCCATAAGTTATGAAGGTACGGTTCAAGTCAAGAATTCTAAGATTCGTATGCTTAAATAAAAGTTTGAACACTTCCATATGGATCCAAATGAATCTATTAGTGAAATGTTTGCAAAATTCTCTTCTATTGGTAATGGTTTAAATGCCCTAGGAAAAACTGTTCTTGAAGAAGATCAAGTATCAAAAATCCTTCGATCACTTCCTCCTAAATACAAACCTAAGGTGACAGCCATTGAAGAAGCTAATGACCTCACTCGACTGAAAATGGAGCAACTCATTGGCAATCTAGAAGCTCATGAAGCAACCCTAGAAGAGGAAGAAAGAAGAGAACGTGAACTTCAACCAAGAAAGAAGAAGGATGTGGCTCTAAAAGTTTCAAAGATCATCACACCAGAAAGTGAGGAGTCAAGTGAAGAAGATGGGGAAGAAGCCTTGATCGTCAATGGTAAGAAATATAAAAGATTTAAGTCTAACAAAATTTCTAGTTCTTCCTCCCCTCCTAGGTGCTTTGAGTGTGGAAAGAAAGGACATCTAAAAAATGAATGTCCTAAAGCAAAGAAAGGAAAGAAAAGCTCACACAAGAAGAAGGGAGAAAAAGCCTATAAAGCTGCATGGGATGAGTCAAGTGAAAGTGAAAGCGGAGAAGAAAAGGTGGAATGTCTAATGGCAAGAGAAGATGATGAAGACTCTCAAGAGGTAAGCCTTCTTGATCTTCCTAAAGAAGAGTTAATTACTAGTCTACAAGAAACTCATGATAAGTATGTTGATGTCAAGAAGAAACTAAAGAAGGTTATCAAAACAAATGATGAGCTATATGCTAAATTAAATGATCTCTCTTCTGAAAAGAACAACATTGATCTTGAGAATCTGTCTTTAAAAACATCTTTGAATGACTACACTAGAAAGCTACTCACTCTAGAAACAAATGTTGATCTTCTCTCTCAAGAAAAGACTGAATTGTTAGCTAAACTAAATGATTTTCAGACTCAACCAATTCTGTGTAACCATCTAGACTATGACAATGTTGTAAAAGAAAGAGACTCCCTATTATCTGATTTAGATCAAGCAAGAAAAGATTTACACAAGAAGATGGATGACATTGGTAAGCTACAAAGAAACCTACATGATTTAAGAAGAAAAGACATCCTTGATAACATTTTGAAAATCTCCTCTAGTTTCAATGGAAGAAAAGGTTTGGGATATGCTCCAAAGAAAAATCAACCCAGAAGAATTACATCATCTAAGACTCAGATTATGTTTGTACCTAAGAATACAATTCCTAGAAAAAGAAATGAAGTTGATTCTATTACTTGTCATTTTTGTCTACGTCTTGGACATTATTCATTTTCATGTCCTTATAAGACCAAGGATTCCGACTTAGTTTGGGTCCCAAAACCCCAAACTTAGTAGAGTCAAATAAAATACAGTTGAGATATGATCAAATGCTTATTTTTGCAAATTATATTGTCTTATCTCAACTTAATAAAAGGTTTCATGCATTATGGTAATTTTCTGAAATATTGTACTGAAACACAAACTTGGTCGGTCGAAGTATTATCGACCGAACATAAAATCGGTCGAACTTTTGTCGACTGACCAGATGCCTGTAACAAATTAAATCTACAGCAACAAAACAACAACTTTCTCGATTGACGATTTGCCGACCGAGAGAGATGTCGGTCGAACAGTTGTCGACCGACTGAAGTTCTGAGTCAGATTTTTTATTCAGTCTGTAATTAAATGCTTCTAACCATACCGGACCATCACATGGGTACCAAAACCTACATTTTAATGCAGGATTGGGTGGTTGACAGTGGATGTTCCAAACATATGACCGGGAACAAGGATGCATTTCAAACTTTTGAAGAAAAGAAAAGTGGAACAGTCACCTTTGGAGACAATGGTAAAGGTAAAATCGTTGGAAGAGGTAATATTGGTACAAACCTCGAAATAAAAAATGTTCTACTCGTTGATGGTTTGCACCATAATTTGATAAGTGTTAGTCAATTATGTGACAGTGGATATGATGTTCTATTTAACAAAAACTGCTGCAAATTATTAATAGAAAACACTAAAAATGTTGTCTATGAAGGAAAAAGAGTTGGAAATCTTTATATTCTTAGACCTAACTTTATGAAATATATAGTAGGAAAATGCTTGCTTGCAAATGAAAATACTTTACAACTATGGCATAAAAAGCTAGGACATGCTAGTTCACATGTTATCAAAAAACTAGTAAAATATGATCTTGTTCGTGGTTTTCCTACTTTATCCTTTGATCAAGTTGAAAATTGTGAACCATGTACTTTGGGAAAGCAAACAAAAACCTCTTTTAAACCTAAACATGTACTTAGCACCAGTAGATCTTTAGAATTAATTCATATGGATTTATTTGGACCCATGAGGACACAATCTATTGGTGGCAAAAGATATTGTTTTTTTATTGTTGATGATTATAGTAGATATACATGGGTACAATTTCTTGCAACCAAAGATGATACTATTCATGTTTTTATAAAATTTTGTTCCAAGATTGAAAATCTATTACAAAGCAAAATATGTACCATTAGAAGTGATCATGGTGGAGAATTTGAAAATCATGTATTTGAAGAAGTTTGCACATCTCATGGGTACACTCACAATTTTTCTGCTCCACGCACTCCACAACAAAATGGCATAGTTGAAAGGAAAAATCGATCATTACAAGAAATGGCTAGAACTATGATGCTCGAACATAACACACCCAAAACCTTTTGGGCTGAAGCTGTAAACACCGCATGCTATGTGTTAAATAGAGTAACTATTCACTCTCATTTGAAGAATACTCCATATGAAATAATACATTCTAAGAAACCTAGAGTTGACTATTTTCATACCTTTGGATCCACATGCTATATTTTAAATACCAAAGATGATAGAGATAAGTTTGATTCTAAATCAGATAAAGCATTCTTTTTGGGATATTCTACCTCTAGCAAAGCATTTAGAGTCTACAACACTATCTCTAGAAAAGTTGAGGAATCTATTCATGTCTCTTTTCATGAAGAGTCCAAATCAGAAAATTTTGAAATAATTGATCTCACTAATCAATTCGAAAACTTAAACATACCAAATGATAGTGAGAAAGATACTACAAACAATAACCAAGCTGAAACACAACCTATACCTAGACTTATTAAGGATCATCCTCAAGAATTAATTATTGGAAATCCAAATGATAAAGTAAAAACTCAGTCTTCCTTTAAGGATGTTGCAAACATGGCTTTTGTTTCTATTATTGAACCTAAGAAGATATCTGAAGATCTTAAAGATGACTATTGGATAATAGCAATGCAAGAAGAATTAAACCAATTTACTAAAAATGATGTATGGGATTTAGTTCCTAAACCACAAGATAAAACCATCATTGGAACTAAATGGGTTTTTAGGAATAAACTAAATGAGGCAGGAGAAGTAATAAGGAATAAAGCTCGGTTAGTAGCACAAGGATATAATCAACAAGAAGGAATAGATTTTGATGAAACGTATGCACCAGTAGCTAGACTTGAAGCTATTAGAATGTTACTAGCTATTGCTGCACATAAAAACATCAAACTTTACCAAATGGATGTAAAAAGTGCATTTCTAAACGGAATCATTCAAGAAGAAGTATATGTTGCCCAACCACCTAGTTTTGAAATACCAGAAAAAGATGACTATGTTTATAAACTTAAGAAAGCACTTTATGGTTTAAAACAAGCACCTAGGAACTGGTATGAAAGGCTCAAGACATATCTTTTTGATAATGGTTTTTCTATTAGAAATTCAGATTCTACTTTATTTTTCAAAACATATACATCTGATTTTCTAGTTGTTCAAATATATGTTGATGACAGTATTTTTGGAGCTTCTAATGAATCGTTGTGCACACAATTCAGTGACATTATGCAAAAAGAATTTGAAATGAGCCTCATGGGTGAACTAACTTTCTTCCTTGGTTTCCAAATTAAACAAACCCCTGCCGGGATCTTTATAAGCCAAGAAAAGTATACTAAAGAACTCTTAAAACGTTTTGGGATGGATCAGTGCAAACATGCTACTACTCCTATGGCCACTTCTATTAAGATTGATAAGGATGAAAATGGGGAACCTATTGATGATTCCTTATATAGAGCCATGATTGGTAGTTTGCTTTACTTAACTGCTTCTAGACCAGACATCATGTTTTCCATTGGTCTTTGTGCTCGATTTCAATCGCAACCTATGCAATCTCATTTTCAAGCAGTTAAACGAATTCTTCGATACTTAGCCGGCACTACATGTTTTGGTTTATGGTATCCAAAAGGACAATCCTCGGATTTTAAAGCTTATACTGATGATGATTATGCTGGTTGTCGAATTGATCGCAAGAGCACTAGTGGTGGTTGTTTCTTGTTAGGGAGAGCTTTAATATCTTGGTTTAGCAAGAAACAAAACACAGTTGCCCTCTCTACAACTGAAGCTGAATATATGGCAGCCAGATCTTGTTGTGCTCAAGTGCTTTATATGCAACAAGTGTTAAACGATTATGGTTTTACTCTTTCATCTACGCCTATCTTTTGTGACAACACAAGCGCTATAAACTTAGCACACAATCCCATTTTACACAGCCGAGCTAAACATATTGAAATCCGTCATCACTTTTTAAGGGATCATATTTCTAAGAATCATGTTTCCCTTCATCATGTTGATACGGAAGATCAATTGGCTGGTATTTTTACAAAACCGCTTCCACTAGACCAATTCAACAAAATAAGGAAGCAATTGCTTATCACTCCTTTGGAAGATGTTTTCTTTGATATTTGTGCTTCTTAACAATGTCGTTTATTTGCATCATTTTGGCTTTTAATGGACATTTTTTTTTATATTGACGGGACATCTAATTAAGGGGGAGTTTTTCTTTTTAAACGGATATCTTTTTGAAATGACAAAGGGGGAGATATAAATATAAATGCAAAACTCAATCATTGAGTTTCATAAACAAACTCTTGGATTTACATTGAAAGTTGCTATATTCCCTAAAGAATTGGATTTCATGTTCCATAATTCATGGGGAATAATAAGCACACATTTTATAAACAAGAGAAGAAATTTACAAAGGTAATCTTCAGGTATGAAACTCACATGTTTTATATTTTCTTATTTTATATTTAGGAAATGTTTGTCATCTTCAAAAAGGGGGAGATTGTTGGCTAAATGGACATCTGTAAATCCCTTTGTTTTGATAATGACAAACATTTCATTCTTGTTGATCTAACGTGCTACTTGAGTGTTGCAGGAATAAGGTGAATGACAAAGCACTAGGGAATCTATATGCTTGAATGATTGTAAATGTCATGAAATGTAATCAATTGTAAACTTGTACAAATATATAATGTACAAGTACTTAGACTTCATGTAAATCAAGCATTAGATCTTCCCTAGCTAAACACCACATTTAGATAGGTCATCTCCTTCAATAGTGTCACATATGTACACTCATACACACACTTAATGTCTTTATTTGAAACATTGAAACATGGTCTATCTCGGTCGACAAAATCCTCGACCGAGACACTCTCGGTCGACAAACTTGTCGACCGAGAAACACCTAAGTAGCCGTTAGACACAGCTGACAAGGTAGTTGGCAGTTGGAGATAAACGTTGCAAAACACTTGATCCAGAGAGCCTGTCGGTCGACAAAACTTCGACCGAGTAGGTGTCTTGGTCGACCATTTCTCGACCGAGATGGACTCTGACAGCAACTGCAGAATTAATTAACTAGCCGTTGTTAAAGCAACTAACTTATACCTAACGGCTAGTTAAGCACTTAGAAACCCCTAGAAAGTGTCTAGAACGTCCTTAAGCACTTGTAGGACATTCCTATAAATAGGACATGCCTTAGGACACCTAAACCCACTTGTTTTTACACTTGAGAAATCTTTGAGCATACACTTACATTGAGCAACCTGTTTGTGAGCAATTGAGCATATTGACAACTGGCTACTTCTTCTCTCAGCTCAAATTTCGTGTCATATAGGCTAGCATCTCCTATCCACAAATATCACAATTCCATACACATTGGTTAGGAGATCTACACGCTGGATCTAGGCAAATCAAGCCTTGTGCTTAAAAGGATAAGTTGTAATTTCCTTTTTCCTTTCTTGTTCACTATTATTGTTTGTACTCTCCTTGCTACTCCTAGGTTGGAGGCTGCGGATTGGAGAGGTTGGAGATCTTCTTGGTGAAGAAGGGGACATTGAGCTACTTCAAGAAGGCTGGTGCAACGGGAGGTTACTTCTAAAGAGGAAGGCTACTTCAAGAGGGAGCTTGGAGTTACTTCAAGAAGGATACCTCGGGTTGGTGCATCTACTTCAAGTGAAGGTTTTTCAAGGGGTGTAAGAAAGTATTGTATTTTGTGTAATTCCTTATGAAGGTAATAAAATTGATACTTTCAAAATCCCGGTTGGGTAAGCAACCGGGTAGTGGACTGACAACCTTAGTATTTGCTAAGGTTGGAACCACTCTAAACCCCTTGTCTCCTTCTTCATTTCTCATTTGTGGTTGTTTGAGTTAAATTATTGTTATATTAGTTTAAAACCCTATTCACCCCCCTCTAGTGGTTTTTCAAGATCCACAAGAATAAAATGTTTTTTATTTTCAAAAAAAAAAAGGATTTTAATGATGTCCATTTAGCCAACAATTAAGATGAAATAAATATGGATAAGGGAATAAATTCACATGATCTACATTGAAAAGGTAAATTTGATGAGAAAAGGATACAAAGATAGGTGCCCTAAAGCTACTTTTTCTTTGCTTTTATGATGAATTGATGTGATCATAGTGTAATTATCTAGTTCTCATTTGATATATTTCAATGTATTTCTTGTGATTGCATGATTTTAGGAAATACAAAGCTAATGCAAAGTAAATAAATAACTCATGAAGAATGAATGGTATGAACAATAGAAAAGATTAATACAAAAAGAATAGATTAGAACCTATACAACTTATGTGATTTGGTATGTAAGATAAATTACACATCAAGTATAAAATAGTAAATTTTACATAAAGCATGTTGTTCAGAAATTAGATTATAATGTAAAATAGATTACAAATTATAAGAAACATAATTATAGATGGATAATCATACTTATAAATTTAAAAGGGTAAGTAAATAATTCTTAATGAAATATTTATTATATGGTGTGAAGATGAAAAAAGTACAAGAAATTTGACGCAAGAAAAGCGATACATGGATGGTGAGCACAAGCTAAATATGATTGTTAAAAAATATTTATAGTTAGAAAATACTAATCAATAAAATGTTTGTGATGAAGATTAACTATACTTGGATTAGAGAAAAGTTACCAAGATTGTGATTGAAGAGACAAAATCTCAACTTCCACATATACTTATTTTTCATGTATTTGTTTCATAAAATAAAAGAAAAAGAAATATACCTTGAAAGTAACAAATGTGAAAATAAGGGAAGTATTCAATAAGTTATTTAAATAAAAAAGAAATGATAGAAGTAAGTAATGGTTAAATATATGGAAATGATAATATTTTTCATGCAGACATGATGAGGTATAGTTTATGAGAATGTTTTGAATGAGAAAATGAATTCAAAGAAGCCAGGTTTTATGATAATATTGAGATAAATGAATCCATATATATATATATATATATATATATGCATATATATATACTAAATTAATATCTTACTCCTTACCCATTGATTCTTTGAAATTTATAACCTTGAAAACTCTTGAACCTTTACATAATCTTGAGAAATTACTTATATACAAACACATAGAAGTTTTGTAGGCATTCTTATCCAATGTATTGTAAGCCTTTGAAAGGACTCCTATGTAAAGCTATAGTGGTATAAGTAGTATTGTGTGGTAGGATACTTGTGTTTTGAGAACGGTATATTCGACTGAGTTCAAATGAGATAAGATATGTGATGAATAGTAAATCTAACTGAAGCATGGTATATAGTAAAAGATGAGTTATAAGTGTGTTATTTTATGCATTGAAATTTATCTCTATATGTTCAAACCAGATAGAATAAGTATATGTTACATAATAAATATGTTTTGAACATGATGGATAATAAGAGATATATATGTTAATAGTGTTGTTGGTCCTAATGGCATTGTGAATGATTATTAAGAGGTATGATATGGTGTGAAATGATGTTGGAACTAAAATAACATACAATTATTGTATATGAGAAACCCTAATTAGGGTAAATACTTGAGAATGAGATTATATCTTTAGATGATAGTCAACTAATGATGATTCATATGAAATGATGTAAGAAGGGGAAAGCAACATGCATGTTATAAATTGTAAATTGTTGTTCTGGTTGTTATAATGGTTTTTATTTAACCCTAATTGATTCATCTCATTATAGTTGTGTAAGAACACACACACCATAAACAATGGACTGGATTATCTTTAAGGTGAGTAAGATGATTAAATAACAAGTGAAATGCTAAATATTTCTAATTGTATGCCCTAAACACCGTGAGTTTCCCCTGAGGTTCATTCTGAGGAAACAAAATAGAACTTGTAGTAGTACTCAAAGGATTATGATAAAAGTTTCTAAAGTGTAAATTGAGACCTTAAAGGTTAAAACACCAAGGTTTAGGATTAACTCACATGAAGTGATTCAGGCTCTAAGTCCTTTGTTGTGGATGTTTTCTTTTTCATAAGGAATAGAGTCTGATAGATGTAAAAATTAAAACATGAGAAGTCTTCTTTTATGTGATGTTCAATTCTATTTGTTCCTATGCTAGGTACCCAACATGAGGACTTGATGGTAGAGAGGCAGAATCCCATAATTTAGCCTCCTTAGTCAACCTTGTGGTCGAACAGGGTTTGTTGTAGCTATCTTAGAGTGGCTGACTAAACCCTAAGATAATGATAGTGAATCATTGATGTCAGAATCAAGAGTCTTGGTGACTTCTATGAGGTGAGGTACAAGACAAGTAGTTTTAGGAAAATGAATAAAAGATGAAAAGTTGTGTAGAAGATGAGATGCATGTTTGTTATGATAAATTTCATGTACTAGAATGTGTTTCTTATATGTGGAAATGAATTAGTCCCTTTTCAAAGATTATCTAATCATTTATTATTATCTTTCTTGTATGGAATCTGATCATAAATTTTGAATAGTCTAGTGTTGATTTGATGTTTTCTCTTATTTGGACTTGACTCTAGTTGTTATTCAATTAATTCTATTTGGTAGACTTGTCTTATGTGGACTTCAAATTCATGGTTGAATGATATATTCTTGGGCTGGATGGTGGACATACACAAAGATGGTATATATATTGTTGGTTTATAAATGTTCAGATGTTTGCTTTATTACTCATGAAACATGATTGTACTTCTAATAATGAATTAGAATAAATTAATCAATTAATGGATATTCTTTAAAATGGTTTAAGGAGTTGGGATTTGACTAAAAAGTACCCCTTGATTAATTGGATTCTTGTCATCAATTGGATGTAAAGTTATAGAATTATTGATTAGAGTTATCAATGTATGTGAATTTCTTTTAGGTTCAGTATACTTAACCTGATGTTGATAATATTACTTGGCTTAGTGGGAAATTTCCACTCTTGTCATGAGATTGTTTCACATGTTTTAGATATAATGACTTCCAGTGGGGTGGTCATGATAAAGGAATGTCAATACAATAATTTAATCTACAATTTCCATGTAATCTATTTTTCTAGGATAATAAACTAAAACTCACATGAGTGAAAAGATTGGTTTTGGTTTTAGTAAATTTAAAATGACATTCTTTACAAATAAACTTATTGATCCTTTGATATCTAATTTGTTTCTGAGGTTTTCAAAAAAGAAACTTTTTATTATCACTACTACAGAAGTGCCTTTTAGTGTCGGTTGTTTAACCCCCTTTGGCGTCGGTTTCTGAACGACGCCTATGTGGGTGCCGCTAAAAGGTTGGACACTTCAGCGTCGGTTAAAAAACCGACGCCTATTTAACATAAAGGCGTCAGTTTCTTATAAAACACCGACACCAAAAGGGTTCGCGCCACAGAAAACGGCGTCATCTAGGACGATTTCTGCGTCGGTTATATACTAAAAAACTGATGCAGAAAAGTGTCCTAGATGACTCCCATTTCCTGTAGCGCAAACACTTTTGGCGTCGGTGTTCAACAAAAAACCGACGCTGTAAGTCTGTGCTGACGGTTATCGGTAAATAACCGACGCCTATATCTATTTTTTTTTATATAAATCTGTTTGCAGGCCTGCTGTGGCTGGTCAGCAGGATGAGAACCTGCAGTTCAGTTTTCTGAACTGCAGGTTTACGACATCCATTGATATCAGCCTACAAACAGGCCACAAACCTGCAAAATTAACATTAAAAGATTCACACACGTAGATACATTCAGACATCAATTCAATTGTCACGTTCACACATATAGAATCATTCAAATACATGTTTTAACATTCAGAAACATTCATTTACAAAGTATCATTCATCATCACTATCAACATCCCAATTATATCTAACAGTTTATGACCCCACATGCCTTCCTCCCCAATTCCTGCCGCTAGACAACCACACAATGGATCCAAGAGGATATGCAGGCGTTTGCCAAAGACTATAGGCTGAGTTAACTATTGAGTTAACTCAGCCTATAGTCTTTGGCGAACGCCTGCAATCCTCTTGGATCCATTGTGTGGTCGTCTAGCGGCAGGAACTGAGGAGGAAGGCATGTGGGGTGATAAACTGTCAGGACTAGCACAGCAAGTTGTGATGGAGGTGGAGACGACGACGACGGTGGTGCTTCAGGCGACGCCTGCTTGGCCGGGTAGGGCTCGGCGAAAGGGTTCAACTGCGGCATGGCTTCGATGTAGTAGAGGGAAGGGAGGGGTTCAGAATCCTACGAGAAATGTTTAGAGATGAGGATATTACTGCGGAGGAGGAGGAAACGGTAGACGATATCTCGAGTTGGAATGTCCTCTCCGCGCATCAAGTTGCTCCAGTGCTTCAGTGGGTACATGTGCATCATCAACCTAAAATTTGACAAAAATAAACACACTAAATTAGGCCAATATAGAAATATAGGATATATGACATAACTAGAAGATAATGAATTTTATAGAAATACAGGATATGTTTTTAGAACTTACATTGGTATCCTCGCCATGCTCGTCATGGACAAAATGCTCATCATGGACTTCATGCTCATCATGAACATCATTCTCATCATGGTCAGCCATCTGAAAATGTCATAAAAAAGGCAAACATTTAGCATTTGTATCAACTAGAAAAAGGAAAACATTTAGCATTTGTATAAATTAGAAAAAGGAAAACATTTACCATTTGTATAAACATACATGTCTCTAAAATTGTGATCTTTTATCAATTAACAATCCTTCATTGTGATCTCCGCGCACATATAAGTCATCATTAGCTTCAATATTTTGTGGAGTTGGCAACCCAACTGAGAATGGACTGGAGTCATCATACTTATCATAGTACTCTTCTTCATCTATAGGATCTTCAATGAACTGTCTTTTACCATGAAGAACAACCGACCATTTATCATTTGCAGGATCATCGATATAGAATATTTGTTTTGCCTGTGATGCCAATATGAATGGTTCAGCCTTCTCGCCAATCATTTCAAAGTTCACCAAAGTGAAACCCAATTCATCCACTATAACTCCTTTGGTGTTATCAATCCAATTACATTTAAAGAGCGGAATATTGAAATCTATGTAGTCAAACTCCCAAATGTCTTCAATGACACCGTAATATGACATTTTAGCTTCACGTGGACTCTTATCCTTTGCACTTACAAAGTACATAGTTGACGCTTGAAGAGTGACCCCACTATTTTGGACGACACTCTTATCATCTTGGCACTTTGTGTAATATGTGAATCCATTAATGTCAAACCCTTCATAAGACATAACATTCGGTTTTGGTTTAAAGGCGAGACATTTGATAGTTTCTGTAATATCATTTGGTGTTTGAGATAGTTGATGTAAGACTTTATCTTCAAACCACTTAGTAAAAGTCTTATTATGCTCTCTAGCAAGCCACATTGAACTTGCTCGAGGATGTTGTCTCTTTATGAAATTGGTATGTTCCTCGATATAAACACTCACTTCGTCCATATTATGTAAAATATACAAGTGAGCTTGTTCCAACTGCTCACGGCTGATTACTTTCACCCGTGATCCCAAAATTCCTTTTCCCTCCTCAATATTCTTGTCATTATCAGGAGTGTCATTACCACTGAGAAAGTCATTGCAGAAATCCATAACCTCTCTCGCCACATAACCTTCAATAATACTCCCTTCAGGACGATAACGGTTTCGAACCTTCAATAATTCTGACCTTATTCCCATTTCACGTAGGTCCAGTCTGGATTTTATCCCATCTTTAGTCTTACCTGGTATATTTAATAGAGTACCAATGATGCTATCACAGACATTTTTCTCAACGTGCATTACATCGATACAATGCCTGACTGACAAAGAACTCCAATAAGGAAGATCCCAAAATATTGACTTCTTTTTGAATGAAGAATTGTCACTCCGTGTGGCCATACTACATTGTGATTTCTTACCAAATTCATTGACAATGTCTTTTACTCTTTCATAAACAACATCCCCTGGTATAGGTTTAGGTGCACTCCGTTCATCATTCCATCCATTGAATGCTTTGCGCTTCCTACGATACGGATGGAATTTTGAAAGAAACCTTCGATGACCAAGATATACAGTCTTGCCGCCATATTTTAGTCTTATTGAATCAATGTTTTCTTCACATATAGGACACGCTTTAGCTCCTTTGACACTATATCCAGACAAATTCCCATATGCCGGAAAGTCATTAATAGTGCAAAACAACATAGCATGCAAACGAAATGTCTCTCTTGCTGAAGCATCATAGGTCATCACACCTTCAGCCCAAAGTTTCTTTAAGTCATCAATCAAAGGTTCAAGATAAACATCGATATCATTTCTGGGTTGTTTAGGGCCCGATATCAACAATGACAACATAACGTACTTATTTTTCATACACAGCCAGGGAGGAAGATTGTATATAACAAGCATGACTGGCCAAGTGCTATGTTGGCTGCTCAATGTCCCGTACGGATTCATCCCGTCTGTACAAAGCCCAAGTCTTAGATTCCTGACTTCTTCACCAAATTCAGGGAACAATACATCAATCTTCTTCCACTGTGGGGAATCAGACGCATGTCGTAGGATCCCATCATTATTTTTCTTAACATCTGCATGCCACCTCAAATTCTTCGCATCTTTCGGATTTGCAAACAAGCATTGAAACCGTGATGTTATAGGTAGATACCACAACACCTTGGCAGGAGAACCAGTTTTGGACTCCCCCGAAGTCGTCAATTTATATCGTGACGCACCACATTTTAGACAATCTTTCAAATCTACATAGTCCTTTTGAAATAATACACAATCATTCGGGCATGCGTGTATCTTTTTGGCCTCCATTCCCATTGGGCACAACATTTTCTTTACCTGGTATGTTGAGATTGGCAGCTCGTTTCCTTCAGGAAGAATTTCTTTCAACAAAGTCAACAATTCAGTGAAGCTTTTGTCGCTCCATCTATTGTTAGCTTTCAACTTATACAATCTCAGCACAGCGCTAAGCTTCGTAAACTTAGCACAGCCTGTGTATAACGGTATCTCAGCATCATGCACAATGTTTGTAAAGATAGGAGGTGGATCAATGTGCTCTACCCTACAACTATCCAGCATCGCATCAACAATGTCTGCTGGAACTGGTTCGTTCACATTTACGTCATCGGAGGCAATTTCTTCTTCCACCCAAGCACTGCTATTGACATCTACTAGATTCGATTTTGAAATCTCTCCATGCCAGTGCCATTCTGTATAGCCTTGTACAATCCCGTTGCACATGACATGACTTTTGATTTCCTCACCAGTGTTGAGTTTCAAGTTGTTACCGCAATGCCTACATGGACAGTAGAACCTATCTGTAGGTTTTTTCCTATGTTCCTCGGCAAATCTAATAAACTGATCAAGACCAGATATAAACTCTGGGGTGCAACGATTACGAATGGACATCCATGATCTATCCATTCTATGATCAGAGAAAGCAAGTATATATTAGGAAAGCAAGTATATATTAGGAAACAAGTATATAAGCAAGTATGTCGTATTACAGTTCATCATTAAGAAAGATATAAGCAAGTATGTCGTATTAAAATAGACTAAACAATAAAAGAATTTTTTTTGAGGCAAGACAATATGAGAAAATAGTAGTGTAATCATGTAAATGGGAACATTCATGGGAACACACACTTCAGTTATAAGCATTCATGTAGCAACTTACAGTTCCATTCATGGGAACACACACTTTAGTTATAACAATAACAAAACAAAGGGGTTGGTGTACCCCTAAACATGCGCATAATTAAAAAAACTATTAATACAGACAAGTCTAGATAGATAGACAACTAAATACTACATCAACATGGTCCCGCATGCATCAATAACTTCTTTTTGATGATGAAGCTGTGTCACGAAGCTCTCCAATCCAATCACGCCTCAGATTCAGATTCCGATTCCTCATAGATGATATCCGACGCCGTGCGCTCATACCACAGAAGATGATTGAGGGTCTCACAGTTGTTGTTGGTTATCCAAACTTTGATGGAATTATCGCCAACTGGACGGAGAAAAAGCCTATTCCAACGGACCAGATACAGCTCTCCAATCCAATCACGCCAACCGGATTTTGATACAAGATTTCCCGCCAAATCATACTCAACCTCGATTACATGTGAATAATTTCCAAAAGTTAGGGTCACTTTACCAGGCATGTAGTGTCTTCCTTTTAGAAAACGCCAATGTTTGGGTATGACCAATTGGTTTAAGGAACGATCATCTAGGATGATGTCCAATTGTTCTTCAATAGGGAACGTTAACATTGACATAGAGGCCCAATTCATAGTCATTGTTATGGGAAGACAGAGACTGCACAATATTAGTATTAACAAAGTGTAAGTACATATAATGATGTTATATATTTTCAGAAAAAGTTGTATAACATCAGTTAACCTTTTAAACAAGTATATATTAGGAAACAAGTATATATTAGTCAATCTTGGACGGGTTTCTAGGCCAACAAACACATTTGATGTCAATCTTATATATAATAAATGTGTACCACCTATCCCATCCTTGAACACCTAATCTCACTTAGGATGTAAGTGTATAATGTGTATTTGGTTTTCAAGAAAATTTCGGCAGCATTTCCCCGTTGTTCTCTAAGTACATATGTACTTAGAGAACAAACGGGGAAATGCTACCGAAATTTTCTCGAAAACCCAATACACATTATACACTTACATCCTAAGTGAGATTAGGTGTTCAAGAACAGTCCCAAACTGGGGACTATCCAAGATTTACTCCTACTGAGTAAATCTTGGACGGGTTTCTAGGCCAACAAATACATGTGTTGTCATTCTTATATAAACCCTATAATTCATGAAATCATTCTAATTCAATTTAATATGTTGGGATCACATAATTATATAATGACATCAGAATATATAGAAGAATCATAATTAACATGATTAACAACATGCTCATCAAACTAGGGTTTTCTTGAATATCATCTAATAAATCAAGAATTTCATAGTTTCAAACATGCAATAATTCACAATGCAATGTTATAAACTATAGGCAACATGGATAGATGAAATAAATAAACATCCAGCATCTATCACTTATTCAATCTTCAAGAAACCTTGACAAACATCCAACATCTATCACTTATATAATTTGCATGTATATACACCCTAAAGTGCCACAAATCATATAATAAAACTATCATGTTATGATATTAGGACCACTTAAAGCAGATTAGGCACATTAAGCAAGCAGAGTAGGGAGCCAATTTCGTGCAAGCAGATTAGGCAAGCAGATTAGGTCAGCACATAAAGAACCAATTTCGCGCCTGGGTAGGTCTGCAGGTACCTGGGCAAGAAGAGTAGGGTGAGGTCGAGCTGGTTGAGTACGTGGGTGGCGGCTGACGAGCTCCAGAACCAGCGGCAGTGACTCCGACGAGCAGGAGCGTCAGCCGCAGCAGGCAGGCAGGCGGCCAGGCGGCGGCAGGCAGGCAGCGTCCAGGCGGAGGAGAAGGAGAAGGGGGTACGGCGGCGCCGGTTCTCAGGCGTGGCAGGCAGGTGGGCACCAGGCGTTGTGGCGGCGCCGGTTGTCAGGCGTGGCGGCGGCGCAGGCGGTTGGAGCAGCAGGGCGGGCAGCAGGGGTGCCAGAGAAGAAACGTGTCGGAGAGGGGCGCCGGAGAGGGGACGCCGGAGATGGGGCACCGGAGAGAAGCGCCGGAGAGAAGCACCGGAGAAAAACTAGTACCAGCAGCAGAGAAATCGCCGCAATAGGGAAATAGGGTAGCAATGAAACATAAGAAAGGGGAAGAGTCGGGCGATCGAAGGTTATGAAGCTCCCCAATAGCGTCGGTTGTTTACAACAACCGACGCCTAAACATCTTTACCGTCGGTCGTTCGCAACATCCGACGTCCATTTGGACGATATTTTCGTGAAAATGTTTGGCGGGAACCACATTCAGCGTCGGGGATTAAAGGACGACCGACGCGGAAAAGGACACTTTTCGCGCAAATTTCCATCGCACATAAGCGTCGGTGTTTTAACTACAGACTTGACGCCGAAAGTGACATTATTTTTTTCGCTCGAAAATTGGATGACATTATGCGTCGGTTTTGTATAAACAACCGACGCTGTATACAAAGCGGTACCCGTGTTTGGCTGGTCTTTGAATATAGACGTCGGTTCTGCTAAATAACCGACGCCTTTAATATAAGGCGTCCGTGTTCCTTAATAACCGACGCCCAGAAAAGCGACACTGAATGCTATTTCTGTAGTAGTGTATGTTTCTTGTATACCATTTCAATCATGTTCGTCGATAATATAATGTTTTATTTCTTAAAGAAACTCTAACATTAGGGTGTCTGTCTAATAGTTGGCATGTATACTAATCAAAAGGGAGCTCCCTACATATTCCTCTTTAGTTGACAATGTACCCATGGAGAATACCAGATGTAAATAAAAATGTACACTTTGTTGGATTAAGATGTGGAGAAAATTTTCATAGCCATTGAAGGAACTTCTAAGGCTAGTGATATAGTCTTTAGTATTTTAAGATTTAAAAAGCATATAGTCCCATGTATACCTCCCCCTCTATATGAGTCACATTGTGGATGGGAGCACCCATTTCCCTTTGGTGGTTGGTCCATACATTCTTATGGTCAAAAGACATAAATAGGTAACTATACAAACCCCATTCTATAATGAAGATAGATTTCTCCTTGAACTCCTTAGATATCATTATTTGATTGAACCTCTTCTCTAATTTTAAGTTTCCATTGTGGTGTATTCATTTAGTTTTTTGCTTGACTGCCATGTGTCATGGATGATTGGTAGGCAATGAACTATGGACTATTAATCCAATTATGACATGTCTGATTAGCTCTAAGATAATACATCCATCTAAGTATCAAAGAACTATGTAAGTTTATCCTTAATAATTTGAGGCATATGCATCTCAATTTTGACTTAACATGGGTTAGGGCATGAGCTCATATTCACTATTTTGATATTTTCTTCCATAAGGAAGGTTGGTTCTCTTTCAATGTATTGTCCAGGATGGAGTACTGCTAAACTTCGTGTCAATGTCATTCTAGATTTGTGCTACTTCTAAGTAATAGTCATCAATCTCTTATATGGAAATAGTTTCTTTTATTCTACTTCCGTTTTATTAATTTTGAGATTTTTTTGGATATCTTGGTGGAATATGAGGGCATTTTGTAACATGGAAAATATCCACTCAAGTATCTCCACCATGTTGGATTACCATTCTTTACCATGATCTTTTGTGAAAAAGAGGTTTCTTTGTTATCAAGATTGCTTGATCCTCCATATGCCAATTTTGTAACATCAATGTTTTGCATGGGAATAATGAGTCATTGAAGATTTTCTATGGTGGGTTCTTTTAATATGGAATTTATCTCACATCCTTCAAACTCATATTTATCTTCATATTCATCATATGTTCCTCCACATTCCTTTTCCATGCCTTGTCACTCCACATGTTGGAGTTAGTTAGGCATGTCAAGTCACAATAAGAGAGTTGTCTAGATTCAATGATCTAACCATCTCCTTAGGTGTCAGATGAACTGCTTCCTCAATGTATTTGCTAATGGTTTCTTCATCCTGATCATTATATGGGCCTCTATGGTATTCTTTGATACATGAGTCATTCCACTCATAGAAGTCTTCCTCCATAAATTGTGGGTCAACCATGGGGTGGGTGTATGTTTAATAGCAATTTCATCTAATGAGATAATGTCCTTAAATTGATGGTTATTATGGGTGGCTTGAATCCACTTGAAAATTTAGTGGTGATGGAAATTCCTTGATACTAGATGCAATTCCAAGGTAGGTGTCCTAGACTTCATCATCAACCTCGTGAATGAGACAAGGTACCATTATAGGGACAATGGTACTGGTAGTATCAGAGGTGTCATATTCCATTGTGGTAGTTTAGCGAAAGTTAGGATGGGGACCTTTATTCTCAAGGCCTAGGTTGCATATGTACAATACCCTAAGTAGACTTTTTCATCAAGTCATATTTGTCAATATTCCCTACTTAGATATCAACAATGTGATAGATAACTAAGATAAAGTCTACATGGTTATTCGTTTGGATTGGTCTATAGTGAGGCCAATGCCAATGTGGCTTCTAGCTTGTGATGCAAGGGTGATAATAGGGTGGGCTCTAAACCTTGTCCCATCTATTTTGGACATTTTTGGACTGGTATAATATACATGTGCCCTCTTTTATGGTTCACATGCCTTAGTTTGAGAGGATGTTAATCTCTTGTAACCTATGAGAAAATTGTGCTAAATCATTGAGTAGGTAGTACGGTCTATATCGTTGTGGTGATACATATCTTATGCAGACAGTGTAAATGATATAAAACCTACGCTAGAGGTCATATTCCTAAATACAGGGCATGTACTAATTTGGCTATCTACATGGAAAATTAATGGAATTACCAAAACTAGTATTTGAATTTGATGAAGTGATTATGGAATCAAATTATTATGATGGATGTAGATTCATCCTAGGGTAAGGTTCGACATGGGCTTAGATCCATGACTACATATACCTTTGAGAATCTTTGTGGCTTATTCTGGAGTACGAGCATGATTTCTCTAAGAGCATGACCATCGAAGGATGTTGCTTTCTTGATTGTCAGTTGTAAGTTATTCGAGGTCTTTCCCAAGAATGAATAGTGACTTTAGGCGGTATACATTTAGGCATGACCCATTTTTGTTGAAATATGAAGGTACTTTGAGACTTCTATGTACAATAGTGACAAGTAAAAACCAATGGCGATTTCCTTCTTTAGGTATTTGTTAATTCAAAAATGATACCGTGTTTGGAGTTGGGGTGAGTCTGATGGTGGCATCCAGTGTCACTTCTTTAACCCCTTTAGAGACACAAACTGTGATGCCCATCACCATACAAAGCAAGATTACTCAAAACAAGTGTGGAACTTAACACTAATAAACCACATTACCACAAAAATGGTAAATGAAAACCATTTAATATAACCACAAAAGCGGCAACATATTATATACAGCTCCAAAGCTTGTTTTCACATGTACGTAATTATCATGCCAAAAGATTATTACATATCATCGTTCACTTGGCCAACTTGCCACAACCTATTGCACATAATAACATGTTCGCATATAAACACCATATTTGTACAATCATGGCGTACTTCCAAAACATCATATCGATATGCGACATCTACAAAAAACCCTCAAAGGACCTAAGAGTACAGGGACGACACATAGAACTCTGGTACAAAACACACTAGCAGCATATTTGACCTTTAAACAACTACTACTCCTCTTGTTGTTCAGCCTCAAATGCACGATCTCTACCTCTTCGTGCATGACCACCTAAAAGATGTGGAAATCCATAGAGTGAGACCAAACATCCTAGTGAGAGATATAACTCACCACCAATGTCTATTATAAGAATATATAGATTAAAGCAGGTAGATAACATTTGTTCAAGATGAGCAGATTTAGCTAAATGATATGAGTAAAAAAGTTAGCATTATGTAAGCATTTCATGCATTTACAACTGAGCAGTAGACCATCTTATACTTTAAGAAGTAATATGAATAATATGTATAACAATTGATTTCTCTTACCACCTTCAAGAAATCAGTGCAACAGATAAGGCATGGGGTCAACCAATGTGAGTCATATTTTTGACCGTAAACAAATATACTACACGGCTGTATTACGTCTTTGATTTGCCCCCAGATTTGAGTCGTACCACCCAAATCCAGCTGACCACTGTTAATTCAAAATCAGTACCATACAAGATCAATGGAAGAGCCAAAATCCATGATCTTCTCCCGCACTGCTTAGTTAGTTCGAGTCTGCACTGCAGTGACATATAGTCAAACTGTAAAACAACAACTTGTAGTCTAGCTACAGTCTTGTAGAAAACAACTCATAATCAGGCTATAGTCTTGTAAAACACCATGCCTGCCTTGGTACAAGTTACTACGCTAGAAACTAGGGCATATAACCCAATCACTAAGGTACAACCACATCTGCTCTCTATCACATGATATCACATTCCCATCACCGAGACCCAATCACAGTCGTTCTCAAACACTTGGGATCAAGGTGTTAAGGACACACATTCACTTGTACCTCACATACTCAGCAGTATGCTCTCCTGGTTTCCCTCGGGAATACCTATTTCACCATCCAACAACGTTATGATGCTGTAATGGATCCATGGCACATTTCACTACATGATTAGGGTTTCACTTGATTATTTAAGCCAATCGGGTGTCTTTTAGCATAAATCAAGTTACAACATATGAACCCTAAACAAGTTATACAAAGATAAGGGTATAATAAAACTCCAAAAGAGAAGTTGTTAAAAGTATAATTTTAACACATCATCACTTGTTCTCATTGCTATTTCAAGGCCATCAACATATCACACTGCCATACAAGGCTATCACTATATTCATACTATCCTAGAATATCAATCCCTCATCACATCACTGGAGGATGCACCTCAACTATGCACAAAGCCTCTTCCAGGTCATAAGACCCAAGCACATCATTATCTCAACATGCCTCATAAAGGTTTATAGCCATCACCTTCTGTCATATCACCATAGCATTCACTAGCTATGGCATACATTCAACCTGCAAGGTTAGGTTTACACAAGTAGGAGAGAGAAAACATAATCTCATGTTGTTCATTCAAACATGATCAACAACTATAGCATGCCCTAGAATTATGGTTTAGGGTTTCACACATAGTTGATTAGGGTTTCCATGTCATTACTCATCAGTAAACCTAAGACATACCATCTCCCACTTTCTTGGAGCACTTTTATTAATCAACCATCCAAACAACACTATGTTTCAAACATACAAGAAGACAATTGTAGCGCCCATAGGTGGCTAACACCCTGTTGCGACTGTAGCATCAGGTGTAGTGACCATGCACTCATGGGCGTGTCTCGACTAAACCAACCGGGACATGTGTTGCAATCACAACACATCATCAACCAAAGAAAAGGATCTTTGACCGCAACAAAAACCAAAGTTTTTTTACCGCAACAACACCAACATAGGTAGCGACCATCAAGCTTGTTACGGCCAAACCAAACACATAGTATAGAGACCCAAGGCGATTAGGGTTATCCAAGTAGCAACCCAAACCCTAAGCAACCATGTCCACCAAACAGATAAACTAGGGTAGCGACTAACACCAACTAGAGCAAGTGCGTCGACCCCTCAAGTTCGTGTTACGGGTGCAACAACAAGAATTAAAAAAATGATTGACAAAGAAGGGAAACAACCAAGAAAACATGTGGATGGTAAAAACCTCAAAACCAACCAAGGCACTTCAACTGAAACAAGTGCCAAGCACAAAGAAGACCAAACATCACCATGCTCTCAAACTCATGGAAACATGAACATCAAACCCTAGAAATGATCATCACCATAAACAACAAGGTAACCAAACTAAGAGAGAGAAAACCAAGATTCAACCTCATGAAAAACCAATCCAAAACCTCACCCAAAACATGATGGATGAACCATAACTCAAGATGATGAGTCATCACTAGGATATAAGAAAGAACCACAACTTCTCCATCACTTATAAATTGGGTGCATGAATTAGGGTTTTAGGAGAAAGAGTAATCCATAAAAGAATGCTTCAAAATCATAAACCCTGGATCTTTATAACATTATATAGCATTCAAATCTCAAATTTTTGATATAGAACATCATCATGCAAGCAAGAATATGGTGCAATAATATATGAGGGGAAACTTATATAACAAGTCTTATGCTGAAGGTCAAGCTGCAAAGCCATGAGCTCCAAAGAGATAGAAAGAAGCTCCAACTTAGATCAACTCCACATCCAAGAAAGAATATGGTGCAATAATAGATGAGGGGAAAGTTCTATAACCCATCTTATGATGAAGATCAAGCTCCAAAGAGAGAGAAAGAAGCTCAAACTTGGATCAATTAAATGACCAACAAGGTCACCTTAAGAAGAGAAGAACACCAACGTCAAAGGATAGCTCAAGGTGAAGAAAAATCAACCCTAGGCCAAATAAGAGAGAACAAAGGGGAGAGCTTCTTCTCACATAGGTACCACCATGGTCAATTCATAGTATTCGACCTTAGTGAAGAGAAGATCCTCAAATAACAGCTACCATGGTGGCACCATAGTCTCACAACCAAGAAACGAAGAGGGAGGGTGGGGTTTCAAAATGGCACAATAGATATATGATAACACTTGTAGTTACAAGTGAGTGACAAAATGCAACCTTACGTGATCAAGGAGATAGAAACACTTACCAAGAAGAGAAATCCCCCAAGATCACCACAAGGATGATGACGGAGCTCAAGATCACCACATGAAAGGATGACCAACCACCAAAGCTCCAAGATCAACCCTCTCAAGCTCCATCAAGCTTCAAGGTCAGCCAAGAAAGAAGGAGGAAGAAGAGAGAGCTAAAAGGATTGCTTGCATGTGAAGGAAAGAGATTATATACACATGGGGTAGGAGGGAGGTGAAGATATGAGGTGTCAATATGGTAGGGAATCAAAAGGACACTTGTCCATTAAAGGATCATCCATGCATGCACACATGCAAGAAAAATGTTAATACCATAGTGGTGTAGCAACCAATTTGTCTCCAAACTCAACTTGGTCAAAACAAAACACATAGTAGCGGTCGCAACACACTTCAAAACCCTAGTGTCAACCGCAACAAAAGCTCAACAAGAGTGTTGTGGTCACAACACAACTGCAAGGGAAAAGCAATAGCAATCCAAATAATCTAGGTCAAAGCATCCAAGGAAACTATTGCATTCAAAACACTTCCAAGCACAAGGCCCATCAGTCACAACACCCAAGGAACACCATATAAGGGTGGAACCTGAGAGGGGATCCACTCCATAAAAAAAGTTTGAAGAATAAAACATCCATTCCAAACACACTCAAACGTCTGCTAGAATAGGTGCAACATTTTCAAATTTCAATAAATGGTATTCAAAACAACCAAAGTGTAGTAGAGGAATTAAACAAATGACTATATTCAACTTTCAACAGGTTTACAAAAGTGCATCATAAACATATCTTAAAAGGGTTTACATGTATGATACAACATAAGGATCTAAGTAGAGGGAAATCTAAACCATATCAAGATTGCCTCCAAGCTTTAACTCCTTAATCTATATCCACATCATCATGCCATGTCTTCATTGTACTCCACCTAGGGTTGGAAGCATATCTTGGCAAGAAGAGAAAATAAATGACATCAGCAAAGGATGGTATGTTCATACTAAAAGGATAATAGATAAATATATGAATTAAAGTACATCAAAGTATAAAAGGATTCCCATGAAAGAGAAAGGTACTAGACAAAAGGGCATAAAAGAAATGATTCATCATCACACGATACAAGAGGTATTTTCCATTAAAAAAATAGTAAAGTTGTTCCATACTATTATATGTAAAGAAAGTAGGGCAGACACCCCTACAATCATCATCAACCTGCATGCATGTGAGATAAACTTAGCCCTAGAACAACATAAAGACAAAGACGACCAAGTTTCACAAACTTGAAACCTGATAGAGAATGACATATTGCCAAACCCCCAAATATATAACATGGGCCAAGACTCCCAAACTTGAAACCTGGGTATGGGGCACCACCACCTCCATCCCAATAATAAAAGGGGGCATACTGCCGAAAAACCAATGCAATTACACTACTCTAGTGCTACTAATTCACCTAGCATGTTTAATAAAGAGGCAAGTAGAAAGTATAGTCAGATTATACATAGTAATAAACACAAAGGTGACCAACATATACATCCACCTCACAAGTGGGAAAAAGACACCACATGTCATCATATAGAGTTCCAACATGAACAAAGCATAATAAAGAAGAAAGAGAATGTCCAAACATGATCACAAGATAAATAACAAATAAGATACTTCACATGAAGCATATTTTCCAAAAGAACAATATATGGTGTAGTATAATGTCCACATTACCAAGAGAAATAAGAATATAGGATAATATCTCAACAAGAATAATGTGGTTTGCAAACATACAATTAGAGAGAGAAATTTCTCAATATGAATAATCGGGTCTGCAAACATACCTTAACTTCAGAGTCTAACAATCCAAGGTCAGTTCTAGATCCAAGTCTAGGTCTCCAATGAACCTCTAGGGAAGGTGGACAGGTCTAAGTAGAAAGATTCCCTAGCTAGAGAGGTTGGTTTCTCTAAGAAAGCTCCTGTCTCGAGCAAAAAACACCTTCTCCACTTTAGAGGTGAAAAACCCTAACAAAAGAACATAGAGATGGGGTGTTTAAGGACTCTAGGTGGGGTATAACCATGGAAGGTCATGGTTACAACCTGGAAGAAGGTGGAAGGAAGATGAATAACATGAAAATAGGGAAGGAAAGGAGGAAACTTACTAGTTTTGGTCAAAATTACCAATAAGGAGGTTGTGAGATCCTAAATAGAGCAGATTTGGAACCCTAGGATCCTTCGTCACCAAGGTAGGCACACTCTTTTACCTTGGGACAGCAACTACATGGCCAAACATAGTAGGAATGATTCTCTAAGATGGAGGAAAGAGAAGGGGAGCAAGAGTTTTGGAATTGGGAGGTGGGAAGGGGTTGATATGGCTTTATAAAGAAAGGGGTCAAGCATGAGGTGTCTATGGGACTTTCCATGTGTCCAATGCTAAGGGTGCCCATGGACATGAAAACCTTTATGGATAAGGAATAATTCAAGCATGAGGTGTCAGTTACATTCCATGTGTCCAATACTAAGGGTTCCCATGGACATGCAAACCTTTATGGATACGGAAGAAGTCAAGCATGAGGTGTCCATGGAGCTTTCCATGTGTCCTTATCCTAGGGCTTTCATGGCCACGCAAGAGGACAGCTCATAGAGGCTTCTTGAGTATCAAATGTTGGTTCATGGAGACCTCTATTCCATCCCCATAGACCTCCAATAAAAAAAATAACCCCATTGGTAGATAGCTTCTAAAGATAAGCTCATTTATAAAGAGGGTAATCCCTAAAATGCCCTTGGAGAGAAACACCTTTAAACCAAGGTGCAACTAGGCGCCTTATGGTTCAAAAACTAGAGAATGGTAAGGGAATATATAAGGACTATAATGCATGTGACAATTTGCAAAGTAAACCTCTCGATTGGGTAAATTGCAGAAAAGTTCAGAATGTACCTAAAATTGCATAACTTGCACAAACAACATCGAAATTTGGTGAAACTTCATCAAAAAGTTATCTTTCATGTTTTGAATACAAATTTTCCATTATTTCCATATTTTGAAGTTATATAATCACAATATTCATTTCATATGCCTTTTACCCATTTTCTCTCTCCTAAAGTTATCCTAATATTTCCAAGTTGTCCAAATTAGATGAAATTTGACATGTAGGATAATTTTGATATGTAGATTATGAGTTTGAAGTTTGTTTTCACTTTTGAGACTTATTTTTATGAGATATGTCATATGTCCCATTATATAAATTATTCATCCAATTAAGTTCCTTATCTTCATATTACCACCAAAATGAGTTATGTGGCATATTTTATGTATCCATTGTTAACCTAAGACTAATGTGAAAACATTAGTCTACATTAGGGGTGATACATTCATGTATTAGCTCATTAGGATCATACTAAGAATATATTTAGATCTAACCTTTAACCTTGTTTGACTAAGACCAAAAGGTCAAAGTTCTGGGGTAGGGTCCAATATCTAGTATGTTACATACCACAAGGTCAAAACCACCACTCAAGGAAAGTCATGCAAACCATGCAAACCCTAATGACATATCATGATGACACCTCATAACCAAGCTCCAACAAGGAGCCCCTAACCATCTTATACTCTCTCATGATGCAAAGTCACAAGAAACACACTCTACATGTGAAAAATTACAAGATAACACCCCAACATGGGTAAATTGAAACTTGCTCCAAAACAAGCAAACATAGCTCCAACATGATCCAAACTGGACCAAACTGAAAACACAAACATTTCACATGTTATTAAGGCATCTCAAGAGATTAGATTAAGGTTTAAGAATCCTATTAATAAAATCAAGAACACCCAAGCACTAAGCAAGATTAGGATCCTTACAACCATAAACCCTTAACAAGGATTTTCCCCTCAAAATCCTATGTGAAAAGAGATGGGTACTTCCTATGCATATCCTCCTCAATCTCCCACGTGGCTTCCTCTACGTCATGATGATGTCACAAAACCTTAACCAACATGATGTCCTTCTTCTTCAACTTCTTGATCCTCCTATCCAAAATCAACACATGACCTTCCACACATGATATGTCCCCATCTAGCTCATCCTCCACCAGTTGCAACACCAACTATATGTCAAGGTGGCACTTCCTCAACATTGAAATATGAAACATGGATGCAACCTATGAAACTCAGGTGAAACACCAACTTATAGGCCACTTTTACAACATGTGACACCACCGGGTAAGGTCTCATATACCTAGGAGCCAACTTACCCTTCTTTCCAAACCTCAAAACACATTTCCAAGGAGAGACCTTTAGGTACACTATGTCTCCCACTCAAAACTCCAACAACCTATATCAGTTATCTGCATACAACTTCTGGCTGTCTTGTGCTGCCTTCATCTACTGCTAAATCACTTTGATATTTTCTATCTTCTACTGTACAAGTTCTAGGCCCAAAAGCTAATACTTGCCCATCTCTTACCAACAAAAAAGAGATCTATGATATCTCCCATACTATGCCTCATATGGTTCCATATAAATTCTTCTCTGATAGTTGTTATTGTATGCAAACTCTTCTAGACTGAGGTGCACATCCCAACTTCCAAAGAACTACAAAATACTTGTTCTCAACAGATCTTGTAGAATCTGGATTATCCTTTCTTACTGTCCATTTGTCTGTGGGTGAAACGCCATGCTGAAACTCAACTACATAGCCATAGTTGTGTGTAGACATTCCCAAAAATGATTGGTGAAGTGACAACCTCTATCAGACACAATGGTATCTATGATACCATGTGAATGTATTATCTCTTCAACATATAGCTGTGCAAGCCTCTATGTTGTATACATCATCTTTATTGGAAAAAAAAGTGTGATGTATTTGTCAATGTATCAACTATTTCCCATATAGAATAACGAACTTTGGTTGTCCTAGGTAGACCAACCACAAAATCCATCATGACATGATCCCACTTCTACTGTGGTATGGACAATTGTTGTAAAGTCCCTACATGCTTCTAATGTTCTGCTTTAAGCTACTGACACACAAGACATCTTGCAACAAACTGAGGCACATCATGCTTCAATCCAGGACACCAATACAAGTGCTTCATATTATGACACATCTTGGTGTTTCATGGGTGCATAACATTCATCGAGGAGTGAGTCTCCTCTAAAATCAACTCCACAAAATCATCAACATCATGAACCACTACTCTATCATGGTAACAAAGTCTCCCATCTTCTAACTCATGGAAGCCATCACACTTCTCGCTACAAAATTCTACTTGCATTTGTTGTATCATGGTACCATTCTATTGAGAATCTCTATTCTTCTACCTCAATGTAGGCTTCACCTATAACTGTGCCAACAAGTTTGCCAACATGGACACTTCTAACTTCACTTTCATCTGACGTAAAGATACCAGCATGTCTCGCTTATGGAAAACCAAGGAACAAAACTGCACCTTATCAGCAAGTGATACGAAGACTTTCTACTCAAATCATCTTCCACCATGTTCACCTTCCTTGGATGGTAATCGATAGTGCAATCATAGTCTTTGATCAATTCCATCCAGCATCTCTGCCGCATGTTCAACTCCTACTATGAAAAGATGTACTTAAGGTTCATGTGATCTGTGAAAATCTAACACTTCTCACCGTAAAGGGAGTGCCTCCAGATCTTCAAAGCGTGAACAACTACTTCCAGCTCCAGTTCATGTGTGGTATAGTTCTCCTCCTACATCTTTAGTTGTCATGAAGTGAAAGAGATCTCATTCTGGTCTTGCATTAGCACACAACCCAAAACATTCTTTGAAGCATCACAGTAGACCATATAACCTTTCCCTTACTCTGGAAACACTAGTACTGGTGCATTGGTTAGTTTCTCCTTCAACAGATGGAAGCACGCTAACACTTGTTATCTCAAAAAAAAGGTGCACCTTTCCTCATCAGCGTCGTCAGGGGTAACGACACGACGCTGAAGTTCTTAATGAACCTCATGTAGTATCCTACCAAACCTAAAAAACTACAAACTTCTATCAGCGTCTTTGGTTGTTCCCACTCTATTACAGACTCAACCTTCTTAGGGTCCACAGAAACACCCTCATCAGATATCACGTGTCCAAAGAAAGACACCTCCTTCAGCTAAAACTCGCACTTACTAAACTTAACATACATCGTTTGTTGTCTCAAAAAGGTCAATGCCTAATTGAAATGCTTCTCGTGATGTAGATTGTCATGGAAGTATACCAAGATATCATCTATGAACACCACCACAAGCCGATTAAGGTAAGGTCTGAAGACCTTGTTCATCAAGTTCATGAATGTTGTTGGTGCACTAGTTAGCCCAAATGGCAGAACTACAAACTCATAGTGACCATATCGTGTCCCAAAAGATGACTTGGGTAAGTTATCTGCCTTGATGAATAGGTGATGATATTCATACCTCATGTCTATCTTCCAAAACACTATGGCACCTCATAAATGATTGAACATATAATTAGTACGTAGAAAAAGATACTTATTATTGATCGTTACTTTGTTCAACTTCCTATAATTGATGCAAAACCTCATGGATCCATCCTTCATCTTTACAAACAATACAAGAGCACCCCAAGGTGAAGTTCTTGGTCCGATAAAGCCTTTCTCAAGAAATTCTTACAATTGTTTCTTCAACTATTGATTACAAAGTGCTTGGGACCAGATTGATTGCAAAGTCAATCTCTTTAGGAGGGGGTACACCTCAAAACTCATCAAAAAACACATCCTTGAACTCACAGACCACTGGCACCTCCTAGATACTCAGACTCTTCACTTTGGTATCCACCAAATGTGCCAACAACACATCACAACCGTATCTCATCAACCTTTTTGTCGTTATTAATGATACCAAACATGTCGGGAGAATCTTCCTATCTCCTTAGAAGACCCACATCTCATCACTATAGACAAACATTTCCACCTTGGAACTACAATCTAAGACCATCTGATACTTCTCCAAAGTATCCATTCTAAGGATCACATCAAATCCATGCATGTCAAGTGGTATGAGGTCCACTTGAATGTTGCATCCTGAAAAATAAAGGACACAAGAAAGACACACCTCCCACAATGTGGCGGAACCAACCAAAGGGGTTTCTAAATGAAGGCTATCAACTCTACGACTAACATGAAAAGAACAACTCACAATCACTTCTCTAGTGATAAAAGAGTGTGTTCCACCCGGGTCACCAAAACATATATAAAGCAAGAAGAAGACAAATCAGAATGAAATGAATCCATCGGAACATCAAAACTCATGGGTTGACCACTCCTTCCTATTGGCTCATGGCATAGAATCAAGTTGCTACCTATTGCCATCCCCTTCCTATGTTGACCTACCCCGAGAACTAGCCTGCGACGCCTATCCACAACCTCTGCCATTGCTGCTATTGAACTTTTATCATTGCTACGACCATGGATGACTCTATCTTGGTTGTTGGGTCACCTCCTCATACTTCATAGGGAAGAAACACTTTGTATGCCCAACCTATCCACACTTGTAGCAAGTCTTGCTCTCATACCAAGGCCTAGATGGCACGATCACTGAATCTGACAACACGTTGTGAGCTCGAGCTGGTGGAAGACTATGACCTCTAACTCAACTTGGTGACCAGTGAGACTGATCACTGACCTCTTATGTAATAGCAGTGTTGAAAACCTAGGCTTCTTGAAGCCTCTAGACGATTGTTTATGATACTGAGTTGGCCTCTTCTTGGCCTTTTTTTCACGCTTCTCTACCTTTGACTGCTCCACCCTTCTGACTAACTCCACAAACATGGCAAACTTCTTTCTGTTCTCTAAATATGACACCAATGTCTTCAACTCCATACTCAAACCCTTCTCAAACCATCGAATCCTCTCCTTGTCCATCACTTCCATATGTGGACAAAACCTCATAAGCTTTATAAACTAGGTTTCATACTTGTTTACCATCATAGATCCCTGCCGAATCTTCTCAAATTGCTGATCTTCTCATCCAGATAGGTCTCAGAGAAGTATCGACTCACAAAATCCCACAAGAAATCTTCCCAACTAATCACAACACCAGGCCTTGTCTCCTCCTCTATGGCCCACCAATTACCAACACTTCCTTTCAATAGATACATTTCATGCTTCACCTTATCCTCTTTGAGGATGTTGAGGATCTTGAAGGCCATCTCCAACTCTGACAGCCACAAATTTGCATCATTCAGATCAGATGTACCTGAATACTCAACTTCCCCTACATGTCTCAATGTCTCAAAGGTCTTTCCAGAACCTAAAGATTCCACATTGGGTACTACTGCTATCACTTGGGGTGTGGGCATCCTGTCTGCCATATGTGTCATTGTGGCCATCAACATTCCAAGCATGGACTGAAAAGAAGGATAGTCCACCACTGCTGGTTCAAACTAGGGCATCTTAGGTACAACATCAACCCTCACCTGCTACCTTGCACCTTCTCCCGGTGTACTAACACTTCTCTCAGCAGCATGTTCATCATGTTCTCCAGCCATCTTCTCTTATCTTCTTCTTCTTCTTCTTCTTCTTCTTCTTCTTCTTCTTTTTCTTCTTCTTCTTCTTCTTCTTCTTCTGCATAAGTAAAAGTTACCATCAGATAGACTAGAGGACACTATAAATGACACAACCCTAGTCCTATGTCCCTATAGACTCAGTGAACCTAGATATCTTTTACCAACCTAAACTGTGACACTCATCGCCACACAAAGTAGGATTACTCAAAACAAGCGTAAAACTTAACGCTAATAAACCACATAACCATCAAATAGGATGAAATAAAACCGATTTCATATAACCACAAAAGTAGAAACATATTATATCCAAGTCCAAAGCCTATCATCACCTGTATGTCATATATAATGAAAAAATATTATTACATATCACTATTCACTTGGCCAACTTGCCACAACATGTTGCACATAATAAATTGTTCACATATACAAACCATATCTATACAACCATGGCATATGACCAAAACATTGCCTCGATATGAGACATCTACAAAACACCCCAAGGACCTAAAACTACAAGGATGACACATATGACTCTACTACAAAACACACTAGTAGCATATCCGACCTTTAAATAGCTACTACTCCTCTTGTTGCTCAGTCTCAACTGCACGATCTCTACCACTTCATGCACAACCACCTAAAAGATGTGGAAACCCACATAGTGAGATCAAACATCCCAGTGAGAGATATAACTCTCCCCCAATGTCTATTATAAGAACTTATAGAATAAAGCATGTATATAACATTAAGTTTAAGATGAGAAGATTTAGCTAAATAATATGAGTGAAGCAGTTAACATTGTTTAAGAAATTCTGGCATTTACAATTGAGATGTAGAACATTTTATACTTTAAGAAGGAAAATGAAGAACATGTATAATGGTTGATTTCTCTTACCGCATTATAATTTGAAAAATCGATACAAGAGATAAGGCATCAGTTCAACCAATGTGAGTTGTATATTTGACCCTAAGCAAATATACTACATGGTTGTATTACATCTTTTATTTTCCCAGAGGATTTGAGTCATACCACCCAAATATAAATGACCATTGTTCAGTCGAAATCAGTTCCATACAAGATCAATGGAAGAGTTGAAATCCATGATCTTCTCCTACATTACGCGACCAGTTCGAGTATGCACTGTAGTGACATACAGTCATGTAGATTGCAACTCATAGTCAAGCTATGGTCATGTAAAACACCTAGCCTACCTTGGTACAAGTCAAAGTACTAGTAACTAGGGTATATAACACAATCACTGAGGTAAAACCGCAATTGTCCTCTATCACATCATATCACATGCTCATCTGTGAGATGTGACTACATTCATTCTCAAACACTTAGGATCAAGATGTCAAGGATGCACTGTCACTTGCACCTTGCATACTCATCAATATGCACTCTGAGTTTCCCTCGGGAATACTCATTTCACCATCTAGCAATTTCTGACTCTAGAATGAATCTATGGAACATGGGACTACATGATTAGGGTTTCACTTGATTAGTTAAGCCAATTGGGTGTCTTTTAGCATCAATCAAGTTACAACATATGAACCCTAAACAAGTTATACAAAGATAAGGGTATAATACAACTCCAAAAGATAAATTGTCAAAAGTATAATTTTGACACATCATCACTTGGTATCACTCCCATTTCAAGGCCATCAACATATCACACTTCCATATAAATCTATCACTATAATCACACTATCTTAGGATATCAATACCTCATCACATCACTGGAGGATACACCTCAACTAGGCACAAAGCCTCTTCTAGGTCATATGACCCAAACACATCATTATCTCAACATGCCTCATAAAGGCTTATAGTCATCACCTTGTGCTATATCACCATAGAATTCACTAGCTATGGCATACATTCAACATGTAAGGTTAGGTTTACACAAGTAGGAGAGAGAAAACATAACCACATGTTGTTTATTCAAGCATGATAAAAAAGTATAGCATGCCCTAGAATTAAGGATTAGGGTTTCACACATAGCCGGTTAGGGTTTCCATGCCATTAATCATCATTAAACCTGATACATACCATCTCCCACTTTCTTGGAGCACTTTCAGGATTCAATATCATTATTACTAATATGATTAATCAACCATCCAAAGAACACTATGTTTTGACCATACAAGAAGATAAGTGTAGCGACCATAGGTGGCTAACACCTTGTTGCGACCGCAACATGAGGTGTAGTGACCATGCATTCATGGGTGTGTCTCGACCAAACCAACCAAGACATGTGTTGCAACCACAACACATCATCAACCAAATCTAGGGTTCTTCGACCACAAAAAAACCCAAAGTTCTTCGACCGCAACAACACCAGCATCGGTAGCGACCATCAAAGCTTGTTACCACCAAACTGACAGAGTGTAGCGACCCAAGGCAATTTGGGTTAGCCAAGTAGTGACCCAAACCCTAAGCAACCATTTCGACTAAATAGATAAACTAGGGTAGTGACCAACACCAACTAAAGAAAGTGTGTTGACCCCTCAACTTGGTGCTATGGACGCAACACAAAGAACACAAACATTTATCGACACAAGAGGGGAAACGACCAAGAAAACATGTGGATGGTAACAACTTCAAAACCAACCAAGGCACTTTGACCGAAACACATGCCAAGCACCAATAAGACCAAACGTCACCATGCTCAAACTCATGGAAATATGAACATCAAACCCTAGAAATGATCACCATCATAAACAATAAGGAAACCAAATGAAGAGAGAGAAAACCAAGCTTCAACCTCATTAAAAACCGATCCAAAACCTCACCCAAAACATGATGGATGAATCGTAACTCAAGATGATGAGTCATCACTGGGATAGAAGCAAGAACCACAACATCTGCATCACTTATAAATTGGGAGAATGAAATTAGGATTTTAGGAGAAAGAGCAATCCATATAAGAATGCTTCAAAATCATAAATTCTAGATCACTATAGCATCATATAGCATTCCAATCGCACATTTTAGATATAGAACAATTGTGTGCAAGCAAGAATATGGTGCAATAATAGATTAGGGGAAAGTTCTATAACCCGTATTATGAAGAAGATCAAGCTTCAAAGAGAGAGAAAGAAGCTCCAACTTGGATCAATTAAATGACCAACAAGGTCACCTCAAGAAGAGAAGAACACCAAGGTCAAAGGGTAGCTCAAGGCGAAGAAAACTCTACCCTAGGTTGAACAAGAGAGAAGAAAGAGGAGAAATTCTTCTCACATAGGTATCACCATGGTCAATCCACAGTCTTTGACCTTAGTGTAGACAAGATCCTCAAGGAATAGCCACCATGGTTGCACCATAGTCCCAAATCCAAGAAAGGAAGAAGGGAGGTAGGGTTTCTGTAATGACCCCGCCTCCCAGTAACCCCCAATTAAGGGATACCGAAAGGTTAGAGCCATTAGCCCAATTTTCTGGATTAATGGTTTGACAAGTAATCAATAAAAATTACTAATTCTGCCAAAACTATACTAAAAAGCTGGAATAAAATAAAACTTTGCATACCTTTTTAAAATATTGGATTTCTAAACTACTATCCATAACTAGAGTCTATTCTAACTAATCCTCTGTGTACTTTAATTCATATTTTCACATTGTATCAATTTATTGTTTGTCCTATTCCATTTCGTACCTAAAATGCCGACAAACAAAACATCTGTCAGCATAAATGAATATGCCGGTATGTGGGGGAATCAATAATTGTGCAATTATCTGTAACAACATATTGCAATCAATTATGGTTTAGCAAGCAAACTTTACACTTTAAACATAACTACTCAATCCATACACACCCTAACATCTGCGTTGTCCCTATAGTGGACATGGATGCTACCTCTCATATGGTAGATCCCAATTGACCCCCATTATCCTACCTAACAGGTAGATCAATACCTAGGGTCGAAGAGTCGCATAGTACTACCCATAGATAGCCCAATCACTAACTCATGATATGCTAAAGAGTCGCATGGCACTACCATAGGTATCCCAATCCCTGACTCATGATAACCTGATGGTCCTACCTTATAGGTAAACCATGTACTAGGTCATCCTTTTCATCATTAGCAAACCCACAAAGGAGGACCAGGATCTGAGCTAGTTATGTACACATATTTATGATGATACTCATAGTCACTTTATAGTTGCATGAAATAAAAGTCATCCAAGCAGTAATTTTCAGGAAACCGATCAAACATTCGGGATTCACCGTGAAACTAAAGAGATTTAACCATAAGCGTAACCACATACCTGATCCAGAGTAACTTGATGTCCAAGCAAGAATAACCAAAAACATTCAATCAAGAAATCAACAATATCTTGAAATTAATGCATAACATCCAAGTGTCACTATTTTATCCATAACATTCTCAAGATTGACTTGGATTCCACCTTAGGATTTCTAGGCCAAATTTAGGGTTTTAGCCTCCATAATGATTTTATCATGTTTAATGCCATTTTAGTCCACAAACCCTAATTTCAACTTCATAGGCATACTAGAATGTCGATTAATTCTAATATATCTCTTTTACCATCTTTATCCTTTTAAGTTATGTCACGATCATTAAGGCCAATTATCATCTTTAGTTTCTTTTGAATTGACAACTCATTTTTGTTATAGTACAATTCACATATGAACTATATTTATCACTAATTCCACATTTAACCACTAGAAACCCCTAATTACCAAATTAAGGGTATTTATCCACAATTAGAATCTTTTATACTCAAAATAGCTTAGAATCATCATATCTCAGCTTTATTCATGGATTTGAATAATTTAAGCCATTAAGAGTCATAATTACCAAAATTAGGGTTTCAAGGCCCATTAAAGAATATTCATTTATATGGAACCCTACATTAATCAAACCACACATAAAGATCATCCTTTCATATCTGATGTGTCCTTTTTATAATCAACAAGTTAATATTGATTAAAAACATCAATAATACCTTTCTCAATCTTATTAACATCAATATTAGGGTTTCTTAATCATTAATGCATTAAAGCTGACAACTTTAACTAATTTTCGAATTGTAAGATGAATTAGAGTCTAAAACTATTTTCAATGGATTCCTCATATTTTTTTGAGCAAATTTCATATATTATTTGCTACCATCAGAGTTATAAATAATTAATTACAAATATTGCAAGATTCACTTACTTGGACCAATGGGATGCTGACACGTCAGTCATCCCATGCATCACGTAACTCAGCCGAATCATAATGGAATGACCCTTTTACCCCCGCATAAATATCTGTCTCTTCATACCCACGAGGGGTAAATCCGTCCAATGGCCCACTCATCTTCTTCCTGCGAACTCTCACGTTAACCTTGACTTCAGCTGACACCGCGGGGGGGGGGAGGGGGTATCTCCTCCTTCACAAGGACTAGAGGTCACCAGAAACCACCGCCCTGCCTCCACTGCCCTCCGTTGTGCCCTCCAAGGCCTTGACCCATGGCCGAGATGAACGGGTACAAGGGTGTTGGGCCTGTGACCTACAACGAGGGTACATACCTCCTGTAGGTGTTGCACGAAGATGAAAGAAGGGAGATGATGACTGAGCCTCTCCCCAATGACGTGGGAGAATTATGCTTCAATCGTAACCCCGTTCATGGATCCTCATTTCTCCAGGGGTCGCATTACCCCCTGTTGGTTAGGGTTTGTGCGGATACAAATTGAAGAAGAAAGTGTGGTGCCCGTGATCCTCTTGGACTCGAGGCTATGGTTCCAACCCTTATATAGGGGAGGGTAGCCACTCCCTAACATGCTTACCCATGAAAGTAGGGAGATGACGACTGAGCCTCTCCACAGTGGCGTGGGAGTGTTGTGCTTCCATCGTAACCCCGTCCATGGCTCCTCATTGCTCCAGGGGTCGCATTACCCCCCGTTAGGCTTTGTGCAGATACAAGTTGAAGAAGAGAGTGGGGTTCCTGAGATCCTCTTGGACTCGAGGCTATGGTTCCAACCCTTATATAGGGGAGGGTAGCCATGCCCTAACATGCTTGCCCACGAAGAAAACAAGGCCTTTCCTTATTAGGAAACCTACTTTCCTTAATTAAGAATAAACTCTCTCTTTTAAAGTATTCCTTGTTTATCCATGATCCTTGGTTATTAAGGAATCCAAATTTTGTCTCTTTTATCTTCTTTGTGATTGGGTTTTGATCCATTGGCCATGAAATTTTACTTCCTTAAAGCAAATAGTATCTCTTTTTGATAACACAAAAAGTCAATATCTATATTGCACATTATTCACAAATTATGAATTTTGTATTATTTGTTCTCTTTCTTCCTCTCCATTGGGACTCCTTGGACCCCAAGAAATGCTAAGATTTCGAAATCCTTTTTGAAGGATACTTATTATCCTTTTAGATGCATTTACATCCATTATTTCTCATTATCTTACTTATTTCTTTATTAAAAGATTTCTTTTCAAGGATTTCTCTTTATCCTTTATTTCCTTTTTCTTCTTTTCCTATTTCTTCCATTAGAAATCATATGTAAATGAAATTCATTCAATTGTGGCCATCAATGCCACTTTCTAGAGATTTCTATGTATTTCTCATAAATATATTGCTTAATATCCATTATTTTTTATCTTTTTCTATTATTTGGACTTTTCCTCTTTTCTTCTCTTTTATATCTATTATTGGATTAACATAATAGTAGGAATCATGAAATTCCTATCAAAAGGGAGATTTGCAAAGAAATCCATCCTTTGGAGAAAAGCATACAACCTTCTCGATTCAAGTCCATATTCATAAAATCATTACATTTCAATTTTGAAATCACATGTTAAATTGAGGTTGTAGCATCCTTCCCCTCTTATAGGAATTTTTCCCTCAAAATTTCACCAAACATATAAACAATTCAGGATAAAACTTTTCCATATCCGTCATTGGTTCTCATGTGGCTTCATCCTCTCCATGGTGCTTCCAAAAAACCTTTATCATCTTATATTCTTTACTCCTGAGCTCTCTCTCACCTTGGTATCTCGTACCCTTATAGGTGACTTAGGGTAAGTTAGCCTCCCTTAGGAACTTACTAGGTTCATTGCTCAGCCCATGGCTTGGGTACCTCACATAGTGCTCTAGATCAGACTCGTGGAACACATCATACATCACATTATCTTGAGGGGTAAGGCTACACACAAGCATCTCCACCAATCTATCTCAAATGGACCCATGTATCGGGGACTCAGCTTTCTCAACTATAGCTCAAAGGGGTCATATTTTCATATCACATATTCTCCCACAGTGAACTGCATGTCAGTCTTCTTTTCATCAACTCATGACTCATGTCGCCACTGGGCTTTGTTTTAGCCATCGCACGATCAAAGCGACTTCATCTGCATACACTGTGGTCTTTTTCTGACCTTCGTGAGGTCCCTTCACCAACATCATCTTAATGAAGTGGTGACTGACAGAACCTCCCTTACATAGCTTCTTACATCTCAATACTGGCTATGGTGGCTATCATCACATCTTACATAGGACAGGAATTGTATCCATATATCATCATGAACGAGCACACACGCTCTCATCAGACCCTCTAGTCTGGATCATGCTAACCATTAGTTAGGAGTGATAAGTTGTACTTGCATCGAGTTCTTCTTGTACCTACTTCCACTGCATGGAAGTGAATCTTTAGGTCATACTCATGAACCTTTGAACTTGCATCATGGGTTAGTTGAACCATCTCTTTCTCTTACATGTAGTTCAACCAGATATGTCCCTTGACAATACTCTCTATTTCTCTTACCTGTCATCTCAATAAGGTGATCTACCATAACCCATATTGCATCTTGACCTCCCTTGTTCTATGGGAGACTGACCACAACATCCATAGTGATGAACTCCCATTCCCCCTCGGGGACTCTTTACCCATTGTATCAACTCACTGGGTTATTAGTGTTCATCCTTCACCTCCTAGCATGCATGGTGACAAGCCACATGCAACTTCATCTTAGGCATCCAAAGTACTTCTGCCACTTACTATCTCAGTAGTATCATGGTGTATCATGATCTCTTGTATGACATGATTCCTCAAGGTTTATTCCTCAGAAACCCTAAAACACTATAGAAATGGGTTTCATCACCTTCTCTTCCAGAGAAGTGCATCTGAGGTTCTACAACCATCCTTCTATCACAACAAGACCTTGGCTGGCTAACCAAGCAACCACTAACTCGATCAACGGATCTTGTTACATCCAAGTGTTAGCCAAACATAACTCACAACTTAGGGTTCACATAACCACCTCTTCCAGCCTTTCCACTAGATAAACTAGGAAGTTGCGTCTTAACAAGAGCATCCATCACCACGTTTCATATTTATGTGCTAGGTAATAGTGGAGACATACACCTCCATGTATTCCACTTATCATCTCATCTCAGACTTTAGGTCTATCTTCATTAAGAAAACTCAGGGCTCATCAAACTCAAACTTATAAACTCATAAATTCCATACAACTCATGATAATAACATCCTTATAAGATGACTACCTTAGTTATCTTGATGTTGGTAAACCATCCACATATCATACACTCCATAAGGGTACGCTATTATCATAGCAACGTTTCCACTCTCATCATATTTATCCTTGGTGTATGGCATGCATATTGCCCTATCTCTCACCTTCATAATGAGAGGAAATAAGCATTTGGTTGTAGTCCTAATATAGAGTTCTTCCCATTCTAAGAGTAGAGATTTTGAACCCAACATCGCCAGTACACCTTCCAATATAAGTTGAAATGTGCATCACATGTCTCCACATCATGAACATTTTGATATCAGGTTTTCTCTCATGGAGAATTGGTCTCAAACACACTTGGGTCACCACACAATCCTTAGTCATATCCTCTAGTTCTATAAGGTGGTGACACTTTTGGGGTCATCCCTCTTCCCTTATGAATCCAGAGAGTGCCCTCCTCATCTGCCCTTTGGGTCCCATGAGTTCATGAAGATGATCAATCTCCTAAGCCATGGCCCTCAGACAATGATAGTTGTTACCTCCCGACCCTATGGTCATGTGCAACTAGGGAATTAGGCAACTCCTACACCCATCGGTCTTATCCCTACCCGACCCTAGTATAGATTTAGGATTCTAACATAGAACATATCCAACTTGAATCCTTACCCAACTTTCCATCGTCTCTCTTGGCATTCGTGGTCTGACTTACATCCTTTCATAGGGATCATGGCGACCTACCTACCTTGGTCAGGCCCCATCTACATGCACTTAGATATGGTTATCTATGCGTCTGTAGGTTCATTCTCATACTATGTACTCTCCACTTAGATTCCCAAGATCCTATGAGACCTCTCTAGGTTATCTCAAACCCAACAAAAGCTGGTACATACGCTACAGAAGGGTCCCTCTCCCAGGATGGGAGGAAACTATATACTGATAGAAGCAAGGGTCATAAACGTCCCTATGTCTAGGGTTTACATCCAAATGAGCATGCTTAGCCCTAGAAAGATACTAAGGCACATAGATAACAAGAAGGCCATCTACTAAACCATGCTAGGTCTCCCTGATAAGTCATACTTGTTTCTATTCCTTCACATTGAACCATCATCATACATTCATATGTCACCAACCTATAAATAGGGGTTCATAAAACATACACCTTAATCCAAGGGGTTTCCATTTCCTCTAAACATGAGGGGTGCCATGCTTGAATCTATAGAAACTCAAATCTCATCATGAGCATCAGGTGCACCAGGTACTACTACTTCCCCTCTTATAGGTCTAGGAACCCTAGGTTCACTTTTTCTACAAAACTGTCTAATTGCATACAACATTCTAACAATGAACCAAGCATGTATGAGGTACATCATGCACGTCCTATTATCCTTCCACAACACCTCAGAGTTGTGCCTTCCTTAAGGACAAATATCTAGGTATGAGGCCTCACAACATGACACTATACCTCCTCAGGGTCTAAGGAACTCCTCTTCCTATCCCTAGAAGGTAAGGTAGGCACCTACAACATCCATAGCTTGTTTCAAGAAGTCTCTTTCCTTCTCTAGGGTTTGGTTCCTCTAAAGGCAACCCAGATGCCACAAGCCTATAAGGATCATGCACGAGGCAACCAAAACCATCCACTTAGGTCGTAACATACCCAACTTCTCAGGGTTCCTTATATCCCGGAGTCTAAGCTTCCAACCTTCTTGCTCGGGTCTTGCTCTCTCACTCTAGAGCTAACCCTACAAAAAACCTTACTACTAGAGGTTCTCTCTCTAAAAAGGTGGATCAAGCTCACATGTATACCCCTACAAGGGTGAAACCTACGTTCACTTAAGATCATCCATAGCTCTTTATGCTTATCTCATAAGCTATCGAACATGCCCTTCTGGCCTGGGTTTTAACCTACTACCAACGCTATGACGTACTCTAGGTGCATACACTACCATGCTCATATAAGCCCATAGGGTTTCTATGTGGTCATCACTAACCTCATTGATGAAGGGGTCATCCTTCACCCTAACATGAATGACCCTTAACAAGATGGGTCGCCCAGAAGGCACTAAGTCAACCAGCCTCACATAGCTCATACTTCTCATAGGTATTCAAAACAAAAAACAAGTCAACTCACGCACATGGTTGACCATGATATCTAACTCATCATGCTATCTATCTCTAACCACCACTTAGGGTTAGGGTTAGCATCATCCTCAGAGGATGTTCCAGATCTCTACCTTTAATGGAGGTCTTTGCCTCCAAGACCAACTCTCTACTCATCTTCTTGACAAGAAGGTCTAACCTCAGGTCACTCCTGAGGGTATGACAACACATGTCCTACAACCTAAGCATGGAACTAATCTTTAGTCTATGCTTAAACTATTAAGCTTATGTCCATGACATCTTGTTTACATGCTTTTTGTTAATTTGGTGGAGGATTCTTTAACCTTATCATGTGTACCCTATCCTCAAGAGGGTGAGAAAGAGAGAGAAAACCCTAAACCTTATAATCTTAATTGAATTAGGGTTGAAAATGGATGAAAATAGATGAGAGAGTCCTAAAGGTATCTTATTTCGAGCCAGAACCTCAGGCATTGGCCAGGCAGTCACACTAGATCCGAGAGTCCTCATGACCGACTAGTGGGGTAGAGGAAAATATTGCCAGGCCCCAGACCGTGATCCTTATCTAGACACCTCCGTCATCGAAAAATCCTCGAATAACTCCCTTGGGTTCTAAAGAGTTTGTAAAATTTAATAATTATTAGAGATTAAATGGGGAACCAATGCTCTGATACCAAATGTAATGACCCCACCTCCTGGTAACCCCCAATTAAGGGAGACCAAAAGGTCAGAGCCATTAGACCAATTTTCTGGATCAATGGTTCGACAAGTAATCAATAATAATTACTAATTTCTACCAAAACTATACTGAAAAGCTGGAATAAAATAAAACTTTGCATACCTTTTTAAAATCTTGGATTTCTAAACTGCTATCCACAACTGGAGTCTATTCTAACTAATCCTCTGTGTACTTTAATTCATATCTTCACATTGTATCAATTTACTATTTGTCCTTTTCCATTTCGTACCTAAAACGCTGAAAAATAAAACGTCAGTCAACATAAATGAATATGGAAGTATGTGGGGAAAAAAATAATCATGCAATTATCTATAACAACATATTACAATCAATTATGGTTTAGCAAGAAAACTTTACACTTTAAATATAACTACTCAATCCATACATACCCTAACCTCTGCGTTGTCCCTGCAGTGGACATGGATGCTACCTCTCATATGGTAGATCCCTACTAACCCCTATGATCCTACCTAATAGGTAGATCAATACCTAGGGTCAAAGTGTCGCATATCATTACCCATAGGTAGCCCAATCACTAACTCATGATATGCTAAAGAGTCGCATGGCACTACCATAGGTAGCCCAATCCCTGACTCATGATAACCTGATGGTCCTACCCAATGTTTTAGAAAGCGGGAAGCGGGAGGCGTGCGGAGACCACCTTGTGGCCACTTGAGCGCCATGCGGGTGCTCAAGAGACCGCTTTTTGAAAAAGTGGATTCTTAAGTTTCTATATGATTGTATACAAAAATACACACATTTGAGTATATATATATATTGTTTTTTAAGAAACATGTATACATAAACAAACCCTTGTGGCTATGTAAAATTCACCCTACACAACAATATTGCTACTTAATAGTTGATTATGTATATATGAAGCATTAAGATACATTTCTTATATATAACTATATACTAGTATCATACTATCATGTAATAATGTGATCTACTTAATAGTTAGTACAATTTATAGATAAATTTATCACATATAGTCGTATACTAGTATCAAGCCATGATACAACGCACCTAGTAGTTAGTAGTTAGTGTAATATAATAGTACTATACTTCACACAAATATGCATTGATTTTATTATTACATTTACACACTGGTTGTTTCTTATATTAATGTTCTATAGTTAGTAATTAGTACTATACAACAGTACAATATTACTGAGTTGTGACAATTACATAGTTTTACGTTACATATACATGGTAAGTTTTATGTTAGTATTACTTGCTATAATAGACTTAATAGGTACATAGTCGTCACTACTGTATATACTAGCAGAATTAGTGTAGTATTACACAATGATTAACTACTATACAGTATTTAGATACATACATAGTTACTTAATACAATAATATCATATTAACATGTTAAATAATGTTATACAATATCAATAGTGTACTATTACATGATGAAAATATCATTACATTTCAGTTTTGGGCCTAGGAGGTGGGTCTAGGTCCTGCTTTTCACTTAAGCAAACTCAGGAGGGCACTCAGAAATAGTGTCTAGGCGGGCACTTGAGCGGGATGAGCTAGCATGAAGAAGTCGCTTAATGCGAAACCACCTAACCAGCATCCTAAGGTCTATTTGAAACGGCCAAGGGTCTCATCCGCCTGAGCGGCCGCTTAAGAGGCCACTTGGGCCACTTTTTAAAACATTGGTCCTACCTAACAGGTAGACCATGTACTAGGTCATCCTTTTCATCATTAGCAAAGCCACAGAGGAGGACCAGGATCTGAGCTAGTTATGTACACACATTTATGGTGATAGTCATAGTCACTTTATAGTTGCATGAAATAAAAGTCATCCAAGTAGTTATTTTTAGGAAACTGATCAAACATTTGGGATTCACCGTGAAATGAAAGTGATTTAACCACATACCTAATCCAGAGTAACTTGATGTCCAAGAAAGAATAACTAAGAACATTCAATCAAGCAATCAACAATATCCTGAAATTAATGCATAACATCCAAGTGTCACTATTTTATCCATAACATTCTCAAGATTGACTTGGATTCCACCTTAAGATTTCTAGGCCAACTTTAGGGTTTTATTACGGTTTTAGCCTCCACAATGGTTTTATCACGTTTAATGCTCTTTTAGTCCACAAACCCTAATTTCAACTTCATAGGCATACTAGAATGTCAATTAAGTCTAATATGTCTCTTTTACCATCTTTATCCTTTTAAGTTATGTCACAATCATTAAGGCCAATTATCATCTTCAGCTTCTTTCGAATTGACAACTCATATTTCATTATAGTCCAATTCACATATGAACTATATTTATCACTAATTCCACATTTATCCACTAGAAAACCCTAATTACCAAATTAAGGGTATTTATCCACAATCTTTTATACTCAAAATAGCTTAGAATAATCATATCTCAGCTTTATTCATGGATTTGAACAATTAAATCCATTGAGAGTCATAATTTCCAAAATTCGGGTTTCAAGGCCCATTAAAGCATATTCCTATATATGGAACCCTACATTAATCAAACCACACATAAAGATCATCCTTTCAGATCTAATGTGTCCTTTTATAATCAACAAGTCAATATTTATTAAAAACACCCATAATACCTTTCTCAATCTTATTAACATCAATATTAGGGTTTCTTAATCATTATTGCATTAAAGTTGACAAATTTAATTAATTTTCCAATTGTAAGAGGAATTAGGCTCTAAAACTATTTTTAATGGATTCCTCATATTTTTTTGAGAAAATTTCATATATTATTTGCTACCAATAGAGTTACAAATAATTAATTACAAATATTACAAGATTCACTTACTTGGACCAATGGGATGGTGACACGTCAGCCATCCCATGCATCACATAACTCGGCCGAAACATAACGGAATGACCCTTTTTCCCCCACGTAAATATCCAGCTCTTCATACCCTCACGCTTCTACTGACTTCAGTCGACCGCGCGGGGGGGATGAGGGGGTTATCTCCTCCTCCTCAAGGACTGGTGGTCACTGGAAACCACCACCATGCCTCTACCACCCTCCGTCGTGCCCACCAAGGCCTTGACCCATGGCCGAGATGACCAGGTGCAAGGGTGATGGGCATGCGACCCACAACGAGGCTGCAGACCTCCTACAGGTGTTGTGCGAAGGTGAAAGTAGGGAGATGACGACTGAGCCTCTCCCCAAGGCGTGGGACTATTGTGCTTCCATCGTAACCCCGTCCATGGCTCCTCATTGCTCCAGGGGTCGCATTACCCCCCGTTAGGGTTTGTGCAGATATAGGTTGAAGAAGAGAGTGGGGCGCCCGAGATCCTCTTGGACTCTAGGCTATGGTTCCAACCCTTATATAGGGGAGGGTAGACACGCCCTAACATGCTTTCCCACAAAGAAAACAAGGCCTTTCCTTATTAGGAAACCTACTTTCCTTAATTAAGAATAAACTCTCTCTTTTTAATTATTCCTTGTTTATCCATGATCCTTGGTTATTAAGGAATCCAAATTTTATCTTTTTTATCTTCTTTGTGTTTGGCTTTTAATAGATTGGCCACGAAATTTTACTTCCTTAAAGAAAATAGTATCTCTTTTTGATAACACAAAAAGTCAATATATATATTGATCATTATTCACATATTATTACTTTTGTATTATTTGTTCTCTTTCTTTCTCTCCATTGGGACTCCTTGGACCCCAAGAAATCCTAAGATTTCGAAATCCTTTTTGAAGGATACTTATTATCCTTCTAGATGCATCTACATCCATTATTTCTCATTATCTTATTTATTTATTAAAAGATTTCTTTTCAAGGATTTCTCTTTATCCTTTATTTCCTTTTCTTCTTTTCCTATTTCTTCCATTAGAAATCATACGTAAACGAAATTCATTCAATTGTGGCCATCAATGCCACTTTCTAGATATTTCTATGTATTTGTCATAAATATATTGCTTAATATCCATTATCTTTTATCTTTTTCTATTATTTGGACTTTTCCTCTTTTCTTCTCATTTATATCCATTATTGGATTAACATAATAGTAGGAATCACAAAATTCTTATCAAAAGGGAGATTTGCAAAGAAATCCATCCTTTGGAGCAAAGCATACAACCTTCTCAATTCAAGTCCATATTCATAAAATCATTACATTTCAATTTTGAAAATGCATGTAAAATTGAGGTTGTAACAGTTTCAAAAGAAAATATGATGAAGTAGATAGAACCATTACTAAGAAGGGAAATCCCCAAACATCACCACAAGGAAGATGATCGAGCTCAAGATCACCACATGTAAGGATGATCGACCACCAAAGCTCTAAGATCAGCCCTCTTAAACTCCACCAAGCTCCAAGGCCATCCAAGCAAGAAGTAGGAATAAGAGAGAGCTAAAAGGATTGCTTGCATGTGAAGGAGAGATCTTATATACACATGGGGTAGGAGGGAGGTGAAGATATGCGGTTTCAATATGTTAGGGCATCAAAAGGACACTTGTCCACCAAAGGATTGACCATGCATGCACACAGGCAAGAAAAACATTAATACCAAAGTGGTGTAGCGACCACTTTGTCTCCAAACTCAACTTGGTCAAAACAAAACACATGGTAGTGGTTGCTATACACATCAAAACCCTAGTGTCGACTACCACAAAAGCTCACTAAGAGTGTTGCAGTCGTAGCACAACTCCAAGGGAAAAACCTTAGCGACCCAAAGAATATAGGTCAAAGAAAACATCATGAAAGGAAAGTTTTGCAGTCAAAACACTTCCAAACACAAGGCCCATCAGTCACAACATCCAAGGAACACCACAAGGTCGATACCACCACTCAAGGAAAGCAATGCAAACCATGTAAACCCTAATGACATCTCATGATGCCACCTCATCAACCAAGCTCCAACAAGGCACCCCTCAACATCATATACTCTCTCATGATGCTAAGGCATAAGAAACACACTCTACATGTGACAAATTCCAAGATAACCCCTCAACATGGGTAAATTGCAACTTGGTCCAAAACAAGCAAACATAGCTCCAACATCAACCAAATTGGACCAAACTAAAAACACAGACATGTAACATGTTATTAAGGCATCTCAAGAGATTATATTATGGTTTAAGAATATAATTAAGCAAAGAAAGCACACCCAAGCACTAATCTAGGTCAGGGGCCTTACAAGCATAAACTCCTAACAAGAATTTTGCCCCTAAAATCCTATGCAAAAAGAGATGGGTACTTCCTACACAACTCCTCCTCAAGGTCCCACATGACTTCCTATATGCCACGATGATGCCACACAACATTTACTAATGCGATGTCCTTCTTCTTCTTCAACTTCTTGATCCTCCTATCCAAGATTAATACAAGACCTTCCACATATGATATGTCCTCATCTAGATCAACCTCCACTAGTTGCAACACCAACTTTATGTTAGGGTGGCACTTCCTCAACATCAAAACATGAAACACCGGATGCAATATGTGCAACTCAGGTGGCAAATCCAACTTATAGGCCACTTTTCCAACACGTGCCACCACATGGTAAGATCCCAATTACCAAGGATCTAACTTACCTTTCTTTTCAAACCTCAAAACACCTTTCCAAGGAGACACCTTGAGGTACACTTTGTCTTCTAATCAGAACTCCTACCTATGACTACATATGACTTCTACCTATGTTATGCTGCCTTCAGCTACTTCTGAATTACTTTGATATTTTTTGTTGTCTTCTACACAAGTTCAAAACCCAAAATTTGATACTCTCTCGTCTCATACCAACACAAAGGAGATCTACAACGAATGCCTCATACGGTGCCATATCAATTCCTCTCTAATAGCTATTATTGTATGCAAATTCTATCAAACTGATGTACACATGCCATCTTCCCTATAAATGCAAAAGACAAGCTCTCAACAGATCCTAGAATCTGGATCATCCTTTCTAAATTTCCATCTATCTATGAGTGAAATGTCATACTAAACTTCAACTACGTACCCATAACTATGTGCAGATGTTCCCAAAAATGAGTGGTGAACTGAGGACCTCTACCAGACACAATGGTAGCTGGGATACCATGCAAACATACTATCTCATCAACATATATCTATGCAAGATTCTCCATTGTATACGTCGTCTTTACTAGAAAAAAGTGTGTTGTCTTTGTGAACCTGTCAACTATTACATAGATAGAATGACCTTTAGTTGTCCTAGGTAAACCAACCACAAAGTCCATTGTAACATGATCCCACTTCCATTGTGGTATGGGAAATGGTTGCAAAGTCCCTACAGGCTTCTTATGTTCTGCTTTAACCTACTGACACACATTACATCTTGAAACAAACTCAACCACGTCACACTTCAATCCATGCCACCAATATAAGTCCTTCAAACTATGATACATCTTGGTGTTGCCTAGGTGCATAGCATACATCCGGGAGTGAGACTCCTCTAAAACCAACTTTCTCAAATCACCAATTTCAGGAACCACTGCTCTACCGTGGTAACACGTTGTCCCATCTTCTAACTCGTGGAAGCCATAACGCTTCTCACTGCCAAACTCTTTTTGGATCTGCTATATCACAATATCATTTTGTTGAGCATCTCTAATCTACTGCCTCAAAGTAGGCTTCGCATGTAACTATGGCAAAAATCCTGCCAACATGGAGACTTCCAACTTCTCATTCAACTAACGTAAAGATATCAGCATGTCTTGTAAATCGCACACCAAGGAACACAACTATGTCTTATCAGCAAGTGATACAAAAACTTTCTACCCAAAGCATTTGTGACCATGTTCGCCTTCCCTAGATGGTTATCGATGGTGCAATCATAGTCTTTGATCAGTTCCATCCAGAGTGTGTGTCGCATGTTTAACTCTTGCTGCAAAAAGATGTACTTAACGTTCCTGATATCTTTGAAAATCTAACACTTCTCACCATAAAGGTAGTGACTCAAATCTTCAAAGCATGAACAACTACTTCCAGCTCCAGATCATGTGTAGGATACTTCGCATGCTTCTTCAGCTATCATGAAGTGAAAGAGATCACATTCTTGTCTTGCATTAGAACACAACCCAGACCATTCTTTGAAGCATCACAAAAGACTATATAACCTTTCCCTTGCTGTAGAAACATTGGTATCGATGCACTGGTCAATTTCTCCTTCAATAGCTAGAAAGCACGCTAACACTTGTCATCTGAGACAAAATGCACACCTTTCCTTGTCAACTTTGTCAGGGGTAACGACACAATGTTAAAGTACTTAATGAACCTCTTGTAGTATCCTTCCAAACCCAAAAAAACTATGAACTTATACTAGTGTCTTTGGTTGTTCCCACTCTATCACAAACTCAACCTTCTTGGGGTCCACATGAACATGCACAACATATGTCACATGTCCAAGGAAAGACACCTCCTTCAACCAAAACTCTCACTTATTGAACTTAGCATAGAACTGATGTTGTCTCAACAAGGTCAATGCCTAACATAAATGTTTCTCATGTTGCTGATTAATCACGGGAGTATATCAAGATATCATCTATGAACACCACCATAAACTGATCAAGGTAAGGTCTAAACACCATGTTCATCAAGTCCATGAACATTGTTAGTGCATTGGTTAGCCTAAACGGCATAACCACAAACTCATAGTGATCATACCGAGTCCTAAAAGTTAACTTGGGTATGTCATCTGCCTTGATGTGCACCTCATAATTGATTGAATAGATCACCAATACATGGAAAAGGATACTTATTCTTGATCATTACTTTGTTCAACTGCATGTAACCGATGCACAACCTCATGAATCTATCCTTCTTATTTACAAACAATACAGGAGAATCCAAAGGTGAAGTGCTTGGTCTGATGAAGCCTTTCTCAAGCACTTCTTGCAACTTTTTCTTTAACTCTTGCACATCAGCTGGCACTATCTTGTAACGTGTTTGCACTATTGGCTGCATACCAGGGACCAGTTTGATTTCAAAGTCAATCCCTCTAGGATGGGGTACACTTGGGGACTCATTGGCAAATACATCCTAGAACTCACGGACAACTGGCACCTCCTAGATAATTATACGCTTTGCCTTGGTATCCAGCACATGCGCCAAGAACACATTAAAACCCTATCTCATCAACATCTATGTCATCATTGATGATACCAAACTCATCGGGAGAATCTTCCTATCTCCTTGGAAGACCCATATCTCATCACCATCGATAAATGTCACCACCTTGGAAATACAATCCAAGACCACCCAATACTTCTCCAAAGTATTTATTCCAAGGATCACACAAAATTCATGCATGTCAAGTGGTGTGAGGTCCGCTTAAATGTTGCGTCCTAAAAAGAAAGGACACAGGAAAGACACACCTCCCACAACTTGTTAGTACAAACCAAAGAAGTTTCTAAATGAAGGATATCAACTCTATGACTAATAGGCAAAGGACAACTAGAAATCACTTCTCTAGTGATAAAAGAGTGTGTTGCACCCGGGTCAACCAAAATAGATATAAATCAAGAAGAAGACAAATGAGAATGAAATAAATCCATTTGACCTATCAGAACTTGCGGGTTTACCACTCCTTTTGGCTGACTCATGGCATAGAATTGAGTATCTAGTAACTCAGTTATTTGTTTCCCCTAAAGTAGAGATTATTTACAATGTTTCCCATCACTCAAAATCACACTTACTTATTTTGATTAAATGGTCATGACATTTGATACAAAATAGTATTCAATTGCATTACCTTTTGTCTAAATGTATTAATTATCCTTACTTGAGAACTATACACAATCTAGCATGTTATTGGAGTATCATTTGATCTGATGCCTAAATACCTTCATTAGACCTCGAAACCACCTAGTTCTCTCATTTTGACTACTATTGACTTGGAATCAATGAAAAATATTAAACAATTTAAAATAAAATTCATATTAGAATTGATAATGAGGGTAATTAAGTTGTATGTGTCTTTTTCATAAATGATGGTGTTTGTATCTTTGAAATCTAGACAAATAGGAAATACACCCATGGTCAAAGTGTAATAGCATTTGGCTTTTATGTTTAAAAGCTATATAGTTTATAAGGAATTTGTAATTAGGCTATTAACTATACTCATTAACTTGATATCTTAATAAAAGAGGTAACACCCTACTTTCACCTCTCTCATGTGAACATCACGTATTCCCCCAACTGAACATCATTTTCGATAGTTTCTACAGTTAGAAACATCCTCCCCTACCAATATTCTTAACCAAGCATCCCATGAAATTGTAGCACACCCACCCCACTACTAATATAACCAATGAAACCCAACATTGCAATGAAGCAACAAACCTTCTGCCCAACTGTGGCATGTTCCATCAACACCTCTCCCCTTCCTTCCCCACCAATTCACAACTCTTGATTCCTGACCAACACCTAGTAGTGCTAATGAGATTGCAACACGGATCGATGCCCTGATCTGAAATAGGAGACCTACATACATCATAGTAGAGTGCACATCCTCCCCCACTTCCATAAGAATGCCTCCTTTACTAGCTTAACTGTTCCTACAATAGATATGTAACCTTCTATAATTGTCAGTGAACCTCTTCACCCTCACGACTCCAACTGTGATCGATCACACAAAACCTCCAATACCAGTGATAATCTATAGATCTACCCCTTGGTTGCAACCTACATCTCGATGTATCCCTCACTACAATAAAATATGTAGTTTTCAGACTGTTGCCACCTCCTCCTCCCTAGTTGCTAGCGATGTATGGTAGATGATCTCAGAACTCAACACCCTCATCATCCATACTCCATGCTACCCCTTAAACCTCATACCAGGTTCATGACAATGCAAGACAATGAACTAATTTCCCCTCTACCACTAACACCTCCCCCCAACTCCAGACGCCACTTACATCAAAGGGAAGCCTCATACTCCAACTCTCCCTCAACAACCTCTATATAAAGACCACATGTGCATCTCTCATTATCATAGTGAAGACCTACAAGTTCTCTAACAAACTTGCAAACCCCCGTAGGTTTTTGTACTCGTTGATGATAATTGCATTACCTACAACTATGAAATTTTCAATTGTCTACAATCTTCATCCCTATTCATCCCAGAGAAAGGGTCTCCTTGAACTTTGACGAGCAATAGGTTGATGATCACTGATCACAAACAATCTAACTAGATGGCCGCTCCAACAACCTACAAACTATGATGCACCCTCTGGAGTTGGCACCTTCATGTGCTCATGGTCATGGGTAGAGCAAACCCTAATGTAGGTCCAAGATTGATGAGGATTAGTGGGGATTACATATGTCCATGAATCTAGTTGTGATGAATAGGTATGCATTATCCTTGTATTTCTTAGTTTTGAAGAACTTGATGATTAGGATAATAAAAGAAATAGAAGAGATGATAAGTGTTAGTATTATTAATACATGGGGTGTAGTTAGATGTATCTAGTTGGAATATAGATGCGTACGTACATATATCACTATGGCAATAATAATTTTACAAGACTAGAATCTCAACGTGTATACACTGAAGTAGATGAAATTAGATTATAAAATATACAAAATGTGATAATAATGGTACCATAATCTATGCTATGCATTGTTATATTAGCATAAATATTATTATGTTTTTAATAGGAAATGACAAAGTTCTAGAAATTTGGTGTGAGTATCTTAGATACTAATTAAGTCAAACCATCAATACACATGTATATGCACATTATTTAGACAATATGTAATGTAAATTAACCTATTTAGTATCTGAAAGAAAGAGCTTATTGAAATAAGAAAATATATAACATTTATATGAATGACATGGTAATTGTACATGTAATAGTTTTGATGGAATTATACAATGCATACTTATATGTATGACTTTGAGACAAACAAAGAGTGTGTAACTAGTATGCATTGAATAATGTATGATTTAAACCCAAGATTAACATTATTTTGATGATATTAAGAGGTAAGTTTATTTATGTTTTCCTTAATTGAATTATAGGAGATAAGAGAGATATGACATATTCAAGAAAGTATTTTAATAAGAATTTTAAAAATCCACATTGGATAACATGATAGTCTGGACCAAATATGAATTTATTATATTTTTATAAGATACATATTAGTGTTCTTGTACCTAATATAAATCTATGCATCATTTTATGACTTGTGCATATTGAGGTATGTGAACTTTTAAACAAATATTCCTACTAAGGGTATTTGATAAGTCTTCTCTTGTATAATACACATCCTTGACAACATCGATTAAATGGAAAAATATATTAGAGGCTATAACATTTCAAATCCTAAAATAGAGAAAAGAGTTATGCAGTGGAATATGAAACCTAGATGAAAATATTGAAATCATAATGAATGATAGGATATTAAATAGTAATCCAATATGGAAAATAACCTAACCCTATATAAGTTAGTCTGAACACTTTTAACCCTATGATGACATAGAATTCCTTTTCTTATTAGATGTCAAAACTTTGAAGCTCATTGAATTGTGATTGTGAAACATCTTGGAATCTTTCTTGGAGAAAAGGCAGTAGATTCTCTATTTCCATATTGAGTTATTAATTTTCCTCTTGGATTCCATGTACATTGTTTAATGGTGAACCTTATACTTTTTTGTAAGTCATTCCTTCGTATTTGAAAATTCACCATTCCAAATTCATTATTGTTGAATTTCATTGAATATTATGGTAGTACTTGATTTGATCTACTTGGAGTTTTGACTCTTTGGACTATGGTCCCTATGGGATTTGGCCCTTTATAGCTTTGTATTGCTTGAGGTAGGGTATGTCTCGCCTCCCTATGTACAAATTTGTAATGGATTAGTTACTCCCAAGTCGAATGGTTAAAATAGTAATTAGGCTTCTACGTCATTCTTTTATAGATGTCTGAAAGCATGGCACTTTAGCTCTTTAAAGAAATGATATGATTGTGCTCAACCTTATATTTAAAAGTTGATGATTGCAAGCATTTTGATAAATTTGATATTTGATATCTTGAAGTATTTTGAATTGTCTTGTGGAAATTTGATGTTGAAATACAAACACTAAAATATTGTGATCATTTGATAAATTTAGCGCACCAAATATTTCCTGCCTAATTTTGATACCACCTTGATGTTGGATCTAGGGATCTAGAGGGGGGTGAATAGATCTATAAAATTCTTACAAGATAAGTTAGACCTTCAAATTATATCAATCAAAACAATAGCTTAAAAGCAATTTGAAATCCTAAATAAGCAAGTGTAGCAAGGATGAGATAAATTTAAACATGCACTTAGACATGGTGGTTTATAGTGGTTCCACTCTCCAAACTTGGAGAGAGTCCATCCACTACCTAGAGAGGTCAACCTCTAGGACTTTGCAATCTGTGTATACTTATATTCATTCATAAGAAATACAAGAAGACCACGATACATACAAGGACTTACCTACTTAAGACAAGAGTTTGCCACCTACACAAGGACTTCCCACTTGATCAAGATGTCTTCAGCCTTTGACAAGGACTTACCCACCCTTGCATAAAGTGTTTGGACTTGAAGGAATTTTCCCACTCTTCTTGAATCTTAGCCTTGCCCTTCTCCTTCACCTGGAGAAGATCTTCACCTCTTCTTCAACCTTAAAGAATAGCAACAACAACATCACCTTCACTCAGAGTAGCTTGCTTCAACCTTTGCTTCATTAAGAAAGGAGGTAGGGAAGATGGAATACAATGAGAGATTTATAAGCACAAGGAGGTATCTCTCTTACTACTGCCCTAACTCCCTCATAATCACAAAACACTTTCCAAATGAGAGAGATAAAGTGGCTCAAGGAGTTGCAACACATTTAACTATAGCAAGGACTTAGAATAGCATGAATGAGCAGACTTGGAATGAACTCGAAGGGGTCCTATTTATAGTTGGGCTATTCCTTTGAGTGTGGGATCACTTATGGGAGAAATATAGCCATTTTCCAAGTTACCATGGATCTATTCATGCTCAAAACTACTCTCTAATGTTTATAATCACTTTTTCTACATTTTCCATACAGTACATTCGGTCGAGTTTCAATAAAGATAACTCAACCGATCCACTAAGTGACAAAGCCAATTTTCAAGCTATCCGTCGAGTTTGTTTTGGGAAACTTGACCGATGAGTTAAAATTAGTTTTTCTTAGTTGATTGATCGGTCAAGTTCTGTGAGTGTGCAACTTGACCGATTGGTCATCTTCAGAAAATTCATCACTGGATCAATCAAGTTTCCAACTCGACCGATAAACAACCTATGACAAATTTTTTAAGTTGAATTTTGAGTGATCAAACATTGGAATTAGTGTCCTTGATTTTTTCACATCTTAGTTACAAGTCATATCATCAATACAAGTGATTAGAAAAATAATCTAAGGTCATTTGGAGTGATTTTCCAAAATGCACACTAGCATTGCTTTTAACTTGCACTTGAACAAGCTAGGGCTTGTGTAATTTGATCCTTTCCATGTACCTAAAGCCTGAAATCAATCTTGAACAAATATATTAGATACATCAGAATGGAATGGTTAAGTCATTATCAAAATATGGGCAATGTATAACTCTTAAGTCAACATTCTCCCCTTTTTGACAATGACAAACCATTCCTCAATTATATTGAAAATGATATGTAAAGTTATACCTTTGCCTTGTGAATTATAGGGGGGTTCATGATTTGAACAATGTGAATTGCTCCGCATCAAACTATGCTTACTCTTACCTGCATATTTAGTCTATTTACACAAAGGAATATGACATATATACTATATGGTCCTTTAGCAAGTCACATGATAAAGCAAGTAATAAACAACAAAAGGATCACATAGGAAATAAAAGCAATATGGTTGAGCTTCAAAACATTGAACTTTTATCCCCCTTTTGACATTATCAAAAAGGAAGGGGGGTAGAAGCACACAAAAAATGGGTCTTCTCCATGCACAACCAAACATACATCCACAATATGCAACTTGCAATCTCAAAGCATACACCAAACAGAGACGAGAGAAAGAAGTAATCTAAGTCATAATTAAAATATGGTAAACAGTGAACCAAATCATGAGATATAGTAAATTAAAGAGTAAGTGTACATATGATTAAGATTACAACTTAGAGAGCATGTCCTCAGAAACAACTACAAGCCAAAATGATGAAAACATGATGATAAATAGTACAAGTCAAGAAATGTGCCCATATGTTTTTATTACAAAATAGTCTAGAAAGATATATATGATCAACATCTATAGACTACAAACTAAAACATCTAACCATCTCGGTCATCTATGTCCACATCGTCGACATTGTCATCAGCATCATTAGCAAAGGCTTCTAGCTCATCGTCGTCAACTCCATATAAAGGTGTAGCAGAGACAACAACATCACCTTCATCACCGGAGTCACCAATAAAACCATAAGAACCATCATCACCATCATCCTCAGAAGCCTCCTCATCAGCAGCAGTAGCTCCTAAGCTTGTTGATAGGAAGGAGAAAAGGTACCAAGTCCTGCAAGAAAGGTAGCTATAGGAAAATTAGGTAGAGGCAGAACAATAGGGGTAGATCCACCAACAGTCGAGGGTGTAGCAGTGGAAACAACAGGTGGATGGGTAGGGTAAAAGTGATCATATCCATAGGATGCATAGTCACCTCCTGGGAAGGGCTAGTAGGCAGGATAGGGATGCCCATAGGAGAGGTTGATGGTATACATGGTGGCATAGATATCTTGATGCACATGTTCCTAAACCTAAAGGTTACACGCAAGGTGATGCATCATGTAACCCATGAGGGTTTCATTTGACATAGGAAAAGAGGTGTGGGCAGGATGAGATGGTCGAGGTGGTAGAGGTGTGCGGGGGGAGGTAGAGGTGGAGGCTCCAGGTGCGGTAGAGGAAGGGATAGGTGTTAATCTAAAGGTTATACATTGTCCATATTTTGATAATGACCTAACTGTGGCAACACATCCCACTATCACACAGACAGCGAGGTGTTACGCGAAAATGTGCGGAAATCACCATAACCACAGAATATCAAAAAATATGGGTTAATTAAAATCGATTGCGGAAAGCTGATAAACTTAGAAACTATTACATTTAAATCCTCATTCTGCAAGCAAACAAGTTATATAAACATATACAAGTCTTGATACGTGTCCACAACTTAGAGGATCAGTTGTTCCATCACATGAGTTCATCACCTGTTTATATGTACATAAAGGCCCACATCCGGCCAACAGCAGGATATACAAAACTTCAACAGCTATACATCGTGAAACAACGTCAAAACACCTCCAAGGACCTGAGAGTACATGGATGACCCTAAGACTCTACTACAAGACAACCAAAACAACAACATATCCATCACTTGCCTTCTACTTCTCATCTTGTTGCTCGGCCGCAACTCCGCGACCACCACCACATCTATCTCGAACACCTAAAAAGGTTACAAACTAGCGGGGTGAGACACACAGTCACAGTGAGAAACATAACTCCCCGCCAAAACTACAAAACCTCGGAAAGATAAAACAACAAGAACAGATAACTAAAAGAAGAAGTATAACCAGAGCAGTTGATATAGCAAAGCCATTCATACCATTAGGCGTACGGAAGGCATATACTCAAGTATTTCTTTATGGAACATGATTAACAAGATAATATTTATAAGGTCTTACCACATAACCTGAGGAACATATAAGTAACTGCGAGATGTAACAAGATTAACTACAAGAAAGGCCTCAACCAATGTTCCACATTTTGCCTTAAGTAGTAAATACTATTCGGCTGGATTACATATTCTTATGCCCTGAGGAAGTGAGTCGTACCGCTCAAATCCAACCGACGGCTGCGAAACCCAGAGCCGGTGCCATACAAGGTCAATGGAAGAGTCGGACTCCACGACCTCCCACCTCGTGGTCAGTGCATGAGAACCAAAGCAGGACCGCAGTCTCATGCTTAAGTGGCCTCAGCCACAGGGTCAGGCTACCCTCTGCCTAGCCCGCCTCGGTACAAGTATCAGCGCTAGTGAAACTGAGCCACGGGCCTGTTCAATGTGCTCTGAGCCATGAACGCATTCATGCTCCCATATCACATATCCTGAGCCATGGGCCTGTTCACCATGCTCTTCACATACTGAGCTACAAGCCTGAATCCGCACTCTGGAGTCTACAACCGAAGTTGCACTCTTACCTCCTCGCTTTAGGCTAGGAGAAACCTTGCATACTCAACAATATGCACTCTGGGTTAACCCACAGGAGAACCTGTTTCACCATCACCAGCTCCTGACGATGATGGATCTATGGCCAGGGAAACTACATGATATATTCCATTGTGATAAATAATATATTTTATGTGGATTTCAAGATTCAACCAAGTTATATAACATGTAAACTATAACAGAATAAACAGTATGAAACTCAACAGTAAGATTTCATTGTAGTCAACATCATCCTGATCCATCATAAGGATCCCACATTACATGTTATCACTGGGCCTCCTGCCAATCATCCCGATCCATCTCTAGGATCATCATATTGCCATGGGATCTCAATCCCTTATCACATAGTGCCACTTCCTCTCAAGGCTTACATCATCAACATGGGATAGCAATCCCAAGCACTTTTTTTAACTACATCATACAGGTTATCTCATCATCAAGAGTAACCATCACAGTAGAGTTACTCAACATATATACCTCATAGCCCTTTACATGGGTATGCATCTGTATGAGACCTACATGGTTAGTATACATAATCATCATGAATAACTTAGAAGTTCATATTATCAACATAGTGGTGACATTGATGCTTATATGCTTTATCAATCATGCCTCAACTTGAGATCAGAGACATTGATCATATTATTAAGCAAGGCATCTTACATGTTTACCATTTGCCCAACATTATTCATAATATCAAAATGATCACATACCTATGTAAAGACATGTAAGTTACAAAAATGAGTTCTAGCATAACGATTACCATTAAGTATATCAAGGGCCACCATCATGACTAAACATGATATGTACACAAGGTTTAGCATAGATGTGGTCTACTATATCGTGCACATCCAGGGTTACTATCAAAACCAAATGTGATGTAAGAACAACATATCGGTTTCTATAAGGGGCAGGACCCTCACTAACAATACCCACTACCCTCACCATAGGTAGTATCGGGCAGGGCTCATCCTATCATCCAACCACATCAACCTTATAACGGTCAAGCAACTACCAAGGATAACAGGCAACATTTGTAGTAAAACGTGCAACGGTGTCTCGTGCTCTTCATGCATCTTGTGCAACGCTATGCAGCAAGGTCCGTTGTGCAGCTGAGCCCAAGGAGTGTATCGTGCAAGGTGTGACGCTCACCATATCATGCAACTCTGCCAGACATCTTGGTGTCGGGCAATGCAGTGTCATGCTCAGCTATCTAGCCCGAACCTATCAGCTGTCACACAGGGCAGGGGTTAACGCGACGCCTGTCACAGCATCTCAGAGCTATCCAACACTTTCACATCTCAAGCCAACTACAATAGGCCATCTCTAAGTCACGTGTGTGTGTGGGGCAAAGTGCTTAGAAAGGTGCAACTCAAACAACCAGCAAGGAGCCTGACGTTCAGCCCACCTATCCATGCCCTATCTGCCATCACAAGCAAGGACTGGGGTGTGACGCCCGTCACAAGGTCAGGGACCAAAGGGTATCGTCTGTCATAGCCACTACACATATCCTCCAAGGTTCTAGGTTAAGAGGGGTATCGTGCAGCACCTTCCCCAAGATCATAACGGTCAAGAAGCAACTCCACAAGGTCATCATCAACCTCAAGCACAAGGGAACCAAACCCTAATGGATCAAGAGGATGGCTCACCTCTCAACTTAAACGAGAGAGGGGTCTTGCACATCTCTTAACACCAATCGGGCAACACAAGGGCAACCCTAGACGAGGTCCACAACTACCACCAAGCTCACCCTTCAAGTCCATGGTGAGAGGAGGGTGTTGCTCAAGCTACTAGAACACAAGCTCACCTCTCAACTTAAATGAGAGAGGAGTGTTGCTCATGATACTAGAACTCAAGCTCACTCCTCAAGACCCAGGAGAGAAGGGAGTATTGCTCACCAAGAAACCCTAGAACACATGGTTCGACCAACAAGAACAACTTAAGCAAGGAACTAACTAGCAACATATAAGGACATAGAAAGAAGGTAGTGTAGTTAGGGTTAGGAGTTATGTAACCCGCCTTAAGCAAGATCCAAGATCCTGCTCCAAGATCGAAGCACCACCAAGGAAGAAGGAGACTCCAAGAAGGATCAGCCACCAAGCTTGCAAGAGAAGAGAGTGTGTCGTGCACCAAGGGAGAGGAAGACTAAGGAACTAAAGGGATCCTTAGCAAGGGAAAGGAAACACATATATAGAAGGGGATGGAGGAGAAACCAAAGCAAAGCAAAGCAAGGTGTAACCCACCTAGGGACACTTGTCCATGTGCAAAAACCACCACTCTAGCATGTCTTAAACACATGTCCATGGCCATTGCCACATGCAAGCATCAAGCACTAAGTGTCCACTAGTGGTGACACAAACGAGGTCAAAGATGGTCAAAGGTCCATGGGCGACACACCTGGATGATACACCACCACCACCACCATGGGCGACATGGCCTGGGCGACACAAGCACCCTCTTGCCCAACACAAGGTTCAACCAAGCAAAGACAAGGCACCACAAGGCCCAACAAGCTCAACCAGGCCCAGAGGAACTCAAGCAACAAGCCCAAACCTTCCTCTCTACTCTAGAGGAAACAAGGAGAGGGAGGAACACCTTACAAGGTGAAAAACTTGCTCACAAACCCTAGACTTGGGTTAATTGCAAGAAGCACCTCCAACTCTCAACAAAGCACAACCAAACCCTAATCACCACTAAAGGTGATTAGCAAGCAACTAAGCATCAGGGTTAAGCAAAGCAAACAGGGTAAACCCTAAACGGAGGTCAGGGTCCTTACACTGACCATTCCAATAATATGTTTCTAATATGTGTATTCAAGATTGATTTCAGGCTTTAGGTACATGAAAAGGATCAAATTACACAAGCCCTAGATTGTCAAAGTTCAAGTCAAATGCAATGCAAGTGTCCTAATAAGGAAATCACTTCAAACGACCTTAGAAGTATTTTGTAATCACTTGTATTGATGATATGACTTGTAACTAAGATGATAAAAATATGTGGGACACTTAATACCAAGTTTTAATCACTTTAGATCCAAATTAGAAAATTGATCACAAGATGTTGATCGATCAAGTTACAATCTCAATCGATCCTATGGTTGATTTTCTAAAGATGGAAATTGGTCGAGTTGTGCATTCACAGAACTCGACTGATTGACCTTCTGACCAAATGAATTTTTTGCTGATTGGTCGAGTTCCCCAAAAAAACTCGACCAATAGTTTGAAAATTGGGTTTGTCTTCTAGTCGATCGGACAAGTTACCTTTATTGAAACTCAACCAAATGCATTGTATGGAAAACCTAAAAAAAGTGATTATAACCATTGGTGACTTTTTTGGGGTGAAAATAGATCTATTGCTTTGAGGAAAATGACTATATTTTGACCCTAAGTGTTCCCCAACTTAAGGGAGCACCCCCAACTATAAATTGGACCCCTTAGAATTCATTCCAAGTTTGCTCATTCCATACATTCAAGGTTCTTACTATAGTTGAGTGTGCTACTACTCCTTGATCCCCTTTCTCTCTCTAGTTTACACTTCATTTCCTTATTTGTGAGTGAGTTAGGCTTATTGTAAGAGATCTCCACCTTCAAGGTTCTTACTATAGTTGAGTGTGCATGTAAAGCTCTCAATCTTCCACTACTTTCCTATCCCCTTCCTACATGAATAAAAGGTTAAGCAATATCCATCAAGTGAAGAAGGAGATGTAGTTGGTACTCTTCAAGGTTGTTGAAGAGGTGGTGATCTTCTCCAGGTGAAGGAGAAGGCAAAGGCTGAAGATCTAAGAGGAGACGCAAAGTCCTTCAAGGCGGAAGACTTGAGCTTGAGTTGGTAAGACCTTGATGATGGCTAAAGACTCAAGCTAAGTAGGTAAGCTCCTTGGTAAGGTGGATATCTCCTTGTGGTTGGATGGGTAAGTCCTTTGGTGGTCTATTGTTGTAACTCTTGTTGGTAGTAATATAGAGAAAAGCACTTGCAAAGTCCTATAGGTTGACCTCTCTAGGTAGTGGACTGACTCACTTCTAGTTTTAAGTGTAGAACCACTCTACATCCCTTTTATCAAGTTCTTGCTATCAATCTCTCTCATCCTTGCTATGTTTGTTAGATAGGACTTCAAATTGCAATTGAGATATTGCCTTTAATTTGATATAATTTGAGGGTCTAATCCATTTCATAAGAAATTTTGTAGCTCTATTCACCCCCCCAGAGCCCTTCGATCCAACAAATGGTATCAGAGCCAAAGCTATTCTCCAATAATCTCCCATGAGATGAGAAGATGGGCGACAACCTACTTGGTTCACTCAACCTAGAGGGAGGCTTCTCCATGTGTCCTTTGGTCTTTGATTGAACCAACTTCCTCTATTGGAAGAGGCGGATGCAGTTCTACATTCTATGGACGGACTTTGATATGTGGAAGGTGATGGTTACACCTTATAAGGAGACAATAAGAGTTGTTGCAACATGGAGTGAAGTTGCTCTCAAGGAGGCTCAACTCAATGCAAAGGCCATTAGCATCCTCTACATAGCCCTCACCCCCATGGAGTTCAATCGGATCTCATCATGGGACACTGCCTATGAGATTTGGGACAAGATGTGCATCACATATGATGGCACAAAGCAATCCAAGGAGGCAAATATCTACATGTTGAACAACCTCTTAGAGAACTTTAAAATGGGAAAGAAAGAAGGCATTGTAGAGATGTATTTAAGACTCAATGTCATCATCAATGGGATAGCTGCATTGGGCAACACTTTGGATAGAGGTGTCACCAACTCAAAGATCTTGAGAACTCTTCAAAAGAGGAGGGAGTCAAAGGTCACCTCCATTGAAGAAGTGAGGAGACTTGGTGACATCCCAACTGAAGAACTCATTGGCAATCTTCAAGCCCATGAGCCTAGACTTGACAAACAAAAAGAAGAAGCCAAGCAAGAAGTAGAGGAGGCCAAGAAGATCAAAGATAGTGCTTTCAAAGAAAAAGTCAAGGTTGTCATCCTTCAACAACAAATTGCTTGCCAAACTTCTCCCCCCTCCTCTAGTGAAGATGAAGGCCCTAGTGAGAATGAAGCTAACTATATCAAGGGCAAACATTTCAAAGGAAAGCAAGCATCCTCCTCCTCTATTCTGAGATGCTACAAGTGTGGCCAAAAGGGGCACTATAGGAGTGAATGACCAAAGTAAAGAAAGTCGCACTACAAGAGTAGCTCAAGGAAAAAAGAGGATTATAAGAAGGAGAGAAAACATAAGAGGAAGGACAAGAAGGAGAAGAGGCACAAAAATGCAACACATGCAGCTTGGGAAGCTTCATCTTCAAGCAGCTCTTGCTCTGAAGAAGATGGAGAGTGCCACCTTGCTCTCATGTCCTCTACAATTGAAAATATTGGTGAGGCAAAGGGTAGATGGATTATTGATAGTGGCTTCACAAAGCACATGACCGGTGAAATAAACCATTTCAACAATTTCACAAAGAAGAAAGGAGGATCTGTCACCTTTGGGGACAATAAGAAAGGTAAAGTCAAAGGTGAGGGTGATGTAGGTGAATACTTTTGTATCAAGAATGTTCTATTTGTGGATGGCCTACATCACAATTTAATTAGTGTTAGTCAACTTTGTGATAATGGTTACCTTGTGCTATTTACCTCTTTTGAATGCTTGATTCTAGATTCCCTCACCTACCAAGTTATATATAAGGGAACTAGAAGTGGTAATCTTTATATTATTGTTCTTAACTCTATTAATTCTATGGTTGGTAGATGTGTACTAGTCAACTCAAATGATATTTCTCTTTGGAACTGTCGGCTTGGTCATGTAAATATGCATCAATAAAAGAAGTTGAGCAAAAAGGACTTAGTCAAGGGACTCCCTAAATTGGATTTTAAAAAGAATGATGAATGTCAACCTTGTACACAAGGAAAGCAAACCAAGTCCTCTTTCAAATCCAATGGAGCCCTTATCACTAAGAGAGCTCTTGAGATTCTTCATATTGATCTCTTTGGACCAATGAGAACACAATCACTTTGTGGTCCCAAGTATTGCCTTGTTATTGTCGATGATTTCTCTACATATACTTGGACCTTGTTTCTCATTTCCAAGAGTGATACACTTAATGTTTTCTCTAATTTGTGCAAATGAGTTGAAAATGAAGCTTCTTTCCGGATTGTTTCCATTCGTAGTGACCATGGGGGAGAATTTGAAAATGAGCTTTTTGAGCATTTTTGTCACAACTTCTTTTCATCTCGAACACGTCAAAAAAATGGGGTTGTAGAGAGGAAGAATAGGTCTTTACAGGAGATGGCTAGGACCATGCTTCTTGAGTATGATACTCCTAAGAAGTTTTGGGTTGAAGCTGTCAGTACCTCATGTTTTGTGTAGAACCATGTTTTTACTCATCCTTCTCTTAAGAAAACCCCTATGAGCTATGGCATGATAGGAAGCCTTCTATCGAGTATTTCTATGTTTTCAAATGTCCTTGTTTTGTTTTGAATACGAAAGATTCTCTTGACAAGTTTGATCCAAAATCGTACAATGATTTCTTTCTTGGCTATAGCACCACTAGCAAGGCTTATAGCATTTTCAATATTAATCTTGCTAAGGTAGAAGAATCTATTAATGTAAAGTTTATTGAGACTAACCCCTCTATTCCCAATGATATTGCTCCAAATGATGATGTTGCAGGTGAAGTAATTCCTATCCTTAAAGAACTCAACATCACCCAAAAGGGAAATGAGGTGGCTTCTCAAGAAGAAGACAAAGATGACGAAAAGAAGGATCCAACTCCCCCGTTTGCAAAGAATCATCCAAATGAGCTGATTTTAGGTGATCCATTTGAAAGAGTGAAGACACAGGATGCATTCAACAAAGAACAAGCCAACAATGCCTTTATCTCATAACTCGAGCCTAAGAATGTCAAAGAAGCTCTTAGGGATGAAGAATGGATCCTAGATATGCAAGAGGAGTTGGAACAATTTGAGAAGAATAGAGTTTGGACCCTTGTGACAAGACCAAGTGATAGAAAGATCATTGTAACCAAATGGGTCTACGGCAACAAGCTAGTTGAAAGAAACAAAGTGGTAAGAAACAAAACAAGGTTAGTGGCTTAAGGTTGCAATCAACAA